>OY751343.1:19887961-22387961 GCA_963564715.1 Catocala sponsa | reverse complement strand
ATCTGTGTTTTCCTTGTTCCGTTTATTGAATGTTTGTAAAGTTGCCTGCGATACAGAAATTATTATTCTTATTGCTTTCTGTACTATTCTTACAAACATCTTTTAAAATTAGGAATTATGAAATTATACCCAGTACATTATGCAGACTTGAGAAACAAGCCCAGGGCTCACGATAGGCAGTTGTAACATTTACGCTACTGCAGTATCTAAGCAATATTTTTGTATTCTTGAGATTGAAAGATTAAAATAATTGTATGCCGATAACAAAAGGTACAGTTGCTTTTCCAAATTATTTTTGACACGGAATACTATGTAGCTGTAGTATTTATTTGTTAGTATGTCTATAATTGTGACTGAGTGTACTTCATGCATGTTTAAGACTAGATGTTCCCGCAGTTTCACCCGCGTTTATCGTTACTGCGCCGCCCCCGTGCGTCGTAGCGTGATGTTATATAGCCTATAGCCTTCCTCGATAAATAGGCTATCTAACACTAAAATATTTTTTAAATCGAACTAGTAGTTCCAGAGATTAGCGCGTTCAAACAAACAAACAAACTCTTCAGCTTTATAATATTAGTATAGATTATAAGATACTTGTTACGGCTCTGTTCGTGACCTTTTTCTAGCTTATATTTTCAACTAGCTTACCCCTAGCAGCTAAGTTATACTTATATATATATATTTACAGCACAATAATTTCAGAGGCTTTGCTTTGAAAACCGCAATTATAGAGTAACTAATGGTTTTATAGCCTAACAAACTTTCGAATTTTCTTTAAAAAATAATCAATATTAAAAAGCAGTTTGAAGATGTTCAAATAACTGGCAATATAAATGGCCACGAGAATTAAAATAAAGGCAATGATTTAAGGTCCTATATAATTAGAGGCCAGGCCTATGGTGATTTACTGAAGCAGTTCCAAACACCGCTCTATGACTGGAGATTTTTTGACAGGTACAGTTTCGTATGCTTGCTCAAAGAAGATTGCTCGCTTAGTAATTTGTAGACTGTTTCAGTGTCCTGGGTAAATACATAATGTATACATACACAATTACGTAGGACCGAAAGCCTTTGAAATGGGGGACATCACTGTCTCTATTCCCTTCAGGTATATATACGTGAGACTATCTATGTATATACAAATGTCACATTCAACATTTTAAATTTTCCAAAATCTACCATTCTTCTAAAATAGTTATGGATACGAACACTCAACGTTCTAAAAATTTCTACCACAACAATATCACGAACTATTTATCTACCACTGTAACGTCGGGGTCTCAATTAAAACCAGTGCTCGCATCGTCAGGCCCAAGCCACTCGCTTCATCACTTGCGCCGTGTCACACGCACCACGCGACATTTGTCGTACTGAGTTGCCAACCACTAGTTTTTATTTACCATGCCTGTTTTAGGGGTGAATCTGAAAAGAAATGATACTGACATTACCTTGGTACCATGGACGGTTTGTAGGTAAGTAATGTTGGTGTAGGGAATGAGGTTTTGAATTTATTTTTAAACCTTTTGTCATGAAATAAATGGGATTGTATCACTGTTTTCTGGGTGTCTATGTCTATCTGAAACGTCGTGCAAATATGTTTATATCATTCAATTCAACGATTTAAATATAATTCAAGTAAGTTTTGTATGTTATAACTTTAAATTTATTAGTAAAAGTGGGTATTCGTATGTTATAAAGAGGCAACACCATGCGTCGCGGCCACGTTTGGCGAGTAGCGGACCGAAAGAGTCAATAAGGGCGGGAAATGAACGAGGGTATGTTTGACCGACCCCAGGCCGGCGCGACGCAATTATATTAAGATTACTTATTTATCTCTTGAGACAGAACGATTTCTTATAGGGGCGGCTGGTTTAACTAGAGACGATAATACCGGGATAAATACTGTCAGTTTTGACGTCTGCCATTTTCTTTGAAGAAGTTTCCGGGTAAGATAAGAATATTTGTTGCACCAAAGGATTTATTTTCTTTTGTTTTTTGGATGAAACGTATGACTAGCTAGTAGATGGAGTGTAACAATCAGAAAGTTGATGTAAATCTAAGTTCAGAAATTACCAATTTGGCGTGTAATATAAAATCATTTGTTTATGTCACTTATGAACGCCAAAGGGTTTAGTGAATTATTAAAGTTACTGAAATTACATGTATACCGTTGGACTTCGACGCAGAAGTCTCCAGTTCGATTGCATAGTTTCTGACCACAAAACATAAAATAAAATCTCTGACTTTACATTGAGTTTAAAAAAGAAATCGTTTACTTTAACGATGATGGAGAACATCGTGAATAAACCTGCATATTTGAGAGTTTTTCACAATGTTCTTGAAATTATGTGAAGTTTGCCTACCCGGACCGGGCCAGCGTGGTGGACTATGGCCTAGCCCTTCTCACATTGAAAAGCCCGTGCCCAGCAGTGGGACAGTTGTATACAGACCTGATATTTATTAACCACAAACAAATACATAGGCGTCAAATTAACAAAACTGCTAGTATTTCGTCGTTGTTTAAAAGAGGGTAGTTTCACATCTCTGTGCACATACAGTAAACTTGTTTGATCCCTTGTATTGATTCAGTGGCTCAATAGCTCCGATCTTATCATTGTTTTAAATGTACCCTCCGCGAGACTAACCTTTCGTTACGGGGCCTACCGATTTGATCATGTGGTCCACAGCATCTATAGGCGATTGCCGGACCCGTCACCTAATAATAGGGAGACATGGGAGTCATCGGTCAAGGGAATTAGGGACAGGTTCCAAGGATTTTTATTGACAAGATAGATAGATGAATTTGTTTCACACTTTTAACGGCACCTAGTTTTCAAGAAAGAACAATTTTCTAAAAATTTGTCGTCTCTTGACATAATATTGTAATTATTTATTATGAGGTAGGTTGCAAAACTCAATTGCCATAGCGGCCATAAGGGGACTTTTATGCAGTGGTCCAACCGCCGGCGAGAAAACGACTAACTATCGGCGATTTTCTCTCTCAAGAAACGCACAAATATGTAATATACATTCCGTGTAAACGAAAGAGATGCATATATTAAAAGTTACTCGCTGACTGTTCACACTGCCGGCGACGACTCGCTTCACTAGTTTTGTTGCTGAGCAACAAGAGCTTTCAAAAATAAACTCGCTCAGCGATACTCGTTCAGCGATGCTCGCTCGTCGCCGCGCGCAGGTTTGCACAGGAGTGAGCGACCGCGGGCGAGTGGCGCGAGTAAGCGCTCGTCGCACTTGCACACTCGTTATAGCCCGGCGACAAAACTATCGAAACTACACACTCGCTTCCCGCTGATCGTCAACTCGTTTATACATAGTTTCTAGTTTTACTCGTTTCTCGTTCATCGTTGGCGGTCGGACCACTGCCTTAGTAATAGGTCCTATGGTATAAGTTTGCGGTGTTTATATCAGCAGCTGATCGCGAGGTGCCGGATTTGATTCTCGAGTTAATAGCTTTTGAGCAAGAATTACTCTGTGATGCAGCGTCAAGAAGCGTCTAGAAATGTGCCCGGTGGACCGCACGTGTAGGGTGTTACTTGGGACCTAAGTCATAGCTAGCGAAATGTGCGTGTAATACACCTAACGGCAGGCCAGCAGGCATTATACCTGTTACATAGGTATTCATTTTCTACAGACCCTTAACTATATATATAACCTTGTCGGCTTCGATGGCGAAGTGGTTAGGGTAACCGACTGCCGCGCCCGAGGTCGCGGATTCAATTCCCGCACAAGTCAAACATTTGTGTGCATGAACATGGATGTTTGTTTTGGTCTGGGTGTTTCTATGTATAATATGTATGTATTTACAAAAAATAAAGTATACAGGGTGTAAGGGACGGTGTACCGAAAACGTTGCACAATCGTTTGTCCATAAGTACACAACTGAATGGAAATGTCAATTCAAAAATGAAACGTACGATTAAAGTTTTATGCTAGTACATTGTAATTTACACTACGCAATGTATCGCTACCAATGCAATGTGTCCGCCCGCGCTATCGTATCGCGCTTCCCGCGCACCAACGCTACGCGCGCTCACATTATCTGACGGAGCCCGGATCACCTATTTTAGTGATCTACTACAATAATAATTTAAACGTTGTGACTAATAATCGGATTGTACAATTTTATTATTGTACTTACAAAAAATTTGAATAAATTGAATAACGTCTTATAAAATTAATCTTATACGCACATTTCGTTAATGTGTGTGTAGGTAAAAACAGAAAGCCAATAAATGTGTTTATAAAATAAAAAGGTAGGGTGATTTACGATAAATTCTTTGAATTAACAGTAAATTGTAAAAGTAATTAAACCTTACCTTAAGATCTCGCGGGCCTTATAAGATATGGTTCAAAATGGCTGCCTCCAACTTGTTCACAAACTTGCGCACGATTGATTGTATCGGCGTGAAGGCGAGGCATCATGGAGGGGTCTGCGATAATGTCAGCTTCTAACTTTACAAATGCTGCCGTTATACGATTCCGCATTTCGTCCGCAGTAGTGCACTCACTGACGAACACTTTTTCCTTGATATAGCCCCACAAAAAAAAACCAGCGGTGTTAAATCCGGTGAGCGGGCTGGCCACGAGTGAGGCCCGAATCGCCCAATCCATCTCCGAGGAAATGTGTCGTCAAGATATTGGCGCACTCTGAGCACTGTCGTGTTGAAACCAAATTTGAGGTAACTGAGCAAGCGGCAAATCTTCCATTTGATCCCATTCTGCGGCAAGGTCGGAACGTAACTCATCCAGGACAGTTGTCAGGTCTTACGGTTTAAGACATTTATTTTCGCAAAAGATTACATAAATCACTTACAGAGAAAATACAATAGTTAACAATTTAATTAATAACATAACATAACCAGACAACGTTTATAGTAAGGTAGGGTAAGTGTAGAAATGTTTAGTTGCATCGGGTAGTTAAGAAAAATTTGTCGTTAGAGGTGCTTCCTTACAAATAGTGAATGTTTATTAAGGCCTATGACTTAGTGATATTTATGAATTGGAGATAGCGTTATATGGTTTTAATTGTAACATTGTTAATATATTTTCTAGTATGAGTATACAATTATGTATGTATGTAGCTTAAATATATGTATATATTTATATACCTAAATATTAGTATGTGTGTATATACTTAAAAACATGAATTAATATTGTTACTTTAGATGTACATTAAATATGGAGTATCCCTTTTTTTTATTATTTTATTATTATTATTTTTTTTTTTTGGTCTTGCTGTAGAAAATCCAAGTATCGGGGTCCATTCAAGCGCTCCGGTAAAAAGTAAGGCCCTAAAATTTTCTCTATCTATACTAATATTATAAAACTGAAGAGTTTGTTTGTTTGTTTGAACGCGATAATCTCAGGAACTACTGGTTCGAGATGAAAAATTCTTTCAGTGTTGGATAGCCTATTTATCGAAGAAAGCTATAGGCTATATAACATCAGGCTACGACCCACGGAGGCGGCGCAGTAATCATAAACGCGGGTGAAACCGCGGGAATATCTAGTAATATAATAAGCCCGTGGATGAAATTGTCTTTCGTTTACGCGAATTGAAATTAAACTACTTTATATACATTGAGAATGAGTCTCCCCGGGACCATGGCTGCTGAAAAGCCACCGAAATGTCGGAAAAAGTGAAAACTTAAATCTAAATAGTTATAATAATTTAAAAAGTAGTAAAGGTTAACAATAAACTATATAATAATGTCAGCCCTGTATTAAACTATCCCACTGCTGGGCCGGGCCTCTTCTCAGTGTGAGAAGGATTAGGCCATAGTCCACCACGCTGGCCTAGTGCAGGTTGGCAGACTTAACATATCTTCGAGAACATTATGGAGAACTCTCAGACATGAAGGTTTCCTCACGATGTTTTACTTCACCGTTAAAGCAAGCGATAATTAACTAAGTATTTAATACGCATATAACTTCGAAAAGTCAGAGTTCGAACTCAAGACCTCTGCGTGGCAGTCCAACGGTTTCCAGTAAACTAACAGTATAACATTTAAAAAAATTATGGAATAACTTTGTTTTAACCCTTGCAATGTCCCAGGACTCATAAAAAAAAACGCTACCGTTGCGCGTCTGTGACCCCTACGGGGGAGTCAAGAAAGCTCGTAGTGACTGGTCGCGAAAATACCAAATATTTATACTTAATATAATATAATACTCCACCGTAGGAGTCATGCACGTTTCAGAAGTAAAAATAAACGCGAGTATAAAGTAGTATATTTTCAAAGTCTACAATTACGTCAAACTATAATTGAGAATAACTACCATCTTATGAAAGTTTTAGAGCATCAAACGAGATATTACGTAATCGTTATATTTATCAATCCTTATATAACTGTAGGGAATAAAATGACACGACCTATTGAGTGACGCAAATATATCTATTTTAAATATTGATGTTGGAAGGCTTTACAACGAAATTCTCGCAACAGTTAGGTAGCTGTTTCTAACAAGATTATGCAACAGTATCTGAGACTTTTCATGGGATTCATGGAAGAAAACTGTCGTAATAACTTTGATTTAGAAATATATTTGCATATTCCGGTGATAAAATATCGCTTTTTTATTGATATGTATAGTTCTGCATAAGGATTTAGCCATATAATAATACTAGATGTGCCCGCGGTTTCACCCGCGTTTATCGTTACTGCGCCGCTTCCGTGGGTTGTAGCGTGATGTTATATAACCTATAGCCTTCCTCGATAATTAGGCTATCCAACACTACAATAATTTTTCAAATCGAACCAGTAGTTCCTGAGATTAGCGCGTTCAAACAAACAAACTCTTCAGCTTTATAATATTAGTATAGAAGTATAGATAAGCCCTGTATTAAACTGTCCCACTGCTGGGCTCGGTTCTCTTCTCTGTGTGAGAAGGGTTAGACCATAGTCCATCACGCTGGCCCAGTGCGGGCTGGCAGACTTCACATACATATGTTCAAGAACATTATGGAGAACTCACAGACATGCAGGGTTCATCACGATTTTTTCCTTCACCGCTAAGGCGTACGATAATTAATTATTAAATACGTATAACTTCGAAAAGTCAGAAATGGTCGCCTCGAGATGCCCCGTATCAATTCACGACGTAATACGAATATTATATCGGAGAACAAATCCGCGCCTTAGCAAGGACGGTGTTAGAAAGAGGACTTTACATAATAAGTACATAATTATGTAAACATCTAGTGGGTAGACAAACCATTTGCAAAACAACCTACTTACCGCCATTTTTGCGTATCACAAAACAACTGAATCATTATCCCTTCCAAATTCAAAAGCAACAACTACCATAAACATCCTTATCGGAATATCGGTAACGATTATTCGATTTACAACTCGTATCGATTCGTAATCGATTCCCACGAGTGAGGGGTGGCGTGGCAATATTTTGTCGCGAAGCGCGCGGTCAACTGGAACGGGCCGGTCGAACGTTTTGAATGTTCAAATTAGGAATGTAAATGATTTGAATGTTTATGGTGAACCCTTCTGACTTGAGTTATGTTTTTTGCCACAGAGCATTACCAACATACAAAGAAAAACATTGTAGGTTTTTGTTGATTATAGCAAGCTGATACTGTTTTTAGTGGATATTAGGCCTGACATATGTAATAGGAAAGATATTGCTTTTATTATTTGAGTCAATAAATAAAATAAAAATGAGACAATTTAACCATAAATAATCAAAAATCAAAAAAATCTAATCAAATGGCAAAAAATGTAGCACGATAAACCTTGTGACGTAAGTGCTATTTAAATGCAGACTTCCAAGGGAGATAGTAAGATGGGATATCTTTTATTATACTACATGCCTACTTTTCTTATACGCAAAAATATGATTAACTATTTTATTTTGCAACAAATTTTGAGCCTGTTTTTACAAAATTGGTTGCTATATGCTCTTGTGTAAAATCCTAGTTAATATTATAATAATAATAACTTTATTTACACAAAAATAATTGTAGGGTTTTTACAATAGTAGGTTACATCGATAGTATAATTTGGATCTACAATTTCGTGGATAAATGCGAATGTTAGTTTGTTTGTTACGCTTTCCACTTCTTAACTACATGACCATCATTCAGCATTCATCATTCATCAGAATATGAAATTTCACATACATATTATCAGGGGTACAGAAAAGGACATAGGGTACCTTTCATTTAGCAAAAAGGGCCGGTTCCCGAGGCATAGAAATTTCTTTTTTTTTATACTACTTAGGTGGCAAACAAGCATACGGCCCACCTGATGGTAAGTGGTCACCGTAGCCTATGGACGCCTGCAATATCAGAGGCATCACTAGCGCGTTGCCGACCCTTTAGGAAAGGAAGTGGGAAAGAAAAGGAGCGGGAAGGGGGTAAGGAGGTGATTGGACCTCCGGTACTCTCACTCACCGAACGAAACACAACAGTAGGAATACTGCTATTTCACGTCGATATCCTGTGAGAGGGTAGTCCTTCCCCGGTCGAGCCGGCCCATTCATGCTGAAATCAGCGAGGCTCTACTACTCTACTAACGCGAGCAAAGCCGCAGGCAAGATTATTAACCTAAGGTTTATGTTAGATTACTTTTCTGTAGTTACTCGGTTTAGCACTGGAGTATCAACACAAAGGAAGAAAGATTTTTTGAGGTAGTGTATAATTTGCGGGTCTGTAATTAAGTAGCGTGGCTTCCGTCGATAAGCGCTGTGGTAATTGTACCGTGGACACCACGGGGCCAGCCACCGTGACACGCTTGTGACACACCGTCACACTTAAGTGTACCCCGTGACGTTGCACTCACACGACAATAGCTCACGTCATTCTGTTAACAATATATTAAGAAATGTTTACTTGTAAAGTGATAGCATAATGTTTTAAGAATGGTAGGTACGTAATCCATGCCCCGAGGTTGAAAACGTTAAACGTAGGTAACTGCGCCAGGTAACGTCGGTCGCTGTGACGAGTGTTGTAGGCTCGAATCCTACCAGGACAAAAAATTGTGTCATTCATAAATGATTGTTTTGAGTCTGGTTGTTTTTTGTGTCCGTTGTTTGAAAGGGAAACGCCCATCTGAGGCTACGAGTGGACAAGAGGCTAGAGAAAAATTACTTTCCAGTTGATTTTGTCGTAAATATATATGTATTTACTTTCATTCAAATTGACGTCACAGCAATTTACAAAAAATATGCTCTCCTACGCCTTTTTCTAGATGATTTGCTAATAGTCAATTTACAAAAAATATGCTCTCCTACGCCTTTTTCTGGATGATTTTGCTAATAGTCAATTTACAAAAAATATGCTTTCCTACGCCTTTTTCTAGATGATTTGCTAATAGTCAACTTACAAAAAATATGCTCTCCTACGGCTTTTTCTAGATGATTTGCTAATAAGCCAATAATTGCCCGATCTTTACGATGTCGCTCTTTCACCTCATTAGTGATTCTCCCACTGGTATTACTAACCCATGATCTTTCCCATGGCCTCTATTCATGAAAAAGTTCATGCAGAAAAAGCAAGTCTTGGAATCGCGTCGCAACGTGAATTTGAAGGCGTTCGTGGTGCGAGTCCCAATTTGTTTTCTGCAACTCGTCATGAAGGAGGACTTTTGGCTGAAGGCTTTTCCGTCGCTTCCGCGGACAAGTGCCACTTGAACGCACAAACGGAGTGCAAGTGAAGCATTACTAACATCCTAACTAATATTATAAAAGCGAAAATGAGTTTGTTTGTTTGTTTGTTACCTTTTCACGCCTAAACCACTGAACCGATCATCCTGAAATTTTGCATATACGTTGTCAGGTGTACAGAAATGGACATAGGCTACCTTTCATCCCGAAAAAAATTACTGTTCCCGAGGAAAACAACAATAACTTTTTTTATAATAATAGATGGCACCACGTGTCTTTCGAATCATGATTGAATTGTATTATTACAAGCAGAGTACAACCCAAATTGATTGTCAAATTCTAAATTAACGCGAGCGAAGCCGCGGGCAAAAGCTAGTCGTTTATAAATTATATAAATACTACCACAAATAGTATGTATGTAAGTCTGTAAGGTATTTATCTTTGCGAGTATGTCACGCAAAATAAATGATTATTATTATTTTTATTTGCCTCTTTACGGGCATTTTCCTAGTACGTAAGGAAAAGACGGGCCTTTGGAAGACTTACACAGGGACATTTGTCCAACGTGCAAAGGCCCTCGAGTGTTTTAGTTTAAAGTGAGATGGGACACTTACCGAAACGCTAGCCGCGGCAGATGTAGGAGACTATGGCTACATAATATGGTATCTAATAAATCTGGACTATGGGGATAGGTGTTTGATGGGCTGGTATAATGAGAGTATGGATAAGAAACAGCGTCTGCTAGATATACTGTCTCAATACAAATTTAGGATAGCAGACAATTTTTATTGAAGTAAAAACTTCTTTAGGCGCGTTGAGCACTTCTTGGGTGAACAAAAATCATGGAACTCGCGTCATCGTCACCGAACGCTTTCCATTTTTGAATTATTTTTGGTTTATAAAGAAGTGTTTATGATCAAGGATTTAAGTTTTCACTTCTATCGGCAGTCCCCAAAAACTGCCTCAATTTTTTATACCAAAACTTGCTTACATAGTGTACATATTTTGTCTATGACTATTGTGGACCACACAAGTGCTTGTCTTGAGTAAAGATTCAGTCGTCAACTCTCGGCGCAGTGGCGTTAAATGACAAAAAATAACAATTACACAGATGGCGTGACACACGGCAGTATAATTAAAAAGAGTAATATTAACATCGCTCTCTTCATGGTTCTCATTGAATGAATACTAATCCATGTTTACATTCAACACATGTCCGTCAACGTAGGGTTGTGTCACTTCATTACCTATACGAATATTATAAAGCTGAAGAGTTTGTTTGTTTGATTGAACGCGCTAATCTCAGGAACTACTGATTCGATGTAAAAAATTATTTTAGTGTTGGATAGCCTATTTATCGAGGAAGGATATAGGCTATATAACATCACGCTACGACCCACGGAGGCGGCGCAGTAACGATAAACGTGAGTGAAACCGCGGGAACATCTATGATCATATGAAATGGATCCGATGATAGGATCTAATGTAGATTACGTTAGTAACTGTACTTTTTTCTGGATGAAAGGTACCCTATGTCCTTTTCTGTTTCCATGACAACGTTTATGCGAAATTTCATGACGATCGGTCGAGTAGTTAAGGCGTGAAAGCGTAACAAACAAACAAACTCATTTTCGCATTTATAATATTAGTTAGGATTCTACTGTACGTGTGTATGTCACTGAACTCCTCCTAAACGGCTGGACCGATTTTGATGAAACTTTTTGTGTGTTCAAGTGGATTCGAGAATGGTTTAGATAAGATTTTTTTTCCTCTTTTGTACAGGACAACGTCTGTCAGGACAGCTAGTACCTATGTATATAAAGAAGAAAAGCATCGTGAGTAAACCGTACGTCTGACCTACAGGTTTCCTCACGATGTTTAGTTCACGGTTAATTAATTATTTAATACACACCTCTTGGTAAAGAGAGAGCGAGGTTAAGCAACGTTGGGTGCGGTCAGTCTATAGATAGGTGACTTCTTAGTGGTATTTCATCTGAGCGTCTCCGTGCTTCGGAGGGCACGTAAAAGTCGGTCCCGGTTGTTGCCAAATTGACGCAGTCGTTAAGCCATGTCAGAGGCCTACGGGCGGCTTGAACAACTCTTGACAACAGGTTGGCCACTAACCACACGAGAAGAAGAAGGTAAAGAGAGAGGTTCGTGCGACTTCTGCGTGGGTTACAATACTCACAGTTCAATGCAGGTGTTCGTAGAAGTAAAGAAAGTCTTTCGCCTAATTAGAGCCGTGTTTAAAGTTCTGTAGCGCCGCATCACTTGCAAAAAAGCTGAGAACTGCCGCCCATGACGCAGCCCTACTAAGTTTTTATCTAACAGTAACGTGTTAAATACAATTTCTGTGTAAATTCAATTATTCATTGCGCGAGAATGGCAAATTGCCGCACAATCAATCCGTTGATCAGATGTTTTCACAAGGTTTTGTTATATCAAATAGTCTACATTGAACCTATTATGACGATTGAGAGCAAAGCGTTGGAGACTTCAATTTATTATTTTATAGCTAGACTAGACTTTGCCTGCGGCTTCGCTTCGTTAGGTTAGTAACAGTACTTTTTCCAGTATGAAAGTTACTCTATGTCTTTTTCTGTACCCCTGATAACCAGTATGCGAAATTTCATGACGATCGGCCGAGTAGTTAAGATGAGAAAGCGTAACAAACAAACTCACATTCGCATTTATAATATTAGTTAGATTCACGCCTGTATATCTCAGAAGGGATAGGCAGAGGTGAATTGCGTTCAAATTTTGCAAGTCATAATTTTAGGTGGCACGGATTATGAAGCGAAATCTTTGTCTTACTCCAGGCATATCAAAAAAATAAATAACGAAATGTGTATCAAACACAAACCCACTGCACCAATATATAACTTTAAATTAGATTAAAATTAACTGTGATATTATGTGTGTATGTAATAATTAAGAAGTGTAACTAGAAATAAGAATAATAACGGAAAAAAAATTAAAAAGGAACGTAAATAAGGTCCCTGATCCGCATGTCAGGGGAATAAGCACAAAAACCTGCGACGGCGGGTGCTTCAAAAAAATCCTGGTAGGTATATCTCCACAGGAATTACCTAGTAAACTAAACCTGATACTTGCCCGACGATCTCATAGCCGTACGCAAACATAAGTGTATACTTGACAACTCATTATATTCGGCCTCGCCATCTATGGTTATGTCGAGGAACACCGTGGTAGGTTTAGTCGGTATTACCGGGGCATCTTTTCCCCGGTGAGCCCGACTTAACTTCTCCGTCGCCCTGCGGAGAGGTATGTGTCAAAGCATTGCCCACGTAAAAAAAATAGCCCTTATTTTTGGGCTCCTATTTTTGGGTGGGTTTAAGAAGGAACCTAACATAACCTAACCCTGCCGAGATCCGGCATAACAACAAAGGCCGAAGATAGGCCATCAGCCTATTAGTGTTTCTAGAGATTACCGATAGTGTGATGCTGCCTGGCCTGCAGACACATCTACAAAAAATTGATCAAATAAAGAAAAAGCACTTTTCCAAAAGCACAGACATAATGTCTGTGTAGTGACAAAATACTAAATAAAAAAATTAAAAAAACTCTTCCGAGACGGAATGCAATTGTTTGAGGCGTATAGGTGCTCGTTGTGATATATTTTGGTGTACAATTAGTATTTTTGGTGGTTATTATATTTAATCCCTATTTTTAATGTAATGTTTCGCAAAATGTCGGATCTCTGCTACTGGCAGCTTCTAAACACGATATTGACTGAACTTGTATTCTCGTTTTCTAAACTACGTTGAAACTAAATGTCCAAATAATTAAAACATGAATAATAATTATAATAGACACGTCTCTTATTTAATATTAGTTAAACAAATTTATAGTCTCGGCTGCTTTTCAGCAGTCATGTTCCCCGTCTCCCCGTGAACATGGCCGCTGAAAATCAACCGAAACGTCGAGGAAAGTGTAAAATTAAATCTAAATCGTTTTATAATTTAAATAGCTTAAATAGAAGTAAACAGTAACTAGTAAAAGTGTTTAACAATAGTATCTTAAAGTTTCAAAATTATGTAATAATAGTGTTTTATAAAAAATAAACAGCGCGATTAAATCCGTACCTATAAATTTGTTTAATTTCAACATCTCGTATTCCTGCTATTGCCAACATCTCGTATTCCTGCTATTGCCAACATCTCGTATTCCTGCTATTGCCAACATCTCGTATTCCTGCTATTGCCAACATCAACAAATTAATTAAAAATGGCTGACACTGTACTCTTTCGTTCTTGGCCAGCAGCAATAAGGGCTGCAATTATGTACTACCTGAATTTAAAAAAATGCATCAATAATACCTACTACTACCACACTTCAATAGATAAACGGCAAAAAATACATGTTTAGTTTATTTTATACTAGTTTTTGCCCGCGGCTTCGCTCGCGTTAATTTACAATTTGACAATCAATTCGGGTTGTACTCTGCTTGTAATAATATAATTCAATCATGATTCGAAAGACACGTTATTATTGTTTTCCTCGGGAACAGTAATTTTTTTCGGGATGAAAGGTAGCCTATGTCCGTTGATGTACACCTGTCAACGTATATGCAAAATTTCAGGATGATCGGTTTAGAGGTTTAAGTGTGAAAAGGTAACAAACAAACAAACTCATTTTCGCTTTTATAATATTAGTTAGGAAATTTCGGATTTCAAACGATAGCAATCAAGATGATTATAATATGTGACCCTGTCATCTTCCGAGATCCATCAACGATACTTCTTTGCCCTGTCACGGAGTGCTGTATTAATTGCGATTGCCCCTAGTTAGTTATTAAACCCAATCCTATCTACAGCACTCAGCAAAAAAAACATACGAGGTAGGTAGCTTCCCTACCGGCAACCAACAGCAAAAACCATACATACAATGTGGTCAGATTCAGCACAAAAACTTATCCAACAAAACCCACATAGTTGACTTAGTGAAATATACGCAAGTGTAATATCATTAAACATTAATTAACTAACAAACGTATGTATCCTGGGCTTTATTACATAATTACGTGCAATTAAACATCTACATTGTAACGGGTAACGACAATACGAAGCAACACCTTATGATGGGGGCACCGCACAGCTTTATCTTACGTTATGCAAGTAGAGTCATCTTTTAGATTGCACAGGTGATCGCCTTATAGTACAGCTAAACGCAACAAAATTGTTTTTATCAAATATAGAAGCGAGATGAAGTGTGATGGTACATTTATGATACTAAATGGAGTGCCATCGATTTCTAAAAGAGCGAGTCTCAGTTTAAGAATCGCTGTGTCCCTTATTATGTTATTGTACAACCATCATAATGTCTGCTTTCTCATATTTTGTTTACATATTATTTGTTGTACTTTTTAAGCAATAAAATATTATTATTATTATTAAAATAAAAACGTTCGAATCATTCGAATGTTTTAAATTGTATTTAATGGTATTCGAATGAATTATTTGATTGATTAGCAATGCCATCTGCACGGATTGTGGTGAATTAAACTGAATACTGAGTGTTATGGCTCGTTCTTACGGGGCAATAATTTGTGTGATTCAGAAGTACATAGTTGTCCGTTGTTCCGCATCTGATCGTTATTTTAATGTTTGTAAAGTCCAGCGCGACAAACTTTAGAAAAAAATTGTATAGTTAAGTGTTAGTGTTACCCAATTGTGTCAAAAGGAGGGTAATGAATTTTGTATGTACGACCACTAGACAATAGACATCTATCAAGTTACAGCATAGCAAATATATTTGGCACGTTCTGTAGCCAAACGGCCTTTGGGTTAATTTACGCTACTATAAAAACATGAGTCCCATGAGATAACGTGACGTAGAAATTACGTTACGTGTCATCCTATTCGCTCATCTCTTACATAGCATCAAGCCTAAATCCCGAAGCAGCAGACAGATGTATTACAAATACATTCGTTAGTTATTACTGTAGTTTAGTTTCGTTAGTTATTATTTTATTGTAATAGGGTGCGACCCTTTTCTCGTCTACCAGAAACAGCTCTAGACCGGAGTCCGCTACTGAGAATTTCTTGACAGGAAAACCGACCAGAAATCGAACCGTAGACCGCTCATGATGCGATGAGCCATGCCAAACCTGGTTAAATATTGCCGTGTATTCGCACAGTGTGGATGTTATTGCTAGCAATGTTGACGGCGACTATATTGCAGCCATACATTGCCGAAAATAATGCTTGCTTAGAGTAATAATATAATAATAATAATGTTTTTTTCACAGATGATTACAACCATTAGGAACAATTTTTGTATACGTGATTTTTAAGCTACAATTTGTGAACACTGGTACTTAAAATAGGAAAACCTGAGCTATAAGTACCAGCAACCTTCCATGACACATTTTATATACGAAATCTACATAGAATTATAAGTTGAAACAATGTACATGTAAGAAAATAGTAAAAAAGAAAATTAAAGCAATTCGGAACATAATTAATTTCGTAAACGTTTGTGTGTTTGTGTATGTGTGTGTGCGTGTGTGTGTGTGTGTGTGTGTGCGTGTGTGTGTGTGTGCGTGCGTGCGTGTGTGTATGTACATGCTGTGCTGTGTTAAGTTAATGGGTGAAGTAAATTCTCCGAAGAAACCCATCTATCTGTATCTTTTTAATTTGTTGAATACGTCATCGATAACACGACGTAAGCTATATATGCGCGCATTCCTTCTACCATGAGCTATTCATTCTACACCTGTTTCACTGTAAACGAACTAGTAATTTCACATTATGATACTATATTTTTTAATGAGCTATTGACTTGTACGTGATAAGGGGTTGGCCATCCACTTTTTGTACCTCCATGTATAAGGCGTTTGTATATTATTAATAATACAAGTTTCATATAAGTAATTAGATAAAGAGGTAATTAATATGTTTTATCGTCTTTAAATCGTTTCATGTCCTTTTCCTTCTTTTTTAAGATAACTAGGAAATACTTCCTGTATTGTGGAGGATTTTACAAACATTCAAATAACGGACACAAAAACACGCTGATTTGGAACAACTATTTCGTGACACAAATGTCCTGTATGGGAATCAAACCCATAACACTTGGCGCAGTGACAATGGCGAGTTGACCACTTTAACCGCTACGCCATGCGTGCAGTCATGAAGAGTCACTCCACTACGCCGAGTGGGTTCGAATCCCACACGGGACAAAACTTCGTGTGATTCACAAATGGTTGTTCCGAGTCGGGGTGTTCTCTGTGTCCGTTGTTTGAATGTTTGTAAAGTACCCCGAGACACAGGAATAATTCCTAATGGAGGAGTTGTATTTAACCTTTTGACCAGACATCCATTCACGTCAAATTAAACCGTGCTCACAACGCCACCGACGGCATGCCACGTCGAAAATACAACTATTTTACAGTTCAAAATAAACATAAAAAAATATGTTTGTTGTGTTCCTTTAACCTATTATTTAAAACTACATTAATCATCGCCTGGCGTAGGGGGCACGAGGCTACTTCTATGCTGTGGCGGTCAAAGGGTTAAAACACAAAAACAAAGTTGTATTTTAAGAAAGCGTATACCTGTAGCTGTGCGAAATGTGAATGTTCAGAAGTATAATAAGTAACGACGTAATTATTTATTACTATTTATTACACATCTGCCTGTCCCTTCGAAGAAGCATGAAGCTATGTAGGTACTTATATTTATTGAAAATGACGAGAAATTATTAATTGCGTTACTTTTTTAAGTCGATAAGTTGTATGCAAGTAAAAATGTAAGTGTTATGTCTCATTTTTAATAACTAAGACGTCAAGAAGTCGAAGTCTGTATTACTGGGTTGCTACCAGTGCTCTGTTGTCAGCACAGCGCCCCCTGCCTGGAAACCCTTCTTATGGAACACCATTCAAGTTATTTGGGTGTCAGTTTCTGTTGGATAAAGGTCTTATCCAAGCTAAGTTGCTGAAGTCTGCAAATCAAAATCTTGTATACAGATTTAAGCGTTAATAGACCATCATTTTTAATAATTTTCTCTCTTACACGTTCTCCCGCCCTTCCTGTCTATCTCTCTATCTCTTTTACTCTTTTTCTGTCTGTGTCTTTTAAGTAAATGTATTTATGACCGTCTCTTGGTAAGTGATTCATTACAACACTAATTAATCTATTATATATTTACAAAAGTATTAGCAAATACAAGAGAATTATAAAAATACTCATGGCCAGTCCCACAACTGACAAGTAAAAGTTATCCGAAAGATATATCGCTTGCTGTCTCACTCTTGTTAGGTTAAAGAAGAGAGATGGCGAGACTTTTATCTTCTAGATAAATGTTATTTGGAGGTGATGGGACAAGCCCTTATAATTATAATAATCTATCTTCCAATATATCTCGCTATTTCTCTTTTTTGCCCATCATTCTCTTTCTCTCAACTTCTCTCTGTTTCACTCTTTTTATACCTCAATTTCTGATTACTTTGACAGCAGTTTACAAAGGTATTTTATTACCAAAGATTCTACCATATATTTGGAGACACAAAGAATATAACACAGTCGAGTCCACAGCGACCCCTGTTCGACACACAACCATAAATAGTGTATACAATTATACGTTATAAAACGTTTTCTGCTAGCGTTAAATGAGAATTGACAAAAACATCCATTGTATTGAATGGGCGGGTGAAACCCGACACATAAACTTACACTAAACTGCATAATCATACCATCGTCAAATTAACTGTAAATTAGATTGCCTTGTAACTATTATCCTTACTAATATTATAAATTTGAAAGTGAGTTTGTTTGTTTGTTTGTCTTTACACCTTTACTTCTTCACTGATCATTATGAAATTTCACATACACGTTGTCTAGGGAACACAATAGAACAGACCTTTCATCTAGAGAAAAGTATCTACTGTTATCTTATGTTATGTGGGGGCCAGTCAGTGCAGACCGGCGACACTTCGACCCAGTGGGATCTTTTGCGTCGACACTCTCCCAATAACGACTGCCATAGATGTTCATGGCAGCCGGGAGCAACGGCTTAACGTGCTCTCCGAGGCACGGAGCAGGCGATAGTTGTCAATTAATACGCACATAATTTCGAAAAGTCATATAACTTCCGAAAGTCAGAGGTGCGCGACGTGGGTTCGAACCCGAGACCCTCTGCATTGCAGTCTGTTGGTCTCCCCACTGAGCTATCGCTGCTTCATGGTAAGAGGTTAGTAGTATATATAATTACAGATGATCCATACTCTTCAGCTTTATTATATTAGTACAGATGTATGCGATTCATCGAACAGGTAACGTGTTATACTTCTCTCTAGCCTTTATTATTCCCAAGTTCCTTGGGGTCGGCTTTCTAGTCTAACCGGATTTTGACTGGATATCAGTTTTTACACGGAGCGACTGCCATCTGACCTCCTCAACCCGAAGGCTAACGATACCCTAAGAGTAGACCAGTGTTAGGATATTAGAGGGCACTGACTTCCCAATAACGACTGCCATAGATGTCCATGGCAGCCGGGACCAACGGCTTAACGTGCTCTCCGAGGCACGGAGCAGGCGATAGTTGTCAATCAATACGCACATAATTTCGAAAAGTCATATAACTTCCGAAAGTCAGAGGTGCGCGACGTGGGTTCGAACCCGAGACCCTCTGCATTGCAGTCTGTTGGTCTCCCCACTGAGCTATCGCTGCTCTGTAATTACCATTACTAATCTAACATAACCTAACTTACACTTACGGAAGCGAAGCCGCGGGCGAAATCTAGTTGTCCATTTTAATATTACATAGTGTTAATTTACTGCCTGTGGCGCAGCGGTTGTCAATGTGACTGCTGTGCATGAGGGCTTGGATTCGATGCTCGATTCGGACAATGTTATTGTGATTAAGAAAATCTTAGTAGCAACACGAAGTTTGGAATTGTATATACCCAGAGAAGAGATAGTTTCCACCAGACCAATCAACGTCGACAACTTCGATCGACGTCGACTGATGCCGTCGATCGATCGATTAGACAGGTGACGGTGTTACACCGTGCCGTGCCTCGGAAAGCACGTAAATCCCGCTGGTCCAACGCCTGATCTCTCTCCGGTCGTGTCGGATAGCCGTCCCATCAGACTATAAGAGTTAGAGAAAAAAGATTGCACTTACACACATAAGTTTACTCATACTTGTTTATAGCTCGGTTTCCTATATTGAGAATCGAGTATTTTTGCTACGGGCAGTTACATTTGAGATATTTTTCATACAATATGTGTCAAAAAGTAACGGATCGTAGGTAAAACGACTCGTTTCTGAATATAAGAACTGGGTCTAAATGTCTTGCGCAGACGGCTAGTCTCCGTTAAGACTAGTCGCCATGACCTTACCACTATACATAAAATTCGATGCCAAGACGTCACTGTTTTCAAAAGAAAACAATAAATATATCTTTCTACGAGTCCATTGTATTATCAGAACAAAAAGCGTGTATATTTGGGCAACAGTGGGCTCGTATGGTGGATATAAATAATGGCGGGTTCACATCGCGCGTGGATGGCGACAGATCGCACCAATTTGAATATTAATAGTCGCAGCCAGGCGTGAAAACTGACTACACACGGACAACAAACATGACAACAAACATGACAAAACAATATTAATAATTTTAAACTTTTGCTTTGTATGATATCTACACAAACAAATAAAATTTAAGTATCTGTTTGCAATGTCAAAATAACAGCATATTATGAAAGTATATACGGTACTTATATCAATAAATAAAAAAATAAAATAAAAAGTTTTATTTCTTATTTGACACAAAAGAGAATTAACTGTGGGTACATGGTTATTAAACACTAACTATAGAGTATATATCTCATTAAAAGGTACTGAGACTGTTTACCAAACTAGGCAAGAGCCTTTATTTTGGCTGACAGTGTTCAGTTGTGGTAATTGACACTAGAGTATATAATATATTTAGATTAAGACATGAATGTTGCTGTACAGCGGATTACATTTGTTTAAAGTAAGTAAATTTACATTTTTTAAATACTTTTTTTATAATGATTTTAGTGGAACAGTAGAATAACAATATTTATATATAAAAATCTTCTGTGCGTGAGTTTGTAATTAAACTCCTGCTAAACGGCTGGACCAATATTGATGAAATTTTTTGTGTGTGTTCAAGTGGATTCGAGAATGGTTTAGATTTGTTTTTTTCTTGTTTATATGACAACATCTGTCGGGACAGCTAGTTTCCTATATCATTCCATTAGATTAGGTAATCTAATTTATTAAAATCTAATAAAAAAGATACTTTCTGCTGCTACTGTGAATTTGTCAGAAGTCAATAGATAGCCGAAAATGATGTTTACCTCAGCAATCTTATCTTAGCTCAACCCGGGCTGGGTGTCGTGAAGTGTTTAAACCACACACGGACGCTTTTTAAACGTATCCAAAAAGCCTACTTATATAGATTTCAGTGTTTACATTGTCGTTGCAATCTATCATGCATAAACACTTGAACTGATTTCGAAAAATGACTATATTTCATTTTTATGTAGAGTAGAAACTCTAGTAGAAACTTCAGAACCAATTATAAAAATTCTAATACGAATGAATAACTAGACTAATTCTGTCAAACATAGGCCATGTTTGCCAACAATTACTGCGCTAGCGAAATTTTGAGCCTATACAAGGATGTCAAACCATACAAACGAAGTCGTAGGCAGAAGCTAGCAAGAATATTTAAAACGCATTAGACAAAAATGAAAACCGTGCCGAAAAATTCGTTAAAAACAGTGTGTCCACGAAACAAGCGGAGCGCATCGACCGCGCCTTATATTGACGATGCATAAATCAAACGCTAATAAATATCGCCGCGCTTCCTGCGTGCCACCGCACCGTGCCTACGCACACACCGTGCAGACTACCCACACACCGTGCAGGCCTAAGTGTTTCATGACCAGTGAAATTGTCGCCCACTGTCCCGTGACGTCATTACACCTTAGGAAATGGGTGTTTACGCGTTTATTACTTCATTCTAGAAAATTATATGCTTTGATTGTAGATCGTGCTCAGTATGTGTACGGACAGTACTTAAGGTTGTTACTTTGTGACTGAAGTTGTAGATATTATTACTTTGTGAAATTGCGATAAAAGTGTCTTTATGAGGGGTTATATTTAAAATGAGGATGTGAGAATGAGCTGTCCTCTACGCCCACATTTATGATTGCTGCATCGCCCCCGTGGCTCGTAGCGTAACGTTATACAGCTTATACCAGCCTCAAAAATTAGGCTGTTAAATGCTAAAAGAATTTTCTAATCCGACTGGTAGTTTTAGGGTTTGTTCCGCATTTGCCACTACATTACGTTCCACGTTCCGAAAAGTTCCTCATTCGCCCCTCTTTTTTTCGTCCTACATTTTTGAGCATATGGTTAGCAAAACAAAACATTTAAAAATTATTTTAAATCTTTTCAATGTCGGGCCCGTGATGTCATGCAATCATAAGCCCAAAGTTTTACCGCGAGAACCAAGAGGTGGTGTAAAATATTTTTCGGCAGACGGTACAACAAAAATTCTATACAGAAAAAACAGAGACAGAAAAGAAACATAATTTAGGAAAGAATTACATTAAGAAATTAATATTTATTTTAATATTCATGGCATATGAGGAACAATTTTTGGGGAGAATGCGGATTTTAACATTCGGGACGAAACATGAGAGTCCAATGCGGAATAAACCAGTTTTAGAGATAAGCGCGTTTAAACAAACTGCAAAATAACTCCAGCTTTGTTAAATTAGTATAGAGGTAGTTTATCTACTATAGAAATGTTTCGTTTCTATGCGCTTGAGTAAAAACAATCGTACCTAACATTTTGCATATTTTATCCGTAGTTGGAAAACAGTCGCTGTAGTTAGGACTCCGTCAGGAGTCAAGTGTAGACTAGCATGCTATTAGGTATATCACACTACACCTACGTACCTCTACATCAGAGGTTTCCAGACATTTTTCTCATAGACCACTTTCAAAATGTTGTTGGTTCCGGTGGACCCCCGGCTAAACAAGTTCATGCAATTAAAAAATTTGGTCACGCCAACGTAGACCCCCATTGAGTCTCCCGTCACCTGGACCACTTTGGGAACTAATGCTCTACATTGATAATAATAAAGAAATATTCACTTTCTATACGACGGTTAGTGTTTTTACACAGAGTCATAACTACACTGGGACTAAAAGCCAAATTAATTAATTTTAATTAATTTACATTGAGAAACACTCATGCGCATCTAACGCCTTTGGTTATCAAGTACAGCGAGAACTCCCCTTCATGAGTGATTTTGTTCGTACTGACGCAGTTCAGCTATAGATGTTCCACCTTACAGAAGATCATACCTAAACTACGCGACGAACAAACGCAGTTCCGCGATTTCGTCGACTCGATTGTGACAAGAAATTAATATTTTCTTTTTCTACTACTTAGGTGGCAAACAAGCATACGTACCACACATACCTGATGGTAAGTGGTCACTGTAGCCTTTGGACGCTTGCAACGCCAGAAGCATCACATGCACGTTGCCGACCCTTTAGGACCTTAATGTAGTCAGAAGAAGGACGCTCTTCCAACTTAAAAAAAAAACTACAAACAAGCCACTGTTATCTTATGTGGGGGCCAGTCAGTGCAGACCGGCGACATTTCGTCCCAGTGGGATCTTTTGTGTCGACACTCTCGCAATAACGACTGCCATAGATGTTCATGGCAGCCGGGACCAACGGTTTAACGTGCTCTCCGAGGCACGGAGTAGGCGATAATTGTCATCAATACGCACATAATTTCGAAAAGTCATATAACTTCTGAAAGTCAGAGGTGCGTGATATGGCTTTAGGTTCGAACCCGAGACCCTCTGCATTGCAGTCTGTTGGTCTCCCCACTGAGCTATCGCTGCTCCAGGCCACTGTTAACTCAACAAACACTTCGTCAACATTGGTTTAACAGACAGGCCTCTATGTGGAGGCTGTATGGAGACAGAAAACACATCAGCTCACGTGTTGTTACAGCGTTGTACTAAGTGATCCAAAAACGACGAAGGAAGTACTGAACAACACCTGTCCCTTAATATATTTTGGATAGAGGTGTGGTGGTAAGAGTAACCGAAAATAGATGCCTCGGTTACTTATACATAATGGCCCCATTTAGAGGCTAAATGCGGTAAAAACACGCCTTTCTGGGTCCTAGGCCTGTCTCAGAGGATCAGAAAGGCATTTAGCCGTCGCTTTGAAGCCGAGGTTTCGAGAGACATCTAACGCCAGATGATTATAGTCATTCACGACTCAGATAAAAATGTAATCAGGCATCAAATCGTTCTACATTGTTATTCGCACAATCGATCGCCACATTTTGCCGTGCGCGCACAATACGCGAAGTGTCCGCGGTGCGTCATTAGGCCGCGTCGCTGACGCGTGAATATTGTCGCATTGTCGCTCGTCACGCGGCGTGACGACGCGGCCACACCTTGTGGCCGATCAGCGGTGTCGCCATCAGCGCCCATTATTACTGACAACAATCAGCTCTACGATTCATAATTTAGCAATCTGGTGGGAATACTAAATGATTCTTTTTAACCTTGTTGGTTTCGTGGCACAAGTTTTCGCACATACCTATGCCTCAATCATGGGATCCTGGTGCCTTGGACTTCGATTCCTACGTTGATTGTTACTGGGTAAATTCTAAGTTCGGATTACAGTCTAAAAATTCTTGTCCACCGGTTGCTAGATTGGTCAGATTCGATTCAATAACCACTAACCTAGATTCCCAAAGTATTATGACGATATTCGATCCTAAGAGAAAATACAAACATTGGCCGATATGGGATATTAAGCCTGGGACAACGCGACCAACTGCACTCATATGTGCAATGTTATATCATACGACCAATGAGGCAGTTATAGACTTAGTCTGTTCTTAAAACTTGAAATCCAGCAAGTAGGCAGAATTACCTAGTAATAGTACCTATTTAACTAATAAGATTATATTGTGGTGACACTGTTGACGCTTTAGTCATAAATTTAAAAGAATACTTAGCTACATTATCTTATCTTATCTTATGTGGGGGCCAGTCAGTGCAGACCGGCGACACTTCGACCCAGTGGGATCTTTTGTGTCGACACTCTCCCAATAACGACTGCCATAGATGTTCATGGCAGCCGGGACCAACGGCTTAACGTGCTTTCCGAGGCACGGAGCGGGCGATAATTGTCAATCAATACGCACATAATTTCGAAAAGTCATATAACTTCCGAAAGTCAGAGGTGCGCGACGTGGGGTCGAACCCGAGACCGTCTGCATTGCAGTCTGTTGGTCTCCCCACTGAGCTATCGCTGCTCTAGATACATTACATTATGAGGAAACAGAGGATTTGATACAACCACCGTTTAAATAGACTGAAAACGTAGAAATAGAACGTACACACACACACACACACACACACACACACACACACATAAACACACGCACAATATTGTATAATATTGTAATACAGTATGCAAAATCAAAATTGTAATAGGAAAGACGGATGGATGTCCACCGCAACATAGGATTTTTCTAGCGCGTGGGACATTAATCTAAATAAATTGTATCCATAATAACAAACCGGCTTGTACATAATATAACTATGTACTATGATGTATGTATACAACCCTGTACTTTCTTTGGTGTCAATAAACAAATTTATTATTATTATTATATAGTAAGCCGCAATTAAGCGATAGCGCCGCGTGGCAGTCGTCTCCCAGCAACTACGCAGTTAGATCGTAGCACAATATATATATATATATTTGTTTTATTTATAACTGGTAAATATATATCTACTATGAAGCATTTCATTAGGACACCCACAGTAAAAATATAAAATATATAAAATTACCTCTACAATGTAGACGTAACTCATAAACAAAAAGGTCGTGGGTTCGATTCCCGCACAAGTCAAACATTTGTGTGCATGAACATGGATGTTTCTCTTAGTCTGGCTGTTTCTATGTATAATATGTATGTATTTACAAAAATAAAAGTATATATTTATGTTTATCCATTGTCTAGTACCCATAGTACAAGCTCTGCTTAGTTTGGGCTAGATGGTGTTGTGTTTATGTGATAGAATATTATATTATACTAGCTGTACTCGCGGCCTCACACGTTTCAGTGGTATTTGTGGTTACTGCACCGCTCCCGTTAGCCGTAGCGTGATGTTATATAGCCTATGTCCTTCCCAGGTTCTCAGGCTATCTCCATTCCAAATTTCATCAAAATCGATTCAGCGGTTTGCGCGTGAAAAGGTAACAGACAGACAGACATACCGACAGACAGACAGACAGAGTTATTAATAATAGTAAGGAAGTAAGGATTATATGTCAATATTTTACATAAAACTTGTTTAATTTGTAAAATTGCTCATAGAGATAATTTATAGTATCTGATTCCCAAACTGCACCCATTCAATCTAACGTTTAATTAAACATAGTGTCAATACCAATAGCCGCAATAATAAAACACATTCTCCCGCGAATTCTTCCCCCGGCAGATATTTAATTTTGATATGAAAACCACCATGACGGGCTCGTGCCGAATAAATCTTATCCTTACTATCTCCTGGCCAATACCGCCGTACAATATTAGCCGTTACGAATTCTCCGCTTAAGAATTTGTCCCTTATCCTCTGCAAGCAATTTTCTACTTTATTTGCCTTAACTAAAGGTTGGATTTAAATTGCTTAATCTTTGTATAGCCTAGGAGACGCTGTTACTCAAAATTATGTCTCGTTATTAGAAAAGGTAAGTTTGAAATTTGAACGGTCACTCTAACGGTCTAGAATAGCCTTTTACTTAGTACCATAAAGAATATTAAACTCTATACAGCAGTAATAAAGTTGATTTTTCTATGTAGGGGATCCTTGACCGGTCTCATGGGATCCTAAGGGCATTTAGTCACGGTTTTATTTGAATTCGGTAAATGTTCAGCGACAAATATTTGGACATTTATTGTAGTACGGTGTTGAATACAAAGCGCTGGTTTTATTTGATGCGCAATAGACAACGATTGGTCATGGCCGATTGTAGCACCGAGGGTGGAAGCCACAAGATTGGTTGTCATAAAATTAAATGATCGTATATTTCGGTTCTTATATTTGTTCAAGCGATGGACGATATCTTTAGGAAATATCTGCAATTAAAGGACGCATTATTTCTTATTATTATGCCTTAAATTTTTAATTAGTATGTAACCTAATCTCTTGATTTATACAATATTTTTGTAATGCAACTGCATGCAACAAAGAAATGCAAAAATCTTAGGGATATTAATAAAATCATTGATCTGAAATTGGCTTTTATAAATGATAGCATATAGTGAATAATAACTACTACTACTGATGTAAATCCATTCTGATTTAGCAAGCATTTTAATTTAGCTGAAGAGTTCAACAAGAATATTAGAAATTTGTATTTCAAATTGATAGTTACCTTCATTTTAAAAAAATAAAAATAAAATAATTATGTCAAATTATTGATTTTCGGCCCTTAAGACTGCGCCGAGCGTAAGACGCGATTGGACTGAATGACAGAGCTCTATATTCAAATCGACGCGCGGCCGCGATAGTAAAATTGTATGGAGGATTTGAAATGCTTTTTTGATAAATATGTATCCTTATTGTCAACCAATAACTTAAATATTAAGGACGGACAAATTGTAATATAACTATTTATGTTTCGTTTAAGCTGTAAAATAGAATAGATTTCTACTGTTATAATCTAAAAAATCACTTAATACGAGCTTATGTTTTTGCATTTTTCGTGCAAATTTGCGTAATTTTGTAGGCGAAAATATCAATTATTTAAAGTTTTTAACACGGAGTAACTGTAAACACATTCATTGTTATGGTAAATGTATATTTTATATTTGTATTAAACAAAAAGTGTTGATTTTATCAACTTAACTGTGACCGCCTGTTTTGGCAGAATAAGAATTTATCTTAAAGGTATAAGGTTCTAATGTTACAAATAGAAGATTTTATTGACATTCAGTGATACAGATGCTTCATGTTAATTATGGTTTGAGACTTATGGTCACGGCTGCATCGTAAAATTTAGTTTCTTACTCACTTCAAATGCCGTTTTAAAAGTCACCGCTGACCCAGAGATAATTCTTGCACTTACACTATTTGTTAAGCAAAACAAAATTGTTGCGCGATACAAAATTTCAATAAGATTGGAGGCACAAGACAGCCGGGCGTGACAATTTTATCGTCGCGTCGCCGTCGCGCCGTCAGGACGCCGCCAAAAAATAAAGCAAAAGAGTGACAATTGGTGCATATCCCCAACGAATTATCCCCATTCGGCGCCTTTGTCCAATTGAAGCCTTTATTTCACCATTTTTGCCGTTTTTCCATTCTCATTTGGTTATTTATCTGGTCTTTTTAACAGAGGACAATGAGAAGAGCTCATTATATCGTCGGACTTAGCACGCGATGCGATACTAAATCTCCTGGTGGAATTTTAGCGAATTACCCGGTTACACCGACCGTTTTTTCCCCGTGATTGATTTGAGTAAAAATTACCTACTTTTGTTTTTTGTACACAGAGTGTTGCGCGATCGATTTATTTACGTTTACTCTGACGCGTGACGGATTGAGTAAGAGTAGGCTTTGATTTAAGTATAGCTTGTTACAAGTGTTACAACTGAATGTTTTGTTATTAACATGTTGGATATAATATGTCGCACTTATGTTTGTATTCGATCTTGAGGTCTTAGGTTCAATGCACAGATCGAAAATAAAATTGTTATTGGAATTTGCTATCAGCAAATGTTCAGAAACGACATGAAATAAAGCAATAAGCTCGTTCCTTTTACGTGGGACTTGAGACATAGCTGAGTATACACATCCGTAGGTCTAAGTAGACGTATAGGGTAGCATGCTGCTATCGTCAATTCTCAGCGCACCACTCTAAGACACAAGTGGAATTATATTTCAAGATATTTATTTTCATAAAGCCCTAACAAATAATTCTTCGATACCTTTAAATGTACCTATATCGATATAGCAAATGGAATAGGAATTAATTGAATATTAGGAAAAGCCAGTTCAAGGAGTAAAGCTTACAATCATGAGAAAAATGAGGCAAGAAGCTTATGGTCACTCTTCTCAATGGCCAATTACTTACATACATACATACATAGATTCACGCCTGTTTTCCAGAGGGGTAGGCAGACACTACGGACTTCCATTTGCTATTACTTACAAGATAGTATAATGTACATATGTATATATTAAATATATAATAGCTGAGCGGTTCCAGTTTTTTTACGGTTTTGTTAACCTAAATATGCACTCTAGAAAGTGGTAAACGAATAATAAGTCTTTGTAAAAGTGGACATATTATTCTTTAATTCTCAGCTACAGGTGTTCTGTTACAAATTTTCAGTCACTTGTAAGCTAGTGGTACTTTCTCGATAACCTGCTTTATTTCAATCTTCACGAAATAACGGCCCTTCCACATTTAAGTCTCACTGCACTGCCAAACGTCTTAGTGTAAATCGATCCCAGATTAAGACAGGATCGGGATTGAAATGACACGATAAGATATATCTCAAACACATTAACATATATACACAAGTATTGAGGTCGTAGGGCTATTAATTAAACGTATCAGAGGATCTGGTAGCGAGCGCGCTTGCCGATTCTCGGGAGTTGTCGGGAATAGATCGGGCCACCCGACGCGAGCGCCGATTGATGTGATGTAGCTGTTTTTTGATATGAAACTGTGCATAAATACACCTTAAAGGCAGCATATTAGTTTTTTGTAATATGCTGCCTTTAAGACTGCGTCGAGCGAAATGTGCCAAAACAGGCGGTCACAGTTAAGTGAAAAATCAACACTTTTTGTTTAATACAAATATAAAATATACATTTACCATAACAATGAATGTGTTTACAATTACTCCGTTTAAAAAACTTGAAATAATTAATATTTTCGCCCACAAAATTACGTAAATTTGCACGAAAATGCAAAAACGTAACCTCGTGTTTCGTGATTTTTAGATTATAACAGTAGAAATATATCCTATTTTACAGCTTAAACGAAACATAAATAGTTATATTACAATTTGTCCGTCCCAAATATTTAAGTTATTGGTTGACAATAAAGATACATATTTGTCAAAAAAGCACTTCAAATCCTCTATACAATTTTACTATGGCGGCCGCGCGCCGATTTGAATATGCGCCGTACGAGCTCTGTCATTATCTGTCTTACGCTCGGCGCAGTCTTAAGGTGATGAAGAGGCATAAGGTAACAGAATGACTTAATAAAAGATCTTTGGTTAATTTTTGTTAGAAGGTCAAGTTCTGTTTAGAGATTTTGAAAAGACACAAGGATTATGAATTCCATTTTGAGATTTCGGAAAGGCACACATGAATTAGTTTCCATGCTGGAAGAATTAACGCTTAAAACCGTAATTGATTTGAATTTCCTCATGCCTTCTTCAACTTTCAATCCTATTCTTGCCAAATTTTAAATAAATATCTTTAATCATGAGTTTTATGAGTTTTAATTGTATATATAGTACCTACCATGTTTTGTGTGCAATGCGGAGACGGAACCTTAATACTTCAGTCGTGAAAAGTTGACAAATGGATAGAATTACTTTCTCATTTATAGTACACATACATACATAATCTTTCGACTATAACCCCGAATGGGTAAGGTAGAGGTGTATAATATAAAACTTTTGAGGCATTCATAGCCAGTTGCACTCTCTGATCGGTAAACGATTAGCGAGGTTAAGCAACGTTGGGTTCGATCAGTCTATAAATGGGTGACCGCTAAGTGGTATTTCATCTGAGCGTCTCCGTGCTTCGGAGGGCACGTAAAAAGTTGGCCCCGGCTATTGCCAAATTGACAGCAGTCGTTAAGCAATGTTAGAAGCCTACGGGCGGCTTGAACAAGTCTTGACAACAGCTGGCCACTAACAACACGAAAAAGAAGAAAGAAGAACTTTAAAGAAACGCCAAATATGATTTTAGGTTCCACGGAATATGAAGCAAGCCAATTCCAGGTTACCGGGCATAGTAGCAGACGTCGTGTTGCTATAGGGAACATCTTGACATAAATACCCAAAAACACTGCGAAATAAAACAGGCCCGCAGTAGTCGCATTCACTGCTGCAGCACCACTGAGGCATTCCGGTTTTATAGTATGCAAGTATGTACAATTACATCGTCAATTAAGATACCGAACACAAGAATGAGATCAATTACGATAATTATGACTTGTTTCGTCCGCTACAAACATTGTTTTCTTACGTAAAGTTGTTGATTTCCAAAAATGCCATCCATTATGCATGACGCCGATAATATTGAGAATTGCACAGGATGTCTATCTAAATTGCAGGTCGATTAGTTTCTTAGTAACAGCGGTTTGTATGCAGACCCCGCTGCCATCTTGAGACCAACACAATTGTGCCACAAAAAATGGGATGCAATAAATTAAATGCATTGTTAGTCAGATGATTTGGCAACATAGTTTAGGGGAGAATGGTTTAGTAATGAGATAGGATGTCCTACAGACAAGAAGTTACGTGAGACAGATGTTTCAATTTGACGTTTGGCAAATAACAAAGTCCTTTTTTGGGATTTGTAGGTTAAAAATTTATTTACTTATGAATATCTAACGTGTACATGTTAAAAATATCTGCTTCTTTTACTATTCTGAATACAGTGTAAGAGTAAGTAAGGGTTACGGAGGCTTCACATACGGTCTACTTCTATCAAGAAAAGAAAAGGTAGCACTTGCGAGTTGCCACTCCGAAGAACAGTTATAAGCTATACTCGAAAAAGGAGTAAGCAGAAATACATTAACCTATACTTCGCTAGCTATGTTATATTGTCATGTTTTAACTGCCTCCGTGGCGCAGCGGTAGTGAATGCGACTGCTATGCATGAGATCTCGGGTTCGAATCCCGGGTCGGGCCAACAAAAAGTTATTGAGTTTTTCTATTAATTCAATAGCAGCCCGGAGTTAGGAAGTTGGCGGTGTTAGACACCCCCGTGCCTCGGAATGCACGTAAAGCCGCTGGTCCTGCGCCTGACCTCTCTCCGGTCGTATCGGATTACCGTCCCATCGGATCATGAGAGTGCACTTGTGTTTGCGCACACACTTGTGCACTATAATATCTCCTGCGCAGATGGCCAGTCTCCGTTAAGATTGGCCGCCGTGACCGAAATTCTGTCTGGAGGACTTTATTATTATTGTCACGTTATAGAGAGACGGCCAAATTTTCAGACTGCATTTCTACTGCACCAATAACACTACCCTGACCCCGGCATCGAAACCAAATATCACCAACCACAAACATAAGAAATAACTCATTAGAATCAGTCTCACACAACTTATTTAAAAAAGCTAAACGACGTATTCCATTAAAAAGGCATCGACTCCATCAAAGAAAATCGATTGTACAAAATCGATACACAAGAAAAGGGTAATGTAATCGATTAAGCTAACAAAAGTAACCCGATCGAATACATCAGGGGGCTAACTCGTATGTTAAAGTTTTTTCTGACGAATAAGTATCCGAATGTGGAGGGCCAATTGTCTGTGGGACGGAAAAACTGACAGTGTTAGGGTCTCTGCATGGAGAGGGCGAAGGATATAATATAAGACAAAAAGACATGACATATCCCTTTAAAATTTGGAATTAAATTTTATTAATTTCGATAATCTATATATTAATACGTGAAGCAAAAACTTTGTGCCCCCTTTTTACGAAAATTGCACGGACTGAGGAGTATGAAATTTGGCACAGTTAAAGTTTATATGGAGAAGGACGGGCGAATCCTAATATTTATATAAAATATGCATTAGAAATACATTAAATTAATGAAAAAACACTACACGCACACATCCATGCATTTGATTGACACACGCAGTCGAAGCGCGTAACTATGGTTACATATATCAATAATACATATAATGACATGTATCAGCAATATCTTACAGGAAAACCTTGGTCGAATTTCGAGCACTAGGCGATCGCTACATTCGCCTCTTCTTCTCCATATAAACTTTAACTGTGCCAAATTTAATACTCCTCCGTCCGCGCAAGAGATAAAATTGTGACCCTGTTTAAGCATATTGCGTGCACAGATGAGTGTAACTGAGGTAATGGGGTGTACCAAAGTCTGTTGTATAGGGTGACTAAAATAAAACTGTCTCAACTAATGATTATGGTTTATTGTCACACACATAATTACACACGTATACCAAGGTTAGGTGAATGAGTTTTAGCGATATAACAACAATTTATAAAATATAGACCTATCTATCCAAATAATAGTACAAAACTGACGGCTCGTACCGCTGAAGCATCGAGCCTAGAATATTCTACCTTTTTGAATTTTGAATTCGCGTTCTCACTATTCTAGCGACCAGCTAGCACAATAATTGTGTGCCAGTAATATTGTGTACATAATATATATAAACAGGTGTAATTATAAATGAAAAAAATATCACCGTATTGGGAATTGTATTAGATTATCAAATTGAGTAGTTTACACTTTAACTATGCCAAATACTTTATAATAATTATTATATCTACCTGCGCTCTTTAGTGCAGAAAGTAAAAATGTATAAATTCAAAATATGTATTAAGTATGTTAAGAGTTTTTTTTTATACAACTAAGGTGGCAAACAAGTATATGGCCCACCTGATTGTAAGTGGTCACCGTAGCCTATGGACGCCTGCAACACCAGAGGCATCACTTGCGCGTTGCCGACCCTTTAGGAAAGGACGTGAGAAGGAAAGGGAGCGGGATGGGGGAAAGGGGGTGATTGGGCCTCCAGTACTCTCATTCACCGAACGAAACACAACAGTAGGACTGCTGCTATTTCACGTCGATATTCTGTGAGAGGGTAGTCCTTCCCCGGTCGAGCCGGCCCATTCATGCTGAAATCAGCGAGGCTCTACTACTCAAAAGAGTTAGACTTAAGTTGTTATTTTATAAGCATTTCCCATGTTAAAGTAGAATATAAATTATAATGAATGCTTATAAAATAAATCCTTACACGAAACGTGAGGCAGTGTTCTTCCTTGACAGCTATAGTACAAATCGATATATGTATGTATATATCACTATTCGACAGATGATGCACAGCATCCCTAGATGCACACAAGCAAATTTTAATCCCTGACATAGGACTATGAATAGGTTAGTCGATAAAGCGATGACACCGTTAGTGAAAGTTGTAGGTTCAAGTCCTGCTTCATGGATTGTCTTTTGACTGTGTTATAATTTCAAAATACGTTTCTTTTATCTAATTAAGTACGGTCGAATTGAATACCACTTTGCCTGCCTGATCGAACTCGGTAGCTCGTGACTGGTATATCTTCCGCAATACTGAATTATTCTTTTCTTTATATTTTATTATAAATAATATTTTAAACTGAAGTTAAGAAAGCGGTCTAAGAAATGTTAAATAATTTTTATGAAAATAAAGATTTTTGACAGTGAAGTCAAAGTCAAAGTCAAAATTTATTTAGGTCACAAATTATGCAATCCAAAATATATTAGTGTAGCAATAGTAGTAGAGCCTAGCTGATTTCAGCATGAATGGCCCGGCTCGACCGGGGAAGGACTACCCTCTCACAGAATATCGACGTGAAATACTAGTATTCCTACTGTTGTGTTTCGTTCGGTGAGTGAGAGTGCCGGAGGCCCAATCACCCCCTTTCCCCCATTCCCGCTCCTTCTCTTTCCTAAAGGGTCGGCAACGCGCAAGTGATTCCTCTGGTGTTGCAGGCGTCCATAGGCTACGGTGGCCACTTACCATCAGGTGGCCGCCGTATGCTTGTTTGCCACCTTAGTTTTATAAAAAAAAATACTGCTATTTGTTTGAGTAGTACTTTTTACTACTCAACCTAAAGGCAGTGTTGCATGTGCAAACACCTTTACATTTCTTCCGAAAGGCGTTTTGCGCAAAAACCTATGAGATTTTGGACATTTTCGCAGCCGGTCGCACCGCCACGTGGCGCCGAACGGTGACAAACGTATGTGTCTTTACTTAATGTCACATATAGTCACACGACATGCTTACTAATATTATAACATCGAAAGTGTTGGTTGGTATGTCCTACCTTTTAGAAGCAATTGAGTTGTAGGTCGACGCGATGTTTTGCATAGAGACTGTTCATGGGCGTGACATAGGCTTTTTATTCATATAATGATGATGACTGTCTCGGTGGTGCAGTAGTGAATGCAACTGTTGTTCGTGAAGTTTCGGGTTTGAGTCCCGGGTTTAGACATCAATTGTTATTGGGATTTTCAGTCAAAAAGTTTTCAATAGCAGCTCGGAGTTAAGTAGTTATAATAATAATAATAATATTCTACCACATACACACAACACCATCTAGCCCAAACTAAGCAGAGCTTGTACTATGGGTACTAGACAATGGATAAACATACATATATACTTTTTTTGGAAATACATACATATTATACATAGAAACACCCAGACCAAGACAAACATCCATGTTCATGCACACAAATGTTTGACTTGTGCGAGAATTGAACCCGCGACCTCAGTCGTGGCAGTCGGTTACAGTGACCACTACGCCATCGAGGTCGACGAAGTTGGCGGTGTTGTGCCTCGGGGACTTCGAAACGCCTTTAGTCCTGCGCTTAGTCTTTCTCTCCGGTCGTGTCGATCAGGCATCCCATCGGAATATGAGAGTTAGGGATTAGAAAATGCAGTTGCACCGTAACATTTCTGGCGTAGCTGACCACAATGACAGAAATTCGGTCAGGAAAACATTTTACTCGATCCGAATCCAACCTGTTACTTCATGCACAGCAGTCACAAATACGTTACTGCGCCCACATATTAAAGTGGAACGAAATTTTAGAGTAAATTTCAATAATTTTCTGTTATAAAATTAAACAAGACATAGAGGGCCCGTCACGTTTCCAAGTCGTGATGTGTCGCCCGAGAGCGCTCACGACACTCCGTGACATATCTCCGACTAAATAGTCATATTTGTATTACGTGAGATGGTGTACCGATTACTCGTGTCTCGCTGTTGTATGTGAGGAGCGCTTCGCGATATTATGATGATGCGTCGGACATCGAAGAAATCAAAGCTGGATAAATTTGCAGTTGCGTGAATAATGGCTGTGCTCTACAATTATCAGCATGTTTTCGATGATTTTACATACGTGTAAAGTGTCATGCCTCTCACCCCTGTCTAGCATTTTTGGATAGCCAAAAGAGTTAGACAAAGGTCCCACTCACATTTTGCCAACTAATATTTTAGGTTCTACGTAATAGAGGACGAGGCTATTGCCGTACCGGGCTAAGATCCAGTTTCCGTTCTTTTCAGACAATTTCCTTGCTAGAAGACCCTGATTGCCAAATTCCCCTTTTCCTACCGCGACTGTTTGCAGAGATTCGCGAATACACGAGGTAGTATCGTTGCTGTTAAAATATATCTCACTAGCTTATGCGCGCGGCTCCGCCCGCGTGCATAGGTTTTAAACTATCTCTGTACCAAATTTTATTTAAATCGGTTGAGTGGTTTAGCCTTAAAGAGGTAACTGACAGATAGAAATAGTTACTTTCGAATTTATAATAGTACTTGTTAATCAAAATTGGATTTAAAGATTACCAAAACTGAAGTCAGTTGCTTTGGCATTTAGTAGACTGTAAAGCGCCTTAAGTAGCGATAGCCTAGTGGACAACCGTTGGACTGCCACGCAGAGGTCTCGAGTTCGAACCCAAGGCGCGCATCTCTGACTTTTCGAAGTTCTATGCGTATTATATAGTTGATTATCGCTTGCTTTAACGGTGAAGGAAAAATATCGTGAGGAAACCTGCATATCTGAGAGTTCTCCATAATGTTCTCGAAGATATGTGAAGTCTGCCAACCCGCACTAGGCCAGCGTGGTGGATTATGGCCTAACCATTCTCATAGTGAGAAGAGGCCCGTGCCCAGCAGTGGGATAGTTTAATACAGGGCTGATATTATTAAAGCGCCTTTACCAACTCAGTCAAATAGTGCGTTAGCATTAAGCCTCATGAAAACAAACAAACTAAGAGTCATCAAAATCTTAAAAAGCAAAACAATCAGTTTTAAAATCTGTAATTCATATTATAGTATGCGGGAGACGCCCCATGATTATACCCACCAATGGAGTACAGTCTCATTTGTCGAATAAATGAGGTGGAGTTGTTAAATAAATGTAGGCACTTGTGTTTGATGATAATGAGCTTAGACTTGTAGCTCAGAGTTGATTGAAGATAAAACGCTCATGCCAGCGGCTTTTTGTAGTCAGCATACGTCTACTGTGTTGCTTTGCAGATTGGAAGGTATCTCTCTGTAAATACGTATAGTAAAAATGCATAAAGAAAGCTTACGTTTAAAGAATTGGCCCTAAATAATAATAATAATACAAATATTCCTTCGTTTTGTATTATTTAATGAATTTACGAAATTTAGGATTCCTCAAACGTAAGCTTTTTTGAAGAAGTTTATCTGATAAAAAGAATCATCAGATGTTCAATATAAAATATTTCAAAACGCCATATTGAATCCTCAGCTAAGGCTCATCTGATTTTTTTATTTATTTTTTATTTTATAGGAAGCAAACGAGCAGACGGATCGCCTGATGGTAAGCGATTACCACCGCCAATGGACACCCGCAACACCAGAGGAGTCACAAGTACGTTGCGTTCCTTGTAAATTTGTCCCCACCAGAAGGGGGGGACGGTTGGGCCTCCGGTACCCTCGCTCACTCGACGAAACACAACGCAAATGCTATTTTACGCCGGTTTTCTGTGAGGCCGTGGTATCACTCCGGTCGAGCCGGCCCATACGTGCCGAAGCGTGGCTCTCCCAAGGTTGTATTACAAACCTATTGTGTCTGGCTGCCGGTGTACCGCTGCGACTGAACAGGTCAAATTAAAGTAAAGTTTTATATAAACAACTGTAGTCATCAAAGATATATAGATATATATATATATATATATATATATTTCTTTTTTTAAAGGCACCCGCTTTCGCGGGGTGTTAGGCATTGTTCCCCTAGCATGAGAAAAGCCAGGGACATTTTTCTACATTTAAATTCTTATTCTTGTAATTTTTACTCCTGCCCTTAAGGGGCCTTAATTCCTAGTTTATCACTTCCATTCCAATTCTCTTTGTCGTATGAAGTATGTTGTATGAAAAATTTTTTTTATCCCTCCTAAGGCGAAGGGAAGTGCAATTCTTCCAACAATTCCAACTCTACGTATACTTCTGATTAAATTCGCTGCGGGTTTCAAGACAGATTAATGTTTGTCGGAACTTTGCTGCTGGACCTGGATACACAGGTGTCCCAGTATTATGGGTGGGATTAATCCCGACAAAAAGGTAGGATAAATAATTCCTAAATTATATCGTGGCTAGTTTTTAAAGTAATAGGCGTGGCGATGACAATTGCGATCGATTTCAATTTTAATCGCGTGTAATGGCCATTGGTCGGCTATGAAGCAATTCAGGCATCTATTATGTATACGAATTCAATCGCTATCGGTCGGGAAATTGCGTTTAATTGTAGTCTCATCATTATATCAATTAACTTGCACATTGTTCGTTGTATCTATCTATTATTTAGTGCTTAGGCTTTGAACGCGGTTTGGCTCGTAATGGCGGTTAATCTATCAATTTGTAACGACAGTGGGATTATTCTACGATTCTATTGAAGGTGTATATTTGAATGAATCGGTTATTGTTTTGTTAATTTGTTAGACTGATTTGAAGTATATATTATCCTGTAGTACGCCGTAAATTTTCTTTAATAATAGCATGAATCTAGGCGAATAATTTCTGAACACCTAATTATCTTTCCACGGAAGTTTTCGATAGTGGCCGGTAAGTGCCTCAGAAACATATTTATCACGATGTCACAGGTAAACCCCTAAAGCAAATTTTTTAAGTGCTTTCTAAACTCAGCCACACATCGCTGTTACTCAGTTTGATTTTGTTAATTTGCCTTATCATGAGCACTTGATTTTGAAACATATAAAAAGACTCACAAATAGAAAACGACAAAAATTCAGATCAATCTATCGATTACTATTCGAGTTCTAGAAACACAAACATCTGGAAATTGCATTATACCTCTTTAAAATAGCCTGAAGACGGGTTGAATCATCATTTCACCATTAGATGGCTACTTTATCCAGAAGTATCATAGGCTTATATAACATCACGCTACGAGCCACGGGCGCGTTGCTGTAATCATAAACGTGGGTATCAGTACATAAGACGTCGTGAACGCTCGTGCTTTGATCACTTCAGTTAAACAATTTGAATTGTAACCAGTTATAACATCAACACAGGATACTCTAATTGTTTCATAATTGCGTTACAATACAAAGTAATAAACGATTACCTATCAATCCATGGACAATTTGTTTTTATTACTCACCTGTTTTATTGTTAGTTGTCAAGAAATCTTCTTTGTTATTTTTTTTTTCTAAGGAATCTAAATGGTGTTTTCATAATGGCCGTCATAAATACTCATCATCATCTTCAATCCTCTCAGCCAAAACACATACACTGCTGGACATAAACCTACCTCAAGGTTTTCCACACAGACCGAACTACACATAGACATATAAACTATATTCAAAACATATTTTTTATGTTTACCTACTGCAATACACAAATGGCGGAATAGTTTGAGTGGATACATTGCTCCGAAGTTTGTGGATTCGATCATCAAATATGACAAATATTGCGTGCTCCATAAATAATTGTTCCGAATCTGTGTACCTATACTTTATGTCCATCGTTTGAATGTTTTTATAGATTCCTGCGATACAGGATCACTTCGCTACTGAATGTTAGACGTCAGCTATACTTTCATCACTAGACGTTCTTCAACTTAATTTTATTTTTTATGGCAGTTTCCTTTTAACTGTTTCATTATTATTTAATGGTTGACACTGTTACATTACGATGTAGCCATCTCGCCAACCAGCTGCGGCTCGTTGATTAGCGGTTACCGTGTGTTATGATAGCTTACAAACATAACTAATAAGTTATATTTGATGCTTACTCGTAGATCTTCAAACCCGGATTCCCTGTGCTGCAAGCATAAGTGGCAAATATGGTCTTCTAGCAACACCTCTCCTCCCCTCCCTGGGGAGGTCTAAAACATTTACAGTTATTAATTTTTAAAAAACTCCAACTGAGTTCAGAGTGCAGTGACTAAAGCGTCTTCACAGAAGAAGTGTCTTCAAAGATCACTGTCAAACTTGTGTTGTGTTTTTGCGTAAATTCCAGGCATCAGTCGGTAAAAGGGAAAAGTCCTAGTCAGCACGACAGCTAGGAGAAGCTGTCATACTGACAGTACGATAGTAGATACGAATAATTTTAATCAAGTTTTTTTTTAATTTGGCGACTAACGATACTTACCACTATCGTTGTTACCGTCGATAGACTACAGTAAGCCGCTACCACCAGAGAGACCATGCGCTTATTAGCAACCTTAAACGTAAAGTGATTATAATATTACAAAAATACATGCAAAAATATCGCAAAAGGTCAACTTAGTACAATAAATTAGAATTCGAACTGGTATGCATTTAATACATTAGTTTAATTGCCTATGGAATGATTGTAATATATGAGCGGAACTACCTACGAACGCATATTACAAATGACAGTACAGCCGGAATGTAAACTTGTAATTTTAATTCGACGCGACTGCGCATGTCCGCCGTTTGTCTACTTGATTAGTGGCTAAATACTTTCCTAGGGCCTAGTGGGAGACCGTTAGACTGCAGAGGTCTCAAGTTCAATCCCAAGGCACGGACCTTTGACTTTTCGAAGCTATGTTCGTATGAAATAGGTAATTATCGCTCGCTTTAAGGGTGAAGAAAATCTACATGTTTAAGAGTTCCCCATAATGTTCCCGAAGATATTAAAAGTCTACCAAGTCCGCACAGGTCTGCGGGGTGGACTATGAGTTATAACCTAACTTCCACACTAAGAAGAGGCCCATGCCCAGCAGTGGGACAGCGTATTTACAAGGCTAATATTATTATTATTGGCCACTTATCCGTAGATTAAATTTAATGTATGTGAGAAATATCAAGCTAAAGCCGACAATTTGCACCTGATATGAAACTATTTAAAAAATCCTTTGGGGATTGATGTTGAGCCTTTAATGGTGATAAATAGGCCGGTCTGGTGGCAACGTTGAACCGTCACGATTAATTGCCACAGCGGCGGATCTCGCGAAACCTTTGAAACTAACTGGAGTCAACAGAATGTGGATAAGGAATGCAACTCACATGCAGCATACGCGCGTTAATCTTGTTGATGTTCCTACATATACGGATAATATACGGATATACGGATTTATTACAAAATGTGGCATCTCTAATTGTACTAGGACTAATCTTATTTTCTATATTTTTTATTTATTTTAGAATATTTATTATATTGGGTACGTAGGTACAGGGTTGTTTAATTTGGCATAATGAAAGTTTATATGAAAGAGTGCAGAAATCGATCTGTTGTATTTTGACTATAGATTAAATCATTACCTAGTTATCTATAACCTGTGTTTGTCTATAATCTGAGAGAGAGATGTGTTTAAAAAAAGGAGGCTTTAATCCAGAAAAAGCTTTTGATTACCCCTAAGGGGAAATAAGACTACAAACGCGAGTTTATAGAAGTGTGTTATTATTTAAGTAATGATAATAATCCCTTATACATATCTAATATTTATTTTCATCTTATATGATGCTAACCAGATCTAATGGACTATCCAAAGTTTTCAAATCCACGATCCGGCAGCCAACTGTCCTCTCATTGTCTCAGGTGATTTGTGGCAACACTTCGTTCAAGAGTGAGCGAGACAGAAATACATACTGCCACCATGAAAGACAAGGATGGTCTCATCAAATAACCGTAACAGTTAATTATAATGGGCCTCTCTATCTTGTTAGGAGTATTTTTTCGATTTATTTTTGCGGTAGGAACCGAAATACTGTAAATTCCACTTCACGCCGAATTTATAATTGACATCTGAGTTAAGAAAAGGGTTATTTCGGCTTCTCTAAATAAATTAAGTGTGACTCTGGAATTTTGGGCTAAAGTATAAAATAGTTTTAAAGGTATTTTATTCGGTAAATAGTTGAGTAGCGGTCTACGGAGATAACTCTACAGTCGTCTCAGAGGTTCCAAAATTGCCTATCAATATGCACCTGCTTTTTTAAAGTTATAATCGCTTTATGACGGCAAAGAAAAATGTTACAAAATGCATGTTCGGTAACTTATTTATCCGGTTTCAACTACCATCTTAGTCTCCCCGTGACCATGGCTGCCGAAAAGCAACCGAAATGTCAGGGAAAGTGTAAACATAAATATAAATAGTTTTAATAGTTTCAATTAGCTTAAAAATTAGTAAAGTTTAATAGTAATAGTAGTGTAACAGTTTCTAAATTATGTAATAAAGTGTCAAATAAACAACGCTAATAAAATCCATATAATATAGTAGTTTAATTTCATTGAATAGCATTCGCGTAAACAGAAGACAATATTATGTGGATGGCTCCTTGAGGAGGTGGTGTGTTGTTATTAGGACACCATCCTTGCCGTTTATGCTTGCAGCACGGGGAAACATTGTTTGAAGAGAGAGCAACGCGCGAGTAGGTATCATATACCTATATGTACATTGAATTGCAAGCGATCATTAGCTACGATACCACTTACGTAAAGATGTTCCCGCGGTTTCACCCGCGTTTATCGTTACTGCGACGCCCCCATGGGTCGCAGCGTGATGTTATATAGCCTATAGCCTTCCTCGATAAATAGGCTATCCAACATTAAAAGAATTTTTCAAATCGAACCTGTAGTTCCTGAGATTAGCGCGTTCAAACAAACAAACAAACTCTTCAGCTTTATAATATTGGTATAGATATAAAAATCTCGTGTCACTATATATGTTCGAGATAAACTCTGAAACTACTGAACCGATTTTGATCAAACTTCGTAACTATCTGTAATTTGGTCCAACTTAAAAGATAGGATAGTTTTATATTTTTTTCTTTTTGTCGTGTGTTCAGGACAACGTCTGCCGGGACAGCTGGTATGTATGTATAACCAACCTAACAAAAATTAAGTGCTGCCAACGTAATAAGTGCAAATTACGTAATTTTGTATGTTGTAGACCCTTAGTCTGAATAGTACGTGGGTGTCAGTTAGATTGCAGTTGCATGTGGCATGTGCAGCGAAAAATGTTTGTTTTATCATTATTTATGTTTGTACATCGCGCGAATATTTAATGAACCCACGTACTTAGCATTCCCATTCCGTTTAGATTATCACAACGCCTTGCTGTCTGTAGTTTTATTGTTTTAAATGTTCGTTTACAGAAGTTTTTGTGCGATTATGTTGGATAGCGAGTGTGGCCATAAATTATTTGGTGAAACTTTATTTTAAAAAACTTTTATTTGATTTCGATTTAATCGAATTATGTTGTTTCCTTACTCGAGATTTGAACGACTCGATCGCTAGAAGCCCAGCTAACCAACAGCTTACCTAAATGAGTCCACTGCACGGACGGCGTTGAGGATTTAATGGTCATCTCGCCACTGCCGCTAAGCCGAGTGTTGTGGGTTCGATTCCCTAATAATAATTAAACAAAAATTCGTGTGATCTATGAATCGTTGTTCCGGGTTTAGGTGTACTGTGTCCGTTATTTGGATGTTTGTAAAATTTTCCGCTACACAGGAACTATTAGAGTTGTCTTTAATTTGAATAATAATATAATATAATAATAATTATTTATTTGCAGACTGTTAGGTCCATAGGATTAGTATTACAAAGCAACTTATTAACTATTGTTAGTGAACATACATACAATAAATATAAATAACAATAAAACACAGACAAACACACATCACTGGACACTCAGACAGACATGACAAACAATATTAGTTATCTATTTCGTAATTGAGTGTGCAGTCTCACCCATCGGCCGAGCATCTGACAGTCCCATCGGTTTGTCAATGCTCTCAGCATGCTGTAGGAGCTGGTGCATGTTCTGTGTCGAAGCGAGGAGTAAGAAAAATAAAAAATCTCTACCCTTCACGAGACCGCCTCCAAACACTCTTAGGTTACGTTAGGCTTCTTGAGTTGCCATCAGAGGGTCAGTAATATCGCTGGCAGCACAAGACATTTTTGTTAAAATCGATCATCTTTCAAAAATGAAAGTTGCATGATCCCTGAGTAACACAAACAGCATCAGTAACTAAGATCAAGCGTAGGACCAACGCCTTTACGTGCTTCTCGAAGCACAGGGGTGTGTAATACTGCGAACATCCTAACTCCGGGCTACTCCTAAGTATTTCTTGTTCTTTTTTTTTTCTTTATTTAATTAGGGTCTTTTAACCAATCAAAGTTCATGCCAGTCCCATAAACTCACACAATTTTTTTAATACTATTAAATATAAATTTCTATACAAGCATTTCTTGTCAGAAAAACCGAATAAGTTTTTGTTGGTCCGGGAATTAGAAGTTAGAACTTGATATCTCATGTACAGCCGTCGTACCGCACCATCAAGACTGTCTCACGCACAATACCATTCATTTCAATTCAAGTCATAGTTCACGACGCCACAGTCCGGGTTAGCAGACTTCACACATCTTCGAGAACATTGTTGAGAACTCTCAGACATACCGGTTTTCTGACGATGTTATCCTTCACCGTTAAAGCGCGCGATAATTAACTATTTAATACGCTCATAACTTCGAAACGTCAACTCGACCTGGGACCGGGGAAGGACTACCCTCTCACAGAATATCGACGTGAAATACTAGTATTCCTACTGTTGTGTTTCGTTTGGTGAGTGAGAGTGCCGGCGGAGGCTCAATCACCCCCTTTTCCCCCTTCCCACTCCTTCTCCTTCCCACTTCCTTTCCTAAAGGGTCGGCAACGCGCAAGTGATGCCTCTGGTGTCGCAGGCGTCCATAGGCTACGGTGACCACTTACCATCAGGAGGGCCGTATGCTAGTTTGCCACGCTAGACGTATAAAAAAAAAAAGATGTGTGCCTTGGGATCGAACTCGAAACCTCTGCGTGGCAGTCCAACGCTCTCCCTCCAGGCCATCTCTATGTTATCCCCATAAATGACGTCACTGGATAAACCGCGGGAAAATCCAGTACCCAACATTCTAAGCTTAATAATGCTATCTAAAAATAAGTCATGTTATGAATTCGCGCTAGTTTTGTGCCGCGGCCGCGCCCAGGTACGTGCCACTATCCGCTATCTACGATCATCACGTGTGGCCACTCGCAGGTGTTATAAAACGTGTGTGCGAGCGAAATTTTTAGATTACCTGATTATTTCTAGACTTAGGCGTTATCCAAACCTGACATTCTACAAGGAATAGCGTTGTGTCTGTATGTCTGTTTGATTAGATAGAGGTGGGAATAATAATAATAATATTCTACCACATACACGCAACACCATCTAGCCCAAACTAAGCAGAGCTTGTACTATGGGTACTAGAAAGTGGATAAACATACATACTTTTTTTTGGAAATACATACATATTATGCATAGAAACACCCAGACCAAGACAAACATCCATAGTCATGCACACAAATGTTTGAGCGGCCAGCGACCTCAGGCGTGGCAGTCGGGTACACTAACCACTGCGCCATCGAGGCCGACGAATGTACAGGTGGCGTAGTTGCTGCCTCGTCTGTCATGACGTCGAATGTTGTGAGATTGAAAGCCACGAGGGACAACATTGTGTGTGATGCGAAAGTAGTTGTTTCGAATGTGGGTATTTTTCGTAGCCGTTATTTGAATGTTTGTAATGTATTCAAAGAATCAATCAATCAATGAAAAACATAAGTTAATACGGAGTTGGAAATTGGTGCCAATTCTGCTGTCACAAAAATCTCTAAACTTATTGAAATTAAACTACTATATACGGATTTTATCGTGTTGTTTATATGACACTTTATTACAAAATTTTGAAAAACTGTTACACTACTATAATACTATTAAACTTTACTAATTTTTAAGCTAATTAAATTATTGAAATTATTAAAACTATTTATACTATTACTATACTATTATACTGTTTATATTTATGTTTACACTTTCCCCGACGTTTCGGTTACTTTTCAGCAGCCATGGTCACGGGGAGACTAAGATGGTAGTTGTCTCAATGTTCCAGTGTAGTTATTTCAAAGTACCCGAACATAATTTAATCATGGGTGTTTCTATTTACACAGAATGAGCTCAAAGTATCATGAAGTCTAGCTGTGGTTTGCTTCTTACCTACTACATTAAGTAAACACAAACATTAAGTAAAAACTTCTTGTACGCCAGGTAGGTATAGGTAAACATAGTGCATTAGACACAATGGTGCCAATTCTGTTGTCACAAAATTCTCTAAACTTAACTAAAAAACACAAAAATTTAGTTTAGTCCTGTCAAATGACCTGAAATCGTTAAAAGTGACAGGACTAAACAAAATTTTAGTGATTTTTAGTTAAGTTTAGAGAATTTTGTGACAACAGAATTGGCACCATTGTGTCTAATGCACTATGTTTATAATACCTACCTGGCGTACAAGAAGTTTTTACTTGATGTTTGTGTTTACTTAATGTGACAGATATATATTTATTTATAAAAAAGTATATTTTTACAAGGATCTGCATATCAATAAGTTCAAAGTTGAACTGTATAAATGGCTAAGTGAAAAGTGTTTCTATTCTACAAAAGACTATTTAAATTATAAATAAGTGTGATTTTTTTGTGCCATGTACTAATAGTAAAATTATGAATTTGTGCTTGTTAAAATATTTGTATGCCATGAACTTGAGATGGCAAATGTGTGAAACTTTTTTCTTAATATGTTACCACCTGTATGTACCACATTTATGCAAATAAAAAATTATTATTATTATTATAAGGTTATTGCTATTTACGCCATAGTTTCTGACTCCAAGCTGTTGACCAGAATTCCCTAACGGCAAATCTAATATCATTTGACCGAATTAAGAATGGAACATAATACCTTACTGTTGTCTACGGGGCACATTTCCAAACTCCTTACATCAGTAAGTACCGAAAACCTTCACATCTGATCTTCGAATCCAGGACCTTGTGATCGACGCAAGCTGGCTACGAAATTCACTTTACACACTTACCTTTCTATACTAAACAGCAATACCGCGAAAACCTTGCCAGCTATGAATGGGTATCAAACCTGTGTGCTATCAGAGTCGTCTATCTATCCGTTGGCTGGGTCCTTACGGTTATCATAAGTACATCTGTGGATGATTTGCGCTGCACCTCATTCAAGTGAACTAGTTTAGCATACGAAATACGAAGTGGGCGAATAATCTGATAGTAAGGCAATTACGTACGTGACACCTCGGAGACAGCGGCTCTCAAACATTGCCACAAAGTCAAAGTCATAAGTTATTATACCCAGAAAAAGATGTGGAAACAATTCTTGGACGCGTCAATTAACTGATATTAATCGTAACTAATATTATAAAAGCGAAAATGAGTTTGTTTGTTACCTCTTCACGCCTAAACCACTGAACCGATCACCCTGAAATTTTGCATATACGTTGACAGGTATACAGAAACGGACATAGGCTACCTTTCATCCCGAAAAAAAATTACTGTTCCCGAGGAAAACAATAATAACGTTCTTATGATAGTAAATGGCGCCACGTATCTTTCAAATCATGATTGAATTATATTATTACAAGCAGAGTACAACCCGAATTGATTGCCAATTCTAAATTAACGCGAGCGAAGCTGCGGGCATAAGCTAGTAAAAATATATTCATAAAAGGAAATAAAAATTTAGAAAAATATAAAATAGCCCGTTAGAGAAATAGAGTAAACATCACATAATCACAGGATTTTAGCAATGCCGTTTTGTTGATATATTTGATTTTGATTTTAAAGACAGCTTGGGCAAAGCAGTGGTGAATGCGACTAGTGTGCATGAGCTCTTAGTGTTATTAAATATTTAATTTTATTAATTTAGCAAGTCTACGTAGGTACTTACTTACTTACTAACGTACTTCAAGATAACTTAGTAGTGTCGCAAATGAGCAGTTTACAAAACAGAAGAATTTATCAAAACAAATACATACAATTCAATTCTTCTGTATTCTATATATAGAAGAATTGAATTGTATGTATTTGTTTCGGTAGGTATCTTGCTTGTTTACTATTATTCGAAAAGCAGTGCAGTTTCTACGTAGTAGTGAATGGTTAGTTACTATAGAAACTAATCGTTAGTTATAGAATCTTGCAAAACAAAAATACTACAATATAAGGCCCCGTTCACACAGACCGGCTCGGAGAGGAGAGCAGATTTTTATCACGTTGGAAACAGAGTTTTGAGTAATTGTAGTAAGGTTTGTTTTTGCATGTGCACTTCTTTTGTCATTAAGAATGCTTGAGCGCGCTTCGTGTGAAATAATAAGAGGAGCCGACCGGCTCCGATTACGTGCTCTTTCTCGCTCGCGCAGTTTTCAGATCTCTTCCAGCCGGTCTATGTGAAATAGTTGGCAGCTCCGTTCCGGCCAATTCCAAGCGTATAAGATCCGGTCTGTGTGAAAAGAAAAAAGCGGGCCGATGCTCTCCGAGCCGGTCTATGTGAACGGACCCTAATGTTTAGTAATAATAATAAGCTTCTTGAGAATGCTTTATTTTCAATTATTATAATATTTCTTAAATAACTGTATAAAGAATTCAGTTTTGATTAGAACCTGATGTATTTACGACATCATTCAATTCTATTTATCATCTAGTCATAACATATCAAAGTTTGTATGCCTAGTGACAGATTAGCGCGTCTGTACCTCAAAACTTTGAGGCTGTCTGGTCGTAGAGATGGCATCTATCGCGCTCGTAGTGTTGGGAGACCCACCAATTACTCGGCAGTGATACCAACCTTGTTATACGGTAATTGTGTAAAATAACTTTATGGTGACACTAAAGATGTTAGATTCCGTTTTTTATTGTGTTCTGTGAGGCTGTTTGTCATTACGAGAATAAGTTCCGTGATTATGATAACAATCGTAGCTTTTTTTTAAGTAAAAGTGTAACCGGATGGGTCGGATTGTAGATTTTAACACTACACTATTACAGCTAGTAGTTTTTGAGAATGGTAGATATAAACGGCAAACATGCACTATGTCCTTATATGTCGCTGACATATTGAAAGTACGAAATGTTCGTTTATAATAAAATGTTTTTACAATAATTTTACTAGTTTAATTAGTAAGATTGTAAATTAATTTAGGTACCTACATAAAAGTAAATAGTTCTTTTTAATGAATTCTAAAAGTTTATTTACTTTGTTATAAAAATGACCGAGATTTATTTATGTGTTTTTTTTGTGTCCGTTTGGACACAAAGAATACCTAGGGTTCGAAAAACTATTAGCAGATCACACAAATTGTTATCCCGTTTGAACCTACATTAATTACTATTAGGCAAAGCCAATGGCGAAGTGTTTACTTAAACCACTATGCCATTTGTGTATTTACTAGTAAGGTTGTAAAGTTTTATTTTTATTTTTAACTAGCTGTTACCTGCGACTTCGTCCGCCTAGATTTTAACTAAAAAGTGTTTGTCTCCGCGGAACCCTATTTTTTTCTAAAATCAAAGTAGCCTACGTTACTCCTTATAACATCAGCTATCTGCCAGTGAAAGTCCCGTCAAAATCGGTTCAGCCGTTTCGGAAATTAGCCGGAACAAACAGACATACAGACAGACAGACAAAAATTTAAAAAATAGATGTTTTCGTATAGGTACCTTATATACTTTCATATGCATTAGATAAAAAGCTGTTATTTTGACATTACAAACAGACACTTCAATTTTATTTATTTGTATAGATATGTTTATGACACATTTGGTACAAAATGTGGTTTTTATAGTATAATCGGCAGACTACGAATATTGTTTATGACAAACTATACAACTGACGACATATTGTATTATGTTTTTATTTGATTAAAATCTTAAGATCCACCAGTTCGTAAATTATTGGGCGAATTAGTGCCTCGGAGAGCACGTTAAGCCGTCGGTCCCGGCTGCCATGAACATCTATGACAGTCGTTATTGGGAAGTCAGTGTTCTCTAATATCCTGACACTGGTCTAGCCTTAGGGTATCGTTAGCGTTCAGGTTGCGGAACTCAGATGGCAGTCGCTCCGTGTAAAAACTGATATCCAGTCAAATCCGGTTAGACTAGAAAGCCGACCCCAAGTGAGAGGAGGGAGAAGAAGTGCAGTTTTACAATGTTGCTATTTTCAGGTATGTATTTAGAAAATATTAAACTAGAAGAAGAATTATTACGTCTAACTGCTCTTAGGTTTTGGGACAGAAAAGCCTTTTAAATTATGTAACTTGGTGGCGCAGGTGTTGAGCTGGATACCTCGGACAGGCAGAGTAATTGGATTTTCTGTCCTGTCTCAATGGCAGCGCGTTCTCTAAAACTGTACCCAATAGAAGGTAGGCTGGCTAATATTACAGTTTCAGGGACCTAAAACTATGGCGTAGTGGTTAGTGTACCCGACTGCCACGCCTGAGGTCGCGGGTTCGATTCCCGTACGAGTCAAACATTTGTGTGCATGAACATGGATGTTTGTCTTGGTCTGGGTGTTTCTATGTATAATATGTATGTATTTACAAAAAAAATAGGTATATATGTATCTTTATCCATTGTCTAGTACCCATAGTATAAGCTCTGCTTAGTTTGGGCTAGATGGTGTTGTGTGTATGTGGTAGAATATTATTATTATAATAATAGCTGGAAAATTCTGTGATAGAGCTACAAGGGAGCATAATTTTTTTTTTTATTGCCATTGGCGGCAGAAGAGCGAGCGGCCCACCTGATGGGAAGTAGTAACCGCTGCTCATGGACTTCAGCAATGTCAGGACACAGTATCTTCTCCCTAGCCTTTATTATTCCCAAGACACTTGGGGTCGGCTTTCTAGTCCAACCGGATTTGACTGGATATCAGTTTTTACACGGAGCGACTGCCATCTGACCTCCGCAACCCGAAGGCTAACGATACCATATATAGAGGGCACAGTATATACATATGTATATAAATAATAAGACTGATATCAGTGATATCACAAGGTCTGTAAGAGCTAGTTAAGCACTTACACTATATTGCTTGTGTTAACAGTTGGTTGATAGGGAGTTGTTGCTTGTTTGAGTACACATGAAAACACTTCACCGTAAAAGATAAAATAATTTAATGTTACGTGTTCAAGTTATAAAAAATATATAAAATAGTGGCGAGTCTTCCACTAGTTGGCAGTAAACTGTGTACTGGCGTAATAATCAAAAGTAATTAGTACTATATAGCAAGTATGCAATTCGCGTTGCCGCGTATGTGCTGACTCGCTAATATATATGTACGGTGGTGAGACCGTACAAGGTCTTTAATGAACATAAAACGATTATCGATGGAAATTAAAGTTTAAACGCTTCTTGATGAACTTATATCTTATGAATAATTATGATAAGAGTCGCGATACATATAATTAATAAGATCATATCTTATTAATTATATGTATGGCTTCACGGGAATTTATATTGGTATCGATATTAAATCAATTATGTTACTTTCTATAAAAGCGATATCTTTGAAAACATGGCGCAATTAACAATAAACATGAATTAAAAATAAATGTCTCGAAAGTACTTTCTTTAATATTACTAATTGAGATTCGAAGGAGGGAGAGAGAAAGAGTTCTCTCCTTTTTTTGCTTTTCTTCTAGCATTGTTGGATATATTATCAACTATACAAATAAATAAAATTCAAGTGTCTGTTTGTAATGTCAAAATAACAGCTTTTTACAGCATTTTGTCCGCAGATTCGCTCGCGTAAATTTAGGTTACGTAAATTTTCTATCCATCGAAAACAGTACTTTTTCTGGATGAAAGGTATCCTATGTTCTTTTCTGTTCCCCTGACAAAGTATATGCGAAATTACATGATGATCGGCCGAGTAGTTAAGGCGAGAAAGCGTAATAAACAAACTCACATTCGCATTTAAAATATTAGTTACGATGTATCATCAACACTACACTTAGTATAAGTACGTATAGTTCACCATGTAATGTAGGTATCGAGCAGTGAACGGAAATAAAACTAGGAAGGTACCACTAAAAATGGCAGTATCGACTCTACACAAAGTAGGCAGGACTTAATAAAACTACACTGAGTCGCTATAGTAACTTATCTATAAATTAGGTAATATGTGAAGCAAAACTTTGTACCCCTTTTTACGAAAATTGCGCGGACGGAGGAATATGAAATTTGGCACAGTTAAAGTTTATATGGAGAAGGAGGGGCGAATCCTAATATTTTTATAAAATATGTATTATAAATACATTAAATTAATAAAAAAACACTACACACACAACCATGCATTTGACACACGCAATCGAGTCGCGTTCGTAGTATTTCGGCATTGTTCGGTTGATGTCGTATAATTCTTCGTAACTATGGTTACCCTTAAATACATATTGCAATTGCGCTGTATTGGCTATCTATACTTATAATAAAACTGTAGAGAGGTCAATTCTGTACATTGAATATATATTCAAAATTAATATTGGAGGATGAATGGTGATCGATACTGATGACAAAAATGCAATCAGTAAATTTTTTGTCTGTCTGTCTGTCTGTCTGTATGTGCACGCATGGGTCAAAAACTACTGAAGGGATTTTAACCAAACTTGGTACGATTGTAGTCCATACTCCTGGGCAGGTTATAGGCTATATAACATAACGCTAAGACACATAGGAGCTGAGCAGTGACGATAAATTTGAAGCAAGTCGGACGAAAATGCGCTTTCGAGCTCTTATCCTCGCATACGTTGATCATACACCAAAAGTATGTATTACAAAGATGATGGTCTTCAAAAGATCTACAAAAAAGTCCTTAATAGTATATATCTATCTTTTATAAATTAGCCACAATAACGTGTTTAATCGTTAGGCATTTCTTCAAAGTGTATTAAAATACATAAATATATTGTATTTCACATAGATATATCTTTATCAAACTCCCATATTCAAAAAGTACACTTTAATATTTATATTATAAAAAAAAAATAGGAATCGGTTTATAAACACACAAGATATAGATGAAATAAAACTTCCAAATCTTGCCGCGCCAGTATGGGTACGGCTATACGGTTGATTGTTGTTTAACGCGCGAAACGGCCATCCGCTGCATTTATAAAAAGGCGGGGGCGCTCACGCGCCGACTTCACTCACATTTTGTTTGTTTGGTTGAACGCGGTAATCTAAGGAACTACGGGTAAAAATTAGAAAAATATTTCAGTGTTGGATAGCCCATTTATAGAGGAAGGCTATAGGCTATATAACATCACGCTACGACCAATAGGAGCGGAGCATAAATGAAAAATATTGCAAAAACTAAGAAAATTCTCTTATGTGAAGCAGACGAAGTTGCGCGGGTCAGCTAGTTAATAACAAAACCTTAATAACGATCAAATTTAAAATTTTAATTAATTATGGGCGAATTTTGACCACTTGGCGACCGCTAGTATCTAATAATAATTATATAAATGGCCTTAAGTTCGTGACATTGACAGCAAATAAATAAACTGTAAAATAAAACAGCTAATACTCATCTTGCTCCAGTAACAATAACGACCATTTTTGAGTAATAGAGTAGAGTAAGTAGCTGTGTTGTCAATAACGAACTGTGGTTAGTATGAGAGTACTGCTTTCATGTTATATTTACGTTCACTGGTATGGAGTAGATAACAATTGTATTCGAATATAATTCGAATACAGCTACACGCGTCCTTACATCCACAACGCTTCTTCAACAGTTTTAACTCACCTTGGACAGGACAACTGTCCATCTAGAATCTAGATTGCAGATGATATTTTCTGTATCAGATTTGCAACTCACCCTTTTTTTAAAAGACAACTCTCCGCCATAGTATGTATTTCCTGTATCGCGGGGGATTTTACAAACACTCAAACAACGGACACTAAGGACACTCCTCAGAACAACCATTTGTGGGTCACACAAATCTTTGTCCTTTGCAAGATTCGAACCCACAACACTTGACGTCGTAGCAGTGGCAAAGTGACTACTTAAATCACTACGCCATACGAGCTGTTTAAAAAGCTAGCTGTTATTTTTTAACACGCTTTTATTAGTTTCACTTGTATGTTTGTCTGTATGTAATCGACTCCTTTGAGCTCGAATTTGACCCACTTCAAACGGTCAGATTTCATTTAAACGTTGTGGACTTATCGAGGACCGATGACAATACTATAAATAAAAAAAATATGAAATAATAGTTTACAAAAACTAAAAAATGCACGCTTTATTAAAAAAAAACAAACTAAAAAGTAGAAAATAATTTAATAATTTAAATTTAAAAAAGCGTGGGGTGCTTTTAAGATATTTTGATAACCTCCACCCACGCTTTTTTAAATTTAAATTATTAAATTATTTTCTTTTTAGTTTTTTTTAATAAAGCGTGCTTCTTTTAGTTTTTTTAAACTATTATTTTTTAATTACTGGTATTCATGTCTACCTCTCCAATTGAGGCTCGTGTTAAGAGAAGGTGCTTGTTGGATACGCAATGGGTGGAAATCGATCCAAGAACCTCTCGGTCGCAAGTCCGATGTGTCAACCAGCAGTTATATGCTTCTTATTAGGTACAAATTCTGGCATATAAGTGCTAGAGAAAGCCATATAATCTATTTCGATTATTCGTGGTCTAAGGTGGTGAAAGAAAACAATTATATTTTGTCAATAGATTTATCTATATATTTTAATGAATAATTTTTAATTACAACTGTTGCAAAATTACAGTCTCCATACTTTTCACAAAGCTTATTATTTTTTTTTGTAGAAAAATGGCAAAAACAATTCTTATTGCAATCAAATCACTGGTTACTTTAACATTGTAAGTAAAAAAAAAAGTTGTTGTATATCTATTACCGAATGTCACTGCTTAAGTTTAATGAATTCCATGGAAAATTATATTCATTTTATAATTATAATTATATATTTTGTATTTTTAACTACAATATTTATTAACTATATATTACAAACTTTTAACTTACAGTTAGACTTTTATCAATCGTTTTTTGCGCGCGTCCAATTGTTGCTTTCTATGAAATTATTTTTTTTCAACTTTTACGCCAATCGAAGATAAGAACTTACATTGTAGTTTTGTTTGTGTTTATCAATTCAAGCACATTATCACGCTTAAAATTGAATTTAAAATAAGATTTGTTACAAAAGCAACAATCGAACCCGCGCCATCTCACAGCACAATTGACAAAACATATTTTCAAAATATGTCTATTTATTAGTAAACACGTAAATATACCTTACAAAATGTATTTACAAAATAAAGCAATATTATGAATTAAATTTTAATTATTCGAAGTGGGAAATGAAATTAATCATTCCGAAATTATGATTTGTAGCCGTGACGACTTGTTAAACATATGAATTTAAATTAAAAACGTTTTAAAAACAATTATTAGATTGTCTCTTATCGATTAAAAAAATAAATAGAAAACAAAATAAACTTTATAATTATAAAACGTATAGATATAAATATTTTGACTTGTGAAAAAAATATTCTTATAATTCAAACAAAAAATTGAGAAAATATTCGAAGTAACATTATTATGAACTAATAGATAAAAGTTATTATAAAATATAATTTACGTTGATAATGTGTGACGTCACAGCTACAAGTCGTGTCAGACGAAATCAGAGTATTAATTTAAAACTATTGCTATTGCAGTGTGGCTATGTGTCTCTAAGGTGACGGCCGCGTGGTCGGTACAGTGGCGCGAGAGCGTCCCTATATTATCTGTTTATTACATACAAGATAGTAAAAAGATCTGTTGTTTACTTTATTAGAGGTGATCATACAACTGTCTGCTGAAAAGCTACCTTTTGTAAGACATAGTTATGTACCTACTGTTTCAAGACAATGTTATGGCAAGTGATAGAGTTGCACCGAGCCGTGTTGAGGTGATCGTCGCGTCACCGGCCGCCCACGTCGGACCTTACATTGTGTGAACGATCCCTAAGTAAGCTTAACTATTTACAATCAGTATACGAATATCGACCCGAATAGAACTCGAAAGAAAAACAAAATAGGAACGATACAAAAGGTCGCCTCGGCGAGAGAGGCGAGGGGGCGAGGGGGCACCACCATATAAATACACGGTATGTACAGCGCGGGGATCAGTCCTGGGGTTCCACGTCCAGCCCGTTGACCATGCGCTCGATGGACTTGAGGTCGGAGGGCGGCGTGGCGGGCGTGGTGGAGCTGGGCTCGGGCGGCGGCTCGGCGCTAGCGGCACGCGCAGCGGGTGAGGCGGCGCGCGCGCGCGCGGGCGAGGCGGAGAGCGAGCGCGCGCGCGGCGCCACCTGCTCGAAAGCCGAGCCCAGCCCCGGCAGTGCGTACGGCGCGAAGCGGTGCGCCTTGCCCAGCGGCGTGTGCGGGCCCGGCGCCGGCGGCGGCGGCAGTGAGTACTGCTGCAGCAGCGGGTGCAGGTTGAACAGCAGCCCCGGCGGCATCTGGTGCGGCGGGAAGAACGGCGGCGGGTACAGGCTGGGCGGGTACAGGTACGGCAGCAGTGGCGGCTGCACCGGCGGGCCCAGCGACACGTCGGGCGCTGGCGACGGCCGCGACGGGCCGGGGGGCGGCGACGACGCGCGCGCGCCGCCCGAGCACGACGAGTCCGAGCCCGCCTCGATGCCCTCCTCCGCGCCGGAGTCGCCGCCTCCGCCGCTCGAGCTGAACCACGCTGCAACAACACCCCTAGCTTAGTACTCTAGCACCAACCACACACACACACACACACATACACAGACTATACACAGACTATACCTGTACTGTACCCACAGATCGTGACAGTATCACAACTTTCATGACTATTCCTTAAAAAGTATTAAAATTCTGAGTACATTAATTTAGGCAATCAATCGTTAGACTTTATATTGTTAACCCCCGACGCAAAAACGACGGGGTGTTATAAGTTTGACGTGTCTGTGTGTGTGTGTGTGTGTGTCTGTTTCTGGCATCGTAGCTCCCGAACGGATGAACCGATTTTGATTTAGTTTTTTTTGTTTGAAATGTGAATTAGTCGAGTGTGTTCTTAGCTATGTTTGATGAAAATCGGTCCAAGATGGACGCCGCCACAAAATAGCGGATTACATATTTTTTGACAACCCCCTTAATTTGGCTATCAAATGAAAGGGCTTGAGTAGTACAATACGTATAGATAAATTTCAAATCCAAGATGGCCGCCACCGCAAAATGGCTGATTACTATTTTTATTATTTTGTGATCGGGGCTTTTAAATTTTTAAATTTATATTGATGTTATTGTACTTACAAAAACAGAAAAGGAGTCACAAACAATATGCATATTATGTTTTCTTAAGAACGGCACATTGATAATAATGACGCATAACAAAACAAATCCCAAGTACTCACAGCATAAAACAAACAACAGATACCAATATTGAAAACTAAATCATCAGTTCATTCTTCCACAGCATTATACTCGTACCAATATCAACTCACACCAAATACCAAGATTTTAACGAACATATTATTGTAATAAATTCACAATTTCAACTAATTGATCATGTGATGCTGATGTTCCGTACGCGTGGGAGCGCCAACACCATCCTGAACGTGCTTAGCCACAAGATGGACAGCCCCCTTCTGTGGCACGGGGTTCAAGCACAAGTGCGTGTGCCCGGGGCCCCAGAGTATAGATATACATAGTTTTTTTAAGTTGTACTACTAACAATATTATGGGCCTAAAAATGTCTGAAATAAAGAGATTTTATTTTTATTTTATTTTATTTTTATCATGTACAGTTTCGTACACTTGAATGTTGTAGTTTGGTGAATGCGGAAAGAAGAAAAGGGACACAAGTTGCACTAAATAGTCACGTCACGTTACAATTATACAAGTTAGGCTTTGGCAATTTGTTTCTCTAACGTATGCGTTGCGATTATACTTTCCACTGAGTTGCTTTTTTAATAATATATGTATTTATGTTGATGTATGTAGTACTTACAGGTGGTGGTGTGCTGCGTGGAAGGCGGCGGTGGTGGGGGACTGGAGGGCCCCCCCACGTCCAGGGGTCGTTCGTCGTCGTCATCTCGCGCGTCCGACCGCGCCGTCAACAGCGCCTGCCTGCGGTACACCGACAAACTACTCGTGTTATTATCATATCACCACAACAAACATGCTGAAACTACACGTTGACAGAACCCCTTTATATTGTAAATAATTGTAGTTTTCTATTATGATTGAATTGGATGAGTTAAAGCCAGTCTTTATGTTACCTTAAACCATTTCTGGGTATACTCTGAGAAGGCTAGATAAGTTAGAATCGAAAAATGTACTGCATAAATGGTATTTTTCGTAGATTATCCTAATCCTAACTAATATTATAAAAGCGAAAATGAGTTTGTTTGTTTGTTACCTTTTCACGCCTAAACCACTGAACCGATCATCCTGAAATTTTGCATATGCGTTGTCAGGTGTACAGAAACGGACATAGGCTACCTTTCATCCCGAAAATAATTACTGTTTCCGAGGAAAACAACAAAAACGTTCTTATGATAATAGATGGCGACACGTTTTTTTCGAATCATGATTGGATTATATTATTACAAGCAGAGTACAACCCGAATTGATTGTCAAATTCTAAATTAACGCGAGCGAAGCCGCAGGCAAAAGCTAGTAATTTATAATATAGTATAAGTACGAGATTTTATTTAATTTAATATGTGATAGGCAGGGTAAGGTATTTATCGTCATAATTCTGTCTTCTGAAGTACCTTATTGTAAACTATTAGGAATAGTCAAAATTATCACCGGGAAGGAGGCTTTCCGGAAATAACTTATCTCGGATAAAGATCGGCGTTGTTAGATTACTTCACTTCGGCTCTATAGAGCTCTCTAAATTATACTTCAATAGGTGGGACCATGAGGGGCTTTGTTAAAAACTAGAAACGAGGCATGTTATAGCAGCTTATCAGTAGCCTGTTAATACATCTTTTATGGTATATATACTATCTGTTGAATATTTACTGCTGATAAAAAATAGTTGCAAACCTATCCACGGTTGAAATATTAAATCGTCTTTCAACAAAGCAATGGCGTCAGCCCGACAGTCGGTCCCTATCGAACTGTGCTGACATTGCAATTGATCACTGGCACCTTAAAGTTCAAGAAAATAGTTTTAAAATGACAGCGCTGGGGTGTGAACCGTCTGACATTTGGGGTAATGGTGCGCCTCGACCCTCGCTCGCCGCGAAAGGTTAATCATCTTCTAATGATGCTGAAATTCGAGACACCGACGCCCCTTTGGTGTTTTAGCTAATACGTTTTAAAGGTGGCCGAATTTTCCAAAAGTAATTTGCCTATATTCTGACGCGTTACGTCGGCTAAAAGCGATTAAAAGGTTTGCCATAATTAGTGTCTAGCACGCGCTAGGAATGATCCTATAGAGGCAGTGGTGCCATGTATACAAGCAGATTTTTTAAAACTGAACTCCTTTGCGTATGTGCTAACGGATTTTATATTATTATTACTTTGGTAATAGTATCACAGCTAGACACAACTGCCTTTCAATGGTGTCGGACATCCAGTACTTAACAGATTTCAGGAATCACGAGGATTAGAGACACACACGGGACTTGAAGGTAGATGTGATTACATGGCATGCTCTAAAGTCGGTAAGCTAATATAGACGCTTAGAGACAAAACTGTCCAAGGATTTACTGGCCTTAGATAAAAATACAATCAATAAAAGCACAACGTAAGATCGAGCTTAATGGCATATTCTTCTTTGCAATCCTAGCAGAAGTAATATCCTTATTACCCGAAGTTGTCATCGATGGTAGTTCAATATGCGCCTATTGTCTATAGCTACCAGAAACGAGTGCTGGTCATTAGAAATTTTCTACTATTTTGCATAGGTACCTACCGTTCATAGAATACAATCTTGCCAGTATTAAAGAAAAATAAATCCACTATAGCCCATAATTTTTCATATAACTTCATCTTGTACAATAAAAATAATAACATTTTGTAAGCCCACAGATATTTCTTCCATCTTGCGTCTACTAAAGACAATAAATCAATTCTGGAGCGTAAAATGCGTACAATATTTTAACCACAACAAAAAGGATAAAAAGCTTCGACCCAAACGTTTAACTCACCCCAAATGTACAAAAAGGAAAGCAATTATTTGCCTTCTGTCGCCCAGAACAAATAACTCTTTATTATCGCATTGTTTTACTCATCCCTAAATATGGCCGGCCCGTCTTCAAGCAGAGGGTTCCGCACTAAATTCGTTTTATTAACTCGTCTCATTGTCAACTGATAGAATTTAATTTGTGCCACCCCTTGGATTTCAGGGGTGTCCAAAGCTTCATTGGGCTTTTAAAATATATTGTAAACATAAAATTTTAGTAAATTAGTTGGTATTGTATTTCGTCAAAATAGCTAAACATTATCTTCCTAGTGCTAAGATGAATCTGTTATTATTTCGATTTTTCAATCAAATGCTAGTGTATAAAGAGGTAAAATTGATAAATATTGATACTATTTATCAATTGTTTATAAAACCTCTCTCACTAACGTCACATTTCCATATCGTAGTAATAGTATACAAAACAAAAAATAATACTGATTATATAATTAAGCTAAACCTCAGACTTATCACTGTTAGTAAACGTTATTATTTTTCTAACCATCAACTGCTTGAAGAAATATTAAAACTCAACTCTTGAAAGAGCTTCCAAATCTTAACAGTAAAACAATGCACGAAAAAAATAAACAGTCAAATGTGCGACTTTACATTAAGATTCTCGTATCGTAACAACAAAAACCCGAAACGTTTAAATTAAAATAACATTTGGGTACATGTGACAGCCCTGAGTTAAACTGTTCACATTAGGGTGCTCACGTTACATTGTAAACTCGCGCCAGGGGTGGCCTGCCTTGTAATTTCGCCAAATTTTTATCCCTTAAACCGACGCGGTTAGTTTTGAGCCACAAGGGGACATAAGCTATTGATATTCTTACAACGACGACGGCATAATAAGTACATGTTTTGATTCGTGAGCTGGGTCTTCGTTTAGTGACGAATGTTGTGTCGTTCTATGTTTGAAGTTTAAAAACCGTTTTTCAGTTTTAATGACTAAATAGTACTTATATTGTTCGAAAGTCATATACTTTGTCAGGTGTACAGAAACGGACATAGGCTACTTTTCATCCCGAAAAAAGTTACTGTTCCCGAGGAAAACAACAATAACGTTCTTATGATAATAGATGGCACCACGTGTCTTTCGAATCATGATTGCATTATATTATTACAAGCAGAGTACAACCCGAATTGATTGTCAAATTCTAAATTAACGCGAGCGAAGCCGCGGGCAAAAGCTAGTATTATATATAACATATCCTTAAAGTTCTACTTTGAAATGGAGATGGAATTTTATAACGAGAGTTTAATCATTCTCGTTAGTGAAGGTAGGCATAGAACAAGGAAAACTGAAGAAACGCCTTGAAATCAACTATTGCTTGGCATTTTCACAACCGTTAAACCCATATGGAAATAATTTGGTATCGAGTAAACTTTAGTGCTTTAAAGGAACATACATAAATACATAGATTCACGCCTGTTTCCCAGAGGGGTAGGCAGAGACTACTGGTTTATATTTGCTATGATCCTGAGACACTTCTCTGGCTTCATTCACTTTCATCACATTCCTCATACACGCCCGTCGGTTCAAGGAGCTCTTAACCTGGCCTTTGACCAGAACGCCTCCTATCTGATCGAGAAACGTTCGCGTAGGTTTTCCTCTTGCGACTGTTCCATTCACACTAGCCTTATAAACTTTCTTAGTCAGTCAACAAGGAATATAGACTTCTTTTAAATAAACTTAACCAAAGCTACGCGTATTATTTTTATACAACTTGTTTTTCATACTATTCGTTCATGCTACTAGTATGAACATATTACTAAGTAATGTATATTTACTCAACGTAAAATTACGTTACGCATGTACAACCCCAATGCAGCAACATGGTATTTCAATTCAATGAAAGGAGAATTATTATAATCTTGAGCATCAGACTAGCAACTGCTGATGCTGAAGCTGATGCCTGCGTCTTTAGATACGAAAAAAAAATCGAGGGTTTTTTAAAGTAGTTCAACGACGATGTCTTTATCATATTTTCAAGGAGTCTGTTTTGTATTTGATATTTCGGTTCCACGTAAATGTCAGCAAATCTATTGCCAATTACTAGGCACAATCTATCACTCTGTGCTGCCACTAAAAATTTTCTGTCAGAACATGTGCTCGTGAACACTGCTACGCCAAAATCTTGGAAAAATTTACATCATTATTTCTATAAAACTGACCTTATTAGAAAATTCGCTAAAGAGGTCAGTACGCCGAAATGTAGTCAAATTTACATATCCGTAAAACTGACCTTATAAATGTATCTTCAAAAATATTTAACATAACAATATATACTCCACACCTTCCGTCCAAATGACCTCAAAATAGACCGCATCTTAATTAGTACCCAGAGACATAAAAGGGCATTCTCACACTACGATGCGCGATATCAAAGGAGCCTTGTAAAGGTATAGACACACTGGAGGTATGTTAGAACGTTCGTGGTTGGGGACACGACAGGGCTGGCAGACGATGGTAAGTGCTTAATTACCATATTGATTAAATGCACATCAAGGTTCAGATCGGAACTTGCTCTGTATATGGTCGTAGATTTTTCGGATGCTTGCGTATGACTAGTCGTATTTTACATCCAAGGTACAGAGGAATTGATGCTAAGAGGTTAGCTTTTGAATGTTTGATGGCAGGATCGCTGATGCAGGTAGAGCGCCAGCAAAAGCAGAGAGAAGGCATACCGTAGGATTTTATTCGATTGACGCGGACTTAGCAGTCCTTACTTTCAAGTAGAACCTATGGATGTTTGTTACATATTGTTAATATATAACGCGTCGCCGGCTCTTTAAAAAAGGAGTGATGTGCCAGCGCAAGGGACAAAGGAACTGGTTTTTGCTGACAGCACAGCGTCTCTTTAAGAAACTTGGAATATCCAAGTTATCACAGAACTACTACACATGTGTGGCTGTGGTCTTTTGTTAGGTGGAGTTAGTTCCCTAGCTGGTTTGCACCAGTTTAAACAGATCCCCAGGTTTATAATATTTTATCTCTGCCCTGTTTCTATCACGATTTGGTTTTGGATATCGGTCATGGGCGTCAGTGCTGAAAGGTTATTGAATTCTTACAGACCTTTGGTGGCCAACAAGCATATAGTCCAGTTAATGGTAAGAAGAGTATCCATATAGTATATAAGCAGCTTAATATACATTATAATATTCTATCACATACACACAACACCATCTAGCACAAACTAAGCAGAGCTCGTACTATGGGTACTAGACAATGGATAAACATACATATATACTTTCTTTTTTGTAAATACATACATATTGTACATAGAAACACCCAGACCAAGATAAATATCCATGTTCATGCACACAAATGTTTGACTTATGCGGGAATCGAACCCGCGACCTCAGGCGTGGCAGTCGGTTACACTGACCACTACGCCATCGAGGCCGACAAATATACATAATCACATGTTACCTGTAAAAACAGGTTTCTCGGTACTGTCAGCCTGAAAGCCCGAATCTTTAAATTCTGACAACACTACGTAGTACGAAGCTATTTCATGGTTTATTTTAAATTATAGAGCTACGAAACCGGTCGCATTGACTATGAGGAATTTTAGTAGGTATGCCTTATATCGTATAAATCTGCTAGTGCAAGCAAATGCAAGTATAGGTTATGTTCCTGCTACCTCCAACAAACTAGTCATGGTTGGATCTGAACTAGCAACTAAGTTACCGCGGCTTTGGCGACTAATGCACACTTATAACCCAATTAGCGTCAATACGATCTCCGGTCCTGGCAACCCTACGGCCGGACGCGAGTTATGCGCGGCATGTGTTCGCGCCGTCGGCTTTTCCGAGCGCGGCGTTTGTCAAAACGCTCACGTTTCCGCCACTTCCGCCCGCCATTTTGTGAAGATTCGCCCGCAGTGTCCGGTGTCTGTCGCCGTCCGGACCGGACGGACAGTCCGGCAATGTGTAAGCATTTAAGATAGCTTCCGCTGCCGGATTGTAATCGATTCATCTGCGGTTTTCAGTTGGAATTATTGGTTCAATTGTTAAGTTTGAAGCTAGGGCTTAATATTGTAGGTACATTGCTGTACCTCAGTTTCGATGGAAATTATCTTTGTTTGTTATTTACGATATATTATATAATGCGAAAGCAAATATACAAATATATTTTGACACAACGAATTGGTACTACTGATACAAAAGTAAATACGTATGCATTATTAGGTACGTAGATGCTTCGCCTGTTAAAACACTATACTCATCCGCTCTAATTACGACAATACTGCAAAAACAATTTTCTAACAAAGATGCTTCAACATTTCGAGGTAAGAGCTTACAATTGAACGTATTTAACGCAGTTTCAATAGCACAAACAAAATGGCGCACATCCGAAACTAATCCAACTAACGATGCACCAAACAGATACGTATCAACTACTAATTGAGTTCTTGTTCGAATTTCAAATAACTTAGCGGAACAACCGAGCCACAGTCGGCGGCAAATTATACAGCGAAAAAAAACCTAAAGCTGATTTTATCGCGGAAATCCAATTTTCTCCCTTGCACGCCAAAGACGCTGGAAAAAAGCGGCAAGAATGACTCCACCATTTTAGCCGTTACCCACCATGTTTAAACTCCGAACACGAATAAGGAGGCGCCCGATTGGTTTAATTTGAATTTCGAACGGCGCCGGGTCTACTACCGCCCTAATTAATTCTGAAGATCCACAGATACTATAATTCAGTTAGCTTTTAAGTTAACTTAAATACTCCCAGTTTGCGCCTTCATTTATCTTTTGACCACCTACCTAGTAAAGGTTTATAAACGATCTTTTTACCGTTGCTAGTTTACAAGGCAATAAATTAAGCAATTAAGTATTAAAATATAGGAGAGGGAGTATTATGGAAATAACTTACGTTTATTTGGGGCTTGTTAAACCGTGTATTAACTAGGGAACAGTTTTTGTTGAGTATCTTACTCAGTAATAGAACTTAATGTCTCGGTAAAAAAGAAAGATACTTACTTGTGTTATCATATATACATATAAATAAAATTGAAGTGTCTGTTTGTAATGTCAAAATAACAGCTTTTTATCTAATGCATATGAAAGTATATAAGGCACTTACCTATACGAAAACATCTATTTTTAAAATTTTTGTATCACTGTCTGTCTGTCTGTTTGTTCCGGGTAATCTCCGAAACGGCTGAACCGATTTTGACGGGACTTTAATTGGCAGATAGCTGATGTTATAAGGAGTAAAAATAATAGGGTTTCGCAGAGACAAACACTTTTTCAGTTAAAATCTACGCGGACAAAGTCGCAGCTAACAGCTAGTATTATAATATACCTGGCATTATGGGTGGACTTTACTTACTGAGAGATAATTGAAAATTTGACAAATCTCTTGGATCTCTTCTTATTATAGAGACTATTCTAGCAATAGGCTGTACCTATTTTGATTTGGTTAAAATAACAGTTGACAAATTACTTGGATGTATACTTGTTGCAATGATGTAAATTTATGGAATGTTATGGAAAAATTCCATAACAGGAATAGACTTCTCTTTTCAGATTACTCTTCTGTACTGAACTTAAAGAGAGAAAAAGAGTTAAATATGAAATATGTTTTCAGTAATATTACATTGGTTTGAATTTTATTGTAATACGTCGGAACAAAGTCATATCATACGACTTCGTACACATAGGACTTACAAAAGCTCTAGTAATGCGACGATCGAAAACAAAATATCGAATATCATAAGATACTTACTCATATAACGAGCAGCGATAGCTCAGTGGGGAGACCAACAGACTGCAATGCAGAGGGTCTCGGGTTCGAACCCACGTCGCGCACCTCTGACTTTCGGAAGTTATATGACCTTTCGAAATTATGTGCGTATTGATTGACAATTATCGACTGCTCCGTGCCTCGGAAAGCACGTTAAGCCGTTGGTCCGGGCTGCCATGAATATCTATGGCAGTCGTTATTGGGAGAGTGTCGACACAAAAGATCCCACTGGGTCGAAGTGTCGCCGGTCTGCACTGACTGGCCCCCACATAAGATAAGATACTCATATAACGATAATTATCTCTTTTGTTGTTGTTTAAGCTCTCGGGCACCTATAGTTTTATAATGCGAAAACTGTTTATGGTCTGTAGTTATAGTATTAGAAATTATTTAGACATAATAAGATTGTTTTCCAATTAAAGAAAAATAAAATGAAATATTGTTTTACTAGCATTCGCTCGGGAACGGTACTTATTTATCTGGATGAAAGTTATCTCATGTCTTTTATAGAAAAGGGGTATAGACCCCTGACAACGATTATGCAAAATTTCGTGATGATCGGTCGAGTAGTTAAAGCGTGAGAGCGTCACAAATAAACTGACATTCGAATTTACAATATCAGTTTGGATTTTATTTTGACCAGTCGATAGTTATTACTTGGATACCTTGGAAATACTTAGGTAACTAAAACTCTGTTTTAAATATTGTTTTAATGTTTTCGGTTAGTACCGGGTTCTGTCACACGTAGTTAGCTGTACAGTAAGCTGTAGGTGTCCCATGTACGATGTAGATACGTGTATTTCCAAGGGTTAGGTACTTACTTCTTCTCCCGTTTGCCCGCTCCCGTGTCCCGGAAGCCTTTCGCGAACGGATTGTTGTCGATCTTCAATTGAGTTATCTGTTGTACAAATACATTATTTGTTTTAAAGTATATTAAAATATATGTAGGTACATATAGTTGTACACATTACTCACTCCAATGACGCATGTACTTATTTATCTACAGTTTTACTAAGCAGAATTAAATGTATATGTAATGCATAGCTTAAAATGTTTCATTGAAACCTAATCTATGAAGGCTAATTTACGTGGCAGACGGATAATCAGATAAACATTCAAAAAGGTACTTTGGGTATAAGCTCCTGTTAAGAGTCTACATTACTTTTTTAAAGATACCTCTAATAAGACCTTATGGCCGTTTAAAAATAGTATACACACTGATCATTGTTGTTTGATATACTTGCAAAGATAGAACAATACACAATAAGAAAAATGACTGCGTTGCTATGCATGAGGTCCCTGATTCAAACCCCGGGTCTAATTTTATTGTTTTTTTTTATAAGACGTTCTTAGTAGCAAAATGGAGTCCAGAACTGTGGTCAGAAAACAGCAATAAGCTCCCTACGTATTATGTGAGACCGTAAATAGCAGCTGACGACATGTGTTTGTGAAGACACCTCTGCCTAGTATATAGGACGATACCAATCTACATCTATCTCTTTATACATCTCTCACTTCTGAATACCAATGAACGTGGTTGCACTTACTCGAGCATCGGCTTATCTAGAGTCAGGAGAGGCTGGTAATCTGTCATACAGGTTCTCCTAGTGCAGATACCAGTCTCTCACACACACTCACCTAATTGATCATGTAAAACTTAGTTTATAACCTGGTTTTTTTTGTAACCATTCTGTGCGTGAGAGAAATAAATAAATAATATTATTATTATATAATTTATGAATAATCATATAATAATAAATAAATATAATTTGTAGGTCGTACAGGACATTAACTCTTTATTGAAATCGAACCCATTAATTTGGAAATCAATAAAATATTTGACTATTTGAGACAACATAATTTAATCGTTGATGATGATGATGATGATGATGAACATTTCTAGACGCTAACATCAGCGCAAAGTTACACCAAGACACCAACAAGGCAAAACAATACAGAGAACTATAAATAAAACATGACTTACTTTTTCGTTCTGGTAGGCAGTGACCGCGATGAACTCGGTCTCCTTGAACACGTACGTCCTGAAGGTGGAGTACGGCAGTTTCAGAATGTCGTTGGCTCGCACCAGGTGGAACCGCGGCTGGTACTTGTGCATCGAGTTCAGGATCGTCTGTGTCACACACTTCAAACAGCTTAGGAAATGGTCGAACAACGAAGTTGGGACTTATTACGGAGTGGTTTCCACATTAAGCGCTTTTGATCTCGTCATACTTGCTCCATGGATATAAGGTTGTATTAAATTCCCATTAAAACCATATTATTAAATATACATCTATATATTAATACGTTAAGCAAAAACTTTGTACCCTTTTTTACGAAAATTGCGCGAACGGAGGAGTACGAAATTTGGCACAGTTAAAGTTTATATGGAGAAGGAGGGGCGAATGCTAATATTTATATAAAATATGCATTAGAAATACATTAAATTAATGAAAAAATCCTACACGCATACAACCATGCATTTGACACAAGCAGTCGAATCGCGTTCGTAGTATTTTGGCATTGTTCGACTGATGTCGTAGATTTCTTCGTAACTATGGTTACATATGTATGTGGAGTAGGTGACTAAATGAAATGTGATTATAAGTTATAGATAATAAAACCTTAATAACAATCAAACTTAACATTTATTTTAATTTACATTATGGGTGAATTTCGACCACTTGGCGACCGCTAGTATAAATTAACAAGCATCATAAATAAGGTTATTTGTCTAGTATTTAATCTGTCAAGTGTTATGAAATGTGACATAATTAAAAACCTATTATGCCTGGCTGCCAGTGTGCCGCTGCCACTCCATAGGTTGATATAAACCTCTGTTAGTTGATTTTGAAGTAAGCGACCGCTTATTCTGCATACATACGAACGCCAAATGCGACAATTTAGTCGATTTCTGAAAGTTTGGTAGATACTAAACTACTAAACGCAATGCAGCATCAATGCAGTTGTTAAAATACGCCATTTTGATATTACGACAGAATATAGACAGATTCGAAAACGCGTTAAAGCGCTCGGTTCTTTTATGCGTCATACAGTGCGTTGAGCGCATTGCGATTGTTGCGACCTATTTTTTACATATTCAGCTATTGCTACGTTTTGCTTTTTGCGTCGAGCGCATTGCAATTATTGTGTCCTGTTTTATCTATACTAATATTATAAAGAGGAAAGATTTGATTTTTGTTTGTTTGTAGGTAAGTCGAAAATGACTCACCTGTTTTTTTAAATGTTTTGACCATTACAAAGCTTTATTATCACCGAGTAACATAGGCCATCATTCATTTAAAAAAAAGTACTGTCACTAACGTAACCTTATCTATTTGTACGCGAGCGAAGCCGGGGGCCAAAAGCTAGTTACATATAAAATATAAAACAATTGCTACGCTTTGGTTTTTGCCGTATGAAACATAAAGGCAAACACTCAAACTATGGAACAAATATGGCGACATGCAGTAGGTATTATTTAATTTTAGCAATCAATATGTAAGATAAGTATTTTTTTTTCTTTATGGAAACTATATTATTGCTTAAGCATGCGAAAAGAGCGTACATAAATCGTATCTTAAAATTTTAAAGTATTGTAATACCGGCAATACGCAATACGAACTCTCGTGAATATATCATTTACAATAATAAACTAATAAAATACTTATAGATGCTATGAAACGCAGTGTAAACCTATGGGTGGATGATAGGTATATCATCCAGAAAAAGTACTACCCCATGGGATTAAAATCGACATAAATGTTAGAGTTTGTGAGAATGTATAGTTGTTACTGAATCATGCTCAAATCGTTGAAAGTATTTGGACGAAACTTGCCAGGTAGACCATGTCTAGTATCTTGTTCCTTCGGAACAGTGAACAGAAAGTAAAAAGCACTAGGAAATGGAAATCTAATCTGTTTATAATTCATTAGAAAAATGGATACTATCGTATAGCGAAATAATGTGCTCGAGCAAAATCACGCAAATTATATTTTTAATCAGAGTTTAGCCGGCAACGATACCGAACCACCATTCTTACAATAATGAACCGTCTTTAAAAAGCGGTGGCGACCCACCCTATGTCATTAAGGGTCATTATTGCCTGCGCCTATGAATGATGCATGAAGGCACCGCGATCTTGCCGCCCCAAGCGCGGTTAAAGGAAATCAACCTTAAATTGCAACGATAATTGTACGATCGATGCCAATTGTAGGAATTTACTCGGCTTGTAATGGAATTATTATAGTACTAGTTTTGTTCTGCGGCTCTGTTTGCGTATTAGAGATATGCTAATATTATGTAACTAAGTTATTCCCTAGTGTATACCTAATGAAAGGTGAGCACGAGGGCTTTTCCGCTTAAATCTAGAGCAGCACGACTTTAAAAGTACTTTTATGGACTCACACCTGTTTCTCCGAAAAGCGGTAGGCAGATTACTCTATTATACGCACATTTTACCATTTAATTTTACCCGGTTTTAGTTTAGTGTCCCACTTTATACAAAGCAAGCGTACTGGCATCTTCCGGATCTGTTTCCAAGCTCCACTGCACTGTTACTGACATTTTCCTGACAGAAAAACCCAACTACACTTTGCCAGATCCGGTAATCGAACCCGAGATTTCTTGGTCGCACACAAAGATAAGCGTTGTCTTATAAACGAAACGAGTACTGGGAAGTCATACGACCTCCAAAAAGATAGCAAGTGAGCTTGTATTCTGGTGATTAGATCTATCAGACCTTCTGAATGAGGGGCTGCACTGTTAACAGGGGAACCGATAGTCTATGGCCTCAAGATACGCTGACAGTGTGACGAATACTTCCTTCCTTGCGCAGCAATAAACCATTTATCAATAGGACAAGCAGTGGACTGCCTAAGCATAGCGAAAATATTCTTAGTCCATAATATGTCATGTAAAATCGTTTTCCACTAGTTAGAAGATAAATTGTCTGTGCACATTAACTAAACAGCCTAACACTTCATCGCTCTCTTAAAAACTGTTTAACATAACTTAATTATGTTAAACCTAAAAAATTTCCATTGGATTTTGAAAATAAAAGATAACGAAATAAGCTATTCTTTTCACTATATAAGTGCATGATCTAGAAGTTTTTTCCAGCAGAGTATTACACAAAGTGTTATCGCCATCTTTGATAAATAATTCTGATATTTGTAACTACAACAGTTCAGAAACAATTACAGCAAGAAGTTTAGTAATCAAAATGTCAATCTAAAAACATAAAAGAATATTAAAAAGGTCTTTCGACAAAGAAATATGTTGTTGTTGCGCATTAATAAATATAGTATAAAAAAATGCCGGCTTAACAATAATTTAAGTACATTACTTATTTATGAAACAAGCGTAGACGAGTATAGATAAAATATAGTATATTATATCTTACAAATAAATGAACAAACAAACAAACAATCTCTTCAACTTTATAATATTAGTATTAGTATAGATTATAAAACCGAAGAGTTTGTTTGTTTGTTTGAACGCGCTAATCTCATGAACTACTGGTTCGATTTGAAAATTATTTTAATGTTGGATAGCCTATTTATCGAGGAAGGCTATAGGCTATATAACATCACGCTGCGACCCACGGGGGCGGCGCAGTAACGATAAATGCGGGTGAAACCGCGGGAACATCTAGTCTATATTGTACTAAAGTTGTCTTGGCTATAGTGTTCGTCAAAGATCTCGTTAATACGTGTATAGACCATTCCTGTTACTATCTTCTAGATCACTAAACAGTCGTGTCTAAAGTCAGATAGTTCAACGACATTCAACCGAAAGGACGGCTCGACTTTCAATGCACTTCTAACAAGAACCCAGCATTTAACTTAGTATATTTATCAAGCATACTATACTGTGCAACTGATAATTCCAGTAATCTATTTTAAAAGAAACTTCTAATACAATTCCCAGAAAACTAAATATCTAAAGAAAACTTTATCACTAAACGTACAATTTGAGAAAATTACACCGCATTTGCTTTCATCGCTATTATTTAGTTTGGGGCGAAAAAAATTCGTGACAGACAGACACGCCTCGTTTTAATATTAGACGAGATGGGGCTCATACTGTATTCAAGTGAAGTGAACTCCGTACATGTGGTAACACGCGGACCCGCCCGCGGATTACGTGTTAAAATATTACTTAACAGAACGCTGGCATTGTAGGGTTGTCACTATTAATAATTATTTGAAGAAATAAGAATTTATCGTAAATACTTGTACTGTATATTCCCGAACAGATAAATGTGAATGACGCGTATATATTGCCAGCGAAGTTTTAGCTACCAGTGAATAGGCGTATACATTTTTTACCGTTATTTCATTTAATAACTATTCTATTATATTTTACCACATACACGCAACATCTAGCCCAAACTAAGCAGAGATTGTACTATGGGTACTAGACAATGGATAAACATACATATATACTTTGTTTTTGTAAATACAAGCATATTACACACTAGATGTTCCCGCGGTTTCACCCGCGTTTATCGTTACTGCGCCGCCCCCGTGGGTCGTAGCGTGATGTTATATAGCCTATAGCCTTCCTCGATAAATAGGCTATCCAACACTAAAAGATTTTTTCCAATCGAACTAGTAGTTCCTGGGATTAGCGTGTTCAAACAAACGCGGATGAAACCGCGGGAACATCTAGTTATATTGTACTAGCTTTTGCGCGCGGCTCCGCCCACGTGGTACCTGCTTGAATAAAAAGTAGCCTATGTCCTTCCCCAGATTTTAAACTATATCTGTACCAAATTTCATCTAAGTCGGTTGAGTGGTTTAGCCGTGAAAAGGTAACAGACAGACAGACAGACAGATAGACGGACAGAGTTACTTACGAATTTATAATATTAGTAAGGATGTTAGCAACTGGGTTGGGTGTAATATCTATTTTGGATGGCTATCGCTTTGAAGATATAGGCGTGAGATTATGTATATTTAAGTTAACTCTTAGGATTGGGCAAAGGTTAAGCTCTTTTTTTGTAAAAGCAAGAAAATATGTGAGTAAAATTGCGGTCCAACAAAATAAATAAACGCAATTTTGTTACGTGTGGCAACCTTGACGTAATGACAGTTGCGATGACCCGACGGTCACCAAATTACTCGTTGTGTTGTCACCCCACAGTCGTCCTCAGTCCCAGCACTTGCGAACGTGTGGACATACTAGTGACAATCATGATAATAGGGTACCAATAGGTTTATATTTTATTTCGAATTAAAGTTTTATTTTTACTAATATTGATATGAATTTACGTAACGGACTGCCTTGATTGTTACGTGGTATAAATATGCGCTTATGTTTAGCTGCGATTGATCAGTCCCGGGTTTGATTTTCCATCCGAGAATCGAATTGAGTGTTGAGATTTCTTAGGAAATTCACGACAGCATAATAAGTCTGGAAGTGTTCGGTAATCCCTAGACGAGACAAAAATTTGTGTGCTACTCAAATACTTGTTCCTAACCTTATTTTCCTAAAAAATAATATCAGACTGACTTACAGCAAAGCGTGGCTGGGTTTAGCTAGTTAAATATATTTCACAATTGTATATATCAATACATATCTATACTAATATTATAAAGCTGAAGAGTTTGTTTGTTTGTTTGGTTGAACGCGCTAATCTAAGGAACTAACGGTTCGAATTTAAAAAATATTTCAGTGTTGGATAGCCCATTTATCGAGGAAGGCTATAGGCTATATAACATCACGCAACAACATATAAGAGCGGAGCATCAATGAAAAATGTTGCAAAAAGGGGTAAATTCTCTTATGTGAAGCAGACGAAATTGCGTGGGTCAGCTAGCTAAGTATAAATCGGTACTAAAACAATTAATACGAAAGGAACTCAGTCTGTCTATCTGTTACACTTTCAAGGCTAAAAGGAATATTTATTAAGTCTTCGACGCAACAATTATTTTTACTGCAAGATCATTTTTTTAAGCAAAAAGGAGATTATTATAACTTAAGCGATATATACAGCGATAGCCCAGTGGGAAACTGTTGGACTGCCATGCAGAGGTCTCGAGTTCGAAGCCAAGGCGCGTATCTCTGAGTTTTCGAAGTTATGTGCGTATTAAATAGTTAATTATCGCGCGCTTTAACGGTGAAGGAAAACATTGTGAGGAAACCTGAATGTCTAAGAGTTCTAAATGATGTTCTCAAAGATATGTGAAGTCTGCCAACCCGCACTGGGCCAGCGTGGTGGACTATAGCCTAACCCTTCTCACAGTGAGAAGAGGCCCGTGCCCAGCAGTGGGACAGTTTAATACAGGGCTGATATTATATGTATATAAAACTTAACAGCAATTTTCCGTAAGGATACCAACAAGACACTAATACCTACTTTCCACTTTGTATAAATGATAACTTATCGTTCATTCTTTTGATGCTTGAACTATGTTAGTATATCTGTATCAATTCTTAAGAAGAATATTTTAATTCAATACAACTACTTACGCAGAAACAGTTTATCTCATAAGGTACTCTGAGCTCTTTCTGCGTAAATACGTCTTGCTTGAAAACTTGTTTTGTTATATTTATATTTTCTATTTTCTAGAAATCGATATTTACATAAGATTTTATAAATTCGCTCGCGTGAGTCTCACGGGAATCTTCAGGATCCAATCTACTTTTTTGCGTGATTTCATCTAAATCGGTTCAGTGGTCAGGCGTGAAAGTGTAACAAATAAACAGACATTAATTACTTCCATTTTTAAATTATTAGTATGGATATATGTATACTTGAAACATATTGAAATTTACATGTGTTTGTAAAATTTTACAGTTTATTTTACTAGCTCAGCCCACCCACGCTTTGCTACTTACTGACTTTTGTAGGAAAGTAAATTAAAGTGTTCAGGATAAAAATAATTTAAAAACACACGCATTGTGATATGCATTATTATGTACAAATTCCAAGTCCATCCATAGACTATTTTTAAAATTTCATATGTATATATTTTTTTAAGAATATAATATTTTAAGATTATATTATATTATAAATTATTTTGTAGATAACGTCCATCATAAGATCATAACTGAACTACACAAATAAAAATAATTTAAAATAAGTAAAGATAAAACCGCAATACAATCCTTAAATTATTGTGAATATTTGCATGTCTTTAAATTGACGGAACATGTTGAAACTATAATATTTTGTAAAGCCATATTGTACACATGTTACATACATACATAGATTCACGCCTGTTTCCCAGTGGGGTAGGCAGAGACTACGGATTTCCATTTGCTACGATCCTGAGACACTTCTCTGGCTTCATTCACTTTCATCACATTCCTCATACACGCCCGTCGGTTCAAGGAGCTCTTAACCTGGCCTTTGTCCAGAACGCCTCCGATCTGATCGAGAAACGTTCGCCTAGGTTTTCCTCTTGCGACTGTTCCATATACACATGTTACGGCAAATAAATCATCTTTATCTTTAAATTGTAATTTAAAACATTTGCAACAACTTTTTAAGATTTAAACCTTTATTTTACCCATTAGTTTATTCAATACATACTTAACTAAAGTTTTTATTATAACTTAAGCTTCTTAACAAGTAACCTGCGGCGCAGATAAGTGTAAGATAGGAGGACACAATTCATATTACGATCGCATGCCATCTAGATACGAGTATGCACCATTGTATTGTAAAAATGCGTGTTTGTATGCAAAACTGACATTCTTATTCTCTGGTCAGCTAGCTGAAGATTAATATTCATGCGCATGTAGCTATCTATATTCTGTTTTATTTGATACTAGCTGTTACCTGCGACTTCGTCCGCGTAGATTTTAACTAAAAAGTGTTTGTCTCCGCGGAACTCTATTTTTTTTTATAAAATCAAAGTAGTTTAAAGTTACTCCTTATAACATCAGCTATCTGCCAGTAAAAGTCCCGTCAAAATCGGTTCAGCTGTTTCGGAGATTAGCCGGAACAAACAGACAGACAGACAGACAAAAATTTAAAAAATAGATGTTTTCGTATAGGTATCTTATATACTTTCATATGCATTAGATTAAAAGCTGTTATTTTGACATTACAAACAGACACTTCAATTTTATTTATTTGTATAGACTAGCTGTGCCCGCGGTTTTACCCGCGTTTATGGTTACTGCGCCGCCTCCATAGGTCGTAGCGTGATGTTATATAGCTTATAGCATTTCTCTATAAATAGGCTATCCAACACTAAAATAATTTTTCAATTCGAACCAGTATTTCCTGAGATTAGCGCGTTCAACCAAACAAACAAATAGAGTAGTATCATGAAATTTCGCATGCACTTTGTCAGGGGTACAGAAAGGGACATAGGCTACCGTGCATCCAGAAAAAGGTACCTACTGTTCTCGAAGGATAACAGTTCATTGAAAAAATCGTTAATGCTGGCAAAATCTAGTAATCTATGGTTCTCTTTTCTCCGTCCTCTCTACCTTGCCAGCTATGGTTCTTTTTATGGTTCTAGCGCGCATAACTAGCTATCAGGACACCATTCTACAATCAAGAAATTGTCTATGTGATATGTATAAAAAAACCTAATAATGAAGAATCGTACCTTTAAAATTGCCTACAAATATGGTTATATATAGCCAAAGCAGCCGTTATAACAACAGACGCCACAAATTTCAAGTTTCAAAACGTTAATTGCTTATTAAGTTTTCTGTCTGTATGTTTATATTAAGCTACAAAAGATTTTATTAACTAATTGTGTTCCCCCATGACTGGCATCTGTTCATTAAAACAATTGCTTTAATTTGATTCGATCAATTGTTTATGGCACATCCGTTAGGCTCAGATTTCTGTCTGTCGTGGGAGCGCGATCTCGGGCAATGCTGGACTGATTATGATAGTCCTCTTGACATTTTGTCACTTTTTTGTAAGCATGAGAGAATACGTGAGTGCTAAACTTGAGGTCCGGAGTGGGAGCAGTGTTATATATACTTCCTAAATAAGAATATAGGTATGTTTGGTTGTTTGTTACGCTTTACTACTCAACCGATCATTATGAAATTTCGCATACACATTGTCAGGGATATACAATAAGACCTAAAGAAGTACCTTTTATCTAGAAAAAAAGTACTGTGTCCGAGGTATAGCTAGTAATATTACAAACAGGAAAGATTTGTTTGTTTGTAATCGATAAACTCTGAAACTACTGAACCGATTGTAATAATTATATCACCATTAGAAAGCTACTTTATCTAGAAGTAATATAGACTATATAATATTACGCTACGAGCCATGGGAGTAGAGCAGTAATCACGAACGTGGGTGAAACCGTTAAAGGCAGCTAGTTATGTATATTTTCGATCAAGAACTCTTAGTACACCATCTTGTATTGCCAGCGATCATAAGTAACGGCTACAGCTGACCAGTCAATTCTTTTCTAACACCTTAGCCATACAAAACACCCTTTTATAAAAGGTTGTTATCAAGCAAATAGAATTAAACATAATACAAACGATTATGATCTAATAACAATTTGTTAAAAGCACATCACTATAAACCCTTTCGATAAGTATTTTATGGTCTTAGCCATCTGTGTGCCATCTGCTATGTTTTGAATATTTAAGTCTTTTTTATCCGATTGCCTAGGCAAGAAAGTAGCTTAAGGACAATCGGGAGATTTAGGCGAATATTTTATGTTTAGGAAAGAGAAAAAGGAAAATATGTTTGGACAATACCGAATATCTTTATTATCTTTCTTGCCTTACTTGGTATTTCTACTATAAAAGTAGCCAGGTGAAAAGAGCTTTCTGATGAACGTGCATAGACTATTGTCTATGCAAGTTCATCCTACATTTATATGTAGCTTCATTTACTTTCCATCACATTTGATGGAAAGCGAATGAAGCTAGAAAGGTATGCTAGGAAAACCAAGAACAAAACCGCGGAATATAACTTGTCTTAGGGCTGATTTTTCAATCGTTAGATAACTTTTATCTGGGGAATATGTTTGACATTTTGACAGCTTTTGTATAGAAAATATGTCAAACCGCAAAGTTTATTCCTGAGATAAAAATTATCTCACGATTGAAAAATCGGCCCTTAGTAATACATTTTGAAGGTGTTATGATGACTTTTTCTTAAATCCGCGCATAAGTTTTAACGGATTTGGATGGCAATTGGTACAGACAGATAGAGCATGTCCTGAATTAAAAGTGGGAGTTTTAATACCGGTATGCGTTACTGTGGGATCCACGTGAGCAAAGCTGGGGGCAAAAGCTAAGTTACTTAACTTGTAAGCATAACCATATCATGACATAATGCATAAGAGTGTTGTCTGGCATCGGCATCCGTACGCCGATGGATGAAATATACCTACCTATATTCATTTGTAATATTGCCAGCTGTAATTCAAAAGCAAGTAAAATTTTATGCATCTTTTACAAGAGTTTATGCAAAAATTCTTTTGTTAAACAATAATCACGACGATAACAACATCATAAAAACGCTCAATCAATCAGCCTTTTGCAGTTCACTGCTAGACACCAGCCTCTCCCATTATACGCTAGAAAAAAACGGTCAACTACTTAAAATATCTATTAAACGGACACTCTATCTCATAAGCTAAACGAAGGCATCAAAAAACTCCTCTTTTTTTAAGCTAATGAACAAGAAGTCCGTCTCAAAAACGATAACATTAAAATAAAATTATACCTAGTTGTACGTTAAGTCCGTTTTAATTACCGCTCTTTTATTCGTTCGACCAATTTCTTTATTTAACGGTTGAACAACAAATTTATATGTAAATCGATGGCGCGGTGGTCCGGCGCCGTATCGATGCATCGAATGAAACGTAACGATTAACTCACCGATTAAAAGAAATTGCCCCACTCTATGAGTGGCGACATCTGGATAAACGATCGAGTTTTTAAATTAATGGTGTATCTATATTAATACGGGAAGGGAATACTTTGTATTTATGAAAGTTTGCTGTTTATTTAAAGAGTAGGTTTAAACTGCGTTTTATAGAATGTATCAATACGCCGCGCCGGTGTGTATTGAATTTCATACTTATTTATTGCAAAATAATACATTTGCGAGAGTCGTCACGTGTTTTGGCGTACTTCGATTTTAGAGATAATATGATTCATATATAATCTTGTCGGCTGTTTGACTGTAGTACAGTTCTCAGAAGGAAAGTACTAATCTTTAATTATGTTAATCGGTAAGATTAAATAGTATCCACTGATTGCGGTCGTATTTGTTTCATTTTTTTAATATCTATTTTCGTTTTCTTATGAGAATAGTAACGATCCTACTTGAATCCCTCTAGAAAACTCTTTAATAAGGTTTTCCTAATAATATTGTGCATACAGCGGCGAGGAGAGATTTGACATAGATAGTTAAAGTTGACATCGAGAAAGAAAGCATAACGTTAAATTTATTAAAAAAAGCATAAGTTAAAGTTGAATTTCAACCATTGGGCAAACACTGCGTATGAATTTGGGCGATATCTATGATTTTATATTAAAACTTGCGTTGGTTTAAGGGTTAACCACGGAGAACATACAGAATACGCGATCTCCCTAGCAGGTAAGACCCTAGAGACACCGTTCTGTCTGGCAATACTACCTACTCACCGCAGGAATAAAACACAAGGTTGGCTGCGATGTTCTTTAAGGTTCTTTTCCACGAAGCAAAAGACCGGAACAGATGGAGGGATTTAGTCCATGAGAAAGTGATTTAGCGGGTGAGTCACGACCCTCAGTAATGAGGAATCCGACGCGAGGAGAAGGTTCTTTAAGGTAGAGTTACTTCCACAGCGGAATTTCAAGTATGAGAAATTCCATACATAAAATCTCAACCTAATTTTACTTCTGTAAATATCTTTTAGATTATTAAGTAAGGCTGAAATCCTAAACACTATAAACAGTCATCGCTATTAATTAGTTTAAAAGTGAAAGTTAAGATGGCGCTACCTACAGGTATTGACGTCAAAATCGTTTCGTCACGCTTAACCCCACGTTGTTAATTCTTTGATTATCTGAAACCCTGTACGAGACATGATAGAATTAATACCATACTACTATTCTGTATATTCCTAAAGAATTATACAGTGGTGTATAGCACTTATATTTAGTATGTTATAATTAAGTCCTATTTGTCCCTAGCCTTTATTATTCCCAAGTCACTTGGGGTCGGCTTTCTAGTCTAACCGGATTTAACTGGATATCAGTTTTTACACGGAGCGACTGCCATCTTACCTCCGCAACCCGAAGGCTATCGATACCCTAAAGCTAGACCAGTATCAGGATATTAGAGGGCACTGACTTCCCAATAACGACTGCCATAGATGTTCATGGCAGCCGGTACCGACGGTTTAACGTGCTCTCCGAGGCACGGAGCAGGCGATAATTGTCAATCAATACGCACATAATTTTGAAAAGTCATATAACTTTCGAAAGTCAAAGGTGCGCGACGTAAGTTCTAACCCGAGACTGTTGGTCTCCCCACTGAGCTATCGCACACAATACAACACAATCATTAATTAATTATCGGATATTTTCGATTGGCTCTTTAATAAATACTAATAACAAATCTTTAATTTAACTGAAATGTAAAATACATACGCAAAATCAAACGATACGATATTTTGTTACAAGTTATACAATATAACTTGTATTGAAAATATTTAAAATAATAGTATAAACCTTCTTCCACTAGAGCAACCGTTATTTATCATAGTATCTAACACAACACGTAAGATTTAGTTGAGCTATTCCCTACTAGATGGCGCTGTACGAACGCGAGATGAAATTAACGCGCGATACAAGACAAGCGATTAATTTAGTTAAAATATTTGTGAAATTATATTTGAAATTTTAAATGCACTCATATAATTATTACGCTGTGAAATTTTATTTGTATATATAGTTATCAAGTAATTAAATGGTACCTAATATTAATTGACTAATTAATAAAAGTGGATATATTATTGCAATTAATGTTTTAAAATAGCAATGTAACATTTAATGATAAGTAATGCGAGCTATCTGTACGTCGTACATATAAATACATATATTATAGTGTTGTGTGTCGTGTTCGCCGCGCGTCGCCGTCGCTCGGTCGTCGGTCGCCCCACACGCCCGCGTCAAATGGCTAATTCGCGCGGCAAACATACGCGCCATAACTCATATCAACTAACCAATCGCCGGCGGAGCGCACACACATACATCCCTCTCACTCTAACATACTACAAACCCCAACCTTGTTTCCTTGTTTGTTTTTCCTTTTACTTCCTTTGAAATCTTATTTTGAATTTTATTCCTGCAGGGGCGTGGATGCGCTGCACATTACTGTTCTCTCCCACGTATAGACCGCGACTGCCGTCTCCGTCTCGCTTTTTGTAATTTTAATTCGCAGAACGCCATCGAAACGTGATTCGAGTCTATACAAACTTTTTTATTGCGAATGTTCGGAATTCGATGAGGCAAAGACGAGATTTCGGCAAAGCTTATGCAGTATCGATTGAATTCAAAAGATGCATCATGTTTTAGCCCGCAGTGGTATATGATATAGCTGTAGCGCCACTTTTGAAATTCGAAACGGCATTCCGCACACAGTCCTCGATTACATTACAGCCCAAGGACGAGACTGGAATCGTATCAGGAATATGTGCCTACAATAGCATATACGTACATCCTATCAAATTTTACTTATAGTAGTAGGTATACTGATGAGAAATTATGAAACCAAAGACCTGCAGCTAAAGAAATTCTCAGATTACTTAAACAACAAAGTACAGATAAAAAAATGAATTTTTAGAAATCACTAATACCAACATATTTTTTTTGGTTAAAATGTATTCTGACGTCACGGCTTTTTTGTTATATGACCCAAATTTTACAGAATGTATTCAAACTACACTAGGACACTCGCAAACAGTAACTTCACTGCTTATATAAGAAATTGGCTAACATTTTCAAACAGATCGACAACAATACAATTGGATAATGGCTCGCTAGGAAGTATCCTATCCTAACTAATATTATAAAAGCGAAAATGAGTTTGTTTGTTTGTTACCTTTTCACGCCTAAACCACTGAACCGATCATCCTGAAATTTTGCATAGGTATATACGTTGTCAAGTGTACAGAAACGGACATAGGCTACCTTTCATCCCAAAAAATTACTGTTCCCGAGGAAAACAGCAATAACATTCTTATGATAATAGATGGCGCCACGTGTCTTTTGAATCATGATTGAATTATATTATTACAAGCAGAGTACAACCCGAATTTATTGTCAAATTCTAAATTAACGCGAGCGATGCCGCGGGAAAAAGCTAGTATTTTAATAAACAAGCATTTGCTATGTTACATCATTGTTGTTAATACACAACAAATTCCACTGGACGTACTCATACTATACACAATTTTATCCAAACAAATGCTTTCCGATAAACAAACATTAGTCTTTAAACATTAGATTCAGTATGTACCTACAGACATACATACAGAATCATACTTGCTTATCCCCGAAAAGTGAAGCAGAGATGAAATCCCAAGAAATCTAGCCTATTGCATACCTATAGTGAGAATTTTTTAATGGGAAAATACAATTATACAGTTCCCGTCTCAGTAATCGTACCTAGAGCTTCACAATCACACGCGAAAATGAGCGCAAATGTATGCCACCGAATCGAAATACATAAATAGCGAAATCAATACTGTTAATTGTTTCAAATCTAGTCACGTTAATAGATCAAACATTGGCACCGTTAGAAATGCAGAAAATAGATCTAATGGTACTGCAAATGTCATAAATTTAAATCTATAGACACACGACGCGTCAAAGTAGCGGCAGGACACCCGATCCTGTGCCTTACCGACAAAAGCGAAGACAAACCAGAGATTACGCTTTCAGAGGAGCCGCCAACCAATATTTGCGCCCAACTGTTGACAAGCAAACCGACTTAGTACTGAACAAATAAAAGGGTTTCACTAATGCCCTTCTTACCACAAAAAGCATGAGTCAATATTGGATCAAATGCGGCAGCTAAATGTTGGTTTAGAGCTCGATTTTTTAAGATTTCAATCAGTTTTTAAAGTGTGAAGTCATAATTTTGTTAGATTATTTTATAAATCTACTAATTATGCCACCTAAATACATTAATAACAAGGTTTTTTTCATTTTACTCAATGATTTATATCTAGCAAAAGTATTGTATAAAATAATAACATCATCAAAACAAACAAGAAATCACTTTAGATTCCGACTTCGCTTACACCGTATTCCTTATATAAAGTAATTCTGGATAAAGTAATGAAGATTACATTCAATATCAAACCAAAACCATTAATAATTCTTTGTTAGAAGATATTGGATGTGAATATCGTTTAAATAATACGTTATAACTATTTGAGCAAATCCTATAGGATAATCCACAACTGTTTTAACCCTTATAAAAGTTAAACACTCAATCATTCTATATTTGAAACCTTTCCATAACTAACGAAATGAACTGTCAAAACATCCATTACAACAAGATGTGTAACAAACTCTTAACAATTAATCTATGCCAAATTAACAACCAAATTCATACGCGATATGGTCTTCGGGAGCCAATCCATTAACGATTAACGACCGATCGTCGAGCGAGCACTAAATTAAAATAAATATTTGCCGGCAGCGCCCGCGCACAAAGCGACGCCGCTTTCATCTCGCCGACACAGGTGCCGCCCAAGACTTGTACTGGCGCGCACTTCGTTCAACAATTATATTTGTTATTGGATTCTTGGTGTAGGTTCAGGCTCACACTGTGCCCATTTCTGGTCTTTTCAACTAAAAGCAATTGAATAAAGACCCTTTGTTATGCATACTGTTCTATTGAAAACCTTTCTTTAAGTAATGGCCGAAAGACGAATTTTAGCCAAATATTTCCTTATTTGCACATTCGTAGCAATACCTCTTCTAAAAGACTAATTATGGTAAAAATATACCTTCGTATGTCAAAGTACAATGTCATTTGACTACAATAGAATTGCAAACAAGAAACTTCAACTAATTCAGTAGCTACTTAAGTTCAAATTTTCATCGAAATAACTCCAGTAGTTTTGACTGTCTTATAAATATTCATCCGAATGCTTACTTACATTAGTATGAACATACAAAACCATTTCCCCATCCACAACACTTATCTCGCCTACAGTACCGGTATTCAGTCGATAAGTACTTCGATGCATATTATTACACAAGTACTAACTTACGCCGTATCACACGCTTACCAATGTACCTAATATACGATGCGCACGCCACTGGCCAGGTATTCGTAACCATTTGGCGAGTCCAGCTCGGAATATTAAAGGTCTTAAGTATTTGACGTTAAATAGATATTGACTATTTATATTACTGCAAGTAGTCGTTTATAAAGAAAATTATGTACATTCACGTCTTTATATCTACGGAGTATTCAGGATTATATTACTACCACATTTTGCTACGATTTTTAGGTTTCAATGAATAAGTGAGAAGCCTTTTGTCGCATACTGCGATTTATTTTACAAATAATTAATAACAATTTAAACGGCTCAGCAATGGAAACTAAACTTTAGGATCGTGAACATCTTCGACAACTGATGTCACGGACCTACGAGGACAGATAAGATAGCCAGGATATTTTTGGCTCTTTAAGAAAAACATCTCCTGCATTAGGAATAATGCCTGTGTCACAGTCGAAATTACAAACATTTAAACAACGGACACAAAGTCTAGGTGGTGTTACCTAGACTCGGAACAACTACTAGATGATCACACAATTTTTTGTCCCGGGTCTTCACCTGGACTCACAACACTCGGCGCAATCGCGGTAGCGAGGCGACCCCCTAAATAATTTTGCAATCGCCAACGTCAAGTAATTCAATCAAAAACATCCTAAAAGTATCACGATGTCTGGAAAACTAACCGGTAGAGGGCTAAAACAAAAACTCTCTATTATTTATTACTAAATTTACTTTTTTCCTGGATAGAAGGTACCTTATGTCCTTGTCCCTGTCCCTGACAACGTGTTTGCGAAATTTCAGGATAATCGGTCGAGTAGTTAAGGCGTGAAAGAGTAATAAACAAACTCACTTTCGCGTAGGTATGTGATATTAAAATATGATTATAAAATGTGGGTCAAGTACTCCTCAGGCTAAGCCATTGTTATAAAGAAGAGATAATCTGGAGTAAAATTATTTGTCGATAGTTGCATTGAAGGTGTACTCCAGGGAGCGACAAGTAATCCGGACTTAAAAAAACAGTTCCCGTTGAGCAAATGTTTACATGATCTCTTTGTTTTTCGGCAGACACGCGATACCATCAACGATTGATGGTGTCAACGTTTGCGCAGGTGTCCGATGTCAGTCGGTATTCAATAATATTGTTTGAAACTACTACTACGTTTCAAGAAGATCATCTTAAGATTTATGATGTTTGATTGAATCTGAAGTGGTTAGTCGAATGTTGAATGTGTTTTGAAATTGAGTTTGTCGTTTCCGGATAAATAAGTCGGCTTTCTTTCGGTTTGTGTGGTCAATAGGTAACTTAGTAGTCGGGATGTTGAACAAAACTCCATATCACCTGGAATAGACGTTCATGAAAGCTGAGTGACAGGATTTCCTTTTGAGCGTTCTTGTTACTACTGAGTATTTACTAAGGCTCAGACTGATTATAGCCAAAAGACCGTAAGACCTGCCTAGGGCCTAAAATGTAACCGGTGGCGTATTCGGTATTGCGATCTATCGAATACATTGTTAGACTACATACTGTTACTGCGAGATAGTTACTAGAAAAAACTAATAACACTTTGGACAACTCGACATCTTCAAAATTTTCTCAAATTCATGTCAGTTTTTGGCATCGAAGAAGTAAATCTTGTTTTCCTTTTCTTTTCTCAAAAAAGACAACTCGCACACTAGAAATCATTCCTGTGTCGCGGGGGACTTTACAAACATTCAAACAACGGACAAAAAGATCACCCAGACTCAGAACAACCATTTGTGGATCACATAAAGTTTTTTCACGTGTGGGATTCGAACCCACAGCACCAACCACTTAAACCACTATACCATCCGTGCAGTCATGTCAGTCACTTGCCAAATTCATGTCAGTTTTTGCCATCAAAGAAGTCCATCAATTTAATGATGTTGCAGCGTACGAAATTAACATCGGGTTTATCGTAAAACGTTTCAAAATAGATTTTCTGACTTATAAGCAAGACAAAGTTATCTGTAGAAAAGTAGGTCTACCTAACTATGAAGTCGTGATGCTAAGTATTATGTACGACATCCATTATTTCAATAAAAAAGCGTTAAAAAGAAAACGAACGCACACCTGTTTAATTTAAAAAAATAACAGCTTCATTAGCAAGAAATTAATTTAGACAGCTATTCTTTTCACGCTGTACATCATTATAGTACAATGACAAAGTACTTACAAGTTCCAATTACAGAAATAACTCTCCAATTGATTTATAACACATTAATTAATAGATCTTTACAAAAGATAAAAGATCGGGAAGTATGATAGTTATTTTAGTTTAAACGCAAAACTAAATTAGAAACATAAAATAATACTCGACTTTATTCCTTAAAAAATAATGTTGATTTTCGAATGTGTACGAAGTGTTCGAAATGACCTGCGCTCGCGCATCGTACGCATAGTTGTCCCTTTTCGCCGGCAGGTGGCATTATACCATTGATCATATAATTTTATGATCACCGAACTAATTTATTAAAGTTATAAATAATAATAAATTAAGGTTTGTTTTGTTGAATTTAGGCTTTGTTTGATAATATGGCTGTATATCAATTAATTGTTTTGTATGTGTATTAATTAATGAAGTTGAATGCAGCTTGGGACGAAAAGGGTTACATTCTTTTATATATAATTCACTAGTTTCTACCCGCGACATTGCTCGCGTGAATCCAACGGGAATATGTCGGGATAAAAGGTGCAGTTATAGGCCTATTTCCTACCCTAAGACACAATCTAGCTCGGTGCCGAATTTCATCAAAATCGGTTCAATGGTTTTGTCGTAAAAGCGAAACAGACAGACTGACAATTACTTGTGTATTTATAACATTATTTACTCTTAGAGATTTACTTAGATTGAGTCAAAGAGAAGATAAGTTTAATGTCTCGTTAATGCTATGACATTCACACTATGTCCGATCATGAGGAGCCAGTGCCGGTTTAGTCAAACTATTATTGAGTTTTTCTGTTAGACATGCTCAGTGGCACAGAGTATCATAACTTATCTCCTATTATGAAATACCTAACACAGTTAGTTAAACATGGATACCTACAACAGATCTCTGCTAACCCTTTCAAGATATTCAAGGTCAATAGTTTTAATTGTCTACAGACTTATAATAAAATTGATTATCAGCCTAAAACAAATTCCACCAGAAAACCACTAATCTACACAATTTACCCTACCTGAGCACCAAACTTGAAGCTTAAGGTACACTCGTATTCAAGAGCGAAGAACACTTTATCTCTATAACGTACAAACAAACCTACATACCTATATTTATAAATACACATCTAACGATTCCATTAACGCATCAGTCCACATTAAAATGTGGAGCAAAGCAGTAGCACCTTGCAATTACTGGCATCAAACATTACCAGCATACCCAGAACCCACTGTTAATGCAAAACATTCCCCATAAGAGCTCTCTTTAAAATGGATATATTACTCCAGTATAAATAGACCCTGGTGTTGCAAGAGAATTTAAGGCACAAGAGCTCTTTTAAAAACGGTGTTTTAACGATTTTATACTTCACTTGCTGAAAGGTTTTTTTATAGTATTTAACATGGGACCGCTTAATGAAGATACGTAAGATTAAAATTACAATTTTCTAGAAAGAATATGTGACAATTATTGTTAGGGATGGGATGGATAAAGGTTTTCTGTAGCTACGGTGTTTAATTTAAAGCTTCGGTGAACTTACGGTGTATATTTTTAATGTGGCAAGTAATCGTTTAGGGATGGGTGTTGATGAGATTTTGTTTTTGGTAACACTGGATGAAAAAATATGACAGGTGACAACTGTCTAGTTTCTAATTTTTTATTTGAGGGTATGCTTTTGTCAATTTTTTGATAAAAATGAGCCGATTTTCTCTGGGATGTAGTGCTCTTGTTTATTTGTCGGCCTCAATGGCGTAGTAGTTAGTGTAACTGACTGCCACGTCTGAGGTCGCGGGTTCGATTCCCGCACGAGTCAAACATTTGTGTGCATGAACATGGATGTTTGTCTTAGTCTGGGTGTTTCTATGTATAATGTGTATGTATTTACAAAAAAAAAGTATATATGTATGTTTATCCATTGTCTAGTACCCATAGTACAAGCTCTGCTTAGTTTGGGCTAGATGGTGTTGTGTGTATGTGGTAGAATATTATTATTATATTATATATACAAGGCAACTTGCCACTTTATGGTTTATTTATACATAAGCCACCTTAGTCATAAAAAAAATAAGTACCTATGTATATCATAGATTAAACAGATTGGTCGTATATACCAAGTAAGTATTTGTTAAAGAATATAATTATTTTAGACATGTGAAAATTATTACGTGGTGTATATTCTAATATCTCTAAGCCCGATGTTTCTTTTACATGACATCATCCGGGGACACGAACAACATCCGAACTCGGAACAACATCTGAATTCCGCACAACATCCGAATTCCGCACAACATCCGAACTCGGCACAACATCCGAATTCCGCACAACATCCGAGCTCGGCACAACATCCGAACTCGGCACAACATCCGAATTCCGCACAACATCCGAATTCCGCACAACATCCGAACTCGGAACAATTATTTGTAGAACATACAAACTTTTGTCATCGAGATCGAACACATAACACTCAAGACGGCGCGGGCGTAGTGGCGAGATGACCAATTAAACTATTGCTCTATCCGAGTAACCAGATTCCTCTTTATACCATACTTTAGTAGTAAAGTATTAAAGCTATAATACTTTACTATGGATAGATAATGAAAAGTCGGACATATTTGATACCACACAGGTAACATTAACGGAATCCATAGCAAGTCCCGTGGGTCATGGGGGCGGCGCGTTCATGGTTTATCGGATACCAAATATATTGATCAGCCATTTTAAACGTTGAACTCGTCTAGTTACTATCCTTGCTTTGTATTTTAAGATTTTATAAAACTTCATACTTTTATAATAGATCCCGCACGCGGTTTCTCTCGCATTGAATGTCATTGAAACATAACCTAATTTATTCAACTGTAGAGTAACTTTTTATTGGTGAAAGATTTTTTGGAATCGCTTCAGTAGTTTCCGAGATTACCTTACCGTCCGTACAAATGAAATTGACTTATTTCATAATATATAATTATAAAGAGTAGTTGTTACCTTACATCGCTTGCCTTTAAGTACATGTTTTCCTGCAGGATTCCAGTTATCTTTATGTCAAACGTTACATCTGTTTAGCGGATTATAAGTTAGGAAAGCATAAGGTTTACTACAGCAGTACGAATATTAATAGTTATTATAGATATTTATGTCTTTGCTGTTGAGTTTATGCAAAAGAAATTCTATTTAACTGCCCTACCGGCACTATGGATCACTCTTTTATTTCCTGTACCATGCGTAGATATCAAAGTATTTTTGTGTCGTAGGTGCAATAAAAAAGTTCTGCAGTATAAAAAAGCAAATTCAGTCCTGACTAGAGAGACTAGAGTACTGTCAAAATCTTAGTTGTTAGCGATAATTATCTTTTACCTCGTTCATAATTTAAAAACAGTTCGAGAACGGGTCAATGTTACCCGAATATTTAATAACGGCTCTCGAAACTGTCCGATAACCGAGACAGTTCAATCTAACCCATAATCTGCAAACCCTAGGTGAGGGGAAGCAACCACCCTTAATTGATTCGCTCAGTGATTGATCGTTCTCTTTAACCGTTACGATGTTCAAACTACCCTCGTACGAAAATAAATTTGATGAATATAAAAATAGACAAAAATTAACAAGATATACATATATTATTATGATAATTTGTTTCATTTTCATAAACCAGAGTTACATTTTTGGATAGTGATCGAAGTCACCATCTAAGAAAATAATGCCTGTATATGTAAATAAAGATGGGCATACATAGAAAATCGTAGTAGCTACAGTCACCCTAACTAATATTATAAATACGAATATGAGTTTGTTTGTATTTTGTTACGTTTTCACGCATTAATTACTCGACCGACTGTCATAAAATTTCGCATACACGTTGTCAGACTCGGCACAACATCCGAATTCCGCACAACATCCGAACTCGGCACAACATCCGAACTCGGCACAACATCCGAATTCCGCACAACATCCGAACTCGGCACAACATCCGAACTCGGCACAACATCCGAATTCCGCACAACATCCGAACTCGGCACAACATCCGAACTCGGCACAACATCCGAATTCCGCGCAACATCCGAATTCCGCACAACATCCGAATTCCGCACAACATCCGAATATACGCAAATTATTGTATCTATATTTTTAGTATAGGGGAACAGAAAAGGTTCTGTTCCCCTATACTAAAAATATAGATACAATAATTTGTGTGATTCACAAATAGTTACGGATTTATGACAAGTCCGGGTGTTTTTCAATCCGTTGCATCAAATTTTAAAAGTTGCCGTGATAAATGAGTTATTCCTATTGCACTATACCCTCTCTAGCTACTTTACTATTAGTCGTAACATCATAAGCATTTCTATACAAATAATCTATGCCCTCCTCATGGTTCAAACTATCTCCTTAACAAGCATTAATATTCATTTAAGTTACAAACATTCTGAGAACAATCGAATTTATAATATTGGTATAAATAACAAACCTGTCTTATTACATTTAAATTGCATCAAGGGTGTTTGTTAATACATAAACACGTCTATTTTTATTCAACCAATTTAATATCCATAAAAGAACAAGCTAGTTAAATATCCATTCAACCTCATTGGCGAAATTAACATAGATTATACACCCAATTATCTATGGTAAAGCCATTAAGCACATGTCATTTAAAAACAAACAAACAGCTGTCGAAGAACAATATAATTATTTATTACTAATCCTTAGTTAGTTTTGTTTCTAACAAACCCGTAATCATTTCATTATTAGCTCCGTTTTTACGCCAATTCTACGCAACCATTTTTTTGACATTAACAAGCCAGTGTTGCCAGACGAAATTAAACTTAGTAATCATACCAAATAGGTGCGAAATGACTTGTGTTAATTTATTAACAAGACCATTTCGATTTAATTTGAATTGAGCTCTATTTGTAGTAGAAATGGGGTCGTTTTTCGAATGAAGTGGTATTGTTTAACAAATATTTGTGTTGTGAAGTGTTCGAGTCCATATAATTAGGCTGCAGACACCTCGGTGTGATGATGACTGGCGCCTGAGGCCGTTAGAGTGGCCATGTTAAGTTATGACTTCGGGATAGCATTTTAATGATTTATCTATAAGTTTGGGTGAAATAGATTGATTGGAAATTAATTAAAGTTTGTACATCATTTCAGTTTGTATACTGTAGCAAAGCAAAGTTACACTTTTACACCTAACTCATAACAAAACAGTGCTGTAGAAATGTAAATATGATACATATACATATTAAAATCCGGTGCTGTGAGACACTGCGCAAGTTTAAAAGATTTCTACTAAGTATAATGGAAATGTTTGTTGTGTCTGTATACTTACCTACACTACCGCTCAAAATTAGTAAGCCACCATTAAATTTTGTTATAAATTTTTTTTATTTTGCTCCTCAAAATGACCACACTCCACCTGATGGTAAGCAGTCGTGTCGTCTAAGAGCAGTGACCTCCACACCGCCCTCATAGCAGCCGAGGCGATGTTGAGGTCTCTACTTTGACGGCATGAAAAGGTGCTTTTTCACGCCCCGCTTAAAGGACCCACGATTGAAGGCTTATTGTAAAAGTTTAAATCAATGAAACAACTTTATATTCATTTTAATTATTTAATAGCAATTATACAGACACAATAACAATCATATTTTTATATTTTAGATACAAACGATGAAAGTCAATAAAATAGTTTTAAAAAATTTATTGTTTGTAATATAAAGAAAAATGCAGGTGGCCAAATACTTTTCAGCGGTAGTGTATATCTTAAGAAAATTTGAAGACGAAACTCTCATATGGAGTGAGAGTGTGAGATCATTGCTATATTTACACGCCACATTCAATTATGTTAGAAAAATACATTCTCTAATAACAGTCTTACTAACAAAGTAAACTGTTCCACTGCTGATTAAAATTCGCGGAATGACAAGTCTCATGCAATAGTGCATCACAAAAAACAATACGTAAATATCTAACACTACTTATATACACGATTATATAATGTAAATAAACTCATTATTTACATTACGCAACGATATCATTATGAACAACTTACAGGCAAATTTCCTCACGAACTTTTCCTTCATCATTAAAGCGAGCTAAAACTTCAAGATGCGAATAACTTCTAAAGTTCAGATACCTTTGGCATCAAAAACTAAGACTTCGTACAATAAAATCCTTTTTTTAAATGGCAACTCTCGTGCTAGCAATAATTTCTGTGTCGCGGGAGACTTATCCTTACTTCCTTACTAATATTATAAATTCGAAAGTAACTCTGTCTATCTATCTGTCTGTCTGTCTGTTACCTTTTCACGGCTAAATCACTTAACCGATTTAGATGAAATTTGGTACAGATATAGTTTAAAACCTGGGAAAGGACATAGGCTACTTTTTATTGATGTAGGTACCACGCGGGCGGAGCCGCGCGCAAAAGCTAGTACTTAATAGTTACTCTTTAATTATCTCGCTGGGTCTTCAGTGATACTATGAGCGCATGCGATGATTTGGATCTTTAGATCCCGGTTCGAGATCTGGGTCAGACAAATTCTCAGTAGATGTAAACAAGCTTCACCATTAAATAGCTACAAAATGTGCGTGTGATACACCTCTTAGACCTTCAATGATACGACGCCATCTTTTTTATTTAAAGATCCCTTGCGCTTATATTTTTACAAGCTTTTGCGCGCGGCTCCGCCCGCATGGTACCTACATCAATAAAAAGTAGCCTGTGTCCTTCCCCAGGTTTTAAACTATATCTGTACCAAATTTCATCTAAATAGGTTAAGTGGTTTAGCCGTGAAAAGGTAACAGACAGACAGATAGACAGACAGAGTTACTTTCGAATTTATAATATTATATACAGTTAGGATTTTTCCTGTGTCGCGTGGGACTTTACAAACACTCAAACAAACAGAAAGAATCCTCAGACTCAGAAAACTACTTATTTTTTAATGACTCAATTTTTCCCGTGTGGGGATCGAACCCATAACACTGGCATTGGCGGGGTGATTACTTAAGCTATACGCCAGTCAGGCAGTCGTGTATTTCTACCTTTAGAACTGCTATTTATCCAGTCATTTTAAATAACAACTAGTCTCCAATAGCCGCCTTTTAGGGCGTCAAGTAATAAAAGTGCCCAAGTATTTACAGCTATCCATAACTATCACCATTTGTAGACAATTTATATAAAGGTTAAATAAATAGGTTTAACTTTATTACTTTTATGTACCTATTAGCTAACTTGTACGAGCGACATGGTGGCTCCGACGTCATAAATACTTTTGGTGCGTAATCTAGGTATATCCTTTTGATGTGAAACATCTACGGTCGCACGTAAAACCGATTGCTGGCGTGGCGACGCATGCCGTGGCGACGCGTCGCCACACTATATGATACAGTAACTTCGTATGACTTCAGCCCTGAGGGGTGACATTGGCCCTTTATTGGAAAAAGCTGTTTTACTAACAGTTTATATATAACTATCTATTGATTTCCACGCGTATTTTTTCGGCAAAAAGTATGATACTGGTCTGGTGGGAACTTCAAACTTTTTCCAATTAGGGGCCAATGTTACCCCTCAGGCCTAAAGTCATAGGACCTTACGATAGGATTTTACATTATGCCATATTAGTTCCTGTCGTAAACTGTTCTTTTATGCATATTATCTTTTATGTAATAAAGCTAAAGAGTTTGTTTGTTTTTTGTCTGGTCGTGTTAATCTCTAGAACTACCAGTCGGATAGGAAAATTTTTTTTTTGCATTTGATAGTCCAATTCTTGAAAAAGTATAAACATATGTGTTAGAAACACACATACAAAGTAGACTCAGCACAATTCGTGTCTTTTTCTATGCACCTGACAATGTGTATGCGGAATTGCATGATGATCGGTCGAGTAGTTAAGGCGTGAAAGTATAACAAACACACCCACATTCGCATTTATAATATTATTTATGCATAGATTTAAATCATAGACTTCTTGGTTGTTCCACACTAAGAAGAGAAATGAGTATGTCAAATGAAAACATAACGTCTAGTAAGGTGACCAATGACCATATTTAAACGAAGTAGAGCGTAGTGCGCTCTATTTCGTTTAAATATGTTTTAATCTTTGATATTAGTTAGTATCTATAATATCATTTAAATTTTTGATATTAGTTAGTATCCACGTCTGTATTGACACGTATGGTATCCCTACAACCACAGTTAGCCTGTGAACATCGTGGGGTTATTAATAACAATCTGTGTAGCGAAAATTACTCCTAAATGTTCATAGCCCACAGGTATTATAGTATACTTTGTATGAGCCATTATTACGGGATCAAAGCCAAATTATTTTGTGTAGGTGTTGAATTCTGGTTTATTTTAAGGCTTTGAGAAGAGATTGCTTTGATATCGTTTCGGGTGAATGCTGTAATTTGAGGTTAGTGATCTTTGAGGTATTCTAAGAACAGAAAATTTAAATTGTTCTTTTATACTACTTTGGACGAGAGTTAAAGTTACACGTGGCAAATATGAGAAATACTGAAACTTGTAGTCAACCAAAACTCGAGACAAATATCTATGGATTAATAATATGTATATTACTTCTGAATATAAAATTGGTAACACTAGACGCATATTAAGTTGCTGATAAAAATCCAAATCATTACGTCAATTATTTAATTCTGAAATTGTCAAAATTGAAAAGACAATAATATTGAAAATATAATATCAATATCTTAAGTTTAATCAGTGATATTCCCAAATAAACACCACACACATACAAAATAATAAAAAAATAAACTAGGCTGAACAGACCCACGCACTAATAGATTACGTTCGGAAATTAAAAAATAACCGTCAAAACATATTTTCTAGTTACGCCCATCGTAGTTAAGTATTTTGGCGGCAAAAAATGGTGCTCGTCATAACGGCAGATGTTAATGATTCTATTATTTATGGTAGGGACCATCGGCCCTGTCCGTAAACCATTTACACGTAAGCCTGTTAGAAGATATACCTCCTAGAAAACAACGTATTGGTAGCCATTTTTATTACAATGTTTGTTCCATTTCTTTTTGATTAGAAAATTATAGAAAGAAGATTTTAAAACTACAGAGGATTCCGGGTGGTCTGTAAAGTGATTAATTACTGCTCATGCTATATTTATTTATTTACGGTTTACTTACTATAATAGAATCCTATAACAGGACTAATTATATTGCTTATGCCTGCGGCCGATCTTGATGTGCCAGATAGGGTTGTCGTGGCGAGCAGTATTACTGGGATTTTTTATTTGTTTTTTTATAGGGGCATAGACTTTGGAATTATGCTTAATGGCAATGCGTTTGCCATCTATGACGTAACAAACATAGGTATTGGTGAAATGTGGAAGCAATACATCTCTGCTTATTTCCTTAGAATATATAGATGAACCTATGCTGAGCCTGCCATGTATGAATGACAAATAATATCAGTAGCGTTATTTGTTTTAAAAATGGCGTGTTTTGCCCGAGGAGTGTGCGTGTCATCTAAATTGGACGATTATCGTCGATATAATTGGACAATGACTTCATACATAACTTGTCAAAACAAATACTAAATTATTTGCTTTCAATTCAGTTAAAATATTGCCGTGTTCCCAACATCTCCAAATAGCAAGTGAAATCTATGATCTCTATCTATCTCTCCAGTAAAATAGTGTGTTCAATTATGTGCCGAAAAAGTTGTTTTGCAATAAGAATCTTACCTTAAAAATAGTACATTGCAAATAAGAAAGGAAAGAGTATTTACTATCGTATAGGGTCTATAGAATGCTGATGCAGGGACTATTCATAATTATAAAGCTATCCTCACTTGATCACTAAAACGACTTTCAAATGAGTTGAAATTAATCTCTGCATCACCTTGCTTGGTAGTAGTATTACCGTGATAATACTTTTGGTATTATATCTATTCTATGTAATAAAGTTACCTAAACTTCTTCTCCCTAGCCTTTATTATTCCCAAGTCATTTGGAGTCGGCTTTCTAGTCTAACCAGATTTGACTGGATATCAGTTTTTACACGGAGCGACTGCCATCTGACCTCCACAACCCGAAGGCTAACGATACCCTAAGGCTAGACCAGTGTCAGGATATTAGAGGGCACTGACTTCCCAATAACGACTGCCATAGATGTTCATGGTAGCCAGGACCGACGGCTTAACGTTCTCTCCGAGGCACGGAGCAGGCGATGATTGTCAATCAATACGCACATAATTTCGAAAAGTCATTTAACTTCCGAAAGCCAGAGGTACGCGCCTTAGTTCAAACCCGAGACCCTCTGCATTGCAGTCTGTTGGTCTTCCCACTGAGCTATCGCTGCATTAATAAAGTTACCTGAACTAATATTATAAATGTGATAATGTGTTTGTTGATTTGTCTGTCCTTCACATTGTAACGGAGCAACGGATTGATATGATATATTAAAGATAAATTACTATTCAATGAGTGATATAGGCTATATTTTATCTTAGAAAACTGGGTCGAAGCCGCAATTGTGGGTTAGTAAATTATGACTTACAAAGAATGAATACTTTGTCTGCTACTCTTAAAAACACTATTACTACTAAATACACCTAACAAATGGAAACCTGACATCGCCGCGCCTGCTGGTGACTATCTGTGCAACATGGCCGAAAAAAGGTTTGTGAATACTGAGCATGATTGCGTTAATACTCCTTTTTATAACTAATAATATTCCTAACAGTTCTTATAATATAAATATTCTATCGTCCATTAGATATCTTATGGATAAGTTAATTTTGTCACAAACAATATAACACGTAGTATATTGTGCGTGCGAAGGATGAAGTTCAGAAGCTAGGCGTGTTGCCAACGTCTTCGCTTGCTTTTCTATAGCATAAATATAGGTAATATTATTTTATTAATGTTTTGTCTTTAAGTCTTGTCAGCATGTACTAAATATATCATTTTAGGAGAACCTTCAGCAATGCCGTTTAAAAAATGCATGCACAAGGTAAGTTCTGAATTGGTGCTACTATTAAAAAAGGTAGGTATTCTTTGATTTGAAAGATTTTGAGATCGTATACCTATATCTTTTAATCGTCCTACTTACGATCAATTTTACCGTGACCAACTAAGCCCTAACTGCCGAAACTTAACTGATTTTGTACCTAGATAAAACTTGTTAAATTATTTCTTCAGTCTTTGTTTATTTACTCCTAAGTTAAGATATGTAACGAGTGGCTCATAAAGATCTAAGTGCCTAGAGTTGTATGCCGCGTAATTTCCGAAGACGACTAGTTTTTTGTTTGAATACTGCTTTCGCCGCTCTTAATACTATTAATCAATTTATGGTTCATTGTTAAATGGTAAAATATTATGGTATACTCTTAATTTTATACTCTACAGGCTACAGTTTTTAGGCCCTCACTCGGCGCCAAAAACAAAGTTAATTCCATACATCAGAATCCTCATAAAATAATAGTTCGAAACATTTTTATAGGTCATAAAATTTTCCAGTTTTCTTATACTTAGTTATTTGTTGTTTTTTCTAATAAAATCAAAATGTCTACTAACCAAATGATCTGAGTGGGGTTCTCTGGGCGCACTAGGGGCCGGGTTGGGCCACAGCAACTTTGACAACATCCGTTGGCTTTGGCAATAGATGAGCTCCTACGAAGGAGAAAAATGTACTTTAGTATGTAAAGAATAAAGGCTTTAATTGCCTGACAGTTGCAAATGTGCGTTAACTCCAATCTGGGGTAGGTAGAGCTCCAATACTATAAAGTACAAATAAATAGAAGCACATTTTTAACAATATCTAAAAGAAGGACATACTTTATCACCTAGATATAGAATTACAGAGCTGCTAGAATCCACCCCCTTTGGAAACATTCTTAAAAGACAGCATGGAAGGCAAAAGTGATCATTAAACTTTCGCTATCAGTTAGGAATAGCTAATAGCCTTCCACGGGAACAGTATACCGGCATATTCCCAGTAATATAAATATTAAACATCCATTTTCTCGCATCCGTCACAGTTGGCTAAACATACATCTCTAACAAAGAAAGGGATTACATGATATGATTCGTAATGTGAATTGTTTAACACAAAGAAGAATTCTGAAGAATTTATTAATCATTTTACACGTTGCTAAGTAGTTTTTCTACTTAGCTAAATATTACATAGTTGCCCCCTGTGGCCAAATTTGAGTGTTTTGCTAATTAAAAATAATTGTTTTATAAGTTGCTATGTGCTTATTTCTATTCTTCTCAACTTGAGTTGTTTAAATATACAGAACTAAGAGTCTAAAATAGAAATTATTTGAGACTAGAATTTCGACAGTTTATTGTTAATTATCTTATCTTATGTGGAGGCCAGTCAGTGCAGACCGGCGACACTTCGACCCAGTGGGATCTTTTGTGTCGACACTCTCCCAATAACGACTGCCATAGATGTTCATGGCAGCCGGGACCAACGGCTTAACGTGCTTTCCGAGGCACGGAGCAGGCGATAATTGTCAATCAATACGCACATCATTTCGAAAAGTCATATAACTTCCGAAAGTCAGAGGTGCGCGACGTGGGTTCGAACCCGAGACCCTCTGCATTGCAGTCTGTTGGTCTCCCCACTGAGCTATCGCTGCTCTTTATTGTTAATCAAGTAATGCACGGAATACGGTGCAATGCTTCTTTAAATTTCTTCTTCTTCTATTTATCATAAACCGTAACGGGAAATATCAACTAAACTATGTTCATCGCTATCTGATAAATTATAAAACAATGCATAGATATGTAACAATGATTACACGTTTTTATTATATATATAAGATACTAGTGCCAGCCCGAGACTTCGCTCGCGTGATATGTCATAAAACTTATATTATTCAGAGTTCGGCTCGTTATCGTTACCTATCTTTAAAATATATTTTATAATCGGATTTAATAGTTAAAGTTTATCTTCATGTAGAAATAAACTCAGTTCCCCATTGTATACCGGTATCTAGCAGCCATCTAAACTAAGACATAAGAAAACTGAAATGCCAAAAGTAGTTGACCATTTTAATTTGATAATACCTGAATTCAACGCGGAGGGTCTGTTCAAATATTTCTTAGAAACATTTCATAGCTTAGCACGCAGGTTGAGTGTTCTCAATGAACGATATTATTAATAATAACAACACGTTTTTACGGAGCTGCGCCCGCGCCGACGGCGATCGCAGTTAATGCCGTTACATTGGTACTCAACGTGTGGCCCTACTTTATAATATTGATTTATTAAAGCGAGCTCACAATGTTATTGGGAAAATTGCTTTTAATATCTAGTAACTAAAGTGAACAACCTTTTTTTAAAAGGGAAACAATTTTGTAAAGTTTAATATCGTTCAGAAAGAAGTAGAGTGTATTTTAATTGAATTGTTAAAGATTATTAGCTGCGTTCCGCAGTTTGACTTGTGTAGCATGTAATTAAAACATAGCCTATTTTACCCAGGACTGCGTACATTTTTGAATCGGTTCAGAAGTTACAGAGATAAACCCTACATACAAACAAACAGACTTTACCTTTTCTTAATACAAGGTTGCTATTAAAAAACCTTACATTAGTTATGTAATGTAATGCAAGTTTAGCTGTGACGATATATAGGTATTATTTTACTAGGGCACTAAGTACATTAAAGCTAACTTTACCTAGAAATTAAAAAGAGCAGATATCGACAAAATGATCAATACTGTCATTAAAAGCACTAAATTCAAATAAAGTACACTAACAAACAATACCACAAAACATAAACTAAATAGCGTGCATACAACTAACAACACTACGAATAAATTTCGAATCTTATAATAATTTGTAATATTCCTCGATATAAAACCAAAGGTTGGCGTTCCCTGAACGTTAAAAAGTATAACGAGATGGTAATAATAGGTCGTGTTGAGTTCTCGCCTGCAAAACAAACATTGGACAGAGCAGTGCAGAGTGCTAAATTACTTTAATTATGGGGAAACAACTTGGCCGTCGGTTTTGATTTACGTGCCTGTTCGTTTTTTGAATTTTGATGACGTTATGTTCGTCGCCGTGGTGTTGGTATCGATTGGTTTTTTAGTAAGCTATATTTTGTTTATGGAATTATGAGATAGTGATTCGGGATTTAAAAGATATGTTTTTTGTTGATGTGAATGTAGGTTTTATATGAATTGAGATATTATAATGGTTAGTTTTGTGCGTCTTTTGAAGATATCATGTTTTTTATGGTCTTTGATTCCGTTCGGTCATTGAGTTCATTTCTGCAACTGCTGATAGCTAATTACTATGATTAATTTCTGAATCAGGTTGTGTTTTTGATTACATTGTCCGTAGAAACACATTCTATGACTAATATGGGACCTAAACAAAACTGCCAAAATTGGTGACTATATGTGTTATGATTCATATAGCTAGTTCCGACACCGGATATCACTTTCTACGCAGTTCAAATATATGTAATAAAATAACTGTATTGTCTGAATCAAATGAAGTATTCCGTGCGGGGCCGGTTGTTAACGTATAGATGAGTATCTGCTTGATACAGCCGTCAGGTGGAAGGAGTTGGCGCACACACCTACCGATTACCTTTATCTAAAAAGTATATCACATATTATTTATGTTTTACAAATATTATATTAATCTATTTTAAAGTAACGGTTTGGCACGTGGACTACAATCTGAATAAGTATATATAACAATGTTGTTATAAAGTAAATTTAGGAATTATGTACGTATATTATATTGGACAGTTACTGAATCCGAAAATTTTATTCCAGGAGCAGTCCTAAGCATTTGAATGTGTTATGCGTTTTAAGCTTATTAAGACGTGCAAAGAAGGGATGAAATATAATGCATTTGTTGAACTTAATATCCATCAATATACTGATACTTTTTATGGATAATAAATTGTTAATATAGACTGTTAATTCTGTGTTTCTACTATGGAATGCCTCAGGGTTTTATCATAGGGCTCTGGATATTTTTTTTCAGTTGACTATCTGATTTTCTTCTGCATTTAGGGTAAGATAAGTACTTATGTTACTGATATTTCTTTTCTGGGAAGATATTTTCTTCTGTCGACATTTTTATTTCTTAATCCCCGCACTATGCGAGTAGGTATGCTATGTGGAATAGAAAATTAATTAATTAAAATTTATATTTGAAGCCCACCTACGGGTCTGCATCATGGAATACTTTAGGTGTGTTTCGTCTGGGTGTGCTTCGTTTGGGTGTGCTTTGTGGAATACCTCGTTCCACGTGTGCGACGACACAAGGGGTCCGACAACGTTACAAGGGTCGCGGAAGCGGTTGGACGCAGGCGGCCCAACATTTAATCTATCTAGCATAAAACCAGCAGTGGACGTATTTTGGTTGAGATGATGCAACTGTTCCTTTCGCTTTATTCGACATATAATATTTTTATGTTATTGTTAACCTTTAAGACAAGCAGTAGGTATTGAGTTGTGATGAAATATTAAATATAGTTATGGGCAAAAGTGATTTCGTAAACTTTATAACATCGCATTCCTTTAGCTAGAACCATCAAACCACAGGACTGGCGTAGCGTCTCGTAATATCTAAGTAAACACGGTTACAGCTTAATTCTAGGACATCAGAATTTAATTTACTGTTCTCTGAGCTGTGTTTATAAGAAATTGCAGGCCTCGACGGCGAGTTAATGCATACTCACGGTAGCCTAGACCCGACGGACGCCACACTAACCATCCTTAAGCATTTTTTTGCTACTGCCTTTCAAATAAAACTTCGTTTGGCCGTTGACAAAACACATATTATTAAAACTGAAATAATGTTATGTCAAGAACTTAATCTGTCGACGATCAGTGCAAGAGTCGAGCCTTCGAAGACTGTAATTAGCGGCCAGTTGTAGGAAATATGAATGGAGGCGCCCGCGCACCCGGCCCGCCACGCCGCGGGCGGCGCCAACCGACCTCAGCCCGGCGATTCAACATTACCACCGGGTCACTACAAAGTCAACAAAAGGACGTACATTTCGCAAGAGCAGAGCACGAGCCCCGACGTAATGATAAAACCTTTTTTATGCCCCTCAGCATGACATCTAGTTGAAGTATCTACGATCCCGTCCAGAGATATTGGCCAATAAAGGCGAACCGAAGACTTATATGGGCAGCCCTCCGCGGCGACGAGACGCCGACAGAGCGAAAGATCAACGCTAATTAAGCGCCATAAAACCGAATATCGTTCTCATACCATCGTTACCTTTCACCGCGGCCGACAACGAATTCTATCGGAGACGAGACGAGAGAAAAAAACGAGAAATTACCTCACATACACGAGCGCACGTTACGAGTCTCGTAATAGATTAATGATATAGCCTGCGAGCTCTGTATTTAAACGAAAATCGTGCGGGGACGGCGGGATGCGGGGTGTGGGTGCGCGCGCGCCGCCACCCGCGCGTAGAGCGAGACGGCAAAAGCGCGCGAGCGGGAAGGCGCGCACAGGCGCCGGTGCCCGCCCCTCCCCGCGCCTCGCCCGGCCCCACGCGCTCCTACTACACACCTCTTATTGAGAAATTCCCGAGATGATGCATAATTCTCGTTTTGGTTATTTTACTCCTTGTTAACAATATTACCGATTCGGTGACCAGCCAGACGCATATTTTATCTGAAGTCTGTTTAACTGGTCGGTTTGATTTATCGGTTTAACCTGCTTTTTGAGACTGGCAACGGCTAAATTGGTTTGCTTTTGTAGCAGCTGTTATTTGTCTAGCTTATGATAAATAGTTATTGACAATCTATTTATAAAAATATTTGTAGTACGAAAAAGTATAATATTAATATAGCATTTAAAACGAAAACCCCAAAAATTACTGAAATACGGTTTTATTAATATAGCTGAAAGTTAATTTTCCATTCAACTTTTCATTTACGGAACAAAATACGTCAACATATTCGGTAAGCTGTTAAAACACCAATTTCTTATCAGCCAGTTATGCTAATAAGACATGCTAATTCCCAAAACCAACAAACGGGTAACGAAAAAAAAGCTCGGAGGCTTTGGGTCAAAAAAGGAACACGAAGGCAGACAGGCGCCAGCCAGCAATTACGGGCCCACAGTGGCCCAAACCCGCTAAGGAATGCAACAGCCTTTCTAGCTAGAACTTTTTACTGTCTAGATTGTTCGTCGAATACTTTGTTTGGCAGAATGACAGTATAAACTCGTGCTTGTTTAAAAAAAATATGTTTGTGTATGGAACTGTTGACAAATAAAAAAATATGAGGCAGAATGTGTTGATGCTTTAGTCTGAAAAAGTTTGTGTTTGTTTAAAAAGAAGAGTATGTTACAACATAATCTTGATAATAATAAGGTTAAATAAAAATTTAGTTAAGAATTAAATATTTCGATTAGACTTAAACTTTTTTCATGTTGTGACGTTTCTGGCTGATTTTCACCGTTTGCTCAGTAGCTACGGCCATACACTTTATTTGTCTCCATTATAGTACGATTTTAATAAATAAGAATATATGTAGAGATTCTTACTCAGTTCTTACTTCTGTATTTTACCCACATTTATGCGCCCATCTTACTTTTTCACCACGAAGTAAAACCTAATCTATAAAGATTGAGTTCTAGTTTGTGAAAAGAATTTCAAAGAAAATCATTGTTCCTTTTTCAAAATATACTTACCTACTACGTTTTAACAATTTAATAATAATAATTTATTTATTTGCTTGAAATGTGGTACACAAAGATGTTACATATAAATTAGACCAATACCCGTATATAATTACCCGTAATACAGGTATGCAAAAAATATAATTATGTGAATTAAACTATGAAATGACATGTCTATTAACTAATTATGAAAAATAAATTTACATTCAATCATTTCATTATTTCAATAAACAATATAATTATTTTTTCAAATAATATTTATTTAATAACTCAATGTTCGTAATTTGAAAAAAAGAACAAAGATGTTTCCATCCAACTGTACTCATTATTAAAATAGGATAACTCCGCAATCTTTTTAAACGAGTACCGATTCGAATTACGATAATCGATATGTAAATTGTTCTTAGAATCGATTGCTTGAGTGAGCGAATTCGTAACTTCCGATCAAACACTACAGTACATTATTCTTTAAAGGCGAACAAAGCAATGATTGAGTTAAATTAGCTACATTATGATATGATTGATTAGGTATATTATGAAATTGTTCCTTATAATATATAAAAGATTTTTCCATGCATTTTAGCGAACTGGGAAAGATACAATCCAGTTAAATGTTAACATTTTAGACTAATGTGTTTTTTATCATTTCTAATGGACAGTTTTTGACGATTTATAAAACATTATCTGTATACCAGCCGTAAATGAATACAGCCAAGCAACAGGGACCAATTAAAGTCAATTGAAGACAGAATACTAATATTAAATAAGACTTGCACTCTTAATAAAACAGCGACTTAACGCCAAATTTGGAAGTATGGCTATTTGAACTCTAAGTGTGTGACTATAAATTCTAATATTATATTTGTATTAAGTAATTAAAATAGAGTTGAAATTTTTTTGATCCAAAATACTAAGATAGGAGATGATTATTAAAAGTGCAATATAGGTATATTGTTAACATATTTGTTGGCATATCCAGCAAGGTAAAAGCTTCTTTAGTGTTTGGAAATTGATCAATAGACATTTAGAGGTCATCAATCAAATGCTTCATACCTTTCTGCAAGGTGTATTTTTTATCAGAACACATCGATATAATATATGTAGTTATGTTTTATATTAATTTGCAAAATTTATTTGAATTCGGCATATATAAACAGCGATTTACATACAGTTCTTTTTAAAAAAGGAATCATCGTTAAACTACTTGTGTCTTTATGACCAGTAAGAACTAGCTTATCTACATATGGCCAGTGCTAGACATTCTATTCTAATCCGGTAATTTAAGCGTAGGTAGGCGGGACCGGACGGCCCGTGACGTCACACGGACCGTCCAATCACAGAGCTCCGATAATCTGATTGTCACCCCTGTCGATAGACTCATAGAAGTGTTCGGTAGAACCACTCGAATTCGAATTTTAAACTAATAAAGGGCATGTTAGAAAATAAGAGTTTATTATTATTATTGATTGCTAGTGGCCAGTGATGTTCGTGTCATTGCCTATAAAGGTTTGTCTTCAGAAGTACTTAGTTAAAAAAAAAACTTTTGAAATTGTAAGTAAATGAGATGAGCGATTGCCGTTTGACTTAGATAGCTGTAGAACTTCTTTTGTGACGCATAAGGTATACTTCATACGGTTTGATGACCATAAACCAAAACTGATAGAGTCACCTCCATACATGGTAGTAAAGACAATAATGCAAAATACAACACTAAACTAAACTAATAAATGAAAGTGTTGATAAAACAAAAAATCTATATGAATAAGGAAAGGGTTACACCGAAATTACTACTTTTCAAATGCTATAAAATTCCAACTGTTCAGTATTCACTTAGTTTGAAACCATATTTTTATTACTGGCAATAAATTTTGTCTTTTTAAAAGTCGAACAAACTCATAAAAATACATTTAAACTACGATTCGAATGATTCGTCTATGACCCTAGCTTTTGAAAGCAAAGTTATTTTGTCGTCGACGTGTCGAAAGCACAATAAAAAATAGACCTTATTTTGTAAGACATAAGGCTTGTTATGATAGTTTGATAACCGCAAATAAACTTTTAATACTAGGGTTGATATAAAAGGGTGGTGACACAATAGGTGCAAGGATTAGTCTTATGCTATTACGTCACAGTTATGGCGGACATTATTAATAATAATAATTGTGTATTATTGTGTTAAGTGTGTAATAATAGTTGCTACGCGATTGGTTAATATTCTTTAGGGTGCGGGGATTTTAAGATGGCATTATAATGTGTTTTGAAAATATGTATTGTTGTTATTTTAGATAGGGATTAAATATAATGACCACCAAAAATACTAATTGCACACCAAAATATGCTCACTAAAATATATAATAACGGGCACCTATACCCCTCAAATCACTGCATTCCGTCTCGGAAGGGTTAGGTTATGTTAGGTTCCTTCTTAACTTTGATCTTTTAAATATATTCTGGTGTGCAATTAGTATTTTTGGTAAGCATATTTTGCTGTGCAATTAGTATTTTTTGCTGTTCAGTTAAATACTACCCTTTTAGATATTACCATAAAACAGTTTCACGCTTGTTTATCTCGAAAGGATTAGGTATTTAAAGATGAATTGTAGCTCTATTTCACTAACTATATTTAAACCTAGTTATTTATAGACGATTGCAATATTATAAAGATCACATTACAAGATAACAATCTGTAATTTAATTATAGACTCTGTCAATTACATTTTCTAATAGAAAATACAACAAATACTAATCAATGCATTATAAAAATGCATTGTAATAACATTTATTGTGTCAAATAATTCGTTTTACAGAAAGTTATGTTCAAAAGTTCCTTATAAACTAAGAAAGTTTATAAGGCTAGTGTGAATGGAACAGTCGCAAGACGAAAACCTAGGCGAACGTTTCTCGATCAGATCGGAGGCGTTCTGGATAAAGGCCAGGTTAAGAGCTCCTTGAACCGACGGGCGTGTATGAGGAATGTGATGAAAGTGAATGAAGCCAGAGAAGTGTGTCAGGATCGTAGCAAATGGAAGTCCGTAGTCTCTGCCTACCACTCTGGGAAACAGGCGTAAATCTATGTATGTATGTTCGAAATCTTCTTTTAAGCAAATAACGCTTGTAGTAGAAAACTCCGCTCCTCCATATTTTACATAGCGTAATAATTAACAGAATAATTTGAAATTATGAAATTAATTCTAGGATATATTATATTAAATACAAACTTTTTATTGTATTATTTTTTGCATTCTTATGCAGGTAACTTAATGTCAGTGTCAAGATCCGATTTTCGGGCTAAGTATCAAATCCAGGAACTCACGATATAGCATATACCACGCATACACCACTGAATCAATAAACCACACACACATCTTCAAAAGAAACATCCCGAAATACCAATCAACTTTCTAGTCATTCCCGAAGTTGTACCTTATCAGTTGTCACTCGTAAACCGGCGGGTAATCTCGGGAAGTTTCGGAAGCGCCTCAATTAACTCTAAAAAGTGTTCAAGAGCCAGTAATTAAATAGATAAAGATTCGATTCTGGTGGTCCCGCGTCCATTTGCCGACAAAATACAGAAGTTATACTGACATTTTGAATAAATGTCTTACGATTACGAAAAGCCGTCGGTTCTTATAGGACATGGCGGCCTATGCTTTTATATTCTAACTAGCAGTAACTTGTCTATGGTTTTAGAGTAAGCAGATATAATATAATAATAATATCAGCCCTGAATTAAACAGTCCCACTGCTGGGCACGGGCCTCGACAGGGTGAGAATGGTTAGGCCACAGTCTACCACGCGGGTCCAGTGCTGGTTGGCAGACTTCACATATCATCGATAACGTTATGGAGGACTCTCAAATATGCAGGAATCCCCACGATGTTGTCCTTCATCGTTATAGCACATAATATACTATTTACATACATACATACATAGATTCACGCCTGTTTCCCAGAGGGGTAGGCAGAGACTACGGATTTCCATTAGCTACGATCCTGACACACTTCTCTGGCTTCATTCACTTTCATCACATTCCTCATACACGCCATTTAACTATTTAATACGCATATAACTTCGGAAAGTCAGAGATGCGCGCCTTGGGTTCGAACTCGAGACCTCTGCGTGGCAGTCCAACGGTTTCCCACTAGGCCATCGCTGCATTTTGTTAAAAAGTTAAAGTTTGTAAAGTTAATTACACATACGGCGGCATAAAAAAAAATGGTTTAACCAGTGGTTTGGTTTTTAGCCTCACTACTGCCATTACGTTCAGTGTTGTGGGTTCAAATCTACATCAAACAGTCGGCCTCGATGGCGTAGTGGTTAGTGTAACCGACTGCCACGCCTGAGGTCGCGGGTTCGATTCCCGCACAAGTCAAACATTTGTGTGCATGAACATGGATGTTTGTCTTGGTCTGGGTGTTTATGTATAATATGTATGTATTTACAAAAAAAAAGTATATTATATGTATGTTTATCCATTGCCTAGTACTCATAGCACAAGCTCTGCTTAGTTTGGGCTAGATAGTGTTGTGTGTATGTGATAGAATATTAATATTATATTATTATATTATCTCCAGTAGGACAAAATTTGCGTGATTCACAAATATTTGTTCCGAATTTGGGTGTTCTTTGTCCGTAGCTTGAATGTTTGTAAAGTCCCTTGCCATACGCTGTCTTAATAATTAATCTCTCTCTCTCTCTGCTTATCCCGTATACAGTGGCGCCCATCAATCCTTACGTACCTACATATTATGTGAACACACTGTGAATCCTAAACCAAACCAATGTAAAAAAAATGTGAGGTTTTTTTTATACAACTAAGGTGGCGAACAAGCATACGACCCACCTGATGGTAAGTGGTCACCGTAGCCTATGGGCGCCAGCAACACCAGAGTCATCACTTGCGCGTTGCCGACCCTTTAGGAAAGGAAGTGGGAAGGAGAAGGAGCGGGATGGGAGAAAGGGGGTTATTGGGCCTCCGGTACTCTCACTCACCGAACAAAACACAACAGTAGGAATACTGGTATTTCACGTCGATATTCTGTGAGAGGGTAGTCTTTCCCCGGTCGAGCCGGCCCATTCATGCTGAAATCAGCGAGGCTCTACTACTTATAATGTTTTTCAGTTTGATAAATGTGCTTTCAAGTTTTAACTACTTGACCGAATTTCACACACACGTTGTCAGGGGTAAAGAAAAGGACATTAAGTACCTTTCATCCAGAAAAAAGAACTGTTACTAATCTAATCTTAATTACATTTCCGCGAGCGAAGCCGCGGGCGTCATTTAGTTTTAAATAAAAGTCTTTTTTCTATTGCAATCAATCTCTTCAAAACCTTTAAATCAGTCATGAGCCAACGATTTTTTATTTAGTTCATAATTAAATCCAATTATCTATCTAATTATCAGTGAATTTAATTTTATTAATTATTCATGCTGTAACATTATTCATGAAACAAACACAGATTGAATGTCATCACAAATTATAACATTTCTTTTCTATTGTATTTAAAACAGTTTTCAATGTCTTCCATTCTTTCACTTAAGTCAGTTTTTCCATTAGTCATTATTGTGGTAACAATGGAGATATTTAAATTAGTTTTCTTTCTTTACACGAAAACCGAGGTTTTTATGCAAGTTTTTCCGTGATAATACAATTACTAATATTATTTATTTATTAAGGATCTCCAACAAAAAATATACACAAAATTGCACAGACCACGGTGCAAATACATTGAAAGCAAATAAATTGAGCAAATACAATTGCTCCGTGGCACAAGCAAATAGACATTAGTTTTGTATAGTGTACTCCTTTAGTTATAGGAGACCACAACATTATAAATGCGACTGTAAGTTTGTTTGTTTGTATGTTAAACTTTCACGTCGTAATTACTGGACCGATCATAATGAAATTTCGCATAGATAGATACAAGTTGTTAGGGGAACGGAAAAGGATATACGGTACTTTTCATCCAGAAAAAAGGTTTGTTACTAACCTGACCTAATCTACAATTATACGAGCAAAGCCGCGGGAAAAATCTAGTTATTAATATATCTTGTAACACATATTATCTATACTAATATTATAAAGCTGAAGAGTTTGTTTGTTTGTTTGAACGCGCTAATCTCAAGAACTACTGGTTCGATTTGAAAAATTCTTGTAGTGTTGGATACCTTATTTATCGAGCAAGGCTATAGGCTATATAACACCACGCTACGATCTACGGGGCCGGCGCAGTAATGTTAAACTCGGATGAAACCGCGGGAACATCTAGTTTAATATGATAGGTAACAAATCTTTGGTTTAGTTTGTACTCAAAACTATATTAAGAATCTTCGACATATTTTTTATTAGTGTGTTAATTCATTATATTCTTAAAAGACAAATTTCTTTCTTAAAAGGAAAACTTCCGGATTAGGATTAACTCCTGTGTTGCGGTAGACTTTACAAACATTCAAACATCGGACACAAAGGACAACCATTTGTGGATCACACAAAGTTTTTGTCCCGTGTGGGGACCGAACCCACAACACTCAGCGCAGTGACCACATAAACCACCACGCCATCGTACAGTTATTTCCATAGACCGTACATTTCTTATATTGTTCCATTTGCTCCTAATAAATAAATAAGAATTTTAAACGTTTCCAACAAGAACTTTTTACAAATAACAAAATCCATTTTGATGCTTTTAGTCTATAAACAGACATGATATTACTATTCTACCTACATTACTCAACTAGTCATTGAAACCATTGACCTCAGACAGCGACGCCTTCACCGTAAAAATACACTCGTACCCCTTGTTTAACCTTATTAGGTCTTTAGGAACAAATGATAATTGTTATAGACGTGTACTAACAGTTCATAATTTCTTTGAACGTTACGTAAATATGCGCGTTTTTGCGCGCGCACACCGAGTATTGATATATGCGGGCATTAAGAATAGAGCCACGCTACGCCATGCGGGCTATTCGATTACTATCAAAGAATATAATCAGTAATAAATGCGCAGATAGGTGACATGTCTGTTCTATTTTTAAACGGTTTTAAAAGTACCAATTTTTTTTTTGTTTTGAGTATTGTTGTTGATTGTAGTTCTTCGATATTTGAATGAAAGTTATACCTCTTTTTGTTATTTACTAATTAAACATTATGCATCAATGGCATTTATTTATTTAATGTTTTGAAGGCAAATAATAATTATTTCTGATATAATTCGACTGGCTGATTTAGTGCTCAATACGCTGTATTTCTTTTGTGATAAAATTAGTGAAAAGCTGTTTTAGTTAAGGTGAAAAGTATTCTATCCCCAACGCTCTTGATTTCTAAATGAATACAATGAATAAATTGAATTAAGATCTAAATAAGTCAACAACTTTAACTTATTAACCAAAAAGTAACAAAAAAAGTTGTATTCATAGGTATAACACTTGGAGTAATGATTTAATGACCATTTAAAATAATTACTCTTTAATTATCTTGCTGGGTCTACAGTGATAGCATGCGATGATTTGATCTTTAGATCCCGGTTCGAGATCTGGGTCAAACAAATTCTCAGTAGATGTAAACAAGCTTCACCATTAAATAGCTCCAAATGTGTGTGTGATACATCTCTTAGACCTTCAATAATAAAAAGCTTTTTCTTTTTTTTGAAGATGTACCGAGCTTATATTTTGTACTGTGTTGTCGGGGACTTTACAAACATTCAAACAACAAACTCAAGAATACCCAAACTCAGAAGAACTGCTGTCGATCACAGTAATTTGTCGCGTGTGGGGTAATCGAACCCACATAACGTGGCGCCATGACAGTGGTGAGGTGACCACTAAAACTACTACGCCATCCGTGATATTACTTATGGCTGACTTATGCCTGTATATCTCCAAAATGGTAGACAGTGATGGTATTACACCGGCTTTTCCCCAGTCATCAATAGAGATACTGCACTGCTACTGAGATTGTCCAACAGAAAACCCAATAACACACTATCTAATCCGGAAACTCTTACAACCGACCTGTAAACTTAAATTATACTAATATACATTTTAGACAAAATAAATACATTATTAACTTATGCAACAGTTCGAACAAGGTAAGAAGCCATAATACTACGTACCCTCATTGTCCTTTATGAGCAAAAGTTACATCAATTAAAAGTAATCGCAAAGCAATTATTCAGTAAACTACTGTGTACACTTCTACAGCTGTTCGAAGCAAGTACAGAAGGAAAAGGATATCGAACACTAACTAAAGATCAAACGAGTATTTTAAAACGAAAGCTGCATACAGACCGCTAAATGACGACAATTTTTCATTGATTTTATTATAATATTCCTTTACAAAGATTAAGTGGCGTAATGACGAAGAGGCGACACTCCTTTCATTTTACGAAATAATAGGTATAAGTTTCAAGAGATTATTTTTTAATTGGTAGGTTTCAAGATTAGTGATTGGTTTGTTTGTGTGAATGTATGTGTATTTAGGTTAATAGTATTTGTATACAATGCAAATAAATAATACGTGTTGACAATTTAAACGCGATAATTGCGTTATGAATTATGAATCTACATACATAAACATGAATGATCCCTATTACAATTTCTAAATAAACTGTTTTTAACTAAAATTTCGTTTTGATCAGGAAATGGACTAGTCAAAACGATATAGCATATTTGTATAGCTTATGGATACTCTTTACTAATAACTATTTATAATAATCTAGATAACGACGTCAGTAGTATAATCGTTACTTTCACAATTTAGAACTGAAACTATCTTAACAATTTGTTGTCATTACAAATTAAAATAACAAAACATTTAGATAATTCATTGTTTTCACGCTAAACTGCATCCAAAACTAACCCAACTATGAACAAGTAAAATAATCTATACAAAAAACCAAGTTATAAAAAACAAAAGGCATAACTTGAATAAGTAGCACACGAAGCGGCGCGCGGCGCACTACCGAGCTTAGTGCCCAACACCTTGCCAGCGGACTAATTACACATCTGCATTTATACATCCAACTCATTGATGTCACTCAACGTATAAAATGAGCGGCTTATTCGTTCGGTGCGTTTGTTCGTTCAAAGGAGGCCGATTTGTTTAGTATAAAGACCTCTTTATAGCTGTATATCGGCCTCATGTGAATTTATTATTGCGATTCAATTATGGCACAATGTTCGGTCAGGTTTCGCCGCTTTATCGAGTGCCGCTTCTGTATAGTGCTTATTTAATATGTGGTATTTGATGTGTCTAGTCTGTTAGCTTATGGGAGCGCTAACGTTCAATGTTTAATTAAGTTTTCAGCCATAATGTTAGGTTATTCAAAATGTTGCTTTTTAAGGAATTGCATACGGTTTCTTGGAATAATAAAAATAATATAATATTCTATCACATACACACAACACCATCTAGCCCAAACTAAGCAGAGCTTGTACTATGGGTACTAGACAATGGATAAACATACATATATACTTTTTTTTGTAAATACATACCTATTATACATAGAAACACCCAGACCAAGACAAACATTCATGTTCATGCACACAAATGTTTGACTTGTGCGGGAATCGAACCCGCGACCTCAGGCGTGGCAGTCGGTTACACTAACCACTACGCCATATGTGTAAGCTGTTGGATGCGGGTGGCCCAAGACCGGTCTGTGTGGAAAACCTTGGGGAAGGCCTACGTCCAGCAGTGGACGTCTTTTGACTGACATGATGATTTATATCCCGGGAACGAGACAAAGCTATACATTTTGTAACGCGCTATATCTTTCTTGCACATGCAATGATAATGCTTTAAGAGATTTACACAGGTAACAGAGAATGTACGCCGCGGTGTTTCCCTTCAATATATGACCAGAGTAATCTTATTAAACGAAATAAAAATTAAAAATAAACTTGATAGACATTAAACGTTTTAAGTGATTGTAACAAAATAATAATTACACAATTAAAGTAAAAACATTGAACTTTATTCCTTTATACGTGAGCCCAATAACTGTATTTTTATTGTTTACCGATAATATATGTGTATTTACAATAAAATCACCGAAAAAGGATGAAATAAAAAGCGAGTGCCTTCAAATTGAAGTTTTTATGGTATAAGACCTTTTTTTATGTTAAAAATGTATTTTTGTAAGGTTGCCGGCAACCCGCTACCGGTATTCGCGCTCGAATTACTGACACCGTTATAATCTGTGCTTTTTGAAAAAAGAATATGATCCGATTGTAATCTCTTTATTCACTTTAAAAAGAAATCTCTTCTAGAGTTTTACTTGTATAGCTCGATTATTTTTCTTTCAATTACGTTACTATGCACTAGGATCAAGTCTTATGCTACTGGAGAGATAATATATAATTCACGGATACAAAGTACACCAGACTCTGGGTGTGAAAAGGTCCCGTGATATAAGATATTAAGAGTAGTAGAGCCTCGCTGATTTCAGCATGAACGGGCCGGCTCGACTGGGGAAGGACTACCCTCTCACAGAATATCGACGTTAAAATAGCAATATTCCTACTGTTGTGTTTCGTTTAGTGAGTGAGAGTGCCGGAGGCCCAATCACTCTCTTTCCTAACGGGAAAATATAGACGGAAGCTTTTTTATTTTTATTATACAACCAAGGTGGCACAACCATGCGGCCCACCTGATGGTAAGTGGTCACCGTAGCCTATGGACGCCTGCAACACCAGAGGCATCACTTGTGCGTTACCGACCCTTTAGGAAAGGAAAAGGAAGTGGGAAGGAGAAGGAGCGGAACGCCCGCTACTTCTCCTTCCAACTTCCTTTTCCTTATGGTTGTGCCACCTTTCAATTCAATTCAATTCAATTTATTTATTTGCGGAACAAAGGTGTACATAGATGTCAAATTAACAATATTAATCCTCTGTGCTCTACTTTCTAGGCATGCAAATATCGTAAGTATATTTAAAGTATCAAAAAAAAACTTGATTGTATAAAAAAAAAGCTTCTGTCTATATTTGCGAATTATCGTGAGTTCGAGTTCGATACCCAGTAAAGATTAATGAATTAGTTAGGAAATCCTCAGCAGGTACCTAGTAGCGCAGTGCCAAAATGTAGGTAACGACTGCCTACCCCCTTGGTGATATACATTACACAAGCATAAGTCTATGTTATGTTTTTCACAGGTGGCGCAGTTGCGGTGAGGGTTATGGGTTCGAAACCCACACGAGACAATTATTTTGTGTGATTGTTAGAAGTCTAGGTAAGAGCAGCGATAGCTCAGTGGGGAGACCAACAGACTGCAATGCAGAGGGTCTCGGGATCGAACCCACGTCGCGCACCTCTGACTTTCAGAAGTTATATGACTTTTCGAAATTATGTGCGTATTGATTGACAATTATCACCTGCTCCGTGCCTCGGAGAGCACGTTAAGCCGTTGGTCCCGGCTGCCATGAACATCTATGGCAGTCGTTATTGGGAGAGTGTCGACACAAAAGATCCCACTGGGTCGAAGTGTCGCCGGTCTGCACTGACTGGCCCCACATAAGATAATATAGAAGTCTAGGTGTGCTTTGTGTCCGTTAATGACATGTCTGTGATGTCTCTCGCCACATGGCTTGGCGGAATCCTAGTAAGTACGGGCGTTGCCTAAAATCATTTTAAATATTGAACAGAATGTTGTCTTGCTGACAATATAAGGAGAATCAATAAAAAAATGTTGTTTATTACTAAAAGGTGTTTGTTTGACATAGTTAACATTCCAATGGAGACATTCTGTGAAACATGGAGTGAAGAAGCTTGTTTGTTGAGTTTGTTTGTTTGAACGCGATAATCTCAGGAACTAGAGGTTTGATTTGAAAAATTATTTTAGTGTTGGATAGCTACGACCCACAGGGGCGGCGCAGTAACATCATGCGGGTGAAACCGCGGGAACATCTAGTAATATATATTATACCAGTGACCCGGCCTAGCTACGCACGGGTAACCTTAACAAATTATGCACCTAAACCTTCCTCGTGCATAGTGATTCATGAGGAAGGTAATAAACAAAGTGCTATTGGTGAAAACCGCATCAAAATCCGTTCAGCAGTTTCTGAGTTTATCGCGCACAGATAGACGCGGCGGGAGACTGCATTTTATAATATTAGTGATTATTATTAAAAATGCAGTGTTGCCTAGTAGGAGACCGTTGCTTTGTAGAGATCACGAGTTTGATCCCACGGCACTTTTTGAAATTACGTGCGTATAAATTATCGGTTGATTTAACGGTGAAGGAAAACATCATGAGGAAACCTGTATGTCTGAAAGTGCCCGAAGATAATATTATGTCAGTGTGTGTGATTTATCCAAATCGGTTCAATGGTTTACGCGTAATTAAGAAACAAACATTCAAACATAATTACAAACTTTTACATTAATAATATTAGTAGAAACATGTAACCTAAAGTATAGTAACCTAAAGTATAGTATCCTTAGTATAGTTCTAACTCAATAGAAGACTAGAATAGAATAGAAACTGTTTGTTCTACCATAGAGTCATTTTAACTAGTTAGTTACGATATTAAAACGGTCAGCACAATTTAAATAACAAAGTATTACAGCAAGTAAATAACAAACAACAAATTTAAGTCAAGAATGTTTATAAATTTCTACCATATACTTAATTGTGAGTGAAGTAATGGGTGAAATCTTTAGTGCAGTTGGCAACACCGCGTCCAACAATTTATGTCAACAATGTATGTGCGCATGCGCAATTAAGCCTCCGGGTTGCCAGTTTAAATATGTATAGGTAATACTACCAATTTCGCTCGTCTACTTCAAATTATAGTTTGTGGGGGAATTATAAAATAACAAGTTTAATTTGTATTAAAGGACTAACACATAGGCTCAGTAGAAAATGTGACTCCCCACCGTGGGTTTGATTGCCGACTCGACATAGTATTATTTGATTTGTTGTTGTAATAATTGTCAAAAGCAGTTTGACAGTTTGTACTCTCTCGTCATGTCTGTTAAACAGCACTAAACACATCCTCTTCGCCGCGAAATTCTAACACATTTTTTTTACTTTTTTTTATACAACTACGTTGGTAAACAAGCATACGGCCCACCTGATGGTAAGTGGTCACCGTAGCCTATAGACGCCTGCAATACCAGAGGCATCACTAGCGCGTTACCGACCCTTTAGGAGAGGAAGTGGGAAGGAGAAGGAGCGGGAAGGGGGAAAGAGGGTGATCTATCTAATATGACTCTTCAGATAGCGTAATGATTCCAGTACCTACGCCGAGTCTCCGGGTTCGTTCCCACACGTTCACACACAAAAATATTTACTACTGAAGACTAAATACTCTTGTTTAGGAACTTCAAACATTCAAATTACTGACAGCTTGAATGTTTGTAAAGTTTCCTGCGACATAGTAACAAAGCGGTCAAGAACAGGCCTTTCATCTCTAAAGAAAAAAAAAACTAGAGATTTCTTAGAGTGATGCACTGACGCATAATTATTCAATTATTATTATATATGTGAATAAATTACGTTACAAAAATAATCCTAATCCTAATCCTTCCTAACTAATATTATAAAAGCGAAAATGTGTTTGCTTTTTCACGCCTAAACCACTGAATCGATCATCCTGAAATTTTGCATATATACGTTGTCAGGTGTACAGAAACGGACATAGGCTACCTTTCATCCCGAAAAAAAATACTGTTATCGAGGAAAACAATAATAACGTTCTTATGATAATAGATAGCGACACGTGTCTTTCGAATCATGATTGAATTATATTATTACAAGGAGAGTACAACCCGAATTGATTGTCAAATTCTAAATTAACGCGAGCGAAGCCGCGGGCAAAAGCTAGTTAGAAATAAAAATAAAATACCGTATCCACTCCGAGCATTTTGTATTCGAACATCAGTCCACATTAGCCATCGGGTGACAAAACAAATGAGTGTTTTAGCGGTATCTCGGCGCTTTCATCTCGCCGCGGTAGCCGGCCGATATACCTCTTTTATTGTCAAGTAATGGCCTGATAGGACTTAGGAGGTGGTCCTTAGCCTTTTATGTTTTTTTCTCTTTGTACAGATAGAAATGAGTTTTAATATTTGTGTTTTGACTAGGCTGATTATGAGTGAGTTTGGATATAAAAAAATAATATTGTCTATGAAACGTCGTTTTGAATTTGCGTATGTCTAGATTGTCTAGTATTATTATTAAAACATTTTTTATGATTAGTTACTAGTAATTCTTAGCTACATATTAAAGCTATTAAATTAAATATTAAATTTAAATAAATAGTTGAGATTGGTTTTTAAGTAAGGTTTTGAGCAGTAGGGACGTCAAAAACGAAGTAGGTATGGTTAATGTTTTTCCGTTGCACGGTGTATTCTTCTTAGAAATATGTGTAAGAACTATCCTAAACGGTAAAGAGCTACGTAATATGCAGATACTTCTGAGAATTTCTGGACAGAAAATTCCGACCCAGGAATATATATACCTACATATGTTATATTTTGGCTACTGCGCACCCATGTTGATGAAATTTTGTATGATAAGATTTGAACTTTTTGAAAGGGTATTGTATTTTAGTATTATTAATTACATGTGAACCTTTCATTTACATATAGGTAATTATTTATTTATTAAGGATCTCCAACTAAGAATATAATATACAAAATTGCACAGACAAATGGACATTAGTTTTGTATAGTGTACTCCTTCAGTTATAGGAGACCACAGCATGCACGTACATATAACAACAAAACATAAAATAGAAAATTTAAAATTAATTAATTAAAATAAGCTACACGTTAGGAATTAACTTAACAAAAGAAATAAACAATGTGAAACTTAATGAAAAACTTAAATAACCCGTTCTAATTATTATTAAAGGTACCGGAAAAATTATATTAGATTACCTTTTACTAGAATATAATTCTATATATAACTGCAGTTTATTACGCGATTATTACCCAATTTACTTAGTAGATTCTTTGTTATATAAAGAAATTTATAATTAAAGTTATGATTGCTATAACTCGTTTTATTGCCTCTCTTTATAAGAAAATGCAGTTAAAGATGATTATTTAATAAATTGACTGCCATATTGAAGACACATTCAATGTGTTAAATATAAATATGTATATAATAGGTACATAGTTTACTAAAGCAAAAATAAAATAAATATAGATACCGAAATGATTACGTTTTTCTTCAAGTACGAAGTATTGAATACGGTTAGTTATCGCTCGCTTTAACGGTGACTGAAAACATTGTGAGGAAGCCTGCATGTCTAGGAGTTCTCCATGAAGTTCTCGAAGATATGTAAAGTCTGCCACTCTAAACTCGCCTAGCGTGGTAGACTATGGCCTTACCCTTCACACTGAGAAGAGGCCTGTGCCTAACAGTGGGCAAGTTCATATACAGGGCTGATATTATAATCGGTTAAAAAATACTGTATCAATATCAACTCTACAGTTTTTCTTTCGCGACATGGCCGACCACCAATAGGCCGCCGATACGCGATAACGTGTTTAAATCCCACTTTTTATTGAGCCTTATCAACGGCTTAAGCTCACTCACCCACACATACACAATGTAGTTTTATTTTTTTCCACCTATCTTTATGCATTACACCCACACATTGACATAAAGATTACATCTTTAAACCTACAGTTGTACCGAACAATTGTCATTTGAATTTCAACCTTATGTATATAAAAATAAGGAGATGAGCAGGTTTTTTCATATGTCGGTTAAGTTGCTGACGGTAGCGCTTGAAGGAAATTTTTAGGATGCTTCCCAAAAGTGAAGCTTAATTTGTTTGCCGATTGATATCACTTAATGTAAAGGTGTTTTTGACTTTATCCTGTATTGTTGATCTTTGATTTCAATTAAATGGAATGTAGTTAGTTATTTAGATACTCTGAAGCATAGGTACATATTTCTATATTAAAAAACTGCAACTCGTGTAAAAACAATAAAGAATAATTTTATATTTCACTAAAGCATTGTTGATAAAAATCTCGATGATATGACTGTTATTTAAAACAAATTGAACAATCACCTTAATAAAAGAAATAACTAAAATAAAATCCTTGATTACCAATCAAGGATCCGCGCCCAAAAATGCAAACGTATTTAAATATCGAAAATGAGATTCGATATTTAAATTTACGCGCGCATAATATCAAATATCGAAACTCATTTATGGAATAATTGAAATATCAAAATGTGTAATATCTGTTGACGAGGTCGGACCACCAAAGAGGTGACTAACATCTTACGAATGAGTTCGAAACTTTTATAGTGTATGTGCGTAACTACACGGAATGTCACTTTGTTTGATACTCAGAGTCGATTAGTCGATTATCTTAAAGGGATTAAAGAGCTACCGGTCTTAGTCGATATCGAGTTAGTAAGTTTTTATAAAGATAGTCGATTATTGATTGCGGTAATGGAAACACGGGGTACATGGGAATTCGGTCGATATTTTTCGATGTGGGAGATTTTTGAGGATTCAAATTACCTATGTTACTTATCAGGTGTGATTTGAATGTATTTGAATATTAATTGTGGCGTTTTATTATCACTTCTAAGAGCTTACATACCGCTGCTTTAGAAGGGCCAGTCTGATGTAAATTTGTATTTAAATAGTGCTCTAATACAGAAGGGCGCGTGGTTTACTTTTTATATATAGATATACATAATATCAAAATTATCAAACCTGTAAATTTCGGAAATTAAAGACAGACGTGTTACTAGCTACACTGCTGCATAGTTTAGTTATTAATACGTAAAAACAGATAGATTTATACTATAATTTATAATATTAATATGGATTACATAAGCATCCTAAAAAAATCCCGTGACAAATATATCTAATATTTGATATATCATCCTGATCTCTTATTAAACCCCTTTTCAAAAATGACGGGCTATAATTTTCTACTTAACAGTTTTCAATTAATAAAATAGTTAATAGTTGTTTGTAAGTGAATGAGCACAAGGCATGCTGTAAAATATTATTTAGATGTAAGAAATGTAAATCATTTGTTGGCGCTCCAAATAAATAAATAGTAGTACCTATATACAAACAAAATCAATTTGAAATTGAACTACTATATACCTACGGATTTTATGGTGTTGATTATTTGACACTTTCAAATTGTTTTAATAGTTTCAATAATTTAATTAGCTTAAAAATTAGTAAAGTTTAATAGTAGTGTAACAGTTTTCAAAATTTTGTAATAAAGTGTCAAATAAACAACGCGATAAAATCTGTATATAGTAGTTTAATTTCAAGGAATAACATTCGCGTCAACAGAAGACAATATTAAACAAAATCTAAATTCAAAATACCCTATATTTTTAAAGATTATATTCGATTAATGCCTTTTAATGCATACTTTTCGCACATGCATACCTACTTTTCGTTTTTCTTTTTTATTTATTATTATTATTTATATTTAATCACTTTTTTGAGTTTTAGTTAGTATATTATTAGAAGCTTGTCATATTATATTGACTGATGAAGCTCGTATATGGCCGAGATCGAATCGAGAGTATTATTCTTTTGTTAAAATGTTGCGATGTTTATTTATTACTCAACCACGCCATTGAACGAATTTAGATGCAAATTGGCACACAGGTAGACTATGTCCTGGCTTAATACATAGAATATTTTTATGTCGGCATGCGTGTTCGTAGGACACTCGAGTGAAACCGCCGACAGAAACTAATATTTATAGAATCATCATAAAACCATGTATGAGCAAATATGTTAATACAAGTTTCATACAAGTTTGAATGAGATGAGCGAATAAAATATTAGCTCATACAAAATCTAAATAATAGCTTCATGTATTCATGACAAATTCTCGTTTAAGGAGTGACCTTTGACTTCTAGATGTCCTGACCGTTATCAATCTCATCCCGCCCACGGCTCGTTAGTTGGGCGCCGCCCTCCGCCCGCCCTACGATGACAGAGAGGATCTGCCAAGAGTTATGGTGATGAGATCGGACCTTGTTGGACATTTACATAGAATATTCTAGAATATTTATACACATAACACCATCTAGTCCAAATTTAGCAGAGCTTGTACTATGGGTACTAGACACTGGATAAACATACATATATACGATTTTTTTTTGTAAATACGTACATATTATACATAGAAACACCCAGACCAAGACAAACATCCATGTCCATGCACACAAATGTTTGACTTGTGCGGGAATCGAACCCGCGACCTCAGGCGTGACAGTCAGTTACACTAACCACTACGAACCCCAAGGGGGTTGGCAGTATTGTATTTCTTCCGTTTGTTATTTAAAAGATAACTTCCGTACTAGGAATAGTACGTATCGTGGGTACTTAACATTTTGTAAAGTCCAAACAACGTATGTTCGTTCGCTCGTTCGTGCGTTTAAACAACGAACACAGACCGCACTCTCAGATACGGAACTACTATAATTTACGGACCCTGCAAATTTTTGTCTCGTGTGGAAATCAAACCTATATTCGCCCTACTAGCATGGTGAGAAAATACTTACACCACTACACCATAATTCGCACTCTTAATAAAACAAAGACCTATCTGAGTATTTTGGATTAAACAAAATTGAACTCTCTTGCAATTACTTAACACAAATATAATATTAGAATTTATAGTCACAAATAGAGTTCAAATTGCCTAACTTCCAAATTTGGAGTTAAGTCGCTGTTTTATTAAGAGTGCGAATTATGTGCATCAAAATTACAGGTTGTTTGAAAGTTACTTCTTTATGAACATATCTGGAAAATTAAATTGAAAGAATCACCTTTCTTTTGCTTGTGCCTCGGTGACAAATGAGGTCTCGTTTTCGATACCCGAGTTGGGTAAAGTGATATTCAGATTTTATGTCAAAAATTCTCAATAGTAAGCCGTCTAAAGCTATGACCCGTAAGAGGCAGTAGGCTCGCCGCCTATTACATGGGACCTTAAAACCATAGTTCATAAAACGTAGTTGTAAAACACCCCTGCCCACCCCTCCGGGATATAGGTGTGAGTCTATGTATTTATCTATTTTAAACATCAAATATTCGAAGACCAAAAACATACAGAACAGCGTTTTTGATCGTTGCTATAACATATAACGTGATATATATATCTATATACAGTGTAACCTAATATAACGAGCCTCACTATAAAGATATCCTAGACTTAACAATTTTGTCGGAATCCCCTAGAACTGCCCGTAAGAGCTAATGCAAAATATACCCTTACATTACGAATACATTTATACAAAAACCTCTTTATAACGAATTTCCGATCATTGCAGAATATATATAGAAAGTATTATTTACCTCTTATAACCTTTACATAACATATCCCATCTATTTCTTTTTAATTTATATATTTATTTAAATAAATCTCTCTCAATTCCACAATAATTCATGTCTCGACAGGTTCAGACACAGTGTTATAATTAAAATGTGTTTCATTTATTACTTGAAATCGTTCGCTTTAACAGGGTAAGCAGATGAGTATTTACGTAATGTTGAGGTTAATAAACGAGTTTTCTTACCTTGTTAAAACGAATCGTAGTCCAACCTCTCTCTATATTATATTTATAAACCTTATTGTAGCGAATTACTCGGTATAACGAATATTTTGTAATTCCCTTCAGTTTCGTAATATCGAGGTTACACTGTATATAGTAATAATAATATCAGTCCTGTATATCAACTGTCCCACTGCTGGGCACGGGCCTCTTCTCAGTGTGGGAAGGGTTAGGTAGTCCACCACGCTGACCCAGTGCGGCTACACATATCTACGAGAACATTATGGAGAATTTAGACATGCAGGTTGCCTCACGATGTTTTCACCATTCACGTGAAAAGATACACGATTGAAAATATACGCAATAGAAAAGTATTGTATATGAAAAGTTCCGACACTGTAAAATACACAGAATATTCGCGCTCTCTCATATTATACGCAAGTGTTGGGGACAAATATTTCCTTTTGACTTTTACACGAAGTCTTTTTGCTTAGGGTTGACACTATACTATAAGAATAATTTTTGAAGTGAAAACTTCTTTAGCGGAGTTGTGCACTTTTTTTGTGATGGGTAAAAAATGTTAAACTCGCGTCAGGACACGTGACCTGATCGAAAATTCGTAAGACGGAGGGAGAATTGTCATGTTTGTGTACGATAGCGCAATAAATGAATATTGTATTTTACCACATAAATGATAGGACTTTTATACTGATAATTAAAGCAATTCGTGCAAAATTATTCCCTAACCATTCCAAAATATAAAAAATGCACAATATTCAAGTTTTCACTTCTGCCGGCACTCCCGGAGTGCAACCCGTTGTTTTTTTCCTAGCTTTTGCCTGTAGCTTCGGTTGTGTAGCAACTACAGGAACGCACATCACGTTTATGTCATTTAGGTATCTTGACTTAATAATATAATAATATCAGCCCTGTATTAAACTGTCCTACTGCTGGGTACGGGCCTCTTCTCACTGTGAGAAGGGTTAGGCCATAGTCTACCACGCTGGCCCAGTGCGGGTTGGCAGACTTCACATATCATCGAGAACATCATGGAGGACTCTCAGACATGCAGGTTTCCTCACGATTGATTGACTTGTTTTTCTTTTTAATACTTGCGCTTGTAATTATTCCTTTGTCACGGAGGACCTACAAACAACACACTGAGCAACCAGATTTGAAACAACTACTGTTAGTGTTATCAACTCTCTATCATCTTCTATTTTTTTTTATACGACTAATGTGGCAAACAAACATACGGCCTATCTGATGGTAAGTGGTCACCGTAGCCTATGGACGCCTGCAACACCAGAGGCATCACTAGCGCGTTGCCGACCCTTTGGGAGAAAAAGGAAGTGGGAAAGAGAAGGAGCAGGAAGGGGGAAAGAAGGTAATTGGGCCTCCGGCATTCTCACTCACCAAACGAAACACAACAGTAGGAATACTGCTATTTCACGTCAATATTCTTTGAAAGAGTAGTCTTTCCCCAGTCGAGCCGACCCATTCATGCTGAAATCAGCGAGGCTTTACTACACAAACTCTTCCTGGCTATATATCCCACATAGTGGTGTGGTCAGCCTTCTTGCTCTTCCACTTCACTCTATCCTCTACATCTCTTTACACTACAGCCTTCCTACTAGTTTTCAGTCTCCCTCTGGTTTAGTGCCCAGCGGCGGCATGTTACCTGCGTAATCAGGTTGTTTTATCTCATGTCCATACTACCTCAGCCTACTTTTAACATTAATAACATTAAAAAGATTTTTAGATGAACTATTCGTTTGACTAAAGTCAAATTTAAAATAGTAGATTTTTTTATCGTAGGCCAGATATTTGAAATACCGCAAGGAGGTATTCCAAATTTTTCGATGTCGTATTTGCTTCAATTTACAAAAATTTAAATCTAGAAGATAATATACCTAACAGTTTTTTCTTTATTCGTTCTATTTATTTTATGTTCTATTTAGTTTGCATCAAAAATTACACTAACAGCATAATAGAGTATAGTTATCAGGTCGTGACCTCTGTAATAGTGCGATCATTCCCTCAGATGAATTTAGGATTCACAGCCCACGCATACTGGCACTTAATTGACCGGAATAATGTGCTATATCTGAGTCATTAGGTCACATTCTCCAGGTGTTTAAGTACTACTCTAATTAAGTGTAAGTAATTTAGGCAATTACAACATTAAAAACGACCTTAAGACACGTTTGAAAAATCCACAGCGCCCAAATCTCTTATTTTTTAAGGACGGCTCCCGCCCTAGGTTTCATTTTTGTGTTGTGGAACTATACAATCATTCAAATAAATGACACAAAGTACGCCCACATTCGACACAGCTATTTTTGGATCACAGAAATTTTCGTACCTTGCGGGGGTTGACCCCACAACATTTGGCACGGTAGAAATGGCGAAGCGACCACTTACTACGCCATTCTATCTCATATCTAGTGTCAAGTCGACAATCAAAGACTATTTCAGAGTAGTAGAGCCTCGCTGATTTCAGCATGAATGGGCCGGCTCGACCGAGGAAGGACTACCCTCTCACAGAATATCAACGTGAAATAGCAGTATTCCTACTGCTGTGTTTCGTTCGGTGAGTGAGTGCCGGAGGCCCAATCACCCTCTTTCCCACTGCCCGTTCCTTCTCCTTCCCACTTCCTTTTATTCCTTTTATGCCTCTGGTGTTGCAGGCGTGCATAGGCTACGGTGACCACTTATCATCAGGTGGGGCCTTATGCTTGTTTGCCATCTTAGTAGTATAAAAAAAAGAAGAATAATTCCTGTGTCGCGGGGACTTTACAAACATTCAAACAACGGACACAAAGAACGATTCAGCACAACTATCTGTGGAACTCACCTATTTTGATCGGATCGTACACTCGGTGCTGCGGCAATGGCCAGAAGCCCACTTATACCACTCCGCCCCATGCAGTCATATTCACTTTTTACAAGTATCAACCCTAAGATAAAACAGTGAATATCAAATAAACTCGATGGAAAGAATGCGGGAAATGTAAAATTGACGTTTTCACGTCTCGCCGCGCAGGTGTGAGGCGCCCGATACGAATAGATATGATAGCGACGCTAACGTTTTATAATATAACTGGAATGTGAGCGGGAAAACGACATTCTCCTCACGCAGTAACGAGAGGGCGCCTTTTACTACTCCAAATAGGACACGATTATTTTGTACTTTTTCTTATAGTTGTTTAAGGAGTTTGTCTGTGGATATAGTCTCACCAGCCTGTATCACTTGGCGGACTTTTATAGTTGCCGTTCGCCAGCTATGGATTCAGATCCTACGTAGCGGGTGACCTATTCCGCCTACCGCGTATGTTTTAAATCCTACGTAGTATCCTACCTACCGGATAGAGCTACTTAGAATTTCCTGACAGAAAATAAGACTACTCGACCAGATAATCGAACCTGGATTCTCATAAACATACGTGTAAAATTATTCCGTGACATCCGCAAAATAACTCCATGTCATGGTCTTTTTATATACCTACTAGCTTTTGCGCACGGCTCCGCCCGCGTGGTACCTACATCAATAAAAAGTATAGTAGCCTAAGTCCTTCCCCAGGTTTTAAACAATATCTGTACCAAATTTCATCTAAATCGGTTGAGTAGTTTAGCCGTGAAAAGGTAACAGACAGACAGATAGACAGACCAGAGTTACTTTCGAATTTATAATATTAAATAATAAGTAAGGATTGTTTGATAAAAGAAGGCTCTCAGCTGAAATACCGATCCGTATTTTGACAGCCTGGAAGTTTCCTTGACCTCTCTTATAGTTTAAATAACAGTAAGTATACAAGCTGTACCCTAATGAAAGGTTGTAAGCCGCAAATGACAGCAATTTCGTCCCCCTGTCACATTAACCGACCAATATTATACATCATACGCAAATTGTCGATGTTAACTGAAAAAGTATCCAACTTTGTCTATGTTTTCACACAGTTAACACGCGAAACTGTTTTAAATTTCATACTTTGAAAAAAGAACAATATGGTCGGGCTAAAAGCAAAATATATTTGAAACCAGAATGAACAGAATAAATCATTATGTAAATGAGGAGTAATAGAAATAAATAAAATTAAAATTATTTTGTGCATATGGACAAATTTTTTGAACATAAATATAGAATAAAATGGGATTGTAGATATAGACAAGCTACACTACGTATTAAGAGAACTAAATCGAGAAAATAACTTTTTAAAAAGAGAACCTGAATTATTTGTGCTTTATTTTTCTTTAGACGAACATTGTAATCTTGAACTTCCACTTACGTCACATCGAATTTTTACCCGCGAACATGACGCCCGAAACCGCTCAAACACTGAAATATCATTGTTTAAAAAACTAAATTCCACAAAAGCGATACGGGTGTTACCAATACTTTGCCATCATAGCTTTTCAATCTATTTTCAATGTTGTTTTATTGTATTGCTGTATCGCGAGTTCAAATTTCATAAAACGAAATATTTTTGTCTATCGTCGTTCAGCTGTCACATATTTTCGTCCTAATTTTCGCGGTTTTGTGCAAATGGTTTGGATGGAATTTAATTTTAGAATTGTTGTGTTTGCTTTTTTGTTTTGTATTGCATGTTCTTTGAACGTTGTTTTGCGCGATCGAATGATCTGGAATCTGTCAGGCTTATTATATTCTATCTGTATTTTTATGTTTGTTTTTTTGACAGAGATGTTGTGATGTTAGCATAAGTTTGGTATTCAGTAAAGAAAACAAAATACTAAGAACTGATAGAATGAATGCATCTATATTTCATTTGTTATGTCTATAAATTACGGATTTTCGTAGGAAATCGAATTCACTTGTAACATTGCAAACATAATGGCAACCAGCGCGCTATCTGAACTAATTCGAAAATATATTATTATTTTATTCCAACAGTTTTATTTTCTATGTTACAGTCAAAGATACGGATCATTCATAGTCTAGCTATACCTAAGTTATACAGTCAGCTAACGATAGCACTAAAATAATGGTGATGGGGTTTTCGAAGCAAGACGGCCAAGGAACTGTTAGTTTCCTTGATATTAGTAGCATATAACCAAGTCCAGTTCCTACTGAGAAACTTGGCTTGTAATATTTTATGCAATCGAATCGTGCCAGTGATAACTACAGAAATGTGATATTATATATAGATAAGTATGTATACACCGTACTTAAATCGCACGAAAAAGTGTATCACTAAGAAGAGTGAGCTCACACATTACATTTCCATGATAGAGAAATTTGTAAACAATTCTCAATATGAATAAGCTATATTTATAATAAAATTTAGATGACATATTTGTATAGTGCTAACAATTTATCGTCCAGAAAGTAGACCATGAATAAACATAGTAAGGCGCATCTGATTCAAACTTTTGATCATCTTTAACAAGCGACTCCATTTACTCAAAAACATAAACGATCAATCGGAATCGTGGAAAATAACGTCACATTTACTTCACCAATTATTAATGAGCGTCATTAAAATATGACCTTCGAATGTCTTACGTTTTGTGGCGATATGTTCGATTGTCAATCTAACGGATGTGCCGTTCGATACCGGGGTCGTGACATGACGCACATGTGTGTCACACGGGACAGCTTTATGGTGGTTTCATGCAAATGACGCGAAAATGTATGGCGACGCCTCTTGTCATATTTTATGGTGTGTCATGCCGTGACATGTAAGGTTAAGTTTAATTTATATGAGGGTAGTCCGGGTATTTGGTGTACTGATTTTCTTTGAGTAATTTGTTATAGATGGTAGTTATCGTTTATTTGGCAACAGAACTCTGCTGTTTCTCAGTGAAGGACAAGGCCGGGGCCTCAATCTTACTTATATTTCGTCAATCATGGTTATCTTTGAGCACATTAGAGCGTATAACGGACCCTGACGAATGTTGTTTTTCTAATAATAGACAAATGGCGAGATGAGTTTAAATCCTTACACATAGATTGGCCCTTAGCAGCTTTGGATAGAGAGAGTTGGAGTCGGTAGGCCTTTGACCTGCAGTGGAAAGAGGCACGACGAAAACGAGCTTTTTGAAAAAATTCAAGGTACGCTTTTCATGAGAAGGTTCGCTTGATGGCAAGCGGTTACCGAAACCTCTGAACGCTTTAAAATACCAGAAGTATCGCTCGCATTGCTGAACCATAAAGGAGGTGCTGCGCTCTAAGCGTAAGGCAAAGATCACTGCCATCAGAAGGGCAGTGATCATTGCCAATACCTACCGCATACGGTCCAAAACGCTGTTGACTAACAGTAACGTATGGTTGCCAACTTTTTCTATTGTAATGTTTAAGGTTAGATATAAAGGTAAAGATTACAGAATATAATTATGTCATATAATCAAGGTAATATACTGCTCTTCTTGTTAATTATTACTTAGGTCTCTTTTTTGTATATATAAAAGGAGAAACTGACAGACTCACGAGTTAACGCACTGCTCAGCACAGAGAAGGTTGCCCAGCTTTATATAACGTAAACATTGGGCAGACATGTAGTTTCTACAAATTATTTCCAAAAGGATGGTTTGAAGTTCGAAGCTTGTATAACGAAAAGATATAGAATGATCGTTCGTTCTTCAAAATAATGGAAAATAAATGATCTAATATGCGATTTAAAGAGTTCCTAACTAATAATATCACCATGAAATTTCGCATACACGTTATTAGGGAAACAGAAAAGGACATGGGGATTTTACATCCAGAAAAAAAGCTTCATCTAATCTAACCTACATTCACGCGAGCGAAGCCGCAGGCAAAATATAGCAAATATAACTACCGCAATACTTCTAAATTAATTCCAATATACTTTTTATTGGACCATCCATTTCTGGTACAGACAACTTTACTTTCTTTTGATCTTCTACGAAAAAATATCCATCGTTACGTAGCGGCCCAGCTTTGGTGTTCAAATACAAAATTCATTGAATGCCAGAACTTGGAATATTCGAGGAGTATGTTTAGTTTCTGTATCATTTCCCCGTCGAGTTTCCCTCGCGTCCCCAGTGGTTCGTACACTCCAATATTTACAACGAAACCAGACACAAAATATATTTCGTGTACATTTGTGGAAGGAACATATTCGATATGTTCTTTATTCGGTTTGAGATCATTTGTAGCTTGAAAAAGAGACGAATTTTCATTCCTTATCTATTAAGCAGAAGATTTTATAAAATAGTAGATGTTTCCCGCGGCTTTACTTTAATTTAGATTTGTCAAAAATTTTCTCTCCTTTGGTTATAGTGCTTTTTTCTTGTATGAAAAGTATCCTATGTCCATTTCTGTTCTTTGTCAGGGACATAAAATAGAACACAGCGCCAACAAATCGTCATCCAAGAAAAAGCAATATCCCCGAGTGAACGAAGCCGCAGGTAAAAGCGAGTAAAGAAAAACCAGTTATTCCTTTAATATCTTGTATTAAAAGCAAACCTTGTCATTGCTCCTTTAATATACGAGTGAGAGCTAAAAACAAACTACTATTACTTAAGTATATTACATTTGAGCGAAAACTACGTAACATATTACCACCCGTTTTAATAGCTGCCTATCTAACCGCTGCCATCATTAGCTTACCTAAAACCATCCACTCAATATACGAGCAAACAGCCTACACTTTTACACCTAAATTACACCATCAGACCGTGCCATTCAAACGGAACACATAAAAAGGCACAACACGTAAAACCGTTAGTTTGGCACCCCCTCTTAATAATAGGTGATTTGGCCTCCCCCTGCCCACATATAGACACCGACAGGGCATATTATGACCAGTTTCCCTTGAGCTTTACGTGGCTCACGTTTTGGAACATTACAACAAAGGATTCAAAGGTGGGGCAGGTCTTTGTAGTTTGGTGATTTGGCGAGGATGCGTGCTTCAGAGCCATCCTGGAGGTTTGAGTCTAATGCCACTTGTATTGGACATTTTATTGTCACACGCTGCTACTTTTCCGTGAGTTGTGAACCTCGAATTTTAGGAAGTATGTTCCCGCTGACGTTTTTATTGGCTCTAAACGTAAAATAAAAGTGAAGTTTGAGTGTTCTCTAAGTTTTGCGGTTTTTTTATTCTGCTTTTTTATTTACGGCTGAGGTGTTGGTGTAAGAATGTTTCATTGAATTTGAAGCTAAGGCATTTGAGTTGGAAAATTTGTGTAGTAGACTTCTTGATGTTTATTTTTACTGTCCTTTGTGGATAGTTTGAATGAAGGATCCGCTGTATATTATGAGGTATTTTTAATGATTATAGGTCTTAATAAAATTCTAATATTGCCCTAGTTTTAAATAGTTCACCGATCGCTATCTATCGAATACTTCGGCAACTATTCTTATGACCAAAACTAAAAGAATCCGACACGACTCAGTATACTAACTGAAGAGAACCACAAAGAATTTAATAGACACATCAAACTGGAAAGTTTGCCGCTTGCAATAAAATCTGGTTCATTACGGAGCTTCGAGAATCATTTCGAGTATTTCCGAATAATTTTGTTGTTTTATTTTTTAATGCTTCCGCAGCGTGGCCGTTTGCGTAAATTTCGTATGAGTTTATTAGACATTGTGGTACATGGAAGTGTCGTTTTCTCAATTTTGCCGCCAATTTTTGGGTAACAAGATGGCGGCGCACGCACCACACTCACGCAATCCGCTCGCGTCCCCTTTGTTGAATTATTTATTCGTTTTCAATACCTCTGATACCGCCAATAAAAACTGTTAGTATCTCTGTCCGACATATAACACACTGTATTCCGGATGTAAATGGTGTTTACGATTTTCGTGAATGTTTTAGAAGTATTTCGTTGGGACAATGTTGAAGTTCGTGTTTGTTTATACAAAATGGAGGATTGTTTGTGTACTACGCTGGTCGGGCTGAATAAAATGATGCGAGTAATATTGATACGAGGCTTGAATATTTTTGCTGAGATAAAGTTAGTGGCGTAGATATAAGTTGAAACTTTTATTAGACAGGAAAATTATTTGACACAAGTACCTACTAGAGTATTTAATACTTGATAAGAGTAAGTCTAATACTATGATTTTATATGACCCCAAATGACCCCAATGTATGATCATGTTATTGAGGGCAACATCGGTCTTGCTATCAAAGCCTGACAGATGATCTACGAATCATTCAAGCAAGTCTTGCATTTGACCAGCCCTATTCACAAAATATGCAATTAATTTCTTCAGAAACCAACATTCATACAGCATACTTGCGCTGCAACGTAAATATATCTAATCTTTCCTACCAGTATGCTACGTGCTCAGCACAATTTTAAAATCCTACTCCCGATAATTTAAAAACACTTTGTATAACCCAAAAGCCAAATGGCTCTCAATCCAAGCATCTAGTATTTCTCCAATCAGAAACGTTAACATTATTGTAAATACATATACTTTAATATATTATGTACAAGAATTAAAAGCAGTTAGTTAGCCAAGTCGCCATTTATATAATATAAAACCAGTAGGTAATATCCAGTAGGTGCGTGACTGTTTGTGTTTGAACCGACACCTATTAGTTACCCAGTTCGCGTCGAGTGACGAAATAACACTATATTATAAAGGCAGCCACGAATTTGTTTATTAATGCCATGAAAAAACTATGGAATAAATTAATAGTTAGCCACGCTCAGTACAAAGAACTTTGATAAAATATGCAAATACTTTAAAAACTATGTCAGAAGTAATTCTTTATAATACGCCATCGACCTTATTATAAAATGCGGATTAAGAATGTTCTAGATTAGGTCTAAAACTTATGCTATTAGTTAAATATTAAATGCCGTTTACTGTGCAGAAGACTGCAGCCTAATAATTTTGGGCTGTATTACTGCAATAATATTTCATCGTGAGTCTTTTTAATCTTTAAGATGCTATTTCTTAAGGAGGTAATGTCATATCAGCATTTGTTCGTACTGTAACTGATATCTTATTCTACAGAACAACATTTATACGATTATAATTATTAGACTATTAAAATGTTTTTACACTTTTTTCTATGATTTGGTAGCTTTTCAGTAAATATGGTCACGGGGAGACTAAGACTGTCATCGTTTAATAAATTTTTAATTAAAGTCTTAAAGTGTAATCATTTTAAGGACTTTAAAATGACAGAGAGCGACTCATTTTTTTGCAGGAATATCTTCGGCTGCTACAATGCTGTTGCAAGTGTCCTTTAAAACCAATAACAGATTATTCTCAAACAAGTCATAGACTAGCCTGCTATCTTAGTTGTACCTTCATACAAGATATGACACTATATACTTTTTTGTTGTATTTTGGTATAGCAGCAATAGAAATGGACTGTAAAATTTTTACTCTCTATCTATTACGGTTCATGATATGTATACGGACAGACGGACAACGAAGGCTTAATGATAGGGTCCGATTAGCACCCTTTGGGTACAGGACCCTACAAAGTAACATAGTTTTAAGTTTTTGGTGACACTTCAAACATTTTCTTCTAATGAACCGAAACTTTACCCAAACTACCATAAGGGTAGAAGTATCCTGTATTGATTTATCAGAAATCTTTCCCCCACGATTGAGTCAAGTGCGAAACTCAAATATTTGCACCGTTAGTTTGGTCAAAACAACTACGTATCCATTGACGGTTTTTGTAACAAGAAGGGGCCGGGGTAAATACTGGCCTGCAAATAGATTAGCGAGGGTGTACTAACGGTTCTCGATTTTATGATTTAATCGCTAGTTGCAAAGTGAAGTGAGGTCGAGACCTGATTTTATATGAGCTGATTTATTTCGCTTCTTTAGAATTGCAGTAAGTTGTGTATCATTAATGCTTACTAAACTCTTTGACGGAAATGTTAGCGTATTTTGGATCCAAAAGGAGACAAAAAATGGTGTAATCCGCAAATGTTTATTTTGACTTAGGGTATTCTTTACATCTGTTTGAATGTTTGTAAAGACCCCAGCAATTCAGGCATTATGCCCAGCGCGAGAGTTGTCTTTTTCAAAGTACATGAATATTACAAAGTGTAATTCTACCTGTCAAGACTTGTAATGCCAGACATGATTAAAACCTATTTTGTCTGTCCGGTGCACCGCTGCGATTCAATAGGTTAATTTCGCATAACGTAAAACAATATTAACTTCATAACTTGTCTCTTATAACCTGGCTCTCTCTGCTATAATTGTTCGAGTATTAAGTGAGTTCCCCAAGTAGCGGTGTATAGTGAAGTGCCGAAAGAATGTATTTGATCTGTCTGATCCACTGCAAACATTGGCACAGTATCACGTTCGCTGGGAACTGCACATGTTTCACTAACATTCAACTTTTTTCATAAAGAGGACAGAAAATGTAGGGTCGCCTACCAAATGTAAGTATTAGACGAAGTTTAGAATATTAACAATATCTCAGAAATGATGCGTCCTACGCAAAAAAATAACGACTTTCGGCACCTAAGCTATTCCACTTTCAGCACCAATAGGTATTTTTGCTTGGTGCCGAATGTTGAATAAAAATAAAATACTTATTGGTGCTGAAAGTGGAATAGCTTAGATGCCGAAACAATAGGTGCTGAAAAAATTGGTGCCGAAAGCGGAACACTCCGAATTTTTGACCCCGAGAGTATCAAGAATCCGACCCGCCCCCTTTTTTTTGTTTATTAAGAAGTGTTTATGATCAAGGATTAAAGTTTTCACTTCTATCGGCAGTCCCCAAAGACTGCCCCAATTTTTGAAAATATTTATTATATTTAAAAGCTACTTTTTGGTACATATAGCATTACATTAATTAATCGTATCTAAACATGTTACTCGTTCGTCTATAGAGCCTATGTATACACAGCAGAAGTATCAGCATTTTTTATTTTATTTTGTTTTTTATTTAACTTTAAATATTGTTTCTTTTTTTTAACTATTGTGAGCTGAGCTATTTTTAATGTGATAATTTGTACTAGAATTTAAGAGCGTGTCTCGCCGTTAAACTTCACATTTGGCGAGTATATGTGTATGATATATGAACTAGCAATGTATGGTATTTAAATAAAAAAATAAACAGATATCACAGGCACATCCCTAATCACAACACACCACTATTACAATCGCAGCGCTGTCAAAACCACTCGTCAATAGTGACGTGTACGCAAATGACTGATGTTTTTTTAAACTGGTGTTGTATACGTGTGACTGTGTATGACCACAGCGAACCGCCAGGATTATGGCACTAGCCTATCGATTACGTCACCGAAGCCCTAATCCCAACCCCCGAGAATCGATAGGGTTGAGAGTTAGCATTTTTAAATGCTGCCAATTAATATTATAAATGTAAAAGTTTGTGAGGACGGATGGATGTTTGTTACTCTTTCACGCAAAAACTACAGAACGGATTTTGATGAATATTGAACGGATCATGATAGTAAATTATACATTTACTTGAACTAATAATATTAACTCTTTGGAAACACCGGTTGGTTGGACCTTATTTATTTATTTATTTATGTATTAGGAAGACCAACAGCTTTGAAATACATAGTAGTGAAAATAAATATGCAACAGAGAGCCAATGATAGGTCTCCACGACTAACTCTTAGATAACAATGCGTGGACAGCAACTATTACTATTAACTTATGCTCGCTACCAGTGGGTAAACGAGGATTTTTATAATAATAAATGTATTTTTTTCATAAATTTGTATTTTCTAATGTTCCTACTTTAAGATTAATAAATGGATACTTCTTTCTTCTTCTTAAATAAAAAAAAAATGGATTAAATACCTATTTATTTTCTAAATAGTATACCGTTAATTATAAAAACGATTATTAAAAAGTTTGTATATAATAAAATATTGCAATACAAAACGCTGGCAACCCTGCAACTAGTTGTAAAACATAAGGGCGTGTGCACACGTATCGCTTGAAAAACGGCTGTGTGTACACTGCGACGTGAACCCGCTAGGGTCAGGTAACAAATGGACAACAAGTCATGGCTTTCCGTTATTAACAGTATATGTTGTAGCTAGCATATTCTGGTCTTACATAGACACCTTTATATTGGGTAAGCAGAGGTATTGCGCACACATATCGATAGCTGTGTCGAACGTCCCACAGACGAGCTTATTGCTGTCTACCGGACTCTGTCAAACGTGACAGAAAAACCCAACAATACTTTGTCGGGCAGGGAATCAAGCCAGAGATCTGATACACAGCAGTTGCATTACCGCTACACCACTAAGCGAGCACTGAGAATTTCGTAACAGAAAATCAATTTAGCCGTCCTATGTCCAATGTCTTACGGGTGAGCCTATTATTGACTACCGGGCTTTGTCACACTTTGCCTAGGAATCGAACCAGGGACCTGCACATGACCATGCACAGCAGTCGCATTATCGCTACACCAATGAACACTAAGAATTTCTTAACAGAAAATAACTTTTGTCCGATTCAGGTTTTGAACCCAGGACAACTTCATACCAACATAAATGCCACAATTTAAAACATCACATCATAATCGACATCACTCAACTACCAATAATTCATAAACAACAAAAACAAAATACATACCTATATAATATTAAGCCCAATCAAAAGAGTTAAGGTTTTATACCGATGCCTTTTCAAATTTTATGATTTTTAATCAAGTTAAAATTGTTTAAATGTGGCGCCGGCCGCAATCAACTACAAGCGGGTTTTCGCAAAGGATTACGACACACTTGAAATAAGGCGAAACAAGTTAAAAAACTTGTATAGTCAAAAAAAAGATGCCATTGTGTACTTTTTTGGGGACATTTGGGGACTAAGTGGCCTCAAAAGAGGACGGATTAGTTAGTTTTAAGTTGCGCTACTTGAATGTAACTATTTTAGAAGGATTGTCTGGTTTTTTTTTTCAATAAAAATGGTGTAATTCAATAAGTGTTTGATACTACTTGAAGAGACTTGAATCCGTACAAAATTAAGGTGAGTTTGAAAGGATTTTGCAAGTTGCTATTGTTTGCGCTAATTTCAAACTCACACCTCGAAATATTTAAGTATAATAATTACGATATTATGAAAGATTTCGTGTTTTTAGAAATAAAGTATGTTTTCTTTCTTCTTTCTTCTTTCAAATTAAATGATGATGGCATCGGTCATAACGCCGAATATATTTTTTATTCGCCTTTAAAGACTATTTTGTAGTATTTTAAGCTATACTAGTGCTGGTGGATTCGGATGCGTTGTATGTCATTAATACATAGCCTATGTTCATGTTTCTATCAGTGGATATTATTTAGACTCGGTACAGTAGTTCCTGAGATTACTCCTTATATAAAAACAAACTAACACATTTTACATCTTACTACATTACTTCAATATTAGTATAGATAGTTACATGAAAGTAAGTAAAGCAAAAGATTATATTAAAATTTATTTACAAACTCTTAATTATCTTCCTTTTTATAAACACTTTTTTCGTATAAATATTGGCCCTGATCAATTGTAGATGATAATACTTTTAGTCCTGTCTGAAATCAAATTCAACTTGGGTTAAATCAAACTGTGCAGCAATTTTCGAGACATTCAACACATACACACCAAACTTATACGCAACACACACAGAAAGACACAAAGGGTATCTATTCTCAAAACCACCAATAATATAATTAATCTACTAGAACCCAATCGGAGCGTTAAGGAGATAGCCCCTCACGAGATTTTATCGCCCTTAGCGTACAATTCGGCGGGCCTCTGATATCGCCTCGGTGACTGCCAAAGGACACCTTTTGATCAATAACTGAACATAAATTACGGAGCATATGCCCTTTGCTGCTCCAATGAGCAACGGCCTCTTTGTAAACTAGCTACGAGAGTATGCGAACTCATATTTACGTCGAATGGCGGAGACTGAAGCCTTTAAAAGTATGTTGCGTCACTTGTTTTTGAATTGAGAAATTGGTCAGTATGAAACCAAGCAATAAAAGTGTTGAACTTGAACGAAATTATTGAGAGTTTGTTATTGTTTGACATTGAGTTTCTAAGTTGTTGTTTTGTAATTTTTCTTTACGTAACCTCTTTCCTGTAACTGTTTAACAAAGTTGTGATAAGTTCACGTTGTGCTGATTGTAAGATTGGGTCGATACCCATGTCAAAGTAATATTGCGTATTAAGATATTTTCAGTGGCAACACGGAGTTTGGAAACGTGGCCAAAGATTTTTTTCTTATCAACTAACTTTAAAAGTCTTTTAAATTCGTGGGTAGTCTTAAAAAAATCTGATCGACAATATCTCCCGCACATCTGTCTCAACAAAGCGCTACTTGAAGCAAATTTAACGCTCGAGAAAATAAATCCGAGCACAAATACTTTATTTAAAAAAAAAACAGCTTCGCATTGACGAATTAAAACAAGCTGTCTTATTGAAGATGTCGAATAACAAAGGCGTTTAGAATAAGCCCCCTGTTGAATAGTTTTTCTGGATGTTTGTAAGAAATCAAGATGTTTTGATGTTATTAGTGTATGATACGCCTTTTCTGGGATATTTAAATGAGGTAGCTTTGCGTTTGAATGGGAACTGCTGTAAGTGAGGTTTGGTTCTCGAGCTGGGCAGCGTTGTAGATTTTCTTTCATTCATTTAGGAACAGAATAGGACTGTGCCCTGTTTTACTTGCCTATATTAATTAATGGAAGTGAAATTGTTGATGCTTGAGGAAGATATATGGTATGACATTAGGTATGTTATTTGAGGTCAAGACAACGAAAGCTTAAGTTTATCGTTGAGATCTGTTTTATATTTTTGCCTATTTTATAATATAGTTTACAAAGACTTGACTCCATACGTATAGAAACGTCTTTCAACAAAAGTCTTTAATTTATTTTAAATATAACTAATATTTAATAGAAAAATAATTACCCGCTATCAATTCTAAATCTTACATTAAAATGTATTTATTTCAACTTGCATAAAACAACATGGCCGACGCAATAACCTTAACTTACTTAGTATTAAAAAGCCCGCCAATAATTTAAGATGGCACTAGAAATTGATACAGACTGCCAATGTCATTCAGCTCATAAAATACCTATGTCGCCTTAAGAGCCCGCAAGTACAACAATATATTACCGCTCCCCAGACTGATATATTTATTCTTATAATTAATGGTCCCAATACACATTAAACCACAATGATTGATAAAAGGCATCGCCAATAATACAATTAAACGCTTTTTGCGACTTAAAAGTCGATATATGTGTTCAAAAGTCGCCACGCCAATCTGCCTGTTAACAGAACTATAAAATGTGACGGACGTAAGGGCTTTTACACACACGCGCGTATCAATGGAGATTTTTGAACTTTAGTTTATGTAATTCGACTATCCTGTGGCAGATTAGTCGAATAATAGAACTTTAGTCTAAATGCCAGAAAAATGGTTTAATCAGTTAGTAATGTTCTAATAAATAAGACTGAATGTAATTATTATGACCTCCTACTGTTAACCCATTCACAGTCCCGTGATAGACACAATAGAAAATCATAAATTTAAAAATAATTTAATCAAACTAGTGCGCCTTAATTAAAGTAATATAATAGCTAAATCTTTTTTACATAATTAAATGGCGTAATTGAGTAATTAGAGAATATTATTTGCTTGAAATATTCTTAGTTGACTCTCTTACGAAAAGCGAATCAAGGTTTTAATTCAGGCTACGGTATTGTCACGTGAGACTAATATTGATTCACTTATATGCCAATTAAGTAAGACTATAATTCTACTAGCTAACCCACGCAACTTCGTCTGTTTCACATAAGAGAATTTTCCCCGTTTTCCTAACATTTTTCATTGCTGCTCCGCTTCTATTGTTCGTAGCGTGATATTATATAGCCTATAGCCTTCCTCTATAAATGGGCTATCCAACACTAAAAGAATTTTTCAATTTGACCTAGTAGTTCCTGAGATTAGCGCGTTCAAACAAACAATCAAACAAACTCTTCAGCTTTATAATATTAGTATAGATATGTTAAATACATAAGGAATACTTGTCTTGTTATAAAACCTTTCATAAACCATAAGCTCGCGCCTTTTTCAATAATAAAGTAAATTGGTGGCTCAACATATGAGCCGCTGGTAAACGACAAATGTAGGTATGTACAATTACTTATGGCTTCAGAAACCAAATAGTTATTACTTTGCGGGTTCATTTTTTTACAGAATCGTGAGTAAAAGAGGTAGTCTCTTTTATTCATAATTCGGTGAGAAAAATTAAGAGATTGGGTTAGAAATTCGTTTGTTTTTATAGATTAGGTTAGGCTAGGATTTCGCTCAAATGGAGCAGTTTTACTGGGAAAATATCTTCATTTTAATAATATAGAAGATCGCGAAAACATAACACAATCATGTTTGGTGTAGCCAAACATGATTGTGTGTTTCCGTGGTGAGTAGAGTTTCTACCTACTCCTAAATAATATTTCCTCCTGACGTTTGTACTGACTTCTTTTATATAGGTTGGCAATCCACGGGTGTTATACTCTTCGCCATTAAAATAATTAGAAAAGTAAATGCTATAATAATTTTCCACATTGATTCTAAAAATATTAAGTGTTCCTCTATTTTCCACGATATTAGTAGATACTAAATATGTTTACCGCCATACTGCACGTCAAAATAGCATCATCAGCATTATAACAACTGATTAAATAACTACATGATATTAATTGACATTATGTAATCAAGAACACATTCTTACATTCCCCTTCACAATTACCACACAAAAATCGCAATCGTATCAAACGCTACAATTCGAGCTTAGCCGCGCCGTGTGTAGACGCCATAAAATTAAGGGTGCTGTAAATAACCTCGATTGCCGCCAATATATCCAACTGGCTGTTTGATTCACGACCTCGGCCTCACCGTTTGTTTTTAATTTTTAATGGCGGCTAGAGATACGATCTGTCAAATGACGGATACTTAATTAAAGATGAGTTCTTCGTTTACGTAAAAGTTTTGAGTGTTTATTACAATAATTGTTTTTTTATAAACGTTTCGCGGTGCTTTTGCTTTGATTTGTTCGATAATTGTGACTCGGAGAGATTAGATATGAATTGAAGTTAACAATTCGTTATTTTATTGTCTGGTTGAACTTTTTAAATGCTAACCTGTTTTATGATTCGTGAATGTATCACTCTAAGCAAAGCTTTAGTCATAATACTTAACATAACATACCTATATTAGGTATAACTAACATCACGCTTGTTTATCTCCAAAGGATTAAGCAGAGTTATTTCAGAATCACATTTTGCCACTAATTCACCATCTACCCGCTTCGGTTACAGACTGCATTACACGTAAAATTGTCAACCTGAGAAGCGAACTCGGGAGCGAGTCAGCATCTACACAAGGGCTCACACTGATCTTATGAAAACCTGGACCATATAACAATATTCTCTTTAAAATATATCCTAACACTGGCTTATAAAGTTGTGATTAAAATGCCTGTATGTATGGTAATAGGTAAACACATGAATTATGACCGTATAGGTACAATTTGTAGCTAAAATATAATTAAAATGATTAAGTTATCAACAACGATTATATCTGCTATACGAAGGCGAACCTAATAGATTACATTATGCATAATTTTGTTAAATTAATATGGACTACAAGCAAATTTTAGAGCAAATAGAACTTGTTAATAGACTTGCTAGATTATATATGATTGCATATTATGTTTGAATTTTCTTAAACTTAGTCATATCTTAGCTTTTCTTTTTAATTATTATTTTGTACCTACTTACTCATTGCTAATGAAACTTGTGCGAATAATTTTGTCTATTTATTTTGGTAATCTTTGGTGTATTGAACTTGTAAAAACGAGTTTGCCAATAATAATTATTTTCTTTTTAATAATCAATATTTGAGAAATAGATAACGGTTATCACGTTGAGTTCATACCTTTTTGTATTGCATCACGGTTTGGCTAAGTTGCCTATGGACATAGCAGTACAAACAGAAAATACCTAGCATTAAAACGTTTAATTGTTTCCTATTGCATAACTCATGTAACGGTAAGTATAAGTGACTATATTCAAAATCGATAAATAAGACTTAAGTATAAAAAAGTTAACTTCTAAAAACAATAACAAACACTCAAAACTGTCTAATATTTCAAATTAATAGTTACCGCCGATTGTATCGATAATATCGGCATGAAATATCGATGGTTGTCCAAAAATCGGCATGTCCCGTCAGAATGAGGGGCAAAAACAATAAAAAATGTTGAAACAAAACGTATCTATCTTGTCAAGCTGTTTTACGAAATTTTTTTGTAATGGCAATGTTTTGTTTGATCTAGAGGAGAAAATTATAGAGATGTTTGATAATTATAGGTTTCTTTACAGAATATTTTGCGTTGTTAAGGATAATAGACAAGTCAATATTAATAATGACGTTAAGAACAAGAAAACCGGGTAATAAAATTTCGTTATTAACCTGTTTTTTTTTGTAATAATTCAAAAATATTTTACCCATATTTGTCATACAAATAATAATTAAAAAATATTGTATCTTCATTAAAATATTATTTCAACACGCATTTGTAACCGCCAGATGAAAAATACAAAAATATACATCACTCGGTATCGTAGTCAGCTGTTGTCAAAATTCTACGCATACCACTCCGCGACCGTCGTTATTTCAATTACCTTGGTCCCTCATCAAAGACAAAGGGCCTGACATCAAAAAAATAAAAGAAAAAAAACAAGCGCCCATCGAGCGAATTAAAAAAACAGTTGTGTTATCTATGATTGGATCGCGGTCTTGTAAACGGTCAAGTGTAAGTTACCAAAGACTCCCGCCTTTTTTGACAGTAGCGTTTTTAAAAACGCTGTTTTTTTTGTTTCTCAATTTGGGTTTTAGGTGGCTTTTACTTGGGCTAGACAAGCTAGACAAGCTTGGGCTTGGCAAGACTTGAAATCCAATCACTATGATTGATAGTTTTAATTACGACTTATCAAAACTACATAATATCTTTTGAAATCAACGTCATATATATTCTAAGAATTATTTTGCATGTAAAACGTTGCAATGCAACTCAAATAAAATAAATATAAAGACTAAAAACTGACCCCAAAATTAAAGGCTGTCACACAAACAGGGACCTATCAACACAACATAAAAAACATGTAATTTCTTAAACATCCGAAGCGTCGATAGTAAGGGGCCTCTCAAACAAGCGATAATCTATTGAAGTAAAGCAAGATGATGGGCACCCAATGTAAATAGCCGTAATAACCGTAACACGGACAAAGGGCCCCCGCAGACACCCCCAGGGGTCCAACCCAACCTCATTTTAATTATAATATCACCCACATTATAAACTTTTTGTTGAAGAAGCAACAAAAAAATGGCCGCTGCTTACCGCTGCTACTTTTCGGATGCGATATTAATACTATTGTTAGTAACAATTTTCGTGTGTAATTGATTGTTCGTTTCGATCAAAAGGCGCATAATGTGGAAACTATTGTAAGGCTCTGGAACAGTGAAGGTTGAAGCAGAACCTTTTGAGATTTTATGCAGGATTTGATATCTGTATCTTATAGACCTTTGTCGTTTTTACTTTGTTGTTGGAGATTTCTAAATAGTAAATATGATGTCTAAATTACGGGCAATTATTGGCAATAAATGGTAAAATGTTGTATCTATGATAATTTCGATAACTATTTATGATGTTTTATTTCGGACTGTGTGATTTAATTCCCGGTAAGTCTATTTCGAGGAACTAAGTTCTGCTTCTCGCTTTACGTTCCTTGGCTGTAAAAAAAGTCGATACTCACGAAACCGTGCTTGTCACTAATGTTGTTCGTCAGCTTCAGCTTGTGGAAGGAGACGACCTTCTGCATCCATTGTTCACCCGTCGAAGGCGAGTCCGGGTGGATGTACATTCTCTTCGGCATCTCAGGGTCCGCCTTCCCGGCGACCATCCACCGACTCCGAAAACAAACGACCAAGGTAAAGGAAAACCTTCTAATTGATATAATCGACCAATTATACCAATCAAAAAATTCTTCAATTACAAAGTGAGAAAGTAGGACTGCGATTGACATGGTTATTTAATAGTTCATTAAATTTAGAAACTTTGTTTCAATATTGTATTAATTGATTGATCATTGGTATAAAGAAATCATCAATAATTATGGCGAAATAGAATTTATTGAAGCAATTTCGTCCCATACGATTAGAAAGCGGTAAACATGCACTATTATACAAAATGATGATGAAACACATGCTGTTAGAACTAGCTATTAATCTACTGACAACAACACAATGTGAGTAGAAAGATCTGCGTGCGACGAGTGCCGAAAATGCGATGTCGATATCATATGCAAATTGTCCCAAAATATGATAATGTATGTACAGTAAAGAGGTCTTAAATCAAACAGGGACTTGACAAATTCGCGTCGCAAAATCCAACTCGAAGACGAAATGAATTTTGTGAAGTTATTTTTTGCTAAAAGTCGGGGCCCTAAGATTCTGTGCAACGCAGATCCTCAATGTCACATGATTGCAACCATACGCATGCTTCTTGCCTCTCATTTGTGTCAACGAATTACATTAAAATAAGATCAACTATCCTGTCCTGTCTACTATTTTCTTATTTTAATTTAATTCCATCTCTTTATTTATACCTGTTGTGGAATTTGTATCTGCAATCGTCGGCAGCTACGATGTCCATTAGCAAAATGTATTTTGCTTTTTTATCAAGACCAGAAACGCGAACTTTGTAGGCAGGAAACATACGTCTGCAAGCAATACGAGAGAAAAACATGGGTTGGGACTTGTTCTTTCGCGACAACGATTTGACATCACGTCGATTGTAAGACATCTCGTTGAACTAGTTTCACTTTTTATGTACACGTACTAAGAAACGAGTGTTTTAGCTTGTGATCTTGGGCCGCGTTAATTGCATTTTATTCATTTAACGTTGCTTCTATTTACTAGTGACCGACAACCGACGCCCTAGCTATGCGAGACGTAACAACTGGATCTGCCTATACCGTCCTTCTAATCAGTCCGTTCGCGATGAGGTGTTACAAAGTATTCACGAAGCACAAAAACGCCATGTTTCCGCCACGGACGACCAAAAATGGTTCGGTACGCGTCCATTGTGCGGTTTTGCGCTGTCGCGAACATCGTGACCGCCGCACGTGATCAAATGCGCTGTTACACGAGGACTTAACACGCATACTTCAACAGGCAAAGTGAAAAAATAGTCTGGACCTCGTTTAGAAACATCTCTTGTAATTGCTAAGTAATTTATGTACGAAAGATTTGTAATAATTAATTACCATATTAACGGCGCTAGGCGGCCGCCTTTGTCGGCGTCTGTATCGGTTTACGGCTGACTCACAGTCGCATTTTCGGCCGGAATGCTCGGGTCGTATTAATTAACGGATATTAAATCGAAGTTTATCGGCCGCATCTCGATGTTGCCAAACCTGCGGTATGATACCGGCGATCGACATAAACCGGAGGAACGAACCTTATCGCGGCTTGTCATCACGAATCAAACAATGTACGATCGAATACGATGATTATCGATTTCAGATGCATCGTTGAGGGATGAGCGCGACACCCGGAACACTGCTCGTGTTTTTTGCCCCCGAGATCTCCCAAGGAGATTGTTGCTGCGAGTTTAGTCCCAATTTTGGGTAATTTGGGAGGACAGTACCAGTCGCGTCGGTATTTCTCACCTCTGGTGTCGGCGCGGCTTTTTACATTATCGCCGCGGGTTTTGAGACAAAGATATTTTAATGATATTACCCATTGGATGCGAGTTGAATCCTTAATCGTCGGCGGATTGTCGGTGCCCAGTTGTCGCGATGTCGTTGCCCTTAAATTGAGCGTGTTTGGTACAAATTGTGGGTTGTAATTAACGAACGCATCGGAAACGTTGTGTGATGGGAACTAGTGCATTGCGTGGGGAGAATCACAAGCTAAATGAAAACAGGCGTGTAACGGAACATTATGGAATGAGCATCTCCAATCAACGGTGATATCGATAGAGGTCCCGACAATTTGGCGTCGGTGTGAGGCCAAGTTGTCGGTGGTACATTGAAAAGCTTGTATGTGAAGACGTGGTTGGTGTTGAAGTCCAGCAGGCAATGAATGTGCGTCTACCTGTTGTGGAACTTATATCTGTAGTCGTCTGCTGCGACGATGTCCAGAAGGAGGATGTATTTGGCCTTCGCGTCCAATCCAGAGACGCGGAACTTCATTTGTGGGAACATTTGTCTGTAAGTGAAGTTTTCACTATAGCATGGTCTGGAGTAATTGCTAAAGAAATGCTGTAAGAAATACTATACAAAAACAAATAGGTACTTATATCTAAGTGATTGACGCCGCTCGCTGTTGAACTCGCTCTTGCCAATATTGTATTGGTATGCGTGTATTATATTTGATGTTGTTGTGTGATATGAACCTTACCGCTGAGTAAAACGTATAAACTTATGTCTATAATTTTATTACAATTCGGACTAGATACATATATGCATAGTCCACGAAGGGATCCTCTTATGTCTAGCACTCACATTCACTATTTTAACTGTGCCAGCAAGGCAGAAAATTTTATAATTAAGTTAGTACGAGTATTTCGAACATCATCGAAAACTATTCTAAATCTGGAGCAAGTATAATTGCGTCTCACGTTGCTAAGACTATCCTTATAAATAGATTCGAACCTATTACCATCTACCAGGCACATTGGCAGGCTACGTGTGGGTATTGAGAATTGTCCTTCAGAAAAATCCAATAAACTAAGCCCGTCCAAAAGAAGTTTTAAAAGAATCTTAATTTCTTTCTGCAGTTATTATTGTCCAGTCAACGGTCATCATATGGTCTTTTCACATTACTTGGAGCTGCGTTTTGTATCCTGTAGACGAGGGAAAGATAACAACCAATGCTTAATAACATACTCGTATCGATCGCACAGAGAGCAGAATACCTACTCGCTTCTGCAAGCAGATTTTTGTCGTACTCCAGAATCTTTTGATTCTTCTTCTGAGCTCCAAACATTAACAAGAAATTCTCCATGAGATCATCATTAAAACTGCATCCAGGAAACACGAAGCTTTCCTTATCGAATGAGGATAATCAGCCTCATTAACCATTTATTTATATATTGTACGTGAGCAACACTTCAATCGTACGAGCGTGATGAATGCTGTGACTACAATCCACCGTCCAGCATACAGATCATTCTTTTACACAAATCGTTTAACCTCCCGTTCTAATATACGCAAAAAGAGAAGGATACATAATGTTTTCACCGTTTTATCTGACTGTTGATACAACTCGGTGTGAATTTTGAAATCCGCGTACATCCGCCTACGGTGTTTATTTGTTTTTTTGTTCGTTTTTTTTTTGCGTAATTCTAATTCTTCTGTTTTTCGTTAGTGGAGGATCTATTGTGACAGTTAGAAGACTAGAGCCTACTCAAATTTTATCAATGGCAAAATGCCTCATTATATAAAGCTAAATTAGGGATATTCGTCTGAGGTCAGTTGCCGTACATATAACAGCAAGTCACGAATATCCATCTTTTATTTTTTATCATATACTTATCATTCTTCATAATTATATCATCATACGTTTTTTATACAATTAGGGTGGTGAATATAAATACGACCAGTTTTAAGGATAGCGGTTACCGTAGATTATAATTATAGCTTGCAGTACCAGGGTGCCATTCAAAGGGAAATGAAGGATGAACTAAAAAGAATAGAAGAGCTAGACATCACAGAGACACAGCCTTTGGAAGTCTCTTACCGAACGATAATATCCTTAAGCCTGTTTTCTGTAAGAGGTGTCTCTTCGGGCTTGCTTACTCATTGATTATGACACAAAATAATCCGTAACTCTATCAGTCGCATACATATCTTCGCAAGTAAGTAGGTGTAAAATTTTGTAATTGGTCACTCTTTTATAAGAATTACAATGAAGTATTGGCAAAATTGTCTAGCATCTGCGATTTTCTAACTGCAGCATAGACTCCTAACAAACATGCACCTTTTATCAGAATAATTAGAAAATTATTGGTATTAACGCCCTTCGACCAGGTGGGATGACGTTCTGCGAAAGACTGCAGGCAGATGCTGGATGCGGCAAGCTGAAGACAGGGCGCTATAGCGCTCTTTGGGGGAGGGCTATGTCCAGCAGTGGACTATTATAGCCTGATGATGATGATGATGATGATGATGGTATTAATTGGTAGTAGAAATACGTACGTTATTAATTTCTTATTTTAAATTCATTTTATTAATTCTTAATAGTTAAATGTAAGCTTTGTGCACTAATATAAACTTTACCTTATAGCAAAGCACACACTCCTCCGTGCGTGCAATATACTTAAAAAGGGGTTCAAAGTTTTCTCTTCACGTATTAATATATAGATAACCGGACTCATTGGATCAGCACGTCATGAATATTTATCAACTACTCGTGTTTAACCAATTTGCAATATCAAAAAGCAAGTAATGCGTTTCGGCACGTGTTTCGCATCTACACGAACCGTCTTCGTGACCATTTGGCTAATCGCAAAGGTGGGCAAAGTTGGACTTAAAATGCGATTTAAATTTACATTCAAGCTAAGGTATGTTTGAAAATAATAAGTTCCATGCTAAGAAAAACTACCGACAACGTATGACACTTCTAGTTATGATAACTAATTCAAGCTTATCAATCTAATCGTTATAAAAACTCTACTATGCATAATTACATTTTTTTTGCATTTTTATTACCACCAGTCAACATGGCGACAGCTAATAGAGTCACATTATTTATGGTAACAATATCAAACAGGTTTGTATAAATATATATTTAATTTATGGTTCCTTTGACTTCGGACATAGTTAAACAGCCTATAAAGCTCAAAATTAATTTAAATATAAAGATTAGTGCTGGGGTGGTCTATGGTCTGCGTCTTTTGTGGTTATTAATTTATCGTTCTAGTTGCTTGAAAATCTCTATCCTGAGATAGCTACGGTGCTTCTGACGCACAATGACTAAGATATTGGTAAATATAAAACAGGTCAATATGATAGTAGTCTGCTACTGAGATAATCGACCCTCGACAATAAGAAATGTTGCCTCAATTGTTTAGTTCTTATTTTCGTTTTAAAATAAGAACTAAACAGTAAATTATTAGTATTCTTATTCACCCCTACAATTAAGTTAGAATGCTTGTATTAGGAGTGGGGTCACGTTGGCAGAGCAATGGGTGGGATTAGCCCATCTCATCAGCCTGCTGGGCACGAGACTACTCTCAGTAACAGTAAGTTCACCGCTCCAAACATCTTCCAAAACATGAAACCAAATGATAATATTTAATTATTTAATATAAACATACTTACATATATAAAATTCAGAGAGGCGTGCCGTATGATTAAAAAAAGACTTTTACGCGTCTCGGTATCAAATATCAGTCAATTACAAGTTGCCTCTATAGCTTAATTTTAAAACCAAAACTGTTAGTACAGAAACTGTAAAACACAGTAATAAAGAGGTTTATTATTGCAGTGTAACTTTATACAAGTGTTGTCGCTCGCAACCGCGGGATGCAACCTGATCTCTCATCTAAACTTGTACCTTGTGTCGCGGGCTGTTACTACCTTGATCCCGAAGAAAAGAATGTTGACCAATGCCTGTATTGGTATATTAGGAAGTTTGTTCTTGTTTCCTTTGCCACGCTTACAAAAATTTGATATTCTAATTCTGTATCTATGATTTTGCACGTCACGCAACCGGGTCAAATATAAACCTTTTTGTATTTTGACAGCTTTTGGTAGACGACGTGTCTTATTTTTGTCTTATTTAGTAGACGACCAAACCATAATGAAATCATGAAGTGACTGCCTTCAGACGGTATTCGGAGATGACAAATACGAAAGATCATACACAGAGATAGAATCTATTGTCTGTAGCTTCACGCCATATCCTAACTAATATTATAAATGTTAATGTGAGTTTGTTAGTTTGTTACGCTTTCACGCCTTAACTACTCGACCGAACATCATGAAATTTCGCATACACGTTGTCAGGGGAACAGAAAAGGACATAGAGTACCTTGCATCCAAAAAAAAAGATTTTGTCATAAGCTATTTTGATTAATAAATAAGACAAGTAGAATTTGACGGCCTCGATGGCGTAGTGGTTAGTGTAACCGACTACCACGCATAAGGTCGCGGGTTCGATTCCCGCACAAGTCAAACATTTGTGTGCATGAACATGGATGTTTGTCTTGGTCTGGGTGTTTCTATGTATAATATGTATGAATTTACAAAAAAAAAAAAGTATGTAATATGTATCTTTATCCATTGTCTAGAACCCATAGTACAAGCTCTGCTTAGTTTGGGCTAGATAGTGTTGTGTGTATGTGATAGAATATTATTATTATTATTATTATAATTTCTCTATAAATAGTATCATAATTTGTTATAAAATGAGGCAGCAATTAATGTTTTAAATTTAAGTATGAGAAATTCAAATGCGTAGTGGGAATAGTTCGTTATCTCTCTCTCACACGCCTGCTTAAATAGTGGTTACTGTACAATGTGTATCATGCATCCTTTTTTGTCATTTGACAATAAATTAACCTTGCTACCAGACTGTAACTTCTAACCTCTATTTATATTAAAGTCAATTTCCAAATTCTAGTATTATAGATTTAAGGTAACGTATTTTTTAGGTAGCTATAATAAAAAATAATTGTCAACTACGCTACTTATCTATACAAATAAATAAAATTGAAGTGTCTGTTTGTAATCTATACTAATATTATAAAGCTGAAGAGTTTGTTTGTTTGTTTGTTTGTTTGTTTGTTTGTTTACTTGAACGCGCTAATCTCAGGAACTACTGGTTCGATTTGAAAAATTCTTTCAGTGTTAGATAGCCTATTTATCGAGGAAGGCTATAGGCTATATATCATCACGCTAAGATCAATAGGAGCGGAGCACCAATGAAGAATGTTTCAAAATCGGAGAGTATTTTTTCCTTTTGAGAGCTTCCGCTGCGTGCGCTGCGTAAACAGTTAAAGTTTCGCAAAAATCATGTATGACAGAATTGTTTCCCTTTAAAAGTTCTAAAAAAAAGTCCGCGACAGCATATGTCTATCTTTTAAGGTTGGCTCACTATAACCATTTTTATGCTAACGAAATTTGTTCTAAAATAATGCATTATTTGCGAAGGTATTTTTATAAACATGATATTAATCCTTATCCAAATAAATACGTTTTTCATCACAAGTATTTAATTTAAAACAAAATTGCCCTTTACATCATTCGATTTCAATGAATATCTTAGGAGATATAGCAGTTTTAAAATAACATCGCAGCAAAATAATTACCCATTACAGACATAGTACAAACGATGTTTCTCCTGGTTTATTCTGCGTGATTACTACTGGTTCCAATTGAAAAATTCTTATAGTGTTGGATAGCCTATTTATCGAGGAAGGCTATAGGCTATATAACATCACGCTGCGACCCACGGGGGCGGCGCAGTAACGATAAACGCGGGTGAAACCGCGGGAACATCTAGTGTCAAAATAACAGCTTTTTATCTAATGCATATGAAAGTATATAAGGTACCTATACGAAAATATCTATTTTTAAAATTTTTGTCTGTCTGGCTGTCTGTTTGTTCCGGCTAATCTCAGAAACGGCTGAACCGATTTTGACGGGACTTTCACTGGCAGATAGCTGATGTTATAAGGAGTAACTTTGATTTTAGAAAAAAAATAGGGTTCCGCGGAGACAAACATTTTTTAGTTAAAATCTACGCAGACGAAGTCGCAGGTAACAGCTAGTTCTTTATATAATTAAATCAAATTGAAATTAAAAACTTTGTAAGCGTACAACTGTCAAATTATTCAAAAGAGTATATAAAATATTATTCATTTCACACCCAATAACTTCTAAAATGTTTAACCATAAGTTATAAATAATAAAAATTCAACTCACAACAATTTTACATAATATTATTTATATAATATAACTAGTTATTAAGTACCTACATTGAATTTAACATGACAGCTATATTTTTTAAATTGTTTATAATTTTCACTTGAGTATATTTAAAATTAATTATGAACCTTCAAGGTATAGATTCGATCTCATGAGCATCTAGATATTATAGAAAACATTTAAAACTTATTTTTTTATACCTCTCGATCTTTGTTTAATTAATAATAGATATAATACCAGCCCTGTATTAAACTGTCCCAGTGCTGGGCACGGGCCTCTTCTCAGTGTGAGAAGGGTTAGGCCACCACGTTGGCTCAGTGTGGATTGGCAGACTTCACATATCTTCAAGAACATTATGGAGTGCTCACAGACATGCAGGCTTCCTCACGATGTTTCCTTCACCGTCAAAGCAAGCGATAATTAACTATTTAATACGCACATAACTTCGAAAAGTCACAGATGCGTGCCTTGGAATCGAACTTGAGACCTCTACGTGGCAGTCCAACGGTCCAACTAGGTTATCGCTGTTATAATTAATAAATTTATTTTATTTTTTAGTATTTGTAATATATAGTATTAACACAGTTTTATAACAATGGCACCAATTACTATAATTTTATTGTTATTCATAATCTCTACTCCATCATTTTGAATTATCGCCAAGGTCTAATTTAAAAGTTCAATGGCTTCTCAATACCTACTTATTTTAACATTAATTATATTTATAAGGGTAATTGGCACAAATATTAATGACCTTAACCTGTCAATTGTTGGAATGCCAAACATGATTAAATACCTATTGTATCTGGCGGCGGGTGTGCCGGTGCCACACAATATGTTAAGTAACGAGAAAAATTAACTAAAGTAGAGTAGACTAAGATATTTCAACAAAATCTAGTCGTTCAAGACATGAAATGTCCTAGGTACCTTTAGGTTCAATTTCGCAAAGACAATTTGTCAACAACAAACTTATCAAGCTTTTTTCTACTTCAGCAATCTACATATAAAATTAACTTCCCAATTTGTTCACAACAATTTTGTTTTGGAAAATCCACCATAAAAGGACATTATTTCGTTTGATTGACTGCTAAATTTAAAATTCATACAAAACGACGACTTTGTAGTCATGGAATTGTCTGTTTTGAGTAATAGCTTGTATGAAAACAGTATTGAGACATCGGCTGTCATGCGTCGAGTAATGATGGGGAGTAAATTATAGTGATTGTCAATCATACGCGTCAAACAGAAACGTCGATACGACTCACCCTTTGATTAAGGATTTTATTATGAACGATTGCTAGAACCTTTAATTCATGGATTTATTAGCTCAGTGGGGAGACCAACAGACTGCAATGCAGAGGGTCTCGGGTTCGAACCCACGTCGCGCACCTCTGACTTTCGGAAGTTATATGACTTTTCGAAATTATGTGCGGAACGACTGCCATCTGACCTCCGCAATGCGAAGGCTAACGATACCCTAAAGCTAGACCAGTGTCAGGATATTAGAGGGCACTGACATCCCAATAACGACTACCATAGATGTTCATGGCAGTCGGGACCAACGGCTTAACATGCTTTGCGAGGCACGGAGCAGGCGATAATTGTCAACCAATACGCACTAGGGATGGGATAATTTACTTTATATATCTTGATCCTATGCAACACAATTTTTTGCGGGTGTCAATTTTATTAGAAATCTTATAAGACGGATGAACATTTTGTGGCATCCTGGTCATTCCTATACGAATGGCATTGAATACTCGCCTCGTCTATGCTACTATGATAAGTGTTGAGGGTTCATACGGGAGAAAAACTGTGATCGACAGACAGGTCTTCGGAGTTTGGATGTGCATTGTTTGAATGTTTGTTAAGTCTTTCGCGATAAAGGAATTACAACAAGTGACGGCCTCGATGGTGTAGTGGTTAGTGTAACCGACTGCCACGCCTGAGGTCGCGGATTAGATTCCCGCACAAGTCAAACATTTGTGTGCATGAACATGGATTTTTGTCTTGGGTTGGGTGTTTCTATGTATAGTATGTATGTATTTACAAAAAACCCATACCAAGTACCCATGGTCCAAGCTCTGCTTAGTTTGGGCGATGGTGTTGTGTGTAGGTATGTGATAGAATGTTAGAATATTATTATATTATATTATATTAATATTAGTTATTTAAAAAAATATAGAATAGAATGAGAAAATTATTAGTTCAACGTGTTATTGCTAATCGTTTAGTAGAAGTGCGAGCGTTTTTCCTATAGTTGTGTCGTAATGAGGCGAAGATATATTTGTTATTTGCCGCGCGGTTGCACTTGTAAGGCTTCTGAACGTTAGTTTTAAAGTGACGCTGTTACGACATGTTTTTCACTGCGATGTTTAACTTAGGCAGTTAAATTATCTTTCTATATATTTAGTCTCACGCCTACATCTTCAAAAGGGTAGGCAGAGGATTGTTAACTTATTGAGCGTCAAGAGGCAATACGAAAAAACAAATTAAAAAAAAATGTACAATCAATACACAAACGGACAAATACGAGAGGAAATACGTATGTCCGCTCGACACTTGCCTCGTACGAGTCAAGTGTCGAGCGGACATACGTTTGGCCGTTTTTTTTTTCTTTATAGTGACAAATTTTTTGTGGACGACTTATGACCGCTCGACAGTAGACGGGAGCCACATTTTGTCCGCTATTATTTAAAAAAGACAACTTCCGTACTAGGAATAATTCCTGTGTCGCCGAAGACTTCACAAATATTCATACAACGGACACAAAGATCACCCAGCCTCGGAACACTCATCTGTGGATCACACAATTTTTGTCACGTGTACCCACACGTAACAAAAATTCCGTACTAGGGATAATTTGATAATTTGTCGGCCTCGATGGCGTAGTGGTTAGTGTAACCGACTGCCACGCCCGAGGTCGCGGGTTCGATTCCCGCACAAGTCAAACATTTGTGTGCATGAACATTGATGTTTGTCTTGGTCTGGGTATTTCTATGTATAATATGTATGTATTTACAAAAAAAAGTATATATGTACGTTTATCCATTGTCTAGTACCCATAGTACAAGCTCTGCTTAGTTTGGGCTAGATGGTGTTGTGTGTATGTGGTAGAATATTATTATTATTAATATATTATTAAACAACGGACACAAAGATCACCTCGACTCGGAACAATCATTTGTGGATCACACAATTTTTGTCACGTGTGGGTTCCAAACCCAATTCTGATATATGTACCTACTTTTAATTATAATATATATTTTTCAAAAGACCTGTCTCACTCTTGTATGATTGAGGTAGGTTAACACCCTAGGAATAAATCCTATGTCGCGGGGACTTTACAAACATTCAAACAACGGACACAAAGGACACACAGATTTGGAAAAACTATTTATGGATGACACAAATTTTTGTCCCGTGTGGGAATCGAACCCACAACACTCGGCGCAGTGGCAGTGTCGAGGCGATCACTTAAACCACCACTTCATCCATGCAATCAATTCTAGTTCTTTGGTTTCAAGTCTCTCGTATAATTCCAGACTTTGTATAACTACTAAGTAACTGCCTCCGTGGCGCAGCGGTAGTGAATGCGACTGCTGTGCATGAGGTCTCGGGTTCGAATCCCGGGTCGGGCCAACAAAAAGTTATCGGGTTTTCTGTTAAGAAATCTCAATAGCAGCCCGGAGTTAGAAAGTTGGCGGTGTTAGTCACCTCCGTGCCTCGGACAGCACGTAAAAATCTTGAGGGTTAGGGAACAGAGAGTGCACTTGTGTTTGCGCACACACTTGTGCACTATAATATCTCCTGCGCAGATGGCCAGATCGGCCGCCGTGATAGAAATTCGGTCTGAAGGACATTGTTATTATTATAGCAACTAAGAATATTTTACCAGAAAACCTAATATCAGGTTGCCCGACCAGGAATCAAACACGACACATCATTAGCAGCAGTCGCATTCGGCACCACTGCGTCACTGTGACAATATATTAAGTAAAATGCACAAAATTGCAAAGACTAGTCGCCATTTAATTCATTTAAATAATACAATAGGAACAGGTGATGTTATTACAAAGAATATGTCGTCATTAACATACAAGGTGGTTCTAACACGTGTAGTATATTAAATATTATAAACTTGACCGAATTAAAATACCGAAACTAAATGTACTGATGAAACGTAATGGCGGACGGGGAAGTATAGACAATGGAAGAGAGACGCGCACCTCTATGGTTCCTTGGCTTACGTTAAGGATGATCGTGTAGTTCTGGGTTTAATTACTAGTTACAGCAAGGAGTTATTTAAATTTTATACACTAAACAAGAGCCCAGTTGACACGAGGTCAATGCGTTGTTGTGTCATGTCAGTATAAGTAGTAGAGCCTCGCTGATTTCACCATGAATGTGCCGGCTCAACCGGGGAAGGACTACCCTCTCACAGAATATCGACGTGAAATACCAGTATACTGTTGTGTTTCGTTCGGTGAGTGAGAGTACTGGAGGCTCAATCATCCCCTTTCCCCCATCCCGCTTCTTCTCCTTCCCACGTCCTTTCCTAAAGGGTCGGCAACGCGCAAGTGATGTCTCTGGTCTTGCAGGCGTCCATAGGCTACGGTGACCACTTACCATCAGGTGGGTCGTATGCTTGTTTGCCACCTTAGTAGGTAGTATAAAAAAATAAAAAATATAGTAATTTAATTTTAAAGTGTTTGTTTACTTATTTATTCAATGAAAAAAAACTGTATTTGTTCGCAGAAATATATGGTTAACAAATTGTGCGTACATTATATTTATTGACATTATCACATCTTGCACTCAGCATACGAAAGTTGAAATAAATTATTATTTAATTATTATGTAATTGCCAAGTAAAATTACTAAGTCTACATTTATGTGAGCGTAGCTACGCTTGTCACATCTAGCACTTCTCTACACCTCGGTCGGCGTGTGGGGCGAACTCGGTACATCCTACGCGTAAACCAGTGATCGGCTATAAAGATAAACCGAATTCCGCCACCGAACACCATCTGACTTCTGACTAATTAATAAAAAATAATTAAGGAATTTATACGGTTACATAAGTTTCTTACACGTTCGTAGAAAATGTTTTACGTAAAATCTTTAATAGTCCTAAAAGACTAATATTCTGACGAAAAGTGGATTGAACGGACCGTTAACGGAGAAAAGAAAAGATTGAGAATTCTTTGCTTTCCAGTGGAAATGTGAATAGAGTGAACTATGTGTAAAAATTCCCGTAAAGTAAAGTTGTAGTTTCGAATTTGACAATTGCGCGGCTATCCGCGAACAAACAGAATTTTAAAAGAGCCAAACTTAAATTCACTTCTTTTTTTAGATGAGCCTGCCTAGTTCCGTTTCAAGACCCTTGATTTAAATAAAAATAGTTATTAAGTATATATTACATTATCATATACCTACTATAAATGTTAGATGTACATTGGTGCCAATTCTGTTGTCACAAAATTCTCTAAGCTTAACTAAAAATCACTAAAATTTAGTTTAGTCCTCTCAAATGACATTTCGTATTCTGAAATCGCTAAAGTAACAAGACAAAAAAAAATTTTAGTGATTTTTAGTTAAGTTTAGAGAATTTTGTGACAACAGAATTGGCACCACTTACTCGTATACCCAAAGATTGGTTGCGAGCGGGCCGTAAGCCAGACGCAGTTCCAACTTCGAGCTGCTACTGACAATGTCATAACGGCAAACTCAATAACATTTCACCCGACTCTTAAATCGAACCCAAGACTTCAAACCCAGCAATCACATTAACAACAACAGCGCCACGGAAGCAGTCAAATTAAAAAAGAACACATTCAAAAAAAGAACATCAACAATAAAATCGTTGCCTTAACTAAAGGTGTCCCATAAAAGCTAAGCATCATATTAAAGCGGGACATGCAATGGCATGTGATTTAAGACAAAAGTCGGTATAGTTAGAGTAAAAAAACGGCCATAAATAATGGTTAACAAAAAGCAGTGTCATCTCTTTCTTTTATCCGTTTATCGGGGACGGTAGCTTTGATGAACATACGGAAGATATGGAGACGGTATGACCAATAAAAATATAAGGCTAACCAATATTATAAGTAGATGTGAATGTTAGTTTGTTTGTTTGTTACGCTTTCTCGCCTTAACTATTTGATCGATTATCATGAAATTTTGCATACACGTTGTCAGGATATAGAAAAGGACATAGGTTACCTTTCAAACAGAAAAGTAGTACTGTTCTCTAGGGAGCGAAGTAGCAGGCAAAAGCTAGTTTTAAATATGTAAGACTACTGCTTTTTCGGTGGTGTACCGGTAGTGAATGCGACTAATGTACTTGAGGTCTTGGGTTTGAATCCCGGGTTGGGTCAACAAAGGCTTTTGGAATGTTCTGTCAATAATTTCTCGGAAGCAGCATATAGTTAGGAAGTTGGCGGTGTTAGACACTCCGGTGCCTCGGAAAGCACGTTAAGCCGTTGGTCCTGTGTCTGATCTCTCTCCAGTCATGTCAAATTATCCGTCCCATCGGATCATGAGAGTTAGGGAACAGAAAGTGCACTTGCGTTTGCACATACTTATCTACTATAATATCTCCTGCGAGTCCAGTCTCCGTTAAGACTGGCCATCGTGACCGAAATAGGGTGGTCAACCCACAATTTTTTAGTCCTGTCTCCGTTAAGATTGACCGCCGTGATCGAAATTCGATCTTAGTACCTTAAGTATATTTTAAAAATCAATTACACTTAATATTATACTGGTACCAAGATTATCACTAATGACTATTCCTGTATAACACAGATTGATAAAGACTACAAGTAAGTAAGAATACTTAACATATTTATTTTTCAAAAGATTTAAACGTGCGTCTCCATGTCTTTAAGATGTAGATAAACGCTTATACCGAGGCACTGGCGCCATCTCCTGGGTGGCCCGTTTACTATTCTAATAATTACGTTTTATCGTTAACTAGGTTTTGCCCGCCGCTTTGCTTGGAAACAGTACTTTTTACTGGATAAAAGGTACCGTACCTTTTCTGACAACATGTGTGCGAAATTCCGTGATGATATGTCCAGTAGTTAAGGCGTGAAAGATGAACAAACTTGCATCCGCATTTATGATATTAGTTATGGTCTGCATCTGTGGCGCAGCGGTTGAACGTGCGACTGCTGTGCGTTAGGTGTCAGGTTTGGTTCTCGGACCGGGAAAAGTTGTTGGGTTTTTACTGTCAAGAAATTTACAAAAGCAATTGGTTTCTGAAAATGTGCTTGGTAGACGCTGATCATGTGTTTAAGATAGCAGTCGCGTCTCTGGTCAAACAATGTATTTTTAGAACTCGTTTCCAAATCATTATTCAGTCTGTCCTAACAGTTTTTTTTTTTTTTTTTTTGCTCTTCAAAATGACCACACTCCACCTGATGGTAAGCAGTCGTGTGGTCTAAGAGCAGTGGCCTCCACATCGCCCCCACAGTAGCCGAGGCGATGTTGAGGTCTCTACTTTGACGGCCTGAGAAGATGCTTTTTCACGCCCCGCTTAAAGAACCCAGGATTGAAGGAAGAAGGAAACACGTGCCTTGGCAGAGAATTCCATGCCTTGGTCGTTCGGCAGAGATATGAGGACCCAAACTTTTTGGTACGCGCTCTAATCGACTCTACCGTGTAAGGATGGCATCTGAGCCCAGCACGCGTTGTTCTGGATAGGAAAGGGGAGGGCGGGATAAGGTGGAATAACTCTTCAGAGCACTCCCCGTGGTATATTCTGTAGAAACATGCCAATGAGGCAATGTCTCTACGGAGTTGCAGAGGTTCCAGTGAACTCGTGACCTCTGGATCTCCGATGATACGGACAGCCCGCCGCTGTAACCGGTCGAGAGCGTCCAGCAAGTACTGCGCGGAGCCATCCCAAAGATGAGAACAGTACTCCACGCAAGGGCGCACTTGTGCCTTATATAATAGGCACAGTTGCCCAGGCGTGAAGAACCGCCTCACCCTGTTCAGAACTCCGAGTTTTCGCGAAGCTTGCTTAATGACGCTCTCGATATAGGTTTTCTGGTTAACAGTGACTTAGACATAGTAAGAGTAGTGAAGTAGTGGAGCCTCGCTGATTTCAGCATGAATAGGCTGCCTCGACCGGGGAAGGACTACCCTCTCACAGAATATCGACGTGGAATAGCAGTATTCCTACTGTTGTGTTTCATTCGGGGAATGAGAGTGCCCAATCACCCTCTTCTCCCTTCCCGCTCCTTCTCCTTCCCACTTCCTTTTACTCCAAAAGGTCGGCAACGCAAATGATACCTCTGGTATTGCAGGCGTCCATAGGCTACGGTGACCACTTACCGTGGGCCGTATGCTTGTTTGCCACCTCAGAGGTGTAAAAAAAAATGTGAATCTGGACAAATCCTGATGGGAATACCGTTAACTGCCACGCAGAGATCTCAAGTTCAATCTCATTGCACGTACTTCTAAGTTTTCGAAGTTATATGAGTATTTATCACTATCGCTTGCTTTAAAGGTAAAGGAAGACTTCGTGAAGAAGCAATAATAGAGCTCTGCCTACCCTTTCGAGGATATCTCTGGAAGAGTAGCCAAGAGAATTAAGCTCAAGGTCCCATATAAAAGGAAAGCTGTTCTCATCTACCAAGTATACCTATTGTATACTAAAACGTTCTCGCTTTACCCAACACAGGTATTGAATCTGAAACCTTCAGATCAAACGCAAGCAACCACAAGCCACCAACTCTACGCGTCAATAAGATTTTATATCGCTTTACTAAACATGTATTTATAATAATATGCTATCACATACACACAACACCATCTAGCCCAAACTAAGCAGAGCTTGTACTATGGGTACTAGACAATGGACAAACATACATAAATACTTTTTTCTTTTGTAAATACATACATGTTATACATAGAAACACCTAGACCAAGACAAACATCCATGTTCATGCACACAAATGTTTGACTTGTGCGGGAATCGAACCCGCGACCTCAGGCGTGGCAATCGGTTACACTAACTACTACGCCATCGATACACATTCCTCAAGATAGGCCGGAAAACTATACCAAGCGCTCAACTAAATGCAACCATAAAACACTTTTCTTTTTCTTTATATTCCATTTTTTAGAATCTCCCGCTCTAGGAATAAATCCTGTGTCGCGGGGACCTCTACAAACATTCAAACAACGGACACAAAGAACACCCAGACTAGGAACAACCATTTGTGGATCACACAAAGTTTTGTCTCGTGTGGGATTCGAACCCACTCTGAGCAGTGGCAGCGGCGAGGCGACCACTTAAACCACTAAGTCATCCGTGCAGTCAAATTCTTCATCGCAAATATTACCCTCACAAATTAAAAAAAATAAAATGGGAAACCGTAAATAAAATCACGAGAGCCATATTTTACAATATCCTGCAGTCCTACTTACCCCGTTACCGAAGTAAAAAGCTGAAATAAGTTTAATTACGAGAGCTAATTAATATGAGCGACGCGGACCGGACGGGGTCCACAAAAACATTTGAGTGCACCTGCGGTCATTTTGTACCAATATGTTTGGAGCCAACATTGGATGTGCGAACTTTATGTACGCCAATGTTGGAACAATGTTGGCTGGTTTTAGTTGAAGTTTATGTGAGGGAAAAATGTTTGTGTGACTGACTTAGATGGATAGAAATTAAAATATACGCTAACTAATATTGCATATGTGAATTTGTTTTTGTTACTCTTTTATGCCTTAAATACTCGACCGATGGTCATGCAATTTCGCATACACATTGTCAGAAGTACATAAAAGGACATAGTGTACCTTTTATCCAGAAATAAAGTACTGTTCCCAAGCGACCACACACTCGACGCAATAGACACATTTTTTTTTCACTAATTGAATATTAAATCTAAATACTAAGCGAATAAACCAGATAAACTATTGCGCTATCAAAGCATTCGTTCCAAATGAACGCAAAGACTTCCTTCTTATATATTAGTATCTTTATAGTACAAATAAGATTCCTGTATTGGTGCTATTACATCAAAAGAGCTGGCACATGTTGGTTATTTGGATCAAATGTTGGTAAATATGAAGTGCATTCTAGTTTTGAAAATGGAATTGCATTATTTTTTAAATTTAAATATACGAGTAAAGATTAAAACGGAGTAAATATCAGTTTAAAAAGTTTATATTATGCGGTCTATTAAGCAAACAGCTAAATAAGAATGTTAATGGTAATAACGAAAACGATTTCCATTTTTGAGTAATTAAGTAATTATAAACATGATAATAAGTCATTATATTTCAAATGTATCTTTTTAAAGCAGTCTCCGTAGAAAATTCACGGCGTGGCATGATAAAAAAAGCTACTTATTATACTAGCCTAAATATTACTGAGAATAGAATCAAGTTTTATACAGCCATATGTTTTTGAGTAGCATATGAGCTAACTAGGTACAACAGATACACCGCGTCAAGTGCCAAAAACTATGTCCCTGTCAGACCAAATTAACCATTAGAACTGAGAACAGACAAGCGTTAAATTTTAAAAACATAACAAAAAACAAAAGCATACACTCGAACAAGATTCAAATTCAAAACATCAATAATAACACGTCAACGTCGACCATTCTTTTATTAAAAAAAAAGAAGTTAAAGCGGTCCTTTGATCGGCGACAAGTGACGATTAGTCGGTGCGACAAAAAATCGACATGTCCCCGTCATGTCACAGTCGCGAAGGCGTTTTTAAAGATCCACTGATAAGAGATGAATAATTATATTCTTGAAATGTTTTGTAATAAAGTTTGAGTTATTTGTTTTCAAAATAAGGGTATTTGTAAGTTAAGATAACGTTTTTTGAGAGCTGCGGGTGGTACGGTAGTATTAGTAGCCCCTTTGTCACTATCAACGCAACGTCGTAGGTTCGTTAACCGGTTAAAATAAAAAATAATAATATCGTTGCGAGTCTGTGTGCGTGCAATGATAATTGCTAGTTTCATTGCATTAGGTATAGACAAAAAAAACAAAGCGTCATTCTGCTTACGCAATTTTAAAACCGTAGATGGAACGAAAACCAATATGAAAATTCACCGAGCTTAAAAATCAGCATAATTAAAAACTAAAGAAAACCAAACCAATAAATCGACTACGTGATAAAATTACTAAAAAGTAGTATTGCTAATCGACTAAAGCTTTCGAAACGTATCGTATAAACTGAATGTTCACGCGCACCTCTAATAGAGACTACGTAACAATTATGTTGTAATTAATTAGAAGTAGCAATTAGTCGAACTCACACATTCTACGATCTATTTACGTGGTTTGTTTACTTATAAACTTATGGTGAGAACCGGGGAAACGTGACGGGTGTACGAATTTAAGACGAACGACTTACGGACTTACGACTCGACGGGGACATACAGTTTGACATTATTAGAGTAAGAACACTGATTTGTGGTACGCTTTAAAAAACAAATGAGACGTGTCTATTTAAGTTTAGCGTTTATGGCCGTGGGTACAATGACTTGAGGCGGATTTTGTTTTCGTTTGCGTAAAAAAATTGTAGTACGTCTATGTACTAAGGTGGCATGATTTGAATTTGGAATAGTGACAAAGTGCGTCAAGTTCAAATTCGATGTTAGATAAGTTCATTTACCTAAGTCGATTTAAAAGATCGACTATCTCTCTGTCCTGTTATTCAAATATGCTCAAGGCAATGCAATATCTATTTACAAGCTATAAATGACCTAAGCTGTGTTTTAAGCTATTATAACACACATATTGTACAAATAAAATATGCATGGTTATTAAACACACCCATACGTCAACAACAATTTATGTTGTAATAAAAACTGTAACTAAGACTATTTGCTTTTCTTTAATACAGGCCCCATAGGCAAGTCCCTTCCCCTTCTGCTTCGTCATAACAGCCAACTAAAATAACACACAGCCATCTACCACATTACGAAATTAAATTTCGAGCGTCAAAAAATAGAACGCAGGCATCCTAGTTCCACAGAATTAAATTAAAAAAATCGCGTCGCGAGCCAAAAGCTGGAAATAAAAAAAATAAAACTAAAATGGCGGCTTGCTTACGACGAAATGTCGGGAATGTGTCCACGTGGAGCCGAATTCAGGGCCGAATGTAAACGCTCCCGTTCTATATGCTTTATTTTGGATGTCTCCCATTTGTTATACATAATACATGTAGGGACCGTATCGCGAGATCGCGACCGTCAGAGAATTTTCGACGGCGCCATCGAGACGCGAATACAGGCTGATGTCGTTTAGGGTTCGATACAATAGCGTCTCGTACGAAAAAAGAGAAAGGGCTATGATAAAAAGAGATGATAAATGTGTACAAAATGGTGCGTAAAATAGTTTAATAGAACAACGAAAGTGTGTGCCAAATGAAATGTCTGGCAAACGATTTAGGAGATATCAGCTTTTTATATATCGCATTTAATGTTGGTTTGTAAAAAACTAAGTTTATTTTATGGTTGCGACACTAGTTGTTTGGTTAATTCATGGCTAAGAGGTCCTGGAGTGCGATAGTAATATAATGAATATGTAATTCTTCGCGAGGGTCATCTTTATGCTTCAAAAAGCGTGTTTACTGCGAGCTATTTGTCTAATTTGTCTCGCTTCACAGACGCCGAGTGAAAAATGTGTTTAGAAACTTGTGCATCAGAAAAAATACTTTTTAATTACATGTTATAGTATCTGCGCAAAAAGTTTGCAAGCTTTATGGTTTTGTGTTTGTGAATTTATAATTGGAACAATAGGTCTTCGTAATTTATCGCTTATTGTAATCTTTTATTGTTTCTCAGTAACTATAATTATTATCAGGATGCCCTTAATCACACCGCTTATTTATTAGGTATCGATTATTTCAGCATTATCGATTATTCAGAGTTTTGTCACAACCATATTTCGCCAACGACATTTAAGTATCACGTAAAAGGTGTTATTTTGTTGCCGTTTAACTACCGTATACACAGTTGATTCGGGAATCGAACCCAGTACGGATGGCAGTTCTAAGCAATCAGAATTACACCACTTATCTCTTCGTATGATAACAAACAAACAGTTGGTTTGTTTTTGTCATGGATTTTTTTAAACGCCTGCTTTTCTCTTAAGTCCTTTTAAAATTTTTGCTTGTCAATTTTCAGTTGTCACTACTGTCAAAATTACTTTAAATGACCATAGACAAAGTTCCACAGAGTATTCAAAATGGCGCTATTTGAGTATCATCCTCTAGGCACGAGGTGTTTGTGGTTCGGAGAGAAAGAACGCATCGCGACATGAACTTATGAGTAACGGCAAACAGACTTTTTGTTGGACGACGGACGTCGGGCGCGGGAAATTAGTTTCGGGAACGAATGCCCGAGATTTAAGAGACTAAGTTGCGTTTACTTGTAACATAAAAACAGAAGTAATAAGGTCTTTTCTACGGTATAACCAATATTTTCTTTTTATAAAATCGTTAACAGACTTTTTGTCTCTGCAATGGTTGCACCGACTACGATTTGTTTTTAGTGTTATAAGCTTGAGTGCGTTTCACTTTTACGCGGCTATAACGGCTATAGTTTATTATCTTTTATGAAAAATGGTAAATACAGAGATACTTTAAGTATCACGCCTTGACCACCAAAGGGGTGGCCAGATAAGTATTAGACCCACTTTTTGCCAGCTATGGTTTCAGATCGAGAGAGTTTCAGATCACATAATACGAAAATATATTGTGATTTACTAGTTACAGTTCCAGATTCCTTACTACTGACATTTTTTTGGCACAAAAGCACCCAATCATTGAACTTTCTTGACATAAAAGTACCCCGCCAGAGCTAATAATCGAACTGAAGACCTTGCGCATAACAGTCGCCTTCACTAATACACCTAATATTACTTGATTTATTTATTACTCACACACACACACACACACACACACACACACACACCCTCACACACCCACACCCACACACACACACACACACACACACACACACACACACACACACACACACACACACACACACACACACACATGAATTGAATCATACTAAAATTATAAGGGTGTTATTTAAATGGTTAGCATAGTATTGGTATTTTAGTGAGCAGAAATATATAATCTGTGAGCAGAAATAGCTAATTGATCAGCAACTCATGGCCAGCAAACTTTAAAGAGATCGACGATAAGTCGACGGATTAATACTACTAGACTATTTTTGGGTGGGTTTAAAAAAAGGAACCTAACATAACCTAACACTTCCGAGACGGAATGCAGTGATTTGAGGCGTATAGGTGCTCGTTATGTTGTGCAATATTTGCTGACCAATTAGTATTTTTGATGATCATTATATTTAATCCCAAATTATAACAAGTGCTGTTAGTTAAAATATTTATAAAACATTTATTTACAGTAATGCTTATTTTTGTTTGTCAACTTCTTTAACTGTACACACATGAAATGGAAGGCGCTGACACCTGTAATACAGTGAATTTCACTAGCACAGGTGCCATCGTTACAAACTAAATTGAGTTTCTTTGGACCAGTTATCTATATATTAATACGTGAAGCGAAAACTTTGGATCCCTTTTTACGAAAATTGGGCGGACGGAGGAGTATGAAATTTCGCACACGTATAGTTTATACAGAGAAGAAGTGACGAAAGCTAATATTTTTTTAAAATATGCGTTAGAAATACATTAAATTAATGAAAAAACACTACACGCACACAACCATGCATTTGACACACGCGGTCGCAGCGCGTAACTATGGTTACATACATCAATATATAATGACATAATATATAATGACATAATATGTCAGCAATATCTTACAGGCAAACTTTGGTCGAATTTCAAGCACTAGGCGACCGCTAGTAAATATTATTGTAGGTATGAGTATTTTCAAACCTTTACGAAATAAAAGTTATTATTATTATATTAGAAACTCAACTGCTTGTTTTCTATACACATGAATAAGAAAGTAGATAGCACTAGCAATATTGAACAACGCCTTAAACACTAGCATTATCGTAGAATTCATTGCTAGTACTACCTGTAACAAAAGGTTATACTTAAGCCAATTACAGAGTCTCCTGGCATGTTTAGCGGTAAGAAGTTAAACACAGAGACAAACAATCAATCAGTAGTCATTACTAGACCCGAGCAATACCACAATCATATGACATGACATGATGTGACGTGACATGCTGCGTGAACTTAAACTATAAGTTAACAACCAACAACAGATTATGATTATGATACAATGAAACATACGAAAACCAATTATTTTTACTAGCTGTCGCCTAGTGTTCGAAATTCGACCAAAGTTTGTAAGATATTGCTGATATATTATGTCATTATATTATTATATTGATATATGTAATCATAGTTCCGCGCTTCGACTGCGTGTGTCAAATGCATGGTTGTGTGCGTGTAGTGTTTCATCATTAATTTAATGTATTTTTAATGAATATTTTATATAAATATTAGGATTCGCCCCTCCTTCTACATATAAACTTTAACTGTGGCAAATTTCATACTCCTCCGCCCGCGCAATTTTCGTAAAAAGGGATACAAAGTTTCAGCTTCACGTATTAATATATAGATATTCAAACTTAACCAAATCACAGAATATATTCTTTGCGAAACAATTAAATTAGACTTCGTTACGTTTTACGCATAATCCTTGAGATTCTAATATATAATTCGAGGTTCCGTTTCTTAAAACTCCGAGCTAACGTTTCATTCCACGTAAAACAGCGAGATGGGAAACTGGGGACTATGACTTGAATACAAAACGACCAGGCAGTTGTATGAGAAAAATACTAAAAAAATAATATATTCCAAACACGATTATAACGTTTGCGAATATGGAAAATTAGCCATTTGGGTGATGCAAACTAATTTATTTATTTACAACATTTTGCCCGCGGCTTCGCTCGCATAACCGTAAGTTAGGTTAGGTTATTAATAGTACTTTTTTCTAGATCAATAGTAACATATATCCTTTTCTGTACCACTGACAATGTGCATGCGAAATTTCATGATGAAATTTGACGATCGAGTAGTTAAGGCGTGAAAGCGTAACAAACAAACTTACATTCGCATTTATAATATTAGTTAGGATTTATTTATTGCGTTTAAAGCACTGTGTCTTGTGCCTTTAGTTTAACTTAACATGACTTTTGTATGCCTGATGGCTCAATGGTTTCAGTAGTCACTATGTCGCGGCGAGTGGTTTGATTCGTGAACAAAAATTTGTATCCACCATTTTTGTTTCGAGATTGGATGTTTGTAACCGTGATGCAAAAATTGTATTTTGTTACGTCTTTAGTTGACTGCCTCGGTGGGCAGCGGTAGTGAATGCGATTGCTGTATATGAGGTCTTGGGTACGATTCTCGGGTTAGGCAATAATTATTAGGTTTTGTGAAGATCGAACCCTGGGCGTATTGGTAATGGCGAGGCGACTACATAAACCACTTTGCCATCCATGCAGTACATTTAACTTTGTCTCAGTCAGGTATTGAAATGCACTCGTCGGAAGTGTTGATGTAATTTAACCCACTGCGCTATTGTACAAAATGTGGTCCATTTTTCCTACATATCTTTAGAAAATATATATAGAAAGAAAGAAATCTTTATTTTTATTATACAGCTTTCAGGTGGGCACAATGTGTATGAAAATGAAATCTAAAATAACAATTACAGTAAGTAATAAAAAAGGAAGAAATAAAAAAAAATATAGTAAGATAAAATATTCAATAAACTTCTTAAAACACATCGTCCCACAGCTGCAGCAATCAGGACTCCAGTTCAGCATATGCCTGGTCCCAAGAACCAGGCACTGGTCTTCCTATGATATCTTAATCGAGTCATCTCTACTTGCCAATTCATTGCCACACAGGCGTTCGCGTTATGATGTTACTTTCAACACGGATCAGATATAAAATAATAAATATAACAATATCACGCAATAATATAATTAGCGCACAAAAAGCCGGCGTATAGACATTATTTAATTATATGTTATGCGCGTGCACTCATACGCGACCACTTAAGTTATTGTCATACGTTTTGTAAGTGAGAGTTTGATTATTTTTATGTCATACATTGTGACTGGTTCCTGGACGTTTGGAGCCGATCGCGGGAAGACAGATTCGATTCTCGTGTTGGCGAAAGATTTTTAAAATCTAGCAATGTACACTGGTGAACGAGAACAAGTTCGTTCTACAACGTGGGCTTAAATTGTGGCTGCCGAATAGTCAGTGTAATTCTATGTGCATAACACATCAAATGGAAATAGAAATTGGGCCTGGCTTGGCAAATATGCAATAGCCTACAACGACCCTACCATCATAAAGAACCCTCTCCCGGAAGATCACAACATTCACAACAAAACTTTCTTCGGTGAGCATATGCTGGATTCTTATAAAGGCTTGTTCTATTTCTATCATCTGACACCTATAAAAATATAATATCAGCCCTGTATTAAACTGTCCCACTACTGGGCACGGGCCTGTTCTCACTATGAGAAGGGTTAGGCCATAGTCCACCACGCTGGCCTAGTGCGGGTTGGCATCTGACACCTATCCCCGTATAAATGAGTAATTTTGTGCATCCCTTGCTGCGACAAAGAATTTTTAACATAAAACTCCGATAACAATTTGCTCTACACGGTACCCAAATCGTCTGGCTGCTTGCGCCATCGCTGCGTAAAAGAGGCAGTCACAGAAAAACCATTCCCTTTCTACAATAATACATTTAACGAACAAAAATTACATCGAATATCCGTTTCCTAGATACGTTCAAACAAATATACCTATACATACATGAACCCCTAAATATACTATAGTCATTTTTTCTCACAATAAACGTTAATATGCAATTCAAATGTTTTACATTTGCATCGCCATGTCTTTCCGTTTTTTTATATGTTTTTTATGCTACTTAATATGCACCGTTAGGGTACAGGGCTAAGTTTTAATTTATTTAATTGTTAAATTATGAATGTTATGAGTTGTAGCCTTTTCGGTATTGGTTGGTTTTTTAATTAGAATGATGCATGGGCACCAGGTTTAAGTCGATATTGTCTATGGTGGGCACCATAGACAAATTCAAAACAGGATCTGTTTTATTATATTTTGCTCCTTGGTAACAGACAAAGCCTCAAAAACCCATATTTTTTCGGAGGGTAGGTAAAGACTACAGATTACCTTTTGCTACGATTGTAATTAAATATTTATATTTCTAATACATGATGAATAATAATGTGGCCTTCTTATAACGAATTAATTCAAATAATAGTATCTATTAATACCAGCGTGAGGAATGTAAGGAATGTGATGAAAGTGAATGAAGGCAGAGAAGTGTGTCAGGATCGTAGCAAATTGAAATCCGTAATCTCTGCCTAGCCCTCTGGGAAACAGGCGTGAATCTATGTATGTATGTATTAATACCAGCGCTCTGAAAAGCCTGTGCCCAGCAGTGGATCAATAATTAAAACTGACCCACTGTTGGGCACGTGCCTCTTCTCAGTATTAGAATGATTAGACCATAGTCGACCTCATAGGCCCAGAGCAAGTTGGCAGATTTCAGAACATTTTTAAGAACAATATAATTATAGAAAACCTAGGATGCTTTCTTACTTCCTAAATTATTATTAATAATTTGACTTGAATTTTACTGTGTGTTTGTTAACTGCTATCTTGCATCCGTACTTAGATTTCCCGCCATTCCGTTAGTCAATAAAATCCCTAAACAAACACTATGGTTTAAAAAAATAATTAGCATGGCACGGACAACGCAACACATCCATTTTCCCAAACATCTAACCGAAGTCCGGGTCGGCACAATTGTTCTAAAATCAAAATAATTCAAATCACGAACACCTAATGTTCGGCAATCGACGCCTCGTCCATCTTACCCGACTTATTTCGGACAGTTGCCGTTTGAAGCCAACCTCTATACGTTGTCGGAATAATTAATTTGGCCGGATTATAATAGACTTCCTAGTTCATTTGCAATTGTTAACAGTTCTAGGAGACTTGTTGTCTACGACTTTATTTATGATTCTTAGATTTTTAGTTTACATTGTCTGTTTATTTGGAAATGGCGGGTGATTTTAAAGGAGACTGTTGCGATTACAAATGGCTGTTATGCTGCTGTTGCAAATTAGTATTAGACAATCTAGACAAAAGAGTTTTTTCGGCTACGTTTTGTCAGCTATTTTAGGTCTGACGCAATAGGTAGCAAGACTTTTGTCGTCTAACTTTCGTTTTACAAATTTTTACTTTACTTTAAATTTGATCAGTAGGTATATTATAGTATCCTAACTATATAATGTTATAAACGCGAATGTGTGTTTCTATGTTTGTTTGTTTGTTACGTTTCACGCCTTAACTACTCGACCGACCATCATGAAATTTCGCATATACGTTGTCAGTGGTACAGAAAAGAACATCTTAGGATACCTTTCATCGAGAAAATAGTATTGTCCCCGAGGGATACCTTATATTTAATATATTTCATTCTTATTACCTTATAAAGATGTAATATATGTTTGTTTGTATGTAAGAACTATAGTGGAAAACTCCAAAAACGATTCAAAAAGTTCTTTCTCCAATAAAATGCTACACTATTACTGATTTAACCAAAGTTATATTTCAATTAAATAAATCGATAAAAATCCTACTTGTGTTGTCAGTTTTATATAGAAAATATTGGTCTAAATCCTTATTGAAAGGAAATGTCCAGTCATACGTCCAGTTGAAACCTGAAAAGCCTTATAACCGGTCGCGAGTTCGAATCCAATTGAGTACAATCACAATTTAAACGCCACGGTCTATTTTAGGAGACAGAAACATGAATGATTCAATTACTGAACGTTGAATTGACATCCTATGTTCATAGACCGTACCTACTACACTACCTCGATAGTTCGGTGAGAAAAGGTAACTGTCGACATAATTTTAAAAAACAATAATAAATACAATTAAGCAGAAAACGGTACATGGAGATCAAATTAGGCAACTGCGTCAGCTATTCTTGTAGTATGGACTGCAACGCTGGTATTCTCGCAAGCGGCGGTAGCCCAGTGGTTAAGGCATTGGCCTTGCGATCGTGAGGTCGCGGGTTCGAATCAAGAAATTCTAACCAGACCGCGGAGTTTAGAACAACTCATTTATACAGCAACAAACTAAAACTACCTTACTAAACTTTGATTGCACGGATGGCTCAGTGGTTTAAGTGGTCGCCTCGCCACTGCCCCTGCGCCGAGTGTTGTGGGTTCGAACCCCACACGGGACAAAGATCCACAAATGGTTGTTCCTAGTCTGGATGTTATTTGTGTCCGTCGTCTGAATGATTGTAAAGGCCCCCGCGACACAGGAATTACACCCAGTACGGGCCTTGTCGTTTTAAAAAAATCATATATATATTTTTTAAATATACCTAAGTATATATATTATTTACCGACTTCAAAAAAAGGAGGAGGTATTCAATTCGTCTGTATTTTTTTTTTATGTTTGTTACCGCGTTACTTTCGACTGGGTGAACCGATTTTGATGATTATTTTTTTATTTTATTATCTACACGTGACCATGGCTGCTGAAAAGCAACCGAAACGTCGGGGAAAGTGTAAACATAAATAGTATAAATAGTTTTAATAGTTTCAATAATTTAATTAGCTTATAAATTAGTAAAGTTTAATAGTAATAGTAGTGTAACAGTTTTCAAAGTTATGTAATAAATAAACAACGCGATAAAATCCGTATATAGTAGTTTGGTTTCAATGAATAACATTCGCGTGAACAGAAGACAATATTGTATATATTAATATTACCTACATTACTGCCTACCCTCTCTGGGATAAAGGCGTGAGACTATATGTATATGCCGTGGACTCGTCGCAATTGTCATTCAGAACGCGTTCGTCATACTCCGATGCACACTTGGTACCGTGTGCCTGAACCACATATGCTTGTATATGTACTGGAGCTCAGGTCTATGTGTTCAAGTAACACTTGTGTGCTTTTAGAAATACTGATGGCTTGGTTGTTTGGTACATACATAGATTCACGCCTGTTTCCCAGAGGGGTAGGCAGAGACTACGGATTTCCATTTGCTACGATCCTGACACACTTCTCTGGCTTCCTTTACTTTCATCACATTCCTCATACACGCTCACCGGTTTAAGGTGCTCTTAACCTGGCCTTTGTCCAGAAAGTATCCGATCTGATCAAGAAACGTTCGCCTAGGTCTGCCTCTTGCGACTATTCCATTCACACTAGCCACAAATATTAGTGATGAGCTAAATGGATTTTGTTTTAGATCTAATATGTAATGTATATCTACAAATACATTGTATACAAAGTACTTAACAATGAAAATCTTGTATGAGAATAGTTTTTTTCCATATAGCTAAACTAACACACATTACCATCGATCAAATATACCATAGATGCACGATCGTCGCTCGAAAAACGGCCCCAACAAAACTGTGCATAAATCAGTCGTATGCGCTATATTATGCACCTGTCCCACTCACTCTTGCGGGCGCTGCCCGTAAGCGAGAGCGAATCGACACCACTACTACGGTGGAGACCGTACCATATACTTAGTACGCTTGCGTATCGCGAGAACACACTTAGGACGCTTTACATTGCCGCGTTTTAACTAAACTATTACAAAATGTTTCTCAGTGGGCGTTCAATGGTTATTCCGGTTTATTTCCAGGATTGCATAATAAATGCAGACACTTATAAGTAAGTAGTACTGGTCAGTGCCACATTTTGACGCGGTTTTTGTATGAGAATGTGCATCTATGGTATATTTGATCGAAGCACATTACTGACTCATTACCTAGCAAATAAAAACAAATTACATCCAAATTTACTCTGCTAGATTTTGCCCACGGCTACGCTCGCTTGAAGAGTGTACCTACCTTATTTCGGAATATAAGGTGGGTACCTTTTACACTTTTATGTACCCCTGACAACGTGTAGGTATGCGAAATTTCATTATGATCGGTCGAGTAGTTCAGGCGTGAAAGTGTAACAAACTCATATTCGCTAGTATACTATTAGTAGCTTCCCAACAAAAATTAAAATAATATAAATCTCTTTGTCCGTCCCAAAACCTGAACCTAGAACCACACGATTGACTGTTACCGTTAAACCAAAAGACTATTAACTTGGGACGTGACCTACAGCGAAGTAATATATTACGTTTTATTTACCTATAGGTTCTCAAATTAGCCGAAAATATAATTTGACGGTACTAAACAAATAAATTAATTAAGTCCCAAATTATGCGAGGATCCTTGTCATAAAACGGCAAAACAATAATTAATTAATAAAATCCTTTGCTTTGTTTTGGTTTCTTAGAAATGACTGCCTTTATAGACCTGTGGCAAGACTGCGCTTATGTAAACAATCGACAATGAACTCCTGAGTTCGAAAATAATCTGTCATTTTGTTTTTCTGATAAGTCTTGCTTTTGGAATTAGGCAATGTAATGCTCAAGAGCGTCGCCAGCCGATGGCCCAAGGGGGGGGGCAAGTTAATATGGAGAATGAGAAAAGTATGAATCTATACTAATATTATGAAGCTGAAGAGTTTGTTTGTTTGTTTGTTTGCTTGAAGGCGGTAATCTCAGGAACTACTGGTCTGATTTGAAAAAAAATTTCACCAATGAAGAATGTTTCAAAATCGGAGGGAATTTTTCCTTTTGAGAGCTTCCACTGCGTGCGCTGCGTAAACAGTTAAAGTTTCGCAAAAATCATGTATGACAGAATTGTTCCCCTTTAAAAGTTCTAAAAAAAAGTCCGCGACAGCATATGTCTATCTTTTAAGGTTGGCTCACTATAAACCATTTTTATGCTAACCAATTTTGTTCTAAAATAATGCATTATTTGCGAAGGTATTATTATAAACATGATATTAATCCTTATCCAAATAAATACGTTATTGATCACAAGTATTTAATTTAAAACAAAATTGCCCTTTACATCATTAAATTTCAATGAATATCTTAGGAGATATCACAGTTTTAAAATAACATTGCAGCAAAATAATTACCCATTACAGACATAGTACAAACGATGTTTCTCCTGGTTTATTCTGCGTGATTACTACTGGTTCGATTTGAAAAATTCTTTTAGTGTTGGATAGCCTATTTATCGAGGAAGGCTATAGGCTATATAACATCACGCTACGACCCACGGGGGCGGCGCAGTAACGATAAACGCGGGTGAAACCGCGGGAACATCTAGTTGTAGATAAAGTCGAGAGCACATGAAGCTTTTCACTTGTAGTACGAGCCTTACATCTACAGCGATTGTAGGTATTAATAACGGTACAGAGTCCAACGTTTAAAGCTACACGAGTTCTTGACTATACAATAAATAAAACTTATAAATAAGTTATTACATTTATTAGAAAAATAGAATAAAAATTATTTGGGAGTTTGAATTTGAATATACAGTGTATCGTACACGTTGTGCACGGAAGAGCGATCTAAATTTTCAACGCTTTTTCCGTGTCATAACATAGAGCAGAGCGTAGTTGAGCGTACGGAATATTAGGTATGGAATTGGTGAATTCATTCGAGTTTCGACGTACGGTAATGATCGATCAAGCAAGTCAAGTCAAAGACTTAGGACTTTGGTTGCATTTGGCAACTTTTTAGAATCTCTAGGAGGGGGCAGCTACCCCTCCCTGCCCCCTACTTGGCGACGCACTTGGTAATGCTGGCAAGTAGATAAGAATATTGCTGGAAAATTAGACAAAGGTGTAATACACTCACTTTTCTCGACTCGTGTTTTGGTTCCAACGTAATAGGAGGCGAGTCTATAACCAATTCATCTCTTACTAAAAGACATAATGTATTAAAGATATAATATAGATATAGTTCGCTGTAGTTGCAAATTCAAATCACAATCTTTATTCATTTAAATCACAAAGTAACACTTATGAATATAAAGGTTACACTAGCTATAACTTTAATATGAATTTACATTTACATTTGCCAAGTTCAGCAAAGCAAGGGCATGGAACTAATGAGAAGAACGGGCAAGAATTGGGTTTCTATTCGCGTAGTAAGAAAATAACTCTACAATCTTTATATCTATACTAATATTATAAAGCTGAAGAGTTTGTTTGTTTGTTTGAACGCGCTAATCTCAGGAACTACTGGTTCGATTTGGCCTCGTTGCCGTAGTAGTTAGTGTAACCGACTGCCACGCCTGAGGTCGCGGGCTCGATTCACGCACAAGTCAAACATTTGTGTGCATGAACATGGGTGTTTGTGTTGGTCTGGGTGACGTATAATATGTATGTGTTTACAAAAATAAAGTATATATGTATGTCTATCCATTGTCTAGTACCCATAGTACAAGCTCTGCTTAGTTCGGGCTAGATGGTGTTGTGTGTATGTGATAGAATATTCTTCTATATTTAGTGTTGGATAGCCTATTTATCGAGGTAGTCTATAGGCTATATAACATCACGCTACGACCCACGGGGGCGGCGCAGTAACGATAAACGCGGGTGAAACTGCGGGAACATCTAGTACATATATAAATCTTCTGTGCGTGTGTTTGTAATTAAACTCCTAAACGGCTGGACCGATTTTGATGAAATTTTTTGTGTGTGTTCAAGTGGATTCGAGAATGGTTTAGATTTGTTTTTTTTTCGTGTGTACAGGACAACTTCTGTCGGGTCAGCTATTTCTCTATAAATACTTGTAGCTTAACGACATTAATAATATCCTATCAGCTTAACTATATCGAGACAAAGATAAAAGCATTGTGTCTGGAAGCAGATATCAAATTAAAAATAATATTCATTTAAGTAACGAAGTAAAACTAATGAACGCCCAAATCTATTATAGAAAACATTAAAAAACACTTTACGAAAAAGATTATTAAAGAAAATGGCTGACTAATATCTATGACATATCAACAAGATTATCAATTAAATAGCAATACCTCCCTGAAACGTAGTGAATCCTCATAGATATCAAAAGACTATGTTCCAAAACAGGAGATCTATTCATCGTTGGAACGCCACCACAAACATTCAAACTACACAAACCTTATCTTATAAATAAATCATATGAGTTTACGGCACTTTAAGAGCCATTATCTTACTGATTAGGACACAAAGATTCTTCTTCGCGGATCATGAAAGGACCCATTCTTGTGACCTTAGGGTCAAAAGATAGGCAGAAAGACTCCATTGATAATATTATATTAGTTTTCTCGGGTCATGGCGGTAAATCGTATTGGTTATCTGTGGACGTTCTTTTTTTAAACAATGAAGTGTTTGTCTTTGGTATGTAATGCCGCGGATTGTGAGTTTCGTACTGGTTTTCTTGTCTATAGTTTTAAATGTTGCAAGATGAATAATGCGTACAAAATAATTATTTAAGTTTTGTTATAATTAAGGAATTTCTTTTAGGTTTTACAAATTTACCGTTACCAAGCAATGATTCTAACATAATACTATTGGTCATCTAAGTTGGACTTTTTGAGTTAAGCATTATCATTCCAGATTGCACAATACATAGTTCACTCGCTTTAATCTGTCAAGTCTAAGAATACCAAAGATAATTAAAAATTTATTGTGTCTGGCCGCCGGTGTGCCGCTTCAACTGTATAGGTCACACTCACATTTAGTTATGACCTAAACCTTTCTTTCAAAGACGCAGCAGCTGTACAGTTTATTAACAAGTCTGATATTACAGTTGAAGGTACATATTTATACTGGACCCCATGAGTTGTAGTAAATCCTGTTTGGGTATCATGAGAAGCCTATGGGAGTAGTAGGCACCCCTTGGGATTTCGCCCTCTAGATATTGATGGCAATCACGACGCTCTAAGCTACTCAAGTGTTAACATTTTGTGTTAGTAAGTATACTAATACTCTGTATAGCTTATAGCATATTATTATTTATGGTTAGTCTTGTAGATAATAGAGAAGCAATGGTCTAGTAGGGAAAACAGGAATGCTAGGCTGTAATACAAGACGTTTCGAAGTTATGTGCGTATTAAATTATTAGTTAAATGTCGTGTGATTTGAAAGTGGAGGAAAACTGTAATCTTCTCAAAAATACATATTATAATGTATATGTTTGTATTTTGTCACATATAGGAATCGAACCCACGACAGTTGAATTACTGGCAATGGCGAGCAATTACGACAGTCATATTATTTTTCTTTAAGTTTGTATTGTTCTGAACGATTTTACTTATTTTTTGCACCTGGCAACTAACGGAAGAGTCTGCCAATTTTGACAGCATAATAATAAATAATATATTCTCAGATAACCTCAATCTTTAATAAAACCGTCATTGATTTAACTTGTGAATGTAAAAAACCTGCGGCTACAATTGTCAAGTGTTCTCGACGAAGTCAATCATCTATTCACCCCTCGGGTTCCGATGCTCAAGTGCCCAAATTTTCGGGGACACCCTCCCAAAGCGACGACTTAACTCCTTTTCCTTTTACAGTTTTTAAAGTACCGCTGGGTAATTGTTGGTTAAAGAGAGATATTAACAACTTTAAATATGTCTTGCATTTATTTTTGTCTTTTTTTAACTACGCGAAGAAGTATAATTTACCTACGTATCAAAAGGCATTCAAAAATTGACATGATTACGTAAACAATTACGTTTATAACAACACGTCACTAAAAATGTGTTCAGATATTTTGGAGATTACAGTGCACAAGCATACAGACAAATAAACAAAAAGTTTGTTTAGAGTTGTATTACAATATAGACGGTTTAACTTTAATCAGTCTATAAATATCGAGACGTAATGATAAAAACATAGTGTCACATACATTGGCTTACGAACAATTGTTAATGAGTTAAAGGATTTTTTTTAAACTTAAATATAACTTTTTCTGACTACAGATAAGTATTTATATTAGAGCACAAGGTTAAACTACTACAAAAATTTTCGTGAGTGTGTGACGTAATAATTCTTTAAAATACAACCGTTAAGCCATTTTATGATTTTAGTAGTGTTACTTTTTATGTTAGAATTAAAAGAATTCAATTCGTATTGTTTATGTTTCATTCGAATCTTATAACTTTAAAACTTTTAGCGCCAAGATAGTAAGAATTACAGACCACCATAAAACATTTATAAAGCAAAAAATCACTTTATAAATTATTCACAAAGCGAAATCTTTCAACAATTCCTCAGTCTACGAATATACAGCAAAAAACTTTAAATAAATCTTAAAGGTGGGTTCCATTAGCAGGCATGTTTTATATTGGCGTAGGTCTAATTAGTGGCGTCGTAAAACTAAAGGGGCTCGTCAATCAATGCTTAAGGGTGAGCTAAAGCCAAACGACATGTGACGCCAATTTAAGGATGCCGAGAATGCCGGTATTGGAACTTTGCCTTCCAACTTAAAAAGTTTAACGTGGAATCATAGACTGTTTTAAAAAAATTTGTTTACGATTTTGTTTACAGGTTAGTTAGAGTATTAATGTTCCATTTTTGAATTGCAGTTAGGTTTTGACGTTTGATTTCAATGCGAAAATCAAAATACCTAAGCTTTGTTATTACGGTTTGTTGTGTTGTTCGTTACTAGACTTAGAAATGGTCTGGAAATATCTTAACTATAGTTTTAAATATACCTACCTACATTATATTAAAATTATAATTTTTTTACCTAAAGGAAGCTAAAAGCAAGAGCATTTTATAACGTGTATTCATTCATCAGTTTTCCTGTGACATCTAAATTACCTGAAGTTGTTATTTAAAACAGTTATAATTTCATAACTTATCTAGTTAACAGAACTACTTACTTAATTTGACAGCATTTCGATAAAAGAACATCCAGAATCATAGACGCGATAAAAATAATTGTGCTAACCATAGATACGAGTAGTTACTCTTATCACTTATCTCCTTACTATCTATGCTTCAACTGTCGCTAGTTCTTGTAATAAAATTGTGTAATGCGAAGATAGAGATACTGGGTCTGGGTGTTCTTTGTGGTTATTGTTTCAATCTCTGTGAAGAAATCGTAAGACAGTTCCTGTGTCCCCAAGAAGGAAGGTAGATGTGTAATGCATAATACTCATTTCGCTAGTTATGGTTTTAAGTAAAATGGGACGAACCTTATGCTCTCTAACGGATACAGTTCCAAACTTATTGGTGCTACTAAATATTTCACAAAATAAATCTAAGTACACTAATATTATAAAGCTGAAGAGTTTGTTTGTTTGTTTGGTTGGACGCGCTAATCTCAGGAACTACTGGTTCGAATTGAAAAATTATTTGAGTGTTGGATAGCCCATTTATCGAGGAAGGCTATATATATATAAGGCTACATAACATCACGCTACGACACACAATTAGTATAGAAATACAGTTCAACATGTTTTATAGTAAAAATAAATGAATAAATTATATCAACAATATCAATATTACGTTTGGACAATTCGTGTCCACATATGTAATTAGTACGAGTTTTACATCTGCCGTTGGCACGCGCGGCTAGCCTTATAAAGCGAGCTACACGAGCGCGGGACAGTCTCCTAATATGAGTTCACGGATGGCATAGTGACTTAACTGGTTGCCTCACAACCCTCCTTAAACAAAACTGACAAAAATTGTGAGATACGCAAATATTTGTTCAACATATTTAAATCAATCCATCTCCACAGACTTTGTATTTAATTCTCGTATTAATAAGACGGTTAAGTAAACTTATTAGCCTACGTTTGTTATTCGTAGGCTTGGTGGTCTTAGGCGCAAGACACAGAAAAGACGTAAGATGAGGATGCCTCGCAGACGCGCCGCCCCTTCAATGAATTTTCATACAAAATGTATAGAAGCGTCGCGACACAAAACAAACAGAAAAGACGGCGCGGACGAGACGTAGACACGACGCGACGCTTCAATCAATTTTCATATAAAATGTGTAGACATTTAGTATGACAATTGATTGAAGGGGCACCGCGTCTACGACGCGTCCTTGTCTCACGTCTTTTCTGTGTCTTGCGCCTTAGTGGTCATTGTTACTGCGCCGAGTCAGAGGGAAGACCAACAGACTGCAATGCAGAGGGTCTCGGGTTGAAACCCACGTTGCGCACCTCTGACTTTAGGAAGTTATATGACTTTTCGAAATTATGTGTGTATTGATTGACAATTATCGCCTACTCCGAGCCTCGGAAAGCACGTTAAGCCGTTGGTCCCGGCTGCCATGAACATCTATGGCAGTCGTTATTGGGAGAGTGTCGACACAAAAGATCCCACTGGGTCGAAGTGTCGTCAGTCTGCACTGACTGGCCTCCACATAAGATAAGATACTGCGCCGAGTGTTGTGGATTCGATCCCCATATGGGACAAGAATTTGTGTGATACGAAAATAGTTGTTTCGAGTCTGAATGTACTTTGTGTCCATTGTTTGAATAGTTGTTAATTAATGCTCGGTTACAGCATAGTGCTATTGGTGGTTTTGTCACGAATTCTCAGTAGTACCACGGAATCTGCCTGGAACTGTGCCAGGTAGATGAACAATAGGCTAGCCATCTCTCTTGTGGGACCGAAGAAGCATATAATCTCGAATAATGCTTCTTTAAGCTCTCGATTTTTTCCGATTATTCTATGTTATGTATGTTATGTAATCTAAATACATAACAACAAAATAATAATTCAGAAAGTAAATATCTGTAGTAAAAGACTGTCACAGGCTGTAGATATTTTTTTTTAAATGCCTATACCTAACTTTTAAATTACGTAAGTAACTTAGATGATTTTATATTTTTAAATTTTTAAAATACGTAACTTAGATTTTTTTATATTTTTCTAATAGCTATTATAACTTAGCCTGTCACCTGATTCAGGCTTGACGTCGACTTCTGGGACAGCCTGTATTTTAACGTTTATAGACTCACGCCTGTTCAAAAAGATAGTTCCCTGAACAGGCGTGCACGTTGTCAGAGGGCACAGCAAAGAACATAAGGTACCTTTTATCCAGAAAAAGTCCTAAGTGAAGCCACGGGCAGAAGTCTGTACAATAATTACCAACCAACCGTTCGCTAACAAACTGTTACACAGTTTGGCGAAATTATGTAAAAATATAAAAGTAGCACATTTTTGTTACAAATGAAAAAATCCGTGTGGCTGGTAACCATAAAAGCCACACTCACTGAGAAATCGAACCTACACCCCAACGATCATTTCAACAGCACAAAGCCCAACAAAACAGACTTTCCATTATTATTCTCCGCAACAAAGTAAAGACTAAAAACAAAATGGATGCTTCGTCAATAAGAACTGTAATTAAGTGAGTCGAGATCTGGACCGCGAGTGTTTTGGTATTCCGCTGTCGTCTAGACGCGTCCATCTTTGATTTTCTTTGTCGCATAGTGGACTAGAACCTTGTTGGTAAAGTGTTGCTGTGTGCACTTCGCCTTAGTTTTTGTTTATCGGTTTTAATTATCTTGATCTTAATTACACTAGACACAGTCTGTAAGTTTTACAAATCTATTTCACGTAATATATAACAGCCGAACACTGTCTCTTATAATACCTACAGGTCCTATCCTAGTTAAAGAGACAGGGTTTCAAGATAATTTTACTTACACATTTCTGCTACAATGGATCTTTAAAATTGTTATGTTAATCCTTTTATTGTATATATATAACTAGCTTTTGCGCGCGGCACCGCCCGCGTGGTACCTACTTGGATAAAAAGTAGCCTACGTCCTTCCCCAGGTTTTAAACTATATCTGTACCAAATTTCATCTAAATCGGTTGAGTGGTCTAGCTGTGAAAAGGTAACAGACAGACAGACAGACAGACAGAGAGACAGACAGAGTTACTTTTGAATTTATAATATTAGTAAGGATGAAGCATTTTAGCATATATCCTTACTTCCTTACTAATATTATAAATGCGAAAGTAACTCTATCTGTCTGTAGGTCTGTCTGTCTGTTACCTTTTTACGCTCAATCGGCTGAACCGATTTAGATGAAATTTGGAATAAAGATAGCATGAGGCCTTGGGAAGGACATAGGCTATATAACCTCACGCTACGGCTGACGGGAGCGGCGCAGTAACCACAAATACCACTGATGCAGGTAAGACCGCGGGCACAGCTAGTATATAATAAATGTATATGTGTATAATGTGTACCTAACTGTAACTTTTTGAATAAATAAAAATTATTATTATTATTATTAACGTGGAATTATTAACTTTGAAGATACAAATATTACTGTGTATGAGGTTCCATGTTCAATTCTTTCGTCGGGCAGTGGGGATTTCCTGACAAAGGTTTTAACTCTTTCTAGGTGTGGTATAGGCTATATGACATCACACTATGAACCACGGAAGTAGTAATCATAAACACGGGTGAAACCGCAGGGTACAGTTAGTATATCTATAGGTACTTTATCACATTTATTTGACTAAGAAAGTTTATAAGGCTAGTGTGAATGGAACAGTCGCAAGAGGAAAACCTAGGCGAACGTTTCTCGATCAGATCGGAGGCGTCCTGGACAAAGGCCAGGTTAAGAGCTCCTTGAACCGACGGGCGTGTATGAGGAATGTGATGAAAGTGAATGAAGCCAGAGAAGTGTGTCAGGATCGTAGCAAATGGAAATCCGTAGTCTCTGCCTACCCCTCTGGGAAATAGGCGTGAATCTATGTATGTATGTTTGTATTTGGCTATCACCAAAAAATCTAACTAACATTATACATGCGAATGTTAGTTTGTTTGTTTATCACGCCTATCACGCCTTAACTATTTGACCGATCAACATGAAATTTCGCATTCACATTCAAACAATGGACACAAACAATATCGAGACTCGGCACAACTAGTTTTGTCCCGTATGGGATTCGAACCCACTATTTCCGGCGTTGGTAGTGGCCTACGGATAACTCATATTTTTTTCACAAACGGAATCTCAAAAGTTAAATTAACCATCTTTAATTAATACAAAAAATTAGTGGAGTTGGATTGATCTAAATATGTATTAAATGTTAATGTAGACAGATTTGAGCCGCGGTAATTAACGAGAGAGCCCCGTATCATCATGTCCCCTAATCGCGGTTCGGTTCCCTCTCCGCAGAATACGCGCACCATGCGATCAGACAACCATAGGACAAGACATAAAAAATACGTCGTTTAGAAATTCATGTCTTTTAACGTACATTTACAGAAATTCAGTCACCGATAGTTTAGTGGGAGACAGTTGGACTGCCACGCAGAGATCTCAGGTTCGATCTCAAAGCAGCCACTAAATTGTTAATTATTATTGCTCGCTTTAACGGAGAAGAAAAACATCGTGAGAGCTCCCAGACTTGTAGGTTTCAGTTTTGTATAACTTAACCCCATGCTTACTTCTATGAGGTTATGAGGATAGAAGTAAGCATGAAAGAAGAGATCTATTACACCCAGTACAGTTAGAAATAAACTACAGTAAAATCTGTGTAAGGGTGAAGAAAAATCTTGAAGAACCTGAGAGATTTTCATAATGTTCACGAAGATATGTGAAGTGTGTCAACCCGCATTGGGCTTGTAGTTGACTATGAATCAATTCTTATTACACTGAGAAGAGGTCCGTGCCCATTAGTGAGACAATTAATATACAGCGCTGATATTATTATAACCCAGTATTGCAGACTCGCTCGAAGGTTATCACCGTAAGCGTGTTTAGTCGGGGCGTCCTTCAAAACGTTTTGAGATGGTGCCCCGAGTGAGAATTAAGGGGCGGGAACAGAAACTTCGCAGTTTCACTTATCTGTGCCAATGGGGAATTTTAATGCGAATAATCATATTAAATGGAATTGATTTTCAGGAGCTCGCTCCTGTAACCTGTACCTTTCAATTATATTACATTTTGATTACCTATACATACCTAATTAGTCTCACGGCTTCACCCCCGAAGGGGTAGGTAAAGATCTATAACATCCACATTTCGACTATTGACCGAGCTGCTTCTGAGAATTTCTTGACAGAAAATCTCAAAAATATTTTGCACGACCCAGGATTCGAACCCGGAACCTCTTACACATAAGAGGCATACATACACGTCATGTACTGGGTAAATACATTATTTTTATCCTGTTCTGCGTGCCCGTAGCAACCTTAGGCAACGGTTTTAAGATTTCGTCTGTCTGTCTGGTTATTATGAAAAATAACAGATTTTCCATAGTTGACGAAATGTGAGGCTACGTATGTGTAAAATAAACCAAACACACAAACAAACAATCAACTTGTACTACCAAAGGATTATACTATTTCACTAGATTCGCTCGCGTAATTAATGTAGGTTAGGTTAGACTAGCAACAGTATTTTTCCTGGATAAAACGTATCCTATGTCCTTTTCTGTCACCCTGACGACGTGTATGCAAAATTTCATGATTATCTGTTGATTAGTTGTGGTGTGAAAGCGTAACAAACAAACTCACATACGCATTTATAATATTACTTATTTTTACGTTAGGTTATAATCGGTGTGTAAAATTGTACCACCACCATAATTTATGATTTCCACTTACAACAACGAATAAAAAAGGTTAAATAAGCTTATTTCTTCGTAATATTCTTTGAATATTCATTTCTCCCTACGTAGTGCAAAACCTGTCTACACTCCTATCAATATTAATTACTGGCAACACTAAGGTGCTAAAACTTTTTTACCTTAACGCTTTATGTGGCAACACAGCATTATTCTCCCGCCTTTTTATTCTGTATCTTATTAGTTTTACGGAAATATATGTTTAAATTATTTCCGTTAAATTTACGTATAGTTAAGATTATAATGGCGTGTATTTAACCCGTAACGAGGCAATAAAGTTTTCGTTAAAATTAGCTTTTAAAATTAAAATTATGTGTGATTAAACTGATTAATGTTAGTTTTTATCTATGATTATAAAACGGAATGTAGTTATGTTTTGTGAGCATATAACTTGTGTGGTGAGAGAGTTCATAACTTGACATAATATTACGCTTTATAAACATCATTAGATAAGCAGAAACATTCAAATTTTCCTAGATATTTGTCGTGAGATTAGCTGCTGTCTTAGGAGAGACTGAGGTCATGTAGGATGGTAAGCTATTTAGTTTTATAGTATTGACATGTAAGCATAGGTAGGGCTTGATTGATGGTAAGCATTTACCGTGCACATGCTATTGACATGTAGTTTTTTTTTATACAACGTAAGTGGCAAACAAGCATACAGCCCACCTGATGGTAAGTGGTCACCGTAGTCTATAGACGCCTGCAACACCAGAGGTATCACTAGCGCGTTGCCGACCCTTTAGGAAAGGAAGTGGGAAGGAGAAGGAGCGGAAAGGGGGTAAGGGTATGATTGGGCCTCCGGTACTCTCACTCACCGAACGAAACACAACAGTAGGAATACTGCTATTTCACGTCGATATTCTGTGAGAGGGTAGTCTTTCCCTGGTCGAGCCGGCCCATTAATGCTGAAATCAGCGAGGCTCTACTACTCAAAAAATGCAAAGTGCAGTAACACCCTTTTATCACTCACGAGTTGCCTATTAGTTCAGTAAAAGTGAGTGCTGCCAGCTTTAAGGACATTAGCCAGACTAGTCCTTGAAGACAGTAGTGCGCCTTCTTAAGGACCCTAGAAACCTCAGGTCAGGCGAAATGCCAGGTGTAAGCAAGAATCTCGGTCAGCTCTCCTAATTCATAACATGTCTATTAAGAAAAGTGGTCGCCCAGCGATTTACAGCCTACCTACCGTATTTTTTAAATTCCAGCTTTCTTGTATACTTCTTCATATAAACTTCAGGTAACTATGCCAAATCTCACACTACTCTGTGAACGCAATATCTATGCTTAAAAAGAGGTACTTACAAAGTTTTATTTTTACGTATTAATATATAGATTTGAATAAAATACAGTTTATTATAATGACTTTGATTCTTGGAAGATAAAATCAAAATATAAGTATGTAAAACTACTAAATATATTTGCGATACATCTGAGTCTGCTTCTTCAGGGATCCAAGACCAATAATAGGTATACTACATTTAAAGTCAATAGAATTCCTAAACGCTAGATCCTAATAATTAGGATCTAGCGTTTAGGAATTATTGGTTTATTTCACTCGCGTGTGTTAAACCCATAAATGAAATAACATTGCTCGTCATAACATATGCCATACTAACAGTTATTGTACTGTAGAATGTGATAACCGATGTTTTTTTGAATTAGCTAATGGTTTTAAGTATTTCTTTATTGATTTTAAACGATATGTTGTCATGTCATAGTCATAAGTTTTGCAGTTTAACAGTTGAAGATGAATAAAGTTTTTGGTCCGTATCAATACGACTTTGCAAAGATTTCTTTACGAACTATAGGACACACTTACCACCTTTGTTCAAAGCTAAAGTAGAAAAATAAAGTAAAGTTAAATGGTATAGAGTAATCAGAGTTTTCGAAGCTTTTATGCGTCGTAATATTTTACAAGATGTTTCCAAAGTGAGACATTTTATAAAACATTGTCAGAAAAAATTTCAACGAGTAACTAATTTTAACAGCATAATAGGTATTCAATTATAATTTAAAATCGCAGTATAATAATATGCCTTATTTATTAGTACAATAGGTGTGCTATCCGATTGTTTCAATCATCGTATTTTATATGTATTAGGTTTTATTCGAAGAATTTGACCTACTATATTAATTAACACGTGTCATTTCAATAAAGCATTCCAATTTCAAATTTCATAGAGTTCACATAAATCTGATTGATCAATTCCAACCAAGTTTAAAAATACGAAAGCAAGCAAGAGTGCACTTCATTCATCCTATTTTCTTTTTAAACATTTGTCTACGCCACCCGAGGCGTCGCTATCCCCGCAAACGCGTCGCATTACCTATTCCCCTTGTAGAATACGCGTTCACGAAGCCGCCTAGAGTTTAGTATTTATTTTTTTAGTGGCTACAGAGATTATTTTCAAAAGTGGAGCATATTGAGCCTTCAATTTATTAACAAATTGATAGAGTAGCTTGTAAATTAAGAAAAATAATAATGATTTATTAATAATAACAAATACTTTTCGAGTCTAATTCACTCAAAGTATTTGTTATTGAGTAAGATTACTTTCATATATTTAAATTAGTAGATATAAGTATTTATGAGTTTATCATGAGATCAGTATAATACCTACTTATATTTTTTTATTTCCTTATATTTGACATCACGAAACACAATCAACCATTAGATTAGTCGCCATTTCTTGAATATACAATTAGAACCTAAGTATATTAATCTTACGAATCTTCAATTTTTGAAGAATTATTTTCGAGCATCAAGAAAAAACCTTATGTGCCTACTTAAATAAATGCTTTTCTTCAGATAGCAAAAGGTAATCTATTATCTGTAGTAAACGAGGCTGACAGATAAAAAGTGAGGTCTAGGCAGAATCACGCGAGCCTGTGGCATAACAGAGCACTTCTTTTTTAAATCGTCATTTAGTATACGAGTAAATACCATGGACATTCAAAGGTTAAATATTGAAAATAAGAACCGTCATTTGAATATGTCTTACGTTTACGTGAATTTTATACAATTAAATTAAATTACTGTACACAAATTCATAATAAATAATACCAGCTCTGAAATAAACTGTCCCACTGCTGGGCACGAGCCTCTTCTCAGTGTGAGAAGGTTATGGTACAGGTACATTATGTAGAATTCTCAGACATGCAGATGCATCACAATGTTTTCCTTGACCGTTACACAGATTTCACTGTAGGTACTTTATTTTTAATATAATAAATCTCAGCTTAAGGACTCTTATCCTCCCAACCTCGAAAGAGTAAGTATGGAACTATGCAATATAAAACTATTTGTCCCCCCCCCGCCTTTCAACCACGTTACTGCTCCGCTCCTGTTTGTCGTAGCGTGATGAGCCGACCTCAACATCGCCATTGTTGCCGCCATAGCGGTCGCCACTTTCTGGGCCAAGACCATTTCACCGCAAAAGGGGACAAGAGCATTGACTCGAAAAGAAGAAAAATAAGTAGCGTGATGTTATATATCCTATGTTACGTCTGGATAAAAAAGATGTCTAATATTGAAAGATTAAAATCGGTCAAATAGTATTGAGTTTATTCAGGCTTATATTTAACTTATCAACAGATATAGTAAAATATAACAGTCAAAAATAGTAAATGATCACCAAAATTAAAACCGCATTTTAATACCAAAAATATTAATTGCACAGCAAAGAGATCAAAATAAGTCGACGGAGCCCCGCTTAGCGGGGCTCCTTTTTTGCGTGTGTTTAAGAAGAAACTTAACATAACCTAACCCTTCCGAGAGGGAATGCAGTGATTTGACGCGTATAGGTGCTCGTTAGGATATATTTTAGTAAGCATATTTTGCTGTGCAATTAGTATTTTTGGTGGTCATTATATTTAATCCCGTTTATTCATTACAAATAAAAATAAAATCCTTTTTCTTTTTTTAAAGACAACTACCGCACTACGAATAAATCCTGTTTCGCGACGGACTTTACAAACATTCAAACAATGGACACAAATAACAACCAGACTCGGAACAGCTATTTGAGGAACCCACAAACTTTTGTCCTGTGTCCCAACTGTGGTAGTGGCGAGGCGATCACTTAAACCACTACTCCATCCGTGCAGTCAAAATATTTAATGAATATACTTTTCTTGACAAATACCTAGATAATTTAATCAGTTCACCGGATATATCAATCAATTTGGCAATAGACTCTATTATATGGGACATACGTGGGTGCTAAATAACTCTCGACTACCAATTTTGGGTAAAACAAACATGTTAAGATATAAAAGCAGCCAAAACCTATTTATAAGATATTTTTTTTATATATCTTTTCTTAGTTTAACTAAAATAAATGATTTTAAACGTATAATATCGATCCTCTATTTAACATATTACATTAATTAAATTCGACTCCTACGCATCATCAAACTAAAAATAAGTATGCTAAAGTAAAAACAACTCTGTCTATATATGGTTCAATGGTTGAGAATACCGTATGTCTGTCAGTGTTTCACACGGTTGGGAAAACGCTGCGATCACGCAGCGACAAGTTACCGTGGCATGAGATCATTGTTTCAACGCAATGGAGCGAAGGCAGTGTTATCATATTGTTCATTGAGGACATTTTCAGTAGCAGTACGGTTTGATGTCACCTGCCTGAAATATCTATATTTCAAGGGCGCCATAAAAACATAGTTTGTTAGGAGTTGTAGGATGACCTTTGTCCCGGTAATGAGTTCGTATTGGACAGGACATCGGTTTTAATTTCGATATAACTTTAATTATGTACTTATTCTTACTTACTTGTAGGTAGCGCTGTACCAGTAATGCAGGTCGAAGGTCGTTATTTCACGTATTTTATCTTCCATACTAGTTAGTATGTAAATATGTAATATGTATGTAGTTCCATATATGTATAATATAGACGAAAAAGTAGTTTGCTTTTTATTTAAACACACTAATCTCTGAGACTGCAAAACGGATTTGACAAAAATCTTTTGCATTTTATATCCAATTTATTCAGAAAGCCTATATCCTATACAACATCAACAACAGCAGTGCTCAAACATGATAAAAGAAGACAGCTAGTCACACTACAAACAGTAAAATTTTTGCAAAAATTATAAATTGTAAACAGTTTATACGATAAATTAGGCTGTAACCGGAAGCTATTTATTTATAACAGACTTAATTGTGGATACACTCATCGCATGTGCATATAAAATCGTCGCGTGCGTCGTCCGTATGGAGCCACCTTTACACGGGAGAAGTGTGGCATGCACTGGTACAATTAATTAGACATCGCTTGAGCATTACACGGCGAGATATCGGTATAATCGCGTGAATACTGCAATTGTAACAATTTTCCAATCTCTGAGAATGAAAGAAAAGTCTTTTCTCTGAGATTTGTATCAGCTGATTAGATCTGTATCTTCGATGTTTTATCATTAGCTTTCCGATAATTTACCTAGCTAATATACCGATAAGGAAGACTTCCACTTTTTTGTCTATCAATTATTTACATATAGATCTGTATCTTCGATGTTTTATCATTAGCTTTCCGATAATTTACCTAGCTAATATACCGATAAGGAAGACTTCCACTTTTTTGTCTATCAATTATTTACATATACCCTACCCTTAAATCCTAATATTATAAATGCGATAGTATGTTTGTGACACTTTCACGCCTTATCTACTCGACCAATCATCATGAAATTTTTCACAGGTACATATTGTCAGCGCAACAGAAAAGGACATAAGGTACCTTTCATGCAGACAAATGTACTATTACCTACTAATTTTAGCGAGCGAAGCCGCAGTCAAAATCAATGATATATATTTTTTTTTGTTTTGTTTGTAAATTACATAATAATATAAATAGTCTGACGGCTTATCCCTTAAAGGTTAGGTGTACCTAGGTATATTCCAACCATAGTACCCCACCAATTAAACATTGACGCAATGTTCATAAAAAGCACTAACACATGGAACATCAATCCACAATTAATATAGGATTGTAATACAGGACCTCCTAGTACAGAGACCAGTCTCCCACACAGACTACACATTCGCTGCTTTCTTGTATGGACTGTTTGTTTATGATGTCAAATATTATGTACTGTGTGAGAGAAGAAAATAAACAATTATTACAATTAATAGTTGTTCCAATACCGAGAGCTTTGTTGGTTGGTGGATGTTTGTAAAGTTGGCAAAATTATTAAAACCGTTACTAAAGGCAATAAATTTAAAAAATTGAGATTATCATTGAAGAGACTAAAGACAAATAAGTCCATCAGTAGACGTCTTCTGGCTGAGATGATGAAAGCCAAATAGTCTTCCATTGACCTATCACGCAGAGGTTTCGAGTCAACCTCTAATTTTTCGAAGTTATGTGCCTATTAAATACTTAGTTACCGGTCACTTTAACGGTGAAAGACAACTTGAATAAACATTCATATCTGCGATTTCTCAAATTTTCTCAAAGATTTGTGATGTCTGCTAATCCGCACTGAGCCAGTAAGTAGAATCATTTCCAGAGAGGTCCATGCCAGCAGTGGGACTGTTCCCAAACATGCTGATATCATTATTATAGATAACACAATTTTCTCCTACGTGGATATCAGTCCATGACATTCAACGCAGGCGGTCAATAAAACCCTTACGCCATCGGTAGATTAGTCGGTACATCAAAAGCATACTCTAGAATAAACACTAATTACTGGATTAATTACCAATCAATATTAATTACTAACTCATATAATATCTGTAGTCTATTATTGTTGAGTAAGATTGATAAGAAACACATTATCAGTCCCTGTTTACTTAATACCAACTTGTGACGTCACAACATGGCGTCGAATTAGTTCTAGCTCAGTGACGATCACAGCTGACGCTTACAAATACTAATGTTTGCAAAGATTTAAATCACAAGTACCGTACTTAGCTCGCGCGAAAAAATGTCCATCTTAAGAGTGAGCTCGCACATGATAGTTAACGATAGTGTACATTTTTTTATTTATTTACTAGCTTTTGCCCGTAGCTTCGCTCGCATTAATTTAGAATTTGACAATCAATTCGGGTTGTACTCTGCTTGTAATAATATAATTCAATCATGATTCGAAAGAAACGTGGCGCCATCTATCATCATAAGAACGTTTTTGTTGTTTTCCTCGGGAACAGTAATTTTTTTCGGGATGAAAGGTAGCATATGTTCGTTTCTGTACACCTGACAACGTATATACAAAATTTCAGGATGATCGGTTAGTGGTTTAGGCGTGAAAAGGTAACAAACAAATAAACTCATTTTCGCTTTTATAATATTAGTTAGGATTAGGATTTACATCATACAACTATCCTTACATGTACAGTGTACACCCAATTCGATAGTACGCTACATTTTATATGAGTGAAAGTGATAATACTTATTATAATTTATAATTCAGATGTCATGTTGACATAGTGTGTCAGATGACAACTTAACGTTCAGAAAGGAGATCATATTTAAACATAGTATAGCTTATTTTTTATTTATAACTAGAGACCCGCCCCAGCTTCGCACGGGTGCAATGTAGATACTAATATATCTCGTAAGGTTTAGCCAGCGTTTGCGATTTAAGCGCACAAAAATATGTTGGTTACGACATCACATCTTTTTCGGCTTTTCTGTACTATAATATGTATGTATTATACATATAAACCTTCCTCTTGAATCACTCTATCTATTGCTGAAAACTGCATTAAAATCCGTTGAGTAGTTAAAAAGGTCTAAGCGAGCAGACAGCGGAAGCCACGTCATTTTATACTATGTAAAGATGACATCTCCTGTACTAGGAAATAATTGGTGTCTCGAGGAACTATACAAACATTCACTTATTTGTGAACCACACAATTTTTGTCTTATGTGGGGATCGATGTGTGGGGACGCAGTGGCTAATTACACTGGACAAAAAATTGTGTGATACACCAATAGATAGTTGATCCAAGTTTGATTATTTTGTATCCGAGTTTGTAAAGTCACCACAACACAGGGATTATTCCTAGAGCGGGAGCAGTCTTGGAAAAATGAGTGACAACTTTAATCACTTCACCAGCTGTCTCTTTGTATATTTATGATATTGTTCAAAGGTACGATAGTTCGTGTTAATTACAATACATTATCACCATCATGGCGGCTGCGTCACGCGAATGGCTACTTTAGTAGCCATATATATCATATGTACGTATGTTTATGGATACTACGTTACCCATAGACACTGATGTCGACCAAGACACGTCAATTTCTTTTGTTTTAATACAAAAATTAATACGACTGCTGTGTTATATTGAGTTCAATTTCTGGGCAGTGCTATTTGTTTTTCTGTGAAGTCAAAGTCAAAGTCAAAAATCATTTATTTACTTAGGTCACAAAGTAACACTTATGAACGTCAAAGGGGTTAGTGAGTTTGTTACATTTATGTTAGTTGCAAGGTTCAGGCAAAATGTTGAGTCTATGAGAAGATACCTGCAAGACACTCAAGGTCACTCTTTTAAATCGCCATGAAATTATAATTGCAGTATTTTACTACTCATTTATGTACCAGGTGTTGCAGTCATTATGCCATATGTCACTGTCCATATAAAACTAAATTCTAAAAAAATTAAGGAAAAGTTAATAATATTAGGTAAGAAGCATTTCAGGTTTGAAATAATATTTATCTGTAGTTATTTGTAATAGTCAGTAGTATGGCATGAGGACGCCTACACTTACACTTTGTGAAAGAGGAATTAGAAGAATTCTTGGCAGCAGCACGGAGTCTGGAATTGTCTGGTAGGCGGCAATGTGCTTGTTGTGCTGTATTAAGTTCGATTTCCGAGCAGTGTTACTGGATTTTGCTGTCAAGAAATTTTCAGAAGCAGGATGGAGTCTGCAATTGTATGGTAGGCAGCAATTTGATTGCTTTGGTGTATTAATTTTGATTCCTGAGCAAAGTTTTATTGGGTTTTCCTGTCAAAAATTCTTGGCAGCAGCAGGGAGTCTGGAATTGTCTGGTAGGTGGCAATGTGCTTGCTGTGCTGTATTAAGTTCGATTTCCGAGCAAAGTGTTCTTCGGATTTTCTGTTAAGTATTCTTGGCAGCAGCATGAAGTCTGTCACTTTGCCTTGGCACTTTGGCTTGTCCACTACTTCATGAGACCTAAAACTTTTATGTTTAAATGTTGGCGTAAAACACCTCTGGAACCAAAACCACTCTACGGAGATATTGTATTGTCTCTCGCTTCCAATATGCTTTACTAGCTGTGCCCGCGGTTTCACCCGCATTTATAGTTAATGCGCCGCCCCCCGTGGGTCGTAGCGTGATGTTATATAGCCTATAGCCTTCCTCGATAAATGGGCTATCCAACAGTGAAATAAATTTTCAATTCGAACCAGTAGGTCCTGAGATTAGCGCGTTCAACCAAACAAATAAACAAACTCTTCAGCTTTATAATTTTATTATACATTTGTTTACTAAACAAGACAAATAAGAAAAAATATTTAGAACTACATTTTGCTCACAGCTTTGCTCGCGTTAATACTTATAGCTAGATTTTGACTATAATTTTATATCCCTACCAATACATTTGCTAATAAATCCGAATGTGAGTTTGTATATTTGTCACGCTTCCACGCCCTAACTACTCGACCGATCATCATGAAATTACACACACACGCTCTTAAGGATACAGCAAAGGACATAGTGTACCTTTCATTCAGAAAAAAGCACTGTTACCAACCTAACCTTACCTACATTTATGCAAGCGAAGCCGCAAGTACAATTTAGTATAATATTATTTGTAGATGTACTTTTACTAGCGTACTGTATAGCTTTAAGCATTTAAACGCTATCATAGCATTAACCGTTGTCTAATAGAGGTGCGCTTAATTGTTGAGCATTAGTGAGTTAGCTCGCAGCTCTAGGAGATTATTAGTAGCTGTCTCCTAACACTTGTGTAGAGCTGTGCCCATTTTCAGAAGCAACCGGTCCCATCGGGGTACTGTAGGGTGACCATTTGCGGTGCTAGTGGAGGACAATCCTTAGTAGAAAGTAAGACGAGACGGATGTTAACTATGTATTTAACTTCTCAACCAATCTAGTTGTCAATGATACAGAAAAGCTATTCAAACATAAGAAGACTATCATAACAAAATTTACGTTTTAAATAGTCTTGTTAAGCTCGGATGCCCGGCGTCTAGCTTTGGCTGAGAGGTTAAAAGAGTGACAGTGTGTTTCTTGCAGGTATCTTCCTTTTGCCTAAACCTTACAACTAACATAAATGTAATAAACCCTTTAACATTCACGTGTGTTACCTTGTGACCAAAATGAATAAATTATTTTTGACTTTGCCTTTGACGAAGTGGGCGATGGATACGTAACGTGAAGTACAATGTTAAGTAAAATGTGAGACTAGAGCTTGAAGTTAAGGAAACTATGTAGGTGATGGATACGAAAAGTGAAGGATAAGTTTTAGTAGAGAGCGAAACTAGACAATGAACTTAAGGAAGCCATGTAGACGATGGATACGTGAAGTAAGGTGCATAGTTTCAACGGGTCCCATATCAAAATCCCATTTCGATAGAACCAAACTTAAGCGGTAGAGCCCTGAACATGATTTCATTTCACTGCCACGAAAGGCTATGCGTAAAAAGCATTTTATCACGTAAAAACAAAGTGGCTACTGAAGAGTATCATGATATGAGATGGTTGATCATTACGAAAAAATGCATAATCTCGTGCATAACATTTTTCAGAAGTCAAGTAAAGACATTTACAACTTAATTATAAGATAACATTTTTATCAATTCTTTTTTGTTATCTGGTTATGAAGCCACAGCCTCGTTACAGTTATGCTAGAACGCTATGCAAGAGCAAGAATCGTTAGAAAATAATAGGCGTAGATTAAGATCAGAACTAGACTTTATACATTATATTTGAGTTATTTATAGCCTTAACTAAAGTTTCTATAGACATGTTTATTTTTTCTGTCTGTCGGTCTGCTTTTAATGCAATGTTCGCGTTACAGTTTTAAATAATAAATGCAAAACTAAATATTAAATATAATGTAATCATATCAATCATATTGTATCAAAAAAAAAGAACAAAGATCTACCGATAAAACTATTCATTTTTATTATTTATGCAAAGTTATACAATTAAGTCTTTTATCTTTATACACAATCAGCTAATCAGGACTGTCTCACTAATTTGGCAACACCTGGTCACCCTATTCGCACTAGCTTTGTAGATAATTAGTTACACTAGACTTTGAACACTACAGTTGAACAAGTTATACGCCCGTCTCACTCACTCTTTTTACACTTTACATACGCAAGAAAAGGACGGCGCGTAAATATAGAATATTTTACTTTTTATAGTTAAAACAATTTAAATATACATTTACGTTTCTTGCGAGTAGTTGGAGTAAAAAATATAAAAATTATTTATGGCAATGGCGTCTTTTCGTAATTGTTGATGCTTTAGAAATGAAACGTAGGTATTCTTTTTTTACAAATGGCTGACGTGTTTGCAAATTAATTTATGAAAACTTTACTTGATAGAATTAAAACTACTTAATAGGCATTATAATATAATATAGTCTTTAAAATAAATAATTATTACAGATTATCAACACCAAGACTATTAACAATTTTATTATCTGTGGTTCGCTTGTTAATCGTTCGTAGTTTTGCATAATGCCATTTTGAAATATGTTTAAATAAAAACATATTATACGCAATATTTAATGATGTTTGTTGTTATGATAATTACTTTGATAAATCAAAATAATGACATCAAAATAATTTTAATTACAAATTAATAATATTATAGTAGGTAAATTATTTATTTTCAATTAGTATGTGACAAAATCGTATTTTAAAATAGAACAAGTTTAATATTTATTCGCAATTTTAACTAATATTATAAAAGCGAATGTAATTAAATTAGTTGTTTATTTAAATTATTAACTATGTAAGTACATATAAACACAATTGTTTAAAACTAACTTATATCTAAAATATTATAAAACAGAAATAAAAAAGAAAAAGAAAACTAAATCTCTCTAATAGGCGTCATAGAATTCCTCCGCATCACAGTCGACTGGTAGTGTGCCCAGAAGACTGGCAGCATTGCCACGTTGAATAGCAACGCTTATTCTTTCCGCGAAATAAAGGCCAGCCCTCTGGTCACGGTAAGCGTCGATTAAACTTTTTGCTATGTCTCTATAGAGAGCACGAGCACTGGGACCCCAAGACCCTAAGGTTTCGACGCCAAACGGCTCAAAAACATAATCCCCTGCCAGGTTTTTGTATTTGCGCCGTTTGAGAGTCTCGAAGTTCCGTCAGCTATGGATATAGGTCCCACGTAATAGGGAGCGTTAGCCATTTCCGTTGACCGGGCACAGTTCAAGACTTCGACTACTGGAGCTGATTCCAGTTCCCTTGAGCGGGGCGACGTTACCCCTTCATCCAGAAATAGACGAATCGCCGCCCTCTTGTAGGCGGCTAGCTGGGCCTCACCCAAAGGAGACTCACCCGGTTGGCCAGCCTCGGGGGCGGACAAACCCAAGGATGGGCTCATAGTAATGGGCGGCGGTGAAGACCAACTTAAGGAGGCCCACTCCCAAAGGTTTCCCACCCCTCACCCCAGGGAGCTGAGAAGATCACACAGAGACTACTTAGTCTTATAACATGCTAATGGCAAAGGCCAATACCTCTATGCCCGAACCGGGAATCGAACGCAAGAAATCATGCACATTAGGTACTTGTTTTCACTGCGCCACCGAGGCCATCAGGCAATCTTCTTTTCACATTATTATATAATATGTCATATAATTTTCGTATTAAAATGCCATCACAATCTGTAAAGCAATTTTGAAGTAATAAGTACATACCTAAACATACAAAAAGTATTTTTTTGACTCATATGAAGTAATAGGTACCTTTGTAATAACATTTAAATGAGCATATCATTAAGCTGATTTAGGAGTCAATGTTTAGGTTAGATTGGGGCGTAGTAGGTAGCTTAAGTGGTCACAACCAACGTACCAAGTGTGGAGAGCGATTCTTGAGTCGATCATACGATATTTTTTTCCAAACGAGAATCGATACCGTAGCTAATTAATAAAATTAACTAAATGTTTGAATTAATCGATTGTTCAATGATTCGAACATATTAGAATAATACTGTCAAGTAATTGATTTGGGTTACCTATACTTAAAAAATGGCAATCACTTTGTTAGGAATCTTGGCAAAAAAGCTATTAAGCATTATTGTACGCACGGAGTGTGAGATCTGGCATTGTTAAGTTAAAAGAAACCTGAAACTTATAAAAAGAAAAATAATGCTCGCATTTTGACCATTAGAAGATTTCTAGTTCGAAATAATCAAAAATATTCGAAGCATACAATTTTCTTTGCCGCGGATTACACAGCACGACAACAAGCTATTACTCATGGAATGTTCAATTACATTCAGATTCAATATGACTATCTACAGATACAATACTTGGTTTAAACCAGAGGTTCCCAGACATTTTTCTCATAAACCACTTTCAAAATTTAGCTGGTTCCGGTAGACCCCTTGCAGCTACATTTCTATAAAAAATTTGATCAAATCTCTACGGGCTGACCTTATTCTTTTTTTTTAGGGATTAGTTTTTATTTTATTTTTTAGTAATTTTCTACTGAAAAATCGGTAGGTTCGAGACTATTTAATATGGAATATGCAAATTTTTACAAGTAACTGTCGCTGAGCTTATTAAAATATTATCTGCCTACATTGATAAGTGAAGTCAATCCAACATTTTAGTTCTTCAGTATCGAAAGCAAATCAATTTTCGTTGACCCCCGCTTACGAATTGTGAACCTCCATTTTTTGTCACACTAACGTAGACCCCCGTCGAGTCTCCCGTGGACCCCTGGGGGTCCATCTGGACCACTTTGGGAACTAAGGATTTAAACCATGACTTAATCCTTGCAGTATGTAATCGTGTGGACATTGTTTTATAAACCCATAGCTAATAAACATATTCACGCAAGGTAAACTTAACACCGGGCGTCCGCTCGAGTTTGTAAAAAAAGAAATAACATACAAAATAAGTATACTTATGTATATTTTTATCAAAGCAAAAGGCTTACTTGATAGAGATGTTAATTATTTTATCAAATGGAAAATCGTCAGCCGAAACCAAAGCGTAACAAACAAACAAACTCACATTCGCATTTATAATATTACTAGGTTTTGCCCGCGGCTTCGCTCGCGTAAATGTAGATTAGGTTAAGTTAGATTGGTAACTATACTTTTTTCTGGATGAAAGGCACGCTATGTCCTTTTCTGTACCCCTGACAACGTGTATGCGAAATTTTATGATGCTGGAGTAGTTTAGACATGAAAGCGTAACAAACAATCTCACATTTGTATTTATAATATTCTAGTTAGTATGGCACAAAATATTTAAATTATTGATGTGCGCTCACTACTTTGATCGCCCGAAAGTGTCTCACACGCTATGAAGAGTGAGCTCACACATTATATGAAAGAGCACGATAGTTACAATTTTCAATATGAGTGAGCGTGATAATACTATATTCATAATTCAGATGTCATGTTGACATTGTGTGTCAGATGACAACTTAACGTTCATATTTAAACGTAGTAAGGCATCTATGGTTTAAATCAGTAGTTCCTAAAGTGGTCCAGGTGGACCCCCAGGGGTCCACGGGAGACTCGACGGGGGTCTGACAAGAAAATGGGGGTTCACAATTAGTAAGCGGGAGTCCACGAAAATGTATTTGCTTTCGATAGTGAAGAACTAAAATGTTGGCTTGACTTCACCTATCAATGTAGGCAGATTGCGCACACACTTGTGCATTATAATATCTCCTGCGCAGATGGCCAGTCTCCGTTCAGAATGGTCGAAAATTTGGCTATAATGCAACTACAAAACCAATTACTTATCGTATTGTGTACTTGCACCTGATGCAAGTTTCTGGCGCGGGCTACATGAGCAGGCTATTCGTTAGGGCTACATGCGCGTTAATCAGCAATCATACAGGTTACTGACATAACTTGCATCTGTCGTTTACACGATGCATGCACATAGCGAAGTACTACTTGCATGCTAACACGTCGTGTTAAACAGCCATAAGTGTTGTAAACGATGCATTATCGCAGTGAGGAGACCGTTGGACTGTCACGCAAAGGTCTTGGGTTCGATCCCGCGATAAACATCTTAGACTTTTCAATGTTATGCGTAAAATAGTTATTATATTAATCGTGCAGGAAAACTTCGTAAAGAAATATGTCTGAGAGTTCGGTATAGTGTTTTAAGATATATGAAGTCTTTCGCGGTACAGCGGACTGTATGCGGCTGCTGTGCTTGAGATTGCGGGTTTGAGTTCCGGGTCAGGCAGGTTTATTGGGTTTTCTGTCAAGAAGATCCAATTGGGACGTTTTTAAATCTTCATTTTGGGCGTACCTACTAGTAACATTCGTTTCTTTTCTGTGTATCATCTACACTAATATTATAAAAAGAAGAGATTTATAATTTTGTTTGTATTGAATAAACTCATAAACAACCGCACCGATTTTAATAATTCAAAAAATTTGTTTGTAATAAATAAACTCAAAAACTACTGAACAGATTTCAATTATTCTTACACCATTAGAAAGCTACTTTATACAGAAGTAGCATAGACTATATAACATCACGCCACGAGTTACAAGAGCGGAGCAGTAATCATAAATGTGGGTAAAACCGCGAGTGACACTTAGAGTAATATAATTAGCTGTTATAAGTATAGGCACTTAGACAGACGACCTAAGAATTTAATAGTACTTGTAATCACTGGCGCCTATTTACCGCCAAGGGTCCAATAATTGGTCATATAAACCGATACACTCAAATTAATAAATCTTCCCGTCAACCATAAATTGTAGACCGTTGTTATTTGTATTTCGAATTGTAATTGACGTGTTGCCATTTTAATCGATTATTGTTGCTAGTGTCAATAATATAATTAAACTATTTGTAAATATTATGATGTTATAATATAACGATTGATTGCTACGTAATATAGTTAGATAGAGGAAGATATAGGTACATATAGATATGTGTTTACAAAGTATAAAGTACTTCTGATCAGAAGTACGGTACTGCGCTCCCAAACAAAGATAAGGTACCGAACTCAAATGGAACTGGGCTAGCCATATCTGTCGCATGTCTGAAGAGAAGTGGGCAAAAATCACCACAGACTGGGCGCCAAATAACAAACGGCCCCGCGGCAGGCCCAGAATGAGATGGTGAGATGAATTGGATGACTTCAACCGGGATAGGATACAATTGGCGTTGGAAAGAAAAGAGTGGCTAGATCGAAGGGCCTTTGCCTTGCAGTAGGACGGTACAGGCTAAAAATAAATAATGAAGTACTTAAGAAACTTTAGTTTGTAACGAAAAATATATTTACAAAGTATAAAGTACTTTAAAAACGTTAGTACATACATAGTAGAGTAATGCTTATATTATATCCCCAAAGGAGTAAGTAGAGGTGCGTTTTACCCACATTTGGTCAGCTATGTTTCAGTCCCACGTAGTAGAGTACACATATACATACATACATGGATTAGCGCCTGTTCGACCACCAGAGAGGTAGGCAGAGACTACGGATTCCCATTTGCTATCCTGACACACTTCTCTGGCTTCATTCACTTTCATCACATTCTTCATACACGCTCGCCGGTTTAAGGTGCTTTTAACCTGACCTTTGTCCAGAACTTTGTCCAGGAAACACATATTGGTCTTAAAATTTTCTTATGAAAGGAAATTCTAAGTCTTAATCTAAAGATAAAGTTAAGGTTCGATTCCCAGTGTAGACAAACCGGCTGCAAACAAAAGCGGAAAGTTATGCCTCGGAACCTAAGTTATTTAGTGCTATATCATTATTGGTATTAAGATACTTATTTATTTACATAGCATATTCAATAAATTTCAAACTGCATAAACGCATGCAAAGGCTAAACCATTTTCTACCCTATATGCTTATTCATGACACTAAATAATGGTGGATAGGTTTTATAAAAAAGGCATAAAGAATATCGTAAAATAAATTAGGTAGTTTCATGTTTAAAAATATTTTGTTTTAAAATAAGCGTATTTTTTATATCACACCTCTCCCCGTGACCATGGCTGCTGAAAAGCAACCGAAACGTCGGGGAAAGTGTAAAAAAAAATCTAAATAGTATAATAGTATAAATAGTTTTAATAGTTTCAATAATTTAATTAGCTTAAAAATTTGTAAAGTTTAATAGTGATTATAGTAGTGTAACAGTTTTTTCAAAAAATTTTGTAACAGTGTCAAATAAACAACGCGATAAAATCCGTATATAGTAGTTTAATTTCAATGAATAACATTCGCGTAAACAGAAGACAATATTATCACACCTATATTAAAAAAAGGCAAAAACGTATTTATACCAAAAATAAAATTAAAAACAAATAAAACTTAACCAAAAATATTCTGTTCCATTTTCAAAACTTTCCCGCGTTCGAATTGACACCACGTTATTACAAATATTGCATAATTTTATTAGCACAGTAAGCAGTCTATAATTTTTTTAAACCATAAGTGGCGCTTACAAGTTCTTGGTCTTTAATTTAGAGTTGTTGTCCTGAAGACCTAGGATTGCTAATGAAGGACTTTTATAACAAACAAGCAGTTACTAGGACTAATAATAATGGGCGCGAAACTTGCACCTAGAAACCATGTTTTTAGTTTAAAGTTAATATGTATGGTGATAACTCAATAGGGTGGTACCTAACTATCCTACCGAGTTTGTTTTTCTTTTTTATATGACAACTCACGAACTAGGAATAAATCCTGTGTCGCGGGGAACTTTACAAACATTCAAACATTCAAAGAACACCCAGACTCGAAACAGCTATTTGTGGATCACACAATTTTTTGCCCCGTATGGGATTCGAACCCACAACACTCAGCACAGAGACAGTGTCGGGACGACCACTTAAATCACTACGCCGCCCGTGAAGTTAAAGTTTTTTTTTGTAGAAAGAAGGTACATGTTGCATATATTTTTGACGCACTTAGAACCTTGTTTTTGAAATAAACAATACTGTAAAGTTTGCGATTAAAAAGAGAGGCCGTTTCTTGTCAGTTTTCTCATTGGTTCTACCTTTGCTTTACTGAACATAGCAACAGGTTAATGTAAATTCACATTTACAAGTGTAACTTTACCGTTCATAAGTGTTATTTTGTTACCTACATGAATATACATATTTCTGATTTTGATCTGATTTTTGCTGAAAAAATCTTGACATTTTAACACCTTTTGGAAAAAAAATACCAAGGTCGGACCTAAATATTGGTCCAGTCTATTGCCGTCCACAGCATATTACCAGACTATGCTACTTATGAGAATTTCATGACAGAAAAACGCAACAATACTTTTCTCGAATCGGCATTCAAACCCGAGACCTAATATCAGTCGCATTTACTCCCACTGCACCATCGAGGCTCATATTAAGCCATTAATAAGTCAAAAATTATTTTATTTCATAATATTATCTAGTTAATTCGTTCACGTCTTACTCGCGAAGAATTAAAACGCTTATCGCCGCCATTGAAAGTATGATTACAGATTTATATTGTCTATTATACCTACATGTTTTCAATTTGCAGCGATAAGATGCAGTTTATGTAATTAAATGGTTTATATTCTACTATAGTTCAATGTCTCAGTCAGAATGAATCCAAGTTCGATAGTAAGGTTGGAGTACTCGTGAGCAGAGATAGCCTAGTGGCAGACCCCTGGACTGTCACGCAGTGGTCACGAGATCAATCCTAAGTCAGAGCTCTGACTTTTCGAAGATATGTGTGTATTAAATAGTTAATTATTGCACGATTTAACGATGAAGGAAAACATCGTCAAGAAACCTGCATGGCTGAGTTCTCCATAATGTTCTCAAAGATATGTGAAGTCTGCCAACCCACACTGGGTCTGTGTGGTGGACTTTGGCCTAACCCTTCTCGCACTGAGAAGAGGCTCATGCCCAGAAGTGACACAGTTTAATGCAGGGCTGATATTATTGTTTTCAATTTGGTTTCAACAAAACATTTCTGCGTTTTCAAGAATATACAGTTTAGAATTCTCTTTTTCTTAGTTTAATCATGAATAAGTCATGAAACAACTAGCATGGCAAACATGTTTTGTCCCAAGCGGGAATCGACCCACAGCACTCGGCGTCAATGCATTCGAATATAACTAGAATACAATCCTATGGGGAATTAAGGCGTCATTTTATGGGAATGTCGTAATTAATTTCATGTGAATGCATAAATATAACATCCCCAGGGATTTTGTATTTGCATGAGTGTTACAATATTTCTGTGTAATGAAGTACCTTATCCTAACTAATATTATAAAAGCGTATGTCAGTTTGTTTGTTATGGTTTCGGCCGATCTTCATGAAATTTCATATACACGTTACAGAAAAGAACATAGGATATCTTTCATCCAGAAAAAATACTGTTCCCAAAACAGAAAATTTACAATATCCAAATCTACGCGAGCGAAGTCGCGGGCATAATCTAGTAGTATGTATTCAACCGATCTTCATGTAATTTTACATACACGTTACAGAAAAGAACATAGGGTACCTTTCAACCAGAAAAAATACTATTCCCGAAACAGAAAATTTACAATATCTAAATCTACGCGAGCGAAGTCGCGGGCATAATCTAGTAGTATGTATTCAACCGATCTTCATGTAATTTTACATACACGTTACAGAAAAGAACATAGGGTACCTTTCAACCAGAAAAAATACTATTCCCGAAACAGAAAATTTACAATATCTACATCTACGCGAGCGAAATCTAGTAGTATGTATGAGGTACAGGTGTTTTACACCCTCATTTTGCTCTATGGTTTTTAGGTCGAATGTAGATAGGTGGCTACAGCCGTTTTATCTGTGATCAGATATTGTAATGCTACCGAGAAATTATATTTTTGTTATTTTGTCTCACTCACGCTGAACGGGACGCGACGCTCTATCCTTACCATTACATCGACATCACTATGCACAGACCCTTTCCAACAATTTCTCTATTTTGTATGTAGCGTAGTTATGCGTATATAGGGTGTCTAACTTGATGTGTAGGCGTGTGTACATCATTAAGCACTGTTATGTAGTCGCATAAACTACCCATTAGGTATTATATTATTTAGTAGTATGTACAATATAACATTAAGAAAAAAAATTATGTTTGTATACACTATTTAGCTGAATAATAGAATCAAATCAAATCATTTATTTCGGGCTGCATAGGCCCATAAATAAATACCTTAACCTAAATTTGCATACTATATAATTTTATAATACATACAACACCATCTAGCCCAAACTAAGCAGAGCTTGTACTATGGGTACTAGACAATGGATAAACATTACATATATACTTATTTTTTATTGTTTTATAAATACATACATATTATACCTACATAGAAACATCCAGACCATAGAGAAATTAATATGTCTAAAAAAACTAAGCCAAGCCATTTCTTTTTTAATAATGGCTAATGTTCAGAAACAGTGTCATTACGATTTTATCAAAGTGATGATTGTATAAAATACTCAATTTCTTATTAGAAAACTCTGTATATAATTAATTATTAGGTTCTTTTGAGTCTAACAGGTTTATGGCTATTCTATGTCCTTTTCTGTACCCCGGACAACGTGTATGTAATGCGTGAAAGCGTAACAAACAAACAAACTCATTTTTACATTTAGAAAATTAGTAAGGATTATTATAAAACGGGATTAAATATAATGACCACCAAAAATACTAATTGCACACCAAAATATGCTTACTAAAATATATCATAACGAGCACCTATACGCCTCAAATCACTGCATTCCGTCTCGGAAGGGTAAGGCTATGTTAGGTTCCTTCTTAAATCCACCCAAAAATAGGAGCCCCGGCTAGCGGGGCTCCGTCGACTTAGTTTGATCTCTTTAAATATATTTTGGTGTGCAATTAGTATTTTTGGTAAGCATATTTTGCTGTGCAATTAGTATTTTTTTGCTGTGCAGTTAAATACTAGCCTTATAAAAGTAGTTTTTTTTATTCAGCTCTTATCTCTGGAATTACCGGTCGGAATAGAAAAATCTTTCTTTGTATTCGGTAGCCTAATTCTTTAGCAAGGTCTAGGCTATATAACACCGAAGCTACGAGCCACGAGAGCAAAGCAGTAATCAGTGACTAAACGGCGATGAACACCTAGTTAATAATATTAGTATATGGTTGTCCTCGATGGCTTAGTGGTTAGTGTAACCGACTGCCACGCCTGCGGTCGTGGGTTCGATTCCCGCACAAGTCAAACATTTGTGTGCATGAACATGGATGTTTGTCTTGGTCTGGGTGTTTCTATGTATATTTTATGTATGTATTTACAACAAAAAAGGTAAATATGTATGTTTATCCATTGTAGCCATAGTACAAGCTCTGTTTAGTTTGGGATAGATGGTGTTGTGTGTATGTGATAGAATATTATATTATAATATTACTAGCTTTTGCCTGCGGCTTCGCTCGCCAATTCGGAAATTCGGTAAAAAGGTAACAAACAAACAAACTCATTTTCGCTTTTATAATATTAGTTAATAAATAAATAAATCGTTTATTTCTTCACATACAGGGTTTTACATTAAATTATCTTGGACCCCCTTTTAAGCAATAATTTGCTTGTATTAGGGGGAACAGCCCTTCCTTTGACTCTAACATTAGTGAGGAAATGAAAATTTTAAAAATATATTTGAAAAGGCATGCAATTTTATATCTCTCTAAAGGTAAAAGTGCGCAGATGTATGTAATGTGAATGTGTGTGTGTGTGTGTGTGTGTGTGCGCGCGTGTGTGTGTGAGTGTGTGTGTAAGTGTGTGTGTGAGGGTGTGTGTGTGTGTGCGTGTGTGTGTGTATTTGTTTTTCAGTTAGGATTAGTAAGTAGACATAGTAAGTATAACCTAGTTTGACTAATAGCAGGCTTAGTATAATCATACCAGTTCAATGATTAAGTGATTATATCACTACGGGCCTCGTTCGGAATGTTTAAGACCAATTTAAAATGGTTACTATGACTATAATTTATATAGTTTTGTTATTAAATGTTTTGTAATTGTTATGTGGGCATAGAAATAATTGTTTTAAACATATAATTTGTGAGCATTTGCGATATTAGTTATGTCCCCGATGTTAGAAGTTATTTGTTGGAAACATTCTGTTGGCCTCCATTTTTAAATTGATAAATCTAGGTTTCTGTCAAAGGTTTCTGCTCGGATGGTATAGTGGTTTACGTGGTCGGTACTGTCACTACGAGGAGTGTTTTAAGCTCAAACACTGTAGGTACATGGTTAGCGATAGCTCAGTGGGGAGACCAACAGACTGCAATGCAGAGGGTCTCGGGTTCGAACCCACGTCGCGCACCTCTGACTTTCGGAAGTTATATGACTTTTCGAAATTATGTGCGTATTGATTGACAACTATCGCCTGCTCCGTGCCTCGGAGAGCACGTTAAGCCGTCGGTCCCGACTGCCATGAACATCTATGGCAGTCGTTATTGGGAAGACAGTGCCCTCTAATATCCTGACACTGGTCTAGCCTTAGGGTATCGTTAGCCTTCGGGTTGCGGAGGTCGGATGGCAGTCGCTCCGTGTAAAAACTGATATCCAGTCAAATCCGGTTAAACTAGAAAGCCGACCCCAAGTGACTTGGGTATAATAAAGACTAGGGGAGAAGACTGTAGGTACATGGTTGTTCAGTCTAGGTGTTCTTTGTGTATGTTTGTAATGCCTCCGCGACACACAAAGTATTACCTCGTGTGAGAGATAGATTAAAAAAAAAAGAAATGTTCACTGATCAGATCGCAGACATTCTGTAGCAAAACCCAAGTTAAGAGTATGTTTTTTTTTTATACAACTATGGTGGCAAACAAGCATACGGCCCACCTGATGGTAAGTGGTCACTGTAGCTTATGGACGCCTGCAAGACCAGAGGCATCACTTGCGCGTTGCCGACCCTTTAGGAAAGGACGTGGGAAGGAAAGGGAGCGGGATGGGGGAAAGGGGGTGATTGGGCCTCCGGTACTCTCACTCACTTATAATGTAATCGTGATTTCACTATTACCAGTAGTGTAAAATAAAACGACTTTGTAATATTTTTATCATGAAATGTCATTCTGTATAATGTCAATCATTTAATATGAAAATCCCGACAGTATGCAGAATTCGTTCGGTAAATATCGTTTTAGCAGTCCAACATAAAAGTTTATTTAGTCATAACACTGCAATATTTGAAATGTCATATTTATTGTTGACATTGACAATTTATTTTGAATTTCGAATATTATACCGCATAGATGTTACCGTTGCGAGTTTTACAAATTTTTACATTTTTGCATCAAGACTTCGTTCGAATCGTTTCATAAATATAAAACAATTTTATCACTTATAAACTGTTATGTGTTGCTGCATTTAATAAATTGGCTACTATAATATGGTCTGTGTAAGTTAAAAGCGTAATAATCTGCAATTAAATTACGTTTACTGGGATCATCGCAAGTTATGTGGCTCTCTTTTAATCTAAAGTTATCACCGGCGTTTTAAATTGAAAGTTGTTTTTATTTCACATAATTTCCTCGTTAGAATTCTTAATAGTGTAGTGTCTAGAGATGTGCCCGGTAGACGAAAATAAACTATTACATATGACTTAAAAAGTAGCTAGCGAAATAGTTTAAAATACCTCTACCAGCCCCTTCAGATATTTAAAGTCGTCTTTATATGTATTTAAAATAAATCAGTGTATAAACATTAAATAGTAGTAATAGACATTCATGTCTACATTTCGACAAAACGCATCATTCGAAAAACAAAGCACCAATTAATTAAAAAAAGCCAACTATCCGTGTTAAAAACCTGCCACGTCTAACCATAGAGCGAAAAAAACACGTCATCTAATCAAATATTTGTCTATGGCCGTAACATGTCATTTTTTAACATGACAGTCGACTTGTAATGACATTGTACACATGATAAAAGGTAGTTTGTATGTCGATATTAATTAAATGTGCATGAGAGCCAAGCTGTCTGCTTCTGGTTTTTGTATTTGTCTAGTGTATTGATATTATATAACGCTTTTTGCAATTCAATGCGCAATTAATAGCCCTAGGCTGAGATTATAACAGTTTAGTTACTTTTTTTTGTGATTGCGTGTATTTTTTTATCTGTGTGCTAGGTAAGGATCCGGATCTGTGATGGTAAAGGGCTTTATTATCAATTACAGTTATGTCGTCTGTTGAAACAATTTCGCGGTGAAATTTGTCTGTTCATGTTTGCTGTCATGTTTTTACTGTATTTTGCATGTCACAAGAAAGACGCCTAGTCAGCATTTTCTAAACCTAAAAGCTAAACACTTAATTATATTGTACCATTTCTATTCAGTTTTCAATCCACCCTCGACTTTTCTAAGGTAGAGTGCGCTACCGTTTTTCCAGAAAGTTGTGTCGTATTCAAAAACAAAATAAAAATGTCTATGTCGGCCTTAAATTCGGAGGGAACTTTTTGGTGCATTTTTTTTTCTTTCAAAGGTTTCGAGGGAACGGCGCTTCCAACAAAAATGTCCGTCACTCTTCAATCTGTATTTTCGGCGACTTTTGTAAATTTATTTTTGTCTTTTGATGTTCTGAAGTGTTACCCTTTCCTTGATACAATCGTTTTTCTTTTCGCTTTTCCCGCTTTAAAACTATGCCTCGTCACAGTTTAATAAAGAGATCGTACAAAAATTATTTGTTTAATTCAATAGGTACCTATGGTGTTCTATTCTATGTTTTAATATTGTATTTATATTTAATAATAATATCTGTTTTGAATAATAAGAATGGACAGATTAATTATTCATGCATTGAAGATTATGCTTCTTATGTAATATAGATAAAAATAAAGTATTAAAACTATCTAATTATGTTATTGATAAACCAAATATAGTTTATTGACCTACATAAACAGAACTAAAAAGGTTTTATATTCTGCGCGAAATTTAAAATTAATGCTACAAAGCAGTATTTTTTTTATAATATTATTCTTTATTTCCGTTACGGTAAATTTGTAAGAAATAAATGCCTAATGAAATATTTAATTATCTATAAAATCTTATTCACAGGCGTTTTTATACATTCGAAGGTATAAGCAGATGATTTTCCTCTGGATATGTTTAAATCCCACACCGTAGGGTCCTATAGGAGCCTACCAAACATTTTCGTGTCTGCCGTGTTGCTACTGAAATATTCCTGACAGAAACCTTATTATCACAATTTTAAAAATGCATATTGTAATAATTTGTTTTCAAATATTTTGTAAAAATCATGATATACCTAACATGTTTATTAGCGTGTGAAACTAAACAATAAACTCTATTACCTATCTATTAATTATCTTAGGACGGCATGTGGTAATAACTGTAATAAGATATGTAAACTTGTATATATATAATTATTATTTTAATTTACAATGTACATATACATAGATATAGTCTTACGCCTTACGCCGAAGGGGTACGCAGAGGTGTTTTACACCCACATTTCCGCAACTATGACTTTAGGTCTCACGTTATATGGAGCGAACCTGTTGCCATCTACCGGGAATAGTTCCAGACTACGTTCTTTTACTAAGAATTTCTTAACAAAAATACTTTCGCGCTAAAGACTTATGAACATTACAAATTAAAATAACGGACATAAAGAACACCTATTTAGGATCACACCATTTTTGTACGATGCGGGGATCGAACCCGTAATATTAAAAACTAGCTGACCCGCGCAACTTCGTCTGCTTCACATAAGAAAATTTTCCTCGTTTTTGCAACATTTTTCATTGATACTCCGCTCCTATTGGTCGTAGAGTCATGTTATAATATAGCTTATAGCCTCCCTCGATAATTGGACTATCCAACACTAACATTTTTCAATTCGGATCAGTTTTTTTTTTCTTTTTTTTTTGCTCGTCTAGTAGTCCTAGTTCCTGAGATTAGCGCGTTCAACCAAATAAACAAACTCTTTAGCTTTATAATATTAGTATAATAGATGCTGCTATAAAACTTAAAATAATACATGTAACGAGGCAGCTTGATTCAATGTAAGTAGGTCATTAAATATTGACCACACTAGTAATAGGTTGATAATATTCAACTCTTAACATTGCTTCCAAACCACTCATACTAAAGTTTGTATTCTTATTAGAGCCTAATAATACCTTTCCTATACCCTTCATTATCCAGTGGAGTCATTTTATTGATCTATCTATCATATACCAACAAGTTCAAACTCAAATCGTGTTTGATGCGATCGAATTGAAACGAATTTTACGGCAAATCTTTTTGATTACTCATGTATAATCTTGTTGAGAGTTAGGATGATTAAATATAAGCATAATTTAACCGAAATCACAGCGAGATGTACGATACACGGTAATTTATTTGTTTATTTATATCGCGCAGACACAATACTTTAGTTGTGTCGGTTATTTTTAGCTTTTTACACGGTTTTCGAGGTTATGTTTTTATGGGCTACGGATGTTTTGGTGCAATTTTATTGGTTAAATTAAGGTTGTTTTTTTTTGCCTAATTGGAAGGGTTAATATGTAAATATAATATGATTATAGGTATGCATAATGCTCAGCAAATATTAACAAAAGTTTTATAGATAAATTAAGGCATTGGATAAAGTACTATAATTATATTTGCTGTTCAATTGTTATCTATTTCTAGAAAATTATCATATTTATACTTTATAAAAACTAATCGAGGCTATTTTGGGATTATTTTCTACAGTAGGTATACACAAAGCCATGCTCGACTTCCAAGTTAATAATATACTTATTATTAGTTATTTATAATCATTCAATAAATTTTTATTTTTAGATTTTACATGCGGCACGCCAAATAGATGCCGATTTACAACGAATTTTAAGCCGTTTATTATAATGGATATGTGAATGTAAATAATAGTAGACGTATCTTTGTACCTACAATTATTTCAATTCAACGTTTTTATAGCTAGTGTTGGGCCATTGAAAATTTGCGTGTCGCTGTTCATGTCAAATAAATTTGTCAGTAGAGTTGTGCGTGTCACAATATTTTATTACATGTTAGGTACGAATGTAGAGGTACCTAGAAACATATAAAACTTCACGCACTGTACACATCCAACTATAATTCTTAGTAAACACGATAGTTCTGATTTTCAGTTTTTTGAGGTTAGACTATTGACCATAGGCTGTATGACTTGTTACTTTTGCGTATTGCTGTTTATTCTTTATGGTTTGACCACAGATTGTTTAATATTAATCGAGTTAACATTTCGCATGTGTTTGCTAGTTATGAACTAACACAAAGTTGTTACATTTACGAAGAAAGTATATTATTTAATTATATAGTTCTATACTATTACGCCTACGGTACCTATATTTAAGTCATATAAGATTAAAAATAACATAGGCAATAAAATGAATGACTAGGATATGGCGATTAAAAGCTAAAGGTAGGTATATTACTATTTATTCAACCTCATTAGTTCATTCGGTCTTGTATTTATCATGAGTAATTAAGTTATAAATTAAAAACAAATGTTTTATAAAATATGTTTTAAGAAGAAATAACCAAAACTTGTTTCAACTCTGTTCAAAACAGCTAGAAGAAACATTGCAATGCCATGAAAACTGACAACATTATGCATATCATTTATAATACTTTGTTTTATTTGCATAATCATTGTAAATTGATTGTCACATGCGTTTTATGCGAGTATTAATCAAAGTAAATATTCACGGATATAACTTGAACAAGCATTTGGATATATTATTGGCGAAAAACAGTTTTTGAACGATTTAATGTAAAATTAAACCACATCATACATTTTTAAACGTTATAAAGATAATTTTAACACGAGTGTACTGTTTACTTTTTTAAATCAAATGTATTCTTTTTTTGAATACTTTATTATTCAAGCGCCATTAAGGTTCCCTTTATTTCCTACAACAGTTACTACTACAATCTACTGTTTGACGTTATTTTTACGAAATACTTAGGAATAAATTAAATAACACAATACAACTTCCATTTTCTTTCTGGTGGCGTAATTAATGCGACAACACGTACCGACGGATGCTAGTTTTTGGCGAAAAAATACGCCTATGCGGTGTCAACCCTTGCTGCATGATCGTTATGTCATTACTATTACTGAAGGAAAACATCACATATTATTGAGAACATTTATAAAGATTTCACAAGTTTTAGTGTTGTTTTAAAAGTTATATAGTTTGTCATAAGTGACATTTTAATGACGTGACACACATAACCAGTTGTTTCTTTAAAACAAAAATTCTAATAATTAACTTCATTAAAATTAATACAGTTGCCTTTGGTGGCAATTATTTAAGTAATGTGACGTAATAGCGTGACTGGTAAGCCGGAGTTAGTGAAATGCCTGACGCATAATTTCGCTCTCATTATTATGATATTTGATTTCACTCCAGAATGTCGGCCTCATTATACCTATTGCCTGAGTGTATGCACGAGTTACAACTAGCTCCGTGTCGGAGCGCGCAAAAAGGCCTAACTTGTAATTGTTTTGGTAAACAAGTCCATGTGAGCGGCCGCGCGGCGCGCGGCGAGCGCCCGGCACCCGGAGCGGGCCTGGGGCTGTCGTCACTTACCGGGAGCCGAGAGCGGATCTGGCGGTTCATATCACACACAACACACATTGGCACGTGAACACGAGCACAGGCGTCGGCAGCGAGCGCCGGCGGCGCACCTCCGTACTGACCTGCCACTCTTGGTGATCACCATCTCGGTGCCCAGCTTGTGGAACTTCTCCCACAGGTCCTTGCCCTCGAGCGTGACCTTGGGGTCGTCGACGACACCGTCGTCGTCAGGCGGCAGCGGCGCGTACGGTGGCGGCGGCGGCTTGAGCAGCGGACAGGGCGCGGACAGCGCGGCGGCGGCGGCGAGCGCGGCCGGTAGATAGGGTGGCGGCGGCAGCGCGCCCGCCGTCAGCAGCGCCGACACCGAGAAGTCGCTCGGCCGCGGCGCCAGCAGCGGGTGGAACGCGACGGCGTCGCGCCGTTCCGCGCCCTCGAAGCGCATGCCCGCGCCGCCCGGGGCCCACGGCGCGCGCTCCACGGCCGGCGGGACCGACGGCTCCAGCGGCGCTCGCGCCCGCTCATGCAACGTCCATAAGCGCCGGCCGGCGGCTCGACACTCGTTCGTCCCGTGGCGACACCCGCTCGCGCGGCAGGCGTCAAACGACTGGCCGCCGGCGGCGCCGCGCGCGACACCCCTCCCGCCGCGCGCCGCCCAATGGCGCGGCGAGGGGGCGCGCGCGCCCCGCTCGGCCGGGCTCCGCCCCGGCGAGGCGCCGCGTTGTTTTTTCGTCGCGGGCGAGGTGTCCGCCGCCGCCACACCTCGCGCGCGCACCGCTCCGCTAATCTGGTTAATGCGGCGCGCGGGGGCCACTCGCGCCCGCGCCCGCGCCCGCGCCCGCCGCCTCCTTCTAATTGGACACGTTTCCGTTCGTTCATCAATTGAACTCGTTACGCGCTCGGCGTATCTTTTGTGCGGCCGCCGCTCGAGATGGCCCCGCGCGACACAGCGCGACGCCGCATCGTCGCGCGACAACACACTCATGCAAGAGTTTTGTTGCTCCTTGTTGCTCCTTGTTGCTCTTTGTCGCCGACTGCTGCTGCGTCTGACTCTACAACTAATTTAAGTTTGTTTAATTCCTGCGAGAACTCTATCTTGTTACTTGAGATGGTTTTTAATGAAAACCGCGCTAACAATATTTTCTGTAGTTTACGGTAAGTAGGTAGGTAGTAAGCGGGTGTAGTTAATGTTCTTATCTAAATCGGTGTTGGCCGATGAAAGAACAATACAATTAAGTTAATCAACTTATTGCCAGTGAGTGAGCGGTGGCCGCCGAGATTCGTTTGTTAGGTATTTAAGTGAGGTGTGAGTTCGCGGGAACTTTGTTTACTTATCTACATTATATGTACTTATCTAGTTTACATACGTCCTATTATTACACTCGTTCAGTTAATCTACTAAGATTATTCTTTCAGTTCGTTATTGTAATCCGTGTTTGTTACTTTATTATTTTGTTTAAACTAGGCAAGCATGGCGCTTTTATTTATATTGAGTAGAACTATTACGGCTATTAATGAAGACATTCCGTGGAATATAAACTTTATTAAGTATAATTTTAGTTCTCATTTTATATTCCGTCAAAAATATTTGCTTGGACAGGTTATTAGCGCTTCATTCGTTGTAAGTTTGTCATAACTTTGGTCAAGTAACCGAATTGTTCTTCTTCTTAGTCTTATGCCTCATTTATTCTAGCCGCCTGAAAGCCTCTGACTTTAGGATAATGAAGCCTTAAATGGAGATTCATCTAACTTAAAAGCTTAAAAAAGGGAAAAGCCTTTGGCTACCGGAATCTCAAACACAATCAAAAAAAGATTGTCTCGCTATATTCTGCTTTTCTGCAGGAAGGCGTCTTGTATTTTAACAACCGACTTACATAATCGACGCGACGGTTGCCACTTACGATCAGTGACTATACCATAAGCTTCGAAAGTCTCTGATGGTACTACGTTTGATTCTCGGCCTAGGTATCATGTTTTAAATTAAGATTCGTTTATTGATGTAACTGTACTTTATAAGTCTACTTTATTTAGCATTATAATATCATATAATATCTTTAGTATCCCGCGGTTTCCCCACCCAAATTCCACGAGAAACATACAGGGATCTCTTCGTCTTTTCGTGTGGTTAGTGGCCAACCTGTTGTCAAGAGTTGTTCAAGCCGCCCGTTGGCCTCCGACATAGCTTAACGAATGCTGTCAATTTGACAACAACCGGGACCGACTTTTTACGTGCCCTCCGAAGCACGAAGACGCTCTGATGAAATACCACTAAGCGGTCACCCATCTATAGACAGACCGCACCCAACGTTGCTTAAAATAAAAATGATCCTATGTTAATTCTGCACATATTCTACCTCTGTGCCAAATTTCATCCAAATTCGTTCAAGAGTTTGCGAGTGATTGAGTACCGATCTTAACTTATGTGGGGGCCAGTCAGTGCAGACCGGCGACACTTCGACCCAGTGGGATCTTTTGTGTAGACACTCTCCCAATAACGACTGCCATAGATGTTCATGGCAGCCGGGACCAACGGCTTAACGTGCTTTCCGACGCACGGAGCAGGCGATAATTGTCAATCAATACGCACATAATTTCGAAAAGTCATATAACTTCCGAAAGTCAGAGGTGCGCGACGTGGGTTCGAACCCGAGACCTTCTGCATTGGAGTCTATTGGTCTCCCCACAGAGCTATCGCTGCTCGCGAGTGATTGAGTAACACATACAAATATCTATACAATCCTCACGCTTATAATAAGTATTAGTAGCCATACCTATTAACTCATTAATTAAACGGAAATCAGGTACAATGAAAAAATCAGGTACAATGAAAAATCAGGTTCAATGAAAAAATAAGGCACAATGAAAAAATCAGGTACAATGAAAAAAGCATAGTGTCTAGGTTTGCGGGTTACGCGCTTTAGCTAAGACTAAAAAATAAAAACTGGTAACAAAAAGTGACAAAAGTTTATGAAGCATACTTATTAAAACAATAGTTAATAGGACATTTAGATGAAAACATCTCGGAGAAAGATTTTTAATTAGGATTTACAAGACATCTCTCGCTCTAGGAATAAATTCTGTGCCGCGGGGGACTTTACAAACATTCAAACAACGGACACAAAAAACATACAGACTCGGAACAACCATTTGTGGATCACACAATTTTTGATCCCATGTGGGAATCGAACTCCCTCTACATTCACAGGTAGGCATGCATGCAGATATTTAAAAGCCAACAATTAGATGTACCTACATTTTATTCTCAACATCATTTCAATAAAAGTATCTAAGTAGGTACTTAAATAAACCATCGAGTTTAGATCACACAATTTTTTGGGATCAAACTCACTCTCTGTTAAAGTCTTCAAACAGACGTATCAACCTACAATTTATTCTCAAAATAACATTGTAATAAAGATACTTAAATATATCTTCAAGTTTCAAAAGCCAATATTACAGTCTCGTTTCATAATTATTTATTCTCATCGCTAATAGAAGTCTTTTAAAAACTATTCTTATTTATCTCCAGGATGCAGATAGTAGGTATTCGCAACATCGGGCAATGAAGATAACAGTTGTAAATAAATTAATGAAACTCTGTAAATAAAAAATGGTGTAAATAAAAATTGTCTTACGTTACGATACCTACTTTATTTGTAATAGTAATAAGAAGTCAGGTTTTGACCTACTCTTCGCTATTCATTAATAAGGCTCATACCTGATATACTATTTTGTATTTAAAACATAACCAACTATTTTAATTGAAATTAAACTACTATATACGGATTTTTTCGCGTTGTTTATTTGACACTTTATTACAAAATTTTGAAAACTGTGACACTACTATTACTATTAAACTTCACTAATTTTTAAGCTAATTAAATTATGGAAACTATTGAAACTATTTATACTATTATACTATTTATATTTACACTTTCCCCGACGTTTCGGTTGCTTTTCAGCAGCCATGGTCAAGTGGAAAGTGTCAAATAAACAACGCGATAAAATCCGTATATAGTAGTTTAATTTTAATGAATAACATTCGCGTAAACAGAAGACAATATTACAACTATTTTAAGATATAAATACCTATTACACATACACAGACACCTTAGTACTTGCCTACGAATATTCTCAGCTCGATATGACGGGATAACATTTTGGCAACTACTGATAGTATTCCCTACTAAAAGAGATGTTTAAGTGAATGTGTAATACTCGTAAATATCATTAGATAAAGACATTATTTTAAGATGTCTTTTAAATTGTTTATTCTAGGATTTTTAGGTACGTCTTTTGAACTGAAGGTTTACTATCAATTCAGATTGCTCTCTATACTCTTTGGCACTTTGACACGAGGCGCTCATAGCCAGTTGCACTCACTGATCGGTAAACGATTAGCGAGGATGTTGGGTGCGGTCAGTCTATAGATGGGTGACCGCGTAGTGGTTTTTCAACTGAGCGTCTCCGTGCTTCGGAAGGCACGTAAAAGGTCGGTCCCGGTTGTTGTCAAATTAACAGCAGTCGTTAAGCCATGTCAGAGGCCTACGGGCGGCTTGAACAACTCTTGACAACAGGTTGGCCACTAACCATACGAGAAGAAAGAAAAAGAAGACTCTTTGACACGTGTAAATTGCCAGTTTGCGTGATGATGTCTGTTCAAAATATTGTTTTAATCTAGTCTCAGTGTAATAAATTAAATGAAAAGGATTTATTATTATCCTAACTGAAAAATAAATATCAAATGTGAACTTAATTTGCATTTCAGTTTATGTTTGACGTGTACCTATTAGACTAGATTGCCACTGTTTTCTTAACACCATAGAAATAATTGTTCTTCTGTATATCGTCGTTATTACTATGAATAATTTTAAAACATGTATGGGAAGGTATACTAACAATTAAGTGACCAGGTGTGTCGCAATCCATATATGTTATAGCTTTAGGCAACTGGCAAGACAAGTGACTTAAGCATTAAGTGCCTGTCTTTGCGCACCATCTATGCAATTGCCCGCTGTCAAATATGTCTTGCAAGTCTGTTGAAGAGTTGTTTTATTATGCGCAAAATTAATATTTACATTAAAATTCGTCAAAATTTCATTGTCTACTAACATTAGTATTTTAAGGTTATTGTTACTAACACTATGGACTTCGTCCGAAATAAACGTATTATTATTATTACATTTTGAAAAACATTGACTAACGTAAGAAATATACAAACTATGAAAATTACTAACTTAGTTTGGTATTAAACGAATTTGACACACCTTTTCTTTATTAACCTATTGAATGGCAGCGTGACACCGGCGGAGAGTCATAATAGGTTTTCAATTATTTCCGGCGTACCAAAAATAGACAAGTTAAGATAGACAATTTATTGGTTACTTTTCAGCAGTAAAGGTATAGGATAGGATGACACAAAAGTACTCATGATGAATGCAACCGTTTATCTTATCTTATCTTATGTGGGGGCTAGTCAGTGCAGACCAGCGACACTTCGACCCAGTGGGATCTTTTGTGTCGACACTCTCCCAATAACGACTGCCATAGATGTTCATGGCAGCCGGGACCGACGGCTTAACGTGCTCTCCGAGGCACGGAGCAGCCGATAATTGTCAATCAATACGCACATCATTTCGAAAAGTCATACAACCGAAAGTCAGAGGTGCGCGATGTGGGTTCGAACCCGAGACCTTTGCATTGCAGTTTGTTGGTCTCCCCACTGAGCTACCGCTGTTATTATATACCTACTGACTAGTGATATAAGCATTAAAACCAATACGCCATCCGTGCAATCTACAGAATCAAAGCTTAAAACATTTCCAGCGATAGCTCATCGCTGCTCAATGCAACCGTTTTCTTTTCTATTGTGTCACGGGTTCCTTTACGAACATTCAAACAGACACAAACAACAACCTGGCTCGGAGTAACTATTTGTGGAGCACACAATATTTTATCCCTTGTGTTAATCGAAATCACTACACTCGACACTGTGGTAATGTCGACGCGACTAGTAAAACCAAAATACAATGCAGCGAAAAAAAGTGAGTAAGATCTTTGTACTTTATACCAGGGATGTTGCGAATATTCGCATCCGCATCCGTAATTGCGGAGCTTTCGCATCGATTTGGACATCTGCATCCGCATCTGCATCCGCAATAATCAACGTGGATGTTAATGCGGATCCAGATATAGCGCAGGTTGTGACAAGAAAATGGGTGGGCGATGAATGGCGCGATGATTTTTCAAGTGAAGATGAGAATCAAGAAACACTAGAAAATGGTATAGCTACATTTATGAACCTTTGCAAAACAGGCTTCAACCTGCAGAGGTGATATTAGATACTTTTTATTTAACAAGCTGCACAATTTTCGACAACATCCGCATCCGCAAATGCGGAGCTTCCGCATCGATTTGGAAATCCGCATCTGCATCCGCATTTGCGGATGTGAGTCTTTAAATATCCGTATCCGCATCCGCATCCGCGGATGTCAAAAAATCTGCATCCGCAACATCCCTGCTTTATACCTATATGTTTAATAAATAGTTTTGAGTACAAACTAAAACCTACAACAAGCATTTGGAACATATAGACATAACTTTAAGATATGTATTATAAGATATTATTATATTTTTGTGTAGTTGCCTCGCTGATTTCAGCATGAATGGGCCGGCTCGACCGGGTAAGGACCCACTACCCTCTCACAGAGTATCGACCTGAAATACCAGTATGCCTACTGTTGTGTTTCGTTCGGTGAGTGAGAGTGCTGGAGGCCCAATTACCCTCTTTCCCCCTTCCCGTTTCTTCTCCTTTCCACATCCTTTTTTTTCCGAAGGGTCGGCAACGTGCAATTGATGCCTCTGGTGTTGCAAGCGTCCATAGGCTACGGTGACCACTTACCATCAGGTGGGCCATATGCTTGTTTGCCACCTCAGTCATATAAAAAAAATAAGTATACCTTGAAATTAAACTACTATATACGAATTTTATCGCGTTGTTTATTTGACACTTTATTACAACATTTAGAAAAACTGTTACACTACTATTATTATTAAACTTTACTAATTTTTAAGCTAATTAAATTATAGAAACTATTTATACTATTACTATACTATTATACTATTTATATTTATGTTCACACTTTCCCCGACGTTTCGGTTGCTTTTCAGCAGCCATGGTCACGGGGGGACTAAGATGGTAGTTGTCCCAATGTTCCAGTGTAGTTATTTCAAAGTACCCGAACATAATTTAATCATGGGTGTTTCTATTTACGCAGAATGAGCTCAAAGTATCATGAAGTCTAGCTGTGGTTTGCTTCTTCTAAATCAATTATATTATTTATAAATAAAATACGTATATAGTAGTTTAATTTAAATGAATAACATTCGCGTAAACACAAGACAATATTATAAGTATACATACCTATTAATTTCAAAGCTCCACATACAATTTTTATACAAAAAAATTCATTAAAACAACTCGTTTTCGTATAGGTATTCGCCTCAACTCGATAACATGACCTATTTCATAGTTATTCAGCTCCCGAGTAATACCTACATACTACAAACTAACTACCCTTCAGGCATCACACTAAATTACTATATTGAGGATCGGTACTAAGAATTACCTGATACCCAATATTGCTCAAACAACAATATTGCTCAAACAAGGACCGAAGAGCCGAGCCGAGACGTAACTATCAGAGGCGGCTGTGCAATTATTTGAACCGGGAGATAATAAAGGAGACGCTTTTACTTAGTATATTATAGTCAGTTTCCGTGTCAGGTAGACACGGAAAATTTGATATTGCTGGACATAGCACGGATGGCGTAGAGGACAAGTTTGTTTTCGTTTTGTTTTCATATGCATTAATGTGTATTTTTTTTTTGCTCCTACTTCCACACTCCACCTGATGGTAAGCAGTCGTGTGGTCTAAGAGCAGTGGCCTCCACACCGCCCTCATGGCAGCCGAGGCGATGTTGAGGTCTCTACTTTGACGGCCTGAGAAGGTGCTTTTTCACGCCCCGCTTAAAGGATCCAGGATTGAAGGAAGAATGTATTAATAAATTATTGTTAGTAGGCCTGCGAGAATACCAGCGTTGCAGTCTTTACTGCAACAATAGCTGACGCAGTTGCCTAATTTGATGTCCATGTACCGTTTACTGCTTAATTGTATTTATTATTGTTTTTGAAATTATGTATTTATGGAGATTCAAATAAAACATTTTTCTTTCTTTCTTTCTTTCTTCTACTTTACCGCTGCCACAGCGCTATAGGTTGTAGGTTCGAATCCCACAAACAATTTTTCTGAGTTTCTGTGTATTTTGTGTTCGTTAATTGTTGTGAATTTCCACGCCACATAGGAAGTAATTCCTAGTGCAGAATTTGTCTCTTTAAAGAAAAGATTGTAGTTTATTAAAACCAAGCGAAGGCAAAGGTTTACTAACCTATTACATCAAGTCCGAACTTAATATATAATGCTCCGTACTTAAAGTAATTTAGCGCCGGTAGCCATCAACCAGTGTCGCTAAAATCTATGCTAATATTATAAGGCTAAAGAGTTTGTTTGTTTGTTTGAACGCGCTAATCTCAGGAACTACTGGTTCGATTTGAAAAATAAAAAGTAACTAATCACCGGTCTCGTGGTACAAGATTCAAATTATGGCTATTGGCTTCCGGAGACTATTGGCTGCCCAATAAGATTGGAAGAACTAAAAAAATGCTACTAAAAGTGAGTGTTAAACCCCTACCTACGTCTCGAAGAATTGTCTATGTATATGAGTCACGTTATCATGACACTGATAAGAGGTTTAGGTGGTCATAAAATGTACTTACCTAATATTAACGTCTTCGAGGCCTCTGCGTGTTGTGCCTGTATTCCCGAGCAAGCCTTCCACAATAGAATTTCCACAGGAAAGACTTCTAGATATTTATTAAAATGAGGAATATTACAAATAATAATAATCATCTCTTAATTCTAAAAGCAAGAAATCCTTTCAACTTGGTAGGTAGGAAGCTGGGTGATTACGCATTATGCATTCATGACTTAAACTGATGTCATTATTTTTGTACAATAATAATATAAAAATAATAGTAGATAATAATAATAGATTGAGAAACAGATGTATTTTATAAATCAAATATTAATATTTATCGTTCAAAAGTATATCTTTGAAAGCGCCATCTTGCGGCGAGTAGCCGTCAACTAAATTACACGCCAACTATTTTTGCTAAGTAGTTGATCAGTGAAGTGTTTATTTTTCTTTATTTAATTTTATTAAGGCAACCTTCTGAAAATAAGACAATGGTAAAGGAATCTAGCATAAGAGATAACCTAGGTTAATATACACACTGACAGAATAATGTTCAAATGAAGTGATTGGATTATGCATAAGCCTCGGTTACTTACACGTAATATTAAAATGGATGGCGGAAGACGTAGTGGTTTAAGAGGTCGCCTCGCGACTGCCGCTGCGCCGACTGTTGTGGGTTCGATCTCCATGAGGTACAAAAATGTGTATGATCCTCAAATAGTTGTGCCGTTGAAATTAAACTACTATATACGGATTTTATCGCGTTGTTTATTTGACACTTTATTACATAATTTAGAAACTGTTAGACTACTATTACTATTAAACTTTACTAATTTTAAGCTAATTAAATTATTGAAACTAATAAAACTATATATATATACACTTTCTCCGACGGTTCGGTTGCTTTTCAGCAGCCATGGTCACGGGGATACTAAGATGGTAGTTGTCTAAATGTTCCAGTGTAGTTATTTCAAATTGTAACGAGTCTAGGCGTTCTTTGTGTCCGTTGTTTGAATGTTTGGAAAGACCCCTGTGGCACAGGATTTTTTCCTAGAGCGGGCGATGTCTTTTTTAAAATCTAAATTAGACTATGTTGTCTTTCGTTTACACGAATGTTGTTTGAAATTAAACTACTTTATACGGATTTTAATGCGGTTTATTTTTAAAAGATAAGGCTTCACGTGTAATAGGTAGATATGTCTTTGCCAACCTATATGGAATGTGAGACTATGTATGTATATGAATCTATACTTTATAAGAAGTGATGGTACTCAAAAGATTGAAGTTATTTGGACTTGTAATCAAGTGGTCGGGAATTGACCCCATTACATAACTGACGTACCTAAGACCACTAATAAAATACAAGCACTTAACTAAACCGGTGGGATTCACAAGGATACTAGAAATTTATAACACAAATTACCAGTCATCATAAAAAGAAAACACAAGACTAGGCTAAATAAATACTTGCCAGTAGTAAAAATGAAAAAAAACTGGAGGATAATTAATTAGTCTGTGGTCGGTCGGTGTCATGACGCTTTTATTACCTGATTATAGGCTGAACGCGCTTATTGCCTTAGCTTACTTTTTGTAAAAATAAAACAGTGTTTATAAACTTTATAATTACCGTTGACTTAGGAATTTACGGACACCATCTTGTGTAAAACGTTTTGACGTACGAATATGGCGGGAAAGTAAGTATTGTGAGCGAATAAAGTATTTTAGTCTTTACACATTATAATAAAGCAGCGATAGCGACTATTGGACTGCCACGTATAAGTCTCGAGTTCGAACCCAAGGCGCGCATCTCTGACTTTTAGAAGTTATGTGCGTATTAAATAGTTAATTATCGCTCGCTTTAACGGTGAAGGATTACATCGTGAGAAAACTTCCAGTTCTCCATAATGTTCTCGAAGATATGTGAAGTCTGCCAACCGCACTGCGCCAGCGTGGTGGACTGTGGCCTAAAACTTCTCACTTTGAAAAGAGACCCGTGCCCAGCAGTGGGACAGTTTAATACAGGACCGATATTATTGTGATAATTGCCTATATTATAAATATCTTACTAACTCTGACTGCTTCATAGTTCTCACGTTAGAATGAGCTAAGTCAATAAAGCGGTTTAGTATCAATCGTCAGATCGGTTATAATGTTACTAGATGTTCCCGCGGTTTCACCCGCGTTTATCGTTACAGCGCCGCCCCCGTGGGTCGCAGCGTGATGTTATATAGCCTATAGCCTTCTCGATAAATAGGCTATCTAACACTAACAAACAAATAAACAAACTCTTCAGCTTTATAATATTAGTATACATTGACGTCACAAACCCCCACTCCCGAACTTTAGTGCGTTATATTTTAGTAATTTTTTATTGTTTTGTTAAAACAAAAAAATAGATGTCCAATATTTAGTAGTATAATTATTTGTTTTTGTAATTATGTTACCTTTTTAATACGTTTGTAAATATATATTAGGTTAATTATTTTTAAAATTAATAATGTAAATATTTGTGTCAATAAAATGATCTTTGTATGTCTGACTTTACAATGTTGTTTCTTTAATTAATAGTTAATTATCAGTCAGGAATAGTCAGGATAGTTTTTGTCACAATAGATATTCATAACATTCTTGATGATGAGTGTTGGTGCTTTTTATGACATTTCACGAACATAATTAGTAGTGGTTAGTGTAACCGACTGCTACGCCTGAGGTCGCGGGTTCGATTCCCGCACAAGTCAAACATTTGTGTGCATAGACATGGATGTATATCTTGGTCTGGGTGTTTCTATGAATAATATGTATGTATTTACAAAAAAGAAGTGTAATCTATCCATAGCATAAGCTCTGCTTAGTTTGGGTTAGATGGTGTTGTGTGTATGTGGTAGAATATTATTATTATTATAGCTTATGATAATTATATTATCAAACATCACTAAAGAATGCGCTTATGTTTGCGGTCAAACATGGAGTTTCAGATACGTTGCCTGATATATGTTATTAAAGTTACGAATAAAATGATCATTGCTATCTTCTCTCTATCTTCTTTTAAAGCTTAATGGAATCATTAATAATTAAGCTTAATTAAATAATACCTAACACAAATACTGGTCTTTGTAAATATTATATTAAGTACCTACGTCTCTCTCTTTGCTAAGTAGGAAACTGGAAAGTGGCATTCTTTTGCTAACATCTCCTGTATACTACTAAATGAACTCGTTGCAAGTTCCAAGGCAGTTTAAATATCTCTAGGAGTTCGAGTTCGTTCGTTCGTGTCAAAACCTCGACGTGGAATAGCAGTAGTCCTACTGTTGTGTTTCGTTCGGTGAGTGAGAGTACCGGAGGCCCAATCACCCCCTTTCCCCCATCCCGCTTCCTTTCCATCCCACGTCCTTTCCTAAAGGGTCGGCAACGCGCAAGTGATGCCTCTGGTATTGCAGGCGTCCATAGGCTACGATGACCACTTACCATCAGGTGAGCCGTATGCTTGCTTGCCACCTTAGTTGTAAAAAAAAAAAGAAAAAGAAAACGAACTTACTTTATTCTTCTTTTTCTTTTAGGTAACTAAGATTACTGTCACACTAGAAGTAATTTCTGTGTTGCAAGCGACTAAACAAACATTCAAAACACGGATACAAAAAACACTCGAACTCGGAACAATAAGTAGAGCATCACACAATATTTTGCTCCGTGTCGAACCCACAGTTCTCAGCGCGGCCGCAGTAGTGATGCGACTAACTAAGCCGCACAGCCGTTTCCATGAATATATGATAACATTTCACCAGCCAGTAGTCCCCTAAGTGGTGACAGGCACTTGACAATTTTGCTATATATGCATCTGATATAGCACCATATTTAATCATTCTGGCTCATCCTACTGTAGCAATAGCTGATGTACTTATGAAGATGTTTAGCTATCAATGATTATTGTGAGTTAGTTTTAATTGTGTGTGCCGGAGGGCGCGAGACGACCTCCAGCCACCCTGAGTTTTGAACGGGGGGTGGTGGGCTTCGTGGGCCTGCCCGCCATCCGTTCAGCACCAGGTCTAAGAGGCGGCGTGCGTGTTCCCACGCGCGCCTCTGTGTCGTGTCCGTCTCCCCTCTAGGGGGGGACAGTAAGGATTTTTGTTTAGTGGTGACTAGATCTTGTCGTGTAGTGGCTTGCCGTTTCATACGGCGCGCGGCGGGCCGAAACCTCGGCGGGGTCGCGACCGTATGTGCACGTGATTCGCGCGACCCCGCCAATAGTGGTTTTGTCGAGGTACACTGTGGTAAGTTTAGTCGGTATTCCAGGAGGTACATTACTCTTATTCCATCTTTTTTTTTCCACCCCGGCGAGTCCGACATAACCCCTCCGCCCGCCCCCGTGGAGGGGTTGCGTCAATGCATTCCCCACGTAAAAAATAAAAATTGTGTATAAAAGCTTCGATAAAAAAAAACAAAACTATATATCCGAAAAGGGGTAAGCAGAGAGCTATTGCACTCGCATTTCACTATCAATGTTTTTAACCTACTATAGTCTGATCCGTCTGATGTTTCCAGACTCCGTGTTACTACTGAGAAATTCCTCACATCATAACCTAAAACGTCCTTGTCTAACCCGAAAATCGATCCTTGCAAACATAAACAAGTATTCTCAGAATCATTGAGACAGTTAATAATATGTAAATTATTCTAACAGAATAACCAATGTACTTGTAAAACCTCATGGTAAGGAGACAAAAGATTGTAAACATCGGTGAGTCTTAAGGAGGGAATTAGAGGAGAGATTCAAATGATTGGCGACGAGTAAGAGGGAGACACTCAATAACGACCCTCAGGCGCCGCGTCACACCTAATGACGTCACTGATTTATTTTAAATATCGACAAGAAAAACCGTTTAGATACGTCATGGGCCCGTAGATAACACTGGCAGGAGTTTCAAAATAAATCCAGATTCGAACAAGATTCGATACTCAAATTTTGGCGGTATTGTGAATTCGAATTATAAATTTGAATTTCGAATTTAAGTTGACGTTAGTGAAGAGGCTTCAAGATACACATTTATAATCTTTTAAGTATGTTAGTAAAGACAATTGTCTGCCCTTCTTTAGAAATTGAATAAATTAAGGTATTATGTTTAAAGAGAGTACCTACGGCTATCATTGTAGGCAGCGGTTCGGCTGTGTACTCGGAGTATTCCGCTTTCGGCACCAATTTTTTCGGCACCTATGGTTTCGGAAATAAAAAGTGGAATAGCTTAGGTGCCGAAACCATAGGTGCCGAAAAAATTGGTGCCGAAAGCGGAATACTCCGTGTACTCTTGACATTGCTGAAATCTATGAGCGGCGGTTGACACTTACCATCAGGTGGGCTGCGAACTCGTCTGCATTGGCTGCAACAAAAATAACAAAATGAAGTTATTTTTTTCTTACAGGTCTAGCGTATTATTATTTTAATCCTAACTAATATTATAAAAGCGAGTGGGACTTTGTTTGTTACGCATTCACGCATTAACTACTTGGACGATTATCGTAAAATTGTGCATACTCGTTGTCAGAGGTACGGAAATGTACATACGATACCTTTGATCCAAAAAAAGTTCTGTATCCGAGGGATAAAAATTGACGCAATCTGCATGAACGTGAGCGAAGCCGTAGGCAAAATATAGTGATATCCTTACTAATATTATAAATAACTTTGTCTGTCTGTCTGTTACCTTTTCACTGCTAAACCATTTAACCGATTTAGATGAAATTTGGTACAGATATAGTTTGAAACCTGGAGAAGGACATAGACTACTTTTTATTGATGTAGGTACCACGCGGGCGGAGCCGCGCGCAAAAGCTAGTTATAAATAAATATACATGTAACATTTTAGATTAGTAATCATGCATATGCATGCTTTTTATCACAGAGTGCCTAGGTTCGTATGTCAAACAGCGGTTATTTTTTATCTTAGATTTCCCACGGGAGCGTCAAACGTGGAGTAATAAAGTACCATGAGTAAATCATTCCAACTCTATCTTCAACCGATCCCTATTTAGTAAAAAGGCTTCTGAACTAGCATATATTAGACGGCACGGCTGGCGTTGTGGTGCAAGTGGTTACCTCGCTACTGAAACTGCGCCGAGTGTTCGAATCCCAGGAGGAGGCTGTGGTCGGTAAACAAAAAATATATTTATATACCTATCATTTATATGGCTGTTATTGTCGGCCAATATATTGCAGCCATACATTGCAGTATATGTATACATTACAGTATATGTATACATTACAGTACCTAAGTATTGGCACGTTTAGCTGTTCATAGAGGACTATTAGTGCCCACACTTATGTATGGAAGTGAAAGTTGGGTATGGCAAAAGAAGCATGAGAGCAGAATAAATGCTGTAGAAATGAGAGCGTTGAGAAGCATATGTGGTGTGACTCTGAAAGATAGAATAAGGAATAGTGTGATTAGAGAGAGATGCGGCATGAAAGTGGATATAGTGACGAGAATAGAAAAGGGTATGTTAAGCTGGTTTGGACATGTAGAAAGAATGGACGAGGAAAGACTGACTAAGAAAGTTTATAAGGCTAGTGTGAATGGAACAGTCGCAAGAGGAAAATCTAGGCGAACGTTTCTCGATCAGATCGGAGGCGTTCTGGACAAAGGCCAGGTTAAGAGCTCCTTGAACCGACGGGCGTGTATGAGGAATGTGAATGAAGCCAGAGAAGTGTGTCAGGATCGTAGCAAATGGAAATCCGTAGTCTCTGCCTACCCCTCTGGGAAACAGGCGTGAATCTATGTATGTATTGTTTAAAATAACTCCCGCACTAGGAATAATTCCTGTGTCGCGGGGACTTCACAAACATTCAAACAACGGACACAAAGAACACGCAGACTCGGAGCAACTATTTGTAGATTATACAAAGTTTTGTCCCGCGTGGGATTCGAACCCACAACACTCGGCGCAGTGGCAGTCGCGAGGCGACCACTTTGACCAATACGCCATCCGTGCAGTCAAGTACAGAAGTAGACATACTTAACCCATTCAATGCGGCAACAAATTTTGCTTTCACTAGCCAAAATCAGCTCGTATTCAACGTAAACGCAGATCGGCGTCAGCCGCACTTGATGAAATAAAAAAAAACAAAATATCTAAAAACTACTCATATCAGGCATTTCATTAGTAAATTCCAAACACATTTGTTTGTTCAAACACATATAATATCTTTAAATTTGGGTAAAATATAAAACAACTATACATGACGTCGATCGGCGTCCGCCGCATTGAATGGGTTAGGTAATATCTTTCTTTCATTATTAATACATGTAAGTTAAATAAAATACAACATTAACACGTGCAATAATTAAAATGTTAAGCAGAAGTCATGCATTATGTAATAGGTATGTACAGTGAACCAATATATATTCAATATTGATCTCATACAACGAGTATTCTTCGCGATCATTTCATGAGAACTTAATTATAACATTACAATTTTGGATTGAGAAAGTATTGTAAGAATTGCTAGTTTTTCGTATTTGGTTTTGCCTGTATGCTATAGCTATGAAAACTGGCTTATTTGCTAGTTTTCTGTCTATGGCTTTTTCTGTATAAAACTATATTAATGTAACGAAGTCTGTCTTTTCAGCTTTCATATGTAATTTGTTATCAATATAATCAAATGAGAAGTCTTGACTCACGTATCGACATTGACTCACGAACTACCAGTTCAATTATCGAAATGTTTATTTTAATATGTTGCACAGAAGTTGACAATATGAAGTAAACAATACAATTTCCCGCCGATATTAAGATGATTTTTTATAATAATAATAATATTCTACCACATACACACAACACCATCTAGCCCAAACTAAGCAGAGCTTGTACTATGGGTACTAGACAATGGATAAACATACATATATACTTTTTTTTTTGTAAATACATACATATTATACATAGAAACACCCAGACCAAGACAAACATCCATGTTCATGCACACAAATGTTTGACTTGTGCGGGAATCGAACCCGCGACCTCAGGCGTGGCAGTCGGTTACACTAGCCGCTACGCCATCGAGGCCGCTTAAAGTTACTTTGTTATTTCTATATGACAAATAGAGGCTTCAAATATAAGTAGGTAAATATAATTTCTAATAATTGTATGCAGATTTTTCATGAATTACTCTGTCTATTGCTAAAAACCGCATGAAAATCCGTTCAGTACTATTGAGTTTATCGCGAATAGACAGACGTGACGAGGAATTTTCTTTTATAATATGTAGTGATTGAAAATCACGGACACAAGCTATTCTTTAAAATACAAACACCAAACTATATGGTTAGTGTTTGAAAATACGGAAAATATCCTTAAAGCAAGCCATCATCATCATCATTTCAGCCTATTGCAGTCCACTGCTGGACATAAGCCTCCCCCAGGGTGCACCACAAGGCCCGATCTCCCGTTTTTGCCATCCAGTCAGTCATCCAGTTAAAGCAAACGTTCTTTATAAAATTCACCTCAAAAAGATTTTTTTTTATACAGCTAAGGTGGCAAACAAGCATACAGCCCACCTGATGATAAGTGGTCACCGTAGCTTATGGACGCCTGCGACACCAGAGGCATCATTTGTGCGTTGCCGACCCTTTAGGAAAGGAAGTGGGAAGGAGAAGGAGCGGGATGGGGGAAAGGGGATGATTGGGCCTCCGGCACTCTCACTCACCGAACGAAACACAACAGTAGGAATACTGCTATTTCACGTCGATATTCTGTGAGAGTGTAACCTTCCCTGATCGAGCCGGCCCATTCATGCTGAAATCAGCGAAAATTCCAAATTCCAAAAATTTCGTACACCGAACCCCAATTACTTAGAACTTTGTCACATTCACAACTCAAATTTCCTAAACGTTCGTCGCGAATATTTACTTACTTATTTACTGCGACAGGGTTGCATCATACCGAGGGGCTGATACAATAAGTACGTCTTCAGATATCGAGATAATTCAGTTATAAGATTTGCGGTGAAGGGACGCCACGTTTAAATTGAGATATTTTGGTTACAAATAAGTATTTTGAATTCGTATAATGTCCCCGATGGGGTGTCGTATTGGAGAATTACTGAACAGGAAATGTTTTAAGCTTTGATTCTGTAGATTGCACGGATGGCGTATTGGTTTTAATGCTTATATCACTAGTCAGTAGGTATATAATAACAGCGGTAGCTCAGCGGGGAGACCAACAGACTGCAATGCAGAGGGTCTCGGGTTCGAACCTACGTTGCGCACCTCTGACATTCGGAAGTTATATGACTTTTCGAAATTATGTGCGTATTGATTGACAATTTTCGCCTGCTCCGAGCCTCGGAGAGCACGTTAAGCCGTCGGTCCCAGCTGCCATGAACACCTATGGCAGTCGTTATTGGGAAGTCAGTGCCCTCTAATATCATGACACTGGTCTAGCTTAAATGTATCCTTAGCCTTCGGGTTGCGGAGGTCAGATGGCAGTCGCTCCGTGTAAAAACTGATATCCAGTCAAATCCTATTAGACTAGAAAGCCGACCCCAAGAGATTTGGGAATAATAATAAAGGCTAAGAAGAAGAGAAGATCACTTTACTTGGTTCGGAGGAAAAATGTTTTTGATTAACTATTCTTTTATTTTTACTTATTTAAAAGGCAACATTAGGAATAATTGCTGTGTCACAGGGGACTTTACAAACACTTAAACAACGGACACAGAGATCACCTAGACCCGAAACAACTATTTATGGATCACAAAAATTTTTGTCCCGTGTGGGGATCGAACCCACAACACTCTGGGCGGTAACATTGGCGAGGTGACTACTTAAACCAATTCGCCATCTATGCAGGTAGGTATGTATGTAAGCCTCCGGCATTAAGACCTACTTTTTGTAGGAAGATGGTACCATCCGGGAGAACCGGCTCAGTCGTGCCGTCACCAATTGGCAACAACCTCTTCAACTCATAATATCATTATTTTCTCATTGGCATTTGAAAAGTCCAAATTACTCGCACGATCTCCAAAACAGCAATAACTTATTTAATACATCTATTAATTTAATTGGCTATTTTATAACCTTAAAACCTGTATTTATAAGCCAATCATTTGTAGTGTTGTAACCAAAATATTTATAGTGTCGATAAATTGAGGGATATTTGTAATTGGTGTGACGACATCGATTTGGTACGGCACTAGCTCGCGTGCCAGAAATTTCAGAGATGTTTTTTATGAAATAAAAAATATGATTTTGTATTGATGAAGCAATTTAGCAGTAGACGTGACCAACTATGAATATAATTGCCGTATATTTCGGGAAATTGGTGGTTCACGGCGTTTAAAACCGTTTAGGTAAGCTAAGTTTGAGGTGATTAGGACATATTTTGTCTGTTGAGGACTGGTCTTCTCACTAATTAGTAATTTAATATTGTCAAGTTAAGGTGAATATTAGACATTAAAATGAAATTGTTTGTGTATTATGCATTTTTTTAGTTTTATTATGAATAGGTATTTTGTTACACCCTGTGATGAATGAATGTTGAAAAACAACTTTTGCTTTAGATTTTTAATTAATGAACATTAGGAATAAATCCCATTTTGTGGGCTTCACACAGTCAACGCCACAGCCAGAAACTGGTGTTTTTAAAAATTAACGCCAAAGACTTATCTGAACTTTATATTATTATCTTATGTGGGGGCCAGTCAGTGCAGACCGGCGACACTTCGACCCAGTGGGATCTTTTGTGTCGACACTCTCCCAATAACGACTGCCATAGATGTTCATGGCAGCCGGGACCAACGCCTTAAAGTGCTTGCCGACGCATGGAGCAGGCGATAGTTGTCAATCAATACGCACATAATTTCGAAAAGTCATATAACTTCCGAAAGTCAGAGGTGCGCGACGTGGGTTCGAACCCGAGACCCTCTGCATTGCTGTCAATTGGTCTCCCCACTGAGCTATCGCTGCTCTTTATCTGAACTTTAACAACTAAGGCAAAATGTCACTGACTTAAGACCAACAACTAAAAAAAACCACTAATTGGTAAATTGATTAATTGACCATTAAGATTTTATTTGTCAAAACACTCGTAAAAAAGCTCTTTACGTATGAACTCCAATTTGTAGATTGTGGAGCAGTCTGCCGTTACCAAATGTTTGGTTATGAAGAGAATAAGTAGCATCCTCGTACTGGTAAACGGGGTAATAATAATCCTCCAGACCGAATTTCGGTCACGGCGGCCAGATAAAATTGACATGGAGATAAAATTAGGCAACTACGTCAGCTATTGTTGCAGTATAGACTTCAACACCGGTATTCTCGCAGCCCTATGAAATATTACATTTAGACAAGTGTTTCTTGAAAATAATGCCTGGTCCATTTATACCCGATTATATACACGAGTACGCAAAGAGGAAGTACACCTATTTTCAACAGCTTTTCTTAGGTTCTACGTAACAAGGATAGAGCTATTGCCACATTCCATGTGATTACTGAGAAATTCCTCAAAGAAAAATAATGACTCTGCTGGCTATAGGGAGCCACATTGACAGACTCCGTGCGACTACGAAGAATTTCCTTACAAAAAGAAATATTCACGTCACAAACAATATCCTTCGAGTTGAATTTCGGTTACGACGGTTAGTCTTACCGCAGACAATCTGCGCAGGAGATGTTATAGTGTACAACTATGTGCGCAAATACAAGTTCTGTTCTCTAACTGTCATGATCCGATGGGACGGCATTCTGACATGACTGAAGAGGGATAAGACGCAGGACCAACGGCTTTGCGTGCTTCCGAGGTACGAGAGTGCCTAACACCGCCATCTTCCTAACTCCAGGCTGCTATTGATATTTCTTATCAGAACTCGAGATCACACTCACAGCAGTCACATTCTAATGAATGTTTTAACTGCCTCCGTGGCACAGGCAGTCCAACGTCACACACATACTATGCAATTGAAGAGAAAAATAACAATGCTTGATTTATTTTTACATGTGGTTAGTGGCCAACCTTTTGTTAAGAGTTGTTCAAGCCGCCCGTAGGCCTCTGACATGACTAAGCGACTGCTGTCAATTTGACAACAACCGGGACCGACTTTTTACATGGCCTCCGAAGCACGGAGACGCTCAGATGAAATACCACTAAGCGGTCACCCATCTATAGACTGACCGCAGCCAATGTTACTTAACCTCGCTAATTGTTTACCGATCAGTGAGTGTAACTGGCTGTGAGCGCCTCAATGCTTGATAATACAAGTTCATAATTAATTTGTTAGTTATACAAAAACTTCTATAAGGCCTAAGGTCTAAAATATAATATGGTCCTCCTACTTAGTAAGTCCTTAAATTGTAATTCTTGACACCAAGGAACCATAGGGGTGCTTCTATTTACATAATATACAGGCATATTATAATATTATTAGCTTTAAACTCACAAGTACCGTCATCTATTTAAAACAAGCTGCTGCCCACGGCTTCAGCTGCTTTACATTTGGTTTGAACTATAATAATAACATCAGCTGTATATAAAACTGTTCCACTGTTGTTCCATAAGCGTGTGCGCAAACACAAGAGCACTCTATGTTCCTTAACTCTCCTGATCCAATCGGACGGTAATCGGTAATCGACACGATCGGAAGGAGATTAGGCGCAGGACCAACGGCTCCACGTGCTTTCCGAGGCACGGAGGCGCCTAACATCACCAACTTCCTAACTCCGGGCTACTATTGAGAATTCTTAACAGAAAACCCGATAACTTTTTGTTGTCCCGACCCGGGATTCGAACCCGAGACCTCATGCACAGCAGTCGCATTCACTACCGTTGCGCCACGGAGGCAGATTATTCATAATTAAAAAACGGTACGTCTGAATTCAATAATAATTAGCCCTTATTCATTTCAATGTAAAGATGTTGCATATTCATACAAAACTGAATGGTATGTTGACAAGTTCTCGCAAGCACACACATTAACACACACACACACACATCTGAAAGCTTTTATTGAGTTTAATTGACACGCATATCGATACAACTGGTTTTTAAATAATAAGGGTAATTAATATTGAAACCGGTGTAAAAATGCTGTTCTATGGAAGAGATGGCGATATATTATATTATCCTAGCTATTGCCCGCGGCTTCGCTCGCGTTATTTTAGAAATTGACAATCAATTCGGATTGTACTCTGCTTGTAATAATATAATTCAATCATGATTCGAAAGACACGTGGCGCCATCTATTATCGTAAGAACGTTATTGTTGTTTTCCTCGGGAACAGTAATTTTTTTCGGGATGAAAGGTAGCCTATGTCCTTTTCTATATACCTGACAACGTATATGCAAAATTTCAGGATGATCGGTTCAGTGGTTTCGGCGTGAAAAGGTAACAAACAAACAAACTCATTTTCGCTTTTATAATATTAGTTAGGATTAGGATTAGGATGGACCCGCGCGGTTTAATACGTCTTTCTGAATTGCACTATGATAATTCCTGTGTCGTGGAGACCTTTACAATCATCCAAATAATTGATACAAAGAGTACCGAGACTCGAACAACTATTTGCGGATCTCAGATATTTTAGTCCCGTCTGGGGTTCGAACCCACAACACTCGACCCGGCGGCAGTGGCGAGGTGACCACTTAAACCACTACGCCATCCGTGCAGTCTATATTTGAGGAGTATAGTTTCAAAACTCATCAAAACGATATCAGAACAAAAAGAATGTTCCGATTGAATATGAAGCTCCTTCGTTGCTTCTATCGCATTGCACTGATAGTTTTCAACAAAACTCACTTAAATTCTATTAAATCAGCTCACAAAAGTAGCAGTTTGTTGCAAACACTGCTAAAAGAGTCCATTGTATTATGTCTTTAAATGGTTTTTTGAGATTTACCATTACTTTGTGAAAAGTACTTTAGAGGATTTTGAAACTAAACTACTCATATATCGCCATCATGAGGAAGTCTGCATGTCTGAGGTATCTCCATATTCTCGAAGGTATGTGAAGTCTGCCAACCCGCACTGGGCCAGCGTGGTGGCCTATGGCTTAACCGTTTTCACGCTGAGAAGAGGCCAGTGCCCAGCAGTTTAAATACAAAATTTATATTACATACCTATAGTCGACCTCGATGACGTAGTGGCTAGTGTAACTGACTGCCACGCCTAAGGTCGCGGGTTCGATTCCCCCACAAGTCAAACATTTGTGTGCATGAACATGGTTGTTTGTTTGGGCTATATAACATCACACTACGAGCAACAGGAGCGGAGTAGTAATCATAAACGTGGATGAAGTACGAATAGCAAGCTAGGTACTAAAGTCGTCATATTGAAATACTTGAGAAATTAACGCTTTGGGTGATTAAAATCCACTTTGTGAACATGCAAAGTGATTCTGAGTAGTTGATAATTAATGTAATTATCGTAGCGTGTTCCGCACCGACTGCGGAACGTAGGTAGGTTAGGTATACTGGTTCCTTTGCAGGTATTATATTATAGAAATTCAGGTCATTTTAATTGTAAAGGAAAATTTTACTAATACTTGAATGTGTTCAAAATAGAAAAGTTTTTTGTTGAAGTGTAAGGTGTTAGGATCTTTTGTTTTATCTACGACTAGCTTTTGTCCGCGACTTCGTATGCTTGGAATTCGGAAGTAGGTACCTACCTTTATTTTACTTTCATGAAATTTTCTTAATATTTAACTTCTAGATCAGAGGTTCCCAGATTTTTTTTTATCATAGACCACTTCCAAAATGTAGCTGGTTCCGGTGGACCCCCTGCAGCTACATTATATTCTAAAAAAAATTATCAAATCTCTACGGACTGACTTTTTTTTTGCTTTTCTCTACCGAGAAATCGGTAAATTTGAGACCACTGGTACCTACTGAATATGGAATATGAAGGTTTTACAAGTAACAGTCGCTGAGCTTCTTAAAATATTATCTGCCTACATTGATAGGTGAAGTCAAGCCAACATTTTAGTTCTTCACTATCGAAAACAAATACATTTTCTCGACCCCCGCTTACCAATTGTGGATCCCCATTTTTTTGTCACGCCAACGTAGATCTCCGTCGAGTTTACCGTGGACACCTGGGGGTCACTTTGGGAAGTAATGTTCTAGACGGTGTATCAAGATGAAACCTGCACCAGATTTTAAGTTAGACTTCAAGCAATATAGCTGTGAAATCTGAATTCAAATTCATCTAGTTAGTATCTTTGGCGTGATGTCCGTACATTCATCCAGACAGATTGATACGCAAAAATAATTGTTTAGTCTCTAATGCAAGAGTTTTAGAAGCAAAATCATTATTCAAAAGGATTTTTATTAGAATAAAAACCCCTCATATGGACATCAAACAGTTACGATTTTATTATATGTATAGATAGCAGCGATAGCTCAGTGGGGAGACCAACAGACTGTAATGCAGAGGGTCTCGGGTTCGAACCCACGTCGCGCACCTCTGACTTTCGGCAGTTATATGACTTTTCGAAATTATGTGCGTATTGATTGACAACTATCGCCTGCTCCGTGCCTCGGAGAGCACGTTAAGCCGTTGGTCCCGGCTGCCATGACATGAACATCTATGGCAGTCGTTATTAGGAGTGTCGACACAAAAGATCCGACTGGGTCGAAGTGTCGCCGGTCAGCACTGACTGGCCCCAAGATAAGATAAGATATGTATAGATAACATTAATTAATAAACAAATTATAGGAGGCGCTCATAGCCAGTTGCACTTACTGATCGGTGAACGATTAGCGAGGTTAAGCAACGTTGGGTGCGGTCAGTCTATAGATGGGTGACCGCTTAGTGGTATTTCATCTGAGCGTCTCCGTGCTTCGGCGGGCTCGTAAAAAGTCAGTCCCGGTTGTTGTCAAATTGAAACCAGTCGTTAACCTATGTCAGAGGCCTACGGGCGGCTTGAACAACTCTTGACAACAGGTTGGCCACTAACCACACGAAAAAAAGAAAAAAGAGATAGGTACCTATTTAAGCTGTAGTGTAATTTTGAAATTTGACGTTATACCTACATTCATAACCAGTAAAATGATTTGGGTTCTTCTTTTACAAGAAATTCAACCACTATAGAAGTACATATGGTAGTTCTACACCTGTATTATATTACTAGATGTTCCCGCGGTTTCACCCGCGTTTATCGTTACTGCGCCGCCCCTGAGGGCCGTAGCGTGATGTTATATAGCCTATAGCCTTCCTCGATAAATAGGCTATTCAACACATAATAATAATAACACTAAAATAATTTTTCAAATCGAACCAGTAATTTCTGAAATTAGCGCGTTCAAACAAACAAACAAACTCTTCAGCTTTATAATATTAGTATAGATTGGACTTTGAGAAAGAAGGTATAAAGAATAGACTTATGTTTTCGCACCCACTTGTGTTATATAACAAGTCCTGCGGAAAAGTAAATCTCCGCTAAGATTGGCCACTTTGAACGAAATTTGGTCTGGAGGACATCATTATTTAGTACTAGCTTTTGCCCGTGGCTTTGCTCGCGTTAATTTAGAATTTGACAATCAATTCGGATTGTACTCTGTTTTTAATAATATAATTCAATCATGATTCGAAATACACGTGGCGCCATCTATTATCATAAGAACGTTATTATTGTTTTCCTCGGGAACAGTAATTTTTTTCGGGATGAAATTACCTTTGTCCTATCTTATGTCCGTTTCTGTACACCTGTCAACGTATATGCAAAATTTCAGGATGATCGGTTCAGTGGTTTAGGCGTGAAAAGGTAACAAACAAACAAACAAAGAAACTCTCGGGTTCGATCCCACGTCGCGCACCTCTGACTTTCGGAAGTTATATGACTTTTCGGAATTATGTGCGTATTGATTGACAATCATCGCCTGCTCCGTGCCTCGGAGAGCACGTTAAGCTAGTTCTAATTTCCTGACACTGGTCTAGCTTTAGGGTATCGTTAGCCTTTAGGTTGCGGAAGTCAGATGGCAGTCGCTCCGTCTAAAAACTGATATCCAGTCAAATCCGGTTAGACTAGAAAGCCGACCCCAAGTGACTTGGGAATAATAAAGGCTAGGGAGAAGAAGATATAGTTTTTGTGGCGTTTTTACTATGGAGAGTTATATCTGGTGTTACGAGCGTCTAGGGTGATTTTGATTGCACGGAAGGCAAAGTGTTGTTGTTGCTTTGTTACTGCGGCGAGTGAGTGTTGTGGGTTCGAAACCTACACGGGATAAAAAATTGTGTGATTCAGTCAAGTTGTTTCGAGTATGGGTGTTTTCCTAGCGCGGGTATAGACAGCCTTTTTACAAAACAAAAACAGTAAAGCCACGATAGAAAAGTAAAAATTTATGTTCCCTATTTTTTTTTTATACTACTATGGTGGCAAACAAGCATACGGCGGCCACCTGATGGTAAGTGTTCACCGTAGCCTATAGACGCCTGCAACACCAGAGGCATCACTTGCGCGTTGCCGACCCTTTAGGAAAGGAAGTGGGAAGGAGAAGGAGCGGGAAGGGGGAAGGGGGTGATTGGGCCTCTGGCACTCTCATTCACCGAACGAAATACAATAGTAGGAATACTGCTATTTCACGTCGATATTCTGTGAGAGGGTAGTCCTTCCCCGGTCGAGCCGACCCATTCATGCTGAAATCAGCGAGGCTCTACTATACTATCTTTGCTTACCTCTTCGGGGATGTAACCGGGATACTATGTATGTGTATAATCACAGTAATTGTCAATTTCTGCAACAATTATCATGTTCGATTACATCATGTTTGAGTGCGATGATTGTCATGCATGCGTGCTGTCAAAATGCCGTCATGCTAGGTGGACATGACACTAATTGTCAATTAAACGCTATCTGTGGTGTGTGAGTTGCATTACTGATTTTTAACTGAGCTACAGCGTAAGTTGTTATATAGTTTTTGTGGCGTTTTTACTATGGAGAGTTATAACTGGTGTTACGAGCGTCTAGGGTGATTTTGATTGCACGGATGACATAGTAACTTGTAAGGCTTGTATTGTAAGGCTTGTATTGTAATATTTACGGAGAGACACTAACTCCTAAGATACAGGCATATACGCCTAGTTTAGACGTCAAGGTTAAAAATGTTGACAATTCTGCATGTTCGCTGAGGAGCGGTTTATCTTATCTTATCTTATGTGGGGGCCAGTCAGTGCAGACCGGCGACACTTCGACCCAGTGGGATCTTTTGTGTCGACACTCTCCCAATAAAGACTGCCATAGATGTTTATGGCAGCCGGGACCAACGGCTTAACGTGCTTTCCGAGGCACGGAGCAGGCGATAATTTGTCAATCAATACGCACATAATTTCAAAAATTCATATAACTTCCGAAAGTCAGAGGTGTGCGACGTGGGTTCGAATCCGAGACCCTCTGCATTGCAGTCTGTTAGTCTCCCCACTGAGCTATCGCTGCTCGAGGAGCGGCTTAACTTCGCAGGGCCGCTCTTCACCGAGAATGCAGAAATAAATGCCTTGTGTAAAAATGTAAGTCATTTAAAAAGGTTTTTTTGGTGAAATAGAAATAAATATTATTAAATATATATTATTTTGTATTGTTGTTGCTTTGCTACTGCGGCGAGTGTTGTGGGTTCGAATCCTACACGGGATAAAAAATTGTGTGATTCAGTCAAATTATTCCGAGTATGGGTGTTTTCCTAGTCGGGTACAGCCTTTTTACAAAACAGAAACACTAAAGCCACGATAGAAAAATAAAAAACAAAATTGATGTTCTCTGCCAACCCCTTCGGGAAATGGGTGTGTATTTATGTAAAACATAGCTAATTAAGTATTAGCGTAATAAACCAATGGTAGGTACGGCATCAATGGCTTGTGATCCCGGGATCACATTCTCTTCATAACAACCGGACTAGATACAATCAGAATACCTATATTCATTAAGAAAGTATATTTACCTACTTATTTCGTGTGAATTACTGAACTGGTTTAGATAAAATTGGCTCAGAAATAGACCATGTTCTGCTTTAATACATTTTTATTACCTATGTGTTCCTCGGGATTCACTCAGACGAAGTCACGGTCAGAAATTATCCCTACGAATAATATAAATGCGAATGAGTGTTTGTTTGTTTGTTACGCTTTCACGCCTAAACTCCTCGACCGATCACCATGAAATTTCACATGCACGTTGTCAGAGGTACAGAAAAGGACATAGGGTACCTTTAATTCATAAAAAAGTACTGTCCCGAGGGATAGCAATTTATTAACAAAATCTAATAAATAATAAAAATAAAAAGAGTCTCTATCATACCTTCTAAAATTAGAAGAATGAAGTTATTTTGATTTTTAATGTCATATTATAAAATGAATTACACTTTACATATCCTTTGGTTATATGTGGGTGGTCTTATAACAAACTTTATTTTGCGGTTTATATGACTTCTATTCCGTAAACATAAGAGTGCTTTTCGCTTGTCTAATATAGAAATAAGTTTATCAACACACGTCTTTCTAATTTGGTATTGTAAATGTTTTTATTATTGGTATAACTCCAGAATTTTATGTTTTTGGTGCAATTATTGACATTTATTATATTTTGAGTAAATGGTTTTGTATAAATAAGTTAGTATTATTATTATGATGACGTGACTTTGTAGGCGGGATTTTTGTTGTTATGTTGGTACTGCTTTGATCATCATTACAAACACCGATTATTCTTACTGCAGGAAACAGCTGCTTACCTAAAAGAAAAATGGAACTCATCCATTCTCCCATTCGGTTGGAGCTGAAGGATATATACAGAAAGGTACTAAACCATTATAGAAAGACCAACCTAAATAAGATTCTACCAATATTAAAAAATGTATGATCATTGTAACATTAGCTTGCGTTTAGCATTTTTGTTGTATGGATATAACAGACAAAAGCATTGACTTAACATGTATTAAATATCTACTAGAGGAGGCACCTCAACTAGGTTGTTGATAACACTCGTTAAAATGCATACTCTCATACTCAATGACCCAGTTCTTCAAACATGGGATCCCATTGGTCTGCCACGCAGAATTTTCGCTATGTATATGAAGCTATGTCTGTATTAAATAGTTATCGCTCGCTTTAAGGGTAAAGGAAAAACATCGTGAGGAAGCCTACATGTCTGAGAGTTCTACACAATGTTCTCGAAGATAAAATCGTGAATTGTTCAATGGATGGTAACCTTCTTCAAAATTTAAACATTAAAATACCAACGCGGTCTGTGCGTATTCCACAATTGTTTAGTGTTCCTAAAAGCAACAACAACGTATCTCAGAATAACCCACTGTACAGAATGTGTAAAAACTATAATTCGATCTGCTCTCAAACAGATATTTTTCACGGAAAATTCAGCACATTTAAATCTTTTCTGTTGAACTATAACAAACCGTGACTTTTACTGTAGGTAGCCAATCTTGTATATCTATTGTTTTTATTTTTAAATTTATCATGTATCCTTTATTTTTTTAAGTGAAAACTTCTTTAGCGACGTTGTGCGCTTTTTTGTGATGGTTAAAAAATATTAAACTCGCGTCAGGACACGTGACCTGATCAAAAATTCGTAAGACGGAGGGAGAATTGTCATGTTTGTGTACTATCGTAAAGCGCAATAAATGAATATTGTATTTTACCACATAAATGATAGTACTTTTATACTTATAATTAAAGCAATTCGTGCAAAATTATTCCCTAACCATTCCAAAATATCAAAAATGCACAACGTTAATATTCAAGTTTTCACTTCTGCCGTTGATTTTTTTTTAACTCTTGTGTTAGTTATTTAAAAGTTTAAACTAATGTAAACTTACACGTGTGTACTGTATATTGCAAATGTTGTGTACAAATGTAACTATATATCAGATTTACTCATTGTGTACTATTAAGACTATTATTTGTATATGCTAATCTGTTATCTGTTTTTGTACCTACTGAATAAAATTAAAATAAGATGTGTGTAGTCTACCAACCCTCATTGGCTAGCGTGGTGGACTATGGCCTTACCCTTCTCATTCTGAGACTCTCAGTTCTCATTCTGTCTAGCAGTGGACAGCTTATAAACAGAGCTGGATATTATTACTATAATATTTTATATTTTATGTAATTTTTATTTAATACTAGCTGTGCCCGCGGCCTCACCCGCGTCAGTGGTATTTGTGGTTACGGCGCCGCTCTCGTTAGCCGTAGCGTGATGTTATATAGTCTATGTCCTTGCCAGGTTCTCAGGCTATCTCCATTCCAAATTTCATCAAAATCGGTTCAGCAGTTTGAGCGTGAAAAGGTAACAGACAGACAGATAGATCGACAGACAGACAGACAGACAGAGTTACTTTCGCATTTATAATATTAGTAAGGATAAGGATAGTAAGGATTATAAAAGGAGCGGTCGACTCATCAGAACTGGTGAGCAAAATGGCTTTAAGTGTCCCGTCAGCACATCTACGACGATTTAACCTGCTACATGTTCCTGCTGTAGACTCTAATTACAGACAAAACTCATACTTAATCAGAGCGAGTAGTATGTACAATGCGGCATGCTGAAGTGTTGACATTGATACTTTCTTTACTAGTGTCACTAAATTTAAAAAAACAATTGTGTACCGAGTTCTTTATTTAGATATAAAGAGTGATTCACAAAATAACAGACATTCTCGCATGATCTTCTTCCATTCATCCGCAAACAAATCACTATTAGGGCTGGCGTACAGAAGAGCATTGAGCACTTCTAAGTTGCGGTAAATATTTGTGTTGTAGAGATTGTGTCATCTACCGGTCTACCCTATTGAGTTATAGAGCAAGCACTCTAACGCATGTTACAAGCAATTTATTTGAGCTGTCTCCTCTAGTACCTACGTATTACATTTTAACTGAATGACTAAAAACTGGTTGTTAACTGTTTTTTATGCAAGGGAAACGATAATTGTATTCTAGGAACTGACAAGAAACCTGTCGCGAGTGTCGATAAGTTCGTTAGAAGTAGTGTAACAAATTTTTTTTACATTTTTATTTTTTATTTTGCTCGTCAAAATGACCACACTCCACCTGATGGTAAGCAGTCGTGTGGTCTAAGAGCAGTGGCCTCCACACCGCCCTCATGGCAGCCGAGGCGATGTTGAGGTCTCTACTTTGACGGCCTGAGAAGGTGCTTTTTCACGCCCCGCTTAAAGGACCCAGGATTGAAGGAAGAAGGAAACACGTGCCTTGGCAGAGAATTCCATGCCTTGGTCGTTCGGCAGAGGTATGAGGACCCAAACTTGTTGGTACGCGCTCTAATCGACTCTACCGTGTAAGGATGGCATCTGAGCCCAGCACGCGTTGTTCTGGATAGGAAAGGGGAGGGCGGGTGCATATTGATAATATGCACTATTGCTGCATATTATCAATATGCACAAATAGCGCATATTGATAATCATATAATATTGTCTTAAGTTTACTCAAATGTACAAACGTATTAAAAAAGGTAACATAATTACAAAAACAAATAATTATACTACTAAATATTTACAAAAAACGTTTAGGCATCGTAGAATTCTTCAGCATCGCTGTCAACTGGTAACGTGCCCAGAAGACTGGCAGCATTGCCACGTTGAATGGCAATGCTAATTCTTTGGACCAAAAAAAGACCAGCCTTCTGGTCACGCGAAACGTCGATCAGGCATTTTGCGATTTCCCTGTACAAAATACGAGCGCTTGGACCCCATAAACCTAGGGTTTCCACCCCAAACGGCTCAAAAATGTAATTTCCGACTAAATTACTATATTTGCGCCGTTTGAGGGTTTCCGCGGTTGCAGCAGCAGCGCCGGCACATCCCTCAGTGCTTGGAAGATGAGGTAGCGGAAGCGTGTCAACGCACGTTGCGTCCCATACCAAAGGCCTGCCCATCTTCCAAGGCAACAATGACATTCCGTCCGGTCTCTTCCCATCGTCGCGTACCAAGCTATTGGGTTCAAGTACAGCTGGAACGCCAGCAGTTATAATATATTAAAATTAAACAACTTGACTGCACGGATGGCTTCGTGGTTTAAGTGGTCGCCTCGCCGCTGCCACTGCGCTGAGTGTTGTGGGTTCGACTCCCACTCGGGACAAAACTTTGTGTGATACACAAATGGTTGTGCCGAGTCTGCGTGTTCTTTGTGTCCGTTGTTTGAATGTTTGTAAAGTCCCCGCGACACAGGAGTTATTCCATGTGCGGGATATGTAGTTTAAAAAAAAAACAGACGAATTGAGTACCTCCTCCTTTTTTTTGAAGTCGGTAAAAAGAAAACATTATACGGATTTTATCGCATTGTTTATTTTTTATAAAACACTAATCCTAATCCTAATCCTAACTAATACTATAAAAGCGAAAATGAGATTGTTTGTTTGTTTGTTACCTTTTCACGCCTAAACCACTGAACCGATCATCCTGAAATTTTGCATATACGTTGACAGGTATACAGAAACGGACATAGGCTACCTTTCATCCCGAAAAAAATTACTGTTCCCGAGGAAAACAACAATAACGTTCTTATGATAATAGATGGCGCCACGTGTTTTTCGAATCATGATTGAATTATATTATTACAAGCAGAGTACAACCGGAATTGATTGTCAAATTCTAAATTAACGCGAGCGAAGCCGCGGGCAAAAGCTAGTATTACATAATCCGAATTGATTGTCAAATTCTAAATTAACGCGAGCAAAGCCGCGGGCAAAAGCTAGTATTACATAATTTTGAAACTTAAAACTACTATTGTTAAACACTTTTACTAGTTACTGTTTACTTCTATTTAAGCTATTTAAATTATAAAATAAATTTAGATTTAATTTAATATTTTCCCCGACGCGCGACGTTTCGGTTGTTTTTCAGCGGCCATGTTCACGGGGAGATTAAGATGTTGGCTTTCAACTGTTTAACAATAGTACTTCAAGGTTTCAAAATTATGTAATAATAGTGTTTTATAAGAAATAAACAACGCAATAAAATTCGTATAAAGTTATTTAATTTCAATGTTAATCATCTTGTTATATGATACCTATTAGATACTGAAAAGAACCTATAAAAAGCGATTTAAAAGAATGGTCGTGAGTTTTATGCATTTATTTTCTCATAGGCTTAATTAACCCTTTGCCTGAACCTAGCAACTAACCTAAATGTAGTTTGAGTAACTTCACTAAACTCACTAACTCATAAACTTTGACGTTCACATGTGTTAGTGATCTTGTTAACCTAAATGAATTAATGATTTTTGACTGTGACACTTTGAACTCATTTTGCGTAATGAGACCAACGATTAAATTATGTTCGAGTACAGTCATATATGTTACTATAGATAGATATCTACTGACGGCTTAGCTGGCGTAGCCGTCATTATTTCGACTGGTGAGCATAATGTGCCGGGATCAATTCCCGGGTCGAGCAAAGTGTTATTAGGTTCTTCTATCAAGAAATTCTCAATAGCAGCTTATATAGACTATTGTTTTAAACTTTATCTGAACAAAAATCATAGCTGAAAAAAGTGAGTACTTACCTACCCTTTCGCGGATATAGACTATGTATAAATGTACATATATAGTCTAAATGTAAATGTATGAATCTTACCTTGCCGTAACACAGTCTCGACTAGCACGGAAGGTAAAGAACATTTGTTTCTGTATACTGCCATTGTCATTTATAATATCATAAATGTTTAAATGTGCATAACTACGATGTTTGTACGCATTAGATCTTAATTGTTTTATTGTTAAGCTGCTATTTGTATACTTATTTGCTTTTATAATTTTGTTAAGTTACATCGATTATCGTACCTGTAGTTTAAGTACATGCCTACATTATTGTAAACTAATGTTACTTTAAGCTGTGTACTGTATCCTAATTTTATGAAATAAACATTCATGCAAAAAAGGAAGTATCTATAATAACACCAAGCGCCATCTAACGTAATACTGAGAACTAATACGGTCATAATGTCCAAATTTCACTGTGTACCTACATAAATCGCTAAAGTCGATTTTATATATTCATTACTTAAAACAAACTTACCAAAGCAGTATTTTGGACTACACACTCACTAGCGAAGCACAAAATGGCGGCTTTACATAACACACAAACACACACACACACAAAACAGCTACATTAAAAGAATCACACATCATAATTGCATCTAGACTACATGCTACACATACTCGTCAAACGCCAGGCCTCCCTAGTCTTTAGAGGCCTCCCTCGCCTATTCTGGCCTCTTGAGTCCTATACGAGGCCATCGGTGCGTGCCTCGACAACATTCTGAAGCTCTGGAGTACTCTGTATGTGCTCGATGGATTTATTTAGATCTTTTCTTTGAGTGTTGAGTCGACAGTTTCACCTGACTCCAACATTTTGTTCAAAGAGTTTGTGTTTCTAGATAACTGTATTTTCAATAAGTTTCGTGATAGCAATAATTATTTTCATTCGTTCAAAAAGTGAGTGCAAAAGTTACTATGTAAATGTATATATTAATGAACAAAAAAAATTGAAATGAAACTACTTTATACGGATTTTGACGCGTTGTTTATTTTGAAACACTTTTATTACATAGAAACACCAAAGATTATGTTCGGGTACTTTGAAATAACTACATTACATAACATTGAGACAATTATCATTTTAGTCTCCCCGTGAAGATGGCTGCTGTAAAGCAACCGAAACGTCGGAGCAAAGTGTAAGTTTAAATATAAATAGTTTTAATTAATTTAAATAGCTTAAATTTTAGTAAAGTTCAATAATAATAGACGTAGAAATTATGTAATAAAAGTGTTTTAAAATAAACAACGCGACAAAATCCGTATAAAATAGTTTAATTACATACATACATACATAGCTTCACGGCTATTTCCCAGAGGGGTAGGCAGAGACTACGGATTTCCATTTGCTACGATCCTGACACACTTCACTAGCTTCATTTACTTTCATCACATTCACAGTTTAATTTCAATGTATAACAGTCGCGTAAACATAAGACAATATTATACATGGCACACAAAATTAAACTTATGTAGGTACTACAATTACAATGTCACTCGAATGGTGATGAACCCGTGAATATAGAGTTCGGGATTTAGATGGTTACCGGTAGGTATCCATGTAAATCCTACTATCCCACTATCTTTTTCCTCTTTCTTTACAAAATAATACACTATATTATCGATTCACCAGAGTTACTTTCTCAAATCAGCTTCAATATTAAATTTAGTGCCCCTAGGGCTAATGATACAAACATATTTGCCCTTAAAATATATAAAAATAATATTTCTTATTATAATCCATTAACAAGAATGAAAATATAATAATATTGTCTTCTGTTTACGCGAATGTTATTCATTGAAATTAAACTACTATATACGGATTTTATCGCGTTGTTTATTTGACTCTCCCCGTGTCTGTCAGTCAGTGACAGCCACCCCGTGACCATGGCTGCTGAAAAGCAACCGAAACGTCGGGGAAAGTGTAAACACAAATATAAATAGTATAATAGTATAGTAATAGTATAAATAGTTTTAATAGTTTCAATAATTTAATTAGCTTAAAAATTTGTAAAGTTTAATAGTAATAGTAGTGTAACAGTTTTCAAAATTTTGTAATAAAGTATCAAATAAACAACGCGAGAAAATCCGTATATAGTAGTTTAATTTCCATATAATAATATGACAAAACTCAATAAATTACTAGACATTTTTGTAAGTTGTAATATAATAGTATATAATCCATAGTAAGTTGGGTTTAGATGGTTCTGATTTTGGCAGAGGCATCCAAAACTAAACTCATATGTTATTTGTAATATTAGGTATTCATAAATTAGAGATAAGTTTTGTGTAATCCTTATTGATTTCTTTGTGTGCACATATTAGTTACGTTACGATACAGATCTAAACAATGTATTTATGATGTAAGATGTAATAACGATTGTAATGTGTTTTGTGCATTATTAAATAAAATAAAAAAAAATGTGTGTGTGTAACAGAGTACACAGGTAAGAAGTGAAACTTCTTTACGACATTAATTAGTTAATTAGTTAACAAAAATTATTTAACTAACTTTAATATTAATATTTATTTCATAACTTAATAAAAATAATTCAAAGCAGATATTTAATGACTTAATCAATTACACAAGTTATGAATAAATAATTGGAATTATCTTTTCAAAGTAATACAATTATATGATGACAGTTAATCTTGTAGAAATGCAACGATTTTATAAAATTAAAAATGAATAAATAAATCATTAAAAACGAATAATTAAAAAAGATGTACGTATACATATTTTTATTTTCTAATCGTGTTTTGTTTTATTTTTAAATTATTATTTAATTTATATTTTTTATTGTTTTTAGAATTAATAATGTTCACTAGATTTACAGTCATATTTATTAATACTTGCTAATTTTAACAGATTTATATACATTCACTGATACTTACAATCAAAAAGTGAGGTTAACCTCAAATAAATATTAAAATCATGCTCATACGTGTTGAATTTATAAAACGAAATATATAATCACTCTCACTTTTCTTGTAAATTCACTTAAATTTGAATAAGTCTTTTTATTTTATCACTTTCAAATTAATATATTGTTATTCTTATTTCAAACCAAACTTCAAAACTAATATATTGTTGTTATTATTATAAATATATTACATTATATTCTTTACGTCACTATACTAAACTTTGATAAAAAAGCAACATGGCGCGTAACCGAAAAACGTGACGCTGCTACAAAATTTCTCCCATACGTCGATAAAGAAGTTTCACTTCAATAAAAAAATATCTCATCTATTTTTGCAGACACAATGCTGTTACTGAAAATTTTCTAAACGAAAAATAAAATTAAACCTTTAGCCGATTCGAGTGTCAAATTCAAAAATAGAGACTGGATATAGATAGATACCTAGATAGATGTCTAATAGGTATCTGCCTAATCCTTTATGAAGTATATCGTCGTGATGTTATATTTATATTACCTACTAACAAAGCTTTCGAATATTAAAATAGATTTCAAAGCCGCTTTAGATTAACAAAGCAAAGCTTTTCAAATAATATCATAGGAATTATTGGAAAAGCAGATTTATAAATAACAATACTTATTTGGATTTCGTCATTCCAAAGGAACCAAACCCTTAGTTTTTGCTGTTCGGATGGCGTAGTGGTTTAAATGATCGCCTCGATATTGTCACTGCGCACACCGAGTGTTGTGGGTTCGAATCACAGAGGGGGTAAAATTGTGTGATCACTGTTGCTACGACCGACTGATGACTGGTTGACTGCATAGATGGCGTCTTGGTTTTAGGATGCGTTTCCACTGACGCGAAGCTGGACGGAGTGAAGCGGAGAAGACCAGTGAAAAGTAGCAACTGTTTCCATTGACGCGGAGCGGAGCAAGCGGAGCGGGGCGGAGTGGAGCTCAGTAGACCAAAGCTGCAATGAGCTTGTAATCCGATGACTTTCACTATGATTTCCCATACCATATCTTTGGTTTAATTACATTTGTATGTTGTCAGTCGTGTATCCCATGTAGTATAATCAACAACATCAAAATCAAGTTATTTATATTAGGTATGCACACTAGCTGACCCACGCAGCTTTGTCTGCTTCACATAAGAGAATTTTTCCCGTTTTTGCAACATTTTTCATTAATGCTCCGCTCCTATTGTTTGTAGCTTAATGTTATATACGTAGCTAGCCTTTCTCGATAAATGGCCTATCCAACACTAAAATAATTTTTCAATTTGAACCAGTAGTTCCTGAGATTAGCACGTTCAACCAAACAAACAAATAAATAAACAAATAAACTCTTCAGCTTTATAATAATTACTAGATGTTCTCGCAGTTTCACCCGCGTTTATCGTTACTGTGCCGGCCCCGTGTGTATCGTAGCGTGATGTTATATAGCCTATAGCATTTCTCGATAAATAGGCTATCCAACATTAAAAGAATTTTTCAAAATTGAACCAGGAGTTCCTGAGATTAGTGCGTTCAAACACAAACTCTTCAGCTTTATAATAATTACTAGTATAGATTATGCTTTAGCCACGTCTATGATTGCAGTAATACCGAATCGAACAATGAAACAGAATGTATACAAGAATAAAATAAAAATATGTGTACCTACATAGTTTGGTACGTTTTAGTATAACTCGATCCAAATGTGACTAATATTATAATTTAGAATGTATTTTGTATTATCAGCATTAATTGAACTTAGGTATTATGTGATTAAACCTGAATTTCATTACAAACAACAGATAATTGTAATGATTATAATAGTACCTAAATCCTTTTTGTAAATGCGAAATGCATAATATTAATGTTATTTATTATCGTTACTAATCCTATTAATATTGTATTCGTAAATGTGGATGTTTGTGTGGATATTTGGATGTAACGCAATTACGCGTAAACCATTGAACGAATTTGGATAAAGTAGATACAGATAGACCATCTCTCGGATTAAAACAAAGAAATTTAATGAAATTACAGTGGTAAGTGTAAACATAAATATAAATAGTTTTAATAGTTTCATTAATTTAATTAGCTTAAAAGTTAGTAAACAAGTAACAGTTTCTAAATTATGTAATAAAGTGTCAAATTAACAACGCGATAAAATCCGTATATAGTAGTTTAATTTCAATGAAATTAGACTACGTTATACGAATTTGATCGCGATTATTTATCACAATTAGACGCCTTTTCAGTAGTTTAATTTCAATGAGTGACATTTGCTTAAACGTAAGACAATAATATAAGCCCTGTAGACTTACCATAAAACATAAATGCTGAAATTTCGGGCCGACTATTCGCACCGTAAAACACATATTTTATTCCAAAATGTGTCCTGAACTTTGGTACGTAATCTATTGATCGTCCTAAACTCTTGTAAGTAAAATAAAGAAATTCGAAGAACCTTAGATAATTGTAAGGCTTTTTCGTTAGACCCATTTTAAGTTTTAGATAGACATTTTTATAAAAAAGCAGCGATAGCTCAGTGGGGAGACCAACAGACTGCAATGCAGAGGGCTTCAGCTTCGAACCCACGTCGTGCACCTCTGACTTTCGGAAGTTATATGACTTTTCGAAATTATGTGCGTATTGATTGACAATTATCGCCTGCTCCGTGCCTCGGAGAGCACGTTAAGCCGTCGGTACCGGCTACCATGAACATCTATGGCAGTCGTTATTGGGAAGTCAGTGTCCTCTAATATCCTGACACTGGTCTAGCCTTAGGGTATCCTTAGCTTTCGGGTTGCGGAGGTCAGATGGCAGTCGCTCCGTGTAATAACTGATATCCAGTCAAATCCGGTTAGACTAGAAAGCCGACCCCAAGTGACTTGGGAATAATAAAGGCTAGGGAGATAGACATTTTCATGGTAGCCTTACTGTTTAAAACGCGTCCCACTGCTGGGCACGGGCCTGTACACAGTGTGGGAAGAGGAAGGCTAAGTCTACCAGGCTGGTCCAGTGCGGGTTGGTGCGGTACGAGAACATTATGAAGAACTCTCGGACATGCAGGTTTCCTCAAGACGTTTGCCTTCACTTTTAAAATGAAACATAAATAACTATTTAATACGCACATATCTTCGAAACCTGACGCGATCTTTGGATCGAACTCAAGATCTTAGCGGAGCAGTCCAATGGGAGGAGAGCTAGTCTATATAATTAATTATATTAAAATAATTACTTTCGCATTTATAATTTTAAAATTATAGATAATATTGGCAGCCATCGTTAATGATAAATAATGGTAATTTGATATACGATGATAATTTGAAACATCAAGATTTCTTATGAATCATCTATATATATTTAAACATCGTTAAGATTGATACCTACTAGTTTATAATAATACAAGCGGCCCAACCCAACTTCACCCGGGTTAAAATAATATATAGCCTACATTTTGCCCGCGGTTTCTCTCGTGTTAATGTATATTTTGTCAATAAATTTATATACCTCGGAACAGTACTTTTGTCTGAATTAAACCCTATGTCCTTTTTTGTACCCTTGAGAACTATGTGAAATTACATGGTGATCGGTTGAGTCCACGTTCCCGTAACCATGGTTGCTCAAAAGCAGCCATAGTCTGCAGATGAAGAATGAATAGAGAATAAAGAATGAATGAATAAGAATGTAAGTATAAGTAAAAGACGACGAGAAAATGTCAATATAAATTTGTAATTATTTAATAAACCAAGATAAATTCTGTAATAAATAGTTTGATTTCAATTAAGTCAGTATCAAAAAAATACAAAATGTTTTTTGGTAACGAAATAAAACATTTTGTATATTATTTTTGTATTTGTAATTAGTAGGTACCTTTATCTATACCTACTAATTGAAATCAAGCTATTTGAAATCAAAGTATTTGAAAACAAGTTGTTTGAAATCAAGCTGTTTCAAATCAAACATATCTATGTTTAACAACGTTATATTGATAACTTAAAATTTTTCGTTGGTTGATTTTTTGTTCCATTTGATTTTACTAGACATTGCCACCTACCAGAATAGGTGGCAATCTCTAGGCACCTAGGCACATTAAGTTTAGATTGTTTTCTTTACCTACATATTAGGCTCGTTACATTCTTGCGTAGGTATTTCTTACGTACGTACGTTTCGTATGTACGCTTGTCTTTCAAATTCTCTTATCCTAATCATTCTTCAAAACATACACTTTAACACATAAATAGTCTGACACCTATATCCTTGACAGGGTAGGCAGTAAGTAGGTATTATTTACCCATATTTTACTAACTGCGGCTTTAGGTCTAAGGCAATAGGAAGCGAGCCCGTGGCGGTTTTGCCGCCCAGTTCGAGACTCCGTGTTACTACTGAGCATTTCATAACATGACGTAACAACCTAAAATCATACTGAGAATCGAACCGGTGACATTGCAAACAACAAAAAATAAACATCCACGGGATCATAGAGATAGTTAAAATATGATGTAGGTACTTGTAAAACCTCATCGCAAAGAGACAAAAGTTTAACATCACAGGGAATTAGGTAGAAGAGATAATTTCTTGTCTGAAAAACCCAACACATTGCTTGACCGAAGAATCGAAACCGAGAACTATTTTACAGCAGTTTCATTTACTATTCATTTATCCACTAAATGAATAGTAAATGATAGAGATATCAGAGGCAGAGGAACTCATTTATGCAATTATTTGAAATAAATATAAAAGATATTGGAGCATTATCAAGAACCTACATCAAAACCAGCTGTAGCTATTTATAACATGTTTTTGCACAAATGATTTCTATTTCTGATAGTTAGATTAGTATAGGGAACGATGGGACTGACATTTTATTGTTAAAATAAAAAAGCCCAAAAAATAAAAAAGATTAAAGAAAAATATTACTATTCATTTGTTTAAACATTAATATTATCATTATAAAATTAATATCAAACTAAGTGAGTAGGTATGACTTTTATATAAATATATGGCTTTTATAAATATATATATATATATATATATATGCTCTAGGTAAGTATTTATTATATTATCACCCATTTAATCTACCTACTCGTATTCTGTCTAACTGGTCTATCTGATTAATAATTAATTTGTGTATATAGGTACCTATATAAATACCCTAATTGTATTATTAATTTGTAATTAAACATGATAATGAATTACTCTGAATGCCGCCATTAGCTTTTACGAAAATATAAAAAAATAATAATTTAAAACATAATATAATTTATCTCAAGTCCAATCACTTAATAATTAAGTCATCTAAGTAATAATAATTATAATAACTTTTAAAACGAATCGTAACTTCATATCTTTTATAAGCGATCATCGCTGCAAGTTTTAATTAACGCCATCTATCGACGAGTGGATAGCAACTTGTTTAAAATTGAAACTACTTCGACTAAAATAAAAAATGATTTTGGTTTAATGTTATTTTCTTTAAGTGTTGTTTAAAAAAATATATTTGATAATAAATGTCTATAAATATCATTTTTATTTCTCTAGAAGGCAATTTTAGGTGCTTATAAATAAATACATTGTTATTGGATGATAAACTTAGAGGAGACAATCGTATTATATACCTAATAGCTAGCTGTCCTCACAGCATTTGAAGATTCATCTAATCTAAATAAACATCAAACCACCCACGACAACATTATAGACACAAATCCCAAAAATATCTAAGCATAAACTTTTTCTCCATTCCCGATCGGCCGATCAGAATTCCACAGCACTGTCAACTTCATCAGCCCACAAAAAAATCTTAAGTTACGCTCTCAAAAAGATCTTTCGCCGACTCGAACTTACTTTCAAATTAGACGTTTCAAAAGAGTTTAAAAAAGCCACTAGTCTTCACAAATATCGCACAAGCGGGCAACTTAAAATAAAAGCATAGGAACACCTTATTTTTCTGTAGAAGCTCGGCATTGTGACGTCTGTGCTGCGTCTGCGCATAAAAGAAATAAGACTCGCGCCGCTTGACGACACTCGCGCGAAAGAGAGAGGCATACGCGACTGTATGGAAGAGAGGGAGGCCGGTGTATTATGGGCGTTGCTACGTCGATTTTTGCGTCCAATTAATGGTCAGTGGGCTTCGACGAGGGCGGGGCGACTTCGATCCAAGCTAATAGGGATCGAGCTAAAATGATCTATAGATCTCTGTGCAGCGCTGCACACTGTATTGTTATCGTTAATATCGTGGATTATTTATTTTATATCTACGTTTGATGGCTGAATAAATTTCCATGTGCGATTTTTTTTGCGTTTTTCGGTATTTTTTATTCGTTTTTTGGAATAGGGAGGTCTTGTCGGGTCGGTAGGTTTATTGTTTGAGATAGCTGTTGATTTAATTATTGGTTCATTAATTAAAGATTATTATATCTATTATGGTCCACCGGTCCAGTTTCCAAATATGGTGTTGCAAAGTGCGAGAAAATGTATCCGCTGTCGCTCAGAAATATTTATAGTATAAAACTATTTCTGTTTTATTTTAACTTGGACCGGTTCCGGATATCCTTATTTTGTGTTTTATGTAGTGTTATTTGAGTTTTATTAAATTTATCTAGGGACTTATTCTCACAATATTTATTTTTCTAAATAGAGTTTCAATTGAGACGTATTGTTTAAATAATATTCTACCACATACACACAACACCATCTAGCCCAAACTAAGCAGAGCTTGTACTATGGGTACTAGACAGTGGATAAACATACATATATATATATTTTTTTAAATACATACATATTATGCATAGAAACACCCAGACCAAGACAAACATCCATGTTCATGCACACAAATGTTTGACTTATGTGGGAATTGAACCCGCGACCTCAGGCGTGGCAGACGGTTATACCTAATAACCACTACAACATCGAGGCCGACCGAAATACAATACCACACAGTGTATAAATCTATAATATCAAATCTATAACATCTACTGCAAATGGTATCTATTATTCTAAGTTAAAATACCTATAGGTAGGTACGTACTTCGAATTAGAATTGCATAACAGTTCACATTTGATATTTAGATATTAGAATAAATCGGAACTCTATTTTGCACAGCTTTAATAATAAACTCGCTATGTAGGTTGTCAACTTATGAATAGAAACTTAATTGCATAATATATTGCATAATATATCGCACAAAAATAGTTATAATATTTAAACTAAGGTAGAACATGTAAGGAGTATAGTTTCAAAACCCGCCAAAACGATATCAGAACAAAAATAATGTTCCGATTGAATATGAAGCTCCTTCGTTGCTTCTATCGCATAGCACTGATAGTTTTCAACAAAACCCACTCAAATTCTATTAAATCAGCTCATAAAAGTAGCAGTTTGTTGCACACACCGCTAAAATAGTCCATTTTATTATGTCTTTAAATGGTTTTTTGAGATTTACCATTATTTGGTGAAAAGTATTTTAGAGGATTTTGAAACTAAACTACTTATGTGTGTAGCTGATAATTTTTTTGTAGAATATTTGCATTGGTAGGTATATACCTACCTACTACAATTCATTAAAGTTACATCGCAATATGATGAATGATATAAAACCGCATATACTGTAGCAAACAAACAAATATATTCATATGCTTATATTTGTATGGAAATAAGGATCATAATCATTATGACTAGTCATCAACATACCTATAAAATAAAATAAAATAAAATAATATCAGGTCTTCTCCCTAGCCTTTATTATTTCCAAGTTACTTGGGGTCGGCTTTCTAATTTAACCGGATTTGACTGGATATCAGTTTTTACTCTGACCTTCGCAACCCGAAGGCTAACGATACCCTAAGGCTAGACCAGTGTCAGGATATTAGAGGGCATTGACTTCCCAATAACGACTGCCATAGATGTTCATGGCAGCCGGGACCGACGCTTAACGTGCTCTCCGAGGCACGGAGCAGGCGATAGTTGTCAATCAATACGCACATAATTTCGAAAAGTCATATAACTTCCGAAAGTCAGAGGTGCACGACGTGGGTTCGAACCCGAGACCCTCTGCATTGCAGTCTTTTGGTCTCCCCACTGAGATATCGCTGCAAATTATAATATCAGGTACTTAATTGTAATATTATGTCACATTAGTTAGTACTTGTCGACAAGCATCTTGAATACTCTTTGAATTAGTGTAGGTAATTAATAAATATTTCGTCGCTGTCGGATGAATGGTATAGCAATGCATCCTAACTAATACCTACTTATCTATACTAATATGATAAAGCTTTGTTTGAACGCGCTAATCTCAGGAACTACTGGTTCGATTTGAAAATTCTTTTAGTGTTGGATAGCCTATTTATCGAGGAAGGCTATAGGCTATATAACATCACGCTACGACCCACGGGGGCGGCACAGTAATCATAAACGCGCGTGAAACTGCGGGTACATCTAGTATTAATATAAAATTAAAACAATAATTTCAATAAGCTAACAATATAAATAATATATTTTTTAAGTTCCATTGAATAGTTTACTTTGAATGAGTTGTAAGTCGTAAAATTATTTGCAGAAACCACACCACTTGTAACAGGTATTTGTATGAGTATGAACAATGACGTAATGACAGCACGCGTCTCATTTTAGCATGTGTGCTATTGTATCTTATTGTCTCATGTACAACATCTGTCAAAATGTATGAAGTTTTTATGCTAGTGTTATGCTTTTTACATAGATGGAGATCATAGATTATAACATTGCCCATACTGCAATTGTTGTGGCATGTGTTTTTACCAGCCAGCCGCCTGCCTGACGCCAAACCTCCTTGGGAATGTTCTCGTTAAAGAAGGAGGTTGAATAGGAAATATGGGGTATATTGACGGGACGTATGACAGGAAAGTAGGGTCTATAGGCGGGGATACTGTAGTCACCGGAGGGATATTGGCTAGTAACTACAGTAGCTCGGGGAACCGGGCGCGCGTACCCGAAGCCCTGTCTTATGACCGGACAGACCAACAGACAAAAGCACCCCCTGATAAACACGTAAGAGGTAGTCTGAAAGTTGTGCCCATAGATGAAAAGGTGAAAGGAAATCGTTTGGCTTGGTATGGACATGTTATGCGAAGAGATGATACGTATGTAGGTATGCAAGTGATGAATATGAGGGTAGAGGGACGAAAAGGGAGAGGAAGGCCAAGGAAAAGATGGATGGACTGTGTGAGGATGGATATGGAAGGGAAAGGGGTAAATGATCAGATGACGGGTGACAGAGGGCATTGTAACGCGCGTAACAAACGACCTATGTAGCCGAGATGTTATAATATAATATTCTATCACATACACACAACACCATCTAGCCCAAACTAAGCAGAGCTTGTACTATGGGTACTAGACAATGGATAAACATACATATATACCTACTTATTTTGTAAATACGTACATATTAGACATAGAAACACCCAGACCAAGACAAATTCATGTTCATGCACACAAATGTTTGACTTGTGCGGGAATCGAACCCGCGACCTCAGGCGTGGTAGTCGGTTACACTAACCACTACGCCATCTATATCCTAACTAATAATTTAAATGCGAATGTGCGTTTGACTGTTTATTACGCTTTCACTTAACTAGGTACTCGACCGATCATCATGAAATTTTGAATACACGTTGTCAGAGAAACAGAAAAGGACATTACATTAAAAAAGTACTGATATTAACCTAACCTAGACTCGAGCGAAACCGCGGGCAAAATCTAGTATCACATATTTACTCAATTACCTTTTATATACAATGTATTGCAAAGGTAAGTACACAAACCTTCAACAGCCATACCTACTTAGATTTCCATACAACGTTTCGCTTCACCACTAATTAAAATCTAACTACTGAAACAATCAACAAATGTTGTTAATTACACATAAAACATGCAGTGCAAGCAATTAATGCAATTATTTACTACATAAAAGGGAAATCTTTTAATCCAAAGAACCTTATAACACAATGCTCACAAATTATGCAAATAGTGAAATTTAATAGACAACAAAAACTGTTCTTTCATAATATTTCTATTGCCCACTGTATTTAAGCGTAATTCTAAAAAAATAATTCAATTGTCGATGGCAGCCGGCGTCCGTTCCGGTCCCTTGCTAGTAGATAATTAGGGGTAATTTGACACTTCACCGTGGCAACCCAGCGGAAACGTAACCGCCATTGAAATAGATACGCGTTTGAAAATAGTTGTGTGAAGAAATCTGGGCTTTAGCACTGTTAACGTGTGTGAGTGACTAGGTAAATTTATTTATTTATTAGATTACTAGCTTTTGCCCGCGCCAATGGTCACCATTCAGCATTGATGTTGCGATAAAACTAACGTGATATCGGAACGCTGATTTTGAATGGAGACCACAGTTTTTACTTTGACTATCACAAATGATCATAAATTCTCGGTTAAAGTGTCAATGAGGTTCTGCGGGCGAAGCCTTGGGCAGTAACTAGTATAGTACATAGTCAATATCGTCAACAAAGGACCTATTTTAAGTTCAAAGTGACTCGGAACAAGAGCATTTAATGAATTTTGTTATATAATTTAAATATACATCTTGTTTATATTTGAAATAGATAATATAAACAGATAATATCCTGATGGCACTGATAATGACATTTTATTATAATATTATCATTTAAGATGTTGATTTTAGCGATAAGATCATCCTTTGAGTGACAGTTTCAGCGACACAATGTTATAAGCTTTTGTGACATTTTAAAGTGTGATGTCGTACAATCCTTACTTCCTTACTAATATTATAAATTCGAAAGTAACTCTGTATGTCTATCTGTCTGTCTGTTACCTTTTCACGGCTAAACCACTCGACCGATTTAGATGAAATTTGGTACAGATATAGTTTAAAACCTGGGGAAGCACATAGGCTACTTTTTGTTGATGTAAGTACCTACCACGCGGGCGGAGCCGCACGAAAAAGCTAGTATTTATATATAAAAAATGAGATTCCGTATGTTGGTAAGTGTCCGCGAAACTTAAGAAATAGTTGATGGATTGCCTTGAAATATTTACACTATGCATTTGTTTATGTGAGTGTTTTCATATATTCTTTTACACTAAAGTTCAAATTCTAAGATAGGTATAGACTAAGCAACAGCGCAAAAAAGCCGGGCTTAGATAGTACCTATACTAAATAATTAAATATTCATAATTCTCATTTAGCCATATAAAGCAGTAGTCGTTACTGAAATTTCCTAACAGAAAATCCAATGAAATTTTGCCCACCCGAGAATCGAACCCACGAGACCTACAAGGTGGTTAATCAGATTTATTATATCTTTCAAAGTGAAAGTTATAACTCCTATTATGACAAGTGAAAGTTATAACTATCCATATTATGAATCCATCCATCTTGTAGTCATATCAATTATCTATTTTGACTTGCTTTTCGTAAAAAGACTACTTGATTTTATCTATGGTATAGGTAGATACGAAACAAAGTATATCTAGCATAGACAACAGAAACTCTGAAAATAAATTTAATTTTCCACATAAAAAAAATAATATGTACCTATTTAAAAAAAGAACATTAAAAGTAGGTTACTAAAACTTACCTGTCAACAATCCCTCCATATGATTTCAACGAACAGATAATAAATGACATTACTAGTCCACAAATCATGTGCATTTACATAAATAAACGTATCATTGTGGTTTGTCAACAGCATACGTAGATTTCGAATTAATAAGGCTTCAAACATGCTAACTTTACCACCCTATTATTACGTTTTTTCCGTTGGCAACACAGATTTCGAAAATCGAATTTTGAATTTACCATCTGTCGTCACTCTATACGATGGTATTGTTATATTTTTTAATGACAATTGTATTCATGCGTTATGCCTCTTTGTTGTTATGTAGTTCTGTTGTGTGGTTTTCCTTTATTTGTGTATGTACTGGGCGTTATAAAGTCTTTATGTAATAAGAAACTTATATAACATATTGCCAACATACCTACTAACAATCGTACATATCTTACTGGATTTTTTTATCACAGAATAACCATGATGTAAAGTTTATGGTGTGATTTTTTGTCTTCTCATGAGTATGATGATGGTAAAGTTGATTCATTTAAATACTGCATCACAAGCTCTACGTTTAGTGTGTACTTATATACAAGGTTATTCTTAGTAAAGTGAAAACCTCTCAGGGGGTGATTGTACTTGTTATTATGAACAACTTTTGTTCTAAGACATTGGCGAAATCGCGAAAAAAAATCAGCTTTTTCATACAAAATTGGATTTTGACCTCGGCAAAATGATGGAACAGCTGATTTTTTTTTCGCGATTTCGCCAATGTCTCAGAACAAAAGTTGTTCATAATAACAAGTATAATCACCCCCTGAGAGGTTTTCACTATACTAAGAATAACCTTGTATAAGGGAGTAGGCATAAGCGTATAAATATATATAATTTCTTTAACCATGTTTCATATCCGCGTCATAAAATGTGAGCTATTGCTGCCACCGGGCTCATATACAGACTTCAACTGCTGAAAATTTACTGACAGAAGAATCAAATAACATTTTATTCAATCCGGGAATCATACCCAGAACTTTACCAACAGCCGAAAACAAAAAAGCAATTTCCTAACAGAATGATCGAATAATATTTTATTCAACCCAGCAACCCAATCCAGTACTTCACTACACTTTATCCAAAAATTCAACTTTTGAACTTAATATCATACTTGAGCAACCTTTCTACTTATCCTAAAACTAAAACAAGCGTGAAGAAGTACGTACAAGGGATTACAAACGCGGCTTCGGCGCAGTATTAGTTTACAAGACGCCTCAAATATCAAATGACGCGCTTTCAACAAAAAAATGGGCGGCATCTAACGAAAATGGACGATCACTCGCTTTGAATTAATAAGAGTTATTTGGATGGCGTAGTGGTTTAAGTGGTCGCCTCACCACTGCCATTGCGCCGAGTGTCATGGGTTCGAATCCCACACGGGACAAAACTTTGTGTGATCAACAAATGGTTGTGTCCGTTGTTTGAATGTTTGTAAAGTCCCACGTTTATTACTAGTGCGAGTTGTCTTTAAATAAAAAAATAAATAAAAGGTCCTGGCTCGTTGGTTGATGTGTATTTGTGGATGATCACGAGGTTTAAGGTTCGATTCTGATCCTCAACAGTTATTAAGTTTTCTAATATAATTTTCTCGTTTAAGTAAGCAAGCAAGCATCGAGTCTTTTGGGTACGAATCCCACACGAAGCAGTTTATTTCTATGATCCAAATCATTTATCTGAATCTGAGTGTATTTTGTGTCTATTATTTGTATATTTTTAATTAATTGTATGTGTTTCCTTCTTCCTTCAATCCTGGGTCCTTTAAGCTGGGTGTGAAAAAGCTTCTTAGGCCGTCGAAGTAGAGACCTCAACATCGCCTCAGCTGCTATGTGGATGGAGGCCACTGCTCTAGGACCACATGATCGGTTACCATCAGACGGAGTGTGTTCATTTTGACGAGCAAAATAAAAAAAACAATACGGGTTCGTTTTTTTGCACAAGTCAAACATTTTTGCACATGAACATGGAAGCTAATGTTTTGTTTTGGATGTTTGTTTTGGCCAACCTGTTGTCAAGAGTTGTTCAAGCCGCCCGTAGGCCTCTGACATGGCTTAACGACTGCTGTCAATTTGACAACAACCGGGACCGACTTTTTACGAGCCCGCCGAAGCACGGAGACGCTCAAATGAAATAACACTAAGCGGTCACTCATCTGACCGCACCCAACGTTGCTTAACCTCGCTAATCGTTTACCTATCAGTGAGTGCAACTGGCTACGGGGCTATAAAACAGTATATCAGGCATACGCCGTTTTTTGTCCATAGTTTTTATTACACCAGCCCATCAAACATTCATCCCTATTGCCCAGATTTATTAGGTTCCATATGTAGCAATAATCTCCTACATCTGCCACAGTTAGTGTCACGGTAACTGTCCCATCTCACTTTAAATTAAAACTTGAAGGGCCTCTGCATGTTGGACCCATGTCCCTGCCTAAGCCTCCCAAAGGGCCGGGTTTTTCTAACGCATTACGAAAATACCCCTAAAAGAGAAACACATATTATATTAGCCACTAGATGTGCCCGCGGTTTCACTCGCGTTTATCGTTACTGCGCGGCCCGCGTGGGTCGTAGCGTGATGTTATATAGCCTATAGCCTTCCTCGATAAATAGGCCAACACTAAAATAATTTTTCAATTTGAACTTGTAGTTCCTGAGATTAGCGCGTTCAAACAAACAAACTCTTCAGCTTTATATTATTGGTATAGATTTTATTTCATAGCATAGACACCTTTCCATACGGAACTCAAAAAATCACAACCAAGATTTAAATGACAAATGATTAGACCGACATCGGCGTCTCAAATTAAGATACTTGATTACATAAAATATAATTAACGCGGGTTTCCATTACAATAATAATAAAGTAATGTTTTTATAGAATCAATTAAACATAACCTGAACATATTAGTTCTCATGTTATTAAAACGAGTCTGACTACTTTTGATGCCAATTGGCTAGCGCCTACATAGCTGTATCCCGCGGTTTCACTCGAGTTTATGATGACTGCTCCGCTCCTGTGGCTTCTAGCTTGATGTTATATAGCCAGTGAACTTCCCCAAGAAATGGGCTATCAATAGCTAAAAGATTTTTCCAATCCGTTCAAACAAAAAGCAAACAAACTCTTCAACTCTTTTATATTAGTAAGTTCAGATAGACTAGTCGTTTTCGTTAAAATCTAACTGCCTTGATGGCGCAGCGGTAGTGTATACGATTGTGTATGAGGTCCTCAGTTCGATTCCCGGCTCGGATAGACTGATATTGGGCTGACACCTGTAATATAGTGAATATCACTAGCACAGGTGCAAGTTACAAACTAAATTGAGTTTCTCTGTACCAGTTATAAATATTATTGTATGTGTATTTTCAAACCTTTACGAAATAAAGTTATTATTATTATTATTTTCTGCTAGGAAATTATTATTAGCAGATCTGAGTCTGGGATGTGCCCGGACATAATATTTTCTATTAACACATTGAATGACATATAGCAGACATAATAGAAAATGTATTGTTCGCGGTCATTTATCACCAGCATGGCATTCAATGTGTTAAGGGATCGGTAAATCGAAATCTAATGATATTTGTTTGTATGTTTGACTAGGCAAAGTATGCCTTGTCTTAAATTAGGCAAAAGTGTAATACACAAACGTTTCATTTTCAGTTTGGTTTCAAGTCCCACGTAAAACACGCCTAAACTGTATTGCTTCTTTTTAAAATTGCCAAATGAAATAGATTCCCTGCAGTGGACAGGCGGGTAATGGTGAAGGTCTTAGTATTTTATCAACTACAGACATTAAAAATCTATATTGACAACCCAACAAGATGATAACGACATAAAAAAAAAACAACTTCAAATTCAACATTCAAATCACTGTTCCAATTAAAAAGGTAAAGTCTCTATGCCAACAATTCGAAATTCAAATCCGACGACACTCAATGCTGCCAACATGCAACCTATCTCAATATGGCGTGTAATTGGTTTGTAATAATTTTGTAATAAACAAGGTAATTACTGCAGGAACATGGATACTTAGTTACGGACAATTGAAGGTACAGCGGTTATTTATTAAACTAGGTAAAGTAAGGTAAGAATGCGTTTTTTGTAAGGATGTTGTCTATTAAATTATAGTGATGGTGTTTAGTGTTTAGTGGTAGTGCCTATCTATTTAGATTTTAATGGACCGTGGGAAAGGTATGGTGTAAAGTAAACGATAATAAGACAACAATGGTTATAGATAATATTGTCTTACGTTCACGAGAATGTGATTGAATATAAACTACTTTATACTTATAATAAAAAACAAGATAAAATGTGTAATAGAAAACAAAATAAAAATATTGTGCTGCACTTACGATTTTCTTTGTCAAAGAAAATCTTAAGTGAACTACAATATTTTTACACAATGTTGTTTTTTGTTATGAATAAATGAATAAATATTTTTTTTTGTTGTAATAAAGTGAGACGTATGGACGTTGCAGTTTAAATATAAATTGACAAGATTTTTCCGCGCCTTCACTCGCTCGGGAGCAATACCTTGCTCTGGATGAAAGATATCCTATGTCCATTTTGTACCTCTGACAAAATGCACGCGAAATTTCATGATGATTGGTCGAGTAGTTAAGCGTGAAAGCTCACAAAACTCTCATTCGCATTTATAATTAATATAATAGGATTACGAGTACCTAGATGTTAATTGCCATAATAAAACCAAGGACAATCTAGTTAGTATAAAAAAAAACTGTGTCATTGACAAAATCTCGTAAAAATATATTAGAACAGAACTTGTTTTCCAACACATCACCAAGGCTTCAGCTTTAAATTATAATATCGGCATTTCTAACCCGAGGGTAGCAGGAATTGTACTATCCTTTATATCCTTTTAAACTTTTTTATACTCTCCACCCACACAATTCTTTATTGTACTCGAACAATACCGAAAAAATTAAAGACTATCGATTCCCACCCAAGAGAATCGAATAAAAACGAATTTCACATTGTAAAAAAATCGCCTACCAACCGCAACTGTCAAAATATCGAAATCGATTAAAATGCGAGTACTCGATGCATCCTGTCTGACAGTCTGAATCGAGAACGAACAATAGGGAAGGAAGTGGCGACCGCAAGTGGGAATTATGACTGCGGCCCTAATTATATGATTTTACTATAATTTTGCGGCCGGGAGCTAAGGAGTCGATACTTAGAGTGTAGGGTTGTGCGTTTTATTCTGGGATTGGGGTTCTAAACGTAAGAAAGTTGGAAGAAAGTTGTATAAGTATGCTACTTAATATAAAATATGACGTTGATAGAATAGTATATAAAAGTTAGGTAGATTAAAAACACCCGCAACTTATAAAAAATAATCCATTATTAACAATAACATTCCATTGCAGCTACCTATCGTATCCCAAGATGGCAACAACCATCTTCTTAACAAATATATTATCGGGTTATAAACCCAATCGGTCAAGTCATCAAAAAGCTACAATAGTGCACAACTTAGCCTGATTAATATACCTAATAAAATCAAAACCTAGATCATTAAACACATGACGCTATTTCAAGTTATCTGCATAATTATTATGTCCATGCGTTTTTTTAATTTACGCATGTTTTTATTTTGAAAGCGGTTTCTAACACGTTAGTTTACAAATTACTAGTAGGTGTTCTATTCTTCTTATATTCTACTAGCTGTCACGACAGACGTTGTCCTGTACACACGAAAAAAAAATACCAAATCTAAAACATTCTCGAATCCACTTGAACACACAAAAAAAAAATTATCAAAATCGGTCCAGCCGTTTAGGAGTTTAATTACAAACACACGCACAGCAGATTTATATAGGTATATAAAAATACAAGCTAATACGTAGATGTTTTATGGAGATATACTTAAATAGATAGTATAAATAAGCGTAATAAAAGTTCAATGCTTTAATATCCTTGTGAATCGGTTCATGAGAATATTGCAATGCATGGGACTTGAACTTACGTCCTCTCGATCGCAAGTGCATGGGCTACTGCCGTTGTTTTCATATCTACCATCATTCAATTTCGAAAAAATACAATTCATTGCTTACTTTTGACATAAGATAACACAAAATGAAGAAAGGAATTCTTACATGTTTATCTATAATACTTTTTAGTTTAAGACATGTTTGTTAACCCATCCTTGTTTCAAAAGGCCCTGCCTGCCAGCCCTTACACCCTCGAAATCACCACAACCATTGTAACGGTAGGCAACTCCAAATCAAATAACATCAACGACTACTTAAGTCCTTTGTGTTGCCATAAAAAAACCGTTTCTTACCGTATTTAAAAACATCGTAAATTAGCGGTGAAATTGTCAGTGGTGGCCAGTTGGTGGCTACAAGTAACGGTTTTTTGATGTAGTTGTATGTGAAAATGTTATTGAATGGTGTTCTGAAATAAATGACCGGTTTTAGACTGCATTTAGTTAAGTATGTTTTTATATTGCGGTGTACTAATTTGGGTGTTCAGGGAAAATTGTCTCCGTTGTACACCTGACAGGGTCCGTATAACCAAAGAGATCGCATAATGTATTATGGTTAATTATTATGATGTTTCAAAGTATTTTTCATTTTATATATAAAGTGTACTGCAATCTACATATATATCTATAGCTCTTGCCCGGGGCTTCGTTCGCGTAAAAATAGGTAAAGTTAGGTTAGGTTATGTAACAGTTCCTCTTTTTTACTGAAATGTAAAAAAAAACCTATGTTACTCGGTGATAATATAACTTTCTGATGGTCAAAGAATTTTTAAAGTCTGTTGTGTAGTTTTTGAGATAAATTCTTACAAACAAACAAACAAAAACCTTTCCTCTTTATAATATTAGTACCTATCTATAGATAAAATTGTACCTGCTTGATGTCTGTACATAGGAGATATTTAAGACAAAACTATGTGAGGCATCTTTATAAGAGTTAGTCAAAGCTAAACAATTATTTTTAGATTTTTTTTCTGTCTGTATGTTTATACACGCATCGTGCAAAAACTACGGCACGAAATTGAATACGGTTCTCACAGTTGTATTGCCGAAGGTCTAACTAAAAATTTGGTGTATGTTTTTATGTTTGTTACGTCGCCTAGAAGTCGAGTACTAAGAAATAAAAGTACATATAAATATGTAGATACCAAAATCCAAATTTCACGCAAACAAAGTCGCGGGCAAAAGCTAGTAATAATTAATCAGTAATAAATAATAATCAATAAGTATTACAACATAGTTGTATTGTTAAGAACTTAAAGTGAATCATCGTGTATAAATAACATCATTATAAAAATCAAGACTACAAGTTCGTACGCATTATTCATAAGTGGTCAATATCCTTGCTTAGGGTTGTATCTATCTCCGTATCAAACTTTATCAATTTAGGTAGATTTTTTTAGGCGTGAAGACGTAATAAACAGCAAGATGCACTTTTGTATTTGTTATCGTACAGTAACATATATAATAATATTCTATCACATACACACTACACCATCTAGCTCAAACTAAGCAGAGCTTGTACTATGGGTACTAGACAATGGATAAACATACATATATACTTTTTTTTTATAAATACATACATATTATATATAGAAACACCCAGAGCAAGACAAACATCCATGTTCATGCCCACAAATGTTTGACTTTTGCGGGAATCGAACCCGCGACCCCAGGCGTGACAGTCAGTTACACTAACCACTACGCCATCGAGGCCGCCCAACATAGTATTTATAGTACCTAGGTAAAATGGATGCAAACTTTGCATGCCCCTCGCCTCCTTTAGAAATAATAAATAAAAGTTGGTATTTAATTACTTTCATAAATAAATATTACGTAAAATAGGAGCCGTTAAGATAGAAAATATTTTATTTTGTTGCACCAGCAAAACATACATTTAAAATAAATACGAATGACTTCACCATCTTTGAATATGACATAAATTAAAAAGATTCCACAACATTATTTACCATAGACTACGATACAGATCTACCAACTTCAAAAAGATAACTGTCATATTCAAAATGAGAATAAAAAATTAACGTTTTCCCATGTCTGCTGTGGGTGGCGGGGTGGTAGGTGTTTGAGTGCGGGGAGGTTGTAGCGGGTGGAGGGGAGGGGAGTGTTGAGGTTAGTCGATCGACAATTAATATTAAGTTGGAATCTGTGGGATTCCGCGCCGCTGTCCGAATTTTATAGCGAACGGCGCCACCCAAGCAGCGGGACAGAGGCGTGGAGCTGTTATTGTTCTTGTTTGATGAGAACCTTGTTTTGTGAGTTCGAGTATCGTGCCTTATGCCGTAGTATTAGTAGTGTACTATTATACGAGTAGTAATGTACTATTAGTAAGAGTCTTTACAAGTAGTTACCTAGGTATTCGAAGTTAAAGTTCAGAGGTGATTAGTTCGTTTAAATAAGTAGACTTTTATATAACTTATATAATGTACATAGGTACTAGAACAGAAAATAGATTTAATAACAGCACTATTCTACAAAATGCTTAGTATTTTTCTAAAATAAGTATGTATATTACAAGTATATGTATATTATACCTATTATATTATTCGTTGTACAAATGGTAGGTAATTTAATTCTAGGTGTAAGAATAAAATAGTCAAGTTTCAAGTATACTAGCTTTTTCCTGAAATGTGTAGGTACCTATCACAACGTGTATGCCAAACTTCAAGGTGATCGGTTGAGAAGTTAGGACGTAAAAGCGTAGTAGATAAGCAAACAAACTCTCATTCATAATATTAGGTAATCCTGTATTGTAGGTTAAAATACAGGCATGACTAGTTCGTTTAGATAGGTAGATTTTATTTATAACTAACTAACAGCACTGTTTTACTAATTGCTTTGACTTTTTCTCAAGAATATTAATATTATATTATGTTATATATTTCTCTGTGAATCAATAATATAATAATATATCAGCCCCGTATTAAACTGTCCCACTACTGGGCACTGAGTGTGAGAAGGGTTAGGCCATAGTCCGCCACGCTGACCTACAATAATATTTAAAATTGTAATAGGTATAAGTAATAGATTTCAAGTCAGTATTATTATAATAAATTTACATACCAGTAGGTAATAAGGTAGATAATATAAAAATTGCTTTGAGACTTACCAATATAACTATGAGACAATATAACGCAGACTGAAAGAATCTAGTCGTAACATCGACTCGAGTGCGCTGTGCCGCGCGCGGCGCCTAGACCGCAGCAAGCGGCGCGTCCCGACCGCGCTACATTATTTATACGAGACGCACCGACAACATTACACACACTACAATCTACGTTTTTTATCTAACTATGTATGTAGCTATGCCTCTTGGAACACTGCGCCGAAGTACAAATACTAGACGATCCAAATAATAACGAGATGGGTGTAAAAACCCAGGATTCAACCTCTTCGTCTTCATGTGACATTGTGGCTCTTATATCTCGGGGGTCTTTTGACCCACAGGGCCCATATTCAAAATCAACCAACGGATGACCCCAAGGTATCTGCACACCAAGTTACATGTCAACCAGTCCAGTGGTTTCGGAGCTGTGCCTGTCGCTAACAGACAGACGCACAGACCCACAGTGTTTTCATTAACAAAAAGATGATAAAAATGATTGACATAGTAAGCAGTATTGCTGGAAACGGCACGCATTGTGAGGACTTCCAAGTCTTCAAAGAGTCATCGCTACAAACCTATGTAGCGACGCCTCTTTTAAGACTTGGAGGTACACTGTGCCTAAGTACAAATAATAATAGGTAGATAATAATTGATGCAAAAGGCAGTGTTCCTAGACTCGGCACGCATTGTAAGAAGGTATGTAGATATGCCTCATCGAAGAATTGGAGCAACATTGTGCGTAGGTACGAATACTTTCTTCTTCAATTTAAGGGCCAAGCTCTTGTCGGTGGAGTCTCTTCCATAATGTTCCATCTTCAGCCAGCGCTTTGACTTCTTGATACGACGTAACTTTTACCTTTCTATCACTTGATCTATGAACGTCCTCCTTAGCCTTCCTCTTCTTCTTCTGCCTTCTATTTTTCCTTCCAAGATGTTTCTTATAAAAGTGTAATTTCGTATCAAGTGGCCCAACATTTGCCCTCTTCTGTTCTCTATTGTTTTTAGAATATGTCTCTTATCCTTTACCATATCTAGAACTTCCTCATTTGTTTTTCTTTCAGTCCAACTAATTATTTCCATTCTACGCCAACACCACATTTCAAACGATTCTAATCTCTCTCTGTCTCTTTGTGTCAATGTCTATGTCTCTGAGCCATACAGTGCTATACTCCAGATATAGATTTTAATGTACGAATACTGGTTGATACAAATAATAATAATTGACGCAAAAGGCAGTGATGCTAGACACGGCGCGCATTGTGAGGTGGTATGTAGCTATGCCTCTTCTATTCTTATATACTTCTATATCCCTGAAAAACTAAACAGCGTCTCGACAGCTTTGCTTTTAGTATTCTGTAATAGAGATTCAGACTCAGAATATTTTGACAGTAAACTTAAGAGGAAATACAAGGGCCGTTTTTCCATACGAACGTAGTCCCCTGTTTATTCCCTGGATAATCCCAGAAAAACATAATTTTTTTCCCAAATATGTGTGGGCTCTATTGGCATGTCCCTATGTTTTCCTTTTTTGCATAAATTAATTATTAAAAGAGACATGAGCCTTCAAAAACCTCAAAAATTGACTAGATTTTTTGCTGTGTTCAAACATCCAGAAAACTAATTTGACTAGATTATATAAAAAAAGGAAAACATAGGAACACGGCCAAAGTCTTTTTTAAATTTTTAATGAAAAAAGTATGTAGTTAAATCGGGCAAGTTTTGGAGAAGGAATTAGGGGACTACGAAACGTTGATGTTGTGTACTTTTAATAGGTATTTTCGGTCCAAGCTGCAGTTGTAGCTGATACTACTACATGGCACTGCGCGACAGCAATAGATTTTACAAATACCTATTTTTTAATTCTCTCGCCCTTAGTGTTTCCTCTAACACTTTAGCCGATTTGGCAATCGAACTCAGACCGCCACGAATTGGTCTCTTAACATTTTAGATGTCAAACAAGCATACGTGTAGCGATGGCAAGCGGTCACCATTAGGTAGGTACTATAAATATCAGCATAGAGTTTCATATATTTTTAATAAAAAGCCCCTGTCTTAATACTTGTAGGTATTACGTTGTTACGATATATCCGCTAGAAAAAAAAGATTTTTATGTCTTATGGAAATAGTGTAAGATAACTTTAAAATTACACACTAACGTATCTAAAATGAGATAAGATAAGCTAAATATGTACTTAGATCTTTACCGTCATTTATAGTTATAAATGACGGTAAAGATCTGAAGAAAGATTTTATTTTATTACCATAAGTAGCAGACATTTTGTTTGAATACGTATCCCGTACTAGGTATAATTCCTATGTCGCGGGGAACTTTACAAAAGTTGACACAACAGACACAAAGAACACTTAGACTCGAAACAACAATTTGTGAATCACACATAAAGATTTTTTTCTTGTTTTCCAGCTTCGGTGGCAAACAAGCATACGGCCCACCTGATGGTAAGTGGTCACCGTAGCCTATGGACGCTTGCAACACCAGAGGCATCACTTGCGCGTTGCCGACCCTTTAAGAAAGGAAGTGGGAAGGAGAAGGAGCGGGAAGGGGATAAGGGAGTGATTGGGCCTCCGGTATTCTCACTCATCGAGCGAAACACAACAGTAGGAATACTGGTATTTCACGTCGATATTCTGTGAGAGAGTAGTCCTTCCCCGGTCGAGCCGGCTCATACATAAAAAATATAATACTATAAAACGTGTGGGAAGTGAACCCACAGCACTTAGCGCGGCGGCAGTCATGGGGCGACCACTTAATCCAGTACGCCATCCGTGCAGTTAGCAATGCGAATGACTGTGTCACTAGGTACGTTACAAACAACGGACAGAAAATACACCCAACCAGAGACCTTTACTACCAACTTTATGTGGGTTTGATATCCGAATGGGACGGACTAGATTCGTTATTCGCATACATATTAATAGCAAATGTATCCATAGTGTAGCATTTTTAGATAGGTACCTACATACCAGCATTTCTTTTAAAGACTGCGCCCTCACTGTTTCTGATCCCTGAGTCGCGGAGGAGTAGGTATACTAACATTCAAACAGCGGCTACAAATAACACTCAGTGAAGGAACAAGTAATTGTTAATCACACAATTTTTTGTCGCGTATATGAATTGAACCCACATCACACTTAAACCACTACGTCAATAATAATCAAAGTTCAATAACTTGAGAGGCCATCAAATTAAAAAGTAGCTTCACAGATTACTATGCTGATTTGCCACTGACTGCATTCAACGCTTGTCGCCCCTATGTTATGGTCTATGGTCATCCATTGTTGGAATAATTAAAATCAAAATTATTGTATTTTAGTTTTCACTAAAACAAAGTTGTCATGATAGGTATTTGTGTATTTTATAGATTGCGACAGGTATTAAACAATATATTTTTCTTAAATTTGCTTACCGTAAACCTGACAGCACACTTAAATACAACACATTGATTTTATGGTCAAATAAAAACGTCAACAAGCAATCATCGAAAACGATAGTAACAAAAAAAATTAATCATATTTTCAACCGTTTTGAAATGAATATGTTACACGCCACGTCACTGGCCGACATTGTAAAACGATAGGAAATAGACATTCGATGCCACCATGACGCCATGTTGTGGGAAAATTAAAAAACACACGTCCAATGACGCGGAATATTGTGGCGGGAAAATTGATGGAGGTCGGTAATGTTGGTTAACTTGCGCTCTTGTCATTTTAATTACGTTTGATATTCGAAATTCATTTGTGCTATTCAGTGATTGCTAGTTTTGACGTTTAGATTAATTTTGAATTTCGAATGTTGAATGAGAATTTATATTGAGGACTGCTTTGTTGCGTAATGTGTGTTGATACCTAAATAATTATGGATTGTATGAATCTATACCTATATAGAGGCAAAATATAAGAGTAATCGATCGAAAGGATACGGATAATTAGGTAATGTTTTTTGAAATCATATAATTTTCTGCATATTTTTATTTGTAGATACTTACTGAATACTTAGGTATGTACATCTTTTTGCGGGGTCTCTCTCATGAATATTTTATTCCATTTCAATGTAAGATTACGGACAAAAAAGATACTTTGATATTCTAACATAGACTAGAGGTATTATAAACTTTTAAATATAATGACGATTACATACATCATCACAAAATTATAATAACTACTCTTAGAAATAATTCCAAATATTATCGCCCAATCTCTACATAAGTAAACCAACTGCATATGAAAAAAAACGCGGTCACAGATTATCTATCGGCCTCCAAATACCCCGAGCCGACCAATAGCGAACTGTCCTTACATCCACAAATAGCACTCTAGGTGTTAAATTTAACACCTCTACCTCCAACCAAAACTAAACCTTACTTCAACTACATACGAAATAAAATGCTACACAACATGTGTACTTATCCCTTAAACAATACATTCAACATTGCCATACAAAACTAAGCTTTAAATTTATGCAGTTAAAGTGCACAAATATTTCCAATTATAGTTCAGGCATAGGCGTCAATTTTCACACCTCACTCTACACCGTAAAACCAACCTTATATTATAGAATAGACAGTACATTTTCAAATGTATTTTATTGAGGAGTTACGTTGTTATTTAAACGTATTCTATAAAGGTGTCGAGTTTCGCGCCTCCGGCGTGAAGGGTCGCTATGCTGTGAGCTGATTGGTGGACAGTCTCGTACCACACGTTATAGGTGTTGATTATCGAAGATAACAGCTGGCGGTACACTGCTTTTGTTTCTGAATGTACCTACGTCGTTCTATTTTTGAATGTTCAGACCATTATGTACTGAAGTGCTGTCAAGTGCAGTCGTAATTATACTTGTTTTTTGTCTTAGGCGTTCTCTGATTTATGAAATAATACATACCTAATATGAAATGTTATTAATAGTTGAAATCTGTCTGCGTTTGTAGCCCCGTGGTATAAAATCACGCTTACGGTTAATTAAGACCAACCGGTTTCGATTCCCAAGTACCTACCTATGTCAAATTTTCTGTTAGGAGACTATCAGAACCAGCACATCGTAAGAAATTACTACGGAGCTTATTATAAAACGTGCACGAAATACCTACATCTCTGCTTACCCCAAAGCATACACAGATGTCTACAAATAAATCAAATAGGTACTCAAAACCGCCATAATAAAACATCCTCAATAATTTATTGCGCACCCCTGGACTTCTGCTTACACCATTTATATGTACGTAACTAGAAATAGCGCGACATTCCGCGAAGTCTGACCGCGATTAATCTCAGTCGCACGCCGGTATCGCGCTGCGGATCTGTCGTGTCGTATCCAGTGTTACACGGAACACTTTAAATAGGCCAGATAGGAAGCCACCGCCAGATATATTCAATCTTGAATACATAAATGGCGTAATGGTTTAGTGGTTTGAATGTCGGACTCATAATAATATAATTACTTTACTCACCCTCGAGAACAGTAGGTACTTTTCGGTAGGTACACCTAAGAACACATGTTCTTTCAGAGTTGTATTTTAAATAATATTTTAAATGCGAAGAGTTTATCTGTTTGTTACGCTTCTACACCTTATCTATTTGACCGATCATCATGAAAATATCGTTTAGGTAAATACCTAAGCGACATTTACAAACAAATTACAAACAGATATTTTACAAATAGATAAACACTTCGCATTTGAAATATTATTTAAAATACAACTCTAGCACAAGGTATGATTCCACTGTCGCGGGGGACTTTACAAACATTCAAACAACGGACACAAAGTACACCCAGACTCGGAACAACCATTTGTGGATCACACAAAGTTTTGTCCCGAGTGGGATTCGAACCCACAACACTCGTGGAAGTGGCGAGGGGACCACTTAAACCACTACGACAACCGTGCAATCTAAAAGTCTAAGTTTAGTGATTTAAATGTCGGTATTCAATTACAATTTTTTTTAAATCGGGTCTCGTGCTAGTTTGTCTATGACACTAACGGTACCATCGTAAAAAGTATAACACTATGTACTTTTTAATTATTTGTTGTTATAGCGCCAAAAGAAATACACAATCAATCAATCAATCAGCCCACCGCAGAGTCCACTGCTGGACATAGGCCTCTCCCATTTTACGTCACAACATCCGGTCTTCCGCCTTCCGCATCCAGTCTGACCCAGCTACCTTTTTCAGATCATCGGTCCACCTGGCCGGGGGGCGACCTACGTTTACCAAGTCGCGGTCTCCACTCTAGAACTCGCTTGCTCCAGCGGCTATCGGTCCTTCTACAGATATGGCCAGCCCATTGCAACTTCAGCTAGCTTATTCTGCGAGTTATGTCGGTAACCTTGGTTCTTTGACGGATAACCTCATTTCTAAGTCTATCCCTCAAAGAAACTCCTAGCATAGCTCGCTCCATAGCCCGCTAGGTGACTAAAGAAATACACACTCTGTGAAAATGTCTATTCTCTATCTATTCTTATGATAGCTCGCTGACAGAAAACCAAGTAAGCAAGCATACTTACATTCCATATCCTCGTTCTAGATGTGACCTCTCGTATATGCAAACTAAGCACCTTTCCAGGAGAGACAAAAACTGCTTTATTAACAAAGTATATTAGATATCTATTATTTTTTTACAAATTTGAACTGAAAATAAAATGAATTATAATGCAGGAGCCATTTACAAGGTAGGTAATACAGAAATACTTTTTGAATCTTTCTGCATAATCATAATCATTTATTTGTCAAACATAGGTATTTACATATAAAGATCTTGGATACAAAATATTTAGTGCGCTATGCTTTGCCAATATTGACATACAAATTAGTAACATAAAAAAAATTATTAAATTGTCATAACCAAAATTACAAAAGAAAATCATAATAAAATCTAAAAAATTTTAGTTACGAGGGGTCACATATAGAACGATGATATGATTGTAAGTGGTTCCTTAGCCAATAATTACTTGCAATAGCAAACAAATCCGTGTATCGAAAAAGGCATTAATGATCGCATGTAAGGAAAGGAATGGAACAGTTCCTTATTTCTTCTATTCGCTCCTTAGATCCCATCTTTTAATTCCTTTTGTTTAAGTTTGACAACGCGAGTGACATTTCTGGTATTGCAATCGAACATAGATAATCGCTTGACACGACGTCTCATATACTTCATAATCAAATCATCATGTTAAATCAGATCTGTTTATAACTTGTCCCACTGTCGGGCATGAGACTCTCGAGTATGAAAGTTAGGCCAGAGTCCACCACGCTGGTCCAATGCCGGTTGGGAGACTTCACATATTCTAATGCTGGGGCTACATTAGCGGGCTACGCGAATATTCGTGTTAACGCGATGAGTGTGGCCGGGTAGATCGTTGCAACGCGTTGTAATCGGGGCACTGTCGGTAAACTGGCGCGCATCACAGGGATATGGCGCGCCAATATTCGCTTGGGCGGCTACACCTACGTCACTTCAGTGTCGTCCAGCGGGACGGACGTGCTTGTGATTTTTTTTGTCAACGCGACACGTATTTTCACTCGCTTAATGTAGACAAGAACATCGCGGATGCCCGTACACAATGTTTTTAGCGCGCCAACGCGACACGAATCTTTGCTCGCTAATGTAACCCCAGCATAAACGAATTATTGTGAGGAAACCTACACGTATGAGAATCAAATTGTTCTAGTAACGTGTAGTTTTCCTCACAATGGTTTTTTTCAACTTTAAAGCGAGCTTCGATTCATTATTTAATACATACATAACTTCGAAAAGTCATATATGTATGCTGTGTGATTGAACTCAAGACCTCTATGAGGCAGTCCAACGGTCTCCTACTAGCCTAGTAGGTCTCCTACTAGCCTAGTAGGGCTAGTAGGTACAATTATTCTCCTTATGTTATCCTTTTCCAGATCAATGATGCTATTGGAGAATCCAGTGCCGGATTAACCACGTAGCAAGAGTAGCAATTGCTACGGGCCCCGCGCGAAAGGGGGCCCCGCATATTTAAACCCACTCATCTCTGCCTGTATTTTTTTGAGTGAAACTTATTACTTAAGATGTGGTATATTGAATTTACTTGATGTCACAAAAACGTGAAATGTTACAACTTTTCCTACTAAAACAATCCACGTCAGACAATCGGTAACCGACTATTTCCTTGGCGTAAATAGAACACCGAATTTCATACGGTAAACGCACAAGTTCTACAAAAAGTCGCTCGTATAAATGTGTAGAATTTCAGTCGGCCCAATAATCAGCTCTACAAAAAGTCTGACGTATGCAAGCACTCTTACCCGAAAGAATTTGCTACGGGCCCCGCGCTTGCTTAATCCGGCACTGGGAGAATCAGAGACAAATGGCTCAGTGCTCAATAAAACCATTCAATGCGCCACAACCCTCACGCAGATGGGTCTGAAGAAGGATGACATTATGGTACTCATGACTTCAAGTCATCTGGGTTGTTGTACCTATGCTGCTTGATTGTCATCCTAACGAATACCTATTATAGATGGTAATGCGGGTTTGTTTGTTACGCTTTCACGCCTTAACTACTCGACCGATCAACATGAAATCACACGTTGTCAGAGGTACAGAAAAGGATATAGGGTAACATTCATCTATTAAAAAGTACAGTTCCCGGGCGAGAGTAGCCGTGTAAGCAACGCTTGGTGCTACAACTAGTACACAAAATCCCAGCATTAGTATATGGAATATCTAAATATGACACGGTGAACGTTCGGCGCGACTCGAGACGGGACCGCGCCGCGCCCGTCGCAGATAAATGTCGCAGATACGGTGCCGATCGTGCGATTAGTCGCGGCTGTCGTGCCACTACTCGCCCTGTGACAACTCTCTAATCAGTTTTGTTTGTCTTACTAGTTATGGTATAAGTATACGCTGCTGGTTATGCTCAGTCCATAGCAATAATTTTTATAGACTTTTGCCCTCGGCTTGGCTCGTGTTAATCTAGGTAATGGTTCTTTTTGTGGATGAAAGGTACTGTATGTCCTTTTTTGTATCCCTGAAAACGTGTATGTGAAATTTCAAAATCATCGGTCGAGTAGTTAAGGCGTGAAAGCGTAACAAACAAACTCACTTTTGCATGCTCAGGATAGGATGCTCAATGTAAATATTTTAGGACGTTAGGCCTTTCAGGACGTTCTGAGGAAATTTTAGCATCAAAATATATTAATGAAATGTCTTTAATAGATCTATTGCTGTTGCGATGGGTCGAAACGAATCATAATGTTTTTTATTTTTTTTTAATAATAATAATATGTTTTATTTTCTCTCAAAGGTACATACATGTGAATAAATTCGTTACAAGTTGAATTTAACCTTTGAGAGAGCTGGAGTCTGTACTAGGTTCAAGACCTGTATGACAAATCTCCAGGCCCTCTCCCTATGACTATGATGATATGACTGAATGTGCAAAAGTAAGTAAACCTGCATGTCTGAGAGTTCTCCATAATGTTCTCGAATATGTGAAGTATGCCAACCCGGACTAGGCAAGCGTGGTGGACTATGGCCTAACCCTTTTCACGCTGAGGAGAGACCCGTGCTCGGCAGTGGGACAGACACGTTCTTTTTAAACCTACTACGCTGATATTATTAGAGTGTAATACTATTGCCTGAATAAAGGCTTACATTATTATAACAGGTATTATTTACACTAATATCATAATGTGAATATATTTGTATTATTGTTTGTAATCAAAAATCTCAAAAACTACAACAGATTTTATTTATTTATTTGGGACAAAAAACATTTACACAATGCAGTGTTTACATATAATTTAGCATTTAAATATCAAAAACGTATAACCCACACTATTGTCCACGAAATTACAAGTGGAGTAGTAAAGATAACGGACGTGCATTATGCAAAAAAAAAAACAAAAAGAGGGAAATTTTAAAAATTATTTTACCGTTAGAAAGCTACTTTAATCAAAAATAACATACCATCACGCTACGAGCCACCAGAGCCGAGCAGTAATCATAAACGTGGATGAAGCAGTATCATCATATAGTATCACTATTCTGGCGAGTTTATTACGCACCTTCAACAACTGTAACCAAAACAAAAACAAAAGGAGGTCCAACAAAGGCTCATAATTCGCGTGAAAACGCACACCACCCCTGACCCACACAAATACAGCCTCACACGTACACCTAAGCCTACCACATAACGACACTGGAGTCCGGTAAGGCGATTACAGACCCGGCTGAAATTGATCCCCCGGGCCCCATCCCTCCCGGGGGGCTTTGTGATGGTCCTTTATCCCGGACTATTGGTGACTTACTGGATGCTCTTGGAATTTTAGGCCGTTCCATTATTTTGGTGGGGCTTCTGCAGCCACATTTTCAGGAATTCTGCATTTAACAGGCATGTGCCTGTGTGTCACGAAAATATGCTGGACGAAAATATAATTATAGATTTTTATGTAACGTCTTATCTAAATTATGTTTCACAAATTAATTGAATACTGTTAAGAAAATATATCACTGAAAATAATAATAATAATATTCTATCACATACACACAATACCATCTAGCCCAAACTAAGCAGAGCTTGTACTATGGGTACTAGACAATAACAAACTATACTATTTTTTTTGTAAATACATATTATACATAGAAACACCCAGATCAAGACAAACATCTGTGTTCATGCACACAAATGTTTGACTTGTGCGGGAACCGAACCCGAGACCTCAGGCGTGGCAGTCGGTTACACTATTGAGGCCGACTGAAATGTTTGAAAAGTTATTAGTAAGACTTGTTCATTAGTGCTTACTTTTAATTTTATTCTTTTATTGCTATCCACATGTAAGTACAGGTGTTACATTAATAACAAGAACATTATGGACTCTGTCGGCACTTATAACCCTACATTCCAAGAGAGCAGGCATAGGCGTATTACGACCACAATTCAGCCATTTTTGGCACCCATGTAATAAGGGTTAAGCGTACTGCCAGCGGATATTTTCTCACACTTGGTTGCGTGGACAGGTTGCTATTACGAATTTTAACAGGTAAACTCGGTAATATTATCTTAAGTTACGCGAATGTTATTTATTCATTGACATTAAATTACTTTAGGTTCTTTTTTAATACCTACAACTAAGGTGGCAAGCATACAGCCCACCTGATGCGCCTGCGACACCAGAGGCATCACTTGCGCGTAGCCGACCCTTTAGGAAAGGAAGAAAAAAAGGAAGTGGGAAGGAAAAGGAGCGGGAAGGGGGAAAGAGGGTGATTGGGCCTCCGGCACTCTCACTCACCGAACGAAACACAACAGTAGGAATACTGCTATTTCACGTCGATATTCTGTGAGAGGGTAGTCTTTCCCCGGTCGAGCCGGCCCATACATGCTGAAATCAGCGAGGCTCTACTACTCAGTAATCTTGGTACCAGCTAATTCAACAGTAAGCAGGTACTACTCCCGTTTTGTATCCCAACCTCCTGCATCGATTTAGCACTATCATTAACAGACTGTGCTATCACGAATATTCAATAACAAAATTTTAACAACAATCGGGAAACCGGGAATCGGACCCAAGACCTCAGCATTGTCCGCATACTGACACCACGGAAAGCCAGTTTATATGTTCAAATATTAAGCTATCTACCATCAGAACAATACTCATACATTAAACAGTTGTCACTGAATAACAGACTATCTAAACAAGTTTAAATTCATTTGGTACAAGCAAAAATCACCCTTATTTCTGCAACAATAAAGGGGATCTTGTTAGCAATAGAACTTTGTTTTTAGGCAAAGTTATTACAGTAGTTAGCTTTAGCCAAAATACGCCTTATGTTGTTAGAATAAGGTGCTCATGAAGTGTAAGAGATAGATATGCGGAAGACGAGTCAATATTAGCCAGACACAGTATAGGCGAAGTAAATGATATATTTTGAATATACTGAAGAAAAGCCTTGTTAGTTTCGTTAGCGGTTATGCTTGCAACTAATCGTGTGGTCTCAGTTTAAATCCTAGCTCGATTTAAGGTTTTCAGATATTTTTGTAAGGAAATTTTCAGTAGCAACACGACGTCTGAAAATGTTTTTGAGAAACGGTACTAGGCTTCCCGTCGTCAAATTATGAAGGACCTAAAGCAGCTGACGGTTTTAGGTGTAATACACCTTTTTTAGAATTTCTATTTCTCTTTCACTCATGATCACTTATTCAACGAAAATGTTTTGTTCTGTCAACTTTAGGTGTAAAAGCAAAAGTGATCTCTATAACCACGGTACTAACGGTGCAATTCAATATAATATTTAATGACAAAAGAGCTTAACTTCATAATAGTTAAATAACTAAGTTACTGCCGTTAGACAGAAATAAACTCAAAACTTATTTAAATTGAGATTGCGTTCGACTTCTTGATCGAGTATAATTATATTCGGTAGGTATTGCTGTCGATAAATACTACCTCAACAAGTTCCAAACATTACAAAGGAACACTATTCGATAGCATATTCAAATATTGATCTGTTCGTCGCCTCAATTATTATTCGAAACCTAATCGATTACTCGGATACCTACTATTTGTCGATCACCCTAATATCATCTCATGTATCGAACCCCCAACAAGCGCCGCAGTGTCGGTAGCGAGGCGACGACTTAAACCACTACGCCATCAATTCAAACATGAAACCCGAAGTCTCATTCCCAGTAGCTGTATTCACTACCGATACGCCCCAGGCAGTCTATATAAAAATCTCCTATATTTTAAAAATGGTTAAATTTTCTTTGTCCAAAATCACAGGTAAATCGATGAAACATAATATTTCACGTGTGGGCGAACAATCAGGTCAAAAGTTTAAGTGGATTTCACTAATAACTTAAGCGTACGCTTTTAAAACTTCCACCGGTACTTATACTAATGCGATATATGATGTTATAGACGACCTCGCATTATATTTTTAAGGGGATCAACAAATAATAAAGCGTACATGTAGGTACTCAACTACCTTTCTGGACATTAACTTGTCGTCTGACACACAATGTCAACATGACATCTGAATTATAAATAGGCTTATGTTTAACTTATCACCAGATATAGTATAATATAACAGTCAAAAATAGTAAATGATCACCAAATTGCACAGCAAAATATATTTAAAGAGATCAAAATAAGTCGACGGTGCCCCGCTTTGCGGGGTTCCTATTTTTGGGTGGGTTTAAGAAGTAACCTAACATAACCTAACCCTTCCGAGACGGAATGCAATGATTAGAGGCGTATAGGTGCTCGTTATGATATATTTTAGTAAGCATATTTTGCTGCGCAATTACTACTTTTGGTGGTCATTATATTTAATCCCTTATACATACATACATACATAGATTCACGCCTGTTTCCCAGAGGGGTAGGCAGAGACTACGGATTTCCATTTGCTACGATCCTGACACACTTCTCTGGCTTCATTTACTTTCATCACATTCCTCATACACGCCCGTCGGTTCAAGGAGCTCTTAACCTGGCCTTTGTCGAGAACGCCTCCGATCTGGTCGAGAAACGTTCACACTAGCCTTATAAACTTTCTTAGTCAGAAAAAACTACTATATTTAATCCTTTATAAATATAGTACTATCTTTATCACACTTACTCATATTGAAAATTGCACACTATCGTACTTCATCGTGTTAAATGTGTGAGCTCGCTCATCTTAGGCTGGACACTTTTTCGTGCGATCTAAGTACGGAATATTAATTCTATGATTAATACATATCTTTGGGAAAAACACATGTAGCTGTGATAGCCTAAGTAAGAAGAATATAATTGTTTGCAAGGTAACTAATTATTTTATGCAACGAAGGAAGCAAGTACGGTCTATCGGATTGATTATTTCATTGTATGCTTTGATAATACTACGAAAAGGGAATGCAAAATGGGATGAAAAGAAAATATTGGGAAAACATGCATGTTTATTTATTATTTATCACTCTAGCACAATATGGCTAGATCAAGAGATAACAAAAAAATCTCTTTTCTTTTTTTTTGTTCTCATTTGTTTTCGGTATCAGGCTCTATCTCTCGGAATTCCTATCCTAATCATTTCTGTCCTCAAAAACATTCAGATAAATTACTAACATAATACACACAAGAAACACCGCCATTTATAATAGACTGAACATTTAGTTTAATTTAAATCCATTCTTAGTAATTTAAGGCCAACACGTCGGTACAGTCGCGTGCTGAAGCCGCAAGCGCGGAGGAATGTAGAGGGATGAGGGAGAGAGGTCCTCCTACCTCCTCCTCCTTTCCTCCACCCCCCACTGCCCTCGCGCGACGTCCTGTCACTGACAAATGGCCCGGAGGAGAACTCGACCCCGGCACCCTCTTGAGGCTCACAGTACGGTACAGGAGCAGTGTTGGTAATTGCTTTTGGCAATTTAATTTGATTATTGACCTCAAAGTATCATGAAGTGTAGCTTCCAGCTCATTTTTGGTAAATAGAAATACTTATAATTTAATTATGTTTATCAAGTTTACGTACTACAGGTGAGTAACTTAGATCTTAAGTTAAGTATATACAGAAATAATCGGTGTGTTAGACCAGATACAAGATAGATATGAAGGAGATTTATATAAAGATACATTTATTGAAGTGCTGCTCTAATGCCTAAAATCCTCAATAGGTACTGTAAAATAAATTGTCAATCATATTAATGCTGGCATTAGATAAATAGGATTAATATAAATGTCTTCAGTAAAATAATGATCAGTCTTCAATAGGTATTCCATCAGAGACCGGCATAGCTGATTAGTCAGTTAGTATTTTGTTCCAAGACCTTGAAATACAGTTTACAACTATTCGTGACTAAAAATCAATATTGCTTATCTATTCAACGCCTTTATGGCGACGTACTAGCTATATACAAATTAATAAAAGTGTCGCCAGTCTTCATAATTTTGCGTTTATGATTAAATATATTAATATAATATATTAATAATCTTTTGCAATTAACCATTAATCATTCCCAGCTTCGATTAGCCTGGCTTGAGTTGGCCTAACCTGGTTGCTAAGGGGGATCTCAAATATTTTTTGATGCTTTTCCTGTCTATCCATTAAAGAATAGATAGACTCTCTCATATATATATATATATATATTACTACTAAGGTGGCAAACATGCATACGGCCCACCTGATGGTAAGTGGTCACCGTAGCCTATGGACGCCTGCAACACCAGAGGCATCACTAGCGCGTTGCCGACCCTTGAGGAAAAGAAAGTGGGAAGGAGAAGGAGCAGGAAGGGGGGTAAGGGGATGATTGGGCCTCCGGCACTCTCACTCACCGTACGAAACACAACAGTAGGAATACTGGTATTTCACGTCGATATTCTGTGAGAGGGTAGTCCTTACCCGGTCGAGCAGACCCATTCATGCTGAAATTAGCGAGGCTTTACTACTCTATATATATAAGCTTTGAAGTCATTTTCGTTACTAAAGCACATTTGAAACATTACCTGACTAAGAAACCGTCTCTTGCTCCAATACTCCACCGCTCGGCCGAGTTAGGGGTGCTATAATTTGTTGGGTCGGGCGTCGGCGTCGCTTATCTCTGGCGCTAGCTACAGGCGCCTTGAGCATCGCCTCTGCCTCCACTGTATTGTATCGGCAACTTTCGATAAACCACATTCCTTGTGTTCTTATAAATCAAGACGGAGACTAAAGTCTTTTGTTTTGGCAATAAAGTAACTATGTAGACTGTAATTGTTGGTTATGCTGTGTGTGGATTGGAAGTTGGGTTGTTGGAGATGATTTTGGAATATGTGGTTGAATAATCATATGTATGCTTACGTCTGTTTTTCGGAGGGGTAGCCAAAAGCTATGGATTTGTACTTGTTCTCTCTTGCTTCATTTTCACTTATAACATTCCTTTTACATGCGCGATGGTTTAGGATAATACTGACATGAGCCTTCTCCAGAACGTCATTGTCCTGGGCAAAGGATGTTTGCCTTCATTTCAACTGTCTTATTCAAGCCTTATCTTTACATTTTAGATAATTTTTTTATTGACAATTATTGCCACATGCTTTAATTAAAGAATAATAACTATTACTCCATAAAAAAACGACAATCAATCTCGTAGCAGTACAACTAGCAGTAACGTAGTGCCTACGTCATTAACTTGTCACCGCTCGCGCGCGAACATGACGTGCTTATACGTTGTTTAAGTATTACAATATAAAACCTTTGCTTTTCTATACCATTACTACCATTTGGTTATACCAAGTTGCGTAGTAGAAATGAGTGTCCGAGAAAACGTGTGCAAAACCAAAAATCCTTACTTCCTTACTAATATTATAAATTCAAACTCTGTTTATTTGTTTGTTACCTCTTCACGGCTAAGCCACTCAACCGATTTAGATGAAATTTGGTACAGGTATAGTCTAAAACTTGGGGAAGGACATAGGCTACTTTTTATTGATGTAGGTTAGGCCCAAAAGCTAGTAGTGAATAAAATATCAGAGAACTACCATCTTGTTATAGCGTGTAAATCATGGCGATGAAGTTCGGCTTGGTGCCTCTTGTTTCATGGAGCATGAACAAACTATGTACAAGTATTGGCTATTAGCGGCAGTTATGTTGGTGTTTCAGTTTATTACCTGTGTGTTAAACTATTTTTCTCCTATATCATAGTGCGTTGCTATGTTTGACAACTAAAGAGATTGGTATTAGTTTGGTTACTTTTAATATTATTACTAGTTTTTGAAGGTCGTGAGACAAATATAGTTTTACGGTTAATACATAATTATATTCGTAAAATAAGGATATACCAAAATAAAAAATATATCGACATTTCCGGTTTACTGTAAATAAGTTCTATAATGCTTTGAATATAACTTAGCAGCATTCAGCCTAAAATGGAAAAACGTAGTCGAAATCTATTAAAGATTTAGTTTTTACCTGTCAAGTAATAAATGTAATAAGACATTCAATAAGTAAATAGTTAATAATAACATTTACAAAGACATCATAAGTTCTTCAATATTCCCTCTAATAAAACAAACCACACAACTTCTAATTATGTCTATCTAATTGTAACAAGTACATTTCGGTACACAAGCGTTCCGTTCGGTACACGCGCCTGGTTTGGCACTGGTCCGCCTTCACATTAATTACGTGGACTCAGCAGTGCGCGACTGTACCAAACGTCAGTGTGCCCGATTGTACCACACGTTTGTGTGCGATTGTACCACACGTCGCTGTACGCGATGGTACCAAATGTCGGTGTGCGCGCGACATAGAATAATGTCGCAGCAAGTTACGTATGTGTGTGAGTGTGAGTGTGTGTGTGTAAGCATGTTTACACCATTGCGAGTTTTGTCTTGGACATTATGTATTAAAGTAACTAGATGTTCTAATGGTTAGAATATTCATACGGATAGACATATTCCTGTTTCCTGGAGGGGAAATACACTGTATGGGTTCTGCTTGATAAAATTGTATAGTTTTATAAACATATTACCTAATATTATGAAATTAAATGCGTATCTATCTTTTATTATTTCTTTATAAGAGAAGCGATAAAACGAAGGCATTTTAAAGGACTTTTCTAACAAATTCTTAATAGTATTGATTATATTTTCTTTTACGAAAACGTCGCAATGTTTACACTAAAATAAATATAATTTTTTATTAAACTTACAGAACATAAATTTATTTATCTGTGCGGTGACTAAGCCCAACTGTCCGTTTTTATCATACGACAATATTTCTTTCAGTCAAAGACAGATTTCCCTATTCGTTGGATCAATTAATTGCCTTAGATTCTATAATTAAATTGGAACTAAAGTATCTACACCCAGACTCAGTATAACCATTTGAAGATGGCTAAAACTTATCACTCGAATACGCAATAGTCAAAGTCAAAATCATTTATTCATTTAAAGTGACAAAGTCTTATGTACGTCAAAATTGGTTAGTGAGTTTACTAAATTACTCGACAAAATAACAGAAACAAGTGCATTAATCAAATCATGAAGTAAATGAAGCCAGAGAAGTGTGTCAGGATCGCAACAAATGGAAATCCGTAGTCTCTGCCTACCCCTCTGGGAAACAGGCGTGAATCTATGTATGTATGTAATCAAAGCATAGATGTCTCCTACTATCTACATTTAAATATGGTCACGTTTCTGGATGTTGTCATTGTTTTTTTCTTCACACAGTGCCAACATGACATTAATTATAAATAATTATAGTATTATCACGCTCACTCATACTTAATATTATACTCTATCGTTCTCTATCTAAGGTGTTAGCTCACTCTTCTTAGTGTGGACACTTTTTTATCATCATAGTGAAAGCACATCTGTGATTTAAATCTTTAGAGCAAAGAAATCTCTGCGTATTCTGCCAAGTCTTAGAATACCAGACATAATTAAAAATCTATCATCTAGCCGCCGGTGTGCCGCTGGGACTCATTAGATTAGGAATGCTTTTTTAATATATTGAAGTAGATATACCAAAGCAGCATTTCATTAAACGATTATATAGTGTATTCTTATGAGAAATACCTATTAAGGCATATTGTATAGTCAGCTAAATCGGACAGTAGCCATTACAAAGATGTTTTTTCATCAAACAATAACATTTATCAGCTGCTCATAAAAACGATAAAGAATCAGAAACAAGCTGATCTCACCCATCACGCTCACTTATTGGCGAAACTCATATAATTCTGAATCGCTGATACACTCAGAACGCGGATAACAACTTTTAACTACATGGAGAGTTCGGTTTTGCTTGGATAGCTGAAGGTTGTGCTGTGATTTTATTAAAATTTGTAGTGCAAAGAATTTGTGTTTATATTGCTATGGCCACTCTTGATGGCGAAGATTCGTGTTCGCGTTATCACGATATAAGTTCGAGTTCGTTCCATGACGAAGTGCTTGGCCACAACAAAAAAAAAACTTCGCTACGTGGCGATAATCAACAACGTCACGATAATTCATTTCGCGGAAAACATGGGAGCAGTCAAACAGTCAACTAAAGCGCGCGATGTGTAGCCAACCGCACGAACTTTGTCGCGACAAAACCTTTTGATCTGCGGCAATATTCCGACAGCGGCGCGAAGGGTATTCGTATTTGCGAAGATGATTCGCGATAGGACGAAAACTTTGGCCAGACGTGTCGCGACAACGCAAATCTTCGCGTTATCGCGATAGTGTGGCCCTTGCATATGGCAGTATTCGAATTTGTCTAAATTGTTCTAGGTATACAAAAAACGTTGCATAGAGAGAGGCATAGTGAAATAGGCTAGCGGGAGACTGTTAGACTACCAGGTACACACTTTTGCGTATTCGAAATGATGTATTTTATAGGTAACTATCGCTTATTTTATCAGAAAACAAACACATTGAGAGGTAACCTGCATGTCTGAGAGTGCTCTATCATGTTCACAAATATGTGTGTCGGCTTCCAACCCGCATTGTGCTAACTAACTATTAATTTGTCATACTAAGAAGAGGCCCTTGCCCAGCACTGAGAAGTTCATAAACGGGGCTGATTCTATAGCATCATTGTATTATCACAACCTAGTTCGTTTCTTTTTTTTTCGTGTGATTAGTGGCCAACCTGCAGTTGTCAAGAGTTGTTCAAGCCGTAGGCCTCTGACATGGCTTAACGACTGCTGTCAATTTGACAACAACCGGAACCGACTTTTTACGTGACCTCCGAAGCACGGAGACGCTCAGATTAAACACCACTAAGCGGGAACCCATCTATAGCCTGACCGCATCCAACGTTGCTTAACCTCGCTAATCGTTTACCGATCAGTGAGTGCAACTGGCTATGAGCGCCTAGTTCGTTAGAAGATCATGATTGTCACATACTAGGTAACAGAAAGTGACGTGACGGCGCGGCGGTACGATAATTTTAAGACGATCGTTACCAGCTGTATTAATAATAATATTCTATCACAAACACATAACACCATCTGGCCCAAACTAAGCAGAGCTTGTACTATGGGTACTAGACAATGGATAAACATACATATATACTATTTTTTTTGTAAATACATACATATTATACATAGAAACACCCAGACCAAGACAAATATCCATGTTCATGTACACTATGTACCTAGCTCTAGCTCTGTTCAGACTGTGATATTATTATATACCTACATATAACATATTTTCACGCCAATATTTACAAAGGGGACAGGCAGATATATAAACCGCTTTATTTTGCTAGGTTTTAGATCCCACGTAATAATGGGAGAACAATGAGACTATTGCCGTCCACTCGACAGTGTCAGACTTCGCGTTGCCCCTGAGAATTACTTCACACCAAAACTCAATAGCACTTTGTCGGTCCTGGGAATCGAACCTCTTGGGTTCGATCGGTTTTTAAGTGTAGCAGTCACATACACATCAGCTGCGGCACTCCTATTATAATTTACCAAGATCAAACATACTGTCCCTAAAATCAAATATTGACTAATGACAGTTCTTGAGTCAGAAGCCATATTGCGTAAGAAACCTGTGTTCATAACTCATGTGCCTTCCAGCTCCGCAATTAGTGACAAAAGCAACATTAACACAACGTATAAGTCTAGTCGATTTCAGATATTAATATTGACCTCGAGCCTCATAAACGCTAGACAAACATTATGAGTGATGATATATAGGCCAGAAACCTTGGACGTAGAAGATCGATTTTTAGTCGATTACTTACATATCTGGAAGACTGTCTAGTATAAACATATTTTAAGAAAGTTAGAGCACAGTGAAATTGCTTCAAAAAATAAGCAACCCTATAGGAACATCATGGAGAGTACTCCATGATGTTCCTATAGGGTTGCTTATGTTTGGTTTTTAACATTATTTGACACACAAGATCAAATAGCAATTACCAAAAGATATTTTTTTTTTGTGTGGATAGTATCAAAATTGGTTGCAAAATAAGGGATAATTAATATTTAAAATTTGCATATAAGAAAAATGGGTTCGTTGTGGAAATATCCCGCTATTTCTCTCAGACGGCTGCGTTTATATAGCGGTTACGTCATAGTTTGTATCATGTATTCCTTGGCTGTCATTTGACAATTATCCCTACCATATTTGAAAGGTTTAAATATTATTCGTTTTTGAGTAGATTTAAAAAAATTCTAAATATTTTAAGTATCTATGGGTAATGCAACTTACACGTACAAAATATAAAAATTTTTGTCTACTACCCTATTTCCTGAAATTGGAACATCTTAAAAGAAGAAATACTTCTAGTCTTTTATCCAACGGGCGTTTGGAGCCAAACGACTTCGTATTGAGTTCCTGTGTTATGTAGGGTTTCCAGCTCTTTGAGAAGGTACTGTGCTGTTAGTATGGGGCCCAGATTTAAGTCCCTGGCTTTGATAGTGCAGCATCTTGATTTTTGTAGGGTCATCAAGTTTTGAGTGTGATTCCTGATGTGAAAGATTGCCATACGCTTCGGTGACCTCCGATTAGGCCTGCTATATAATTGATTACTATAGTATTCAGCAGGCTGAAAAAGATCAAGTACTCCATATTTCCATCATATTTCATCGAATTTTCGACATTCATTGAAATAACAGACTGTTATATGAATATATGATGAACAAACACACATCGCGTTTATAATATTAAGGATAAAATGGCCCAAGTCTAGTCGGCGTTGTAAAAATACAGGATTATATAAATAAAAATATAAAATAAGATATGGTATGAAAGTGGCGTGGGGCGCAAGAAACTCGTGATCCTTTTGAATGTGTACTGTGTGGAGCAGGAAATATGTGGAGTAGCTTTTGTGCTTACATGTTATTGGAGGCCAATTATTGTCCTTTAACATGAAGCATTAGAGTAGGCGAATTTATATGTAGATTTTGATGACGGTGCATAACGTTATGGCTATATCGCTGAAAGGGGAAGGTAGAAGTGAATTACTTAAACCCATTTCAACAGCCATGGAATTAGATTGGAGTTTTATACCCTGTGCTTCTACTAGGAATTTCTTGACTGAACGCTCAATAACAGTATGCCCAGGCCAATTAAGATGAAACAGACTAGTTATAGTCAAAATTTAGTGTAGACATTGGGGTAAATGAAATTAATAGTACAATATTAGACTTGTCACTAGTTAGAAAAGATTATTATTTTAACTTTTTTTTTATACAACAAATGTGACAAACATGCATACGGCCCACCTGATGGTAAATGGTCACCGTAGCCTACGGACGCCTGCAACACCAGAGGCATCACTTGCGCGTTGCCGATCCTTTAGGAAAGAAAGTGGGAAGGAGAAGGAGCGGGATGGAGGAAAGAGGGTGATCGGGCCTCGTCCTCTTGTGTTGGCCTTCATTAGCTATGCAATAGGTTACAGGGATTCATACTCAATATTTTATTAGCATTGCACACACTTAGATGTGTAACTTATCTGCTTAAGAAGTCCAAGTACTATCAGCACCAAGAAAGAAAGAAAGTTTATAAGGCTAGTGTGAATGGAACAGTCGCAAGAGGAAAATCTAGGCGAACGTTTCTCGATCAGATCGGAGGCGTTCTGGACAAAGGCCAGGTTAAGAGCTCCTTGAACCGATGGGCGTGTATGAGGAATGTAATGAAAGTGAATAAAGCCAGAGAAGTGTGTCAGAATCGCAGCAAATGAAAATCCGTAGTCTCTGCCCTCTGGGAAACAGGCGTGAATCTATGTATGTATGTATGTACTATCAGCACCAGCGTATTTGTTACAAGCGTATTATTAAGTGGGTGTTATTTCTTCCAAATTTTTTTCTTTATTTATTTAGGGGCATATGTCCATCAAGGATAGGTGAGCTCCAGCATTTCCTAAACAGCACATATACTACATACTACAATAATATACTAATTTTTATTAATTTATAAAGGTTAAGGAATCATCTGTTATAAATAATGTTTTCTATAATCAATTTCGCAACTTCAGAAATCGGTTCGACTAACATGCTTAAAAATTCTTCCATATAAACTGGTAGGATGCCATATTGGCTACGGCAGCCTTGCAAATCAATATAAAATAAAAGAGGCTGTAGCTCTATGGATAAGGCATTGGACCTACGATCAAGAGGTCGCGGGTTCAAACCCTACCCATTGCTCCACCATTCCATTACTAGTTGCAAAATAAATTTAGGAAATAATAAATGACAAATATTTTTATCGCGACTCCATAGCTCTATTCTCAGGGAGTGTTTCTTTGGCCGTAACAATCTGAGGCGGCGCCACGGGTCAGCGGAGACCCCCCAACTACCCCACTCCCCTTTACGTACGTGTGTGTACACAAGTGTGTGTATGTGTGTGAGTATGTGTGCATGTCATAGATACGTGAGAGGCAGAAAATTTGCCGTTTTGTTCCATAGTATGTGTACAGTATAGAGTGGCTTGTTTATATATTTTATTGGTTTACGTGAAAGAATATGTTGTCTATATGTTTGCTGGTCTATTTTATGATGAAGTTTAGTGATATTCTAATGCGTTTACTTTTAAAACTGTTCGAATTTTTGTCCAATGTAAATACTAGCACTACTATGTCAATACTATTTAAAGAGGTTGTTGATTTAAATAATACTGATATTAGTTCAGCGTGAGTATTATTTTAAGTCAACAACTTCTGCTATATATTATAACAGTTAGCATATAATCTACCTTTAAGCTGCATTGTATAACATCTGTAATCATGTTTTGAACTTTGAAAGCCTTTTCAGAACCCTTAAAGCTGGAAAACACCTTGCTGTACCTCTTATAACTAACAATATCAAAGCGACACTACTTCTATAAGATGGTTATTAAACCATTTCATCAAAACAGTGTCGCTTCTGCTTAATTCTGATAACACTCTATGAGCTACAAAAAAGTATTTTGTTAAACATCGTACTTCGAATGTAGAAAAATGACTGCAAGCTACGCCTAAATTTAAATCAATACTTTTTATGTAAACATTAATAATACTACATTTAATAGGAAAGTATTGTTATTTAAAATGTTTAGTATAACTTAGTAGAGTTTATTACCTAATAGGCAGGTCATGAAACTACTGTCACATCTGTAATTTCTGGGTTAATGCTCTTTAGTCTATGCCCTAGAAACATGCATCCTTTGTTCGACATCGGATCTCGAGGGTGGTCAGGTTATTGGGACTCTGTTGTCGCCGAACTCTCGTATCATTGCGCCGACTGTCGTTGCGACACAAGCAGAGAGAGTAGTTATGTTTATAGAAGTAAGGCAATTTGATTTAGAAGGTAAGTTCGTGATATATATGGGAACTGAGTTCGCTCGTTGGGGTCATTACATAAGCTTGAGTTTATGTTTAATATTGTGGTTTTGGATTCTATTGTTGGGCATAGTGTTAGTGGGATTTCTTGTAAAGACACTCTTAGTAGCATGATAAAAACTGGTAATATACTTTTGTAGAATAGTAGTAGGCAGATGGCAGTAGACTCACCAGAAATTACGTGGGACGTAAATTGTGGATGTTTTTACATTTACCATTACATTTCTCTACCTTCGCTCTCAGAGGTGTACCTATCTTTCTACCTTTTGGCGGACGCACAGAAATTAGTCTATGAACCGATAGAATCGTCTACAAAAACAAAATAGTTTTCTGATAATAATGGTTTTCAGTAGTGTATGAAAACTTCAAGAAAAGAGCGTACTCCTTTTTAAAAGGCCGGCAACGCACTTGTGACTCCTCTGGTGTTGCAGGTGTCCATGGGTGGCGGTGATCGCTTACCATCAGGCGATCCGCCTGATCGTTTGCCCCATAAAAAAAAAACTTAAAATTCGATCATGCACACTATACAATGCGTGAAGGTAGAAAACAGTACGCTGTGAAATTATCGTATCTGACAAACTAACAATGGATTCATATAACTGTTACCGTAAGCCTATAGTATACGAGCATGGGTATAGTGATTCTCTTGGTCGTACAACGAAGCTTAATCAAATGCGTAACGAAATTTCCGCCGGATTTTTATATACAAGTCTTGCAATTGGTAGTCCTAGTCGAGTATGACGTGGGTGTTTTCATCACGTTCGTTAGCATTACGCCAAAGCGAATCACAAAATATGATTCGTGTCGAAGCATATTTTGTGATTCGCTTCTGCTGCTGCAAGCTGGATATCGCTTGGATCGCAGGACGCTACTATCCACCATCAAAGGAATTCAGTATTTTTAAACCTATTACGATAGTTGAGACTACACACTACGACAATTAGACTCTCATCCATAATTTTGCTTCTAATTTTCAAATGTTATTTGTTACAAGTTCCATTCGTGCTCGGTTCGCTCAGTTTCAAGTCTGGACGCATACTTACGAACTAATACACTTAAAGCAACACACCATTATGAAATTATTAATCCACTTCAAAATCTCAGCTCCAACATACCAGAAGGGGAGGCAGACAAAACTTTTAATAGACCTAAAGTTAAGCAAAGTTGTGAGCGTCAGGAAGTAGCAATTATGGCTACGGTCACTTGCTAACCGCTTTACAACTCGTTTGAAATATGGCGTCGAAGTTTTTTTATAAACGCTTTCGAGGGACGGCTCATTATTCGTGAAAGAGACCTTTGTTTTCCTTTCTTGAAAGTTTTAGAAGAGTCTTTTTGTCTGCTATGTTGTTGTGTAGTGGCCGTGAGTATCTTCTGATAAGTGAACCCCTTGCCTGAACCTAGAAACCTACCTAAATGTAACATCAGTAACTTAGTAAACTCACTAATCAATAGATTTTTGCGTTCATAATTATTATTGTTACTTTGTGACCTACATTATACCAACCAAGTAATTTTTGACTTTGACTTTGTTAGAAAAAACAAGATTCTTTTTAAATCTGGCTCTGAACTGTGCCTGTACGTCGGCAAATAGGGTCGCCTCATATTACGTAAAATGCAATATCATGACTAACAAAAGTAGGTGCAATAATACCTATGCCTACCTTGTAGGGGATAATGACATGTGCTTAGTAGATGGTAATAGACACGCCCTGTATTATGTAAAATCTAAAATTATCGCTGGCAAAATATGGGTGGGTGAACATAGGCGTAGGTAGAACCTCGCTGATTTCAGCATGAATGAGTCGGCTCGACCGGGGAAGGACTACCCTCTCACAGAATATCGACGTGAAATACCAGTATTCCTACTGTTGTGTTTCGTTCGGTGAGTGAGAGTGCCGGAGGCCCAATCACCCTCTTTCCCCCTTCCCGCTCCTTCTCCTTCCCACTTCCTTTCCTAAAGGGTCAGCAATGCGCAAGTGAAGCCTCTGGTGTTGCAGGCGTCCATAGGCTACGGTGACCACTTACCATCAGGTGGACCGTATGCTTGTTTGCCAACTTAGCCATATAAAAAAAAGGCGTAAGGTAAAGCCTCGATCGACAACTAAGTTATCGTGAAACTCAAAAACAGCCTTCTGGTTATAGTGACGCATGCCTAGAATTTTACCTTCAGCAGAAAGCTTACTATTTTACCTCTTCAAATAGTAAAACTATTCGCAGAAATTCACGTAATACCCAAAGAAAAAACCACAAGCCGCGATCTCCTTAATATATCACAGCCAAATCCACTTTTATTTAACGCGTTATCCTTATCCAGCTGTACAGTTAAGGGGAATTATCTCTTCACCTTCGCAGTTCCACCCCCTCCTCACCCCATACCCCATCATACCCCATCTCACCCCACTTCCAAGATAGCGCCTGCAGGTAGTGTCTTGGACGAAATCTTTGAAAAGTTTCTTTTGGAAGCATTTGCCACGCGGTTGATTTTAAACATTGGTCAGTTGTGATGTTTCAAGTGTAGGGCTTTGTGTGTGTATGTGTGAGTGAGTGAAAATTAGGGTGGGTATTATATCTTATTTTAATTAAGGAAGTATAGAAGTTATAGCATAATTTACCGAATAAAAAATAAACAACTTGTTTTTCGGTTGATATTGGTTATCGCGATATAAAGTATAAAAGCGCCATATTTTAAAACTATTTAGCGCGAAATATAATATTAAAAGATTTATTAAAATTAAATTAAATTGTCCCACTGCTGGGCACTGGCTCTTTTCAGTGTGAGAAGGTTAGGTCATAGTCCACTACGCTGGCCCAGTGTGGGTTGGTAGACTTCACATATCTTCAAAAATATTAGACACATTAGGAGAGGACATGTAAGTTGCGTCATGATGTTTTTCTTTGCCGTTAAAGCGAGCGATAGTCATCTATTTAAAAACTATAATATGAAAATTTAGAGGTGAGTATCTTGGGATGGATCTCAAGACTTCTGGGTGGCAGTCCAATGGACTTCCAGGCTATCTCATTACAATTTATAAAAATACCCATAAATTTACTGAAAACGCTTTACCGGCAACGTTTACGAACAAGAACGTCACAATTCCGTAAGATTTAAAAATAGAACACAACATAATGACATAGTTCTTTCTTTTCTAGAATAAAAACGAGAATGGCTCGAGCGTTCAGCATTCAGCCTAGTTCACTCAAACCTTTTTGCCCGGGTCGCGAGGGAAGGGGGTTATTACACCTACGCGGTGCGTATCCCGGCTATTTTCCGGATAATTTCCCTCACAGGCAGGGACCGTGTTAAAAGGGCCTTCGTTGACGTCAAACAGACAGTGGGTTGCTCTATAGTTTAGTCAGTTGTACTATTTAGGTTGGCTTGTATTTTAGAACAATTTATACAAATAGTCATGTTTATTTTACTGCTGGGGGTGACACTGTGTGGGCTTTTTGGTTCAATGGCGACTATTGACGTGAATAAAATAAGCAGCTAATACGAAACTTAGCGGTTAGATATTGCTAGAAAATTCGCACCAAATTTTTTGGTAGTTTGGCTGAGATCTTATGTAGGGGATTACACTACCTCAGTAAGGCTACTTCAGTTTGCACTAGTAATAATAATAATATCAGCCCTATATTAAACTGTCCACTGCTGGGAACGGCCCTCTTCTCAGTGCAGAAGGGTTAGGCCATACTAATCGACCAAAAAGTTTATTGTTGTATTTTTTTTAATAATAAGTCTTAGTCTATTATAGACATAGACGTATGAGACATATTTATAAGGTGCTCCACTGCTGAGTCATCTCGGCTCAGTGTGCAAAGGGTTAAGGCCTAGACCAGGCAGCGTGCTAGCAGGGTGCAGGTCTTCAGACTTATATATACTTAAAAATATTTAAACTGGATTCATAATTCTAAAGAACGTGCAGTCACACCGTCACCATCTTAATACAGAAATACAAACATCCTTTCTTAATATTAAAATGTGAATGTGAGTATGTTTGTTTTTTACCCTTTCACGCCTTACTAAACCAAACATCATGAAATATCGCATACATGTTAGCCAAGCGTACAGAAAAGGACATAGGGTACCTTTCATCTAGACAAAAAGGCTGTTCCCGAGAGATAAAAAATTATTGACAAAATGTACATTAAAGCGAGCGAAGCCGTGGACAAAACCTAGTTGATAATATTGTGTAGTAATTCAGGTTTTTAGGTTAAATTATTTAAGTAACATAATAAGGAATCTATCACATTCGTACTTCATAAAATGCCTGTGGCATTAAGAGCTAACTAAGGCTTTTAATCGTGAAGATTTCATGCCCTCGTATTTTACTATCAATCTGGCCATACTAAATTTAACTGGATATCAGAAGAATTAATTTGCAACCTAAATAGGTACCTAATAATACAGGCATAGTCTCACGCCTAAATCACCGCAAGTGTAGGCAGAGATGGACAGCAGCTACATTTAGCCAGAGAAGGCTTTTTCAGATACAGAACGAGACTTTTGCCCTTTACCGGGCGCAGTTCCAGACTACGTTCAATTTCTTGAGAAAACCCAAAATTGACTGTCTTGAAAATTATAAGCTAAACAGCTAAGCAGTTGCAAATATTACTATTTCGCTACTAAGACAATATAATAGAATACTCATCAATATTTTGCATACTGCTATTCAAAGAATTAGGTTCGGAATGGCCTGGCTATAGTTAAAACATTGCAGCCACATATTGCTGCAAAGTATTATCCGTTTAGAAGCCCTTGAGAGTTGTGATAATAATAAATTGTCTAGTACAATATAAAATACTGTAGTTAATACCTTTTTTGAAATTCATCATCATCGTCACCGCTAGAATTTTTAAGTAATAAGCAGATGCCCAAACCTAGGTTAGACCCTGGATCCAGAAGTTACGCAAGCATTCGTCTGAACCACCAAAGCAGTCATTGGAATAATTCACCGCCATCACAATCCGAAACTAGTTGCGATCCAAATGTTGAATTAATCTCTCGAAAGTTGAACCGAATGTTTTTTTCGAATGGTTTTTGGAGGCAGCGTACCGAAACAAATTGAAGTGACATTTCGGTAGTTTTGTAAAGCCTCGTCCATCTTGTATTGTGGGAGAGGATAGATTGTAATGTTAATTTGCTTTGTCATTAAGTGAAAGGGACATGCACATCACATCTGATGTGTTTGTAAGATGTGGAAGTCCGGTACGATAAAGATGTAGAAACAGAAGTGGCATTAAAGACAAATGTTTTATTAAACTTTATAACAACATTATTCTTGAAGTAGGTTTTGTCGTATTTACACAAGTTAATATCTTTATTTTACTTTTATGCTTTATACTTATAAAAAAGTACCTACTTAGGTGCCTACTTTAAAATCTTTTACCCGTAGTTCAGTTGTCCGGTCAACCGAACTACGGAAAATATTTATTTTCCGTTAAAAGTTAGTAGTGCTTATTATATTATAACTTTATAACAGATAAAATTGTTAAGTTATTAATTAGTTCAATTTCAATAAGTAAATTAACTATTTACTAACTTTACAAATTTTGTCACTGCTCATTTTGTTAACAACATTAAAAATAAATTAAAAATACGTATTAAAAACTTTTTGCGATATTACAGTTGCTTTTATTACCTTTTCTTAGCGTCATTTAAAACAAAATCATCTCAGCCATCGTGGGCCAATGTTACACCAAAATATAAACGCACCTTTACCTCAGTATCTATTATATAGCCACGGAGCTAGCAATTATATCCAATTTAATCCGAATTTGGCCGCAAAGTGTACCTTAAAGTTTGTACAATGAACACGAGTCGAAATCGATCATTAGTGAATGTATACATAGCCTGAGGCTATAAGCTATTTAATGTAAAGACTAGTATTTGAAAAGACAATAGCCGAAAGGCTAATGAAAAGATCGTGAAATGGAGTTTAAATATGATCATAAACATATTTTGATTGAAATGGCTGATAAATTGTTATTATTTAAGGAATGCTGATTTAAGTATTGGTAGAGACACAGAATATCAATGTGAAATAGCAATATTCTTACTATTGTATTTCGTTCGGTGAGTGAGTGTTAAAATTATCTGTAACAGCCATTTAGTTAATAATTGCTACGTACTAGAGGAGACATCACATCTAAAATATTTTAACACACGTGTAGAGTGCATGTACTCTAATTCATTCAATCTGAGCCAGGCCATTAAACGTCAGGCCTGGAACTAAACATTTAGTGCAATATTTATTAAGCAGTAGCGAAATACATTAGCATGTTGTTGTGTAAACTTGGTGTATATCTTCTAGGTAGTAGAGCCAAGCTGGTTACAGCAGGAATGGGCCGGCTCGACCGGGGAAGTACTACCCTCTCACAGAAGATCGACGTGAAACAGCAGTGTTTTACTGCTGTGTTTCGTTCGGTGAATGAGAGCGCCGGAGGCCTAAGCATGAGGTGACGATTCTCGCAGCTTATGAGGGACCTGCAGAGTATCCGTAGAGTCATTGTGTGGGTGGCGCGAGTCAATCCGGCGGCCAGGGAGAGCCGTAGAAACGGTGCTCTGCTGGCCGCCCGCGGTATAGTCCAGAGGCCCAACCGAGTCTAACCAACTAGGTTGGCTGACTTATCATGCCGCGCATAATCTCGAGGTGGCTCGTCGTGCCGGATGGTGACCGGAGGGTGGGTCCCGGCGACCACTTTCGGGAGGGTACGGGGGTCCTTCCGTCCGTCGGATCGGTTATCGCCATACCATACAGTTATATGACAAAACTTGCCCTGCGCCTTGCCCCACTTTGCTGCGAGAATAGCCGCCTCTTTTTTTTTTCACGTTTCCCCTTCCTTTCACTCTATGGCAGTACGAACAAAGCATTGTCGTTCAACAGCAGCCAATCGCCGTAACCCCACTGCTGCTTCCTGTGTCGTGGAGTTTATTAACATCAGAGGACTCCACGCTAACCTTAATGCCGTCCATCACCACCTGGAGACGGCTCAGCCGGCAATGCTTTTTCTAACGGAGACACAAATACGCCGTCCTGCAGATACGAACTACCTGCAATATCCCGGCTACGTGCTAGAGGAGTGTTTCCTCGCGAAAGCCGGGGTATGCTTGTTTGTTAGGGCGGATATTTGCTGTCGCCGTCTACAATGCCTAGAGGACCCTTCCTTCTCTGTCCTTTGGGTACACGTAGATCATGGCTCTTTCAGCCAAATCTACATGTGCCTCTACCGATCCCATTCAGGAGACGCTGAGACAACTCGACTCTTCAATTACCTGAGTCAGGCGGCAGACGACGCGCAGGAGCGGTTTCCGAACGCTGAGTTGGTGTTCTTGGGAGATTTCACTGCCCATCATGAGACTTGGTTGGGTTCTCCCAAAACAGACCACGCGGGATGAACTGCCCATGCGTTCGCTCTCACGCATGACCTGTCTCAACTGGTACTCCAGCCCACCCGGATACCAGACATTGCAGGTCAGGCGCCCTCTCTGCTCGATCTGCTGCTGACGAGTAACCCGAACCGGTACAGTGTGTCGATTCATGCTCCTCTGGGCACCTCAGATCACTGTCTGGTTTGTGCCACAGCTGTTGTTGTTACGCCCCCACGACCTGAGGAGGCAAGACGACGACTGTGGCACTACTCGTCAGCAGACTGGGATGGAATGTGGGAGTACTTCGCATCCATCCCTTGGGCTCAATGCTGCTTTGAGAACAGGGATCCATCAGAGAGCGCTACTGCTGTCGTTGGTGAAATCATCTTGGGTATGGAATATTATATTCCATACAGTGATGTCACGAGCGGCGGCAGGAAAAGGCCCTGGTTCGGTCGTGAATGCGCTGATGCTGTTGAACGTAAACAGACAGCGTACCGCGCTTGAATCAGGGCTCGCACTCTCCACGACCCTAACGTGGATCACCTGAAGGCAGCGTTCAACCAAGTCCGCTACCTGGAGGATCAATCGTTGATCAATGATCGCCAATACGGTTTTCGGTCTAAACGATCAACGGGTGATCTTCTAGCGTTCGTCACGCACCTCTGGGGTGAGGCTATGGACAAGCACGGCGAGTCTTTGGCTATCAGCCTTGACATAGCCAAAGCTTTCGACAGAGTCTGGCACCGGTCTCTTCTTTCCAAGCTTCCGGCCTATGGCTTGCCCCCTCAACTGTGCACCTGGATTGCAAGTTTCCTGCAGAAGCGTCGTATTCGGGTCCTTTGCGACGGTCGCGCTTCCAAATTTATGCAGGTCAATGCAGGAGTGCCTCAGGGGTCTGTCTTATCCCCTACGCTCTTTCCTCTGCATATCAATGCATGTTCTCCTTAATTCTTATTTTTATTTCTTACTTTGTTATAGTAATTTAAGTTCTTTATATAAATATTGTCACAACTATTGATGAATGCTGGTTAATCTGTAATTGGCAAATGTTTCAGCCACCATACTTCCCTTGTTATCGTTGATGTGAATTTGTAAACATTTGCTGTTGATAAACCATAATAAATAAATAAATAAATAAATATCAATGTTGACTCTCGGCAACATACATTGTTATGCGGACGACAGTACCGTGCATGTGCGATATCTCGGACATCCTGGGGCCAAACAGGTTGAGGGGAAAAGGCAGAATCTTGTCGTTGAACTTGACCAGACCTTGGACCGCATCTATGAATGGAGTGCCAAGAACTTGGTCGAGTTCAATGCCAAGAAGACCCAGGCATGCGCGTTCTCAACAAAAAAGTCTTTCGTTCCTTCCCCTCCCTTCTCTGAAGAACTCTCCATTGGTGATACGTGACAGCCTCTCCATCTTAGGTATGGATCTTTGCCGTTCCCTTAATCAGAAAACCTATATCGAGAGCGTCATTAAGCAAGCTTCGCGAAAACTCAGAGTTCTGAACAGGGTGAGGCGGTTCTTCACGCCTGGGCAACTGTGCCTATTGTATAAGGCACAAGTGCGCCCTTGCGTGGAGTACTGTTCTCATCTTTGGGATGGCTCCGCGCAGTACTTGCTGGACGCTCTCGACCGGTTACAGCGGCAGGCTGTCCGTATCATCGGAGATCCAGAGGTCACGAGTTCACTGGAACCTCTGCAACTCCGTAGGGACATTGCCTCATTGGCATGTTTCTGCAGAATATACCACGGGGAGTGCTCTGAAGAGTTATTCCACCTTATCCCGCCCTCCCCTCTCCTATCCAGAACAACGCATGCTGGGCTCAGATGCCATCCTTACACGGTAGAGTCGATTAGAGCGCGTACCAAAAAGATTGGGTCCTCATACCTCTGCCGAACGACCAAGGCATGGAATTCTCTGCCGAGGCACGTGTTTCCTTCTTCCTTCAATCCTGGGTCCTTTAAGCGGGGCGTGAAAAAGCATCTTCTCAGGCCGTCAAAGTAGAGACCTTAACATCGCCTCGGCTACTATGGGGGCGGTGTGGAGGCCACTGCTCTTAGACCACACGACTGCTTACCATCAGGTGGAGTGTGGTCATTTTGACAAGCAAAATAAAAAAAAAACTTCGGGTACGATTGGGTGAAAAAATGATATGTCCGGTTAAGCCAATTAGGTTTATTGTTAGATATGCGACTATACAACACCGCAGATACCATAACACTGCTTATGCGCTAACACAATAATCATAGTGCATTTACATACACATATGCAGAGTGACATTCGATATAACATTACATTATGTGTGTGTATTCGCTGTGTCCCTACAATGTTTTAAATATTAAGTGATTTAAAGAGCATGCACTCTAACTTCTGTTACAAAACTTGAGATGTTTTCTCTAGTACATACATACACATTAACTCCATAGTAACTGCATGAAATTTGACAAAGGTTCAGTAGGCAATTAGCTGGCTCCCCATTTTCAAAATGTGAGTTTATGATATCACTGCTTACACTTTCAGGGTTATATCGTCTATAACGGACCTATCTACAAAAAGTCAGATATTTTATTAATTTCTTATGCTGACTTAACTATGTGGCTTTTTTTGCCTGTCACCAGGCTTCGTGCGGATATTTAACTGTATATAAAGTATACTATGATTTCTACACAAATACTTTTTTCTATCGCTTTTAAAGTATCAAAATCCCATTGCAAATAGAAATTTCTAAGTCAACAATACCGTTTAAACTTCCAATAGAATTTTAGTTAATCCCTTAATGTTTAAATACTCGCTTAATTTTAATACGACGTTAGCTATTTTGTATTTTGCTACCTGAAGAAATTGCATCGTCGCGAAACGAGTGACAGCTTAACCAACAGTGCGGAAATTGAACGCAAAATTAAAGGTGCCGGCTCATTGCGACGTATTGGATTGGCGTAATCCTTGTAAAAAATAAAATAGGCTGAATGCACACGGCATTTGGCTGTGGGACAATTATTTAAACGTTTTTCTACTATTCCATTATTCTTGTGTAATTGTCAGATATCGTGCCTACTGGGTTTTATTCGCAATTGAGTTCAGGTAAGACCTTACCGAAAAAAAAAATGGCGGTAAATACTTAAAAGTTACTTACAGAAGTTTGAAGTTTGCGTCACGGGCTTAAAGGTAATGAGTATAAATTGGGTTTTGTAAAGGTTTTAATTTAGTTCAGGTACAACCACCTGGTCTTTTTGGATAGACTAGTGGCCCCACTCTCTGCTAAAGATGCAATATATAGTACTCTATGAATTACCATAGAGTATTACTTACGCCTATAAATCCGCAAAAGGGGTTGGCAGGTGAGATTTGCGAATCCACATTTTTCTAGCTATGACAAAAATTAACCGAGATCTGACTTAAAGAAAATACAGATACAATACAGCTAATTGTATCCATAGTACAAGCTCTGCTTAGTTTGGGCTGAATAGTGTTGTGTGTATGTGATAGAATATTATTATATATATAGAATTAACGAGTAAATAGAGGCGAAGCTAATGTCATCTAACACCCACAGTGCTATATCCCGTAATTCTATTAGAGAATAACCTAACAGAAAAACTCAATAACATTCTGAAAGATCGGGTAATTTCTTTGTTTTATCTATCTTTATATATATAATATAATTCTACTGTACGTGTGTATGTCACTGAACTCCTCCTAAACGGCTGGACCGATTTTGATGAAACTTTTTGTGTGTGTCCATGTAGATTCGAGAATGGTTTAGATATGTATTTTATTTTCTCTTGTGTACAGGACAAAGTCTGTCGGGACAGCTAGTTTAAATATATTTTTCGCGCTAGGCTATAATTCCTGTACTACGGCGAATTTTACAAACATTCAACCAACAGACACAAAGAACATCTAGACTCGAAACTAATTTGTGGATCACACAATTTTTTTTCTCTAGTGGGATTCGAACCCTCAGCAAACGACCACTTAAACCACTTCGCCATACATGCAGTTTAATTGAATTCCAGACCACACGATCAACAGAAATCTTACCAACATCATATTCGTAATATTAGTAGAAAGTTCCAGTGACAGTAACAAACAATGTTGCCAGTTCTAAAATTTCAATTTCGGTAACGAACCTCAATTCTATCCAAAATGGCGCGTCAATATATTTTATTAGTCAAAGTAAAATATTGGATATACTTCTCTGACCGCTGCAATTGGTATGATGCCACCGCAGACATGAATATTGTTACTTTAGTCTGACTCACTTAGCAAAGTTTAATCAATTTAGGTAGTTCTATTCATATTACATGATCCGGGTAAATAAACGTTATTGTATGTTTTCACTTTGATTTTGTTGAATGATTAAAAGATATGGGCGGTAACCTAAAAGGTTTGATTTTAAGGTCGTATTGTTATACGCTCGATTTCTGCATTGCAAGTCCGATATTGAAGTAGTTTATTTTTACTTTCATCATCATTAAAACTAATCGTTATAGGAGTCGAGGTATCAAAATATCAGTCCTGTATATAAACTTTCTCACTGCTGGACATGGACCCCTTTTCTATGTGAGAAGAGTTAGGCCATAGTCATATGTATGAAGTATGCCAAGCCGCACTACCCAGTGCGGGTTCAAACATATTTGAGAACATGGCCTGCATAAGTTTCCTCGCGATGTTTTCCTGTACTGTTAAGCGAGCGATATTTAATTGTGGGTAGTATTTAACTGTACAGCAAAAAATATTAATTGCCCAGCAAAATATGCTTACCAAAAATACTAATTGCACAGCAAAATAAGTCGACGGAGCCCTATTTTTGCGTGGGTTTAAGAAGGAACCTAACCCTTCCGAGACGGAATGCAGTGATTTGAGGCGTATTGGTGCTCGTTATGCTGTGCAATATTGCACAGCATAACGATTAGTATTTTTGATAGTCATTATATTAATCCCTTTAATTGTTTAATACGCACATAATTTGGAAAGTCAATGGAGTACCTTGAGATCTAGCTGGAGACCTCTGCTTGGCAGTCTATCAGTCACCCACTAGGCTATCGCTGCTTTTAATTATCATTTAAACCTTTCGTTTTCAGAATAGAGGTATTGAGCATTAACTATGCTTCAGTCATAATAAGTTGGATTTAAATTAAAATATTCTACAATTATGAATACATTGCAGGTCACGAGAAATGTAGCCTCAACCCCGAAAACCAACAAACAACAAAATACTACCACAAAAACACAAAGTTTATTTTTATAAAAATAGTCGAAAAACACAAAACAATCGTACATGACAAAATGTCGAAACAGCAAGAAGCGAACGCGAACACGCGAGAACATTCCATTTTTAAAAAATAAAATAAAAAAAGACTACGATGAGCTCAAAGAACGGCACAGACATTCAAATAAAGAGCATCGCGGCGAGTTGGCGCCAACGTTCCGCTGTTTATTTTTTTTAAAGGACCACGATTCAATTTGCTGAACGCTGAGGTCACATGTCAGTGCCTCCCGCTAATTAACTAGGCCGCCATTTTGGAGGGAAAATGTTGTAAAATATTTTTCGTTTGTAAAAATTTACTTTAACATTATTTATTTTGCACATTAATTTATCGAACCTACTTTTTTGGCTTTCATCGCTCGCTAAGGTGCGACAAATACAAACAGGATACAAAAAGTTGAACATGTGCAATCGTTATTTTCGCTTAAACGTTACCTTATAAAATTTATAAATATTTCTTATGTAATTCACATTCATTATATTATGTACAACGATAAAAATTGTTACAAAGTGAACACACAAGCTTTACTAAGACTTACTCTATGTTTATTTTACTACATAGTTAAAATAAACTATATTATATTTTCATAAAACTGACTTGTTACAATTAAATTCTATGTCAAAGCGACTGCTATAACTTTTTCTAATAGAAGCTTCGTTCAAAAGTCTGGACACAGGCTGACGCCACACAGCCAGCGCCTACACCATACATGTATTTTAACCGAAATAAATAATTCAATTACAATCTCATAAAGGGGTAATTTCCGAAATACTTTCGTTTTCATCAGATGCCGTCGACAAGGCGGTGTATGAGTTATTTTATAGTGAAGTTCGTATGCGCAGCGGGGCGCCCAGCGGCACGTCATTGCCGGACCACCCGACTGCGCAGGGTTGCCAGCAAAATACTCGATCGATAAAGAAAAATGTTGCGCTTTTAGGCTCTATTATTGTGTGCAAATATTGCTTATGAGTTGTAACATGATTTATCGAGTAGGGTTGTGCTTCATGTTAAGTTTTATTTTTTTATAGTGACGTGCTTGCCAAAATATTTTCAAAATGGATGAAGTAAATAAAGACAAATGCAAACCCTACTATAATGAAGTATATGTTCCTTTTAATGCTCATTTTTATATTAAATACGATTAAAATATTCTCGTTCGTAACAAAAAGCCGTTGTCATAACAAAGTAGGTCTTAAATATATTAATGTTTGTAAATTTATGATATAACGTGACATCCCTAACTAGCTAAGTAGCTTACCTAAAATAATAAACTTTTATAGATGATAAGATTAAATATAATTAAAAACTATCTAAACGGGCGTGCCGATAAATTTTATGTCCAAAATTAAATTAAGGATCGATTTTTCCCGGAATGGCGCCATCGAGTTATGGCGGATAATTATGTTGATCATGTGACGACATCTCGACACACCGTGAGTTTCTTGCAGGTTTCATCTCATAGGCTCAACCCTTTGCCTGAACCTAGCAACTAACCTAAATGTAGCTTCAGTAACTTAGTAAACTCACTAACCTATATACTTTGACGTTCATAAGTGTTACTTTGTGACCTAAATGAATAAATGATTTTTGACTTTGACTTTGACACATCTTAAATACAGTTATAGTTTTTTATCCTTAGTCTGCCTACCTCTTTGGAAAAAGGGCGTGGCTCTATTTATGTATAGATAGATTGTAACATCTTTTTAAGATACCTACAGTGTGGAAAATACGAAAGCTGGGCTGTTACAATACCTAACCCTATTTTTCACATTGAAGTTCGTATAATCAGCTATATGAGGTCTATTTCTAAACTGTCCCATTACAGGGAGTTTTCTCAGTGTGAGAAAAGTTTTGACCATAGTCTTCCGCACTGGCCTAATGCGACTTGGTGGAAGTTCTTATGCAGAACTATGTTTTTAACACTGCACTAGTGTTCAAAACAACATGGCGTCAAAACCTTAGTAAGCTCATACTTACTGTGACTTTTAATCATTAATGCATTATTCTTCTTCTTCTCCCTAGCCTTTATTATTCCCAAGTCACTTGGGGTCGGCTTTTCTGGTCTAACCGGATTTGACTGGATATCAGCTTTTACACGGAGCGACTGCCATCTGACCTCCGCAACCCGAAGGCTAACGATACCCTAAGGCTAGACCAGTTTCAGGATATTAGAGGGCACTGACTTCCCAATAACGACTGCCATAGATGTTCATGGCAGCCGGGACCGACGGCTTAAGGTGCTCACCGAGGCACGAAGCAGGCGATAATCGTTAATCAATACGCACATAATTTCGAAAAGTCATTTAACTTGCGAAAGTCAGAGGTGCGCGACGTGGGTTCGAACCCGAGACCCTCTGCATTGCAGTCTGTTGGTCTCTCCACTGAGCTATCGCTGCTAACTATTAATCGGTATTCATAATAATTACATAATGCATTATTGATATGACAAAATAGAAGTTATTGAAAGCTTAAGGTTCAATGACTGGTCTGCTACTGACAAAAAGAGAATCGAGTGCTAGGAACCTACTTACGGCAGAAACACAACACAAGGTTAACTGTGATCTTCTGAAGGAGACACTCGTTCAATTCGAGTCTGTTGGCTAACTCTCTTAATATCAAGCCTTATAAAACTATGAAACAATGAATTTAGATACGATCGATGCATTTTATGAAACTAATTAACTAAGCAAAAATGGTGCTAGTTGTAATCCTAGGTAGTGGTCAAGATTTGGACTTTCAGCAGCGGTATTCTTTAAAGATTTTAATCTCTAACTTAAATGTCACTTCGTCTTTAAACTATTGTTATTAAATTTATCAGTGAGTTTAGAAAACAAATTTACAAATTTGCAGAACAAAATCCACGCATCAATAAACATTAAAATCCTATCCTCACGAGCGCGCATACACTTCAAATCCCGTTTGCTCCTTAAGGCTACACCGCTTTAAGATAGTCCATATATTTACATAAAATACGACGTGTCTGTTTATTTATCACCCACATTTATATAGTCCTAATATAGTGGTTCATATTTTAGACAGAATGCGAGAACATGGTACGGGCTGTTAAAATAAAATAACAGCTTCCTTATACAGTTTTTCATAAAGTAAAGGGTAATATTTTCTATGTGAAGTCGGCGTAAATAATACTTGGTTAGTAGAATTGCAAAATAGTCAACGCATACAACGGTACTTGTGAATGTAGTTATATATACATATATGTATATATACAAGGCGGTTTTGCGTCGGTATTTGTAGTTCCATAACCTAGGTACTAAGCAATAGAGAGCGTGCGTATTTCCGTTAAGCAACCAAACGATTGGTAAAATGTGGGAATGATGACCACTATCTTAAATTCGGTAATATCCTTAATACCTAATTTTGAGATGGGTGTCAATATTTGGATATCCGCCATAAGCGAATACCGCTCTCGCGTTGTCAAATAAAAAGGTCTTATCTACTTTTTGCATTTGTTTATCTGCTTAATTTAGAATTTCTTACAAGGAATGCATGTTTTATATAATACATATTCAACTTTAAAATAAGGTTTCATGTTTTCTTAATAACAAACAATTACACCAAGCAAAAAGCATATAAATATTACGTTCATAAGTGTTATCTTGTAGCGTAAATGAATAAATGATGATGATGACAGCTTTGAACTTCTAGTAAGAGACAAATGCTTTTAAGCAGCACAGATGGTTCTTCTTCATAGTCACTCCGTAACTCGGAGAGCAGTTGCGAGTCGTTAGACTCCACTATATCCAATAATGCCCAAAATTATATGACGATTGATCAAATAGCTTCTTATATGTATATTAAGTCAAATACATGTGGGCTACTTGAGAAACTATAGAAGGTTTGACCAGACCAAAATTTGTTGCAATAAACGAAGGAATGATATTTTTAAATATTTCTTCTGAGGATTTATCAGGAACTGCACAGCTTCCCCAGTACCAGACCTGTTCCCGGTACACGCAGCATCGCCACGTGCTCTCCCACGGGCGCGCAGGCGGCGCCTTTGTCGGCGCATCAAACGACACGCGTCGCCGCGCGCGCCGCCGCCGCGCCGTAGACCTGCGCCGGCGCAGCGTGGGCGCCAGCCAAGTTATGAGTGGTAGGAGATTGGTGAGAGACGTCGTAAATTAATGTCGTTATGTAACTTTCTTTTAGTCGATAAGAAATAATAATAAAAATTGGGTGATGTTTAAATGGACCATTAAAATAATTTTATAGCGTTGTATTTTGTATAAAAATTTGTATACCTATTTATAATTAGACTTACCTACTTATCGGTTCCCCATTCTCTACTGGTGATCATTGCTACCACAGTAAAAAAAGTTATTTTTGTTTATATGTATGTTTAAAACGTATGGCAATACTTAAAGAAATAGAAATACGAAGCAACGTTGACCCTGTGAAAAAGTTTTGCTCTTATGTTGGAAGACGATTGTAAGAACCCGGGTTCCATACCGGGGTCGGGCAAAGTGTCTTCGAGTTTTCTGTACGAATACTCTTATTATCAGCCGGTGTCTATAATATAAGCCTGATAAACGGTCATTAGTTCGGCCTCTATACGGATTCAAAGAAGTTGCACACACCACCACTTCACCATGTTTGGTAAATAAACCTCTGCTTATCTCTCTGCAGATTTACAGGCGTGAGTGTATGTAAGCAGGGCTTGTAGCCATGGCATTCTTTACGAGATACGCCGAGTAAGATCGCTGATCTCTCGTGTCTTGATCGCACATATCGTCGTTTACACGAATGGAATGCGATGTCATGCGTGTGGGTGAGCGCCGACGTAGGTTTGTATGCAGAAGCACAAGATATTTGTTCTTTATGCTACCCTGGTACATAAGGTGCTTCATACCTCGCTGGTACAATAGTGTACTATACTGCTGGGTCTCGTGTTCGAATCCCGGATCGGGCCATCAAAAAGTAAAATTCTCAGGAGCAGCCCGGAGTTAAGATGTTGGCGGTGTTACACACTAACCTCCAGTCGTATAGGATGGCCGTCCCATTGGATTGGAAGTTGAACAATCGCAAGAGGAAAACCTACGCGAACGTTTCTCGATCAGATCGGAGGCGTTCTGGACAAAGGCCAGGTTAAGAGCACCTTGAACCGACGGGCGTGTATGAGGAATGTGATGAAAGTGAATGAAGCCAGAGAAGTGTGTCAGGATCGTAGCAAATGGAAATCCGTAGTCTCTGCCTACCCCTCTGGGAAACAGACGTGAATCTATGTATGTATGAACATTTATCATAAGTTTTACTTCTGTCTGTTATCAACATTGTATCTATGTGAACATTTCTCACACTCAGAGCGTGCCCTTTACATCGGTATTCCTCTAAATACGAGAAACGATACGGTCAATTAGCGGCGGCCACACATGCGTATCGATGCGATCGCGGATTCAACTCCCGCGCAAGTGAATTATATGCGCCGTGCCAAGATAAAACGTAGCGTGATTTACTTTGATATTTAAGTATTTATGTGTACAATTATTTTGTATTTAAAATCTAAATTAATTAAATGTTTTAATATATATACAGTTTATTACAAAATTTTTCAAAACTGTTACACTACTATTACTATTAAACTTTACATATTTTAAGCTATTTAAATTATTGAAACTATTAAAACTATTTATACTATTATACTATTTATATTTGTGTTTACACTTTCCCCGACGTTTCGGTTGCTTTTCAGCAGCCATGGTCACAGGAAACGGAACGGGTATAGTAATAGTATAAATAGTTTTAATAGTTTCAATAATTTAAATAGCTTAAAAATTAGTAAAGTTTAATAGTAATAGTAGTGTAACAGTTTTGAAAAATGTTGTAATAAAGTGTCAAATAAACAACGCGATAAAATCCGTATATAGTAGTTTAATTTCAATTAATAACATTCGCGTAAACAGAAGACAATATTATATTAATATATATTAATTGCATGGATGACGTAATGTTTATGTGGTTGCCTCGCTACTGTCACTGCGCAGAGGAGGTGGGTTCGAAAACCACACGGAACAATAAATTGTGTGATCCACAAATGGTTACTGCGAGTCTGTGTGTTCTATGTGTCCGTTATTAGAATTTTTGTAAAGTCCCCATTAATACAGGCTTCATTGATGGGAAATGAATAATAATAATAATAATAATAATATTCTACCACATACACACAGCACCATCTAGCCCAAACTAAGCAGAGCTTGTACTATGGATACTAGACAATGGATAAACATACATATATACTTTTTTTTTTTTGTAAATACATACATATTATACATAGAAACACCCAGACCAAGACAAACATTCATTTAAAGAATAAAAAGGATATTACATTGCGTATGTATTTAGGCGTTAGGAAAAGGTCAGGTTAAGAGCTCCTTGAACCGACGGGCGTGTATGAGGAATGTGATGAAAGTGAATGAAGCCAGAGAAGTGTGTCAGGATCGTAGCAAATGGAAATCCGTAGTCTCTGCCTACCCCTCTGGGAAATACGCGTGAATCTATTTCTTTATTTCACTTGAGAGTTAAATAGACATGTACCTATAGTCTACTGCCTGAACAGTTTGGTGGAATAAGATTGCTACGTTTTGTCGGTCGCAAAGGTTCGTTTACCGGGTTGGAAAAAGTGTTATTTGGTTATTCTGTTAGTAAATATTAGACATGTATAACATATATATACATAGGCAGTGGTGTACTGAAGACATATTTTATTAGCTGTGGTTTTTAGTCCCACACAATAGAATCTAGTCATTTTATTCCTATTAACCAATTTTTTTATTTTGCCTCAGTTTCTTATGAGAGCTCTACACAATACTTCTGTAACATTTAATTATTAATAAAATAATATTTTTAATAAATAATTATACTATTGGCGTGGCCGAGACATTTTAAAAGCTTTTATAAAAATGAATATATACATATAATATATATTTTTTAATTGTTAGTTGCATTTTGTGATGCAATTTTGGTACTAGACATTCTATTTCTTTGATTGTTTTGCGATTTAAAATATAATGCATCTGAATATAAGAGACATATGTATATATTTCGATCGACAATAGGTATATTTGAAATTTTGTGTGTTAGAGATGTTTTCCTATACACTTTGTTTACATACATTCGAGTCCGTTTGATGGTAAGCCATCTCTGTACCCTATGGGCTCTTTCAATAAAATGACTTTACTATCAACGTTTAAAAAAATAGACTTGATATTTTTGTATGTTAATAATCGTTTAAAATAAAGAAAGTTAGTTCCTATTTTTCATAAAACCTTTAATATAGCAATTTAGCATTACAAAAAACATTAAGCAAAGCTCTCATGAGACAACACTGAAAAAACAAACCGTTTGTATTAACCGTTCATTCATTTAGTTCAACCCGGTAGCAGCTACCGTTGAACTAAATGAACGAATGAATGAATGTTCTCAAGTCATACAAACTCAAACTGATGTTAGTCATGCGTACCGCGAACATTTAACCGTCTAACATTGGCACATGTAACCTGTATACGAAAATGAATTAATACATAAATAAAGACAAGGTATAAATAAATAAATACAAATGGAAGCTACTGGCGCCATTCGGCGCGGACTATCCTCTTATTGCCCAATATGTGGACAGGAGGGCGGTGGAGTCGTTATCTTTGTAAATATTTATTTATTTATTTCAGACACGCCAACAGTAGGCATATATATATAATATTACACACAATACAGTTCCTTAAAACTAGTTCTTATACATACACTAATATAGGCATGTACATTATGCACCAAGATGTTGACTAAACATTTATGTCAGAAGCTAAAATTGTACACATCTTATACACTAAACAAAACGAAATTAAAATATAAAGAAAAATGAAAAAATAAAAAATATTAATTTATAAAATATATTCTAGGGCCTCTCAATCCATGTATTGCTTGTTTTTTTATGAGACAATAAACTAAACTATTATTATTATTAATAAGATTTAAGTGTTATGCGAAGGATTTCAGTATTTTTTTCTTGAAATTCATAAGGGTATCGTGAAAAATATGCAACTAGTCTATATTATCATTCATATTTTCGTTTCATGAATGAAATGTTGCAACATTTTTTTTCTATACGGCTCTAGATTTTGCCGGTGTAGGTTAGGTTAGGTTAATAACTGTACTTTTTTGAATAAAAGGTAACTTATGACCTTTTCTGTGCCCCTGACAACGTGTATGCGAAATTACATGATGACCGGTCAAGTAGTTAAGGCGTGAAAGTGTAACAAACAAACTCACATTCGCATTTGTGATATAAGTTAGGATTAGAAGTAACTAAAGAACTGTACCTATACATTTTTGAAAACACGAAGGATTAAAGCCTGTTTTGCAAGGAACTTTACGTAGGTATAAACATTCAAACAACGGACACAAGATTCGGCACAACTATTTTTACGCGAGTTAAGTTACAGAGCCTACGAACTTAAAACGAAACATTTTTATTTTTGCTAACTCTTCTCTCTCTATATTAAGAGATTAAGATAATATAAGCAGTCCAAAATTTCTCAAACTTCACAAAGGTTTAGCTGATGAATATTTTTTGTCCCATATAGGTACTGTTTAACCAAGTAAACCCGGTATTTTAATACCCTCTGTAAAGATAAACGTTATGAGTTGTACAATATTGAAATTATAATTAAATGGCGATTTAAAATAGAGGCCCTTAGTTTATAGCACGTATCTTTTCATAGGCTCAAACTCTTGGCCAGAACCTATCAACTAAACTAAATGTAAATTCTGTACCTTTATTAAACTCACTAATTTCAATTTAAATTAGTGTTATCTTATCTTGTGTGTGGGGGCCAATCAGTACAGACCGGCGACACTTCGACCCTGTGGGATCTTTTGTGTCGGCCCCAAGATTTATCCCTTAGCTATCTCCAATGATTAATTATCCAATGATTAATGAGTGTTACTTTGTGACTTAATCTAATAAATGATTTTTGACTTATTGTTTTTCATAATTTCTTAACGAAATTTTTATTTATGTCATCTGTCGGCTCCACACCTTTCTTTGTGCCGTAGGCTTATCCGATTTATAAACGCAATATAGTATTTGTATAAAACAATGGGCTTATTATAGGTGGTTCAGTCGTGGCAGCGTTTTGTTTTTGTTTCTGCGCGCCGAACTTCGCCTTCGCCAAAATGTATATTTTGTGCGTTTCGTTATTAATATTTGATATACTTTATGTTATTTGACTCGAGTTTTTGTGTGAATTAAGCTTTTTAGGAGGCCGTTTGGCGAAATGTTAAACCTTGGGAAAGTGGCGTTACCTTTATACAACTGCATATAAAAGCAGTCAGATGCACCTTCGGTTTGCTATGCGGGTAGCAAGAAACAAAGTCAAAATTAAAGAAGATATACCATACTAAAAGTAGTTTTTAGGGTTCCGTACCCAAAGGGTAAAACGAGACCCTATTACTAAGATTGTCGCTGTCCGTCCGTCTGTCTGTCTATCACCAGGTCTCATGAACCGTGATAGTTAGACAGTTGAAATTTTCACAGATGATTGTTGCCGCTATAACAACAAATACTAAAAAACAGAATAAAACAAATATTTAAGGGCTCCCATACAACAAACTTGATTTTTTTATAACGATATTGTTAACGGCAACACTTGAAATATTCACAGAATATTTAGTTATATATTCACTTTAAAAATAAATACCTAATTAAATTAAAATAAAACAAATATTTAAGGGGGCTCCCGTACAACAGACTTTTTTTGCCGTTTTCATAGATAATGGTACGGAACCCTTCGTGTGCGAGTCCGACTCGCATTTGGTCGGTTTTTTTTAATTTATGGTTCTTGATATAATTATCATAAATACAATAGTTCATACTACGGAACGGTCATTCGATATTTTAAAACGGCAACATCTTCCGCACTTGGAATATTTTCTGTCACTTTACAAACATTCAAACAAGTGACACAATGAACTGCTAAGCTCGGAACAACCATTTGTAGGTCACACAAGTTTGTACTTGCGGGGATCGAATCTAAAACACTCAGAGCAGTGACAGTGGGAAGACACTCTCTTGAACCACTACGCCTTCTGTGCAGTCATCGAATTCGACTGTAAATCGTATTTTTTTAAATCTTTTCTCTTTACGGAATAATATAATCAAGTTTACATTGCCAAACGTAAAGAGTCCTAACGTGAATATAATTTTAAATGATGAAATTATTACTTTAGTTCAATCAACAGTCTTTTTAGGATTAACTTTAGATCATAAAGTTCAGTGGGACGCTCAAATATCGTGTCTTGCAGGGAAACTTAGCTCAGCCGCATACGCAATTCGGCAAGTAAGACAGCTTACTGATATAGATACTGCAAGACTAGTATATTTCAGTTACTTTCATAGTGTCATGTCCTACGGTATATTATTGTGGGGCAAGGCAGCTGATATTGAGACAATTTTTATTCTTCAAAAGCGTGCAGTACGTAGCATTTATAATTTAGGACCACGAGTTTCCCTGAAAGATCGATTTAAAGAAATAGGCATACTTACTGTTGCGTCGCAATATATATTTGCTAACATTATGTTTATTAAACATAACATTTACTTATATAATAAGAATAGTGATATCCATAACGTAAACACTAGAAATAAGCATAAGTTAGTAGGCCCATATCATCGTTTACATAAAGTTCACAATACATTTGCGGGACCCGGTATACGTTCTTTTAATAACTTACCTATTATTATAATTAATTTACCATTGTTTAAATTTAAAAACGCCGTTAAAAAACAACTTATTCGGAAGGGTTATTATTCAGTCAACGACTACTTAAATGACAAAAACTCATGGAGCTAGTTGCTTGTTGCATACAGGATTCAAAGATCTGTATTACTTATAAGTCAATTTAAGCCTTTGCATAGTCACAAAGTGTAAGTGTATGCGCCATCATGCCATCCTACTGTCTATTTTAGATTTATATTAAATAATATATCTTAGCTCAAATTATTTCCTCTCTATAATATTATTAAGTTATTATTGTTATTATCTTTAGTTCTTTATAGTCAGTAGTATATGGCATAATGGCTGTAACACCTTGTTAATCTGAGTTGTAAAATACTGAAATTATATTTAACTGGCGATTTAAAAGAGTGGCCGTGAGTTTCTTGCAGGTTTCTTCTCATAGGCTCTACCCTTTGCCTGAACCTAGCAACTAACCTAAATGTAGCTTCAGTAACTTAGTAAACTCACTAACCTATATACTTTGACGTTCATAAGTGTTACTTTGTGACGTAAATGAATAAATGATTTTTGACTTTGACTTTGAATATACAGATAAACTATAAAGTTGTAGTAATCTATACATCTATACTCTATACAAATACAAATATATAAAATTGAAGTGTCTGTTGGTAATGTCAAAATAACAGCTTTTTATCTAATGCCTATGAAAGTATATAAGGTACCTATACGAAAAGATCTATTTTTTTAATTTTGTCTGTCTGTCTGTTTGTTCCGGCTAATCTTCGAAACGGCTGAACCGATTTTGACGGGACTTTCACTGGCAGACAGCTGATGTTATAAGGCGTAACTTAGGCTACATTGATATAAAAAAAGCGTTCCGCGGAGACAAACACTTTTTAGTTAAAATCTACGCGGACGAAGTCGCAGGTAACAGCTAGTTACAAATAAAACTTTATAGTAAAACAGGAAATGATATAAACTGGTCATGTGTGATCCGCATTGACGTTAATGGCGATGGTACAGAACCTTCGAATCGCAAGTCCGACTTACATAAGATCAGCGTTTTTAGATGTGATGTATTCAAGATACTGGAACGACGGACACAATGTAGAATATGGTGATCACTGATCAGTTAGTATAGCTGCCTCGGTGACGCGGCGGTAGTGATACAACTGGTAGATATACATAAAGTCTCGGGTTCGAATCCCGTGGGTGGTCCAACAAAAAGAATGTCTGTCAAGCAATTAATAAAAATAAAAGTGTACATGTTCGTGTGTTATGTCATGGGAGATACTAACATCTAAGATACAGGCTCGGCCTAGTTTAGACGTTAGTGCTTACATCGATTTATTCTTATGGAACTGTATCATTAGTTGTAAGACATTTTGTTGTGTGAACTTGTTTCAATAAAGTTATTTTAATGTTATGTTATTTATTTGTTTGTCGGCCTCGGTGGCGTAGTGGTTAGTGTAACCGACTGCCACGCCTAAGGTCGCGGGTTCGATTCCTGCACAAGTCAAACATTTGTGTGCATGAACATGGATGTTTGTGTTGGTCTGGGTGTTTCTATGTATAATATTTATGTATTTACAAAAAAAATGTATATATGTATGTTTATCCATTGTCTAGTACCCATAGTACAAGCTCTGCTTAGTTTGGGCTAGATGGTGTTGTGTGTATGTGATAGAATATTATTATTATTATTAATTGTCAACAGAAGTCCGAAGTCCTAACTCCTGCCTTGTTGACAATTTCTTAACAGTGGCGGTGATGTACACCCTCGAAAGCACATAAAGCCTTTAGCGCCTGATCTCTCTCTGGTCGTATCGGATTATCATCCCATCGGTCTATGAGAGGTAGGGAATAGAGAGTGCATTTGTGTTTGCGCACACACTTGTGCTCAACAATATCTTTTGCGCTGATGGCTAGACTCCGTTAAGATTGGCCGCCATTATAGGTTTCAGTCAGAATGACCTTATTGCTAGTATCTACGCTAGTTACATAGTATTAAGTATTTGATAAAAATATCATAATAATATATATGGATATAAACTGTTCCACTACTAGGCTCGGGTCTCATCTTAGTATGGGAAGGCTGTTTTTTTTTTTAATTTTGCTCGTCAAAATGACCACACTCCATCTGATGGTAAGCAGTCGTGTGGTCTAAGAGCAGTGGATTTACTTTGCTTTAAAAACATTATTTTTCCTTTACTGTTAAAGCGAGTGATAATTAATTATTTAATACTAACTGTTACCTGTGACTTCGGCCGCGTAGATTTTAACTAAAAAGTGTTTGTCTCCGCGGAAACCTATTTTTTCTAAAATCAAAGTAGCCTAAGTTACTCCTTATAACATCAGTTATCTGCCAGTGAAAGTCCCGTCAAAATCGGTTCAGCCGTTTCGGAGATTAGCCGGAACAAACAGACAGACAGACAAAAAATTTAAAAATAGATGTTTTCGTATAGGTATCTTATATACATACTTTCATATGCATTAGATAAAAAGTTGTTATTTTGACATTACAAACAGACACTTCAATTTTATTTATTTGTATAGATATGTAGATAATATCGAATTCGAGACCTTTGCGTGGCAATCCAGCGATCTCTTACTAGGCCATCAGAGAGAAACGGCAATATCGTAGGTGAATATTTCGGGCACCAGTTTCTATAAGCTATACTAAATGAACCAATCAGCTCAGCATCAATATGAAGTCATTACATAACGATGCGGTGGTCCTTCGTGACCACTAACCATACCTCAAACCACCTCACATACACACAAACACATAAACATTAACTATAATTAACACAATCATCGATGATTACGTGCGCACGCGTCGATACTTTGATCGGCCGCTTACATCTGATTGGTGAACGATTAAGAATGCTCGATTCTTATTGGTCGTTTCAAATATGGAATGATGACTGTGACTGATTGAGAAAATTCGCCATGTAATACGATTCGTCTTGTTTACTGCCTCATTTGGTAATGGTTGAAAAAATGTAGCCGCAAATGGTGATGAACTAAGTCTCATGCCTCAACCTTGAAAAGGAAGGCAGAACTGTATAACAATCACATTTCATTAGTTATTTTTTTAATTACTACGTAATAGACATATTAGCAGGGCTCCTGCTGCTACTAAAAATTCCATAAACAATAACATATTGCCTAACTCGGGTATTGTGCCGGCACCTCACGGTCGTACGCTTATATAAATGCTGACTTATGCCACAGGATTAACAACGCAGTCGCCACGATATCAAGTTTTTTATTTAAGAACTAGCTGTCCCGAAAGACGTTGACTGGACACACTAAAAAAAAAACTAGTCTTAACCATTCTCGAATCCACTTGAACACACACAAAAAATTTAATCAAATTCGGTCCAGCCGTTTAGGAGGAGTTTAATTACAAACACACGCACAGTATTACAGGATTATTCCTGTCTGTCACCCTGATCGGGCGGACCCGATTTATCCCCACTTCGATAACAGGAGGATACATCGAACTTTTTTGTCCTGTTAGTCCCCCACTGTTTTCACTGGAAAAACTTGATTACGGCTCTAGGAATAATTCATGGATCGCGAGGTCATTACAAAAATTAAAATAACTTTTTATTTTTGTATTTTGCTCGTCAAAATGACCACACTCCACCTAATGGTAAGCAGTCGTGTAACTTCTTCACCCTAGCCTTTATTATTTCCTAGTCACTTGGGGTCGGTTTTCAAGTCTAATCGGATTTGACTGAATATCAGATTTTACACGGAGTTAGTGCCATCTGACCTCTGCAACCCGAAGGCTAACAATACCCTAAGGCTAGACTAGTGTTAGGATATTAGAGGGCACTGACTTCCCAATAACGACTGCCATAGATGTTCATGGCACCCGGGACCGACGGCTTAACGTGCTCTCCGAGGCACGGAGCATGCGATAATTGTCAATCAATACGCACATAATTTCGAAAAGTCATATAACTTCCGAAAGTCAGACGTGCGCGACGTGGGTTCGAACCCGAGACCCTCTGCATTGCAGCCTGTTGGTCTCCCCATTGAGCTATCGCTGTTTTTATCTTTTTAACATTTTTTAAATTTAAAATATATGATACAGAGAATAACCAATCTCAGCAAAACTGTTTGTGGATCACACAGTTGTCCCGTGTGGCAAGACTACAGCACTCAAGCAGTGACGATTGCGAGGCGATCAATACACCATCCGTGCAGTACCTACCTACGTCATGTATATCAATATTCTTGTTGAATATCTTGTAAACAGATGAATTAACCCAATTACTAACGTAGTTAGATCTATATTTGGATATTAAGTGGGCTCACCACCACCCACTTATACTAACCTAGAATAAAAGTAGTACTCTTATGCCTAGTTCACACAGAGATAACCTTCGTTTCACCCAGTGTGTAAGAATTACGACGACTTACATACCTATTCTTTAAATGAATATTTAGAAGATAATTCTCTTACTCCTTGACTGTATTAATATTACGATTATTTGTTTTCTACTGACACTTTGTGAAATAATTTTGACATTATTAAAACGAATTTGTATTAAATTTATATTTTGACTAATTTGCTATTAAAATGATGTACTATTACTTACACACTTTCAAGCTGTTCAGCAAAAGTGTCACAATTGTTGTATAATTATCTACATAAACTACATTTGTACGCCGCGCGCCGCCAGGCAAAACATAGTCCTACTAAGAAAGCTCCGTATCATCTCTCACACTGTAATATTTATCTATGTTTACAAATAAAGTATATTCTATTCTATTCTATCTCTACTATAGTCTCACTCATATCTTGGGGTAAGCAGAAGTGTATTACAGCCACATTTCTCCCGGCTATATTTTTTATGTCCAATTATTAGGGGCGAGGCTACTGCCGTCTGCCAGACACAGTTTTGAACTCCATGCTGCTAGTTTACCTTTCCTACCACATATAGGCGTGAAACTATGGTCATGCCTACATATATTTTAAAAACCATAGCGTGGGTATAAATACCTACATTTTGCAAGCTATGGTTTTAGAGCCTATTTAATAGGAGACGGGCCTATTGTCGTATACAGAACAGATTCAAATTCTGTTACTGAAAATTTCTTGGCAGAAAAGCCTAATGACAGTTTGCCTCATGAAGAATCTATCCCAGGCATCATGCACAGCAGTAGCATACGCTACAACTGCGTCACCACGTGGCAGCCTATTCCTATTCCCTAGACTCCTGTGGTAGTAAAACCTTTGGCATAACAATCGATCATAGGCAACATTACCCGCCTTGACAGCATAAAAAAGAAAATTCAAATCATGACCGTTAAAAAAGGAACGCCGTTGGAAATACCCGTACGTCACAAAATCAAATAGTTGTTTGAAAAAGCTAAGCCGTAGGCTATAATCGTGGCAACGCTACCCAGCTCGACCATTTCCACGTAAATAATAAAACACCCCTGTTCTTAAAACACACCACTTGACTCAACCCTTCATACATAATTCCGATGCTTTAGGGCGTCAATGTCACGCCTTTGCGACGTACTTAGAACAACAAAACTAACAATCATTGACTACCCTCATTTGAAAGTGTGTCTTAAATTTCAATCTCAAAGTTTAAATTCGTTTGGCAAGATTTCAAGTAGCGAACGGGGTAATATGGCACACTAGTTTGAAGAATAAGACTTTCAGGTGCTGGACATAATTGTTGCTGCGATTCCTATAAACCTTATGTCGTTGTGATAAGGTTAACATTTGTATGGTTTGTTATGTCGTTATGCTTGTCAAAGTTTAGGTGACAATTCCTCCGCCATGTTGGGTTAGTAGGAGAGGGGTGAGGGGGAAGGTATGGGGTGACTAATAAGAAGTTTATGGTACTTTAATTGGGCTCTCGTGGTGGATATTGATACGATAAATGTGGAGAAATCGATTTGTTTGTTCATTATGCATGGGGTTTGTTTTGAATATTCACTTATTTAGTCTAATGTGCTATAAGTAGATATGTTTTAAAGTAGCTGTTTATTTTTAACACACTAGGACTGAAGTAGTTCATTTGCTAATGAGGGTTGGCCAAGTTATTATGGACGTGTTTCACATTCCTTCTGAGTGTTGCAATTTTTAACAGTATTACAAATTCCAGGAATCATATGTAGAGTCGCACTTGTGCTTACGACTACGTCATTGGGCAAGATAAAGTATCTTTCTTATTAACATTAAACATTCGGAATAGACATAAAGAAAATCTATGCCGAAATTCAGGTAACATCTTCTCTGTACTTGTTTATTCGTACAACGAGTCTAAAAGAGCAAGGCCAGGATAAGAGTGTCCTATTATACTGACCAACGTATGAAGAATATAATGCAAGTGAATAAAGCAAAAGAGTATCGTGGAAATCTATAGTTTCTGCTTACCCCTCTGGGAAATAAGCGTGAGTTTATGAATGTATGTATAATAATACTTTCTATATAAGCACACGACAGCTTCGTAAATCCTAATCCTAATCCTAACTTCCTAACTAAAATTATAAAAGCGAAAATGAGTTTGTTTGTTACCTTTTCACGCCTAAACCACTGAATCGATCATTCTGAAATTTTTCATATACATTGTCAGGTGTACAGAAACGGACATAGGCTACCTTTCATCCCGAAAAAAATTACTGTTCCCGAGGAAAACAACGATAACGTTCTTCTCGTCGTTTTGCTTTTATAATATTAGGTAGGATTAGGATAACTGCTCTAATATATGACGACACCTTTATGAAAAATGCATAGCACAATAAGGTGTCGTGGACAAATAGGTGTGCCGAGTCTGACTGATATTTGTTTCAGTTGTTTGAATGTTTGTTAAATCGCTTAGCATCATCTATGCTAATATTATAAAGCTGAAGAGTTTGTTTGTTTGAACGCGCTAATCTCAGGAACTACTAGTTCGATTTGAAAAATTAGGAAGGCTATATAATATCAAGCTACGACCCACGGGGGCATTGCAGTTACGATAAACGCGGGTGAAACCGTGGGAATATCTAGTTCACATATAAAAAGCGCTAGGCGTAACGTGTCATTGGTTCTTCCAAAGAATATTTTAAATTAGTTTCTGCCCGCGTCTTTGTCTGTGTGAATCATATACACATTTGGATACAGCTCTGGAATGAACTGCCTGCTTCGATGTTTCCTGAGCGCTATGCAATGTCCTTCTTCAAACGAGGTTTAAAGAGAGTTCTTCTTTTGCGGTAGGCAGCAGCTTTGCTGTGTCCTGACATTGCTGAAGTCCATAAAATAAAGTGGGCCATTTATAAAAAAACTATCTCCTAGCCGATTTAATAAAGAAAGGTACAGTAGTATAGGCGTGACAGAGTAATTGACTTCTGCCTGTTAAACATACACGTCGTAAAAAAAAAATATTCTTTATTCTTGCAAACTAACTAATATGCACGTATTATACGTTGATCACCTACATATTTTCGACTAGTTTTCATCCGCGGCTTCGCTCGCCTAAATGTAGGTTAGATTAGGTTAGGTTTGCAAGAGTTATTTTTTCTGGATGACAGGTACCCTATGTCCTATTCTTTACCCCTGACAACGTGTATGCAAAATCTCATGTTGATCGATTGAGTAGTTACGGCGTGAAAGCGTAACAAACAAACAAACTCATTTTCGCATTTATAATATTAGTTTTCGATTTTGGATACAATGTTAAAAATTTATCTGCGCTTAAATGACGAAGTCATAAAGCCGAGTCTTGTACTAAGATTTTCTAAGTTTCTTGCATAAACTCAAAATTACATAGGTATAATAGCCACGATATTCTTCAAAAACTGACCATTATATATTATACACCAAAATAATAAGAATATACGCCAACAAGTGAGCTATACAGCCAGGACAAAGAACACAAGTATTTCATATCGCCGACTCGAGAATTTCAAGTGCTAATTTCGGCCTCTCGGCATCTCAAGTTGGGTTAGCACTTAAGGGCAATCGGGGCATGGCTGAGAACGGCCGTAGAGGCTGCATTAGAGGCTACCTTGAGATAGAGGGGTACGGCAGAGTGAGCGTCTCCATGACACCTTTAGATGTCCGGTGGGACCCCTACTAATTGTACACAAGTGAGATTCGGGTGTTTGAGAAATTGCCTGAACCAAGCAACTAAATGTAACTTTAGTAAATTCGCTACCTTTGACGAGCTTAAGTTTTTCGTTGTAATCAATCTTTGACTTTAAATTCCAATCTTGCTGTCACAAAAAGCATTATATCACTGTGGCTGGTAAAACGCCCAGATGACCAGTCGTGCTAAATAAAATATTAGTACTTTTTAACTGCACTATCGCAGATTCTATTTTCGCACAAATTTTTTGATCCATAGAGAAAATATATTTTTATGTTTTTAAAGAGCCAGAGGGCTCTAATATATTAAATAGATTTTAAATGACTTAAAAGGAGATTATAATAACAGTTATAATTATTATTATAACAGTTGCAAGAGGAAAACCTAGGCGAACGTGTCTCGATCAGATCGGAGGCGTTCTGGACAAAGGCCAGGTTAAGAGCACCTTAAACCGACGGGCGTGTATGAGGAATGTGATGAAAGTGAATGAAGCCAGAGAAGTTTGTCAGGATCGTAGCAAATGGAAATGCGTAGTCTCTGCCTACCCCTCTGGGAAACAGGCGTGAATCAATGTATGTATGTAAAAGGAGATTATATTATAAAAATCCGGTAGTAATGAAAAACATATAAAATCAAATATTGTTATAAGTAAAGTTCTCGGACATGTGGAACGTATGGGAGAGGATCGAGCTGCCAAAAGAGCATATCTCGGACCCACCGAGCTCGGTCCGGTGGGTCGTCCAAGGTACCGCTGGAAAGACGAAATAGCTAAAGACATGAATGTGCTCGATTGGTCTGACTTGGCACAAAATAGGAAAGAATGGCGCACTTTAATGTCGGAGGCCAAGATCCACTTTGAATCGCTTAGTAAGTAAGTAAGTTATAAGTATACAATTATTTATAAATATGAAATTAACGTCGTTGGACGTCTTTTGGCTGACATGATGATAACGATGATGAAATTAACACATATTTACACTAAAAAATTACACACCTATATTATTCATAAGATATAAGATTGAATCAGGGCGCTATGGCGCTCTTTGGGGGAGGGCTATGTCCAGCAGTGGACTATTATAGCCTGATGATGATGATGATGATGATAAGATTGAATCATTATTTTAAACATAATAGTACCAAGCTTTCGTAACATTTAATTAGAATAGAAATCCGAGTTTACTTGCGTACTTTTTGCGACTACCTACGGCCTAACCCTTCTCCAGCCGAGAAGAGGTCCAGCAATAGGACAATTTAATACATGGCTGATATTATTATCTTAACTAATAATTTAGACTTAGGAGCATTTAACATATTTCTAGCTAAGCCTTTGTCCCGTGAGGCTAAGATGATTTATGCCTTAGCTAATTTTTAAATATTACAATTACTTGTACTATTAGGTATAGTAAGGTTTTTGTAAAACCTATAGTTTGTTGATTAAAATTGTAAGTTAAATTTAGTTTGGTTTACGATGGAACTGGCATGAACTATGCTTTTGAACATAGTTCATGCCAGTTCCATAGTAAACTAATAAATAAAAGAATTAAAGAAATATATATATTATCAATGTGAATGTGAGTTTGTGTGTTAATTTGTTTGTTACGCTTTCATGCATTAACTACTCGACCGATCATAATGAAATTTTGCATACCCGTTATCTATAATATATATACAGTAAATATTCATTCATAAATAAATACTGTTACTTACCTACCTAACCTTAACTACTTTACGCGGGCAAACGCTGATCGGTAAACGATTAGCGAGGTTAAGCAACGTTGGGTGCGGTCAGTCTATAGATGGGTGACCGCTTAGTGGTATTTCATCTGAGCGTCTTCGTACTTCGGAGGGCACGTAAATAGTCGGTCCTGGTTGTTGTCAAATTGACAGCTGTCGTTAAGCCATGTCAGAGGCCTACGGGCGGCTTGAACAACTCTTGACAACAGGTTGGCCACTAACCACATGAAAAGAAGAAAAGAAGATCGGCATTTATCGACAAATAAAACGGGTGACAAAATAGTCGATCGAGTTGTCATAGTACCGTTTCTTTCGAGACGGTCAATGGGGTGGCCACCCCGGGGCAGCGTGGACACCAGGGAGACAGGGGGAGAGTTCTCGACATTGGCTTTTGACAGGCCGCATTGCTTCAAGTTCTGGAATGTTCAGTTACATTACCGGGATTGTACTGCTATAGGATTGTTGTAATGATTGGTCCTAGCATCGAGATACAATAGCTTTTTGTGAACATTTCTAAGAGATAGGTATATCACACGTACCTATGTATCTTATATCTATAAATATTATATTTACCAGTATTCCTACTGTTGTGTATCGTTCGGTGAGTGAGAGTGCCGTAGGTCCAATCACTCTCTTTTCCTCTTCCCGCTCCTTCTCCTTCCCACTTCCTTTCCTATAGGGTCGGTAACGCGCAAGTGATGCCTTTGGTGTCGCAGGCGTCCATAGGTTACGGTGACCACTTACCATCAGGTGGCCCGTATGCTTGTTTGCCACCTTAGTGGTATAAAATAAAGGATAGATTTCAGTCTAATACTATAATAGTCACGGTTAAAATATGTATTTTTGAATGTTAACGTCATGAAATTATACATACATACATAGGTACATAGATTCACGCCTGTTTCCAGAGGGGGTAGGTAGAGACTGCGGATTTACATTTGAAATTATTTATTTACATCAAATAGAACGACTTGCGCCAATTTACACTATTTAATAATATAATATATAAATTTTAAATTTAGCTCACAGTACCTCATACATTCTAATAATAATACTTTTCATTCATCCATTATCGTTAAAAACGTAGGTTTAATATAATGCTAGACAAGGGGTCTTACTCGCGATAAAGTATTTAAAAGGTAAGACCCGTTGTCTAGCATTATATTAAGTATGTGTACAAATCGCGATAGTAAACTTGTATATTAGGTTTGCCTGGCTATTAGGATAGCGGTGTTGCACACATCTCACGTTATCCTTCTTCAGTGTTGTGCTAACGCTTATCTACCTATCGATAACATAAATGTACTGTTTTATTTACTTAAAGAAACTATTTACCAATATAGTTAACTTGTAATACACCGAGCGTCACAATTTTCACTGGCACACACATTAGCTATCATTATAACCAAGTGTCGGTTCTCATGACACATTCGTGTACAGCAAGGGTGTAGTATGTTGCGGTTAAATCATAGAATTAGGGAATTCATGAAATTTATGTAAAAAATCAGCTATGTATATAAACCGTCCTATCGCTGGGCGTGAGCCTCTTCTCAGTGAGAGAAGGGTTAGGCTATATTCTACCACGCTTACTTAGTGCGGATTGGCAGATTTAATATATCTTTGAGAGCATTATGAAGAAATCATTTTAAATATGTAGGTTTCCTACCGATGTGTTCCTTTGCCGTTAAAGCGTGCGATAAATACGTATCTAATACGCACATAACATTAAAAGTCAGAGGTTTGAACCTTGGTATCGAACTCAGCTTTGAATGGCAATTCAACATTCTTCCTCCTGGCTATCGCTGTATGAAATGAAATGAATTTGATTATTTTTTTTATTGGATCAAATCAGTTTTTGACTCCCGTGTTCCATCCCAAAGCACTCGCAGCGGCAGTGGCGAGGCCCACTTAAACCACTACACCACCCGTGCTGTCCTTTGGCTCAATTTTCATTTCCTCTGCCAAACTTGACATCGCGTATACTGCAGTGTACTAGATCTTTGATGTGATGTAGTCGCACAGCAGGTTACATTTGTCATTCATTGTCGTCTTGTCAAATGCCAGATTTTACAATCTGACTGCGACATAAATAATGACAGTATATTTGTGTGTAATAACAGGATACTTGTACTTGACTCTTCAGTGGGAGGATTAACAGCTGGCTTTTGTCTTCGAATTTTCTTTTCAATGTTGGTATTGAAGGTATGTGTTGTTTTAATGTTGGTATTAGACGCGACTGCTGTAGGGGTACTGGGTATACACGTTGATTATACTGGGAATCAATGGTGGATATGGTTAATTGTAGTAGTTATAGCGCGGATATCTATGCATGAATACTTTTAAGTAAATTCGAATTCTTGATACATAGAGAGAAAGAGAGAGAGAGAGAGGTGCTCTTATTTACTAAATCTTAAAAAATAATGAAGTGTCTAAGCTTAATAAAAAATAGTTTTGAAGTGAAAACTTCTTTAGGCGCGTTGAGCACTTCTTGGGTGAACAAAAGTCATGGTCATCGTCACCGAACGCTTTCCATTTTTGAATAATTTGGTTTATAAAAAAGTGTTTATGATCAAGGATTAAAGTTTTCACTTCTATCGGCAGTCCCCAAAGACTGCCCCAATTTTTTTTGTTATTAACACACGGCACAGTAGGGACTTTATAGAATACCAAACAGCAAACTGAAATTAAAACTCAGTATGCATATTTGGCCAGTATGGTGTACTATTTTGTAACCCATTTCGTACGGAAATGAGGTCCAGCAACGAGTTTTTGAGACAGCTGCTGATAAGTTAAAGAACTTTATGTGACTTACTAGTAGGTATTTATCTGAATAACTTTCTCTTCTTCTCTCTAGCCTTTATTATTCCCAGGTCACTTGGAATCGGCTTTTCTGGTCTAGCCGGATTTGACTGGATATCAGTTTTTACACGGAGCGGCTGCCATCTGAGCTCCGCAACCTGAAGGCTAACGATACCCTAAGGCTAGAGCAGTGTCTGGATATTATAGGGCACTGACTTCCCAATAACGACTGCCATAGATGTTCATGGCAGCCGGGACCGACGGCTTAACGTGCTCTCCGAGGCACGGAACAGGTGATAATTGTCAATCAATACGCACATAATTTTGAAAAGTCATATAACTTCCGAAAGTTAGAGGTGCGCGACGTGGGTTCGAACCCGAGACCTTCTGCATTGCAGTCTGTTGGTCTCCCTACTGAGCTATCGCTGCTCTCGCTAATCTGAATAATTTTTTAAAGATCTAAAAATATTAGGATACCGCTTGCAGGTTACGTAGCAGGATATATATAGGTACATATAGGTCAGTGTCAGTACCTGAAATTCTTTGAAAAAGGTATGATTGCGCTAGGATTGTATTCACGTCTATAAGCTTCTAAAGAGTTTAGCCAAGAGACACTTATAGCGTCAAGCGGATATTTGCATAAAATATGATTTGTGTCAATTCATATATTGTACATAAAGTTTCATGATGCAGAAATAGACATTATACAAAATTCTAAAATTGAGGCATCAAAAATCAAAGATTTTTAGGATGTGAAAATTAAAAGCAGAGATTTTCTTTTAACTGTTACTATTTTCTTTATCATCCTATATCACGAGAACTGAAATATGATAATACACAAAAATAAGAATAGTTAAACAATAGTTTACCAAATATTCTTGTTGACCCTAATCTCTTTTTACTTTTCTTTTAGAAGTGTGTTTGAAAACGTATAGTGTTGAATTATTTTATGCGTGTCTATGACAAGTAAAAGTGATGATGTTTTAAATGATAAACTAAATTACAACGTCATAAATAACGATAGAAAAGAGAAAATGTTCAACTGAAACAGGATTAAAGGAGACAGGTGACCTTTTCACCTAAATTACCTGTAGCCCTAGGCTTTATATATTTTAAAGCAAAAATAATATTAGCAAATTATTGTGTTAATTTCTGAACTATAAAATTTATGTTATCAAGTTTTGGATCGGAATAAATTATCTTTATTTCGTCCGTCTTGGATGTATAAAATATACTTTGCGTACTTATCCATAATCTCATTAAAAAGACTTTGGTACTTTAGATAATATCTACACCATTTAAGTAAGAAAAGATTACGTAACATTTACGTGCTATGTTCACCACAATCGACACATAATCGCGGCGTGTGGTATAGCCACTCAAAAAACTGCGCATGCGCAATTCTCGCATATTATAACCATACGATTAAACAAAAAACGGCGACCACACACGTCATCAGCTAACCATTTATAAGTCAACAAATCACATAAAAAGCGACCATAAACTTTAATTAATCACCGTCAAGTACCCATTAATTGAAAATCATAACATTGGTTGCATGACTGACGTTTGCAAAATTTCAACATGGATGCCGTTCGAATACTTCACGTGGCTTCAGCTTAGGGCCGCCGCACATTCGCTATTATGCGACAAGTCTAGCTCAACCGGTCTTAAAAAAAAATCACAGTTGTGTAATATATGAAAACTTTGTTTATAGGCAAATAAATGCATCGACCTATATACTTATCAAGCCTACTTAGTCCAAAATTTACGTAAAAGGTGTCCATGCTTGGCATTAACATTGCAATTTGACGGCCTCGACGGTGTAGTGGTTAGTGTAACCGACTGCCACGCCTGAGGTCGCGGGTTCGATTCCCGCACAAGCCAACATTTGTGTGCATGAACATGGATGTTTGTCTTGGTCTGTGTTTCTATGTACAATATGTATGTATTTACAAAAAATATATATATTTGTATGTTTATCCATTGTCTAGTACCCATAGTACAAGCTCTGCTTAGTTTGGGCTAGATGGTGTTGTGTGTATGTGATAGAATGTTATTATATATTATAATTGAAACCATACATCGTAGAACGTAATGCTTAATTAATAAGATCTAGAAATTAATTTGAATAAAGCTAGATATATTCTGATCTATTTCTTTATTTTTTTAAAGACGATTCCCGCACTTGGAATATTTTCTGTGTAATGTGACTTTACAAAAATTCAAACAATGGACACAAAGGACACTCCAACTCGGATCAACTATTTGTGGATCACACAAATTTTTGTGCCGTGTGGGAATCGAACCCACAACAGTCGGCGCAGAGGCACCTGCGAGGCGACCACTTAAACCACTACGTCATCCGTGCAGACTATCATTGCAAGGGACAAGAATTACTCATACACTGTACTTACTGCAGAAATATAAGATTTTTTTGTCGCATCTTATGTAGGGTGTAGGTGACTGCCTCAGCGACACAGTGGTAGAATGTGACTGCTGTGCATGAAGCCTCAGGTTCTAGTCCCAGGTCGAACCATCAAATAGTTATTCGGTTTTTCTGCTAAGCTATTCGCAATACCATATACTAATAATATTAGCCTAGACTTTTTTGTGTTTTTATTTCAATAAAATTCTTAATTCTTAAATTCTTATAACTTGCCCCACTGCTGGGCACAGGCCTCATGTCAGTATGAGAAGGATTAGGCCATAGTTTATTATGCTGGCCCCGTACTGGGTGGCTGACTACACATATCTTCGAGAAAATTATGGAGAACTCTCAGATATGCAGGTTCCCTCGTGATGTTTTCCTTCACCGTTAAAGAGCAAGCGTTATGTTTTATTGTTCCTGGTGGCAGACGGACTTGCGGTTTTAAGCTAAAACTGAGATTTTTGTTTTTGGGCTCTCCAGAAAAGTAGGCTGTGAAGGGTCGTCTTTTTTAATGTCCATCGAGAATATGCAAAGGTCCTTATTCACACAACGATGTCTGTTTATATCTCTAATTGTCTCTGTCAACTAGTAATTGACCTTATAGCTTCCTATTTAACGGACCACCCATGTTCTGTGCATCCGTGGCTCCACATGTACTGGCTGGTTAGTAGACATTCCAAACATTACTGTCCCACTGTTGGGCATAAGTATCACAGCATGAAAGAGTTGTTTTACATGCAGGACTAACTATTAAATTATCAATAAATGCTGGTTGATAGTTTTTTGAAGATTAACATAAATTGGCGATCAGGTCAGGTTTTGAAGTTCTTATATACGCAGAATAAGCTTACAGTAACATTTAATAATATATATATATTATAAAATTTAACAAGCAAAACACAGCAAGACTTCATGATACTTTGAGCTCATTCTGCGTAAACAAGGACAGCAATGATGTTCAGGTATTTTGAAGTAACTACACTTCAAGACAGTGAGACGACTACCATCTTAGCATCCCCGTAACCATGGTTGCTTAAAAGCAACTGAAACGTGGAGGAAAGTGAAATCTATACTAATATTATAAAGAGGAAAGACTGTGGTTTGTTTATTTGCAATCGATAATTAATAATTCACCATTAGAACACTATTTTTCTAAAAGTAATACAGGGCATAAATATCACGCTACAAGTCACGGGAGCAGAGTAGTATCATAAGCGTGATAGAGAGACTAGAGAGCGTATAAATAATATTATAAATATAAAAAGTTAATTGAAGTGCTTTAGAATGAACTGCGATAAAATCTGTATATCGCAGTTTTATTTGGCTTATGTTTAACTTATCACCAGATATAGTAAAATATAACAGTGAAAAATAGTAAATGATCACCAAAATTAAAACCGCATTTTAATACCAAAAATATTAATTGCACAGCAAAGAGATCAAAATAAGTCGACGGAGCCCCGCCTCGCGGGGCTCCTATTTTTGGGTGAGTTCAACAAGGAACCTACATTTTTTTTTACGTGGGGGAATGCCTTGACGCATGCCCCTCCGCGGGGGCGGGAAGAGGGGTTATGTCGGACTCGCCGGGGTAACAGAAAGATGTTAAAACGATAAAATGGACCACCCGGAATACCGACTAAACCTACCACGGTGTTCCTCGACAAACCACTATCAGCGGGGCCGCGCGAATCACTTTCATATGCGGTCGCGACCCCGCCGAGGTTTCGGCCCGCCGTATGAAATGGCAGGCTACTACACGAAAAGACCTACCCAATATGATATTTTCTTAAAAAAGTCCCTACTGCCCCCCCACGGACACGACACAGAGGCGCGCGTAGGAACACGCACGCCGCCTCTCGGACCTGGTCCTGAACGGATGGCGGGCAGGCCCACAAAGCCCGCCACCCCTAGGTCAAACCTCAGGGTGGCTGGAGGTCGTCTCGCGCCCTCCAGCGCCCGGCTCTGCGGTTGGGGAGAGGGTTTAAATGGTCCCTCTCCCGCTCCGCCGCCTCCTTGATGGAAATCACTTCCTCACAGAAGGAGGCGACGACATTCCACGACCTCTCACTCCGGACCATAGACTGAACTACACGGCCACTAAACGGCCGGGAGCGAGAGGGCAACCGATCCGACTGCCGCGATCAACTCACGGCGCTGCGATGCCCAGGCGGGGCAAGCCGCCAAAGTGTGCAGCGCCGTGTCCTCAACAACGTCGCGGCAGTCGCCGCAGTGGTGACAACCGGGCGTCTCTTGCCGGCCTATACGACACAGGAACCAGCCAAAACAACCATGGCCGGTCATTACCTGTGTCAGCCGGAAGGTGAAGGCGCCATGCCGCCTCTCCAGCCACTCCTTAAACACGAGACTTACCGCCACGATCGTGGCGTGCCCGAACCTAACATAACCTAACTCTTCCGAGACGAAATGCAGCGATTTGAAGCGTATAGGTGCTCGTTATGATATATTTTAGTAAGAATATTTTGGTGTGCAATTACTACTTTTGGTGGTCATTATATTTAATCGCGTTTTATTTTCAATGTATAACATTCACATTAAAGTAAGACTATAATTATTACGTATAACGCATGGTTGTTTGACTACAGTCAGTTACAGATCAGACTATCCTGGTCATGATGATTTGGTCTCATGCCTATATTCCCGAATGGGTAGACAAAAGTGTTTAAACCTACATGCCTCCAGTTTTGGATTTAGTTCACACGTCATCATCTCAGCCCAAAGACGTCTACATCTGGACATTGGCATCCCCCAAGGTTTTCCACACGGACCGCAAGACCGGCCACCCGCATCCAACCACATCCCTTAACAGTAATTGATAGTAATAGTCACACGTAATAGAGCTTAATGCCGTCTGCAACTGAGAATATTTTAACAAAAAATCCAAATAACCTTTAGGCCGAGCTGGGTATCGAACTTGAGACTACGGAATAGTCGCACTCAATACTGTTGCGTCATCGCATTAAATTTTAAGAAATAATAAGGAAATATTTTAAGACGATCCCTATCATTGGTTATCCTTTGTGTACGTTTGAATGTTTTCAAGTTCTCGACAATATTAACACCCGAAGTTTCTGTCTATCGCTTCCATTCCTTTTCCCTTGTAAGATCTTTAATAACTTTTACTTAATACAATTAGTATTGCAAACAATCATAGGCTACGATAAACGTTTGCTTTCATAGTAACCTAACCTAAAAGAAATATCTATATATAACCTAAAAGTTTAATGTCATACGCTTAATTAATTAGTTTAAATCAGCTTAATAATTGAAATTGCAATCTTACTATCGACTGAGAGAGCGCTATTGTTGACGATAGAATAAAAAATATGTCACCCCTATATAAACTGACCCAACTGGCACGGTCCTCATCTCAGTTTGGTTTAGGCTTATAGTCTACCACACTGGCCCAGTGCGGGTTAGCAAGCCTTACACATATTCGAGACTAGATGTTCCCGAGGTTTCACCCGCATTTATCGTTACTGCGCCACCCCCGTAAGTCGTAGCGTGATGTTATATGGCCTATAGCCTTCCTCGACAAATAGGCTACCCAACACTAAAATATTTTTCAAATCGAATCAGTAGTTCCTGAGATTAGTGCGTTCAAACAAACAAACAAACAAACTCTTTAGCTTTATAATATTAGTATAGATTGTAATTATGTAGAACTAACTATTTAATACACACAACTTCAAGAAGTCAGATGTGTGCGTGGCACATGTGCGTACAACGGTTTCCCACTAAGTTAGCTACACTTGTTAGTGTTGGCCACAGGCCTCTTCTCAGTTTCTGTGAAGAGTTAGGCCATAGTCCACCATGCGACCAGTGCGGGATCAAGGTATTGAAAGAAAAAACTTATACACTTTTCTTTCGATACCGATCCTTTTACGGATTAAGTGTTTTTACAAGAAAACAAACTAATAGGATCCTCACGTTTTGTAATATAATATTAATACGAAAAAATAATAGGGTACATCGATCACATTTCTTTCCCTAGCCGGCTTTTACGAAATCTATCGAACTCACTTATATCTATTTCACAACCTATCACTTTCAATCGGTTTCCGAACGACGACGCATCATGATACTTTAAAAAAAAACTTGACATTTCACATTATCTTTGGGCAATATTTTTTTAAGACTTGTCAATTCAACTCCTTTTTTTGGAAGCATGTTATTTTTAATTTGTTTTATTTTCTAAATCAATGAGCGTTTATGAAATAGTAGCCGAACATAAGGGATCTATGTTTTTTACACAGTTCAGTTAATCTTGTAATCTTAAAGATGGCGGTGATTTTTAAAAGATGAGTAGGCGCCATGTTTCGGCCGCGCCTTCCGTTACTCAAACTTTTTTGAAATAAGAGTTTTATAATTCTTTTTTATTGTTAATCAATACTCAATTTATATTATGAACGTCGTAATCTTTAATTGGCTTTTAGGGATGCGGGTGCTTTTAATCGACGGATTATGATTTGGCGGTACTTATGATTGGTACCCTTGAGTGATAAGTTTGATGTAGTTACGGTAAAACAGGCTCAGCAATTATTGCGGTTACTTCAGGTCATGTTTGTGCAATTGCTTTATAGCTCAACTGTAAGCAACTGTCAGGTGTAAGGTTCTAGGTTTGATTTTCATTGATGAATGTGTTGTGATGATTAACTTTTAGTTTATTTCCAAAAATTAACTATTGTATAGGTATATGAAAAATTGTATGTTATAGCACGAAGTCTTGTACCGACGAACGGCCAAATTTACTCTTTATTACGTAAAAACTAAATAAAGCTAAATTTGTCTGTAATATATCTCTGCATTATCATTAACGAACTAAATTAGAGGAATGTACATACGTATATATAATAAGAATCTAGGTATTTTATAAAGAAATATTTGAAGGCGTCCATTCTGTTTCTGACAATAAAACTTTGGGCTGCGCACGCGCCTAAACGAGATCAAAGCTCCGAGATAGTCGCGACATCGATTCCACTCGATGCGGAACCAAAAAACAAACGAGACGACAGACAAATTCCAACAGAACTATGTATTAGTGTAGAACAAATTCATTAGAAAACATTCTAAACGAATTTGTCAAAAGAATCTCTTGACATCCCCCCGAGTTTAATGTATTTATAGAAGTTAACCTCAAACTTTTTTGTTAGGGAACTTTATTTCGTCCTCGTCCGTTCTTAATTACGAAAACTGACGAAAAAAACTTTAAACACTTTATTGATTATACGTTCCGCCATTAAACTTATATTATCTGACATGATTTTATGATTTTACAATCGGAAACGAATAAGGAAACAGCTGTCATCGCCAAATCAACTAAATCACAATATAGTTACACTAAACTACATATAACTCGACATCACGAGGAGTTACTTTCTTCGCTGGCCATAATCACTTATCAGACAGAGACGGAACATGTTTTGTTTGAGCAAGCAAGAGACAGAAAATCCTGAATCCGCCGGAGTGGAAGTAGACGAGGATAGACTTATTTGTGTACTCGCTAGAGTGAAGGGGATGTAGTATGTCTTGGGTGGTCACCCCCCACGGTTGGTCGATGACCATAAAAATGAGTATAAAATTGAAACATCAATATAATAAGCAATCAACGGTCTCGCCAGACCTAATTATACAGGGCGAGTGCATGTTATAAATTATTTCATGACTACATATACAGATGGTTTCAAAATTATTCTTAGAGCGGCTGCGGTATTTCTTTATCAGATAACGTGGTCTACGTGTTTTTGATATATTTTCAAACTTAATAGTGCTGAGGTTATTTCAAAAGCCATTGTGTCATATGTATATGCCATACATTGCCTAGGATTAAAAGCCTACACCAAACACCAGACAAACAATGAACTTAAAAAAAAAGCTAGTATTTCCCGTTACGTTATTGTACCGAAAAAGAAGGACAAACATTACACATCAAGGTATAATATAATTAAAAGTGTTGTATGAGAAAGGCTTTGTACCAGCCATGAATTAAACCAGGCGCTCTCTAAGGAGGTTTTCTAATCCTAACTAATAATAAGAATGCAAATGTGAGTGTGTTTATTTGTTACGCTTTAAGCCCTCGGGTAGCCTACCTCTTAAAAAAGGTTGTAGGCTATATAACATCACGCTACATACCACGTGATAGGCGTAGAAATCATTAACATGGGTGAAAACAGGGGTACAGATGGCGGATAAAAATATAATAATGGTGTTTGCCTCTAATAACTTGCCTTCACATAGGTGTAAAAGACTAACAATAAGTTTAGGTCAACTAAACTTTAGATTATTATAGTGATACTTGTACATGCATTGACAATTATCGCCTGCTCCGTGCCTCGGAGAGCACGTTAAGCCGTCGGTCCCGGCTGCCATGAACATCTATGGCAGTCGTTATTGGAAAGTCAGTGCCCTCTAATATCCTGACACTGGTCTAGCCTTAGGGTATCGTTAGCCTTCGGGTTGCGGAGGTCAGGTGGCAGCCGCTCCGTAAAAACTAATATCCAGTCAAATCCGGTTAGACTAGAAAGCCGACCCCAAGTGACTTGGGAATGATAAAGGCTAAGAAGAAGAAGAAGAAGAAGACTTGTACATACTCGATGGGATAAGTAGAAGTACCTATACTATTATAATCAGAGTTATAGTGCGGTACGATCTACGCAAATCGCGTTGTAGGCAAACTGTCATCCACGCAAGCTGAGCCGCGGCCTCAGCAAGCAATATGAGACTATTATTTTATACTAATTACAATTTTATGAAAATAGACTCACGGCCTTATGAATAAAAGTAATTTCTATAAGATATTATGTTATTATGTGACAATTATCGTTGGCGATGTTTATAATTTATGTTTTATGTAATAAAAGCATGGTTTAATTTTAATATATTAGCATAATTTAATTCCCTAATAAGGCTATGTATGCAATGGACATGTTTTACAGGCTTTTTAAGAATGCACGAATAAATAATCTTGGTTTTTTGAGCTGGCAACACAGCGAGTCCTCTATCCAAGGGCGTATAGCGCACTAGCGACAATGGTAAAAGTTTCTTTAAGCTACAGCCTTCGCAATTTAAAAAAGGTCTCATTGATTCATAGACAATCTCATGCATAAATCCCTGAAAAGATAGGTATGGGTGTATTAACCCACATTTCTCCAGCTATAATTTTCGATCCTATGTAATCGATGGCCTTCTAGACACAGTTCCAGTCTCCATCCATCCAATCGAAAATTTTATTGCACTTGTCGGTCTAGCAATTTCCATCTTTCTCGAGCCGATGCTAAATTCTTCAATTCTCTATACTTATGTCTCTACATTTATTTCATTTAGTTGATCTGTGTACTTTCTTCTTGGTCCAGTCTCTATGCTACTGAAAATTTCTTGTTAACCCAATTATAACGCTTCTCTCCCCCCGGTAATCGAAAATCTATACAAAAAAAAAGAAAATCTATCGACCTCCATTTTGGAACACACTATAAGGCCGAGTGTCCGTCATAACTGTATAATATGTGTGATTAAATTTCGGCTCCCCGAGGCAGCTCCGTGATATTCTGTTTGTTGGTTTTTAGACTCGTTGCTTTTTTTTCGGCGGCCAATCTTATACCGCGTTGGATTAGTGTGGATATCCATCGTTTATCGAACTGCTCAATTTAAAATGTAGGTATAATATCGGTTAGCAATGGTAAGCTGTTGTGGGTTTGCATATAATACGGCACTATTACATGTGTGATACGCAAATTATTATTACATGTGTGATACGCAAATTATTATTACATGTGTGATACGCAAATTATTATTACATGTGTGATACGCAAATTATTATTACATGTGTGATACGCAAATTATTATTACATGTGTGATACGCAAATTATTGTTCTGAGTCTGGATGTACTATGTTTCCTTTCATTGTGTGTGTTATACAACCCTCTCAACACAGGTATTGGAACATACTCAATGAGATATCTTTGATAATAATGCTATTTGGACAACGATTATAATTCTGACATGTTATCTCACGAAAATGCCTTTACAATTATAGCGATGTATAAGCTAGGCAATAATTATAAAACCATACTCTTACTATCTTATGCAGAGTAGCTAGCATACGGTTCGATCAACGAACCATTCAACTTACGATATACAGTCTCTCGCTTTATGCCTGAAAGTATAAGCAGAGTTGCACTACATACGTATCACATAGTCAGATCCCACGTATTTAATAAGGTGCCAGCCGATTGCCATCTATCAGGCAAATCTCGGGAAGAACCAGTCAACTGCTGTTTTTCTTTCACCATTTTAGTCTTTCTGCCAACCAAAACCTTAATAACATTCTACTCAGACCGACACTCAAACTCACTACCCGAAGACTAGCAAGCAACGCTATAAAATCCGTATAAAGCAGTTTAATTTCAATGTATAACATTGGCATAAACGTAAGACAATATTATATTCTAAAGGATCAACAAACTATCATCATAATAATCACAGCGGATTTAAAGTCATATCCACACTACACTGCCATAACAAGGCAACAAATTTAGCAGTCGGTACAATCTTGAATTCCCATAATTTAGAACCACCATTGGTGATAATTATGGTTTAACCTAACAGCACTTGTGGCCATCGTGTGGGTGGCACCGATAGTGTTGCCACACTTAAATATTGATGCCAGATTTGTGGAGTTGTTTAAAGATTACTTCCTGCGTATTAGTATTATACGATGTTACGTTTAAGTACGTAATCAAAAAAATGATAATTCATTTATGTCACATTGTTACTTATATGAATTTTACACCTACGTATTGTTATTTATTTTAATTGGTAAACAAACAGCTAATTATAAAATGAAATAATTTAATCATAATGAATATATTCTGGAAACAGTAACTAAATAGTTACTGTTTTCAGAATATATTCGTTATAAAATAAATAGAAATGACAAATAAGAAAGACATTTCAAGAAATGGGTATCTAGGTATTGGTCTCTAGCTACTAGAATGCCATAAATACGTAATCCTATTATTTATAACTATCACTTTAAAATAGTATACACAGTGACTATTCTTTATTTATAACTATCACTTTAAAATAGTATACACAGCGACTATTCTTTTTAAAGGGATTAAATATAATGACCACCAAAAATAGTAATTACACACCAAAATATGCTTACTAAAATATATCATAACGAGCACCTATAGCCTCAAATCACTACATTCCGTCTCGGAAGGGTTAGGTTATGTTAGGTTCCTTCTTAAACCCACCCAAAAATAGGAGCCGCCGACTTATTTTGATCTCTTTGCTGTGCAATTAATATTTTTGGTATTAAAATGAGGTTTTAATTTTGGTGATCATTTACTATTTTTGGTGATCATTTACTATTTTTGACTGTTATATTTTACTATATCTGGTGATAAGTTAAACATAAGCCATATTTACATAGATGGTTGCGATATTTTAGTGTTATTTTTTAAACTGACGGTATTAGTTAAGTTAAATTCCTGTTTACGTTTAGGACGAATCGAGAGAGACAGATCCTTGGTTCGATTCTCGGGTCAAGCAATTTTATATTGGATCTTTCTGTTAGAATTCTATTATTAGTTGCCTATCTTTTGTATCACAGGTTTGAATGGTTGTGTGCCTGGTAGACGCCAATAGGTACAACCATATTTGACACAGACTCTAAAACATAACTGAAAAATGTGTATCTCTGCTTACCCTTTTCGGGATGTCCAGGCCATTTTTATTACTTATCTTATTTGGTAAGCAAACAAACTCATCCTAATACATATAATTATTCAGTCCCTGCTTTCATACTATATTCGTTATCTACTTAATAGAAATGACAAAAAAAAGTCAATTTATGGAGATGGGTCTTTGTGTATTGTCTCTAATAGTACCTAGAGACAATACACAGAGATACGACATATTTGTCTAGTTAATAAGACAAGTAACAATAGTTGACTTTAAGAGCATAGTTTATACTAATACGGTCGTCATCGAATTCTCTTTTCATATTTTAAACGCTTTTTAAAATATATGTATTAGATTAAGAGAAAAATTATTAAAATCAAATGATGAAAATAAGTTATTATTATTATTATAATGTTTGGTATATTTCAAATTGCCAAATTGCCAAATATATATATCTTTATTGTCTAAAATCAAAACAAGCATTACATAAATTCAGTTATAACACTAAGTAGTTATATCTAGGTCTAACTGCAACAGCCATCAAGGCTAACCCCTTCCACTCCCGAGCTAGTTGTAAGCTGTGTTACAGGTTACAGGAATGTTAAGGATAATCCCAAACAGCAAAATTTACAGCTGACAAAAATATACCAGTGCTATATTAGTGGATTTTGAATTTACTGAAACCCCAAACCAGGCATGCCTATTTCTATGGGGACCAGATTACAAAAAAAAGTAATAAAAAATGAAAACTTTAATAAATGCAAAATAAGAGGTGTGTTAGAGTGTGTAATTTATTATGTGTGTGTGTGTGTGTGTGTGTGTGTGTGAGCATGTGATAGATTGTTGTGTGTATGCGTGACTTATGCAAGTTTTTTGATGCCATAACCATAAACCAAAAAAAAAACATAACTACCGTATTTTTTTTGGTTTATGGTATGAAAGATGCGTCGAGACATTTCGTGTTAGATGTGAGTTATTATATTACTTTTCTCAGTCCACTCTATTCCCTAATTTTAATAACCTACCTACATTTTGATATTATTGTATCTTCCGTTGTACCTAATTCCAAGACGCATTATTGTTGATTTATATTACTAATATGTCAAATAGTCTGTAATTTTACTTTAGAGACGGATAACGTATTTAATATGTATTTTCTTTTCTTTAACAATCTTACCTTTTCTGCAAGTGCTGCGCACTTCTGTAGGTGACAAATTCACTGTGGTTATAACTTATGTACGTCATCCTTGCTTAATGTTTAGTGAATAAGTCGTTGAAGTGCCTTAACAATAAATAAATTATGGGCAAAGTTTATTTCCTTTAGTCGCAGTATATTTAAAACCGATGATATTTTAAAATATATATTATTTTATTTTTAAAGTAATGGACGACGAAAATCTGGTGCTCGAACTATTATGTTGTTAATAACTAAACTTTTGTTGATAAGTTGAACTAATAAGTATCGCAAGTAAATAGTAGGCTACGTAAAAAAGATCGTGATCATTCGAACAATTGCGCTTCAAATGTTTTGCAAGGGCTTTTTGTAGATAAAGAGATAGGATACCGATCCAAATGGAAAATTTTTGAGTCTTTTCTTTCTGTGCCCGTGACATGTCTGTTTTTACTGTGTGTATAATATCATAGATTAGGATCTTTCAGTATTCCCATAGACTTTCAAGATGGCGAAAGGAGACATAGAACTCATATTTGGGTGATAATCACCTCTGCCCTAGTGAAAACCAACAACATTGATACCTGCCCGTGGGTGGCATTAATAGGGTTACCACAGCTTAGATTAATTTAGGAGACTGGTTGCTGAAAATAACAAATGCATAGGTATATGGTATCATGCCTATACCTTTAAAGGATAGGCAGAGATGTATCACACCAACATATTGCTGGCTGTGGATTTAGGTACCACGTAATTGGGGGCGGCTTATTATAGTTTTTTTTGTTTTTTTGAATGATTACCAGCAATTTGGGTTTCAAATTACTAGTATACTTGTTAACACTTTCACTATGCATGCCCCATCGGTGGGCATATCGAGCTGCTCATCGTACGTGCATGACCCACGGGTGGCCATGAAGTTACGAGATCATACGTGCATGCCACACGGGTGGGGCATGAATTTACGAGATCATACGTGTATAAAAACTATATTTTTTATATGAAAGGGATATAAAAAATGAAAAACAATGCTATAATAATATCATTTTTATACCTAAAGAAACATATTATCTACAATTTGCGTTTGCACTTATGGGGTAGTCTCTCCCATCATAGCTGCACAGTGAACATGTTAACCCCTCCAGCTAATCTAGAATGCTTGTGTTAGGAGTGGGTTCATGTCAGTAGTGCAATGCATGGGATTGGAATCCGCGACCGCAAGTCCAATGCCTTATCCATTTACCGCCGCTTAATAAATAAATATCGTGCACTATTAAAAATTTCTTGACAGGTTAACTAATAACAACTTTGCTCGGGTATCGAAGCCAAGACTTCATGTATGGGTCACATACACAAGCATTGCGCCACTGAAAGAGTCTACGAGGAGACATCTATACTAATATTATAAAGCTGAAGAGTTTGTTTGTACGTTTGAACGCTCTAATCTCATGAACTACTGGTTCGAATTGCAAAATGATTTTATTGTTGGATAGCTTATTTATCGAGAAAGGTCATAGGCTATATAACATTACGCTACGATCCACGGGGGCGGCGCAGTAACCATAAACGCGAGTGAAACCGCGGGCACATCTTGTTTAATAATATAAATAAAGCAATGTAATAAAATATTTTTAAAACTACATGTAGGTACTAGTACGGGTTGGTACACTTCACATATCATGGCGATCTCTCACACATGCAGGTTTCCTCAGGATGTTTTCCTTCATCGTTACAATAAGCCTCTGTCGGCCTCGATGGTGAAGTGGTTAGTGTAACCGACTGCCACGCCTGAGGTCGCGGATTTGATTCCCGCACAAGTCAAACATTTGTGTGCATGAACATGGATGTTTGCAATATGAATGTATTTAGAAAAAGAAAGGATGTATGTATATTTATCCATTGTACAAGCTCTGCTGCTTAGTTTAGGCTAGACGGAGTAGTGAGAAAAAAAAATTCATCAATATTTTACCAACTATAATTCAGGAGCAAAGTTCTAGGTGAGCTTTAGTTATTACCAAGATTCCGAGCTAACATAGCAACAAATTTGAGAACAGAAAATTAGCACTGTCCAATACAGCCATAGAACCGGAGCACATCTCAGCGTCGACGCAAACTTACATACAACCTTATACCATTATAACACGGTCATTTAAAATAATATTCTCTTCACAACCTTGTTTCAATCATCAGCTTATGTACCTGCTATTGTACCGTGAGGCTAAAAATACGGCATTTTCAAATTGTCGACAGGTGTATTATGTTATGTCTTGTAAAACATATCTGATAAATATTTTTGACAGGCTAAAAACATATACTTTTCATGTTTTCTCATTTTCGCAACCAGTTTTTTATGTAATAGGTTTGTCATTACTAAAAGCTGTATAGTTATTTGGGCTCGCCTTCTAGTCTAACCAGATTTGACTGGATATCAGCTTTTACACGGAGCTACTGCCATCTGACAACTGCAACCCCAAGGCTAACGATACTCTAAGGCTAGACTAGTGTCAGGATATTAGAGGGCATTGACTTCCCAATAACGACTGCCATAGATGTTCATGGCAGCCGGGAGCGACGGCTTCACGTGCTCTCCGAGGCACGGAGCAGGCGAAAATTGTCAACCAATACGCACATAATTTCGAAAAGTCATATAACTTCCGAAAGTCACAGGTGCGCGGACGTGGGTTCGAACCCGAGACCCTCTGCATTGCAGTCTGTTGGGCTCCTCAATGAGCTATCGCTAGTTTCTTCTTCTTTATAATTTCTGGACTATTCTAGTTTAAGACTGTACGGTGATGGTTTGCTCACGTGCGCCAGTTGACTTATAGAATATGTGTTTAAATTTTTGCAACTATGGTATGCTAGAAAGATACCATACTTCTAAGATCCTAGTAATATTATAAATGATAATGCTTATGAGGGCGTTAAAATGTTTGTTACTCAATCACGTGTTAACCGCTGAGCGGTTTCAAATAAAGGATTCATTTGACTTCACTTGTATACATAATTAGGCAAATATTGGAATTGTAATAAAATCGTGATTTAAAAGAGTGGTCATGAGTTTCTTGCAGGTCTCTCATACGCTCAACTTTTTGCCGGAACCTAGCAACTACCCTAAAATTACCTTAATAAAAGTGTTACTTTGTGACTTAAATGAATCGATGATTTTTATCTTTTGACTTTGACTGTTGGCATGTGTTTCCTTAGGATTAACGCGAGCGGAGTTGCGGGCAGAAACTGGATATCGTACCTACCTGAAAAACTTGATATTTCCATCCGAGATGATCAGAATAAGTGGCGATCCTACAATATACCTATTGATTGGCATCAAATTGCCTTCTCGTGACCGCTTTCGTCCAGCTAATACGTCTAATGTCTCTTTTTACGTAACTCCATGGATATTTTAATGGTCTGCTTAATTCGCCGTACGGGTACGATCGCAATTGCAATTATATCGCAACTACGTTTAGATAACGTAGATTTTTTCACAAGCCAATTGCGTTGACGTGACTATTGTTGTATTACGAGCTCTTTGGATCGTCGGTAATGTTAATAACTACTAAGCCTTCGTGCTGCATGATATATCTATACATCTATACAAATAAATAAAATTGAAGTGTCTGTTTGTAATGTCAAAATAATAGCTTTTTATCTAATGCATATGAAATTATATAAGGTACCTATACGAAAACATCTATTTTTAAATTTTTTGTCTATCTGTCTGTTTGTTCCGGCTAATCTCCGAAACGGCTAAACCGATTTTGACGGGACTTTCACTGGCAGAGAGCTGATGTTATAAGGAGTAACTTAGGCTACTTTGATTTTAGAAAAAAAATAGGGTTCCGCAGTGACAAACACTTTTTAGTTAAAATCTACGCGGACGAAGTCGCAGGTAACAGCTAGTCTATACTAATATTATAAAGCTGAAGAGTTTGTTTGGTTGAACGCGCTAATCTCAGGAACTACTGGTTCGAATTGAAAAAATATTTCAGTGTTGGATAGCCCATTTATCGAGAAAGGCTATAGGCTATATAACATCACGCTACAACCAATAGTAGCGGGGCAGCAATGAAAAATGTTGCAAAAACGGGGAAAAATGTCTTATGTGAAGCAGACGAAGTTGCGTGTGTCAGTTTGTTTATAATATGTAATGGTATTAACGCGCTCATACGGATTGTTTACTTATTTATTTATTTCGGTTGGACCTACAGAATGAATTCCCACTAGATTTTGTCCACGGCTTCGCTGGTGATAATCGAGATTTTATCAATAAATTTTTATCTCTCAGGAACAGAACTTTTATTCTGGACAAGCTATTGCCCACGGCTTCGCTCGCTTAAAAGTAGGTTAGATTATGTAAGTAAGAATACACTTTAAATAAAATGTTGCCTATGTGTAAAGCTGTCTAATGGTGAAAGAATTTTTAAAATCGATTGAATAGTTTTTGATTTAAATCCTTACAAACAAACAAACAAAAAATTTAATCTTTCCTCTTTATAATATAATAGATTAGTATATTACTATTAGTACCTTTCATCTATACTTCTATCTAGAAGTATAGATGAAAGGTATCTCTTTGTCCGTTTCTTTAAACCTGACAACGTGTGTGCAAAGTTTCATGATGATCGGTCAAGTAGTTAAGGCGTGAAAGCGCAACAAACAAACTCATATTCGCATTTATAATATTAGTAACGATCGACATCAATGCCATGTGCACTTCATCACCTATGTAGGTAGTCGTTCAGGTTTAGTAATCATGAAAAACACTAAGTTTTAACACTTTTTAAGTGTGGCTGGGTTAAAGCTGTTTAGGAAACCGCAACGATTTTAATAAAAGGTATATTGCAGTTATTGTAAAGTATACGTCATGGTTTGTTAAATCGTTGTGGATAGCTGTTTTATGAACATGCTTGCACGTGTTCACACGTAGCAGAGGTTGCCAAGCGTTACTGCTTTATACAAGGAGTAGGTACATCCTAACTAATATTATAAAAGCGAAAATGAGTTTGTTTGTTTGTTACCTTTTCACGCCTAAACCACTGAACTGATCATCCTGAAATTTTGCATATACTTTGTCAGGTGTACAGAAACGGACATAGGCTACCTTTCATCCCGAAAAATATTACCGTTCCCGAGGAAAACAACAAAAACATTCTTATGATAATAGATGGCGCCACATTTCTTTCGAATCATGATTGAAATATTATTACAAGCAGAGTACAACCCGAATTGATTGTCAAATTCTAAATTAACGCGAGCGAAGCCGCGGGCAAAAGCTAATAAATTAATATTTTCTTAGTAGTATCTGCGTAAGACCTCCGATTTTCATCTATGTCAGCCCAATCGCGCTTCGCTATTGTCTTTTTCGATTGTAGACTATATACTACTTCTGATAGTCAACTTCCGCACTAAAATCCCATTCTGGATCTTTCTGGGTATCTCTGAATCCACAATACTCAGCGTAGTGGCAGTCTTTGGGAGAAAACTTCACCATCCGCGTAGTCATCGTATCATAATTTATAAGTGGTCTGATTTTTCTAAGTTCGACTGCCACGGAAAGGTACCGAGTTCGACCGTGAGGTATAAAATAGTTAATTATCGCTCGCTTTAACGACGAAGGAAAACATTGTCAGGAAACCCGGATGTCTGAGAGATTTCCATAATACTCTCGGAACTCTTGCACTGGAACAGTTTTTATAGATACAGAGCTGATATTATAACCTTCAAATGACCTAAGCCTATATTGACCCGCATAATTTCTTACTTAACCCTCTAGTCACACCCACGGGAAATAAAAGGGTGGTACCTAAAAGTGATTTATTGTAAAGTACATATAGGCTACAGTGGTCGTAAGCTGTCGCCACCCAACGCGTTCGATAATCTCTATATTTAACCCTAATCATGGCAGAGCTATGATTACACGTCAATTTGCGTCCGCCATCATTATTTATATTTTTTAAACGAGCAACCAACTCGATAATGAGGTTTCGTATCACGAACCCGAGTTTCGTGTTAAGAACAGTGGCGTGGAATCGAATTCATTATATTTATTTAATTGATGTGTAATGGTAAAGATTAACATTATGAGGCATCGTGTCTAAAGGTTCTCTACAATGTTATTTGTTCGAGGCAATACTTGCATCGAACACGAATTGCTGATCTAACAACCTAATATGGCCACGCCGAGTGCGCCGCGCCATCAGTGCGAAATCGGACAGTAAACCGGGTCCATTAATTATTAGCAATTCTCCATCATTCATTATCATTTAGCATAGCATAGATTAAGTACTCTTTGAGCGGAATAAAACTTAAAGTGTTTTCCAAACAGTCTTTAATTTATTTTTGCATCTCCTTAAGCATAGCTCCAGCGTAGCATTTAAGTAACGTACCGCACATTATTGAAGATGTGTGACGTCTGCCAACGCTGGGCCAGCGTGGTAGACTATGGTCTGATCTTTCTCACACTAAGAAGAGGCCCCGGTTCAACAATTACAGGGCTGATATTATTGTATACGGTATGTGTTTTAGTATACCTCTGAAGTTGCTTTGGGTAACGACACAATAACAAAAAGTAAGCGTTTGTTGAAAAAGCAGCGATAGCCTACTGGAAGACCGTTGGACTGCTACGCAGACGTCTCGAGTTCGATCCCAAGGCGCACAATTCTGACTTTTTGAAGCCGTGTGCGTATGAAATTGTTAATTGTCGCTCGCTTTAACGGTGAAGGAAAACATTGTGAGGAAACCTGCATGTTTGAAAGTTCTCCATAATGTTCTTAAAGATATGTGAAGTCTGCCAACCCGCACTGGGCCAGCGTGGTGGACTGTGGCCTTAACCTTCTCACACTAAGAAGAGGCCCGTGCCCGGCGGTGGAGCAGTTTAATACAGGGCTGGTATTATAAGCGTTTGTTTTATTTCTAATAAGTTTGCGTTTGACCGCGATCTCACCTTTTGTAAAGTGACGATGCAGTCGACGATGCACGCTTGCCTAGAAGATACCTAATCACTCGCGACTTGATACGACTGAATACGTGGCAGTTAGAACTGCAAGGGCTATAGCAATTTCAGACCGAACTAAGAATTTGATATCAAGTACTCGTGACTCTGACTATTAATTTGTTTTCCACTAGGACCATTGAACTAATCCTGTACAGCAAGGAACTTCACAAACATTCAAACAGACACAACGAACACCCAGACTCGGAACAACTATTTTGGATTACACCATTTGTCTTCTGTGTAGCAGCAGCAGTGAGATGACCATTTCAATAACTAAGCTTTCTGTGCAGTCCAAAAATATGCAGCTCCACGCTACCTCTGTCCCACAAACAGGTGATAATGTGGTGCAGTTAGTTGCAGCCACCGGCGGCTACACGATTACCGTATCATTCACTGCCCACACGACACCATACGACTTAATACATTACTCTGAAGTCACTGGCTACTCTGATACTAAACCATGAGTTAGACTGTTTTACATGGTCGATGGTCATGTGCGAAAAGTCACAAGCTTCTTGGAGTCATGGCATAAGTTTGTGTTTACGTTCATGGTCGATTCTAAATTCTCGGATTCAAATAAAGTGTTATTGGATTTTACTATAAGAAAATCTTAGTAACAGAATTGACCTCGCGAATCTGCAAAATGCTACCTATTTTATTTAAATGTTACTTATGGAAGAAACAAGCGTTGAGTTGTAATTTAATTCCTTTGAAATGGAAATTTGATATGTGCTGCGGCCTATAGGAGATGACGTGAGCACTGGGTATTCGAGTAAACTCTATTGGCTTTCAGGGAGTTTTCAGTAATACCGCAAACTATGGACCTCGGTGGTCGCCTTTGATAAATGGCACCTAAAACATATCATATGAAATTAAGGCTCAATACACCACTGCCTTCCCGTTCGGAGATATACTGTCATGAGACCCGTTTGAAGCATCCACCGACCTTCTTCACAAACTGCGTGACACACACAAGTTTTGATCTAAATATGAATTCCAGTAGAACTGCTCTCAGATCTTGACAAAATTGACAAATTTGTCCACCATTCAGGTCTTAAAAGTCTAACTATACGAAACTAAGATCACTTAAACTGATATAAAAAAGACCAATCTAAGAGTCTGCCCCAGTTACAGCAAGTAGTATATCTTTACAAGTACTACAGAAAAAAAGAGAAAAATCTTGTATTTTTGTATGTAATGGACAAACTCAAAAACTAGTGGACCGATTTTAATAATTATTCTACCGTTAGAAAGCTGTTTTATGCAGAAGTAGCTTAGGTTACAGAACATCACACTACCAGCCATGTGAGTGAAGCAGTAATCATGAAACTGCAGGAGAGAGCTAACATGTAATACAGAAAGCCTAAATGTACCTATTAAACAAAAATGATTCTAAACAAACTTAAGCTCGACTCATCGAATATAAAATGTTAGTATGTATTGTCTGCCAAAAATGTGGTCTACATCCCTACGATTGGGGTTCATTTGAACGTCATGAAACAACCAGGTCGATTTCTTCTTGTAATTATATTACGACAGTGACCATTGCTCTCTTTATCTGCCATGTGTCAAGTTTGAATTATCACACCTAACAACCACTCACCTCCTTGTCTAAGATCTTTTACACTTCGTAAGAAAAGTCAACCTAAGCGATAATTAGATCTGACAGAAACGTTTGTCAATACTGGTAGACTACTTTCTTGGCAGACTGTAGTTGTAATGTTATAATTGTTTGAAGTTTTTCATGTTTTAAATGAGCTATGTAATGTTCTTTTTTGAGAAACCTCTTAAACAGAAGATATTATGTTCCAAAGACACTGTCTTGGGTTGTTTTCGAACCATTTTCATATAAATAACGTGAAAGCGGTGCAGTAATATATTTGGTGAGTTGTTCTGGTGCACAATCGTGTGGTGTAAGTATGTGATGCGCAGGGGTGGCCGTATTGTGCGATCGCCACGCGCCGTGACCATACCATTAAAGTACAGTCAGCAAAATAAATCATGATGTACTGATGTTGATCTCCATTCTAACCATATATTTTACAGAGGACTAAAGGAAGGGAGAGGCTTTTGCCCAGCAGTGGATCATATGAACAAGCTAATGGAAATATAAGCTACATAGCGTACAAGCTCTGAAATGAACTGCCTGCTTCGGTGTTTCCAGAGCGCTATGATTTGACCTTCTTCAAACGAGGTTTAAAGATAATTCTTATTTCACGGTAGACAGCGGCTTTGCTGTGTTCTGACATTGCTGAAGTCCATGAGCAGCGGTTACCATTTTCCATCAGGTGGGCCACTTACTCGTCTGCCACCAAAGGCAATAAAAAAAAACATACATACTTAACCTCACGCCTATATGCCTATAGGGGTAAAACGAGGTGTGTTGCACCTTCAGATCGTAAAATATATTTTATTATCTTGTTCATAAATTATAAATGTTAGTTCTTTGATTCTCTGATGTACGCCGAAATGCATTGGTGTGCTTCAATAGCAAGGGATACAGCTTTTCGCGTAAAAGTAGATTACGTTAGGTTATTTTTAAGTAAAATATAGCCTATATATTTACTTAGTGATGAGAGCAGCGATAACTCAGTAAGGAGACCAACAGACTGCAATGCAGAGGGTCTCGGGTTCGAACCCACGTCGCGCACCACTGACTTTCGGAAGTTATATGACTTTTCGAAATTATGTGCGTATTGATTGACAATAATTATCGCCTGCTCCGTGCCTCGGAGATCACGTTAAGCCGTTGGTCCCGGCTGCCATGAACATCTATGGCAGTCGTTATTGGGAGAGTGTCGACACAAAAGATCCCACTGGGTCGAAGTGTCGCCGGTCTGCACTGACTGGCACCCACATAAGATAAGATAAGATATTTGGTGATAATATATATAGCTTTCTAATGGTGAAAGAATTTTTTAAATCGGTTGTGTAGTTTTTAAGTTAAATCTTTGCAAACAAACAAACAAAAAAATCAAATCTTTCCTCTTTATAATACTAGTACTAACTGCCTCCGTGGTGCAGCGGTAGTGAATGCGACTACTGTCCATGGGGTCTGGGGTTCGAATCCCGGGTCGGGCCAACACGAAGTTATTGGGTTTTTCAGTTAAGAAATCTCAATAGCAGCCCTCTTCGGCGTGCCTTGGAAAGCACGTGTCGCCGTTGGTCCTGCGCCTGATCTCTCTCCGGTCGTGTCGTATTACCGTCCCATCGGATCTTGAGAGTTAGGGAACAGAGAGTGCACTTGTGTTCGTGCACACGCTTGTGCACTATAGTTAGCCGGTGTAGTTGGCCGGTCTCCGTTAAGACTGGCCGCCCGCCGTGGCCGAAAAAATATTTTACAAATCTACATTTCTATAATAATATCCTCCATATTAATAGAAATGTAGATTTTTAAAATATTTTTTTATGATTAAACATGCCTGTTCTTATTTTTGTTGAGTATGCAAACACACAACACGTTGTATGATTTCAAGTCTTTGATGTAAGCATTTCTTTGCTATCCATACACAACAATCACCGCTTATTTTCACTTACATTAGTTTAGTGAAGGATAGTATCAATGAATTATGTGTACTCGCGTGATGTCTTCTTCCCTGTGGAAGGGAGGGAACACCCTCCCACCCTCTCATCCCACCTCCCTATACTTAGGTGATTGGATTTTTTTTATAAAAATGCTTCTTTGCACCATTGCAGGTCTCTTTGATGTGTATATATGTGTGTGAGATGCAGTGAGCACGTATGTGTGTGTGTGAGTGACAATGAGTATGTAAAATAGGTATGACGTAAGGATTTTCCGCCAATAGTATGGTAGAAGTTAGGTCCTGAAGGGATGTATACCTTCCCTTTGTAGTTTTGAAGTAGGTACTTTACAAGAGATGGATTCGTGACATTCGCTTTTAAAGCCTTGTTTGAAAATGCGTCATATTGCGTTTGACTAAATTTCATGCTTATTTTTTAAGAACACGTTGTATGTAGGTCTTATTTACCGAGGCATAGTTTAAGTATATAAAATATATTGATAACATACATATAAAACTATTGGGTTCTTTTTTTTTCTTTGTTTATTTAGGGGCTTTGAGTCACAAATAAGACCATGTCACCGCCATTGTAACCTAAACATAATTATTTAATCTTATTCTAAGATTCTATAAAGTAAAGTTGCTCCTTCGAACAATGGTTTGGACAATAAAGTTTGAAAAGTACCCACACTTACCCCATCCTTACACAGTAGAGTTGACTAGAGCGCGTACCAACAAGTTTGGGTCCTCATACCTCTGCCGAACGACCAAGGCATGGAATTCTCTGCCCAGGCACGTGTTTCCTTCTTCCTTCAATCCCGGGTCCTTTAAGCGGGGCGTGAAAAAGCACTCTCTCAGGCCGTCAAATTAGAGACCTCAACATCGCCTCGGCTGCTATGAGGGCGGTGTGGAGGCCACTGCTCTTAGACCACACGACTGCTTACCATCAAGTGGAGTGTGGTCAATTGGACGAGCAAAATAAAAAAAAAATAAAAAAAAAAGTCTATTAAGTATAAATGAAATTTTTCCATTAGCTCTTGTCTCACAGACCCAGTTCTGACTCATTCCACTAACAAGTGGTATACATCTTCCACAATGCCACAATCTTCACAATTCGGGGTAGAACTTATTCCCATAACTATTGGGTTCGATAGCCAAATTGAGCAAAATGATATTAGGTTTTCCTGTTAAGGCATTGTCGGTAGCAGTACTGGGTCTGGAATATGTCCGGTAGGCGTCAATAATCTTCCCTATTAAAACGTGTGACTGAAAATATAGTTGGTGAACTTTAGGTATGATAGAATTCTGCCTTTCCCTCCGCTGTACCTATAATATATGGGTGACAGTATATGTATGTATCTACATAACAGTGTTATCTTATAGCTAGCTGTTCCTTTCACCCACGATTATGATTACTGCTCCGCTCTTGTGACTCCCAGCGTGATGTTATATAGCCTATAACCTTTCTCAAAAATTAGGCTATCAATGGCACAAAGAATTTTCAAATTTTTGTCGGTCTCGATGACGTAGTGGTTAGTGTAACCGACTGCCACGCCCGAGGTCGCGGGTTCGATTCCCGCACAAGTCAAACATTTGTGTGCATGAACATGGATGTTTGTCTTGGTCTGGGTGTTTCTACATATATATAATATAATGTATTTACAAAAAAAAAGTATATATGTATGTTTATCCATTGTCTAGTACCCATAGTACAAGCTCTGCTTAGTTTGGGCTAGATGGTGTTGTGTGTATGTGATGGAATATATGGAATATGGAATATATATGGAAATCGGTCTCGCAGTTCCAGAGGTTAACGCGTTCAAACAAACAAACTCTTCATCATTATCATATCAATATAGATATAATTATGTTAAATAGTATATCAAGTCCCTAATTAATTGAAAAGAGTATGGTAATCATAAAGGTTCAATATAGGTTCTTGTTTCTGTAATTCCAAAGACATCAGTTCGATATAGAATAAATTTACATTTACAAATGTAAATACAGCTCATTGTTGACGTATTTTAATTATCTATTAATTATTATAATTGATGTATTTAATTAGATGACACCTTTTACATAATTATAAATAATTACACAAGTTTTAATTATTCGGACCGCACAAGAATATTTCAGCACCTTTACCGGAAAGGTGTTCTTCCTATGGTTCTTGCCGTAATTCTTATATCATACAAAATGCAGATATCGTGAGAACTTACAATTAGTTTTTTTATTAGTGATCGTTCATTGGTCGAAACACAACTCGTAATTAATTTTCAAAGATATTTATTAAGATACGTTTAGTTGTCAAAACATGAGTGTACGGTATAATTTGTATTTGCGAGGTAAGATGTTAATTGTAATGATGACTTACATGTTTTGTCACATATTTTGTCTTTATAAATATAAACTTTAACTATACCAAATCTCACATTCCTCCATGTGCTCAATACGCTAAAAAAGTGTTAGGTACAAAGTTTTCTCTTCACAGTTCTACCCATATTTATGATTTCTGCTTTGTTTCCATGGCTCGTAGCGTGATGTTATATATAGCACCACGCTACGAGCCATAGGAAACGTAGAACCATCCTCAGGAAATAGACTACTAAGGGCAATTTTAAATCCCTCTTGTAGCTACAAAATATATTTTCGAATCCGCATTATACTTCTAGAGAACGGCACGTTCAAACAAAAAGCAAACAAACTTCACCTTCATTATATTACTAAAGATATATACTTAGAAACTGCCCCATTCGAAAACAACTCCCAAAGGAACAATAAAATTTCAACAGCCAAATCTCGCCGCCGCAAATCAAATAATACAGCCACATCATAAATAGTCACCAATTATGCTCCTAAATCACTTTGTAAAGGGAATTCTGTATAAATCCAAATATTTATAATGTTACAAGCAGAGCTACAGATTCGCCAAAGGGTGGCGAGACACGTGACTAAAGGGGAAGACATTACCAACATAACAAGAGCTACCCCGCACCTCTGAACTTGTAACAAAGTACATCATAGAGGGGGAACACTTACGATAGTTGAAGATCATGTTAAACTGGATGTCGTCCAAAAGAGATTACATTTAATACGTTTAAAATTTATTGCTAAGCCTGTTTGTTTGTCGGTAGAAAACAATTTTGGATATGAAGTGGTTTTTTATGATCACCATCAATAAGTTTTATGATACCACTGGTGGTTGTAATTGAATTATCATTGATGTTATAAATAAACTTGATAATGTATTTGCGTGGGAATTACCTGAGCTAATTGTAGGTAAATCAGTTATTTTATGACAGGGCATCAAAGATGTTTAGTGGAAGTATGGTGGGAATAAGACTTTGTTTTAGTTTGACAATTTTTGATTGACGCTCTAAAGATTTGTTTCTTGTTTTATAAGAAATGTTAGTTTTATAGACAGTCGCATTTATGTACATAAAGAGAATTTACGATTTTGATTCCATTAGAATATAAAAATGTGTAATTCGTTGTTCTTTGTGTACGAAGTTTTGTGTTCTTTGTATCGAAGGAATGTTCCTCCTCGTATTCAAAATTATAATAACCATACATTTTATCATAGATTTATTATAAAAAATAAGTTGTGTGATATCGGTATTTTATAAGACATAAATATGCATATGATTGGTTTACTTTTCAAGATAAACATTGCTAAAACTAGTTACATAAGTACCATTCTGTAGAAGTCATAGGTACCCTACCATGTCAAAGTTAATCTTCCATGAACACCAGCAAAAAATTAATAGCAGAAACTATTGTAATTCCCCTAGCTAGGGGAGAGGAGACAAATTATTATTTTCCATAATATCATCACACGAACATTACGCGAAGCAAGCGAAGCGTGACCAAAAATTATTAGGCTATTCTGCGTTTTTTCGCACGTCCGTCCTCTCGCGCGGTCGGGGTGATACTGAGCGAAACGGAAGTTGTAAAGTAGTGATTTGTAACGCACGCGCCGCGGCGCCTGACGTCGCTTCCGGTGTTGCCATAATGACGTTGCAGGAAGATACAACCAAATGTCTTCTACTAGTATTTTCTCCCCTCGATTCCCACCCCTTATGGTTTTATTGTTGCTTTTACTTTTATGCTCTGTTTAGCTAAATTCCTTTTTCCATTTAATTACGGCGGGAGTTGTAATGTGTTTGGCAGATGACATGGCCCTTAATGACTCGTGTAAACGTGTTTTTCGACTGTCCATTCTGTTGGATATCTGGTTCGAAGTGTTTCGAAATTCTCCAGAATTATGTTGAGTATTAATGGCTTGCTTGTAAGGTGACCTTTTGCGCCGGAAAGTGGGGTTATTTATTAGCTATCTACATACAATTATAGAGAAAAATAATCTACAGAGTTTCCAGCGTGGTATTGTATGATATTGACAAATGTTATAACTGTGACTAGCCTAGATTTGGCGTAATAGAGCATGGAAAAACAAGGTTAACGTGAAAAAAATGTAAGCATTTTTATTTTGTAAACTGATGTTTCTTTACAATAAACAGTAATCAAATATTATGTTCAATAGAGATAAGATAGTAAACACTTAAAGTCACTTATGGAATTAAAGTACCCTTCCAGCAAATGCTACTTAAGTCTACTTTTCAGTATATTTGGACTACATTTGTTAGGGATTTTAGATCGCTAGAATCCGTTTTCATTCATAACATTTTCGGAATAGTGATTTTTAGACACTTCAAGACCAAAAAATGTCGATACGTCGTCAAAAGTGAAACCTAGAGAGTCGCAGCCGCACACCAGCGACCAGACACAAAAGGTTTTCAATTTAGTCTGGCATTCCAAGTATGGTTAAAATCCGTAATAAATAGTTATATTTCAATAACTAACCTTTTCATAAATGCGAGACAACACTATCAACAGTTTTCAAGTAAGTAGATAGCGAATTATATGTATTATCCAACAGCTTGATATCTACAGCTACTACAGACTAATATCTAAATAAACTAGATGGCGCTTAAAGGCTAGTTTTCAGGCAGGTTTATATCCATTTCCACGTATTGTACTAAACCACTCAATCTGTACACTGATGGATTGTGCATCAATATTGAGGTCTCCGTCCTCAGTTTACGCAAATTGCGCACTCTCGAGTTGTGTAATTTAAATTGAAGATTACCTGGTTCAGGTTTAAGCTTCACTGATGGCGATTTGCGTTTCTCATAGCTTTATATATAGTCTCACGGTTATATACCCTAAAGGGTAAATAGAGGTGTTAAAACCACATATCGCCAAGTTGTTACGTTTAACGTAAAAGGGGTGAGCCTATTGAATTAAATTTTTTGTGTTTTGTATCTTTTTTTGTTTTTAATTTTTTATTGTTGCTTGAACTTTATTATGTGTTAGTATACAACTAGGAACAGATTGTTGTCTTAACGTGATTGCTGTGTATACCTGTAATAGGCAAGCATGTCAGAACTGATTCATTATTGTAACAATAATTTTGTAGATGTAACATGTAATGCTGTTGGTGTACCAACGAATAAATAAATAAATACAGTTCAAGACTCCAAGCTGCTGTTGAGAAATTTACTCGACTTGCGCGTCAAACCTTAGACTTCAAGCGCAGCAGTCGTACAGAACACCACTATGCCACTTTTATATTGACTTTTATTGTTTTTGTTTTAAAAAGGGCAAACCCCGCATTTGTAATACCTCGATGGCGAAGTGGTTAGTATAACCGACTGCCACGCCTGAGGTCGCGTGTTCGATTCCCGCATAAGTCAAACATTTGTGTGCATAAACATCGATGTTTGTCTTGGTCTGGGTATTTCTATATATAAATTACATATGGATTTACAAAAAAAAAATTATATATGTATGTTTATCCATTGTCTAGTACCCATAGTACAAGTTTTGCTTAGTTTGGGCTAGATGGTGTTGTGTGTATGTGGTAGAATATTATATTATTATTATCCTGCTCACAGGAGCGTTCACTGGTCATTTTGGCACCAACGACTTCCTGTGCAGATTGAGATTGGCAAACAATTTGATCTGCAGAGCCTGTGGTGAACAGGACGAGTCCATATCACACCTACTGTGTGAATGTGACGCTGGACTAAGGATGGGCCTGATGGGATTGGCATATCCGAACCCTGAAGACTTCAGGCTTCTCCCTCTGAAGTGTACGCTGCGACTGATGCAGTACATTCATAGGGAGATAGCTAAGGGATAGATCTCGGGGCCGGCACAAAAGATCCCACTGGGTCGAAGTGCCGCCGGTCTATACTGACTGGCCCCCGTATAAGATAAGATAAGATATCTTGTGTCGCTGTTATGTGAGTTTTTGAAAAAACATTCAAACAACGAAGATAAACAGCACCCCTCTCGGAGCAACTATTTGTGGATAACACAATTTCTTGTCCCGTTTAGGATTCGAAGCTACAACCCTCAGCGCAGTTGAAATAGCGAGATGATCATTGAAGTCACATCTAGTGCAGTCGATGTGTCTTATGTATCTTCTTCTCCTTAGCCTTTATTATTCCCAAGTCACTTGGGGTCGGCTTTCTAGTCTAACCGGATTTGACTGGATATCAGCTTTTACGGAGCGACTGCCACTTGACCTCCGCAAGCCGAAGGCTAACGATACCCTAAAGCTAGACCAGTGTCAGGATATTAGAGGGCACTGACTTCCCAATAACGACTGCCATAGATGTTCATGGCAGCCGGGACCGACTGCTTAACGTGCTCCCCGAGGCACGGAGCAGGCGATAATTGTCAATCAATACGCACATAATTTTGAAAAGTCATATATATAACTTCCGAAAGTCAGAGGTCCCTCTGCATTGCAGTCTGTTGGTCTCCCCACTGAGCTATCGCTGCTGTTGTGTCTTATGTATGATATTTTATAATTATTCTTTAACAATGTTCACTTTAAAAAAAACATCTGTAGCCTGGTGAGAGGCCGTTGGGCTGCTCCGCAGAAGTCACAGTTTGATACCAATTAATTGATTATCGCTTATTTTAACGGCAAAGGATAACATCGTGAAGAAACCTACATGTTTGAGAGTTTTTCATAATGTTCTCAAAGATATGTGAAGTCTGCCAATCTGCACAGGCTAGCGTGGTCTAACCTTTCTCTCACTGAGGAGAGGCCCGTGCCCAGCAGTGGGACAATTTAATACAGGGCTGATATTATTAACCTCTGAGTCTTCTTCGAAGAGGTTAATGAAAACACTTTGTAAGTCTGTGTGTCTGTCTGTTAGTGACAGGCATAGCTCCGGAACCACTGGACCGATTGACATGTAACTTGGTGTGCAGACATCTTGGAGTCATCTCTCGTTCAAGTTTGAATATGGACTCCGGGGGTAAAAGACCCCCGAGATATAGGGGTCACAAAGTCACATGAAACCAAAGAGATTTAATCCTAGCTTTTTACACCCATCTCGTTATTATCTATATATTAATACGTGAAGCAAAAACTTTGTAAGTAAGTAGGTATCCCTTTTTACGAAAATTGCGCGGATGGAGGAGTATGAAATTTGGCACAGTTAAAGTTTATATGGAGAAGGAGGGGCGAATCCTAATATTTACATAAAATATGCATTAGAAATACATTAAATTATTGAAAAACATTACATTGACACACGCGGTCGCAGCGCGTAACTATGGTTACATATATCAATATATAATGACATAATATATCAGCAATATCTTACAGGCAAACTTTGGTCGAATTTCGAGCACTAGGCGACCGCTAGTAATGTTAACTCCGCTCTCGCTATTCCCCTATCCCATCCACCGGTCCCATACATCACAATAAAACCAACTCAATTCTTGAATTAAAACGTTCATTGTGAGACTTAGCTACCGCCACCAGTACAATTTATGGCGGACACAGCGACACTTTACGGCGCCTCTGTCTTTACTATAAACTATTATAAAAGCTTTAAAAGCTAGCCGCCTAACCTGTTAGATGAAAACTTGATTTCTTTATATCTACGTAAAAGGATAACGTCTTACGACGTTCGTTTAGAAAAGTAAGCATAGCGTCAGAACTTCTTAATATTTCTTGTAATATTTATTTGGAGCGCCAACAAATGATACACATTTCTTAGATCTGAATAATAATTTACAGACATGCCTTGTGCTCATTTACTTACAGGCAACCTATCTATACAAATAAACAAAATTGAAGTGTCTGTTTATAATGTCAAAATAACATCTTTTTATCTAAGGGATATGAAAGTATATAAGGTACCTATACGAAAACATCTATTTTTAAAATTTTGTCTGTCTGTCTATCTGTTTGTTCCGGCTAATCTCCGAAACGGCTGAACCGATTTTGACGGGACTTTCACTGGTGTTATAAGGAGTAACTTAGGCTACTTTGATTTTAGAAAAAAAATACGGTTCCGCGGAGACAAACACGTTTTAGTTCAAATCTATGCGGACGAAGTCGCAAGTAACAGCTAGTCAAAAATAAAAACTTTGCCACAAAAATTCAATAAAAAGCTCTAAATACATTAACATATAATTAAAAAGAAACACAAAAGTTAAGCTACTTATAGAAATTGGAACCTAGCCTAGTAGGTATGGTATCACAATTCGGTCAATAAAAAAGGTCTTATACCCTATAGCCATATCAATGTCCTACAGGATACCTATGTGCTACCTTCATGTAAGGCCAAAAATTTTGTCGATAAATTTCTGTAGTTTGGTAACTGTAGTGCATTTCTGGATGAAAGGTACCCTATGTCCTTTTCTGTACCCGTGACAACGTGCTTGCAAAATTTCATGATAATCGGTCGAGTAGTTAGGCGTTTAAGCGAATCCTTATCCTTACTAACATTATAAATGCGAATGTGAGTTTGTTTGCCACGCTTAAACACCTTAACTTCTCGACCGATTATACGCGTAAGTAGTCTTTAGTGTGCTTATTTAGATTATGCGCGTAAAATTCAAGAATTAGGGTTTTACTAAATTTGCTGTTAAAAACATACGAGGCATACATCATACTATTATACGTTTAAGCGCATGGCTCTTGAAAAGAAACAGAAACGTCAAGGTAATCGTAGATATAAGTTTAAATAGTTTATAAGAAGCTGTATAAAGCTGTTAAATTCCAATATTGTGTTTGCCTTAGTCTGAAACCGGTACGCCATTGATAATGTATTTCCTCGGGTCATAAAAGGGACGAAGGGCTTTTCAATTAAGAAATAATCATCATTGTATTCAATCGAATGTAATAGATATAGAAGCCCCACAATGAATACCATTAAGGTGATAATTAATCAATAGACTAAGATCTTTTTTCCTTAATATTGTCATCTGTTTACGCGAATGTTATTTGTCGGCCTCGATGGCGTAGTGGTTAGTGTAACAGACTGCCACGTATGAGGTTGCGGGTTCGATTCCCACACAAGTCAAACATTTGTGTGCATGAACATGGATGTTTGTCTTGTTCTGGGTGTTTCTATGTATAATATTTATGTATTTACAAAAAAAAGTATATATCTATGTTTATCCATTGTCTAGTACCCATAGTACAAGCTCTGCTTAGTTTGGGCTAGTTGGTGTTGTGTGTATGTGATAGAATATTATATTATTATTATTATTATTGAAAATCATCTTATCATTTAATTAAATTAAACTACTATATACGGATTTTATCGCGTTGTTTATTTACACTTTATTACATAATTTAGAAACTGTTACACTACTGTTACTATTAAACTTTACTAATTTTTAAGCTATTTTAATTATTGAAACTATTAAAACTATTTATATTTATGTTTACACTTTCCCCGACGTTTCGGTTGCTTTTCAGCAGCCATGGTCACGGGGAGACTAAGATGGTAGTCTCAATGTTGCAGTGTAGGTAGTGTAGCGGCGGGCTGTCCGTATCATCGGAGATCCAGAGGTCACGAGTTCACTGGAACCTCTGCAACTCCGTAGGGGCATTGCCTCATTGGCATGTTTCTACAGAATATACCACGGGGAGTGCTCTGAAGAGTTATTCCACCTTATCCCGCCCTCCCCTTTCCTATCCAGAACAACGCGTGCTGGGCTCAGATACCATCCTTACACGGTAAAGTCGATAAGAGTGCGTACCAAAAAGTTTGGGTCCTCATACCTCTGCCGAACGACCAAGGCATGGAATTCTCTGCCAAGGCACGTGTTTCCTTCTTCCTTCAATCTTGGGTCCTTTAAGCGGGGCGTGAAAAAGCACCTTCTCAGGCCTTCAAAGTAGAGACCTCAACATCGCCTCGGCCGCTATGAGGGCGGTGTGGAGGCCACTGCTTTTAGACCACACGACTGCCTACCATCAGGTGGAGTGTGGTCATTTTGAAGAGCAAAATAAAAAAAAGTTATTTCAAAGTACGCGAACATAATTTAATCATTGGTGTTTTTCCTCTATTTTATTCTGATATAATATACATACATACATACATAGATTCACGCCTACCCCTCTCAGAAACAGGCGTGATATTATGTATGTATGATATAATATGTACTTTTAATTATAATATATGTTTTTCAAAAGACCTGCCTGCTTTTGTATGATTTCCTATGTCGCGGGGACTTGACAAACTTACAAACAACGGACACAAAGAACACCCAGACTTAGAACAACTATTTGTGGAACACAAAAATTTTTGTCCCGTCTGGGGATCGAACCCACAACACTTAGCAGTGGTAATGACGAGACGACCACTTAAACCACCATCCGTTAATTACACATATTTCCGAAGAGCTAAACGATTGTGTCCCACATTAGAACAATAATAATCTATACCAAGTAAATACATACATACATAGATTCACGCCTGTTTCCCAGAGGGGTAGACAGAGACTACGGATTTCCATTTGCTACGATCCTGACACACTTCTTTGGCTTCATTCACTTTCATCACATTCCTCATACACGCCCGTCGGTTCAAGGAGCTCTTCAACTGGCCTTTGTCCAGAATGCCTCCGATCTGATCGAGAAACGTTCGCCTAGGTTTTCCTCTTGCGACTGTTCCATTCACACTAGCGTTATAAACTTTCTTAGTCAGTCTTTCTTCGTCCATTCTTTCTACATGTCCAAACCAGCTTAACATACCCTTTTCTATTCTTGTCACTATATCCACTTTCATGCCGCATCTCTCTCTAATCACACTATTCCTAATTCTATCTTATGCCAAGTAAAATGCACAAATAATCAGATACCAGTGGTTCCTGCACCACTGCTTGCGACAAGTGAATTCGATCCTAAAATTACAAACTTCAAACGAGGTTTAAAGAGAGAGTTCTTCTTTCACGGTAGGCAGCGGCTTTGCTGTGTCCTGACATTGCTGAAGTCCATGAGCAGCGGTTACCACTTTCCATCAGGTGGGCCACTTGCTCGTCTGCCACCAATGGCAATAAAAAAAAAAATAAAAAAAAACAACTTAAAAATTTTCATTTTTGTTTTGTTTTTTGTTTAATAAGACTACCCGCACTAGAAATAATTTCTGTATCGTAGGTTATTAAACATTCAAATAACGGACACAAAACTTTTGAGTTACGCTGCTGGGCGTATTATCAAGCGATAGGAATACTGCTGGACATTATCTAAAAGGAAGCCATTAGGAGCAATCCCGCTAAATAAAGAAAAAAAAGTGTATATATTCTCATTCAGTTCACAGGATGCCTGCGCAAACGCATCAATCCGCACAATTACGTGCGCTCATGGCTGTCGCTACAACTTAAGGCTAAGGCTTAATGCTGTCAATAACCTTTAGACCTCTCTGTCACCTAGCATAAGTGTAAAAGAGAACCACAATTAGCTATATTAGATGGTCTCACTAATAATAATATCAAAACAAAAACAAACAAAACAATGCGAATAGCCTACCCAGTCAACAACGCCTGAGGTCGATCACTTTGTTTATGTTTCACTCTGCGCATAATATTGTGTTATCAGTACTTATTATGCAATGACCTTTTTATTTTTTATTTGTACCCACCTCCTTAAAATTTATTTATTTGATGGTGACGTATTTTATTTTTTACCCCTGTTCTCGTATTTTTGAAATGTACCGAATTTTTAAACATAATTTAATATGCCCTATACGTTTTCCTTGTGTATGTATGTAGCAGAACCACATTTATTGTATTTTTGTTGTAATGTTAAGCATTTGCCTCCGTCCGTGCACCACAGTATCGGGTGACCAACTGAAAACCAGCGCTGGTGCACTCAATTTGGGTGCCCAGCTAATGCTGAGGTGGTGACCCTTTTCGGCGAGGGCATACACATTTTGTTTTTTAATATGTATAATATGTCTGTTTATTTGGTTTTAATTAATTGTGTGTGCTCTGTACGAAATAAACAAATTTCTTTCTTTCTTATTTGAGGCCTTAATTTTACTTAATCAATTTTTTAATAATGATCTATTTCAAAAAAATAATTTTATGTTTAAAAATAGTAGCAGCGATAACCTAGACGGAGACCGTTGGATTGCCACGCAAAAGTCTCCAGTTCGATCTCAATGCACGCTTCCCTGAGTTTTCGAAGTTATATGCGCATTAAATAGTTAGTTATCGTTCGTTTAACGGTGAAGGAAAGCATCATCAGGAAACCTGCATGTCTAAAAATTATCCATAATGATCTCGAAGATATGTAGTCTGGCAACCAGCACTGGGCGAACGTAGTGAACTATGGTCTAATCCTCCTCAAAGTAAGAAGAAGCCCTTGCCCAGCAGTAGGACAGTTTATACAGGGTTGATTCTCTTTATTGATACATTTTTCAATAATAATTATATATTTAAATATATAATAATAATAAAGTATTTATTTTTCAACTTTACAGATAGATATATACTATAATACAAAGTAAGTGTTTATATAATACAGTGAAATTTGTTAAAATTCTATGTAACAAATTGGGCCTTGCATTTATTTTAATTTCCTTACAACTAAAACTAATATATAAAAAATTACATTTAAAAATATAAAACTATGAAGACCTACCGGCATCGGGAACTGGGTCCAAGCTACCGATGGTTAGAGCTACAGCGAGAGGAACCTCCTCACAATGCGTGCCGTGTCAAGCAATACGGCCTTCTGCATCAGAGACTTAATCCAGCCGTCTAACGCGAGCCTCTTCAGATGGTGATCGAGACTCTTGGCAATCAGTCCATGGACTGATACGACTATCGATACAATGATCGCCGAATCCACATTCCACATGTCGACAATCTCGTGCGCCAGATCCAGATATTATTATTATTATTATCTGAAATATCCGTGCCTAGGAGAGCACATTAAGCCGTCGGTCCCGGCTGCCATGAACATCTATGGCAGTCGTTATTGGGAAGTCAGTGCCCTCTAATATCCTGACACTGGTCTAGCCTTAGGGTATCGTTAGCCTTCGGGTTGCGGAGGTCAGATGGCAGTCGCTCCGTGTAAAAACTGATATCCAGTCAAATTCGGTTAGACTCGAAAGCCGACCCCAAGTGACTTGGGAATAATAAAGGCTAGGAAAAAGATTATTATCTAAAATATTAAATAAAATGGCTATCTTTACAATAATAAAATATCAAATAAAAAGGCTATCTTTGCAATAATAAAATATCAAATAAAAAGGCTATCTTTGCAATAATAAAATATCAAATAAAAAGGCTATCTTTGCAATAATAAAATATTGAATGCAGTGCATAACAAACGGTTACCAAATTTAATTTGTATGTGCAAGTAAATTCAAAAGATGATTTACAATGACATTTTAAGTCAGGGTATTTAATTACTTAATGAATACATATAATATAATATATTTTTTATTTCCAATTTGTGTTACAAATTTTCTCTTATTGTATTATAATTAAAACCAGACATTATTTGAACTTATAATAAGAGGTTGCCGTCGACGACCGTACTAATATTAATTGTGTTACAGTCGTCAGCGTCTTCCACCCTAATACAAATGGTTTCATATTGAAAAAATATTACATATTAGAAAGTTCTTCATAATAATTACAAAAACAATAAATTATCAAATAGATTAACAATATTACATTATAACAGAAATTAAAATAAAAATAAAAATAGAAATAAAAATAATTTATAAGTATAGAATTTAATTACGAGCTAAAATCTGTGAAGTATTTTATAGATTAATTTATTATTTGGAGATTAATTATAGGTATAATAATAAACAGCTAAGTATATCACTGAACTTCCATTTACCACAGTCGAGAGTTATGTGAGTGTATGTCAGGGTGTGTATGTGTATGTGTGTGTGTGTGTGTGTGTGTGTGTGTGTGTGTGTGTGTGTGTGTGTGTGTGTGAGAGAGTGAGTGTGTATGTTTGTAACTATGTGTATGTGCATGTTTGCGTCCTGTAAGAGCTACTTAAGTTTTTGATTATCTACTAATTCTTCCGTTGTTTTATAGTCAAGCCCTTTCAGCCAACGTACTATTACTATTTTGAGTTTGTCCATTGATAATGGGTAGATGTTATTTACAGCATTTGCAGCATTGTATAAGAAGTTTCCAAGAACATAGTATTGTCGCCGAGCGAGCGCGGTTTTGTGGGGGGCCACCGAGTAAATTTTGGTTTTGTTGCGTTTTACAAGCGGTATAAAAGTAGTGCATTTGTGCTTTCGCATTATCAAACCCTTGACAAAGAGTTGTCTTACTGAGAGTATAGAGCACTCGCTATAGAGGAGCTCTGTACTGTAGCGTCTTGGTTTACCAAGTATGACCTTCAGAATACCTCTTTGGGCCCGTTCTAGTGGAAGTAATGTTGTTGTTCCTGCTCCACCCCACGTAATAATACAGTACTGGAGTATACTCTGGACTAGGGCATAATATACACAAAATAGAGTATCTGAATCAGCTGACCGCCTAAGTTTCCTAAATATTGGAATAAGCTTTCTTATTCGAGCTGTTAGCTTATTAATATGTGGTGACCAGGTTAAATTTTTATCTATAATAAGACCGAGGTATTTTACTGTGTCTGTTCGTACCAACATCGGGCAAGTGCAGTTATGTTCTTGGAGACATGTATGTGCTTTAATGTTGAAGTGTGGTGGTGGTTGGGCATTTGCTCGGTGAGAGAACGCAATATAACTGGTTTTATTTAAATTTATTGTGAGAAGGTTATTTTTAAGCCAGATCATTACCTCTCTAAGTGCGTGCTCTGTATGACTTTGGGTCTCCTCCCACGTACTGCCATGCACTATCAGAGCGGTATCGTCAGCGTATGAAATAATTTTACAGTTAGGTAAAGATTTAGTACATAAGCTATTGACATACACCAAGAAAAGTGTTGGAGACAATACAGAACCCTGCGGCAAGCCGACTGTAAGAGATTGGTGGTCACTGGTGTAATTACCTACCTTAACACACTGGGTACGGTTAGTAAGGTATGAACGGAATATGTCCAACACAATGCCCCGCACACCGATGCATTCCAGTTTATGCAATAATAAGGGTACAGAGACAGTGTCGAATGCCTTAGACAAGTCTAGATATACACCTAGGACTTTTGATGCTTTGTCAAGATTTTTTGCGACCGTCTCCGTTAACAGTATCGTCGCATCCTCTGTAGACCTACCTTTAATGAAACCAAATTGGTTTGAGGCTATAAAATTGTTCTTGCGAAGATATGTAGTGAGTCTCGAATTTATTAATTTTTCGAGTATTTTGGATAACACTGTTAGTACCGATATCGGTCTGTAGTTGCCAACATTGTCTCTATCACCGCTTTTATGGATAGGGTGTACAAGAGCCTTTTTTAAAATGTTTGGGAATGTTCCAGTTGCCAGACACAGATTAAACACGAATGTAAGTGGTGGTATTAGGCTGATCTTTCCTCTTTTTATTACTTGACTCGGTATATTATCGATGCCTGTAGCAGTGTCAATTTTAAGGTTTGAGATAATTGTATCAATCTCTCTACAATCCGTGTCAAATAGTGCCATAGAATCTCTGACAGGATGGTCAGCGACATTGTTTTTGGATATGTTTGATGGCGCTTGAGAAATATGAGTTGTTATAGTAGCGTGCGTTAGTTTAGACCCAATAGTAGCGAAATAGTCGTTAACGTAATGTAGTGATGTATACGGGTCTTGAGAGAGATAGAGTAGTTCACTAGGTAAGGATGGTGATTGTTTTAAACTGGTTATTTTATTTACGGTCTTCCAAGTACCTTTAGGATTCCCTTTATTTTTATCAAATTCAGATTTTTCGTATTCGACTTTTAATTTATGTAATAAATTATTGCAATAATTGCGATACCTTGTATATGATACTTGGAGTATTGCATTTTTTGGGTATTTTTTTGATTTCTTGTGCAATTTATCCCTATGCCTAATACACCTAACCAAGCCTGGAGTATCCATGGTTTAATGGTCCTCTTTCGATTTGAGATAATAATTTTTGTGGAACAATTAGTTATTATTTCTGAAACCGTATTTGATAGAGCAGTGGCTGCAATGTTTGCATCCGTGGCTGTGTAGACTGGAGTAAAATCAGCATCAGCTAGGTTTTGGACTATCGAGTTATAGTCTATTTTAAGAATTGTGTTTTGAGAGGGGTTCTTTTTTATTTTTATATCCAAACCAAAGACTACTGGAGCATGATCGGTTACAAAAGAATCAAGAACACAAGTGCATGCATACCTTTCTGATCTAAGCATTACATGATCAATGCAACTATCATTACGGGTTGGGAGTTGGTGAGTGGGTAAAAAACCATGAAATGCCATCAAATCCAGATATTTAATGCCATTAGCGTCCATATTGTTCGGCGAGATGTTTATATTGATGTCGCCCACTATGACTACTGATTTAACTGAATTTAAGGAAGTCAGACACTGGTCAAGGCTCTCACAACATTTATTTATATTTCTCTGTGAGGGCGATCTATAAATAACTACAACAGCGTACTCCTGTTCACTTGTCAACACCACGCAGTTGGCGTCATTTAGTATGGGAATAGTTACGCTGTGTTTCATATCAGTCTTAATATATATTACGACACCGTCGTTTTGGTTATAATAGTTGGACGAATATGACGTGTAGCCAGTAATTACTGGTGTAACCGTGGTTTTACTCAACCAACACTCCGTTAGTACAACTATATGACACTGAATACTAATTGTTTCCAGTAGAACAATAAAAGCATCAAAGTTACGGTTTATACTGCGAATATTTGTATGTAAGATTGTTAATGCTGACTTGGAGCAATTAATATGGTGTGTTAGGTTTTCGGGAGAACATAAAATAGACTTGGAGAAAACGGCACGACTTGCATAGAACAAAGTATTGTTCTGTGTTTTCATGTTATTAATTAAATTAAATAATCTTACCAAAGCTTTTAAAAATATCACGATGTTTATCTTTTTGTACCTAATCAGATACCAACACAATATCCGTACGTAAACTTTAGATTGCGTTTAATTTCGCGCAAATGCCCATTTATACATAGATTCACGCCTGTTTCCCAGAGGGGTAGGCAGAGACTACGGATTTCCATTTGCTACGATCCTGACACACTTCTCTGGCTTCATTCACTTTCATCACATTCCTCATACACGCCCGTCGGTTCAAGGAGCTCTTAATCTGGCCTTTGACCAGAACGCCTCCGATCTGATCGAGAAACGTTCACCTAGGTTTTCCTCTTGCGACTGTTCCATTCACACTAGCCTTATAAACTTTCTTAGTCAGTTTTTCCTCGTCCATTCTTTCTACATGTCCATTTATACATGATCAACAAATCTATCGTTTCTATAAAACTTCTCCTAAACGGGTCAATCTTTTAAAAACCTGAAGTGATTATTATGTATCTTGACACACACACACGTGAAGTAATGAATGCTAAATTGCTAATCGCCTATCATAGCACATCGAGTATTATCCAAAATTTTACAAAAAGAAAGCTGTAGGCTACTTTTAGTCATAGACAAATGCCGTCAATATTGTCTTACGAATGTTACACATGAAAATATAATTATGTAAAAGTAGTGTATTTCGTATAAAACGCGATGAAATCCATATAAAGTACTTTAATTTCAAAATACTGTTGATCTATTATTGTTATCTTTATATCTATACAAATAAATAAAATTTAAGTATTTGTTTGTAATGTCAAAATAACAGCTTTTTATCTAATGCATATGACAGTATATAAGGTACCTATACGAAAACATCTGTTTTTAAAATTTTTGTCTGTCTGTCTGTTTGTTCCGGGTAATCTCCGAAACGGCTGAACCGATTTTGACGGGACTTTCACTTGCAGATAGCTGATGTTATAAGGAGTAACATAGGCTACTTTGATTTTAGAAAAAAAATAAGGTTCCGCGGAGACAAACACTTTTTAGTTAAAATCTACGCTGACGAAGTCGCAGGTAACAGCTAGTATATATATAAATCTTCTGTGCGTGTGTTTGTACCTAATTAAACTCCTCCTAAACGGCTGGACCGATTTTGAGGAAATTTTTTTTGTGTATTCAAGTGGATTCGAGAATGGTTTAGAATTGTTTTTTTTTTGTTGCGTGTGTCTAGGACAACGTTGGGACAGCTAGTATTATTATAAAGAAAATAATATTTAAATTGGTTTAGTCGTCATGCACGCCTTAAGTTCACAATGTCTTCCATAGATCGTCACTGTTCCTCACAACTACATCCTCTAATTATACGTATCTTCCTCACTTTATTACTCATAATATGCATTGAAATCTCTCATGTTGCTTCTATTTTCTTAGAAATTCTATTAAAGCAAGCACTAAGATTTTTGTTATGACTACTTTATATGAATAGTGTTTATGGCCTAAGTTCTATCTGGATCTTAACTAGGTATAGTTAAGAAGCGTCAGCCAGTAGTGATGGTACCTTAGTATATGTCCAAAACCCTGGCATTCTCTATTAATCGACTATTTTTTTTTTCTTCAGGTTTCTTTTATCTATACATCTATACAAATAAATAAAATTGAAGTGTCAGTTTGTAATGTCAAAATAACAGCTTTTTACCTAATGCATATGAAAGTATATAAGGTACCAATACGAAAACATCTATTTTAAAATTTTTTGTCTGTCTGTCTGTCTGTTTGTTCCGGCTAATCTCCGAAACGGCTGAATCGATTTTGATGGGTCTTTCACTGGCAGATAGCTGATGTTATGAAGAGTAACTTAGACTACCTTGATTTTAGAAAAAAATAGGATTCCGCGGAGACAAACACTTTTTAGTTAAAATCTACGCTGACAAAGTCGCAGGTAACAGCTAGTAGATAACAGATAAATTTAAAAATTGGAAAATAAGTTTATTCATATACCGGGCCGGTCATGATGTGATCATCCAGCCTGTTCTAAAGACCCTTCCTTTGTGTTGTGTGTTGGAGGGATATCACTCTGCGTTCCTCCAAAGATGTTTCCTTCAAAAATTCTCAGTTGCTGCACGGTGTCCGGCGCTGTGCCTAAAATATGGCAATAGTCTTCTACTAGATGGGGCCAAAAACCTGGTGAGATACCACTGCCCGCGTCTTCAGATATATAGGAGTGAGATTATGTAGTGACGACCTGATAAGGATCGAGGGTAGCAGTTGGATGCTGGCAGCCCAAGTTCGCGACCTGTGTGGAATACCTTGAGGAGAGCCTATGTCCAGCATTGCACGTCTTTCGGCTGAGATGATGATGACAAAGGTAAAATAAGTAAGACAATGTAAGGTACAATGCAGACAAAATATAATATGAAGCGATGCGTCAGCACTCTCTTTTCCAAAACCTATTTCTATGCCAAAAATCACGTCGTTTCTTTGGTCCATTCCTGCGTTAAAGACAGACAAACTAACAAACACATGTCGGACAAATACACTTTAGTATTTATGATATTAAGTAAGAAATCTTATAGTAATTCCAAGAAGTATAATCAAAGAGGCTCAAAGAAACGCACTCGCATTGCAACAATAATTATATTTAGATAGATAAAACCTTTACAGTCCACCGTAAAAATGATAACACGTCTAAACCGAGCATAAATTCAATTATAATAAAACTCAATTAATAATCTCAATGGCGGCCCTTTCGTTTAACAATATAATTAAAAAGACATCCATTGAAAAGGACATCCTGATTACCATAATTAAAATCGACTAAACTGATTTAACAGACTATATACCCACATCACTCAAACCTTTTTAATTGGCAGGATCTTAGTACTCCATTTTATGCACAGGAAATACACCATTCGGCCTGAAAGGATTGTTTTTAGGTTGGTTGTTTATACAATGGCCCAGCGGCTATATGATATGACAGATTTATTGTAAGTACAAATGCGTAGTCAAATTAGACGGATATATCAATCTCCTGTTTTTGTGTGATTAAACCCTTTTTGATGAGACCGATGAATAGTGATGTACTCGTTAGTCGATTTTACGATTTTATTTTTCGGGATGCGCACGTCACTTTTTAGGCGGTTGTTTGTTGAAATTAATTGTGCATTTTGAAGGATAAGTCGGTTTTTATTGTAAGGTTTTTGCATGTAAATTTCGTTTTTAGTGCTACCGATATGGGAAGGTATCTCAATTAAGCTGATGAAATTTTGGCATTTACATAATGTACGTACTTACATCATTAGTTGATAAAAGCGGGTAAGTGTGTTGTAATATAAATACATAAATAGCTTTACAATGAAGTTACAATGTTGGTATTTTCTGTTTATAAATACTCGGTATGCCCCGCGGTTTCTGCCGCGTTAAATGACTATTAGGTATGCCAAGGGACAGCTTTACTGGGATGTAAAGCATGATTTGTGTTGGGTTAGTCTTCCTGACCTCGTAGTTGAGTAGATTATGGTTTGTCGTTGTTCCAAGTTTTATCGAAATCTGTTTATTGTATGTTCTTCTATGTTACAAAGTAATAAACATTTAAATATCCAAACGTGTTCACAGTTTTAATATTAGTTGGACTTGCAGGATAGATTACATTTGCGAAGAATGATGAGATTTTCGTCATTAGATAAGTTTGACAACTCATATTATGAAAAATCACTGAGAACATAATCAATAGGGATTATTAATCAGACTAAATACTTGTGATAAAAAAGCATTTATTTCCCCATCAATTAATTGATTCATCTTTCGTAGTTCACATACGCTTTTACCATTTTACGACACAACATTCAATCTTCTTTCTGCCTTTCGCATTTCCATCATAGTGACATAAAAATAACTGTCAAAAAGAACACCGAAATTCAAAACAAAAATCTAACGACTAAACAAATTTTAAACATGGAACACTTACTAATGGCCAGTTATTATTTGACAGCAAAATATCAAAAATGGAACAATCTTACTCACACTATCATGATAATTATATGATACAACACACGCACACACAGAAACCCCCACGCTACAGTGGCCACCAGCATGTTTACACACGAAATAGATCTGTTAGCACAGTTGATTGTCGATCGAAACTTTACAAAACTGACCACTCGGAATCGGATTACGGGTTCGTTACGTACATTTTTACTGTTTGACCACTAACTGGGGACACTGGGCAAACAAATACCCAGTCAGTTTGTTATCCGATGTTTGTTAGTCCGGGACCTCGTTTAGATACTAGTTAATTTAATTTAGATTGTCTATGCCAATAGTGGCGATGTTAATGCGGGGCTTTTGAAACTATGGAGGTTTAATTAAAACTGGGCCGCCGGCACCGGACTGAAAACTAGGCGATAGTTTTATACAAACTAGCGGTCGCCAAGTGGTCGAAATTCGCCCATAATTCATTTATATTTTAAATTTTATCATCACATTTAATTTAGTCACCTACTCCACATGCATATGTAACCATAGTTACGAAGCATTCTAGGAAGTCAACCGAACAATGCCGAAATACTACGAACGCGATTCGACTGCTTGTGTCAAATGCATAGTGCGTGTAGTGTTTTTTCATTAATTTAATATATTTCTAATGCATATTTTATAAAAATATTAGGATTCGCCCTTCCTTCTCCATATAACCTTTAACTGTGCCAAATTTCATACTCCTCCTTCCGCGCAATTTTCGTAAAAAGGGGTACAAAGTTTTTGCTTTTTATAAAAATCTATACTGACGTTGTAAAGAAAAAGAAGTATTTGCCAAAAATATTTTTTTAATTTATATATCTACTGGCAGGCGCGTTTTTTTACTGATTCCAAATAGGTATGTAAAAATCTTAATTTCGAAAAATAAATGTTATATATATCTACGTATCTTTTCCTTATAACGGCAGTATAATTTAAAACCTGTAAAAATACTATAGCCATTATATTTTTCTTATCTTATCTTATGTGGGGGCCAGTCAGTGCAGACCGGCGACACTTCGACCCAGTGGGATCTTTTGTGTCGACACTCTCCCAATAACGACTGCCATAGATGTTCATGACAGCCGGAACCAACAGCTTAACGTGCTCTCCGAGGCACGGAGCGGGCGATAATTGTCAATCAATACGCACATAATTTCGAAAAGTCATATAACTTCCGAAAGTCAGAAGTGCGCGACGTGGGTTCGAACCCGAGACCCTCTGCATTGCAGTCTGTTGGTCTCCCCACTGAGCTATCGCTGCTCTTTAGCCATTGTATTAGTATAATTAAGTGACTCTTTAGTTTAAATCAAATCATTAATTTCAGGCTGCTTAGGCCCATAGATAAATACCTTAACCTAAATTTACATATTATAAAATTTTAATTTACATATTATAAAAAAGTTAATACTTTCTTGTCTGTAATAGAATAAAGCTTCACAATTATGTAATAATATAGTTTGTTGTAAAATAAACAACGCGATAAAAGACGTATAAAGCAGTTTAATTCGGATGACTTTAGTTTTATAGTATTATTGATTAAATATACAGTTGAGTTTAAGTTTCGGTGCCCGCGTTAGGCATAATTTTTCAGGATTTCTGTTAGCCAATTTTTAATAGTAGCAATAAACCTAGCAATGTGTCCAGACCGCAATAAGCATATTAAGTCGTCCAGAAACAACATAATAATAATAATTGTTTATTTGTTCTCTCACACAGTACATAATATTTGACATCATAAACAAACAGTCCATACAAGAAAGCAGCGAATGTATAGTCTGTGTGGGAGACTGGTCTTTGTATTAGGAGGTCCTGTATTACAGATAAAACCAGCCTCTCCGTGCTCTGAATAGGTGGAATGTGTATGATTGGGGCTAGTATGTTCGTGTTGAGAATGAACGTCATGTTGGGAGATGTGTGAGTGGGTAAGTACATACATAGTCTCAGGTCTATATACCGAAAGAAGTAGACAGGGTTGTAGTAAATTCATCAGCTAAGAGTTCAGGTGCTACGTAAGGGGGCGAGCCTATAGCCGTTTACCACGTCCAAACTTCATACAACAACTAAGAATTTCTGTACAGAAAATATGATATTAGTTGATACTATTCGGGACTAAAGATTCTTGTAAATCCTTACTAGTAATATTATAAATGCGAAAATGAGTTTGTTTGTTACGCTTTCACGCCTTAACTACTCAACCGATCAACATGAAATTTTGCATACACGTTGTCAGGGGTACAGAATAGAACAAAGGGTACCTATCATTTAGAAAAAAGAACTGTTGTAAATCTAACCGTTTTTTTTTTACCTGGGGAAATGCGCCTGATGCATACCCTCTCGCCACAAGGGGAGGTAAAAGGGTTATGTCCGGCTCTCCCGTATTTCGGGCCTACGGACCAAAACCCCACGGTGTGCACGCTCGCTGCCTTGTAGTGGATGGGCCGCTGGCAAAAGTTATTGTAAATCTAACCTAACCTAACCTATAATACTATTTACGCGAGCGAAGCCTCGGGTGAAAACTAGTTATATTATAATTTGTACACCATATTATGTGGTAGGACATAGCGTACTTATAGCATAGCTTTAAGTATTACTGTATTACTAATCTATGTTCCACAAATAAATTATTATGATTATGAAAAATGTTATGGGATTTTTCTTCTCGGTTTAGATACCCGGAACGTAATACCATAAAGAATAAGAGCAGAGCTGACAGTTATTCTACACCATTGGTATACTTATAATAGTCCCCTTTTCTCAGTAAATATGCAAAGTTGTGACCGTCTAACGTAATTGTTTCACGGCCAATACGCCCGAGATGTAATTAATTATATATTTGTGCTAACACAATCTATTAGACCGTCATTATAACGCTATTACGGATAATTTTACAAGTATTCTCTAGGGTTCAGTTGTGAGAAATAGTTTTAATAGTTTCAATAATTTAATTAGCTTAAAAATTAGTAAAGTTTAATAGTAATAGTAGTGTAACAGTTTTCAATATTATGTAAAAGTGTCAAATAAACAACGCGATAAAAACCGTATATAGTAGTTTAATTTCAGTGAATAACATTCGCGTAAACAGAAGACAATATTATGTTTCTGTAGTTGACGATTAAATAACGTGGAGTCTATAGTGGCCTGTGACGTAACAGGATGGTTTGCTTATATGGCTCTATCATCTGTGCTGTGACGACACGTATATATTTATATACATATATATGTAATTATTTTGTACGTATGTATAATTGCATATATGTAAAAAATATGAGATTAAATATAATGACCACCAACAATAGTAATTGCACACCAAAATATGCTCACTAAAATATATCATAACGAGCACCTATACGCCTCAAATCACTGCATTCCGTCTCGGTAGGGTTAGGTTATGTTAGGTTCCTTCTTAAACCCACCCAACAATACGAGCCCGGCGAAGCGAGGCTCCGTCGACTTATTTTGATCTCTTTGCTGTGCAATTAATATTTTTGGTATTAAAATGCGGTTTTAATTTTGGTGATCATTTACTATTTTTGACTGTTATATTTTACTATATCTGGTAATAAGTTAAACATAAGGCAAAAAATATATGGTTTTCGAATATTAGCCCTGTATATAAATTGTCCCACTGCTGGGCACGGGCCTCTTCTCACTGTGAGAAGGGCTAGGCCATAGTCCACCACGCTGGCCCAGTGCGGGTTGGCAGACTTCACATATCTTTGAGGACCTTATAAAGAACTCTCAGAGATTTAGGTTTCCTCATGATGTTCTCCATCACCATAGGAGCGTACAGAACTTCGAAAAGGTTGATGCGAGGTAAACCTGCCACACAAAAGAAAACCCAGCAGAACCCATAAAAACACCATCACATTCTCAACACCACTATCCATGGCGATTAATTTTTCGCCCCGTAACCATGTTCTGTGTACCGTGACTAATATATTTGTTCCAAACCATGATACGTTCCAGTACTATTCTATAAGCAAGGGCCGAGGCAATTATGACCCTCTCATATATTAATTTTTCTCAGTAAAACTGCGAATGTGGTGTTATTAAGTCGTTTAACTTTTTTTTATTGACAGAAAGCTGTTGTAAATAGTCTTTTGGACGCGTTCTTGAGGTCTAAAAGTGGAAATGTTGTTTTAATTGCTGTTAGTGGGGATATTAGCTGTGGCAACGCTTGTGTGTTTAGTAATGTATTGGAACACTTGGTTTTATAGTCATTAGTATTACGAGTACAATTATTTAAGAAACTTCTTGCATATTCCTTTCATTGGTTCTACGGCCTTGCTTTGCTGAACGTGGTTACAGGTAAATTGGCAACCTCGATGGTGTAGTTGTTAGTGTAACCGACTGCCACGCCTGAGCTCGCGGGTTCGATTCCCGCACAAGTCAAACATTTGTGTGCATTAACATGGATGTTTGTCATGCTCTGGGTGTTTCTATGTATATTATTATGTATGTATATGCAAAAAAAAGTGTATATGTATGTTTATCCATTGTCTAGTACCCATAGTACAAGCTCTGCTTAGTTTGGGCTAGATGGTGTTGTGTATGTGGTAGAATATTATATTATTATTATAGGTAAATGTAAATTCATAGTATAGTTTAGTTAGTGTAACCTAGATGTTCATTAGTATTACTTTGTGGCCTAAATGAATATAGATGTTTTGTTTCTAATTTCGAATATTCGTTTTTGTGTTAATAATACCCTCTGTCGGTCTCTACGGAGCTGTCAGGCGTCAGTTTATTTAGGCATGTTACGTGGAGATGCTATACATAGATAATGGTGCCAATTCTGTTGCCACAAAATTCTCTAAGCTTAACTAAAAATCACTAAAATTTAGTTTAGTCCTCTCAAATGACATTTCGTATTCTGAAATCGTTAAAAGTGACAGGACAAAAAAAAAATTTGTGAAATTTAGTTAAGTTTAGAGAATTTTGTGACAACAGAATTGGCACCACTGTATATCCTCACGCCTGTACCTATATACCTGAATATACCAGCGCTGTGTTAAGCCCCCACGTAATAAATTACATAACCCTTCGACCGCTACGTCAAAAAATCAGAAGCATGCTCTCGGCGCCAAACTACGATTTTATCCTTTAATTTGTCATGTAGTCGTGACTGTAGCGGTCAAAAGGTTAAGAAATTCGTAACAAAAAATCACAATACCATTTTGCGTGATCCGAGAACCGAACCCGAGTCGAAAGCACAACAGTCGAATTCACTACCATTGCGCCCTCAACGCGATCATCAGTCGTGGAGATGCAAAATGTATTCAATTCGATTATAGTATGGCTACTGCAACTTTATTGGATTATATCAGTTTATCAGTCCCCTCTGGATGTTTCCTATCACAGATTATACAGGCACAGATAGACGACTCTAGTCAACACGCAATCGTGAACCACAATAAAGAATAGATAGATAGAGATATGGCTGATTTATTTAAATGGTCGCCTAACCATTATGCTATTCGACATGGGACAAAACTTTACATGTACCGAAAATAATTGTTTCAAATCTGGGTTATTCTTGTGTCGTTTGAAAATCAATCGCCATAGTGGTCGATTTCTGGCAAAATTAAGTTTAAAATTTTTTGTACTCTTACTTACTCTTCTCTTATCCATAGCGGCTAGCACGAGAGTTGTCGTTAAGAAAATAACATACAAGTTCTTCTTTAGAACCGACTTTAGTGTAATACGAGTATTTTGGGGCCTCTCTTGTTTCTTATATATATAAATAATATAAAAGAACTCGGGCTTACGGGAGACATAACGCTATACGCCGATGACACTGCTCTATTTTACTTTGGCCATTCTATAGACTCTGTCATTAAAGACGCACAAAATGATCTAGATCTTCTAAATATCTGGTTTTAGTGTAATCGGCTAACTATTAATATATCAAAAACAAACTATATAATATTTACAGCAAAGAACAAAAAATATTACATTACACACCGTTGCAGATAAATAACCAAATTTTAAATAAAGTTGATAATGAGAAATACCTTGGACTAATCTTAGACTCGCACTTAACATGGAAACCACATATTTCTAAAATAAAAACTAAATTAATTTCACTTTCTGGAGCCCTACGGGGTATGGTTACATGTTTACCGCACCGAATTCGATATAATATATATAACTCTCTTATAAAACCGCATTTAGAATATTTGACTGAAATTTGGGGCACCGCTGCAAAAACAAATCTAGAATCACTACAAAGGTCCCAAAATAAATTAATTAAAACACTGTTTAAATATAAATTCCTTACACCAACAAATATGTTATATAAAGAAACAAAATTATTAAATGTAACTCAAACATACATATATAAAACTTGTATATTAATAAGAAAAATACTAAATGAAGATATTCATACTCAAATAACATTTACAAAGAAACAACAAATACAAAAAACTTGACTTAGACGCGCAAACGACCTTTGCCTCTTTCACCCAAGAACTAATTATGGAAAAAGAAATTTAATGTACGAAGGTGCTAAATTGTATAACCAATTACCGAAAAATATCAAAGAAGCAAAGTCAATGCCTACCTTTAAAAAACACTTAAAATACTATTTAACCTCTAATCTGAGCGCACCTTAGTTCACTAATTCACATGTCGCTTCAAGGTACGCTCGATCTGTGTAATGTGCGCGTCCAAGCATTGTTTTCTCCTTGTGTATGTAAGCTTTTTTTACTAGTACCCTACATATTATATATTGTATTTTTATTACCTCAGAATTAAATATAACTTAAAAATGTATACTTTCGATAGAATGTGTTGAGTGAATTGCTTGAATATCTAAGTGTACACCTAGGATACGATTATAATTTGTTGTTGTGTTTAAACTTTCTCATGTAAGTGAATTATTGTAAATTCTTATGAGAAATAAATATATCTCAAACCTAAATTTATATCGCCTATAGTAGTCACTGACTCACTTGGATTGTAGGTATAATATGTATATTACAAGCGCTACGTATCAAGAAGCCAGCTTATTTCTGACTTTGCTAGGCGCTACTATAGAGACACACAAATGACAAATACTAACACAATTTTTTTTATATATATATATTTTTTTTTTTTGTAATGTTTATGTACCTTGTTTAAGCTAGAATTTACATTGTTGCTACACTCAATGCAATGAGGACAACTCGTGCTCATGGACAGTTCCGTAAAGTTTTCTTTGAGTTTTATTTAAACAGTTAGATTAAACTACGGACTACAATCATGCCTTGTCTTGATTATTTATGTACATGTAAGTGGATGCTCCTTTTTACCATACTGCTGCTTTAGAGGCTATCATAAATTTTTTTTAAATGCTTGAATATGTTCAGTAGTAATTCATGGAGAAATGGTTGCAGCACCTTACTTACAGTCATGATTTGTAAACAAAATTGTATTGTAAACTTGGCGATTAAAAAGAGTGGCCATGAGTTTCTTGCCCGTTCTTCTCATGAGCCCTACACCCTTGCTTTGCTGAACGTGGCAGTAAATGTGAATTCACATAAAAAAATTTAGTGTAACTTTGACATTCATAAGTGTTACCTTGTAACCTAACTTGAATAAAGTTATTTTTGATTTGATTCACACAGACAATCATTCACTCGACCTCGAAACGACTTCGCCGCTAGTCGGCCAGATGTCCTACATTATTGCACTCAGCTGATTTTATCCGAAGCTATAGTGCACGTGTGTGGGTGCGTCTGTATAAAGCATCGCGTTGTATTAAGTCGGCGTTCTGTAAATATATGTTTTGTGATTCTACTCCATAATAAACTCAAGCAACCTGTGTCCGGCTAGTAGTCTGTCGTTGTACAAATTTTAACATTTATGAACACGTCGTGAAAGGTAAATAATTGAACTTGGATGATAAAATATAAACGCATTAGATTTGCCCGCGGCTTCGCTCGCCTAAATGTATGTTAGGTTAGTTTAGATTAGGGACAGTACTTTTTTCTGGATGAAAAGTTTTGTCCTTTTCTGTTCTCCTGACAAAGTGTATGCGAAATTTCATGATGATTAGTCGAGTAGTTCAAGCGTGAAAGCGTAACAAACAAACAAACAAACTCACATTCGCATTTATAATATTAGTTAGGATACATATGTATAAAATGTAACATAGGTACTACTTACTTACGTTAATGTTAATACTATTCTATGCAAGTTGAAAACAGTACTTCAGTGTGTGAACGATTAAATCAATAACATCAATTCGTCACACGAGACACAATGACTGTGCAAATCTAAATAATCCCTTGTTGCAGCATCCCTAACTATAATTTATAACTTTCGCAATCTCCCGGCACCCTCTAGCGTCACTTCCGTTGCTAACCGGAAGCAGGCGGCCGCCATTTTGGCTAGCACGCGGCAGGAAGTGCGACGCACGCGCATCGCCATTGTCACTTCCGTTTTCTCTATGACTTTGGGATTTTAGAGAAAATATTTGGAAAAATGTTTGGTCATTTTGTTGTTGAAATTTATAGTCCATTGATTTATTTTAAGTACTTGTTTATTAGGCACTAGCTGTCTCCCACGTTTCCACCCACTTTTATAATGACTATTCCACTTTTGTGACTCGTGGCGTGAAGTCATATGGTTTACGTGACTTCTAGATAAAGTAGCCTTCCAATGGTAAAAAGATGTTAAAATCGGTTCAACAGTTTCAGAGTTTATTGATTACAAATAACAAACAAATATTTAATTTTCCTCCTAATAATATACGTATAGTAGAAAAATGATACAATGATATATTTTACACGGCATCAGAGAGCCATTTTTTTACTAGCTATGCCGCGAACACAAAACTTTTTCTGGATGAAAGGTATCTCACGTTCTTTTCTGTAACCCTAAATTAATGTATCCGAAATTTCATTATAATCAGCTGAGTAGTTCAGGCATGAAAGCGAAACAAACAAACTCACAGTTTTAACATTAGTTAGGATTACCACACAAGAACTATATACATCATGTAAAAGAGCCTTTGCCGTAAAGAATCCAGTCATTTCCTCTGTATACTCACTTAGCTTACACAATATACTAGACGTTTAGCAGGTGGTCTGTCCGTACATATTACGTATTAGCAACACGCTCTACCCATCTAAGTCCAAACCATAATAGGTCATTAACCTTAATATGCTTGTCACGTAAAGAGCCGTCTTAAATGGTAGTGAACCAGCTTTTAAGGACAGTGTTCATAGTAATGCGTCTACAATTAACTTATTTGTCTGTATAGAGTTGTATAACATGATATTTTATGGGCGATTAGGGTTACCTGTTCGATAAGGTTTTTATTCTATCGATTAATCTGCAACGAGTATATGCGAGCAAGCCTGGGTGTACGCGATATCGCTGATAAGATGCAGGAGAGTAGGCTGCGATAGTATGGACACGTAAAAGGAGACCACCTGATTACGTCGGGAATTTAGAATTATATCTTCAGACAAGATGGAAAGATGTAATGCAAGAAGATATGAGAAGTTCCAAGTGACTGAAGACGAGGTCGAAGACAGAGCGAAGTGAGGCCAGAAAATTAGGAAAGGGCCTCACCACCATATGGGTCTTTAGCTAGGAGGAGAGAGATTTATGAACGGGTATACAGGTTACCATGGTAAGCGGTTATCGCAACTTATAGACGCTTGCAACGTTAAGGGTAGCTTCAGGGTTATATTAGTTGCAGTGGTAATCTACTAAGAGCATAACAACTTCTTAAGGAAACTGGAGTCTCTACTCACCGCTGAAATACTGCGGTCTTCCGTATCACAGGTTAAAGGTTGCTCGGTTTGATACAGTTTCAGTAAAACCAATTATTGTAAATGCGAACAATTTTTTGTTGCTAGACACACTAGGTATATGATAATTTTATAGAAGACTAGCTGTTACCTGCGACTTCGTCCGCGTAGATTTTAACTAAAAAGTGTTTGTCTCCGCGGAAACCTATTTTTTTTCTAAAATCAAAATAGCCTAAGTTACTCCTTATAACATCAGCTATCTGCCAGTGAAAGTCCCGTCAAAATCGGTTCAGCTATTTCGGAGATTAGCCGGAACAAACAGACAGACAGACAGACAAAAATTTTATAAATAGATGCTTTCGTATAGGTACCTTATATACTTTCATATACATTAGATAAAAAGCTGTTATTTTGACATTATAAACAGACACATCAATTTTATTTATTTGTATAGATGTATAGATTTTAAGCCTAAATAGGAATTAAATATTACGAAAAACATGAAGACTGTTACCTATGATATTTTTGAGTAGGTACAATAGTTTAATAACCTTGAAATATTATTATTATAATCTCGTAATGTCACACTGCAGGTCAAATTCATCCCCACTCTTCTTTTATGTCTCTATCGAAAGCCGCCAGTGGCTTGTCGCCTGAAAGGTTATTATGCAAACATATTTAATATTATTAGGCATTATTTGTTGTGTGAGAATTAAAATATTTTTTCCTAAATAATGAGATATTCGGCTCTAGGAATAAATCCTGTGTCGCAGAAACAAACAACGGAGCAAAGAACACCTAGACTGTATGTAGGATTCAAACTCACAACATTCGTGCACACTAAAATCAAAATTTCATCCGTGTACTCCTAATCCTAACTAATATTATAAATGCGAATGTAAGTTTGTTTGTTTTATTACGCTTTCAAGCCTTAACTACTTAAGCGACCATCCAGAAATTTTGCATACACGTTGTCATATCACATTGATACAGAACCTTTTCTGTATCCTTATATAGCAAGCTTTCATTCAGAGAAAATACTGTTTCCGAGTGATAGAATATTGACATTACGATACATTTACGCGAGCGGAGCCGCTGAAAAAATGTTGTATTTACATATTAGTTTTTTCTATTATTAGCTTTATTAAATATCATAAAAAAGATTGTGCCTTGTGTCTCCATGCCAGCCTTCCTCTATATTATCTATTATATATTTATGGTATGTCATAGACAAGCTTCGCCTTTGTCCATAAATAAAACTGGTAACACGATTGGTCCTTAGATATACCATTTTTAGCTCGTTCTTTAATTCATGGTTTATTTATTTTTTATAAGTTTATTACGTTAAGATATGGGAGGTCTGTGAGTCACGTAGCCCTCCTAAGCAACCTCATAGGAGGTCTGAGAGACTCGCAGCATACATGAGAACATAGCTCCTATATTTTCGATACCCATAACATTTAAAGAGTTTAGAAAAGAGACTACTGCCGTAATTATTTTGCTTGCACAAACAGTGAATTCATGCTCATTTTCAATAAAAAAACGGGAACCCGCATAAGGAAATTTTCCCTGTATTGCTGGGAACTTGACAAATATTCAAACAACGGGAATCCCCTCTCTCTCTATGACTAGTCCAGTTTATGATATAGCGTTCCCCTACACTAACCGTTAGGCTATAATAGTGGGAGCCGCTGTACCTTCCAGTGCCCGAGAGCACCTTCCGGGACCAGTTATAGACAGGTCTTGTCCCCAAATCTCGACTCTCCACCCTAACCTCAGAGATCCGGTTCTCATAAGCGAGCTACCTCGTGCCCAAGTGACACTACCTATTCTCCAGATAGGTACCGGAGCAATAAAGCCGCTCACCACTCGCAACTCTGGGAGTTGCTAACGAAAACCTCGCTGAAGCCGACGGAGAAGCCGCCTCCCATATCTCCAGTATGGTACCGAAGCTGTATAAGGCACGCTCACTTCCCGATGTAAATCCATACGCCTACCCAAATAGGCCTACAAGCCGGGTGTGACCCGAGTCACTCTAGGTATGACTCTGTACTTGCTGAGCAGGCAAGCACCCGAGATGCGTTGTGGCAGCGAAACCACACTGCCACTTCGCTAAAGACAACTCTGTGCCTTGCGCGACTGACTGGTTCGCACTAGCCGGGCCTGAGTCCGACGCTTGAACGCCACGTGCTTGCCGAGCAACGAACATGTCGGCCTCAGCGGCTAACCACATATTCCTGCGAGTCCAACACCAATGTCAGGCACCGCATACTCTAATCAGCGGTCGAGGCGCAGTGGGCTTCCTGACCCCGCAGTACCCTGGTCCAAAGGGGAAGACCCGTAGTTCTCCCCCCGAAACCAACAAACAACGGATAGATAATACCCAAATTCGGATCAGCCATTTGTGGATCATTCAAATGTTTGTACCGCATGGGATGTGAACCCACAACAGCCGTCATAATAGCTGTGGCGAACTAACCAGGGTTACGTGGTTACACCATCCGTGCAATCAAAAACACTTTGCAAATATTTCTGCAACGGTCAAAAAAGCAGTATGAGCAAACTCATTCCTAAGCGTTGTCCCATGTTCTGTCTGTGAAGTTTCCTGACCTGCGGATCGGTCAGCCTTCTGTTAGCTCTTCTTATATTGCAAGAAGGCCCATGCCCAACAGTGGGATAGCTTATAAATGAATGAATATACACGAATGCTGATTACAAAGCAATAATTCAACAGAGCCGTTATCTTGGCGCAATATGTAACTAAATAAACATCAATTCATAACGAATAACGCTGCGGTCATTATGAAGATTGACGGCCGCCACAATGACGGCAACCCATCAATTCTGACCACCTAGGGTGAGCATCTTGCAAGTATTTGCCGGACAATCCTCGCACATTATAAAGGAAAATAATGCTTTAACCCGTCAAGTGTCGAGCGGACATAAGCTGTACGCAAAAATGAGTCATCAAAATTAAAAAAAAAGAACGACAAATGTATGTCCGCTGCACACTTGACTCGTTAATGAGTCGAGTGTCGAGCGCACATACCTTTGTCCGTTTGTGTATTGTTTGCACGATGAATTTTTAATTATTTTTTATGTATTTCCACTAGACATTCAAGAAGTATATATATTTCACTAGCTTTTTTTTAATGAAAGGTACCCTATGTCCTTTTCTGTACCCCTGACAACGTGTATGCGAAATTTCATGATAATTGGACCAGTAGTTAAGGCGTGAAAGCGTAGCAAACAATAAAACTCATATTCGCATTTATAATATTAGTTATGATATTTATATAGCATATTTATTGCAAACTAGCTGTTACCTGCGACTTCGTCCGCGTAGATTTTAACTAAAAAGTGTTTGTCGCCGCGGAACCCAACTATATTTCTCTGTCCAAGTTACTTAAATGGCGTAGTTTTATAGTGTAAAGCTAGATAATAGCATGGCTTACTCAAAAACAACATTTAAATATGCGTCGTTAGATTACACGCTGTCACAGAATGCGTAAGAAAAATAAAGATTTACATCTCCTCCCCCGTAGGTGATAGCGTGATAATATGTAGCCTATATGTTGACTCGACCTGTTAGTAATATTCATGCAAAATTTGAAGTAAATCCATGCAGTACTTTTTGAGTTTAGCCCGGACATACATACAGACAAACAGATAAAAATTCTAAAAACTATATTTTTGGCTTCGATATCGATTGTAGATCACGGCCCAAGTATTCTTTTAAAAAAATATTCAATGTACAGTTTTGACTTTCCTACGATTTTATTATATGTATAGATAATGTCATTTGAATACTCAAAATCAGTATTTTGTTAATTATAAGTAATTCACTAAACATTACATATAATTAAAAACACTTATTTTGTTGGGTTGTGTGATAATCAAGCTTAAAAATTAAAATTTATTCAAAAATGGCTACAGCTTAACTCTTTCCGGCGTATAAAATCTTCTCTTTGCTTTTAATATGTTTTGATGTAAACATGAGGGAGATATTGAAAGGAGAACGATTACTGGCAACAAAGTGAATGGAGCTCTACGCGCTTTTATGAACAGTCGAAATGTATCCGAAAAGGCACGTTTGGTTGTTCATAGAGGACTACTAGTATACCATTATATTTTTAAGTGAAAATTGGGTATAGCAAAAGAAGCATGAGAGCAGAATAAATGCTGTAGAAATGAGAGCGTTGAGAAGCATATGTGGTGTGACTCTGGTATGTGTGCTACCTTCAGCAATGTCAGGAATCAGCAAAGCCGCTGCCTACCGTGAAAGAAGAACTCTCTCTTTAAACCTCGTTTGAAGTTTGTAATTTTAAGATCGAATTCACTTGTCGCAAGCAGTGGTGCAGTAACCACTGGTACCTGATTATTCGTGCATTTTACTTGGCATAAGATAGAATTAGGAATAGTGTGATTAGAGAGAGATGCGGCATGAAAGTGGATATAGTGACAAGAATAGAAAAGGGTATGTTAAGCTGGTTTGGACATGTAGAAAGAATGGACGAGGAAAGACTGACTAAGAAAGTTTATAAGGCTAGTGTGAATGGAACAGTCGCAAGAGGAAGACCTAGGCGAACGTTTCTCGATCAGATCGGAGGCGTTCTGGACAAAGGCCAGGTTAAGAGCACCTTGAACTGACAGGCGTGTATGAGGAATGTGATGAAATTTAATGAAGCCAGAGAAGTGTGTCAGGATCGAAGCAAATGGAAATTCGTAGTTTCTGCCTACCCCGCTGGAAAAAAGGCGTGAATCTATGTATGTATGTATGATGACAAAGAAATGTTACTTACGCAATAAGTATATTAAAATAATTAATATATTCTACATTTATGTTAAACAGTCATTTTGTTTGTTTGTTTTATATCCATACTAGTTTTCACCCGCGGCTTCGCTCGCATAAATGTAGGTTAGGTTAGGTTAGGTTTGCAACAGTTATTTCTTCTGGATGAAAGGTACCCTATGTCCTATTCTGTACCCCTGACAACGTGTATGTAAACTTTCATGTTGATCGGTTGAGTAGTTAAGGCGTGAAAGCGTAACAAACAAACAAACTCATTTTCGCATTTATAATATTAGTTAGAATTTTAAGCCTATTCCACTGCCGATCTCGATATTACTTAATGGAAAATTTTATACATTTCTATTCCATTGTCTAGTACCCATAGTACAAGCTCTGCTTAGTTTGGGCTAGATGGTGTTGTGTGTATGTGGTAGAATATTATATTATACTATTAATAATAAGATTCGCTAGACAAAGAATTGCATGGTCGTAATAACCTTAACTTGAAACAACTATTTATGAATCACATCAATTTTTATTTCGTCCGGGGATCAAACCAGCTAAGGCTATGTCCTAGACGACTAACAACACCGTTATGGTACCCATGCAGTCATACTTAAAATTTAACCCAGCAGATATAGTCTAACAATAATCCTATATATTAATCCAACATGGCCGCCCTACCCAGCAAAGATAACTTATGCTGGTGTATAGGATTACAGTATAAATTGAGTTTTTATGCTTAATGTGCTCTAACGTATGGTAATGTTATATCATCAGCTTCTACTCAATACTCGATACATAGCCGTATCAGCGTTTTACAAGTAGCCATACACAGACGAAGATAAAAAGCGAAAATAATATACTAATGTACTCTCGGACAGACAGAATAATAATGGAGTTATCCTATCCTAACTAATATTATAAAAGCGAAAATGAGTTTGTTTGTTTGTTACCTTTTCACGCCTAAACCACTGAACCGATCATTCTGAAATTATGTATATACATAATCAGGTGTACAGAAACGAACATAGGCTACCTTGCATCCCGAAAAAAATTACTGTTCCCGAGGAAAACAATAATAACATTCTTATGATAATAGATGGCGCCACGTGTCTTTCGAATCATGATTGAATTATATTATTACAAGCAGAGTACAACCCGAATTGATTGTCAAATTCTAAATTAACGCGTGCCAAGCTGCGGGCAAAAGCTAGTAGGTACATAAATAAATAATATAGATGTTTTCTAAACATGGTCGGATATTTTTGTTTATTTTGTTGCAAATAAATAGCGGTTGCCTAGTGAGTGACTGACACGCAGTGGTCTCGAGTTCGATCGGCCTATTTCATTAGTCCCTAGAAGCTCTCCTCCATGGTGGGGGAAAGTGGTTTTCTCACCCTGTCCTTTCATGACGTCACAGATTGGCATGAGTGAAATTTTATTACCATGCTGCTTTTGTTAACCTATTTTATCACAGCGGCACACCGGTAATCAGAAACAATAGATTATTGCTAGAATTATATGTGTTATTTTAAAACTTGACAGAAGATGAGACTTGAGATAAATAAGTTCCATTATATTTTTAAGAGTTGCATTTGTCAGCTGCACAGCATATTTTATTAAGGGATTAAATATAATGACCACCAAAAATAGTAATTGCGCAGCAAAATATGCTTACTAAAATGAGCACCTATACGCCTCAAATCACTGCATTCTGTGTTGGAAGGGTTAGGTTATGTTAGGTTCCTTCTTAAACCTACCCAAAAATAGGAGCCCCGAAGTGGGGCTCCGTCGACTTATTTTGATCTCTTTAAATATATTTTGCTGTGCAATTTGGTGATCATTTATTATTTTTGACTGTTATATTTTACTATATCTGGTGATAAGTTAAACATAAGCCTTTTATTAATCAATAATGTTATCTTTCCCTACTATACTTATAAAATTCCACTTAACTCAGCCAGTGACGTCATGTTTGTGAAGTGTGAAAAATGTTCCCCACCAGAGGGGACAGCGTCTAGTGGATTAGACCGTTCGGTCTAACAGCATACAACTCTAAGTATTTGAGGTTATGTGCATGCTAAGTACTTAATTACCACTGGCTTTGACGTTGAATGAAGACTTCTTGAGGCAACCTGCATGTCTAAAAGGTCTTTATAATGTTCTCGATGTTGTGTGAGGTCTATCAACCCGCATCATCTCAAATCAAATCAAGTCGATTGTTTTATTTGCTCACATCTGGCATAGGTCCTGAATTCTGAAAATGATTATAAATATTGTGTCATGCAATGGCATTTATATATGTTCGATCATTTTAAAACATACTGAATACTCTAGTGTTATTTAATTTCATGTTTTCTTGAACTTGCCTCGTGCCTGAAAGAAATGTCAGGCCATAGTCCACCACGCTGGCCCAGTGTGAGTTGACAGACTACACATATTCCAGGTTTGCTTACGAAGTATTTCTTCATCATTAAAGCCAGCGGTAATGAACTATTCGCACATAATTTCCAAAAGTCAAGGTGTGCTTGGGATCATCTCCTCTCTCTACGATTATTCCAGTTTATGATATAGCGTTCCCCTACACCAACCGTCAAGGTTATACTAGGTGGAGCCACTGTACCTTCCAGTGCCCAAGAGCACCTTCCAGGACCAGTTATAGACAGGTCTTGTCCCCAAATCTCGACTCCATCCTAACCTCAGAGATCCGGTTTTCGTAAGCGGGTGGACAAACTTGGGATCAAACTCGAAACCTCAGCGTGATAGTCCAACAGTGTCCCAAAGCTATCGCTGCTTACGTGGGTAAAATGGGAAACAAGCATACTGCCGACTTGATTTATTCATTAACCCATTCAATGCGGCGGACGCCGATCGGCGTCTTATTTTTTCATACTCAGATTCGGAGGACGCTGATCGGCGTCATATATAGTTGTTTTATATTTTACCCTAATATAAAGATATTATATTAATAAAACAACAAATGTGTTCGGAATTTACTAATGAAATGCCTGATATGAGGAGTTTTTAGATATTTTGTTTTTTTTTATTTCATCAAGTGCGGCTGATGCCGATCTGCGTTTACGTTAAATATGAGCCGATTCTGGCTAGTGAAAGCAAAATTTGTTACCGCATTGAATGGGTTAAGATCGCTTCCAAAACCAGAAGTAGGTCTTCGGATCGAACTTGAGCCCTCAGCATTGTACATTCATCCACTACGCAATCGCTTTATTAAGTTACAAAGTGCTACTATATTGTCTGTCCACCCCAACCTTTTAGTAATTGTCCTAAATCCCTTCTTTATGGCAGCATTACGTAGATTAAACGTTTTACAGTTATGGGACGCCGTAGCAGCGTAATGGTGCATAGCCACGGGAGTTTCATCGAATAGGTCAAGGTCACGTTATGTTTTAGTAGTAGTTTCATTGCTGACTTGCAGTGATTGCGGACGCACGTTCACAGCAAAAATCGGGTATGTCAGTCACCTGAGAGCACATCATCGAAGCTCTCAATAATGAGTTCCAAGTCGCCGTGCCTGAATACGGTCTGGACGGTACACAGACACACATTACGCCTGTAGAACCCTGATGGGGTTGGTAAATGTGTATTAGCCTCATTTCGCGATACCTATATGCTTTAGGTCACATGTAATATTGGGTTAGAATATTGCAGTTCACTTGGCGCATTATTAGGCTTTGGGCTGCTAAGAAATTTTTTGTTTGTTTGTTTGCTTGAACGCGCTAATCTCAGGAACTACTAAACCGATTTGAAAAATTCTTTCAGTGTTAGATAGCTCATTTATCGAGGAAGGCTATAGGCTATATATCATCACGCTTAGTCAATAGGATCTGAGCACCAATGAAGAATGTTTCAAAATCGGAGGGTATTTTTCCCTTTTGAGAGCTTCCGCTGCGTGCGCTGCGTAAACAGTTAAAGTTTCGCAAAAATCATGTATGACAGAATTGTTTCCCTTTAAAAGTTCTAAAAAAAAGTCCGCGACAGCATATGCCTATCTTTTAAGGTTGGCTCACTATAACAATTTTTATGCTAACCAAATTTGTTCTAAAATAATGCATTATTTGCGAAGGTATTATTATAAACATGATATTAATCCTTATCAAATAAATACGTTATTCATCACAAGTATTTAATTTAAAACAAAATTGCCCTTTACATCATTCGATTTCAATTTATATCTTAGGAGATATCGCAGTTTTAAAATAACATTGCAGCAAAATAATTACCCATTACAGACATAGTACAAACGATGTTTCTCCTGGTTTATTCTGCGTGATTACTACTGGTTCGATATGAAAAATTCTTTTAGTGTTGGATAGCCTATTTATCGAGGAATATATGTAATATAACATCACGCTACGACCCACGGGGGCGGCGCAGTAACGATAAATGTTCCCTCCCTTCTATGATATTGGGTCCTTCAAACGTAGTGTGAAGAAGCATCTGGTCAGACCGGCTTGACACTGGCGACGGCTAGAAGACATCTATCTTCTCCTCGTCGTCACTGTCTCGGGACTGTAATTGGTCTTCCCATCGGGTCCACTATAATCACTTTGCCGTGTCACTATAAAAAAACAAATAAAAAAAAGTGTAAGATGTTGCCTCGCTACTGTTACTGCGCCAAGTGTGTGGATTCGAGTTCCATACGGGGCAAACATTTGTGTGATCAACCAATGTTTGTTCAAGTGTTCTTTGTGTCCGTTGTTTGAATGTTTGTCAAGTCCCCCGCTAGATAGGGATTGTTCCCAGTGCGGCAGTTAAATATTTTAATTAAAAAACGGTTTTCAAGTCAAAAATACAAGCAAAGATTGTTACGGGATCAATGAAGCATTTAAAAATAACAAGACAACTGGAACACTGCGCGATAGATGGCAAAATACTTGTTCCCTATTAAAAGAGATCTAAAGGTAATAAGAAACGAGAGCACTCTGCTCTACCGAAGCTCTAAACTTAAAACAATAAAATACTGCAGGTGTAAACTTCTAAAGATTTTTAACGAGTCTAAGTGTTCTTCGTGTCCGTTTTTTGAATGTTTATAAAGTACTTAGCGATAAATAGGAATAAATCATAGTGCAAGAGTTGCCTAGCTAAAAAAAGCTATTGCATTATCCCTTCTTGTGTACCCACATGTCGTTTTCGTGCGTTGTATTAAGTCAACTATTTGTTTTAAAAATGGATGTTTCTAACTATCAATTCCAAATTCAAAAAAGAGGACATGCATTTTAACTGGAAATCAATGCCATGTCAACAGTAGAAAAAAAAACACGGAATGCCGCGAAAAAATGGCGTCCTGTCAGTTGGCGCCAAATTAAACCGGGAACTCTATGATATCGCGCTTTGATCTCAGGCCAAGGAGTGTTTGCATACAGCCGTCTGACTGTTTGTCCTGCAAGCGTTGAAAAGACCCCGTGAATGGCGACGGGGTTTCTTTCAATAGAAGATTTATATCGAGGCAACAACTATAGCGCCGCAATTTGTGGGTTGAAGATACTCTGATAAACTAGAATGCAAGGAATCGTTGTGGGGAATGGAGGGAAATGTTTTGGTGTGAAGCCTCAGTGAAAGTGGGTATAAATATTGAATGGTACCGCAGTACGGGAGTTTGGCGAATGTATTTTCACTATTTGTATAAGCAGAGATGCAAGACACGCGATTGAGGTAATATTTAGCAGATTTGACGAATTGAGCGGTTAGATTACCGTATCAAAACCAATCCTAACTAATATTATAAACGCGAATGGGAGTTTGTTTGTTAAGCTTTTACGTCTTAAATACTCGACCGATCATTATAAATATTTGCATTCAGGTTGTCAGGAGTACAGAAAAGGACATAGGGTAACTTAAATCCAGGAAAAAGTATTGTTTTCTAGGGATAGAAATTTATTAATAAATTCTACTATAACGCAAGAGAAGCCGCGGGCAAAATCTAGTGATATTATATATAGAAAGAAGCAGATATATGACTAGCGCACGAAAATTTAAGACTCAAAAAGGAACCAATTGGAACATTTTATATTATTCTCGAAACAAAATTGGTTCACAGAATCCTTTTCAAAATAGTTGAAGCGCAATTGTTCGAATAATAGCTATCTCTTTCACGTGAGCTCTTTCCATATTTATGCTACTTATTTGTAGAAATTGTCAACACAAGTGCAATAATAATTAAATAATCTGGATCAGATTTTTGAGGTCCATTACTATGGAAGTGACATACCTCGTGTTAAATATCATTGATTATTTATGACCAAATAATATATATCTTCTATCCATACACAAACATTAGCAAAGGAGTTAGGCGGTTGGGAAATACATATAATCGTCCCAATGGATAAGGCATTGGACTTGCGATCGAAAGGTTGCGGGTTCGATTCTCATCCATTGCACTGCCGACGTGAGCTCACTGATAACACAAGCATAGCTGGAGGGGTTATCATGATTACTTGTAATTTGCAAACCAAATTGCAAATAAAGAAAACACAAGGAGGTCGGCAGTTTTCATTAAATGCGTTCTATAGCTTTGTAAAGAAATAATTAACAAAAATATATCTTCGCAACTGCCCGCCGTGGCGACTGTACACGCAGATATTCGCGGGCAACGGAATAGCCGGCATTTTCTATCGGTTGGAAAAAAGACCGTTCTTCACGGAACGCCTTATAAAGACAAAAACTACTTAATCTTCTTTACTTGATTTTTAATTGAGCGCATTTGGCACATTACTAGTGATATTTAGAATGTCGTTTGACCAGTTAAATAGTGGTATGTCATTTTACGAAAGGTAATTCAATCAAATAAGGCTAGCGATTCGCGATTACCGATTCAAATTTGAATATAACGATGTTTAACAGCCTTCAATGTAACCGAAATGTTATTGTATATTTAATACATTTTAATAGCTGATTATTATTTTCGAATAAATTAATTGAAAACCAATTACTATAATACTGTACTTATCTGAAACCAAAGATATAGGTATATAACGTTTTGGTATTTGCGCTGTTGTCATCAAGCAGTGTTGCGTATATTCGATTGAAATTCGAACAAGAATAATTCGAATGTAGCATCATTCCATTTTCGAATCGTTCAATTTATTTTAAATACCGAACTGCCTATCGAATCACTCAATCTTTATATATATATATAAATGTTCTGTGCGTGTGTTTGTAAATAAACTCCTCCTAAACGGCTGGACCGATTTTAATGAAATTTTTTGTGTGTTTAAGTGGATTCGAGAATGGTTTACATTTGGTTATATTTTTATTTTATTTTGTCCTGTCTATATGACAACGTCTGTCGGGACAGCTAGTTTATTATACATTTCGAAAAGCCTGTTTATTTCTAAAAGCTCGCGATAACAGTCACAAGCAACAGCCAGTGTATCACATAAAACAGGAACTTTAACAAAACAATGTTCAGTGACACATCTTGACAAGTATCCTCACAGCGTAACGCTATTTTCCTTTATATCTCTGTCGTGTCAGCGGGGGGGAAAAACCGAAGTGTTTATGAGTTTTGATTATTCATACGTAGGGTACCAAGTGGTGACTTAGCACTGGGGCTCCGCTGTTGGGAGGTAGGCAGAAATGCAAGTGGATCTTTTTATTTTGTCTGCGTTTCTGTGCCCATTGTTAGGTGTGATCAACATGTTAGTTAAATGTTACCCTAGTCCATTTTATAGAACGATGAGGATTTTACTATTGGTTTGTCTGTCATGATTATAGCTGCGCAGATGGTGAAGTGGGTAAGTGTTTGCCTCACCTCTGCCACTGCGGCGAGTGTTATAGATTCGATACCTACACGGGACAATTTTTTTTGATTCACCATTTTTTTACTGGGTCTGAGTGCTCTTGGTATCCGTAGTCCTAAATATTTAAAAAGTCCTCTCAATCAATGGATTTATACCTAGCACGGGATGACACGTAAATGCGGGAGTCTTATAGCGTTTAATATTCGTACTGTGAAACATGTGAAGTAACGTTCTAATACTTCGATTTGTTCCGCATTCGCCCCTACATTACGTCCCACATTCCAAAATGTTGCGCATTCGCCCCTCTTTCTTAATTATTCCTTTTTCATCCTACATTTTTGTGCATACGGTTAACAAAACCAAAACATGGTTTTTTATTAAGTATATAAAATCTTATTGTTGTCGGGCTCGTGATGTCATGCAATCATAAGCCCAAAGTTTTGCCGTGAGAACAACGAGCTAAAATATGTTTCGGCAGACGGTACTACAACAAAAATTCTGTACAGAAAAAAACAGGGGCAGAAAAGGAACATAATTTAGGACGAAAAAGGAATTACATTAAGAAAATATAATTATTTTAATTTCGAGGCATATTAGGAACAATTTTTGGGGCGAATGCGGATTTTTAGATTCGAGACGAAACATGAGGGGCGAATGCGGAATGAACCAATATTTCTAAACCCTAATATGAAGCGGTAATAACAATGCAATAATGAGACTTTGTAAGTGAGAAATCCTAAGAAAGACTTTGTAGCGATAATGTAACTGGTATATGTTCTACCTACAGGTAAAGGTACATGAAGGCATTGCAGTTTTCTCACGCGTACCGCTAAGTGGGACTAAACAGTCCAAGTTTTACAAAAGGAGGGCTATGTTTTTTGATTGTGAGTTTATAGCCAAAAATATTTGATAGATCTTCTTCTTCTCCTTAGCCTTTATTATTTCCAAGTTACTTGGGGTCGGCTTTCTAGTCTAACCGGATTTGACTGGATATCAGTTTTTACACGGAGCGACTGCCATCTGACCTCCGTAACCCGAAGGCTAACGATACCCTAAGGCTAGACCAGTGTCAGGATATTAGAGGGCACTGACTTCCCAATAACGACTGCCATAGATGTTCATGGCAGCCGGGACCGACGGCTTAACGTTCTCTCCGAGGCACGGAGCAGGCGATAATTGTCGATCAATACGCACATAATTTCGAAAAGTCATATAGCTTCCGAAAGTTAGAGGTGCGCGACGTAGGTTCGAACCTGAAACCCTCTGCATTGCAGTCTGTTGGTCTCCCCACTGAGCTATCGCTGATAGATATAGTGTTGTATCTATCAGCTATATATCGCTGATAGATTTGATAGATATAGTGTATAAATTCGTCTTAGTGCAGAAGGTGATAGGGATATAATATTTTGGGCAAAATAAATATGGAAGCCGTCGCCGCCTCGGCCGAATCAAGTGCCCCTTTAAAAGATGTTTACGATAGTTTCAGTTAGTAACTTGCCTTTAAACTATATTCTTGATAGTTTCATTGAGAAGTTTACATTGTAGTATAACGTCCTCCTGACCGAATTTCGGTCACGGCAGCTACGACGGAGACTGGCCATGAGTGCAGAACATATAGTGCAGAAGATTGTGCGTGTGCACAAGTGAACCTATACTGCCATAACCCGGTGGGACGACAATCCAACACGACCGGAGACAAATCAAACGCAAGACTAACGGATTTACGAGCTATCCAAGGCCTTTCCAAGGGTGAGCAAATACCACCATCTTTCTAACTCTGGGCCGCTGTTGAGAATTTCTGAGCTGAGTAACCCAATGGCGTAGTGGTTAGTGTAACTGACTGCCACGCCTGAGGTCGCGGCTTCGATTCCCGCACAAGTCAAACATTTGTGTGCATGAACATGGATGTTTGTCTTGGTCTGGGTGTTTCTATGTATAATATGTATGTATTTACAAAAAAAATGTATATATTTATTTATTTATTTGGAAGACCAACAGCTTTGAAATACATAGTAGTGAAAATAAATATGCAACAAAGAGCCAATGATAGGTCTCCACGACTAACTCTTAGATAACAATGCGTGGACAGCAACTATTTTATCACTTAAACATCTAACATATAACAAATAAAGTAAAATTAATCAGCATTAAACCTTGTAAAAAAAATCAAGACTGAGCATGCGCTTCACTGCATCTGGTTGAGTATTAAAAACATCAATGTCGAACTTTCTTGTATGTATGTTTATCTATTATCTAGTACCCACAGTACAAGCTTTGCTTAGTTTGGGCTAGATGGTGTTGTGTGTATGTGACGGAATATTATTATTATTATAACTGTTTGTTGGTCAGACTCAGGATTCGAGCCCAAAGCCTCATAGGGAGCAGTCGCATTCAATACCACTGGCAACCAAGGCAGTTATTATCATAAGTCATAACCAAGATCCACTCTTTATCTCATGAAAATACGAACACAATATCGTGATTCTCGTTGCACTATCATTACAAACATAAATGACATAATACATATAATACATAACAAACACTGAAATGCGGTGGCAATGAATAATTCAGCTCGCCAGACACTTGGCGAGGGTGTCGTCTAGACCTGTGGACTATAGTACACAACTGTGTGTCTGTGTATTGATGTGGTACACAGGGTTTTGTGTGAGTGTCGCCACGGTTTGATAAAGGGTAAATTGAATTTGGGGTTCAGGGCTGTGAAAACGGGATAGGCGATTGCGGTATTTATGTTTGGGAATAGCCTAGTGGCAAACCGTTGGACTACCACGTAGAGGTCTCGAGTTTGATCCCAAGGCGCGCATCTCTGACTTTGCGTATTAAACAGTTAATTATCGCTCGCTTTAACGGTGAAGGAAAACATTGTGAGGAAACCTGCATGTCTGAGAGTTCTCCATAAAGTTCTCGAAGATATGTAGACTGTCAATCCGCACTAGGTAATCACACTGAGAAGAGGCCCGTGCCCAAAATTGGGACAGATTAATACAGGGCTGATATTATGTAATATAATATAACTTATCAAATATCGCTAAGTAATACTTAGCTCTCAACTAAATAGTTCTCAAGTGTTCGCTCAATGTGTAATTTAAAAGAAGTAGTTTATTTGCATCTAGATTTTACCGGCGGCTTCGCTCGCGTACATGTAGGTTATGTCAATTTTTAGCCCTCGGGAACAGTACTTTTTTATATATATAATATGTACCAGGTATTAACGCGATCATGCATAAGCCAGCTTGTGACCACGGCCGGTGTAACCTGGTCGAAACGTCAAGCCTATAGAAGGTAAACATTATGCATGAGCGCGTTAATACCCGTTACATATTATATGTATATATCATGCAACGCGAAAGTTTAAAAGTTATTAGTACTTTTTTTGGATGAAAGGTACCCTGTGTCCTTTTTCGCACTCCTGACAACGTGTAAGCAAAATTTCATGATGATCGGTCGAGTAGTTAAGGCTTGAAAGAGTAACAAACAAATAAATAAACAAACTAAAATTTGCATTTACATTAAATAGGATGGTTGGGATGTGTAACAGCCGCCTAAAAGTAAGACAATATTATTGAAAACTAATGCTTGGTGAACAATTTTCCGCCTTACTTAAGTATAAACCAATTTCATATATTTTCGACTAGTTTTTTCCGTGGTTTCACCCGCGTAAGTCCCGTTTCCGTAAGAATATCGGGATAAAAAGTAGCTTATGTGTGAATCCAGGCCTCCAGCTACCTACATACCAAGTTTCATCGCAATCGGTTTAGTAGTTTTTGCATGAAAGAGTAACAAACAGTAAGGATGTATTAAATAGCAACTATCACAAAATATCTATTAACATGACTCAGCGTTGAGTCTTAATTGAATTATAGGTAAGTAACAGCGAGCCTTTAATCATTGATCAAGCACTTAAGATCTATTCAGTTGAGAGATGTCTAGGTATGAGTTAGTAATATTTTTATAAATAAGGCTGATAATATATTCTACACCACTTAGTTTTTGAATATAAACAATTGTAAATTTACAGCGGGTACATAATAAAAATTCTTACAATTAATTATATAGTAGGGGTTCTTGGTGAATTTAATTTACTAAACCCTTTTTGGTGCAGTTATAGCCTGTAATGCACTTTTTCTGGACAAAAATGTCGTTCGATGGACTTCGAGACTTGTAGACATTAAAGAAGGTCACATGTAAATATGTGACGGCATTATACAACATTATAAGAAAAGCACCGGTGTTTTTAGTCTCATACAATGTATAATAATAATATCAGCTTCGTTTATAAGCCGTCCCACTGCTGGGCACAGACCTCCTATGACAAGAGAACATCATCCAGGTTTCCTCACGATGTTTGCCGAATAATCCTTACTAATATTATAAATGCGGAAATTAGTTTGTTTGTTTGTTCGTTTGTTACGCTTTCACGCCTTAACTACTCAACCGATCAACATGAAATTTTGCATACACGTTGTCAGGGGTACAGAATAGAACATAGGGTACCTTTCATCCAGAAAAAAGAACTGTTGCAAACCTAACCTAACCTAACCTACATTTACGCGAGCGAAGCCGCGGGTGAAAACTAGTAATCTATGTATATAAAAATCTCATGTCACGGTGTTTGTGGTTGCACTCTTCCGAAACGGCACGACCGACTTTTTTTTTAGGTATGTATATTTGGTAGGTATGAGAATAGGTCGTAAAGTATATTCCATACCGCTAAGAAATCATTTATATCGCAGAACAACGTTTGCTGAGTCAGCTAGTAATTTATATACAGCTTACTTTGGAACCAATCTCATATATTTAAAGGCTAGATAAGTATTTAATAGCGTATAATTAAAACCATATATTTATAAACATTACTCAATGATGAGATGATTCGAAATTATGTGAGTATTGTTTGACAATTATCGCCTGCTCCGGGTCTCGGAGAGCACGTTAAGCCGTCGGTCCCGGCTGCCATGAACATCTATGGCAGTCGTTATTGGGAAGTCAGTGCCCTCTATTATCATGACACTGGTCTAGCCTTAGGGTATCGTTAGCCTTCGGGTTGTGGAGGTCAGGTGGCAGCCGCTCCGTGTAAAAACTGATATCCAGTCAAATCCGGTTAGACTAGAAAGCCAATCCCAAGTGACTTGGGAATAATAAAGGATAGGAAGAAAAAACTCAATTATGAGTGTTAGTTAAATAATATGTAAGTGATAGTGCCCGTTGATCAAAGATCTAGGAGCTATTCAGTAGAGAGGCGGCTAAGTATAAATTTCTTTTTAAGTAAGGCTGATAATGTACTCCATTAATAAATAAAAGCGTTATGTTGAGCGCAAATCAGACATTTTTGTCACGTTACTTTGCTTATAAATGCGCGGCTATGCGAATATCCACGCACAGTTTCATCTATGCGCAAATCAAACAAAAATTGTCGGCTTAGTAGTCGTTTCGCACGAATTTTTTCGAAACACCTGCGTTTTCAAACGGGAACGATTCGCACGAAAATATATTCCATGTGTGCGAAACGACAACAAAAAAAAATATTTAAAAATATATTTAAAAAAAGCGTCTATTTGCATGATATGTGCGAAAAAATTCATGCGAAATTACTACTAAGCCAAATTGTCACGTAACTTTTGGTCATGTTACCATGCTGTGCTAATAATATATACCTATGCATGAGCGGCTGTGCACATACTGAGGTACACTGGGTAAGCAGTACGCCAGTCTGCTCTCTACTCTTCACTGCTGCCATCACAATATACAATAATAGGTATGATGACTAAATAAGATTTTAGTTCGTCTTTTAGATTAGTATTTTTATATTAGACACGTATTTTTCTCTTGTCTCACAAACTAATAACAAGAAAGACAATGCGTTAAAATTTCGTGTTACGTCACTTGTTGGAACAAATACAAACCAGTGACGTCACAAGCCCCCTCTCCCGAATTTCAATGCGATATATCTATATATTAATACGTGAAGCAAAAACTTTGTACCCCTTTTTACGGCAATTGCGCGGACGAAGGAGTATGAAATTTGGCACAGTTAATGTTTATATGGAGAAGGAGGGGCCGATCCTAATATTTTATAAAATATGTATCATAAATATATTAAATTAATGAAAAACACTACACGCACACAACCATGCATTTGACACAAGCAGTCGATTCGCGTTCGTAATATTTCAGCATTGGTCGCCTGATGTCGTAGAATTCTTTGTAACTATAGTTACATATGTATGTGGAGTTCGAGACTCAATGAAATGTAATTATAGGATATAGTTATAGACAATAAAATCTTTAACAATTATCAAACTTAAAATTTAAATCAATTATAGTCCAATTTTGACCACTTGGCGACCGCTAGTCTTGGTAAATGTTTATTTTTATTTTTTATAAATATATTTTCTACTACATACACGCAACACCATCTAGCCCAAACTAAGCAGAGCTTGTAATATGGGTACTAGACTATGGATAAACATACATATATACCTTTTTTTTTTTGTAAATACATACATATTATACATAGAAACACCCAGACCAGGACAAACATCGATATTCATGCACAGAAATATTTGACTTGTGCGGGAATCGAACCCGCGACCTCATGCGTGGCAGTCGGTTACACTAACCACTACGCCATCGAGGCCGTCAATTATTTTTCAATTATTGTTTTGTTAAAACAAAAAATAGTGCTCCAATATATTTAGCTAATCTAAAAGATGGACTATGTAATTAGAATCACTATATACATACGATATGGAATAGAATATATCCTAGCTAATATTATAAATGTAAATGTGAGTTTGTCTGTTTGTTACGTTTTCACGCCTTAACTACTCGACCGATCATCATGAAATTTCGCATACACATTGTCATGTGTACAGAGAGACACATAGGGTACTTTCATCCAGAAAAAGTACTGTTACTAACCTATATTTATGCGAGCGAAGCCCCGCGCAAAATCTAGTAATATTATAAATGCTAATGTGAGTTTGTTTGTTTGTTACGCTTTCACGCCTTAACTACTCAACCGATCAACATGAAATTTTGCATACACGTTGTCAGGAAAACCGAAAAGGATATAAGCTACTTTTTATCCAGATAAAGACCTACTCCTAAGTCATGTGATTCCTAACGTTCATTTACGCGAGCGAAGGCGCCGTAAACTCTAGCACAAAATAACATCGCGATGACATGGCAAGTGTTATGCGCAATCAAACCGCTGCGCAAACCATACAGTGTACAGATTAACAATAATTTAGACATATATTTATTATCTGTGTCAGTTTTACCGCTTATGTCAACTTGCGATCGACAAGTTTCTCATAATATAACCACTTAAGTACGGCAGTCTACTTAATACAAAGAAATAACTGACACAGTAGAATTGCAACCTTATAAGCATATAAATAAAGTGAGTTTTACCATGACTGTTATATACCAAGACACGCCCATTTAATAATGAGCCCTGCAATGCAAGTTTTTGCACCTTGAGGATGGTGTGACGACGGTGGTCGTGGGGAAAAGTTGTGGCAGGGAGAATTTTCCCCGATTTTATACTAATCATTATTCTTATTCTAAGTTGAATGAAGAATTGAGGAGTACCTATAGTTTCAAAACCCGCCAAAACGATATCAGAACAAAAATAATGTTCCGATTGAATATGAAGCTCCTTCGTTGCTTCTATCGCATTGCACTGATAGTTTAAAAAAAAACCACTCAAATTGTATTAAATCAGTTCACAAAAGTAGCAGTTTCTTGCAAACATCGCTAAAATAGTCTATTTATATTGTCTTAAATGGTTTTTTGAGATTTACCATTGTTTTGTGAAAAGTATTTTAGAGGATTTTGAAACTAAACTACTCTTATGTGTGTTGGTACCGGCAACTTATATTTTCGCTTGGAATAGATCTTTATGTAAACACAAAGTACAGCCAAACCAACTTTAGCTAGCTAGACGGAATCTGTGTGTATTTTTTTTACAAACTAATCTATTATTAAATATGCCATCTGACCTCCGCAACCCGAAGGCTAACGATACTTAGGGTATCGGTACTAGTGATGGCACCTCCTCGCTCGCCGCGCACGCAGCCGTGCGCCGCGAGTCGATTACGTGATAAGCTTTGTAGCCAAAAATATTTGATAGATCTTCTTCTTCTCCTTAGCCTTTATTATTCTCAAGTCACTTGGGGTCCGCTTTCTAGTCTAACCGGATTTAACTGGATATCAGTTCTTACACGGAGCGACTGCCATCTGACCTCCGCAACACGAAGGCTAACGATACCCTAAGGCTAGACCAGTGTCAGGATATTAGAGGGCATTGACTTCCAAATAACGACTGCCATAGATGTTCATGGCAGCCGGGACTGACGGCTTAACGTGCTCTCCGAGGCACGGAGCAGGCGATAATTATTTATCAATCAATATGCACATAATTTCGAAAAGTCATATAACTTTCGATAGTCAGAGGTGTGCGACGTGGGTTCGAACCCGAGACCCTCTGCATTGCAGTCTGTTGGTCTCCCCACTGAGCTATCGCTATATTACATAAGATTCATATTATAAAAAAATATACATCTATACGTACTACTATTATAAAGAGAAAATATATTATGTATAACGTTTGTTTTGAATATATTCCAAAAACGGCAGCACCGTTTTCAAAAATTCTTTCAGTAGTAAAAAACCTTATATTATATTCAGAAGTAACATATGATATTTAACATGACGATACGAGCTACGAGAGCAGAGCAGTAATTTAAAACGTGAGTGATACCGCGGCAGACGGCTAGTCTTAAATAAAAATTATATATTTTCTTTATTGCTTTACATAAGACTTGAATGTCTTTTCTTATTTAATAACTTATTTATATTAAATACAGAATTTAATGGGTGAGTTTGTTTGAATGTTTTCTTATTCTTTCACGTCCAAACGGCTGGACTGATTTTCATAAAACATTATGTATGCAATAGAAAAAACGCATTCGCCTGTATGTTAATTCCTTGAACCATTCATTTTGAAACAATGATGTGCCTTAGAACTAGATGTGGCATAGGTAAATTAATTTAAAAGGAAATTAAGAAAAGAAACAAAGAAAACATACTTTATTTCTAAAAATACGAAAGCTTTCACAATATCATGTAAATATGTACATTTTTTAAGAGAACACATAGATACATATTTAATAAACATTAATTAAAAGTGACAGCTCTGCCACCAGTTCATATTAATAAACTTTGGTCACCCGCTTACGCTACGAGATTGCCATGAAGGTATAGATATACATTGTTTATCTATACCTTCACGGAGACTGCACGTTTTTAATCTGTGCCTCGGACGTGGCTGGCAACGTGTACATAGCTACGTGGCGTTCACCACGTGTCAACTGTCAAATGCTTGGCTTGGCAGCAGGTTATGTTCAAGACTTATTTATCCCAATATTATAAGAATAGTTAAATAATACTTAATCAAAGTTATTAGCGAAAGATACTTCGTGTTTAAGAAATCTGGATGGACGCTCAGCATACATTGAGTTGGGCATAACCCACCCAGTACTGATTTTCAGTTCCAACCACGAGTGTCGTGTCACTTGACGTCGTCGGCGACGTCCACAAATATAAAAATATAGGTAACTAATGAGCCAAAACAAAATAAAAATAAAACATTAGTAAAAAGACAACAAAGCTGTACAAACTCAAAACAAAAAAAAGACAATGAACAGTGCTACATGATATACATAGCCTATGCAAACGATCATGGTAAGATTTATTGGATATATTAATATTAATATAGGTATATATAATATTGTCTTTTGTTTACGCGAATGTTATTCATTGAAATTAAACTATATACGGATTTTATCGCGTTGTTTATTTGACACTATTACAAAATTATGAAAAACTGTTATTTAATCATGGGTGTTTCTATTTACGCAGAATATATAGGTATATATATATATCTATATATATATATATATATATATATATATATATATATATATATATATATATATATATATATATATATATATCCACTTATATACATATACATAGCCATCTTTTCAGTTATTTTAATACTTTTTGTACTATATCTATTAATAATTCATTTCAGCCCATTTGCCCGTATAGCGTATTGGTCTAAGTGACGGCCTTCCTATTGCCATTGCGCCGACTGTTCTGGATCGAAACAAATGTGTATGTCAGAAATATTTGTTCTGAGTCTGGATGGATCTTTATGTCCATTGTTTGTATATTTGTAAAGCCTCCACGACATTCATTCGATCGATTATTCTTAGAGCGGGAGAGGTCTACTTATATTTAATTTAAAATAAATCAACAACAAATAATAAATAACAACAGAACACACAGGCAATTTTTTTCATTGCAAATCTTAATGTCTTATGTGAGAACCGAATGCACGCAACGCATTGCCGATGGCCAATTAGGTAAACCACTGCACTATATTAGCAACCGCTAGACCCCTGCAACTGTCTCCATCTTGCAATAATTAATATAATTCGAAAGTAATTTATGTCGCCGCTTTTATTTCAAATAAACTTTAATTATGACGAATCTTACACTTGTCCGTACGCGCTAATGCTTAAAAAGGGGTATAACGTTTTCTTATCACATTATAAGTTGACATTCGCCCGAAATATTAAACTTTTAAAAAAGAGGCACATGTTATTTTTCTTTCTGCAATCCTTCTTCATACCGACACCGACTCCAAAAATAACAATAATTTAATTATTCACAGGAATATGCAATTATTTATTAACTTTTTCGTGCATTTTAAGGTTTAGAATATTCTTTATTGAAGTCGGTTCTTTTTTGTTAAAATTTTGTTTATTTCTCGGTTTTTAGTGAACCTTGCCAAAAATGAGAATATCATCAATGTAGCCAAATACGCATTATTAAGGATAACTCGAAAACGAATGGTCAAATCTCGATCAAAATTAAACGGGACCACATGGAAAGCACCAGCTTTCAAATAAAAAAAGAATCATCAAAATCGTTTCACCCAGTCGACAGTTATGAGGTAACAAACATAAAAAAGTAAAAATACAGACGAATTGAGTACCTCCTCCTTTTTTTGAAGTCGGTTAAAAAAGGTACGCACTATAAAAATAACTATAGATTCTACAAGCCACTTCCCTTACCCCACAGTTCTACGTAACTCAAGTATATTAATATCCAATGTTGAGTGTAAAACCTTCCAGTTATGATGTTTATTATATCCTAGACCGCCGTCCCAGCTCCTAGCTTATAATACTACTTACTGCTCTTTGTACGCCCATAAAATATACCTAACGTCTTTCAATGTACGCATGTGTGCGTTCAATATGCTTATTATTTTGTTTATGTGTGCGTGATTCATGAAAGAAGTAAATATTCTTAGAGTTTATATAAAGAAAATATAGAATGCTTGTATTTAAGTTTAAGCCGTTAGCAAGGTGGGCGTAAAGGAAGGTGTGCGAATCGACACCCAAAATATATTATTTTTAACACGTTCACTGTGAAGCTATGATGAGAGACTACCCCATAAGTGCAAACGCAAATTGTAGATAATATGTTGCGTTAGGTATAAAAATGATATTGTTATAGCATTGTTTTTCATTTTTTATATCCCTTTCATATAAAAAATATAGTTTTTATACACGTATGATCTCGTAAATTCATGCCCACCAGTGTGGCATGCACGTATGATCTCGTAACTTCATGCCTCACACGTGGGTCATGCACATTGAACGTGTTAAAAAGTGTACTTTCGCATAATGCCTGCAAACAGACTCGTACGAAACAAACACTAAGCCGTGGGCAGCGTTACGCAGGTGTGAATGTTATAAACATTTACAGCCTTATTTATAAAGCACTAGATGTTCCCGCGGTTTCACCCGCGTTTATCGTTACTGCGCCGCCCCCGTGGGTCGTAGCGTAATGTTATATAGCCTATTGCTTTCCTCGATAAATAGGCTATCCAACACTAAAATAATTTTCAAATCGAACCAGTAGCTCCTGAGATTAGCGCGTTCAAACAAACAAACAAACTCTTTAGCTTTATAATATTAGTATAGATTAGCTGTCTTCTACGTTCTCGATCACGTTTATGATTATTTCAAAGTTGAAGTCAAAAATCATTTATTTATTTAAATCAAATCAAATCAATTTATTTGTGAAACACGGGTATTAACATTTTACATGGATCTTCAGAACTAAATAGTGCGCTATGTCCTGTCAATTTTGACATACAAATATTTATAGAACAAACATGCATGCATGCATAGTTTTGAACTTTATATTATAAGAAATTATTAACATATAAACAAAAAGTAAAACATATAAAACTACAAATTTTAATAATTCTAATGTTTTGTAGAGACACATGTATGATATTGCTAATTAAGCATCTAATATGTAATGCATAATGCATTAGTGTGTGTGCCTAAGTGCGGCTGCGCCCGCGATCATATAATAAGTTCAGTCGCATTAAAGCATTCAACTTGAACTCTTGTCTAGTGTTATCATTTTACGCTCCTATACACAGTACCTAAGAACACACATAATACATACAGACAAAACGTCCTAAAGTTTTATTGCCATAAAATAGTCTTAATTAATATTATGTGGACGAAAATAAAACAGAATGAAAATAAACGTCGAACGTATTTTCAATCATCAGATAAGTTTTATATAAGGAATAAATTATATGGCATTTTGACATATTTTCTATACAAAAGCTGTCATACAGTCAAACGTATTATCCAAATAAAAGCTATGTCTTGATTTAAAAATCGGCACTGAATACACTAATGTCCAGACCGAATTTCGGTCACGGCGGCCTATCTTAACGGAGATTAGAGTGCTGGAGGCCCAATCACCCTATTTCTCCCTTCACACTCCTTTTCCTTCCCACTTCCTTTCTTAAAGGGTCGGCAACGCGTAAGTGATGCCTCTGGTGTTCCATAGGCTACGGTGACCACTTACCATCAGGTGGGCCGTATGCTTGTTTGCCAACTTAGTAGTATTAAAAAAAAGGCTGGACAGGCGCACGAAATATTATAGTGCACAAGTATGTGCGCAAACACGTACTTGTATTTGCGCACATACTTGTGGTCTCTATTTCTTTGTTCACTAATTCTCATAATCCGATGGAACGGTAATCCGACACGACCGGAGCGAGATCTCGCGCAGGAAAAACGGATTCACGTGCTTTCCGAGTCACAGGAGTATCTAACATCGCCAACTTCCTAACTCTGGGTTGCTATTGAGTTTTATTGACAGAAAATCCCAATAAGTTTTTGTTGGCGCGACGCGGGATTCGAACCCGAGACCTCATGCAAAGCAGTGGGCATTTATACTGCTTTACCACAGAGACAGTATCTATGGTATAAAAAGGCTACTAACACTCAAAACCAAAAACAAAATTACCTTACCCAACTTTCAAATACATACAGTATTTACCAATAAAACCTGATTCTGATCCAAATAATTTCATAAACGTATCTCAAAAATGCCGGTTTGATTGGTACTTCTCGTGTCACGTAGCTACCCCGCGGGGGTTGATTACAATCAGTGCAATCAGCCCTTATTGAATTGCGAGCGATGCTGGGACATACGCGTTGTATTTGTGTATTTGTTTGTAGGATAACCGGCTTGTTTGTTTGCGCTATTATAGGGCAAAGCGGGGAAAAAGAACGAATCAATGGAAGTGCTATGTTTATATTTTGTTTATTTTGTGTTGTAGACCAAAAGTCCTGCGATGTAAGTATAAGCAAATGGCTGTTAAGGAGTTTGATTTCCAGATTAGACTTTGGATAATGTAATTATTTCACATCTACTATATTAATATTATAAAGCTGAAGAGTTTGTTTCTTTGAACGCGCTAATCTCAGAAACTACTGGTTCGATTTGAAAAATTATTTTAGTGTTGGATAGCCTATTAATCGAGGAAGGCTATACGCTATATAACATCACGCTACGACCCACGGGGGTGTCGCAGTAACGATAATCGCGGGTGAAACTGCGGGAACATCTAGTAAAATATAATCTACAAAATTAAACATAAACAACACCTAGGTAGTTGTCTCTGTTTAATTTTGTTGATTATATAATTATCCTATTCCGTCTGGAGGACATTACAATTATAACTTGGACTTTTTTTTTATAGAACTAAGGTGGCAAACATGCGCCACCTGATGGTAAGTGGTCACCGTAGCCTATGGACGCCTGCAACACCAGAAGCATCACTTGCGCTTCGCCAACCCTTTAGGAAAGGAAGAAGAGAAAAAGGAAGTGGGAAGGAGAAGGAGCGGGAAGGGGGAAAGAGGGTGATTGGGCCTCCGGCGCTCTCACTCACCGAACTAAACACAACAGTAGGAATACTGCTATTTCACGTCGATATTCTGTGAGAGGGTAGTACTTCCCCGGTCCAGCCGCCCATTCATGCTGAAATCAGCGAGGCTCTACGAAACTAAAACTGACTGGACTGGAATGCACGGATGGCGTAGTGGTTTAAGTGGTCGCCTCGCCACTACCACTGCGCCGAGTGTTGTGGGTTCGAATCCCACACGGGACAAAAATTTGTGTGATCCACAAATGGTTGTTCCGAGTCTGTGTGTACTTTGTGTCCGTTGTTTGTATGTTTGTAAAGTCTCCCGCGACACAGGTAGGTATTACTTCTAGTGCTGCAGTTGTCTTTTATAAAATAAAAATAAAATATTATATAATATAGGCACGTGTTTCTTTCTTCCTTCAATCCTGGGTTCTTTAAGCGGGGCGTGAAAAAGCATCTTCTCAGGCCGTTAAAGTAGAGACCTCAACATCGCCTCGGCTACTGTGGGGGCGATGTGGAGGCCACTGCTCTTAGACCACACGACTGCTTACCATCAGGAGGAGTGTGGTCATTTTGACGAGCAAAATAAAAAAAAAAAAAAATTGCCTATGTTTTATTTGTCTTATCCAGTTTCCTGAAGTCTTTGTAACGAGGATCTAAATTATGTTTATCAGATAATGTATCAGCTTTTATTTAGTCGGGATGACTGCCATGCGTATAACAATTTATATGATTTGTATTATCTACCGAATGCCTCGATGGCGCAGCGGTAATAAAAGTAACTGAAATTTATCGGTCTCGGGTTCGACACCCGAGTCGGGGAAAATGTTTTTTTCTTTTAGATATTTTCAGTATAGCACTTATATTGAAATTGTGCTTTTGTGATGGTAATAGGGTTCTTATTATTATATGGGACTTAAAGCATGTAGGTGTATTAAAGCTTTGCTTACCCCTTCGATGCTATAGGCTTGAGACTATTTGAGCTATGGTGGCCTCGATGGCGTAGTGGTTAGTGTACCGACTGCCACGCCTGAGGTCGCGGGTTCGATTCCCACACAACTCAAACATTTTGTGTGCATGAACATGGATATTTGTCTTGGTCTGGGTGTTTCTATGTATAATATGTATGTATTTACAAAAAAAACTATATATATATGTTTACCCATTGTCTAGTACCCATAGTACAAGCTCTGCTTAGTTTGAGTTAGATGGTGTTGTGTGTATGTGGTAGAATATTATATTATTATTTAATGGAATTGTGGCTATCACTTGAGTTATTATGACGTAAAAATACATTCGTGTTCATACTTATTTATATAAGAACTAGCTTCAGCCCGTGGTTTCGCCCACCTTAACACACATGGATAACAATTATGCCTGAAAGGGTAGACAGAGACCTGCATTTTACCAGCTCTATAGTATTTTCTATATAATAGGAACAAACCTCTTGCCAAACACATTGCCAGACTAAGTCCAGTTACTGAACACATCCTAACCTAAGAACCCTACGCCCGACCCGGGAACATAACCTGGGACTTCATAACCACACGCAAACGTATCATTATTAAAAAACAATAAAAATAAAATCATACTACCCCATCCACACGGTTCATATTACACACATTTACATTTATACCCAATACTTTGACTACCCCAAACAAATTGCAACAAACCGAATCACAGTAATGAACAGCGTTTACCATCCATAATTCTTTCTGTAAATCATACTATTAATTCGATCACATGCCATCAGCACTTGAAACAGACAATTTTGACTTCTATCTCTTGAGAAATAAGGTTCACTAGGAACGCAGCTATTGAATGGCTGGATCTATCTTCGTTACGGCAGAATCCTGTTTATTCAATGATTATTGTCGATGTTGATAAGCGGCGATAGCTTAGTGGGAGAGCAGTGGGTTTCCACGCAGAAGTCTCGAGTTCAATCCTAATGCACGTCTGAGATTTTGAAATGATGTGCGTATTATATTTTACTAGATGTTCCCGCGGTTTCACCCGCGTTTATCGTTACTGCGCCGCCCCCGTGGGTCGTAGCGTGATGTTATATAGCCTATAGCCTTCCTCGATAAATAGGCTATCCAACACTAAAAGAATTTTTCAAATCGAACCAGTAGTAATCACGCAGAATAAACCAGGAGAAACATCGTTTGTACTATGTCTGTAATGGGTAATTATTTTGCTGCAATGTTATTTTAAAACTGCGATATCTCCTAAGATATTCATTGAAATCGAATGATGTAAAGGGCAATTTTGTTTTAAATTAAATACTTGTGATGAATAACGTATTTCTTTGGATAAGGATTAATATCATGTTTATAATAATACCTTCGCAAATAATGCATTATTTTAGAACAAATTTCGTTAGCATAAAAATGGTTATAGTGAGCCAACCTTAAAAGATAGACATATGCTGTCCCGGACTTTTTTTTAGAACTTTTAAAGGGGAACAATTCTGTCATACATGATTTTTGCGAAACTTTAACTGTTTACGCAGCGCACGCAGCGGAAGCTCTCAAAAGGAAAAAATACCCGCCGATTTTGAAACATTCTTCATTGGTGCTCAGCTCCTATTGATCTTAGCGTGATGATATATAGCCTATAGCCTTCCTCGATAAATGGGCTATCTAACACTGAAAGAATTTTTCAAATCAGACCGGTAGTTTCTGAGATTAGCGCGTTCAAGCAAACAAACAAACAAACAAACAAACTCTTCAGCTTTATAATATTAGTATAGATTTTTATTTTGATTTTCTTACATATTTTGAAGTTCATTATATATTTTTCTTTTTATGTCTATGTCTACTGTTGAAATACAATTTTTCACTGTTTTTAGAGTAGGTACGACTTTTAAGTGGAATGGAAGCCCGGTTATCCATAACACAGGTTTTTACCTAGCTTGGAAACCAGTCTCCCAATACCTTTTATTGACAACGTGTTTAATTGTGATATGGGAGAAAAATAAATTATATTATATTATATTATTATATATTATATTGCTAACTAGCGACGCGCCCCGGTTTCGCACGGCTAGTACATAAACTTTACAAATTATACGCTTAAATCTTCCTCATGAATCACTGTCACTGTCTATTGGTGAAAACTGCATGAAAATCTGTTCAGTCGTTTTTGAATTTATCGCGCACAGACACAGCGGGGGACATTATAATAAGTATGTAGTAATAGCGATTATCGCTCACGTTAGCGTTGAAGGGTCCTTCAATCCTGGGTCCTTTAAGCGGGGCGTGAAAAAGCACCTTCTCGGGCCGTCAAAGTAGAGACCTCAACATCGCCTCGGCTGCTATGAGGGCGGTGTGGAGGCCACTGCTCTTAGACTACACGACTGCTTACCATCAGGTGGAGTGTGGTCATTTTGACGAGCAAAATAAAAAAAAAGCAAAATATCGTGACGAAACTGCATGTCTGAAAGTTTTACATCATGTTCTTGAAGATGTGTGAAGTCTGTCAACCCGCAGTTGGCCAGCGTGGTGGACAATGGCCTAACCCTTCTCAAACTGAGAAGATGCCCGTGTCTAACGATCTGGCAGTTTATATACCTATAGCTCTGATATTATTACATATTATTATTTTTAAAATAATAATGCTATGGCGCTCTTTGGGGGAAGGCTATGTCCAGCAGTGGACTATTATAGCCCGATGATGATGATGATGATTATTTTTAATGTGTATTTTTACTGTTAATTAAAAATACAACTTCAAACAAGGGACACAAAGAACACGCGAAATCCAGACACGAAACAAGCGTTGGTGGGTCACTAATTTTTTTGGCCAATATGTGATGTGAACCCACAACATCTCGGCTAGGAGCATTGGCCAGGCGACCATTTAAACCACTATACCATCCGTGCAATTCTATTAACATTATTTAACCTGGTTTGTTAATCGTAATCTTAATCCTAACTTAATATTATAAAAGCTAAAATTAGATTGTTTATTACCTTTTCACGCCTAAACCACTAAAACGATCATCCTGAAATTTTGCATATACGTTGACAGGTGTACAGAAACGGACATAGGCTACCTTTCATCACGAAAAAAATCACTGTTTCCGAGGAAAACAATAATAACGTTCTTATGATAATAGATGGCGCTACGTGTCTTTCGAATCATGATTGAATTATATTATTTATTACAAGCAGATTACAACCCGAATTGATTGTCAAATTCTAAATTAACGCGAGCGAAGCCGCGTGCAAAAGCTAGTTAAATACTAGTTAAGTAACAGCAATCATCAAAGGATAAACATTTCTGTTTGATCTTAGTCGCTTTTACACTCATACATACATACCTACATAGATTCACGCCTGTTTCCCAGAGGGGTAGGCAGAGACTACGGATTTCCATTTGCTACGATCCTGACACACTTCTCTGGCTTCATTCACTTTCATCACATTCCTCATACACGCCCGTCGGTTCAAGGAGCTTTTAACCTGGCCTTTGTCCAGAACGCCTCCGATCTGATCGAGAAACATTCGCCTAGGTTTGCCTCTTGCGACTGTTTTATTCACACTAGCCTATTTTACACTCAATGGCATTAATACATCCTCCAGACTAGAGTGTATGTGTGTGAGTGTACTCTGTGTTCCCTAACTGTCATGGCCCGTTGGAGAGCAATTTAACACGCCAGGAGAGGGAACAAACACAGGACCAACGCCTATACGTGCTTTACGAAGCACGGTGTTCTGTAACACTACCAATTTAACACGCCAGGAGAGGGAACAAACACAGGACCAACGCCTATACGTGCTTTACGAAGCACGGTGTTCTGTAACACTACCAATTTAACACGCCAGGAGAGGGAACAAACACAGGACCAACGCCTATACGTGCTTTACGGAGCACGGTGTTCTGTAACACTACCAATTTCCTACTCTTAGGCTGTTGGGTCCTAAGCATTATCTCTCTTCGGGCAAACGTATTGACTTCCAATCGGTCTAAGAGGGAACAAAGAGTGCACTTATGTTTGCGCACATACTCGTGCACCATAATATCTTCATATCATATGCGCAAATGACCAAGTCTGTTATGATTGCAGGTCATTATAGTCAAAGTCAAAGTCAAAAATCATTTATTCATTTAGGTCACAAAGTAACACTTATGAACGTCAAAGTATATAGGTTAGTGAGTTTACTAAGTTACTGAAGCTACATTTAGGTTAGTTGCTAGGTTCAGGCAAAGGGTAGAGCCTATGAGAAGAAACCTGCAAGAAACTCACGGCCACTCTTTTAAATCGTCAGTTAAATATAATTTCAGTATTTTACAACTCAGATTAACAAGGTGTTACAGCCATTATGCCATATACTACTGACTATAAAAACTAAATTATAATATATATAATTACTTTGAATAGAAAGTGCACTTGTGTTTGCGCACACACTTGTGCACAAGCACAAGGCTAATCTTCCAGGTCATGATTGACCAAACGTTGGTCTGTAGTAAACTTTGGTACATTGTACGTTACGTACAGTTAATAGTATTACAGACAGACAAAAAACATCCACCGTTATCCAGCATATGTTACCGCAACCGCAATTTATACCGACCTGCGCATGCGCAGGCTTGCCACACGCTACGTGCCAATTACTAATTACCCTCGCACAAAAACTTCACCCCCACAAATAGACGGTTTTTGTTATAATAAGATCGCGTGCGGACAGCCTTTTTTCAATTTTGGATGTTTTTCATATTGTTAGTATGGCGGAAAGGATGTATTAGCGGTTGATTGGATTGTTAGTGGGTAATCTGCTTTTTATACTCGCATGGTGGTAAGGAGTCATCTGATAGTAAACGGTGACTGTATGGACGGCAACGAGTGGTCAGCTGATATTGCAATCGATCACAGGCCACAGTAATACTGAGAGACTGTACGTATGGTGGTTAAAGGGGTCACCTCGCCACTGCTAAAGTGCCGAGTGTTGTGGGTTCGACACCCACACCCACACGGGACAAAAAAATGATGTGGTTCACAAATAGTTGTTCTAAGTATGGGTGTTATTTGTGTCTGCTGTTAATAGTCATTTTAATTTAACCTGTAATACTACATAACAAAACTTATAAAACAGTGATAAATTGACAATACATCATAATGATATTCTACCACATACACACAACACCATCTAACCCAAACTAAGCAGAACTTGTACTATGGGTACTAGACAATGGATAAACATACATATATACTTTTTTTTTGTAAATACATACATATTATAGATAGAAACACCCAGGCCAAGACAAACATCCATGTTTATGCACACAAATGTTTGACTTGTGCGGGAATCAAACCCGCGACCTCAGGCGTGGCAGTCGGTAACACTAACCAGTACGCCATCGTGGCCGACATCCATGGCACAGATAATATTATACTATACTAGTATCCATCTCTGCTTATCATTTCTGGCATATACAGTCTAAGACATAAGCAAACACATTTAATGTATTAATGATATTATTAGTACACATAATAAATAATATTGTCTTCTGTATACGCGAATGTTATTCATTGAAATTAAACTACTATATACGGATACTATATTTTCAAAATTTTGTAATAAAGTGTCAAATAAACAACGCGATAAAATCCGTATATAGTAGTTTAATTTCAACATAATAAATAACTGAATTTTATTCTATAGCGATCCGTCCCGGCTTCGTAAGGGTAGTACAAAACCTTAACAAATTATACATTTAAATCTTTCTTATGAATCACTCTATCTATTGGTGAAAACAGCATGTAAATCCGTTCAGTAGTTTTTGAGTTTATCACGAACAGAATAGACAGACGCGGTGGGGACTTTGTATGTAGTGACATTGAGAACGATATCGAATCGTACCATTCGGTTAGCTATCTGAAAATTCGAAATCTACCTGTCACAACTGTCATTCCTATTGACATACCGAAGCAAATTACTATTCCTTATTTAAATTTAAACCAAAATAACGAACACAACAGTTGCCTATTGTTCATCGACAAGGAGACAGTTGCAGAAACAATTACATCAAGAAATAAAGACCCTAGGGTCCATTATAAGAATTAATAGGTCGTCAAGCAAATTGTAGTTGACAAATGTCAAGTTTTTTTTTAAGATGGCATTGGTAATGATAGGCGAAGGTGAGGGTTGTTAAGACTTCCGCGAATGTGTTTAAGTTTTTTTTTATTTTATCGTGGTGGCGAGCAGTCCTGTGAATGGTTTGTGTATCCTATGATGGCTTCCAATATCAGGATTATAACACATCTACTTAGGGATCAGGAATTTAGGATAGGTTAACAGGAATGGCAGAAGAAAATATACAAAATGGCGCAAACGTTATCACATTAATTGATACCACATATACTACATGGTATTCTTTGACGATTTACAAATTATGAACCAAATGTATACAGTAGTTTAGCCACAGGATTTTTTTTTGTTTTTATAATTTAGAGCATCATGTATAATGCAGAGATAACGACTCAAACATCCGCGCGTCGGTGTCAGATTCCGGCGCTAAGTCCGCATCGCGCGGCAAAATTATGATCCGCGGATGACAATTTGTTTGACAATTTTGTGTAGGTACTTATTACAATGGTGTTCCAATTTGTGTCTAATTTTATTTTATTTATTATGTTATCTTATCTTATCTTATCTTATGTGGGGGCCAGTCAGTGCAGACCGGCGACACTTCGACCCAGTGGGATCTTTTGTGTCGACACTCTCCCAATAACGACTGCCATAGATGTTCATGGCAGCCGGGACCGACGGCTTAACGTGCCCTCCGAGGCACGGAGCAGGCGATAATTGTCAATCAATACGCACATAATTTCGAAAAGTCATATAACTTCCGAAAGTCAGAGGTGCGCGACGTGGGTTCGAACCCGAGACCCTCTGCATTGCAGTATGTTGGTCTCCCCACTGAGCTATCGCTGCTCTTTTTTTATTATGTAAAAAAGAAAAAAAAAACAAAACATTTCTTAATTTCTGCGAAAATTTGCGTGATCCACTAATAGCTGCGGGTCTGCATGTTGTTGTGCTTCTTGCTTGAATGTTTGTAAACTCCCCCGCGACATAAGAATAACTGTTAGTGCGGACAATGTCAATAAAAAAATGTCCTATTGCTAGATACTGCTCTCAGTATAAGAAGGGTTAGATCCTAGTCAACTTTTAACAATTTTGCAAATTTCATGCATTTTTGAGAATATTATTGAGGATTTTAAGACGTGCAGGATTCCTTACGATGTTTTTCTTCACCGTTAAATTTAGCGATAGTTAACTATTTAATACGAACAGTTCTTCGAAAAGTCAAGAGATGCGCGCCTTGGGATCGAACTCTAGACCTCTTGCAGTCCAACGTTCTCTCACTAAGCTATCGCTGCTAGTAAAGTGAGTAGTACGTGGATATTGATGTGCAAACAACTGAAGTTACATAATCCGCTACTCAAAAAAAAAAAAAAAATTTTATTAAAAATCGACTTTATGATTTGTATTTAAGATATAATTTCCTTTCGCGAATTCTGCCTTTTCTTTTATTTAGACAACTTCTGCGTTTAATTTTTTTAGCTTTGATTCTAAGACAACATAGATTTAAAGAGATCTTTATTATTTCTCAAAGAACATTAGACTTCACTTAACGAGCATAACATAACATTAGGATTCAAGCCCTGTATTGTAGCGGATTTTACAATCATACAATGTACGGACACAAAGAACTTCTAGTCAGAACAAATAGTGGGTTGTCACGTGTATTCAAATCTATGGCGATGGCGTAGTGGTTAGTGTAACCGACTGCCACGCCTGAGGTCGCGGGTTCGATTCCCGCACAAGTCAAACATTTGTGTGCATGAACATGGATGTTTGTCTTGGTCTGGGTGTTTCTATGTATAATATGTATGTATTTACAAAAAAAAAAGTATATATGTATGTTTATCCATTGTCTAGTACCCATAGTACAAGCTCTGCTTAGTTTGGGCTAGATGGTGTTGTGTGTATGTGATAGAATATTATTATTATTATTATTATTATTATTATACTTTAATACAGACTATTAAGGCTATATTTCACCGGGACACCATGGCGGCGCAACCAGTCGCCGCTACCAACAAAATGTATACGTACAGCTCTATAGAGAGTTACTCACCTGGTGTCCATTTGGTTGCGCAACCAATTTGGCGGCGCGACCAGCTCGGACGCATGCACTGAATGTTACTGGTCGCGCCGCCACGCTGGTCGCGCCACCACTAATTACTATAGCGCTGTACGGTGTCTCACTCACTATGCCGCCAGTCCGGCAGCTGGTGACGCCCTACCTCATTGCATGCAACAGGCGTGCACTGGTTCGAAGTCCATTTTGATACTGTCTCAGTGTGGTGTGGCGACTCTGGTGTCTGTATGGTGTCTAGTTTGGTAGCTTACGGACACCACGATGGCGCGACTGGTTGCGCCGCCATGGTGTCCCGGTGAAATATAGCCCTTAGTTTGTGTGTATGTGTAGGATAACCACCGAAACCACTGCATCTATTAGAAAAATAGTGTAACAATTTTAAAGATTATTGCAGACGGACCTAGGTATGTCTCTTTCTCTCTATGGTCGGTTCCTCATGCCTGAGGATCGTGATCATCGTTGGATAATCCACACTTGGATCGAACGATTTGCCTCTATCGGTTCCTGTTCATGGCACTTCTGACCACCGAGCTGAGTTTGGTTAAAGATGAGTGCTTTACTTGATCAGTCCATCTGGTTGGGGACCGTCCTCGAGCTCTCTTGCCCTCCGTGTTCCCAACTACGATCAGCTTTTCGAGGTTCTCATCTCCTCTCCGTACTATGTGGCCGAAGTATACCAATGTCCCCCTATGTACTTTACTATATTATAATCAACCCGTGCAGACAGAGTTTTAGTCTAATAAAAGGATTATTAAAACATAACTATGGATTTAAATACTCTTCTAAATTTCTGTAATACTTTTAAACCCTAATAATATTCTTGTGACTCGGGAATCGAATCCTAGAATCCTTTTATAGAACCTCACGATCCACCTAATACCTTAACTTATAACGGTGCACTAATGAGACAATCATTGGTTCAAATAGTGATAATAAAATTACCTTTAACTTAACCCGTCACACACCGAACCCACTACACAAAAAGAAAACGACTGCACCCCCGAAAATCCATTCATCAGTTGTTTTTGCTCTCAATAAAGACAAGAAGCTCGTCTCAACAATACAGCGATGGGGAGACACCATAAATCGAGGCACAGGTGATGTGGCGGTGACTTCAAAGCCGTCGGCTTCCTTTGTAACCCCCCGCCTGTCAATATTTGCATACTAAGTAAATAAACGTAAATGTAATGTGTTGATTGAGTTGTACCGGCTCGGTTTAACTGACTCCTGAGCGCTGCGGAGATATTCCTTTTCTTTATGTGAGTGGTTGAGTGGTTAAATAGGGTTGTTTGGATAATATCGCTTTTAGTTCGGTCCGTCAGTTAATTCCGATTGTTTTGTCATAGCGTAAAACAGCGATATTCCGTTGGACTGCCACGCAGAGGTCTCGAGTTCGATCCAAAGTTTCAAATCTCTGACTATTTGAAGCTATGTGCGTATTAAATAGTTACCCGCTCGCTTTAAAGGCGAAGGAAAAAATCGTGAGGAATCCTGCATGTCTGAGAGTCTTACATAATGTTCTCGATGATATTTGTAGTCTGCACACCCGAAGTGGGCCAGCTAGGTGGAGTATAGCCTAACCCTTCTCACACTGAGAAGAGACCCATGCCCAGCAGTGAATTAGGTCGTCCACCACGCACTGGGCCACAGTGCGGGTTGGCAGACTTCACACATCTTCAAGAATATAACGGAGAACTCTCGGACATGCAGGTTTCCTTACGGTGTTTTCTTTAACCGTTAAAACGATAATGAACTGTTAATACCTACACACATAATTTCGCTAAGTCAGAGATGCATACCTTAGGATCAAACTGGAGCCGTTTTCGTGGTATCCAATCCACCGAATTTCTTCTAGGTTTTAATTGCAGAATTTTTATGTTTCGGGTTTGTCATTGTACGTTCCGTTCGTAATAATAGTCCACCTGCCACGACAAATCATACAGGTCACCCATCTTATCGCGTGTCGACCTCACTGAGACAATGATCAGAGCTCATCACCACCAACCACATCCTCCAAAAACCTCTAATGAGACGATAATTGACAAAAAACATATATTTCTTAAAACATTTTGGACCGATTTGTTCCTTTACGCTACAAATTCAAGATTGCACTTTAAAAAATATGATGCACGCGAAATTCGACCTTAATGCACTATAAATAAGACTACATTGTATATTGTAATAAGTTACTTAACAGCAGAAATGAATTTGTGACTTCATGAAAAACAAGTTTATGTTTGCAGTTGAGGAAGTATATTGTTGTGGCAAACTCAACCTTATGTCATTAGATTTAAGAATCATGGTAATGATTGTTGGTTTATGAGTTTAAATTGGTGTTTTTAAAGAGATTAATCTGTAAGCTCCCGTTTGCAACATGTCGTTGTATGAGGCACAAAAGACTTGCGGTTTTGATCCGTTTTGGTTTCAATGAGTGATCCTGGTATATTAATTATTATATCCCGAAATCTGTCAAAGAAACAAGTTATTATGAGTTGATATGAGAAATATAACTATACCAGTTTCTCAAAGGCAAATTATGATATGTTAACAGACGGTCAAACGCATATCAACTGCTGTGATTGGCTAACTGAGTTCGTAACAATCACTTGATATAAATTTGAATTTGATATTAATTTAAGTTTCAGAAACCGTTTCGCCTCTTCCCCAGCACCTCGTGATTTACCTGTTATCTATACTAATATTACAAAGCTGAAGAGTTTGTTTGTTTGAACGTGCTAATCTCAGGAACTACTGGTCCGAATTGAAAGATTATTTTAATGTTCGATAGCTCCTTTATCGAGGAAGGCTATAGGCTATATAACATCACGTTATGACCTACGGAGGCGGCGCAGTAATCATAAACGCGGGTGAAACCGCGGGCACATCTAGTCACATATATTACTGTTGCGCTACTGAATATACACAAATCGAAAAATATCATAACATTTATCCTGACATGTCCTCAGACGTATATGTTTGGCTGGCACAGATGTAGTGAATGCGACTGTGCACGAGGTCTCAGATTTGATTCCTGTTCGTCGGACGAAGTGTTACCGAGATTTATTGTCAAGTAAAGCCTTGCAGATTTCAGCATTAATGGGCCGGCTCGACCGGGGAAGGACTACCCTCTCACAGAATATCTACGGGAAATTACAGTACCTATTCCTACTTTAGTTTCGTTTGATGAGTGAGAGTGCCGGAGGCCCAATAACCCTCTTTCCCTCTACCCACTCCTTCTCGTTCCCACTTCCTTTCCTAAACGGTCGGCAACGCGCAAGTAATGTCTCTGGTGTTACAGGTGTCCATAGGCTACGGTGACCACTTACCATCAAGTGGGCCGTATGATTGTTTGCCACCTTAGTAGTATAAAAAAAAGTTACTGCTAGTAGCAGCACGGAGTTTGAACCTGTGCCATTAGACGGAAATAGACCTGGCTCTCTTCTACCATGAACCAAGAACCAAGACTGGCGTGTATGTAACATGATTCTGCCTACATCTTCAGGGATATATTTACAAGACCATGTATGTATGTATGGTACCACAAAACATTCTCTAACAAGGAAATACGCACAGCACAACATACGATTTTACAATATAAATAAAAATCCAACAAGATCAAATGCCCCGTTCCCCTAAAATACTTTAATCCAACAATACGTCCATCCCATTCATACATTCGCTCCCTAATCATTCGGTCAATTTGACAATGGCCAGCGTCCCCTGTTTTGAAAATATTTGCTTGTAGCCCAAACAATTTCATATAAGTGGTTGGACCCCAAAAATGTATGACAATTGAATAATATATCCTGCTACAATTATACAATGGCTTCAATTTGTTTGTGATGGGAAAGGCGAAAGTACTTGTTTTAAATTGGTTTATAATATGTTCATGTCTGTGTATAATATAGTCGACTTCATATAAAATGGCAAAACCTACGCATACGCAGTCGGACACCCACTTACCCAATTACTAGTGGTCACTCAGTGGTCGATACTCGACCGTAACTTACCCCAGAACATTTTGTCCGACCCAGGATTTGAATCTGAGACCTCATGCACAGAAGACCTGTTGCTTTCGCGTCATTGATATTGATAAGTTTCGCCACTTGTTTTTAAGGTTCAAGTTATGTTTGAGTAACCTATTGTCGTCTCCTAGGCAAGTTTGTGGACTAAGCACTGCTACCGAGAATTCCTGCTTGTGAAAACTATTGGTTAATTCCTTACCGGAAACTTATGGACTACATGACTGGCATGGCTAGTGTGAATGGAACAGTCGCAAAGCGAAGACCTAGCCGAACGTTTCTCGATCAGATCGGAGGCATTCTGGGCAAAGGCCAGGTTAAGAGCACGTTAAACCGGCGAGCGTGTATGAAAAAATGTGATGAAAGCGAATGAAGCCAGAGAAGTGTGTCAGGATCGTATCAAATGGAAATAGGTAATCTCTGCCTACCCCTCCGGGAAACAAGCGTGAATCTATGTATGGACTACAAGGCAGTCAAATTCTGAATTTCCTAAAATTTTAGTAATTAAAGTAAGGAGTGACTGCTCTCTAATAGGAGCAGCATGCACATGTCCAGGATATATTTCGCCTCTGCCCACCTTTTAGGCAAATAAGCATAAGTCACTCAAGATGTAATCGTTTTAAAACTTACATTATATTAAAGTTTCACTGCCTCATTAGAACCGCTATCATAAGGTCCCATATCAATTCCCGATTCATGCGAACGATTTTTCTGATTGATAATAATTCAAACAAATCGGCATGTGTTCGGTAGACCTTAACTGCTAGTACCATATCGTAAGACCTAAATCTTATCTGGCAACATGTATGTGTAATACTCTACTACCTACCCCTTAGGGGATACCGCGTGAGCCTACGTACCACAAAAGCGGACATACTCTATCGTAATTCCCTCACGCTTTCTTATTGCCTCAAGTACAAACGCATCTCTGTAATGTCACGTCATTGTCACGACTTGACCTTGATGACCCACGCTGATACGTCCCTTATTACAAAGGCATAAGTACCACAATTGGATGTAAAAAATATGACGTCGTGACGCACCTTTTGGGAGACGAACGACAGTATCTTAGATTTTCCTCGCGATAAGTTTTACTTTAGAAATGCGATGGAGATTTTATACTTTTGCAGTAGACTTAGGCCTTGATAGGCTCTCGTTCTTTGTGTTAGCGATTTTCTAGCAGCTTGCAGAATTCTTACGGTGTGATGCTGTCTTGTAACTACAATCCGGGTAAGGATTTTTTCAGGATGTTAGCACTGTATCGATCCTGTGTATTCGTCGTAATATACCTATGCACGTGACTAACACGTGGGATTAAAGGATAGGCCTAAATTACGAAATTATACATTTGCTTACTTTGCCGGGGATATACTATTTTAACTGCACGTAGGTACCTATAGTCGTTTAAATGATTGCGTCGTGACTGCCACTAATGTAATCTGCAACCATCCCTTAGAACATACCGCAGGGCCGGCTTAGTCTTGTGCGGGGTTATTCAAAAATTTTATGTTTAAGATGTTACCATCAGTGAATAAGTGTTGTAACTCCAACAACTGTAAAACAACTTTATGGCAACATTGATATATTAAAAAAGGTTTTTATACATCAATGTATGGCAATCAAAAATGTTATTACTACTAGGTCAAGTGTCATGGATTTGAATCTTACATGATACAGCAATTTGTGTAAAACCGAAAAAATTTAAAGCAATATGAGGACGTATAATGAATCTCTAGAAAAGGAATATATACGAGAGTAGACGTGTTATACATGTTCACAACTGTATTCGCCATATTGTATAACAGATAAATGTCTAGTACTATATTGCAAAAACAGATCGTCGTAATTACGAACGATTATAAGCTTAAGTCTTCTATTAAAAATTACTCGCAAGGCCAATTATTGGCAATGACCAGCTTATAACAGATGGCAAACATTCTAAGAAAAGGAATTTATACAATCTTCAAATATAAGTCACAAATAAATAAAATTGAAGTGTCTGTTTGTAATGTCAAAATAACAGCTTTTCATCTAATGCGTATGAAAGTATATAAGGTACAAATACAAAAACAACTGTTGTTTAAATTTTTGTGTCTGTTTGTTCCGGGTAATCTCCGAAACGGCTGAACCGATTTTGACGGGACTTTCACTGGCAGATAGCTGATGTTATAAGGAGTAACATAAGTTACTTTGATTTTAGAAAATATAGGGTGCCGCGGAGACAAACACTTTTTAGTTAAAATCTACGCGGACGAAGTCGCAGGTAACAGCTAGTGATAAGTATAATAAATATTAAAGTATGATAGTAGGTTTGTAATTCTTAATTTTTTTATATTTTAAGCAACAACTGGACTACTGATTGCATATATACGTACCAAAAGTGTCCTAGTGTGTGTGTCCTGTGGGATCTAGTAGAAAACAAGAAACGGGAGGAGAACAGAATAACAGGACCGAGGAGACGAGAGAGCATCCGGCTACAATCAATACTGGTACAAAAATAATTCGTATGTCATTAAATAACTAGCAGTTCCTTGTGGTTTCACTTACATTTGTGATTACTGCTCCGCGCCCGTGGCTCGTAGCGTGATGTTATACAGCCTTTGTTACTTCTGAATAAAGTAGCTTCGTTTAGAATACTACGAGACGGATTTTCATAGTACCTTCACCATTAGTTGAGGGTAGGTTTTGAGTTAATCATTAGTAACCATTACAAACAAGAAAAAAATCTTTCCTTTTTATAATACTAGTTTTCACCCGCGGCTTCGCTCGCGTAAATGTAGATTAGGTTAGGTTAGGTTTGCAACAGTTATTTTTTCTGGATAAGAGGTACCCTATGTCCCATTCTGTACCCCTGACAACGTGTATGCTAAATTTCATGTTGATCGGTTGAGTAGTTAAGGCGTGAAAGCGTAACAAACAAACAAATTAATTTTCGCATTTATAATATTAGTTAGGATTAGGATTAGTATCTATAAATATGTAAGGACAATTAAGGTACGTTCTACGTTCTCTACCACTTCAAACATAAAACTACGTTTAATATGATTTCATGTCATGTAATTAGTAATCGAATATACATTAACTTTTCATTTGGGTACCGTTTATTTGCAAAAAAACTAAGATTGAATTTGAAAAGATTCGGTTCAGAGATTGGTACAAGAATTAGACATTCGTTATTTAGACTTATCATAAGATTATAAACCGCCTTACAATTTATTGGAAACGGCTCAATAGTCAGTACATATAATATTATACAAAGATAGACTACTAAATTAGATCATTATGAACTCTGTAGAACACTGAATTAGGAAAGAGGAAGAAGGCTTACTACTACCCTTAAAATAAAATACCGACATTTATTTTACTGTATTTATATTTGTACGCGTTAACTAAAGAAGTTTTCAATTATTTAATAAACAACTATATACAAGTACATAGTCCTCATCATATTTGTAGTTCCAGTAATTCTTCATTTAACAGTGACAGCTATTCGCCCACAGATGGCAGGAGTGATGCATAAACGCATCCGAAGGCTCGACTTCTGGCGACATCTATTGCTTAGTAGATGGTATTGAAGCGCTATTACTTTTATCAGAGGGGTAATTTAAATTCATATTTGAATGATTTACCGCTAAAGTTATTATTAAAAGAGGAACATTCTTTTTAAATAAATTATTGTTTAGATGTTAGAAAATATAGTTTAATAAGTGCTGTGCCGAATTTAGTTTCTTGAGCTGCACGGATTTGCCCGATGGCCAAACACAATTGCTTTTTAATTAGGTCTAGCATGCCCTCAATTGGCAGATTAACTAATTGTGAGTGCATTCTGTATGGAAATTAACTCGCTATAAACAAAAAAATTAAAACAAAAAAAACTTTAAAAATACTGGCTTTATTATGATCTTGTTAATAAAAATTCGAGACTCGAAGGGGTTGCGTCGTTTCTTTACTGAGTTCCTATGACCACCTTCCAGCTCCTGACTCAGACCCTGGTTACCATTGAAAGACAAATTACTCGTCAAGACGATTCAAACGAGCCCAAACTCGATGAGGTTGTGTCGTTTCATTGCGAAGTTCCTATGGCCACCTTCTTGCTCCATCATCAGGTCAGCACCATACCATCATAATATTGCATTGTCACGCGATTTATGCAAAATTTCAGCTCAATCGGTAACCGCGAAGTGGATCGAATTTAATTAGCAAGATTTGATGACAAACAAAATCTTGTAAAAATGAAGACCTTTTAAAAGTTACTATGGCTTTTCAAATATGTTTTTATGCCAAAATACCATAGGTACTTTGAAAATAGAAAACTGCTGCGTAAAGTAAGTACACCCTAGTACCTAAAAGACTCCTTGTTTTATTTACCAATGATAGCAGACTAGCTGGCTTTCGGCTTATCTGATGGCACTTACCTTCAATAGTTTTCTGAGCGCTTGTTTTTATTTACTTACTGTTGCTGGTACCAGTGCCGGATTAACCACGTAGCAAGAGTAGCAATTGCTACGGGCCCCGCGCGAAAGGGGCCCCACATATTTAAGCCCACTCATCTCTGTCGTAATTTGAGTGAACCTTATTACTTAAGATGTGGTATATTGAATTTACTTGATGTCACAAAAACGTGAAATGTTACAACTTTTCCTACTAAGACAATCCACGTCAGACAATCGGTAACCGACTATTTCCTTGGCGTAAATAAAACACCGAATTTTCTTACGGTAAACGCACAATTTCTACAAAAAGTCGCTCGTATAAATGTGTAGAATTTCAGTCGGCCCTATTGGCCGTCAGACTTTTTGTAGAGCTGATTATTATCAGCTCTACAAAAAGTCTGACGTATGCAAGCACTCTTACCCGAAAGAATTTGCTACGGGCCCCGCGCTTGTTTAATCCGGCACTAGCTGGTACATATAGTAGCTAGCGTTAGTTAGCCTCGATGGCGTAGTGGTTAGTGTAACCGACTGCCACGCCCGAGGTCGCGGGTTCGATTCCCGCACAAGTCAAACATTTGTGTGCATGAACATGGATGTTTGTCTTGGTCTGGGTGTTTCTATGTATAATATGTATGTATTTACAAAAAAACAAGTATATATGTATGTTTATCCATTGTCTAGTACCCATAGTACAAGCTCTGCTTAGTTTGGTCTAGATGGTTTTGTGTGTATGTGATAGAATATTATATTAAAAAAAAAAGAGTCTTAACCGATGCTAGTAGACATCACATGACATGTTTCGTCGTTGCCTAGCATAGTAAAAATCTAAGCACTAACCTTTCCTTTACTATAGGCAGAACAGCCATGCCGCTGTTCGCTGGAAAGGCTATTCTGGCCGCAAGTCAGAACTCAAAACGCAAATCCGGACGGCCCTTATTTATTGGGCAATCCAATATCACGTTCTTCTTCTCCCTAGCCTTTATTATTCCCAAGTCACTTGGGGTTGGCTTTCTAGTCTAACCGGATTTGATTGCATTTCAGTTTTTACATGGAGCGACTGCCACCTGACCTCCGCAACCAGAAAGCTAACGATAGGTACCCTAAGGCTAGACCAGTGTCAGGATATTAGAGGGCACTGACTTCCCAGTAACGACTGCCATAGATGTTGTTGCTCTTGGTCTGCCATTGAATCCGTAAAGTACTAGTCTAACCCCTAGGTACGCAGGACTTAAGACTTATACCATCATTATAGTTCTCTACCTACCCCTTTGTGGATTTATAGAAGTGAGTTATGTGCCTCAATTATCTCCTTTCAGAAGAACATAGGAGGCATTTTTTTACGATGACCAATTTCGTAAAGTTCAACTGAACTTTATTTCTTAAACAGCGTTCAGCGATAGTTTTTTGACTATTTGGTGTAAATTGGTCGAAAATATAAACTTCTAATTCTGCTAAATTGACCATACCTAATTTTTTATTTATTTTGACAAATAGCACGTTTTAATTCATTTTAGTGGTTAAACCACTTAACATACCTTGATAAAATTCGGTATGGCGGCGCGTGGCGGCGTTAAGTTTAGCAAAGGAAATAATATTACTTAGCGTAGTTAAAAAAAATTAAGCGCGAATATTATGTAGTTTTAGTAAACAATAAGTTAAATCCTTACTTATTCTAATATTATAAATACGAAAGTAACTTTGTCTGTCTATCTGTCTGTCTGTCTGTCTGTTACGTTTTCACGGCTAAACCACTCAACCGATTTAGATGAAATTTGGTACAGATATAGTTTAAAACCTGGGAAAGGACATAGGCTACTTTTTATTGATATAGGTACCACGCGGGCGGAGCCGCGCGCAAGAGCTAGTAAATAATAAATCAAATAGGTACTAGCGCCCGACTTACAGTTGCCCGGTATGTCCGCAAGCGTCCAGTGGCGCTGATGTCCGGCCTCGCTACGGTTCAAGTGGCAACTAAGTGAACTTGAACGTCCACTACGAGACAATCTTGTTATTTTGTATCGAGTATGGAACCATGCCGCTAGATGGCACTATTGTTAAAATTGTTTTTATTCGATTATTTTTGTTTAGTTATATAATGATAATTTAACTATTGTGTAGAAAAATATTGTATTTCTAACATAAAACAAATTTAGGCAGTGTATACATCGCTTTCAAGCAATGGCATGAGAAAAAACATTATTATACCAACTGTAATGACCTAATGACACTAAGACTTGTATTAGTATTTCATGCGATATCTATACCTACAAATAAATAAAATTAAAGTGTCTGTTTGTAATTTCAAAATTACAGCTTTTTACTAAATGCATATGAAGGTATATATACAAAAAAAAATGTTGTTCTATCTGCCTGTTTGTTACTCCTACTCTCTGAAACGGCTGGACCGATTTTGATGGAACTTTACTGGCAGATAGCTGATATTATAAGGAGTAACTTAGGTTACATTTAATTTAGAAAAATAGAGCCCGCTAAATATATTTTACTTAAATTCCACACGGGCGAAGTCGCGGGTACCAGGTAGTACCTAATAGATATAATCTGACTCGGTGGCGTAGCGAGAGTGTATCCGACTGCAGCGCATGCGCATCATCATTATCATCTCTGACTCGATGCGCAGGTCAGGCAAAGTGATTGTGGTTTTTCTGTCAAGAAAGCACGTAGTCAGTGTGAGTGTCGAGTATCAGATATCTATCACTGTACACGTGATGCAACGCAAATCATAAGTATTCGCTTCGATTGTAGAGGTATTTCCTATTTATTTATTATCGACAGCGTCATACTTATGCAACTTTGCCGCTAGAAGTGTCATTTTATGTAATTTTATTAAAAGAAAAAGAAAAATGTATATCTATTTTTTCCCTTATTGTTAAGAATATATAATAATAATAATATCAGCCCTGTATTAAACTTTGCCACTGCTGGGCACGGGCCTCTTCTCACTATGAGAAGGGTTAGGCCATAGTCCACCACGCTGGCCTAGTGCGGGTTGGCAGACTTCACATATCATCGATAACATTATGGAGAACTCTCAGAAATGTAGGTTTCCTCACGATGTTTTCCTTCAGCGTTAAAGCAAGCGATAATTAACTATTTAATACGCATATAACTTCGAAAACTCAGAGATGCGCGCCTTGGGTTCGAACTCGAGACATCTGCGTGGCAGTCCAACGGTTTCCCACTAGGCTATCGCTGCGGTATGTAAGAACATTAAGGGAAAATATATTACATATGTTTATCTCCTTTATTTATACAATTAAGGTGGCAAACAAGCATATGGCCCACCTGATGGTAAGTGGTCACCGTAGCCTATGGACGCCTGCAACACCAGAGGCATCACTTGCGCGATCCTTTAGGAAAGGAGGAAGTGGGAAGGAGAAGGAACGGGAAGGGGGAAAGAGGGTAATTTGGCCTCCGGCACTCTCACTCATCGAACGAAACACAACAGCAGGAATACTCGTATTTCACGCCCATTCATGCTGAAATCATCGAGGCTCTACTACTATATCCATTGTCTAGTACACATAGTACAAGCTCTGCTTAGGTTGGGCTAGATACTATGTGATAGAATATTATATTATTACCCTCTGAGTTTTCTTCGAAGAGGTTAATGAAAACTATGTAGGCCTGTGTGTTAGTGACAGGCATAACTCCGGACCGATTGACTTGTAACTTGGTGTGCAGATACCTTAGGGTCATACCTCGGTCGATCTGATATATTACTACGTTGTAATTAATAACTTAATTAATTACATTGTATAGACTTGAATTATTCGAAACGTCGATAATTATTCGAATGCATACATTAATGATGTTAAATTCATCACTACATCCATCCTAACTAATATTATAAAAGCGAAAATGAGTTTGTTTGTTTGTTACCTTTTCACGTCTAAACCACTGAACCGATCAACCTGAAATTTTGCATATACGTTGTCAGGTGTACAGAAACGGACATAGGCTACCTTTCACCCTGAAAAAAAAAAACTGTTCCCGATGAAAACAACAAAAACGTTCTTATGATAATTGATGGCGCCACGTTTCTGTCGAATCATGATTGAATTATATTATTACAAGCAGAGTACAACCCGAATTGATTGTCAAATTCTAAATTAACGCGAGTGAAGCCGCGGGCAAAAGCTAGTATTATTATAAAATAAAGTCCCCCACCGTGTCAGTCTGTATGTCTGTCTGTCTGTTCGCGTTAAACTCATCAACAAATAAACGGATTTTTATGCGGTTTTCAACAATAAATAGAGTGATTCATGAGGAAGGTTTAGGTGTATAATTCGTTAGTTTTGTACTACCCGTGCAAGGCCTGTTGCTCACTGTTCGCTTGTTATAAGTAAATACGAAAGTAGTAGTTTCTTAATAAGCTCGCACTCTAATATATTTGGTATTAAACCATAATATCATTCCCGTTTGTAAACAGTCCCATAATTGAAATTAAACTACTATGAATGAGCTCAAAGTATAAGCTAGACTTCATGATACTTTGAGCTCATTCTGCGTAAATAGAAACACACTTGATTAAATTATATTCGGGTACTTTGAAATAACTACACTGGAACATTAAGACAACTACCATCTTAGTCTCCCCGTGACCATGGCTGCTGAATAGCAACCTAAACGTCGAAGAAAGTGTAAACACAAATATAAATAGTATAATAGTATAGTAATAGTATAAATAGTTTTAATAGTTTCAATAATTTAATAGTGAATTACACGATGGGCAGCAGTGGAGTCCAAAAAAACCAAAGTACTTTTAAAATCGATTTAATTAAATGTTAAAGTTACAGTAAAGGGTTCTTATTACTAATTTAATTTCTAATGTCCTAACGTCCCGATGTTAGGTGACAAAAAGGCTCCGCAACAAGACGGCGAATGGTTTTCATCGATCGATGAAGCGTCATTGCACAATCGGTTCCAGAATCTTCTCATTGAATCATCTTGTGTGGTCGTAGAGTATCTGAGAGCATACTCAGATATAACACCTCCCCCGTAAGTTGAGCAACTATTTGCCAATATCGCGAGCAAAAGTTGCGGCTCTCTTATCTTGTTCCGATAATTCAATGATTTCCTTATTGCTTTTGATTCGCATCGTCTTTGTTCGTTGCATAAAATAAGCGCTAATAAGTGCAACTGCACTAAACATTGCAATCGTTATCACCTACAGCGGGATTGTTGTGTGGTAAATGCTCGACGAATTCGAAGAATCGGTCTCGACGGCAGTCTCCTTAGTAATTTGTAGTTGAATATTGCTCAATGAATTTAAGTCGATTGAAGACAGGTGGTAGCTTGGCTCAATCTTCCGAGTATAATTAGTCATCTGTGGGAACGCTGTGATTTCGACGATAATTCCGTTGACCTTGTCGTCGATATTAGCCAATGTTATTTCAAGTGTTTTTAACTTGCAGGATTTGGGTATGGTGGCGAGGAAGCTGCCTTGTAGTACTTGATGCTTTTCTCGTCCACAGGCTAGTTGAACTTTGGTAGGCTTCGGGAACGAAATGATGTAATGTCTGCTATCGAGCTCCAGTAGTGCCTCCTTAGTCAGAGAGATAGGCGTGATTTGACACTCTTCATCTATCTCCTGAAATTTTATTAGTTTATCTATGCAATCTAATCGGGAGCGAATTTGATGACTGATTTTCTGCTCGCATATGTGCCAACTATCTATCTTCGGGCATCCTACCGACTGCGCCAATTACACGATGGGCAGCAGTGGAGTCAAAAAAAAACAAATTACTTTTAAAAACGATTTAATTAAATGTTAAAGTTACAGTAAAGGGTTCTTATTACTAATTTAATTTCTAATGTCCTAACGTCCCGATGTTAGGTGACAAAAAGGCTCCACAACAAGACGGCGATTGGTTTCAATCGATCGATGAAGCGTCGTTGCACAATCGGTTCCAGAATCTTCTCATTGAATCATCTTGTGTGGTCGTAGAGTATCTGAGAGCATACTCAGATATAACAAGTGTAACAGTTTCTAAATTTTGTAATAAAGTGTCAAATAAACAACGCGATAAAATCCATAGTAGTTTCATTTCAATGAATAACATTCGCGTAAACACAAAACAATATTATGTAAATCCCATAATTGACCACTTTGACCCAGTGTGGGTTAGCAGACTCCACATAATATCTTCGTGAATATCATGAAGAACTGTCATCTCAGACATGCATTGCCTCACGACCTACTAGTATTTCCTCACGGTTACAGAGAATCATAAGCAACTATTTTATTTGCACGTAACGTCGAAATGTAGGCACATGCACATGGGATCGAACCCGAGACCTCTCACTCTCCGTAACTCTTCTCTTTTCTCTTTTAAAAAAGGACAATGCCCGCACTAGGTATAATTCCTGTGTCTCGAGAGTTTTTTTTTTATACTACTAAGGTGGCCAACAAGATAACGGGCCACCTGATGATAAGTGGGCACCGTAGCCTATAGTCGCCTGCAACACCAGAGGTATCACTTGCGCGTTGCCGAGCTTTAGGAAAGGAAGTGGGAAGAGGGAAAGGGGGTGATTGGGCCTCCGGCACTCTCACTCACCGAACGAAACACAACAGCAGGAATACTGCTATTTCACGTCGATATTCTGTGAGGGTATTCCTTCCCCGGTCGAGCCGGCCCATTCGTGCTGAAATCAGCGAGGCTCTACTACTAGCAAAAGTTTACAAACATTCAAACAACGGACACAAAAAACACTCAGACTCGGAACAGCCATTTGTGGATCACACTATTGTTTGTCTCGTTTGGGATTCGAACCCACATCACACGATGCAGTGGCAGCGGCGAGGCGATCACTTAAACCACTACACCATCAGTGCAGTCAAAATGATAGTTACATAGTAACAGTGCAGTATGTCTCCAACTTACCTATCGTTACCAAATCAAAGGGTCATTACTCATATCATATTTCCTTGAAAGAACTCGTTAAGTCATGTTAATTAACAGTAAAGAACAATGGCAGGAACTTATTTTTCATTTTTTATAGCGTCTTAAAATGACATTTATACAAAAGCTAATTAACTTAGATATTATGAATTTTAAAATGAATATCCATATCTGTACAGGCCACACAAAAATTATGTATATAAAAGAAATAAATTGACTTTTTTCAAAATGTATGCAATGTCACTCGGTAAAAAAATGTTATCAGCTACCTAACATTTTTATATAGAACTAGATGTTCCCGCGGTTTCACCCGCGTTTATCGTTACTGCGCCGCCCCCGTGGGTCGTAGCGTGATGTTATATAGCCTATAGCCTTCCTCGATAAATAGGCTATCCAACACTAAAAGAATTTTCAAATCGAACCAGTAGTAATCACGCAGAATAAACCAGGAGAAACATCGTTTGTACTATGTCTGTAATGGGTAATTATTTTGCTGCAATGTTATTTTAAAACTGCGATATCTCCTAAGATATTCATTGAAATCGAATGATGTAAAGGGCAATTTTGTTTTAAATTAAATAATTGTGATGAATAACGTATTTATTTGGATAAGGATTAATATCATGTTTATAATAATACCTTCGCAAATAATGCATTATTTTAGAACAAATTTGGTTAGCATAAAAATGGTTATAGTGAGCCAACCTTAAAAGATAAACATATGCTGTCGCGGACTTTTTTTTATAACTTTTAAAGAGGAATAATTCTGTCATACATGTTTTTTGCGAAACTTTAACTGTTTACGCAGCGCACGCAGCGGAAGCACTCTAAAGGAAAAAATACCCTCCGATTTTGAAACATTCTTCATTGGTGCTCAGCTCCTATTGATCTTAGCGTGATCATATATAGCCTATAGCCTTCCTCGATAAATGGGCTATCTAACACTGAAATAATTTTTCAAATCGGACCGGTAGTTCCTGAGATTAGCGCGTTCAAGCAAACAAACAAACTCTTCAGCTTTATAATATTAGTATAATATTATCTATATTATCATCATCCCTATAATTATGTAGTTGAATTAATTATTTATTTATATTTTATGTAGGATACCTACCGCTTATTCAAGTGTGTTTTGAAACATGTACAGAATCTTTTAGTCTTTTATTGATAGTATTACGTTGCAAAAATGGCAACTGTTAAGTCCACTTCCGGTCGATTTAACGTTTCGTTTGGTGTTGTGTTGGTGACTCTTGCGCATCGCTGTAATCTTTCGTGTGTTTTTGCTTCTTATTTTCTAATAACCCGGACTGCTTAAGGACTCTGATTTCACTACTTAATCGAACTGACCACTGTATACGCCTAAGGACTTCGATATTGCTTCTACGTGACATTGTGCTATTCCTCTCGGACTTCGATTTTGCCTTGTAAATTATTTGATTACCACTACCTCCATGGGAAGTCGTATCAGACCCTCACAGATTCTGTGTGCAAATTGCAATATATGTGTCAATACTCCTCGCCGATACCATGCTTTGGACCTAGATACGAGAGTTGCCGCATTGCTTGCCAGCTGGGTTTATCCACAAATCGTAAGTATTCATTATTTACAAACTAGTAGGTAGTTGAAATTATCGATCCACAAGCCAAGTATGTACTTATGTACTATTATACATAAATAAATGCAATGAAATAAAAACAAACCTTTCGGTAGGTATACATTGAAGGGATAGACATAGTATAAGCTAATTAGTATTTCATGCATTTATACGAGTAATTAACACAATAAAGTAATTACTGAATCACGATAGACATACTAAGTCCCAGGAGTGGGGTCTAATGGACTATGATCCTATTTGCTATATTCGTATCACGTATTAGGTATTGTATTTTTCAAGGTTAATTATGAGGCAATACATTAGGCCGACGTAATATACCTATTGATAATACAATTTATGTTAATTAAGAACAAATCGATCAGCAACAATTCAGTTTTCTAATGTGACATAAGACATGTATACATATAATAAAATCGTAGGCAAGTCAAAACTGTACATTTAATATTTTTTTAAAAGAATACTTGGGGCGTGATCTACAATCGATATCGAAGCCAAAAATATAGTTTTTGGAATTTTTGTCTGTTTGTCTGTATGTATGTCCGGGCTAAACTCAAAAAGTACTGCATGGATTTACTTCAAATTTTGCATGAATATTACTAACAGGTCGGGTCAACATATAGGCTGCATATTATCACGCTATCACCTACAGGGGAGGAGCTGTGAATCTTTATTTTTCTTACGCATTCTGTGACAGCGTGTAATCTAACAACGCATATTTAAATGTTGTTTTTGAGTAAGCCATGCTATTATCTAGCTTTACACTATAAAAACTACGCCACAGAGAAATATAGTTGGGTTCCGCGGCGACAAACACTTTTTAGTTAAAATCTACGCGGGCGAAGTCGCAGGTAACAGCTAGTAACCTATAAAAAATTCAAAACCAAAATTCATTGCTTCCTGACCTTGTCTAATGAAAAAACTTACATATTTAGGCTCAGCAATTGATGCTTAATTTTTTAAGTATTTTTTAATTTTAAGACACCCCTTTTGAGTACCAACTAAAATAATGTATGAGAATCTGCCATTGTTCCCTTTGTTAGTCATAGTTCATTGCCATCGTAAGGGTCTCATGATTAAGTTATTCAGAAGTTGACTCATAATTTAATGTTTTCCAACGCCAATGCCCTTTATACAGAATGTAACGATAAGATGTGGTCGTATTGACGTCGGTATTGGTGGTAACTACTGACGTTATGGTCCCCGTGACCATGGCTGCTGAAAAGCAACCGAAACGGGGAAAGTGTAAACATAAATATTAATAGTTTTAATAGTTTCAATAATTTAATTAAATTAAAAATTAGTACCTAAAGTTTTATAGTACCTAATAGTAGTGTAACAGTTTCTAAATCCTAATCCTATCCTAACTTCCTAACTAATATTATAAAAGCGAAAATGAGTTTGTTTGTTTGTTACCTTTTCACGCCTAAACCACTGAACCGATCATTCTGAAATTTTGCATATACATTGTCAGGTATACAGAAACGGATATAGGCTACCTTTCATCCCGAAAAAATTACTGTTCCTGAGGAAAACAACAGTTACGTTCTTATGGTAATAGATGGCGCCACGTGTGTTTCGAATCATGATTGAATTACTTTATTACAAGCAGAGTACAACCCGAATTTATTGCCAAATTCTAAATTAACGCGAGCGAAACCGCGGGTAAAAGCTAGTTATGTTATAAAGTGTCGAATAAACAACTCGATAAAATCCGTATATAGTAGTTTAATTTCAATGAACCACTGACGTTAATGGGACCATCGTGAATCGTGATCTAAAAATGGCACAGCGATAGTCATTGCGACTGCCGTGCATGAGGTCTCGAATTGGATTCCCGGAAAGAACAGTATTATTGAATTTCACTGTATAAAATTATATAACCTCTTATTATGCATATTAAAAACCGAAAATTTAACATAATAAAACTTATCTAATATTATAAATGGTAATGTAAGTTTGTTCGTTACGGTTTTACGCCTTAACTACTCGACCGATCATCATGAAATTTCGCATACATGTCAGGGGTCGGTAAAAGGATATAAGGTACCTTTTATTCAGAATAACAGATTCAAAATAAGTACTGTTCCCGAGGGATATAAAATTGTCATGTCCTATATTTAAGCGAGTGAAGCCGCGCATAAAGTCTAGTAACTAATAATTTTAAGTCTCTAAGATTTTGCGTGCGGCTTTGCTCGCATAATACCTACATTTATTTATATGGTTAGATTAGTAAAAATACTTTTCTTGATGAAAGTCTCATTCTGTTTCCGTAACAACGTATATAATGCAAAATTTTATCATGACCAGTCGAGTAGTTAACGCGTGAGAGCGTAACAAACAAACTTTCGAATTTATATTATTAGTTAGGATAATAAGATAAATTATATTGTAAGTTAAAGAAGAAGCAATAGCGATGTATTAGCAAATATGTAACATACTATTATTATTTTTTCAGTAAGTGTATTGCAAATTCTCTTGAAGAAATAAAATTCTTGAACCTTAACCGTAAATTTTCAGTAGCCGCACGGAGTCTGAAACTGTATCCAGGGGACGGCAATTGGCTTCATCCCTATTTTATATAGACCTCCTCATTGATTTCGATGACGGCAACCACAGTTTTTTTTTAATGGTAGGTTAGGTAAACGAGCAGACGCATCGCCTGATGGTAAGCGATTACCGCCGCCCATGGACACCCGCAATACCAGAGGAGTCACAGGTGCGTTTAAATAGTAATTAGGTAGTTAAGTATTATGGCTTATCCATACTAATATACATGTATATCTTAATATTGTCTTCTGTTTACGCGAATGTTTGATTGAAATGAAACTATTTTATATGGATTTTAATAAGAAATCCGTATAAAATAGTTTAATTTCAATATGTATATATTTTTTAATCTTTATTTATTTAAAGGATTTTATTACTACATGGCTTATTCTGAGACACTGACTAACTATATTTTGATAGGAGACAGAGGAAATCGATGTTGTGCATATATCTCAAATAGGTCCAACGCCACGTTTGAAGTAGAGTTACTTAGAATATAAATGAAAAGTCCTACATTGTACACATTTAGGTTGTATTTGCACATCAACGACTTCCTCTGGCGCCCGTAATCCATAATCTATACTAATATTATAAAGCTGAAGAGTTTGTTTGTTTGTTTGCACGTGCTAATCTCAGGAACTACTGGTCTGAATTGAAAAATTATTTTAGTGTTGGATAGCCTATTTATCGAGGAAGGTTATAGGCTACATAACATCACGCTACGAACCACTGGGGCGGCGCAGAAACCATAAACGCGGGTGAAACCGCGAGCACATCTAGTAATATTATAAAAGTGAAAGTAGCTCTGTCTGTCTGTTACACTTTCACGACTAAACCACTGAACCCATTTTGATGAAATTTGACAAGGACGTAGAATGTATTCTAGAGAAGAACATAGTCTACCTTATATCACGGTATTTGATTCCGTTGTATTTACGCGGGCAAACTTACTAATATGGCTTGCCAAACCGAACGCGATCCCTATTACGTGGAATCTGAAAAGATACTTCGTTGGTACAATATTACAAGGTACTAGGTTACATTTTTGAAAAAAATTAGTTATGAATATTGCATGGTTTTTAGATCATTCCTTTTTGTTTAGACTAATATAGTAATAGATGGAAGCACTTACCACCTCACAATATTAAATCGCAAATAGTTCTAAGTTACATTTTAAGTTATTTTTACTGATATGCAAATTTTAAAACTCATTTCCCCAAAGTTAAAAAAATTACATAGAACCTTGTAATAGTGAGCCAACGACTTGGTGAAAATATATAGGTAGATACCTTTTTGGTGATATAGAGAGATTATGTATGCATGTTAAGTCCTCGAGAAGACACGGGTTTGATGTCGTGTCTAGAATTTTCGAGTAAGTGCCTACAAACATTGTTCTGGGACTTTACCTATTATCGACTACCTGACCCGCACAAACAAACAGCTTTATAATATTAGTAGGTATAGATAGTACGGTTATCTATATATTAATACGTGAAGCGAAAACTTTGGATCCCTTTTCACGAAAATTGGGCGGACGGAGGAGTATGAAATTTCGCACACTTATAGTTTATACAGAGAAGAAGTGACGAATGCTAATATTTTTTTTAAATATGCATTAGAAATACATTAAATTAATGAAAAAACACTACACGCACACAACCATGCATTTGACACACGCAGTCGAAGCGCGTAACTATGGTTACATATATCAATATATAATGACATAATATGTCAGCAATATCTTACAGGCAAACTTTGATCGAATTTCGAGCACTAGGCGACCGCTAGTCATAATAAAATTACAATATAGACGGTGGAAAACAAATCTCTTTATTATTGTTATTCAATATTCATAGACTTCGATTACCGCTTAATATACTCTCATAGTCAGTTGCACTCACTGATCGGTAAACGAATAGCGAGGTTAAGCAACGTTGGGTGCAGCAGCAATCTATAGATGGGTGACCGCTTAGTGGTATTTCATCTGAGCGTCTCCGTGCTTCGGAGGGCACGCAAAAAGTCGGTCCCGGTTGTTGTCAAATTGATAGCAGTCGTTAAGCCATGTCAGAGGCCTACGGGTGGCTTGAACAACTCTTGATAACAGGTTGACCACTAACCACACGAAAAGAAAGAAGAAGAAGACCGCTTAATAATATCAGTACTTTTTATAAGCTATCCCACAGCTGGACATGGGCCTCTACTCAGTGTGAAAAGGGTTAGGCCATAGTCCACCACGCTGGCCCAGTGCGGGTTGGCAGACTTCACATATCTTCGAGAACATTATGGAGAACTCTCAGGCATGCATCCTCACGATGTTTTCCTTTACAGGTAAAACGAGCGAAAACTAACTATTTAATACGCACATAATTTTGAAAAGTCCGTGGTGCGTGCCTTCGGTTTGAACTAGAAATATCTGCGCGGCAGCACTAGGCTCTCACAGCTGCTACGGTCAATCAAATACTTATAGGAACATACCCGGATTCTCAAAGCCTAATCAACTATTCTCTTCTTCTCCCTAGCCTTTATTATTCCCAAGTCACTTGGGGTCGGCGTTCTAGTCTAACCGGATTTTACTGGATATCAGTTTTCACTGCTGTATAAAGGACAGAAAAATCAGGGCTTGAAATACAAATAGCTGTGCGGTTTCTTACGTAAACATTACTTAAGTGGCAATCACCTTGGACGCCCACTCTCACTGATTTGTATCTTGCACGTTCTGTAATGAATAGAACGATGTTCTAGAAGGTTTATGAACTCTGTTATTGGTTTGTATTAATTTAAAGGTTAGGTCTCGTAATAATTGTGATGTCTTTCAGACCGAATTTCGGTCACGGCGGCCAATCTTAATAGAGACTAGCCATGTTATAGTGCACAAGTGTGTGCGCAAGCTCGCTATTCTTTATAGTATTATGTAGTAAGAAATTATTTTTATTTCGTTAGTGTGTAAGTTAAGATTTAATTTCATTATAAGTAGTGATGTTCCGGATATCCGTATTCGCGGATATCCGTAGGAGAAAAAAGATCCGTCTCCGTTACATATTTGACAGATTTTTTACGGATCTTTTACCTTATAATTTTAATACATACATTCAATTATATATTATGATGTAGTTGATTAGGTAGCAATAAAATACTATTACATTTCAATCAAACAATTTTTTTCTAAAAGTCAAATATTTGGCATCTACATTTATACATTTATCGTAGTGAGTTAACATACGATACAATACTGCACGTAACTTGAAGGAACTAAATCAACTATTTTATAATGAGATCAATTGAGTTTAAATCTTTGTAACATTTATCATAGAAAATTATAAGATTACTTTTATAACAAAACTTAAATCTTTGTAATATTTTAAATTGTAATTAAATGATTATTCTAATTAAGTAAATTATAAGATCTCAAAATAGATCTTTTGTAAGAGAGAACCGCAAGATTTAAGTTTTGTTATAAAATTAACAAAACTTAAATCTTACAGTCACGCGCGTCGACAACGGTTGAGTAAAAAAGTCAAGATCCGTATCCGTATCCGCGGATCTTGACGCCAATGTTCCGTATCCGTATCTGCGGATCTACACTTTAATTATCCGGCACATCACTAATTTTAAGTAAACTACGACCGAGCGAACATGTACACGCATTGTAAATCGTCAAAGGTACCCACAGGACAGGCTTGCCAAGTGTGGGGCCATAGGATATTACGTAAATGTATGTTTTATTCTGGTAATAAAAGTATTTTGATTTGATTTTTGATTCCCTCATGATTCGATGTGACAACAATCCGACACGACCAGAGAGAGATGAGACGTAGAACCAACAGCTTTACGTGCCTGCCGAGGCAAGGCTTGTAACACCGCCAACCGCCACTCAAGCTGCTCTTAAGATTTCTGGCCAAAAATTCCTATAGCTTTTTTTGGGCCCCACCGCAGATTGAACCCAAAACCTCATGCACAGCAGTCGCATTCACTACCGCTGCGCCACGGAGCCAGCTAGTAATAAAAACTGATCAAAATATAATTACGTTCCAGTCTCAGTCTCATAAATATCGCAAATGGTATTATCGTAAATAAAAATAAACACCAAACATGGACATGAATTTCAGATCACTTATGTGATCCACACACTTTTGTGTTCGTTAATTACCTATAATAATATGTTTGTAAAGTTATCTGTGACACAGAGCCCTTGATCCCTATTTCAGGAATTGTTTTTCTTTGAAAAGAGAATCGATTTTAGGTCCCAGATAATATAGGTCAAGCTTAAACATATATCGGATACAGGTCAAGAGATAACACTCTGAGTTACTACTAAGATTTTCTTAGGGATTAAATATAATGATCATCACAAATACTAATTGGTCAGCAAATATTGCACAGCATAACGAGCATCTATACGCCTCAAATCACTGCATTACGTCTCGGAAGTGTTAGGGGTTATGTTAGGTTCCTTTTTTTAAACCCACCCAAAAATAGGAGCCCCGCGTAGCGGGGCTCCGTCGACTTAGTTTGATCTCTTTAAAGTTTGCTGGCCATGAGTTGCTGATCAATTAGCTATTTCTGCTCACAGATTATATTTTACTGCTCACAAAAATACCAATACTATGCTAACCATTTAAATAACACCCATTTTCTTAACAGAAAAGTCCAGCAATACTTTACCTGACCTAGGGAACGACCCTAGGGCCGATTACCGACTCCACCACCGCTATCAATCATAAGTGCGAACCCATTCGTCTTATTTGTATACTTTTTATGTGTTCAAATGTCTGTATCTTTTTTTTAATGTCAATAAACTTTATTATTATCATTTATTCCACTGGACCTCTACCTCAGAGGCCTCAATCTGTCAAATCTTGGAATTTATTTTTTATTAGCTACGATTCCTGCATTTTTTGATTGCACGGATGATGGAGTGATTTTAGTGGTCGCGTCGCTGCTGCCACTGCGCCAAGAGTTGTGGGTTGGAATACCACATGGAACAAAATTTGTTTGGACCAACCATTTGTGGTTGTTCCGAGTCTGGATGTTTTAGTTTCCGTTATTTGACTGTTTGTAAAGTCCCCCGCGACACAGGAATTATTCGCACCGCGGGAGTTGTATATTTCATAAAAAAAATACTTGTTGGTATATCCCACTGCTGGGCAAAAGCCTCTCCCTTGGACTTCCAAACCTTAGAATACCAGACAGAACTAAAAATCTATTAATATACAACTATACTATACTACATACTTATGGTGTTGAGTTAACTTATTGAGTCACAGCGGCACACCGGTGTGCCGCTGTGACTCAATAAGTTAGAACACAATGTTAAATCATCAGAACAACTAAATTGCGACTTAATTTCTAAATTACACAATGACAATAGAATTTCAACGCTTCGGCTAACACTAAACGTTTACTTAGAATTAATGTTTTTGTAAACAATTTGCACATAAACAATTGTGACGCAGTTAATTTTCTGAGAACGAAATCTGTTTGTTACGAGTACAATGTACATATATGCTTATAGTACCTATATTATTTCTTACTTGGTAGTATAATTCTTGCAACTCACGAAGGCGAGCGGGCTAAACGCGTATATGTATGTGTATGTGTGTGTGTAAGTGTCGCTCGCAACTGACCGCTCTGTCTAACACGCACACTACTGCACTGTGCATGTACACGTTCAACAACAAGTAAAGCCCGCTCGCCTTCGTGAGTTGCAAGAACTGTATTAGTGTTTGCCCGCGGCTTTGCTCGCATAAATATAGTTTAGGTTAGGTTAGATGGTTTATTCCTAATTCGACCCTCATGTTTCGTCCCGAATGTAAAAATCCGCATTCGCCCCAATTAAAATAAATATAAATTTCTTAATATAATTCCTTTTTCGTCCTAAATTATGTGCCCCTGTTTTTCCTGGCTAGAATTTTGTTGTACAGTCTGCCGAAAAATATTTTACACTACCTCGTTGTTCTGGCGGCAAAACTTAGGGCTTATGATTGCATGACATCCCGAGCCCGACAACAATAAGATTTTATACAATTTTAACCATGTTTTGATTTTGCTAACCATATGCACAAAAATGTAGGACGAAAAGGAATAATTAAAAAAGAGGGGCGAATGAGAAATATTTTGGAATGTGGGACGTAATGTAGGGGCGAATGCGGAACAAATCGGTTAGATTAGTACTTTTTTCTGTATGCAAGGGTCCAGATGTCCTTTTCTGTACATCCCTGACAACGTGATGCGAAATTTCATGATGATTGGTCGAGTTGTTACGGCGTGCAACTGTAACAAACAAACAAACAACCTCACACTGGCATTTATAATATTAGTCAGGATACTAGATTTTGCCCGTGGCTCCATTCACGTAAATGTAGTTCATTTCAATGTTCTATCCCTTGGGAACAATACCTACTATTTTCTAGCTGAAAAGAATCCTATATTATTTTCTGTACCCTTGACAACGTGTATGCGAAATTAGATAATAATCGGTCGAGTAGTTCCGGCGTGAGAGCGTAACAAATAAACAAACTCACATTCGCATTTATAATATTGGCTGCACGGATGGCTCAGTGGTTTAAGTGGCCGTCTCAACACTGCCATTGCGCCGAGTGTTGTGGGTTCGAATCCCACACGGGACAAAAATTAGTGTGATCCACAACTGGTTATTTCGAGGCTGGATGTTTTTTGCGAAACAGGATTTATTGTTAGAACGGGATATGTATATAAAAGTAGCGTGCTGTATTCTGTAGATACTCTATACACACACAGACAAACATCTAGACCAGAGGTTCCCAGACTTTTTTCTCATAGACCACTTTTCAAAATTCAGCTGATTCCGGTGGACCCCCTGCAGCTAAACAAGTTCATGCAAGTTAAAAATTTGATCAAATCTTTACGGGCTGACCTTATTTTTTGTTTAGAAATTCTAGGAACTGAACCTACCACGGTAGGCGGGCTGACCTTTTTTTAGACCCCCGCTTACGAATTATGCACCCCCATTTTTTTGTCACGCCCACGTAGATCCCCGTCGAGTCTCTGGGGGTCCACCTGGACCACTTTGGGAACCAATGATCTAGACAGATGTCAGACACACTATGAATAAATCCTGTGTCGCGAGAAACTATTTATTTTATTTATCATTTATTTATTTATTACATAAATTGCAAATACAGGTAATATGGGATGTTATGTTACTATGTACACAATTAGGTACAGTATTTTGGTAGAGTAGTTTAGTATTTATATTTTGAGGGATGGTATTATCTTTGCACAAAGAATAAGTATTGCCATTCAACGTGGCAATGCTGCCAGTCTTCTGGGCACGTTGCCAATTGACGACGATGCGGAGGAATATTATGACGTTTTTAATGGCTTATGTTTAACTTATCACCAGATATAGTAAAATATAACAGTCAAAAATAGTAAATGTAAAAATGATACCGTAGCGTATGATTGGAGCCACGTATCCATGATAGGCGGTCAATAGCGTGGGTTTAGATGCTCTTTTTTCCAGCATATAAAGAACATACGAGTACTGGTTTAATTTTGTACATAAACTATCAATGTGGCTCTTCCAGTTAAGACCATTATCTATATTTATTTACCGACTTCAAAAAAAGGAGGAGGTATTCAATTCGTCTCTATTTTTTTTTTGTATGTTTCTTACCTCGTTTCTTTCGACTGGGTGAACCGATTTTGATCATTCTTTTTTTACTTGAAAGCTGGTGCTTCCCGTGCGGTCCCATTTAATTTTGATCAAGATTTTACCATTCGTTTTCGAGTTATCCTTAATATACGTATTTGGCTACATTGATGATGTTCTCATATTTGGCAAGGTTCACTAAAAACCGAGAAATAAACAAAATTTTAACAAAAAAGAAAACCGACTTCAAATAAGAATATTCTAAAACTTAAAATGCACTAAAAAGTTAATAAATAATTGCATATTCTTGTGAATAATTAAATTATTGTTATTATTGGAGTTGGTGTCAGCCAAGGTAGGTTTGTAACTAATTAAACATGAGATGTCTTACTATAATCATAACATAACATTGGCATGCACAATTACACACATAGACGCAGCACGCGGCGCGGGCGGCTGACACCGACTCCAAAAATAACAATAATTTAATTATTCACAAGAATATGCAACTATTTATTAACTTTTTAGTGCATTTTAAGTTTTAGAATATTCTTATTTGAAGACGGTTTTCTTTTTTGTTAAAATTTTTACCTAAAAATTTCGTAGTTTGTACCTGTGTAATATATTTATGCTGTCGTAATATATAATATTGTCTGTACCACACTTTCTGAATCAAATTTGTTATAACAAATAGATTTTTCACCTTCCTAGGGCCTTTTCTTTATAACAAGATAAATAAAAAAACAGCTATATATAAATATTGTCTTCTGTTTACGCGAATGATATTCATTGAAATTAAACTGTTATATACGAATTTTATCGCGTTGTAAATTATTATTATAAAAAATATAAAAAAATAAAAGAACACATAGCTGATGTAAAACACCAACGCTCGTTGAAGTCTGCTGTGTGTGAACATGTGCAACAGGGGACCAACCACTACCTGAGATTTGACAAACCACAGATGCTCGCTAAAGAACACCGATTCCTACCAAGGATGCTTCGCGAGGCTATTGAAATCAAGAAACATCCTAATTTCAATAGAGAAGATGGTTGGAATGTACCACCAGCTTGGGATCCAGTAATTCAAATAGTCAAACCCAAGAAGAAGCAAACCACAGCTAGACTTCATGATACTTTGAGTTCATTCTGCGTAAATAGAAACACCCATGATTAAATTATGTTCGGGTACTTTGAAATAACTACACTAGAACATTGAGACAACTACCATCTTAGTCTCCCCGTGACCATGGCTGCTGAAAAGCAACCGAAACATCGGGGAAAGTGTAAACATATATTATAGTATAATAGTATAGTAATAGTATAAATAGTGTTAATAGTTTCAATATTTTAATTAGCTTAAAAATTAGTAAAATTTAATAGTGATTATACCTAGTAGTGTAACAGTTTTTCAAAATTTTGTAATAAAGTGTCAAATAAACAACGCGATAAAATCCGTATATAGTAGTTTAGCTATATATGACCTAAGTTATGTAAGATATTGACGACTCGATGGCGTAGTGGTTAGTGTAACCGACTGCCACGCCTGAGGTCGCGGGTTCGATTCCCGCACAAGTCAAACATTTGTGTGCATGAACATGGGTGTTTGTCTTGGTCTGGGTGTTTCTATGTATAATATGTATGTATTTACAAAAAAATAAGTATATATGTATGTTTATCCATTGTCTAGTACCCATAGTACAAGCTCTGCTTAGTTTGGGCTAGATGGTGTTGTGTGTATGTGGTAGAATATTATTATTATTATTATTATCTAAGCGGATAGTCTGTCGGTACTTACAAACTTTAAATTATGAGGATACTGAAGATTTGTTAATTGTTGTTAAATAAGTTCCATGATAATAATTATAATATTGGCCTATTTTTGCATATATTTATATAATACGTATGGCTAATTGTATGTAACTTAGTTCCTAGTAGTGCCCTTAACGCCTGTGGCACCTATATTAAGTACTTTATGGACTGTATTCATGTTTTACCACTGTAATCAATAAATATTTTATTATTATAAAAAACAAATAAGGAATTATCTAAATTATATAGTTTATTTATCCTATTAAAAAAAAAAACATAATTTTAGTTTTTAGATGTTTATTTTAAGGTTGCTTATATTTAGCCAGCTAATGCTTCTGTTCAAAGAATTATTAATATCATATTCTACCGTTAGCTTGTTATTGCCTTTAAATAGAATAGTGCTATCATCCGCAAATAGTATCGATTCATGGCCTATCACTTTGCGGAAGTCATTAATATAGATTATGATGTACACATATTTACAAACATTGAACACAAATAATTCTGGGTATCCTTATCTCAGTACAACCATTTGTAGATCACATAAATGTTTGTTAAATAGCCATTCCATCATATCATATCATAGCCATTCGTCTTTCACCACTGATATTATTATTCCCTTGTCTGTAATAGAATCGTGACATGCTCTATGGCCTCAAAACACTCAGACAAACGCCCAGACCGATATCAGACAAACTCATTATAATCATTTGTGTCCCGCGACTAAACACTGTAGGCATTAGCTGTTATCAGACCAACTATTGAATTTGGACAGGCTAACAGAATATTGTTTTTCTGACCTATTACTGATTACCTAATTAGGCCAGATAGCTGTTACTGCTGATTAGAGGTCTCGTGTTACATTCCTGGGTCGGGTCTTGCTTCTTAATACATAGTACTTACTAAAACTAAATAGCTAGCAAAACATTTTTTTTTATAAAAGACATCTACCGCACAAACAACGAGATGGGTGTAAAAATCCAGGTTTCAATCTCTTCGTCTTTAATGTACCTACATCATGTGACCTTATGGCCCCTATATCTCGGGGGTCTTTTGACCCACAGGGTCCATATTCAAACTAGACCGAGGTATGACCCCTGTGTCTGCACACCAAGTTACAAGTCAATCGGTTCAGTGGTTCCGGAATTATGCCTGTCACTAACAGACAGACACACAGACCCACATAGTGGTTACATTAACCTCTGAAGAAGACTCAGAGGTTAATAATTCCTGTGTCGCGGGGGACTTTACAAACATTCAAACACGGACACAAAAAACACCAAGACACAACACAACCAATTGTAGCTCAAAAGAATTTTGTCATAGTGTGTAAATGTCCCGTGTGGAGATCAAACCCGCAACACTTGGCGCGGCGGCAGCAGCGAGCCAACCAATTTAACAACTACGCCATCCGTGCAGTGATAGACTGAGGTAAGTGCCTTTCCTTTTGTCTGCATATCATAGATATAATGTATACATACATAGATTCACGCCTGTTTCCCAGAGGGGTAGGCAGAAACTACGGATTTCCATTTGCTACGATCCTAACACACTTCTCTGGCTTCATTCACTTTTTTTTTGTACTCCTCATACACGCTCGTCGGTTTAAGGTACTCTTAACCTGGCCTTTGTCCAGAATGCCTCCGATCTGATCGAGAAACGCTCGCCGTTCGTTATGTATAAAAACATTATATTTATGTCGACTATCACGAAAAGCACTTAATAAAACTGATAATATCAGATCGTTGAACCAAATAGAATTCAACATAGGAAAGAACATTACGACTGTGTTATCGCACATAACAATAGTAAAATATCCCAAAAATATAACGTTATATCAAGGCAAAGTGATGTAAGCTAATGAACTATAAAGTTTACGATTTATGAGCCGATATATATATATACAAACGACACATAACTCGGGTTAGTTTCTAACGAGCGGCGGTCAAAGCCAGACCTGTGATAAGCATGCACGCACTGCTAGTTTACGGCGTCGTGTTCGCACTTATCAACGCCAACGCGTATATTCTGCCCGATAGCTACACGAGACAGCGGAACTTGCTCCTAGACGAAGAGACACAAACCGCCGTAGGTGGAAAACAACATCTCACGGAAGATGAAAACGCAGCCAACGAAATCCTCATGAAATGGAAACACAAAGAATTGGACGAATCTTTCAAAAACCCACAACATTTCAACTTTTCGAAGCATTATTTCTCGTACATAAAAGATATAGAAAAGTCTAAAGTGTACCGGATTATTAAAAGCATGCCTAAGGGAGCCGTCTTGCATGTACACAGCTCTCTCATGTTGGATGCCAGTGTACTAGTGAAACTAACTTATATGGATCATTTATATGCCTGTGACGCAAACGGTGATTTGATTCTGCAATTCTCCGAGTCGACCCCAGAGCGACCTTGCACGTCTGAATGGGCACTTGTTAGTGATCTCAGGAATTCATCCGGCGATGTAGCGGCTTTTGACGCGCAATTAAAGAATCATTTCACTCTTGACAAAGACGACGGTGAGGATTACAATAACGTAGATATTAACACAGTTTGGAAAAGATTTGACAAAGTTTATTATGCCATCAAATCGCTGATAGGTTATAGACCAGCAAGAGAAATGTATTGGTACGAAACTTTGAAGCAATTTTATGAAGATAACATTATGTATATAGAAGTTCGGTCCGGTTTACACAGTTTGTTTGAGCTGGATGGTACAAGACACGAAAAGAAATACATGGTGGAACTTTACAAGCAAGTGACGAACAGATTCATTAAAGAGCATCCAGATTTTATTGGTGTCAAGTTGATAGTGACGAAACACAGAGCTAAGAGTGTGGAAGAAGTTTTAGAAACTTTGAACTTCACTCGGCAGCTAAAAGCAGAAATGCCTGATATGATAGCAGGTTTTGACTTAGTCGGTCAAGAAGACTTAGGGAGACCTTTAACGGATTTCCTTCCAATATTGACGGAAGCGAAGAATGATATTGATTACTACTTGCATGCGGGCGAGACCGCTTGGCTGGGGACTTCGACAGACGAGAATTTAGTGGATGCGATTCTTCTTGGATCGAAGAGGATTGGACATGGATACGCTTTGACGAAACATCCATTACTACTGTCAGTTGTGATTAAAAGAAACATTGCTTTAGAAGTGAACGTGATATCGAATGTAGTGTTGTCTTTAGTGCACGATGTGAGGAACCATCCGTTAGCTTCATACTTAGCTATGGGGCTCCCAGTTGTGTTATCGAGTGACGACCCAGGAGCATGGAGTGCGGAACCATTATCCCATGATTTCTTTGTCGCTTTCATGGGAGTTGCAAGCAAACGAGCAGACTTACGAATGCTCAAACAGCTAGCTATAAACTCTATAACTTACAGTGCATTAGACGAAGCAGGTAAAACTAAATTATTTCAAGTATTTAACAAACGCTGGGATCAATTTATTCAAGATATGATTTCGGACAAATCGTTAATTGATGACGTGAATGCCGAATATGATGTGAAATGACTTTCGTGATTGGTTGGTTGTGATTGCAGTTCACGTAAAGGACAATTAGGTATTTTTATAATATTTTAGTATAAATCTGTGGCTAAATGGTAAAGAATAAAAAACACAATTTTTAATTAGTATTTTACGGATTGGTATTTCTAAATGTGCTTTCTAGAAAGTGATATACATGAGTCACAGTGGCACACCGCTGGCTAGACAAAATATGTTTTAACTAGCAACCAGCCCTGACTTTGCACGGACACAAAACCTTAGCAAAATTATACACCTAAACCTTCCTCATTAATCACTCTGTCTATTGGTGAAAACCGCACGCAAATTCGTGTAGTAGTTTTTGAGTTTATCGCGTACAGACAGACGCGATGGGGGACTTTGATTTATTTATTTAGTGATAGTGATTATGACTTATTCTTTACTTCTCAGCTACAGAATTATTAATCCAAATACAGCAACATATTTAGTAATAATACTGTCTTCTGTTTACGCGAATGTTTAAATAAATGAATGAATAAATAAAGATTACAAAGAAGAAAAATAATAGGTACAAAGAGATGTGTTTAAATCAATTTTACACTATATTTTATAACAAACCTATTACTAAACATTGAAATTAAACTACTATATACGGATTTTATCGCGTTGTTTATTTGACACTTTATTACAAACACTTTATAACAAAGTAGTGTAACAGTTTTTCAAAATTTTGTAATAAAGTGTCAAATAAACAACGCGATAAAATCCGTATATAGTAGTTTAATTTCAATGTTTAGTAATAGATTTGTTATAAAATATAGTGTAAAATTGATTTAAACACATCTCTTTGTACTTATTATTTTTCTTATTTTTAATCTTTATTTATTCGAAAACGAATATTATCTGAAAGTAGTAAGTGAATGTTTTTATAAAGAATTTGTTTATTATAAGATAAATAAGGAAAATGGGCTATACGGTACCTAGTAAATAACTTTCGGCACCGATGGCGTAGTGGTCGCCTCGCCACTACCTCTGCGTCCAGTCTTGTGGGTTCGATCCCTACACGGGACAGAAAATTATGTAATCCACATGTAGGCGTTCTTTGTGTCTGTTGTTTGAATGTAAGTAAAGTTTTCCACGACACGAGAATTACCCCCAGTGTGTGAGTTGCCTCTAATAATAAGTATATCCTCATCCTAACTAATATTATAAACGCGAATGTGAGTTTGTTTGTTACGCTTTCACGCCTTAACTACTCGACCGATCGTCAAGAAATTTCATATACACGTTGTCAGGGGTACAGAAAAGGACATAGAGTGTCTTTGATCCAGCAAAAAGTATTTTACTAACCTTTTTTTTTTAAATGTTCCAACTTGCTGCTTTGTATGATGAATGGGTTGCTGAAACTGAAACTACGAGTATATCAGCACTGTTACTAACCTAACCTAGATTTATGCGAGCAAAGCTGCGACCAAAATCTAGTGACTTATATTGACCAGTTTCTTTTATAAAGATTACTAGCAATTTGGCTTAGCAGCGATAGCACAGTGGGGAGACCAACAGACTGCAATGCAGAGGGTCTCGAGTTAGAACCCACGTCGCGCACCTCTGACTTTCGGAAGTTAAAAAAATTTCGAAAGGTCATACCTTTCGAAATTTTTGTTTTAGTATATTCTTTTTTTAAGTCGGGTTCCTTTTTTGTTAAAATTTTTGTTTATGATATTAGTATAGATAATTGGCCAGTTTCTGTGTATTTCATTATAAGAACTCATAACTATAAGTAGTTTAAACTCACAATGCATGAATGGAATGTTTGAGACCCATCAATTTGATAGCCGTCTCATATTGTACAGTTTGTAATAGAATGCGTGGCTGTGTCACCAACCATTTTGTTCATACGTATGTAATAACTTCACGCTTGTGTCACCAAAGGGGTGTGCAGAGGTGAATTACACCTACTTTTAAACTAGATGTTTTTAGGTCCTACGTTATAGGGTGTCTAGCTGTCTACCATGCTATAATTAGATTTTAGCGACAGCTCAGTGGGGAGACCAACAGACTGCAATGCAGAGGGTCTCGAGTTCGAACCCACGTCGCGCACCTCTGACTTTCGGAAGTTATATGACTTTTCGAAATTATGTGCGTATTGATTGACAATTATCGCCTGCTCCGTGCCTCGGAGAGCACGTTAAGCTGTCGATCCCGGCTGCTACGAACATCTATGACAGTCGTTATTGGGACGTCAGTGCCCTCTAATATCCTGACACTGGTCTAGCCTTCGGGTATCGTTAGCCTTCGGGTTGCGGAGGTCAGATGGCAGTCGCTCCATATAAAAACTGATATCCAGTCAAATCCGGTTAGACACTAGAAAGCCGACCCCAAGTGATTTGGGAATAATAAAGGCTAGGCCTTTACACAAATATTAATTATTTTAAGTTTTTTACACGGAGTAATTGTAAACACATTCATTGTTATGGTAAATGTATATTTTATATTTGTATTAAACAAAAAGTCTTGATTTTATTCACTTAACTGTGACCGCCTGTTTTGGCACATTTCGCTCGGCGCAGTCTTAACTATTCGACCATCATGAAATTTTGCGTACACGACGTAGTCAGGGCTACAGAAAAGGACTTAGCTTAGGGTATCTTTCAACCAGAAAATAATACTATTATTACCAGGTTCATTGTCTGATGAATCACATATGATACAAACTAGTAGATTTTCTATTGTGTCTATCATGGAACAGCGGATGGGTTAATATAACCTAACTTACATTTACGCGAGCGAACCCGTGGGCAAAAACTAGTTAAAAATTAAAAAACGTTATTCAGTGTTAGGGCAGACAGATACATAGGTTATTTTTCGGATATAGGTTAGGCTCCTAATATATTATTATGACCACATCTTTCTGTTACACGATGTATAGCTATATGCTAGGAGAACTACCTACGTCTCTGCTTACCCCTTGATAATAAAGCTAATATTATAATCGTCTGCAAGAAAATTGACTGATGTAATAATATCACTAGATAAGTAGGTACTTTTTATACTTTTCAATGGCGGGACTATAGAATTGTTCCGGAAAAGATTGTGTAAAATTTGTTAATATTTTAAATTGTACTAAGGTTTTGTATAAATAAGAACAAAAATAAAAGAAATTTTATTATAACATGTGTTTTAATAAAGCATATTAATATGAGGTAATTGTAATCCTAATCCTAATCCTATTCTAACTTCCTACCTAATCCTAACTAATTTTATAAAAGCGAAAATGAGTTTGTTTGTTTGTTACCTTTTCACGCATAAACCACTGAACCGATTATCCTGAAATTTTGCGTATACGTTGTCAGGTGTACAGAAACGGCCATAGGCTACCTTTCATCCCGAAAGAAATTACTGTTCCCGAGGAAAACAACAAACACGTTCTTATGATAATAGATGGCGCCACGTTTCTTTAGAATCATGATTGAATTATATTATTACAAGCAGAGTACAACCCGAATTGATTGTCAAATTCTAAATTAACGCGAGCAAAGCTGCGGGCGAAAGCTAGTTTGTTTATAAATCATCCCACTGTTGGGCACAGGCCACTTTTCTCTAGGAGAAAGTTATTTTTTTTTATTGTGCTCGTCAAAATGACCACACTCCACCTGATGGTAAGCAGTCGTGTGATCAGTTTAGACCATGAGCCATAGAACATAACGATGGCTCATTGCAAGTTGGCAAACTTGATATATTTCATAACTTTATGAAGAGCTCCTTTGCACCTGTAAATAATGGGATCGCTGTGAATAAGATAACGGGTTTGACTCCCATATAAAGTAAAGTAAAAATTATCGACATCGTAAAATCAAATAAGTACATACATATTTAACTTGATCTTTCAAACCACGACGGCACATTGGTGACCAGGCACTAGATTTTTAGTTATGTCTGGTATTCCAAAACTTGACGGATTAATAAGAACTAGCGGTCGCCTAGTGGTCAAAATTCGACCATAATTGATTTAAATTTTAAATTTGATAATTATTAAGGTTTTATTGTCTATAACTATATCCTTATAATTACATTTCATTTAGTCACCTACTCCACATACATATGTAACCATAGTTACGAAGAATTTTACGACAGAGTCTTATAATACCGAAATACTACGAACGCGATTGAACGGCTTGTGTCAGATGCATGGTTGTGTGCGTGTAACGTTTTTCATTAATTTAATGTATTTCTCATGCATATCTTATAAAAATATTAGAATTTGCCCCTCCTTCTCCATATAAAATTTAACTGTGCCAAACATACTCCTCCGTCAGCGCAATTTTCGTAAAAAGGAGTATAAAGTTTTTGCTTCACGTATTAATATATAGATTTTGTAGGTGCTGATTTAATTCTCATATAAGTACGTAATTATATACTCTATATTCCATATAAATGGTTATTATATAAATAATTATAATTTATCTTAACTGGAGAAAATGGCCTTGTACATAGCGCTTAGGTACTTGCAATGATATAAATAACATTTAATCACTCCACAGGTCAATGTACATTAACTTGTAAGTTCAGCATATATTCTTTTATACTACATGTACAGCGAGTAACTGAAAGCTGTGGTCATGTTTTCAAAATATAATGTAAGTAGGTATACATACTTATATTAAAAGTAACCTATGTGATTCTCGGATCAAAACAAATTGTTTTAAATCCTAAATTTTTCATTTTTTTTTTATTATAACTTAATATTATCCTAGTCCTAAGTAATATTATAAAAGCGAAAATGAGTTTGTTTGTTTGTTACCTTTTTACGCCTAAACCACTGAACCGATCATCCTGATATTTTGCATATAGGTATTTTGTCAGGTGTACGGAAATGGACATATGCTACCTTTCATCCCGAAAAAAATTACTGTTCCCGAGGAAAACAATAATAAGGTTCTTGTGATAATAGATGGCGCCACGTTTCTTTCGAATCATGATTGACTTATATTATTACAAACAGAGTACAACCCGAATTGATTGTCAAATTCTAAATTAACGCGAGCGAAGCCGCGGGCAAAAGCTAGTATTATTATAAATGCGAATGCGAGTTTGTTTGTTAGGCTTAACTACCCGACCGATCATCATAAAATGCTGCGTACACGTTGTCAGGGGTACAGAAAAGGACATAGGGTACCTTTCATCCAGAAAAAGGTCTGTTACTAATCTAATGTTACCTACATTTACGCGAGCGAAGCCGCTGGCATATTCTAGTTTTATAATAATTTTATTAACCTCTGAGTCTTCAGAGGTTAATGAAAACACTATGTGGGTCTGTGTGTCTGTCTGTTAGTCACAGGCATAACTCCGGAACCACTGAACAAATTGACTTGTAACTTGGTGTGCAGACATCTTGGGGTCATACCTCGGTCGAGTTTGAATATGGGCCCTGTGGGTCAAAAGACCCTCGAGATATAGGGGTCCTTTCTTTTCATTACTTTTACATTTAAGACGAAGAGGTTGAATCCTGGGTTTTTACACCCATCTCGTTTAGGTTAGGTATGTACCACATAAGGGCGACCTTATTCCTATTTACCGGGTACAGTTCTCAAGCTCAGACTCCCTGTTGATACCAAAAATGTTAGACAGTAAAGCCCTATAACATTTTAGTGTACTGTCTAAAAATGCGACGCATGGTCAGGTAACCTTACTTGGAAATCGAACCCACGACCTATTCGAATGCACGCCATTCACATTCCCAACTACTGCGCCTATTTTTACATTACTCGCTTTCAGGTTAAAGTATATCTGTCGCACGCAATTTGTACGATTCCTCGTTTTACAAACGGCGTCGTCCGTTTAAAAACGCTCGCTGTTTTAAAATATTCCGAAGGCAAAATGTAAATTGCCTTGTCACTTTATAATATGCCACAACATTTGATAAACAATTCAACAGCATAACGAGCACCTATAGCCTCAAATCACTGCATTCCGTCTCGGAAGGGTTAGGTTATGTTAGGTTCCTTCTTAAACCCACCCAAAAATAGGAGCCCCGCCAAGCGGGGCTCCGTCGACGGTCACCGTACTATAACAATCAACGAGCGTTTTTAAACGGACGACGCCGTTTTGTAAAACGCGGAATCATACAAATTGCCTGCGACATATCTCTACCATGACGTCATACTTGACAGCTGCTATTTGACAAAGAGGCAAAGTTAAATTTATCTAAACTAATTAATTAATTTACGTGCCAATGCATATTAATTACTTTTCTATTCATTTGATAATTAGTATATTCTAGTACAATGACCTTGCTTTTTTGTATCAAATGTGTTACACAATAAAGAGAATAGGCGAAACAACAAAAAAATATATTCATTGTGAACTAGTTTCTGCTCGCGTGAATCCACGGCAGACCTTATCGGTTTAAAAGTTAGCACATGTCCGTCTCTAGGATACAAACTATCTCTTTGCCAAAATTAGCGTAAGACAGACAATGACAGAGCTCGTGCGGCGCATATTCAAATCGACGCGCGGCCGCCATAGTAAAACTGTATGGAGGATTTGAAGTGCTTTTTTGATAAATATATATCTTTATTGTCAACCAATAACTTAAATATTTGGGACGGACAAATTGCAATATAACTATTTATGTTTCGTTTAAAGATTTTTACTGTTATAATCTAAAAATCACGTAACACGAGCTTACGTTTTTGCATTTTTCGTGCAAATTTACGTAATTTTGTAGGCGAAAATATTAATTATTTTAAGTTTTTTACACGGAGTAATTGTAAACACATTCATTGTTATAGTAAATATATATTTTAAATAATTTGTATTAAACAAAAAGTGTTGATTTTATACACTTAACTGTGACCGCCTGTTTTGGCACATTTCGCTCGGCGCAGTCTTAAGTGGTTTAGCCGCAAAACAACATCCCTCGGGAACAGTATGTTTTTGGATGAAAGGTAGCCTATGTCGTTTTCCGTAGCCCTGACAAAGTGTATACGAAATTTCGTGACAACCAGTAACAAACAAACAAACAAACTCACATTCACATTTATAATATTAATAGTTAGGATATAATGAATAGGTCATTAAAATAAACATGGACTGAGAACTGTATCCTTTGGTTTAGGGAGTAGATTATTACACTCATATTCCTCCAGCTATACTTTAGGTCCTTGTATATTGTGACCTTTAGGGTTTAGTTAGGATAACGACAAGCCACGCTGTAGGGGCGTGGTGTCTTGAGGTTACTTTAAGCAGAGATGATTCAAAGATACTAGAGCAATTAACACTTTTATTAACAATGAGTATAGAACACACTTAAAGCAAGCTATACAATTAATAGAAATCAGGGCGTGGTTCTCAAAGGCTTCCTACGTGGTTCTTATTAGGAAGAACCACTTAACTTGATGTGCAGCTCAGCGGAAGGAAGAAGACTGCCCCAGGACGCGATCCACTTATATAGGCCGCCGCCGCTCGAAGGGGGACTAGTGATGCCACCGTCTCGCTCGCCGCGCACGCAGCCGTGCGTCGCGAGTCGATTACGTGACAATATTTACGAAGAAGTTGGTGTATTACGCTCACATTCAGCTGGCTATTTTTATGTGTATGGAACTATCTTCTACCAGACACATTCCAGAGAACTCCATAGGAACTAAGAATTTCTGTACAGAATAACTCAATACGTCTTTGCCTGACCTAGTACCTAATCGAAAAATAGATCTCATGCAGTCGCATTCACTAACGCTGCGACACCAAGCTAGTAATTGATAACAAATTATCTATATACCTAAACCTTCTTCATGAATCACTCTGTCTATTGGTGAAAACCGCATGAAAATCCGTTCAGTAGTTTTTGAGATTTTTATTTTTTTTATTGGCATTGATGGCAGATGAGCAAGTGGCCCACCTGATGGAAAGTGGTAACCGCTGCTCATGGACTTCAGCAATGTCAGGACACAGCAAAGCCGCTGCCTACCGCAGTTTATCGCGAACAGACAGACAGACACGACGGGGGATTTTGTTTTATAATATGTAGTAAAAACTATTACTCTGATGGCAATCAGCAATCATCGAAATTTAGCGTTTTATTATAATCAAAGATAATTAGTTGGCGTGATTGTTATGATGATAAGACTTACAAAAATGCCACAAAAGCGTTGTAAAAAGAAACAAGTACTAATGACTAATATACACAACGCAGATAAAATGCGCAAATTGAGGCAATTGCTAATTAGTTGTACGCTTCGTGGAATCAACTGACGCATGATAAGAGCGCGTATGTGATTTGCACGAGTAGCTTACGCATATAGCCCGTGTGAGTAGCTTGGATATCTAGCCCGCGCCATTACTTATGTATGTAGCCCATGTGAGCAGCTCGCGCATATGAAGCCCACGCGAGTAGCTCGTGCATGTCAAGCCGCGCGAGTAACTTGTGCATGTAACCCTCCGAGTAGCTTGTGTTTGTAGCCTGTGTGAGAAGCTTGTTTATATAACCTGTGTAGGTAGCTTTTGCAAATAATTCACGTAAGTAGCTTGGGTATGTAATCCTTCGAATAGCTTGTGCATGTAAAGCACGAGTAGCTAATGAATGTCGACCCGGCGAATAGCTCGTGCATTTAGCCCGTGTGAGTAATTTGTAAATGTAGCCCGCGCGAGTAGCTTGTGTAGGTAATCCTCGAGTAGCTCATTTATATAACCTTTGTAAGTAGCTTGTGTATGTAGCCCGCGGGAATAGCTTGGGCATGAAAACCCCGAGTAATATGTGTTTGTAGTCTGTGTGAATAGCTTGTTTATGTAACCTGCGCGAAAAGCAAGTGTATGTAGCTCGCACGAATAACTTGTGTATGCATCCTGCCTAAGTAGTCGGCGCAAATAGCTTGTGCATGTAGCCGGCGCGAGAAGCTTGGGTATGTAATTCGCGGGAATAGCTTGTGCATGTAGTGGAATAGACCCTTAGTACGATGAGCCAAAGTAAATGCAATCACACATATTCAAGTGCATGAAACAATTTCACAGCAAGTCAATTTAGGTAGAGCCACGAGCAGCGATAGGTCAGTGGGGAGATCAACAGACTGCAATGCAGAGGGTCTCGGGTTCGAACCCACATCGCGCACCTCTGACTTTCGGAAGTTATAAAACTTTTCGAAATTATGTGCGTATTGATTGACAATTATCGCCTGCTCCGTGCCTCGGAAAGCACGTTAAGCCGTCGGTCCCGGCTGCCACGAACATCTATGGCAGTCGTTATTGGGAGAGTGTCGACACAAAAGATGCCACTGGTTCGAAGTGTCGCCGGTCTGCACTGACTGGCCCCCACATAAGATAAGATAGGTAGGGCCACGCTGGTTACCGCATGAATGGGCCGGCTCGACCGGGGAAGTACCACCCTCTCACAGAAGATCGACGTAAAATGCAAATGGTGAGTGAGAACACCGGAGGCCCAGTCACCCTTCCCTTCCCAAACCCCGTCCTGCTCCATTCCCCTTTTCCTTCCGATAGGCAGTGACTTGGTTGTGTTTTTTGACATTGCTTCTGTAATGCTAAGAAAACACAGCCATGTGTATGAGCCACGGTCCTCGCTTACTATCAGGTGGGCCACTGGCTCGTCTGTCACCGATGAACGCAATAAAAAACAAAAAAGAATATCACCTACATAATCGCACACATATACATGCCCGAAGAAACAAAGGTTTGAAGATTTTTGATTTTAAGTTCGGTAAAGAGCCTTTAGCAGTTTACTAGGCACAGTACCAAACTCCGTGTGGCTAAGAATCTTGTAGATAACGTGTTTGTATTGAAATTGAGTCAATCGATAGTAATGGCAATTGATTATTACAACGGAATACATCGATATCCTAATCGCTACACGGTAATCGCTTCTTCAATCTGTGTTACTAAATTCACTTTATATTTCTTATTTTACTAAAGTACCTACACAAACATGTTCTATTTTTAAATAAATAAGCGAATAAATTGAATTTCGAACTGATGGCCACATCTCGTAATAAAAACTATTTAAAATAGAGATTTGCTCTTTTTGTCTTAACTAGGAAAATTTAAGGAATAAAACCTAGCCAAGTTTCAATATTATAAGTAAGTATGCATGGTAAATCAAAGACCCGATCATTCACCATAGCAACTAAAATATAGAAGCAGACAGAGTAAGAGATCGTACCTACTCACGGTAATAGTTCTGCACAGTACTACAAAATCAGCTGGGACTTGTTCTTGCAAGATCGAGTTTCGTAAAAGTGGTATTTCGTCGATTCACACCACGGGTTGTTCGCACCACGGTGTGAATCGCAGAAGGACCCATTTTGAATTAGTCGTTTCGCACCATGGTGTGAAACGGTGAATGCTTTTTTTGTACTTCGTCGATTCGCACCATGGCGCGAATCACCGAAGAACTATTTTTGAATTTGTTGCAATCAATATTTTAAATTTGGACACAAGATGCATTAAAAAGCGATTACGTCACAGTTTGAATCATGTCGGCTTCGCTCGCGTTAATTTAGCATTTGACAATCAATTCGGGTTGTACTCTGCTTGTAATATTATAATTCAATCATGATTCGAAAGACACGTGACACCATCTATTATCATAAGAACGTTATTGTTGTTTTCCTCGGGAACAGTAATGTTTTTCGGGATGAAAGGTAGCCTATGTCCGTTTCTGTACACCTGACAATGTATATGCAAAATTTCAGAATGATCGGTTCGGTGGTTTAGGCTTGAAAAGGTAACAAACAAACAAACTCATTTTCGCTTTTATAATATTAGTTAGGATTAGGATAGGATGCCGCTTCATTGGACCTACTCTTACTCTATACTTCACAGCAAAAACTTAAACAATATGTAACTAATCACTGTACACGTCGTCGTAAGCCCACTTGTACAGTACGATACAATAATTTTGCTGTCTTAGACAGCGGGTATGCAAGAACACTATTACAGCATCAGACATTTTTCTAAATCTATTACTTGGCTCAATACATCAAATCTAATGTCTTCGTTTCGGACACACTCTAACATAATATGTAATACATCCTCTATTACTCCGCACTCGGAACAAAGTGGTGATGGCACTTTTTCATTAAAAAAGCAAATTTATTAAGCGGAATGTGTCCGGATCGAAGTCTAAAGGCTGTTATCAACGTATCTCTGTTTGCAGTGAAATGCTCAAACCACGGACACTTCAAAGGTTCATTTTGCAATGTCCTATACCATATTCCTTTATCCCTGGATATTTCACAGAAATGACCTTTCCACATTTCAAAACAATATTCTTTAACTATGTAAAAGCAGTCTGAGAAGTATGCGGAAACATTAATAGACACGCCATTACAAGAAGCTTATTTTGCTAATACATCCACTTTCTCATTCCCGATTAAACCAATATGCGAAGGCTTACTTGCTTTTGCGCGTGGCTCCAGCTCCACCCGCGTGATACCTACATCAATAAAAAGTAGCATATGTCCACTCCCAGGTTTTAAACTAGAGGTAGTATCAAATTTCATCCATATTGGTTGAGTGGTTTAGCCGTGAATAAGTAACAGACAAACAGAGTTACTTTCGAATTTATAATATTAGTAAGGATTTATATTTAAATAGATTTCAAAAATTATTTCTGTGCCTCCTCTGACAAGTGATACAAGTCAAAAATCAACACTTTACAGGAAAACAAAAACTAGATTTTAGAAAATCTAGTTCGTGTTCTAAGTGGGCCAGGATTAACTTGAGTACTTATTTTTGTAGATAAAAACATTCCCTTTCACTATTCATTTACATTTTCGTGGTCAATATTATAGATTTAAAGTAATTGTTTTACCTTTTTTATTTCTAATACATCCTCTATAACGTGATAAATAATACAACTACAGTTAAATTATATTGCACTTATAAGTTGTCTTTGTGTAAGATGAAAAATTAAATGTGCAAATAAATATATTATATCACACTTATATCATGAAACACAAAAAATAATGTGTGCAGCATTTACTTATAGAGGTTACAACTTAAAATATATCTATTCACGATATTTTTGCAAAAATCCTGCCAGTTATATCACTTTGCACAAAATTATCTCCGAAACTACCGTAGATAGAAGAACGTAAGTTAGATAAAAGAAATCCTATTTTTCTGATTATTTCTATGTAAAAAATTACAAAAAGGGTACAACTCGACTTATATCACTCATCACAGGAGGCACTGATTTGTTGTTATAATGTAACTATTTGACTTAAATGATAAAAAAAATGTGAGTTGCCACCCCTTTCAGTTGAATTATCGTCACAACATTCTGGCGAGAACAATGCGAAAATCTTTATTTATTTTAATTTATTTATTTATAAAACAAATCACATATGTCATTACAGGAAAACCTAATGCGACATAGTGGACATTAATACATAATAATAGTAACTATAAATTTTGTTATTTATTTTTTTTATTTTTTTTTGCTCGTCATAATGACCACACTCCACCTGATGGTAAGCAGTCGTATGGTCTAAGAGCAGTGGCCTCCACACCGCCCTCATAGCAGCCGAGGCGATGTTGAGGTCTCTACTTTGACGGCCTGAGAAGGTGCTTTTTCACGCCCCGCTTAAAGGACCCAGGATTGAAGGAAGAAGCAAACACGTGCCTTGGCAGAGAATTCCATGCCTTGGTCGTTCGGCAGAGGTATGAGGACCCAAACTTGTTGGTACGCGCTCTAATCGACTCTACCGTGTAAGGATGGCATCTGAGCCCAGCATGCGTTGTTCTGGATAGGAAAGGGGAGGGCGGGGTAAGGTGGAATAACTCTTCAGAGCACTCCCCGTGGTATATTCTGTAGAAACATGCCAATGAGGCAATGTCCCACGTTGTAACAGATGACAATGTTGTGACACATATTGTAATGTCACACTCTCAAATTCTGCCAACGTACAGCAAAATATATCTAGACGTTTGAAATACTGTCGTGTGTAACGTTTCTTGAAATACTGTCAATATAATCGCCTCCTATGACGTAAGATTTACACAAAATACTGGGAAAGTAGGTATTTAATATCTGCCTATCCCTTCGGGGTTTAGTCATGAGTCCACATAATTATGTATAAACATAACACTGTAAGGCCTTGATAATATTTCTATTACAATGTTATTGAACTCGCGATAACAGCTGCTTGCATGATTCGTGACTGTAATATTGTTCTTCGTATGTTTTTTATATAAGAAATAGGTCGGTCATTGCCATATTTGCTTTGTGTATGGGGCCATTCATTTATTACGTAAGATGATTTAGGGGGGGAGGGGAGTCGATCATGTCTTATTTTTGCTTACAAGGGGGTGGGAGGGAGTCTTGATAATTCTTACGTAAGATCACAAATACACGCAAAGTTAAGATTTGAAAAAGCGCGGGCAACCGCGCGAGTGCCGAGGTGCGACTATCTATACATATAGAAGTTGAGACCCCATTTAAGAATGTTTCATATGATTGTTACTGTCCATCAGTACAAGATGCGCTAATAGACAGAATTTGTATAGTAGGTATGCTCTAAAAACTTTGCATCAAAAAAGGCAGCGCAACTTCAGAAAAAACTTCATGGGCATATCTCAAATATAGAAAAAGAAAAAGCTTCAGTCATATTTTCAAGGCGAGGCAAAGATGTTTTGTGGCGCATCGGGTCTGATGTAGAATGGGTGGACGTCGATGACGTCACAATCCAGAATGATCAAGAAGAAGCAATACCCGATATTAGAGATGGTCCAGTGGCAGATTCACTTTCTAAGTAGGTTTTGAGCACCTGGACTGAAAATGTTATGTAGTGTTTATGTCCAAATTATTAAAATGATTCCATCTAACATGATTGTAAACATTCCTAAAAATTGTTACTTTTAAAAATAAGCATCAAAGCCAACCAAACGTACCTATATTCATTTTTGCCTTTAGATTCTTACGTAATAAATATTAAACAGGGGAGGAGGGATCGTCCTATTGTTATTTTTCTTATTTACGGGGGGGAGGGAGTCAACAACTAGTAAAAATCGTCTTACGTAATAAATGAATGGCCCCTATCTGTACTCTCGCTTACATATCCCAAAGGGGCAGGTAGGAATGTATCGCACCTATATTTCACAGTACATCACTATAGTATTGTCTTCTGTTTACGCGAATGTTATTCATTGAAATTAAACTACTATATACGGATTTTATCGCGTTGTTTATTTGACACTTTATTACAACATTTTTCAAAACTGTTACACTACTATTACTATTAAACTTTACTAATTTTAAAGCTAATTAAATTATTAATATCCTTATCCCAAAACATCACTATGTTTTGGGATAAGGATTGACATTATTTCCTATCGATAGAGCTATCAAAACAGCATATCTCGGGCAACCCACCGGGCGTCAACCGATAGGTTGCCCAAGATACTGGTGGAAAGACGAAATAGCTGGCCTGAAAGAGATGAATTTTTTTTTAAAACAACTCTTGAATTTGTATCTTTTCCTGGGTCGCAGGGATCTATACACACATTTAAACAATGGACACAAAGATCACCTAGACTCGGAACAGCTATTTGTGGAACACACCATTTTTGTCCCGTGTGGGGCTCGAACCCACAGTCTCGGCGCAGTGACAGTGGCGAGGCGGCCATTTAAACCATTGCGCCATCCGTGCAGTCTTTGACTGTGCCCCATTGGTTTAACTTGGCACAAAATAGGAAGGAACGGCGCACTTAAACGGTAGAGGTTAAGATCCAGTTTGGGTCGCTGAGCCAGCGAAGTAAACTTATCATCTCTTAGTACATCAGTCTGTCAGGATGTCCACAAACCGTTACACTTTCAAGGTAAGTACGTGCTCTCCTCCTCGACAGTTTATCAGATTCTTCTCATCAAGAGTGCCGCGCGCGCGCACCAACCTACTGCAAAAGGCGCCTCTGAGGCGCGCACACAAAACCCTCAACCTCGTCGCGGATAAGCTAGACTTGTTCTGTTGCACAATGGGTGAATTCACAAGGATAACAATGTTTGTAATTGCCTATGGTAATGTGTAGGTATGTATAATAAATAAATAAAATAAAAATAAAATAAAAATCTTTATTTTCGTAAACATTTGGTGTTTCTTTAACCTAGTGTTTGGAGTATCCATTGAAGCATATAACAATACTTGTACTAGGACACCCCGCTCTTTCACATCTATACGTATGTTTACAATAAGGTAAGTATTAACAAAGTATGTAAAATTCCTTAATTAATAGGTGTGTGTGTGTGTGCACGCGCACGCGCACGCGCACGCGCACACACACACACGCACTCACACACGCACACAATTTTTTCCAGCTTTTGTCAATCTTTATACAAAAGCTGGAAAAATTGGCGTTAGAGGTATACATACATATATGTATGTGGTAGAAGATTATTATAATTGTTCTAATTATAATTATAATAATATTCTACCACATACACACAACACCATCTAGCCCAAACTAAGCAGAGCTTGTACTATGGATACTAGACAATGGATAAACATGTACAACATGTGTAACTTTGGATCCCTTTTTACGAAAATTGGGCGGACGGAGGAGTATGAAATATCGCACACTTATAGTTTATACAGAGAAGAAGTGACGAATGCTAATATTTATATAAAATATGTATAATAAATACATTAAATTAATGAAAAAACTACACGCACACAACCACGCATTTGACACACGCAGTCGAAGCGCGTAACTATGGTTACATATATCAATATACGACTATAATGATCATCATTATACTCGTAATATACTATCAGTTGGTCGAATTTCGAGCACTAGGCGACCGCTAGTAAACATAATATCCTGTAATTGTCCAGTGTCGTAAGAAGCTTTGTTGTCAGCGGAGTATCTTGATTGAAACCTTGGATGTGTTCCCTTGACATTGTTTCTGCAATGCCAGGCATGTACGAGCAGGTCAATGAACGGTAATTACCGCTTATAATCAGATGGAACGCTGGCTTACCTGTTACGAGCGGCAATTCATACTGATCTATACATCTATACAAATAAATAAAATTGAAGTATCTGTTTGTAATGTCAAAATAACAGCTTTTTATCTAATGCATATGAAAGTATATAAGGTACCTATGCGAAAACATATATTTTAAAATTTTTTGTCTGTCTCTCTGTCTGTTTGTTCCGGTTGAACCGATTTTGACGGGACTTTCACTGGCAGAAAGCTGATGTTATAAGGAGTAACTTAGGCTACATTGATTTTAGAAAAAAAAGGGTTCCGCGGAGACAAACACTTTCTATTTAAAATCTACGCGGACGAAGTCGCAGGTAACAGCTAGTCCTAACTAATATTATAAATGCGAATGTATCTTTGTTTGTTACTCTTTCACGCCTGAACTACTCAACCGATTATCAAGAAATTTCGCATAGGTACACGTTGTCAGAGGGAGAGAAAAGGACATAGAGCATCTTTCATCCAGAAAACAGTACTCTTACCTACTAACATAACCTACATTTACGCGAGTGAAGCCGCGGGCAAAATCTAGTATTGCTATAAAACAGAGACTCAACTGATTATTTGGATAAAACAAATTTAAACTCTGTTGCAATTATTAAACAGAAACATAATATTAGAATTTATAGTCACACATTAGAGTTCAAATTGCCTTACTTCCAAAGTTTCGAGGTAAGTGGTTTATTTTGAGTGCGATATACATACGTGGTATTGCAAAGGCGCCTACTAATTTTATTTAGCAAAATTATTACGACACATAACTACACATTGTATATACAACGAAGCATGGAACATGCTTGCTTTCTACTATAATTGTATAGGTAACCATTCATAGTAGTTTGTAGTAGGAAACTCACTAAATTACTAGAGGACTACATACGCTAGACTGCGCCGAGCGTAAGACAGTAATCGGCGCGGCCGCCATAGTAAAATTGTATGGAGGATTTGTAAGGTTTTTTGATAAATATGTATCTTTATTGTCAACGAATAACTTAAATATTTGGGACAGACAAATTGTAATATAACTATTCATGTTCCTTTAAGCTGTAAAATAGGATAGATTTCTACTGTTATAATCTAAAAATCACGTATCACGTAGCTTACGTTTTTGCATTTTACGTATTTACGTAATTTTGTAGGCGAAAATATTAATTATTTTAGTTTTTTACACGGAGTAATTGTAAGCACATTCATTGTTATGGTAAATGTATATTTTATATTTGTACTAGATGTTCCCGCGGTTTCACCCGCGTTTATCGTTACTGCGCCGCCCCCGTGGGTCGTAGCGTGATGTTATATAGCCTATAGCCTTCCTCGATAAATAGGCTATCCAACACTAAAAGAATTTTTTAAATCGAAACAGTAGTAATCACGCAGAATAAACCAGGAGAAACATCGTTTGTACTATGTCTGTAATGGGTAATTATTTTGCTGCAATGTTATTTTAAAACTGCGATATCTCCTAAGATATTCATTGAAATCGAATGATGTAAAGGGCAATTTTGTTTTAAATTAAATACTTGTGATGAATAACGTATTTATTTGGATAAGGATTAATATCATGTTTATAATAATAATAATGCATTATTTTAGAACAAATTTCGTTAGCATAAAAATGGTTATAGTGAGCCAACCTTAAAAGATAGACATATGCTGTCGCGGACTTTTTTTTTAGAACTTTTAAAGGGGAACAATTCTGTCATACATGATTTTTGCGAAACTTTAACTGTTTACGCAGCGCACGCAGCGGAAGCTCTCAAAAGGAAAAAATATCCTCCGACTTTGAAACATTCTTCATTGGCGCTCAGCTGCTATTGATCTTAGCGTGATGATATATAGCCTATAGCCTTCCTCGATAAATGGGCTATCTAACACTGAAAGAATTTTTCAAATCGGACCGGTAGTTCCTGAGATTAGCGCGTTCAAGCAAACAAACAAACAAACAAACTCTTCAGCTTTATAATATTAGTATAGATTAAACAAAAGTATTGATTTTATTCACTTATCCGTGACCGCCTGTTTTGGCACATTTCGCTCGGCGCAGTCAAAACCCGAAATATGTGTATGGTTGGTGGATCACACTCTCGACGAGAGACTATAAAGATACATATTTATCAAAAAAGCACTTCAAATCCTCCATACAATTTTACTATGGCGGCCGCGTGTCGATTTGAATATCGAGCTCTGTTATTCAGTCCAACTGTTAGGCGCAGTCTTAGGGTTTTGTATTAACGCAGTTATAAGCGTTGTATAGTTGCTCTTTGTTTTTAGTTAATATGAAATTAATTTTGTTAGTATACTAGCTTTTGCCCGCAGTTTCGCTCGCGTTAATTTAGAATTTGACAATCAATTCGGGTTGTACTCTGCTTGTAATAATATAATTCAATCATGATTCGAAAGTTCATCTATTATCATAAGAACGTTGTTGTTTTCCTCGGGAACTAATTTTTTTCGGGATGAAAGGTAGCCTATGTCCGTTTCTGTACACCTGACAACGTATATACAAAATTTCAGGATGATCGGTTCAGTGGTTTAGGCGTGAAAAGGTAACAAACAAACAAACTCATTTTCGCTTTTATAATATTAGTTAGGATGTACTATTTGGTTAATTTTAATTAAAGCACTTCACGGATGGCGTTGTGGTTCAAGTGCTCGCCTCGCCACTGCTGCCACGCCGAGTGCTGTAGGTTCGATTCCCACAAGAAACAAATACTTGTGTGATCCACAAACAGTTATTCTGAGCCTGTGTGTTCTTTGTGTCCGTTGTTTGAACGTTTGTAAAGTCCGGACATAGTACATAGACATTAGAGCCTCGCTGATTTCAGCATGAATGGGTCGGCTCGACCGGGGAAGGACTACCCTCTCACAGAATATCGACGTGAAATACCAGTATGCCTACTGTTGTGTTTCGTTCGGTGAGTGAGAGTGCCGGAGGCCAAATCGCCCACTTTCTCACTTCCCGCTCCTTCTCTTTTCCACTTCCATTCCTAAAGGGTCGGCAACGCGCAGGTGATGCCTCTGGTGTTGCAGGCGTCCATAGGCTACGGTGACCACTTACCATCAGGTGGGCCGTATGCTTGGTTGTCACCCTAGTTGTATAAAAATTATTTCTAGTGCAGGAGCAATCTTAAAAAAACAAGAAAGTACAATAAAATGTTAATATGAGTATTTTAGAAACTGCTTTGGTAGCTAAGAAGTAGTGTATGCAACTGCGGGTGGTCTGAGGTTCGAGTCGCATATTGGGTTTTCTATTAAAAAAATCTCTGTCACCCCCTCGGTGGACGGCAATAACCTCGCCCCTACTACATACATACATATATAGATTCACGCCTGTTTCCCAGAGGGGTAGGCAGAGTCTACGGATTTCTATTTGCCACGATCCTGACACACTTCTCTGGCTTTATTCACTTTCTTCACATTTCTAACACACATGCGCCGATTTACATACATATATAGATTCACGCCTGTTTCCCAGAGGAGTAGGTAGAGACTACGGATTTCTATTTGCCACGATCCTGACACACTTCTTTGGCTTTATTCGTTTCATCACATTTCTAACACACATGCACCGATTTACATACATATATAGATTCACGCCTGTTTCTCCGAGGGGTAGACAGAGACTACACACTTAAAAGTTTGTTCGCCGGTTTAAGGTGCTCTTAACCTGTCCCCTGGTACATAAGGTATAGGTATGTGACGAGCATGTTTAATGTTATAATTTAAGTTCTTGGAAAGTTATCTTGTAAGCATTTTGGGTGTTACATCTGTTAGCTTGTAACATCGAATGAATAAATAAATAAGATCTAAAACAGTAGCTCGTTAAATGTAGGCGAACTGCTGCTAAGGCTGACCCGCGCAAATTCGTCTGCTTCATATAGGAGAATTTTCCCCGTTTTCGCAACATTTTTCATTGCTGCTCTGCTCATATTGGTCGTAGCGTGATGCCTACCTATACCCTTCCTCGATAAATGGGCTACCCAACACTAAAATAATTTTTAATTTAAACCAGTAGTTCCTGAGATTAGCGCGTTCAAACAAACAAACAAACTCTTCAGCTTTATATTAGTATAGATATGAGCGTGAATGTGTGCATGTATGTACAAATAACAAGGTAATGTACCGAACCCGTGACTAAAGAGTATGAGAAAAATGCGTGTTCAATATTTATTACACATTTATAATAGCATACGCAAGTGAAACGCACACAATTTATTATTATATTATTATATAAATAAAGGGAAATAATATAATGTGGTTATATTTACGAATTTTATTGTGCAACTGGTAAATATTTCAGTCAAAAATACGATTTACTTTTATATGTATAATCTTTCTATACGTATGTGTCACTGAAATCCTCATAAACAGCTGGACCGATTTTAATCAAGTTATTTAGTGTGCTTAGCTGGGTCTTGAGATGGTTTGAATTCACAAATGGACCGGTAAGTGGCGGTGGCGATGCGATCGGGTTGTATGCAGAAACGTATTATTTTTTTGAAAAGTTATATAGTCACCATCAGTTGCATGTTTTTGTCACTTGTTATTGTAGTCAACATCAATAATTCACAAATGGTTTACTTATATGCTATCATATTTTCTAATTATAATATTAATGAGAATTACCTTCACGTAGCAATGAATAATTCGCAACTGTGTGCTAAGGGCGTACGTTCAAACGTTCGATAAACTTAGAACAAATTATATTAGCACCGCCGTAACCGCGACACTGCTACACCGATTCGATACATCAAGCAATTAATCGTATGTTTAATATTCTTATCACAAGTACTAAAAATGAAGAAACACACATTCCAGCGATTTATTTTCATTATATGAAAAGAACTATTCATATCTACGAAATAAATCCATCTTTGATGGCAAAATGAGATTCGGTAATTTTAATCTGACGTCACAAGATCAGATGTATCTTGGCCACATTTTTTACTCTACAAAATGCCACAATCTAGTGTGTTGGTAAGACCGGCTGGCTTGTAAAGAACAGAGATTTTTCTGCTGCTTAGCAGAACAAATCCTATCTTCAGCACGAAAAAAATAATGTAGTCTACAACTTTGGACAGGACGCTTACGCATAAATTTGGATTATGTTGAATTAATCAATACAATAAGAGAAAATTTGTAACACAAATTGGAAATAAAAAAATATATTATTAAAAAAATATATATTATTAAATTAAAAAAATCTGGTGTCAGAAATATGTCACAGTGACTACAACAGCAAAATATAAGTGGACAGAAAATACTAAATATTTATAACATTAGTATGTACATGCATCTTAATATACTACATTATCTGACTAGATATCGTACCATGAGGCCCCGTTATCTCTTATGAAACCAATATCGTCATCGTATGTTACCGGCTTATAAATAATTTATCTATCTATCGATTTTACGGTCAATCCTAGCTATCTTGTAGTATTACGTTTAGTATTGCTTTTGAATTCATACCGTAACCATGTGTCTGCTTCTATTCTTAATGTTAAATGCCTTGTTTGCATCGGGTAGTCTGCTCGATGAAGTGCGGATAGAAAGAGACAAACTAATGAACAAAGAACTAGAAATGATGCTTGGAAGTGACATTGAATTAAGTGACAGTGAAATAAAAGCCAATCAGATAATAATGGATCTTAAATTGGAGGAGTTAGAAGATAGTTTTCAAAATCCAAGGAATTTTACGTTTTTCAATAGGTTTTACGAGTACAAGGATACAGTGAAAGATACAAAATTATTTCAGTTACTTAAGAAGATGCCGAAAGGTGCGATACTACACGCTCACGACACGGCACTCTTAGATTCAGAATATTTGTTAAAGCTGACTTACTGGGATGATCTTTATGTTTGTTTTAATGGTGATGACGTGGAATTCCGTTTTGCAAAAACTACTCCCAAAAAGAAAGTACATCCTTGTGGTACGCAGTGGCAGCTGATGCGAGACGCGAGATACTCTTCAGGTAACGTCAAAAAGTTTGACGCTGAACTTAAAAGACATTTCAGTCCAGCGGGAGAAAATCTCGACGAAATTTATACTGACATCAATACCGCGTGGAGTAAATTTCAAAATTATTTCATTACCACTGGACCTTTGGTACAATACAAGGCAGCTTGGGAACAGTATTTTTATGACTCGTTGAAGGCAATGAGAGACGACGGCGTAATGTACTTCGAAGTTAGAAGTGTATTACCATCATTATACGACTTAGATGGAAACATCTACGACCCTGTCGCAACAGCAGAAACTTACAAGAAAGTTGCAGACAGATTTAAGTCAGATTACCCCGACTTTTTTGGTGTCAAATTAATCTATGCACCATTAAGGCGTGTTGAGCCAAAAACTATCAAAGAATACCTGCCTATAGCTAGAGAAATTAAGAAAAGACTGCCTGGTTTCCTAGCAGGGTTTGACTTAGTCGGTCAAGAGGACTTAGGCCAGCCTTTGCGGTCATTTTTGCCTGAGTTGGCTGAGGCTAGTAAGGAGTTCGATCTTTTCTTCCACGCAGGAGAAACAAACTGGAATGGTCTAAGCAGTGATGAGAATATATTCGACGCCATCGCCTTAGGTACAAAACGTATTGGTCATGGCTACGCAATTATTAAGCACCCAGTTTTGATGGAAGAAGTTAAGAAGAGGGATATTGCTTTAGAAGTGAATGTGATTTCAAATGTAGTACTAAAATTGGTTTCGGATGTGAGAAATCATCCTTTAGCGGCGTGGTTGGCTCAAGATATGCCAGTAGTTGTGTCTAGCGATGACCCTGGGATTTGGGGAGCTGAACTTTTGACACACGACTTTTACGTAGTCTTTCTTGGTGTAGCCAGCCGTCATGCAGACTTGAAATTGCTGAAGAAATTGGCTTTGAACTCTTTGTATTACAGTACGTACCCAAATAAAGATAAATTGGTACACGAGTATGAAATCCGTTGGACAAAGTTTATAGATAATGTCGTTAGAGATAAGTGGTGATTGAATCTCGATGATTTGATACTTGTTTTAAAAGTATTGTAGTTGTATTAATTAAAGTATATTTTTTAATTTGTTGGTTTTATTTTAGTTTCTCACGCCATAACGGTCTGAATCCGTAATAATAATTATTATGATATCATTAAATCCACCGTCCGCATATCCCAAAGGGATGGGAAGACATGTATTATACCTAAGTTGGCACCAGCTATGTTTTAGCAGTCCGTAATAGCCGTCAATAGGATACAAATCCAGACTCTCAGCGTGGTTTAACAAATAAACCTAATAACGCGTTACCCGACACAGTTACGGAAACCGATAAAGAGCCCGAAAGCGGTACTTATTTATTGTGCAACCAAACGAAGTAACTAACTAATCCTTACTAACATTATAATTTCGAAAGTAACCCTGTCTGTCTATCTGTCTGTCTGTTACCTTTTCACAGCTAAACCACTCAACCGATTTAGATGAAATTTGGTACAGATATAGTATAAAACCTGGGGAAGGACATCGGCTACTTCTTATTGATGTAGCTACCACGCGGGCGGAGCCGTGCGCAAAAGCTAGTATAATCTAAAAGACGGTTGAACTTACTCCTGTTTTTTCGGATCTGCCCGACTAGTTCCGAAACTAATTTTAAATTATGAGCGCGACGTCCTCTAACGCGACATAATAGTGTACTACGCGTCCACCACGACATGACAGCTGTCGTTGCGCTTGCGCCGACCGCCGCAGGGGAGTTTACCGATTGGTTGCTTTTCTGGGTTCGCTTAATATGAGTAGTTTGTTGCTACTTGCTATGCTTTTGGACATTTTGTGCCACGTCTATTTATTTCGATAGCCTTGTCGCGGTATAAATCTCTAGTTTGCCAGCACCTTGCCAGTATGCTTTAAGGGGACACCGCGAAAATTATCGTTTAGAATAGCTCCGTACGTATAGTGCTCATTGACACTCATCGTGTATCAATCGTTAAACAGCGGTCATAAGGTCTAAAATTGCGATGCGCCCGCAATGATAGAGAGCGCTTAGAAATTGCTAAAATCTTAAAATATTATTTTAAAATGATTGGTTTTAGTTTTGGAAATAATGAGCTAACAAATTACTAATATTGATGTTACGAATATATTTGAGTAACTTCCTTGTAATTTCAAAAATAGTAATTTTTCAGAGGTGTTTTCGAAAATAATTAAGATCGAGCCAAAATCACAATATCGTGTTTTTGAGCTAGGAAATTCTAGTAAAAGACGTCAATTTACCTGCATTAAAATTCTAGATTAATTGGTCTTCTCATAGTCCTATACTATTCGATGAATGTTAGTGCATTTTTTCAGTGTATCCTTTTAATCAATCACATTCTAATTTAATTTTTCAATGACAGCGCCTGCACTAGGAATAATTTGTGTCGCGGGATACTTTACAAACATTTAACACGGACACAAATAGCACATATTCGGCACAACTATTTTATAAATCACATTTTTGGATATTAAGATTTACTTTGAGGTTGATTTAAGTCCACTATTGTACTGTTTTTTTAGCCGAATAAATTTTATTATTATTAGATATTATTTTTTTTTTATTGTGTTATTATTATTATAATTCAACATACACACTTACATAATGGGATGCCACTTATTCTAATTTTAAAAGTGATATCCTAAGTAAATAGATAAGAAAATAGTGGAAAATTGTATGTACTCAAATACTTCATTATATATTCATTATATATTTACACTCATTTTTGTTGCGTATGGGGATTGAAATCACAACACTTGGCGCAGTGATAAGATTCATTTAAACCACTATGCCATCCATGTTTTTATATGTTACTAGCTTATGCGCGCGGCTCCGCCCGCGTGGTACCTACATCAATAAGAAGTAGCCTATATGTCCTTCCCAAGGCTTTAAAACTATATCTGCACCAAATTTCATCTAAATCGGTTGAGTGGTTTAGCCGTGAAAAGGTAACAGACAGACAGATAGACAGACAGGGTTACTTTCGAATTTATAATATTAGTAAAGAAGTAAGGATTATGATCACCACTTATCAAATCGTATGCAACAATAAAGTATTTAATTGCTGTAATAAAAATGTGGCAAGCGTTGCCTGGCAACAAATGTAATTAATTATTTGATAACGTCTACATCAAATATTTAATTAATGCTATGCCTAGTTTTAATTGTTGAAATACGCTTTAAGTTATTGAAGTTATCCAAATAATGAGAATTTTTATGATTGAAGGTGAGTATTGAAATTAAACTGCTATATACGGATTTTATCGCGTTGTTTATATAATATAATATAACAATATAATATTCTATCACATACACACAACACCATCTAGCCCAAACTAAGCAGAGCTTGTAGGTACTATGGGTACTAGACAATGGATAAACATACATATTTTTAAGCTAATTAAACTATTTAAACTATTTATATTTATGTTATTCTGGACCTCACTTATTGTCATAATATCAGCCTTGTACTAAACTGTCTCACTGCTGGACACGGGCCTCTTTTCAGTGTGAGAAGGGTTAGGCAGACTTCACATATCTTTTAGAACATTATGGAGAACTTTCAGATATGCATGTTTTCTCACGATGTTTGCCATCACCGTTAAAACGAGCGATAATTAAGTATTTAATACGCACATTTTCGAGTAGTAGAGCCTCGTTGATTTCAGCATGAATGGCCCGGCTTGACCGGGGAAGGACTACCCTCTCACAGAATATCGACGTGAAATACCAGTGTTCCTACTGTTGTGTTTCGTTCGGTGAGTGAGAGTGCCGGATGCCCAATCACCCCCTTTCCCCCATCCCGCTCCTTCTCCTTCCCACTTCCTTTCCTAAAGGGTCGGCAACGCGCAAGTGATGCCTCTGGTGTCGCAGGCGTCCGTAGACTACGGTGACCACTTACCATCAGGTGGGCCGTATGTTTGTTTGCCACCTTAGCTGTAAAAAAAAACGCACGTAACTTCGAAGTCAGAGATACTGTACAAAACCTTATCAAATTATACACCTAAACCTTCGTCATGAATCACTCTATCAATTGGTAAAAATCTCATGAAAAGCCGTTCAGTAGTTTTTGAGTTTATCGCGAATAGACAGACAGACGCGGCGGGGGTCTATGTTTTATAATATATAGTGATACTAAAAGCTGTTCCACCACATTCGTTGACAGACAGCCGCTAACGTTGATGCTATTAATATAACAATTAGATACGTTTACGGACCAAATCCTCTCATCTCATTCCTGCCAACCCCGGCGCCCGTAATGACGGCGTGAATGTTCGCAGTTACACCCCATTGCATCTCTGTCGACCCACTAATTAGTAACATTGAGGGCAAATGATATAACTTAAAAAATCCAATTTTTGCGTGATGCTTTAAGTCGCGCTAAATATAGATTCAGATACCTACCTCTCTCATTGCTTCACTTTCGTCTTTTATCTTGAACTTCTTTTCCCTAGGGACAGCAACACAGGGTTGAGACTCCTAGTATTGCAAGTGATCATAAACAAGGTAACAGCTTCCAATCAGGCTGTATTTCCACTTTTGTTAATAACGATTGCCTCAGTTCCGCAGCGGTTGTGAATGCGACTGCTGTTTATACGATCCCGGTTTCGATTCCCAGGTAATGTTATTGGGTTTTTTCAAAGGGCTCACTTCCTATTACGTAGGACCTAACATCAGAGTTGGTGAAATGTGAATCTAATAAACCTCTGCCAACCTCTTCGGCGACATATGCTTGAGAATATGTATCTATATAGCATAAAATAAGAAACTAAACCTTTACGCTTAACCACAAGACACGGACGTATAAAAAACCAAAGAAAGCATTATTTCTACTTCGTAATATATGGGATTAAATATAATGATCAGCAAAAATACTAATTGGTCAGCAAATATTGCACAGCATAACGAGCATCTATACGCCTCAAATCACTGCATTTCGTCTCGGAAGTGTTAGGTTATGTTAGGTTCCTTTTTTTAAACCCACCCAAAAATAGGAGCCCTACGAAGCGGGGCTCCGTCGACTTAGTTTGATCTCTTTAAAGTTTACGGGCCAAGCTGCTGATCAATTAGCTTTTTTTGCTGCGCAATTAGTATTTTTTTGCTATGCAGTTAAATACTACCCATAATATATTAAGCATATGGTAATTATATTTATATCACTCTTCTCTCTCGCTCTTTTTCAGAAAGACAGTGCATCTCTTTCTTTTCCAAAGTTACAAATAAATATGCCCGATATTAACAAATTGCGTGAGTTTTGTAGATGTGTAATTGGCACGTATTTTTGCTGCCACGTTACTTCCGCTTCTTTTTATTCGTTTATTAATTAACCATATTAAAACAATAAAAAAGCGAACACCGGCGTCCGGGCAGTAGTCGGAACGCCGGCGTCCGGACGCCGATGGCCGAATTATAGATCTTTACTTTCGAACTTATACCCGTTCTCCAATAGGCAGTTAATTTAATAAAGTTAAGTTCACACATTGTGTCGTTGTGGATCATTTCTTAGGGAGCCCATTAGCGTTCACACTAATTGGTGTCAAGTGGACGTAAAGATTTACAACTGATATATATAGACCACACAAGATTGTTTGTTGACGCGAAACGTTTTAGTGATGAAATGCTGAGTAATTATGGAACAACACTAATTAGGCTGCGGGCGTACGTTGTAATGGTCATCAAATATTGGAACAAATGTTGCTGTTTAACTCAAGACCGCAGACGTACGTTTTAACGGTCATCAAACATTGGAACAAATGTTTTGGTGATTTGGGTGTGTAGACCAAAGTTGTTTAGGAGCCAGCCCACCTAGAATAAAATGTTAGCAATCGGTAAGTCTTGCGTGTTTGTTTGATTGATTACAAGAAAATAGATGGGGTCATTTACAGTAAGGATTGTACACATTGTAACCGCTTACTTAGGCCCTTCGTACACGAGCCTACGCAAATCTTCGATACCCGTCGATTTTGGTCTCTAAGCGACTACCGCAATACAAATTCATAGAGGTTCGTACACAGGCACGCGTCGCCGACATTTGTACCTGTGTACGAACCTCTATGAATTTGTATTGCGGTAGTCGCTTAGAGACCAAAATCGTCGGGTATCGAGGATTTGCGTAGGCTTGTGTACGAAGGGCCTAACTCTTAAAACAATACATACATACATAGATTCACGCCTGTTTCCCAGAGGGGTAGGCAGAGACTACGGATTTCCATTTGCTACGATCCTGACACACTTCTCTGGCTTCATTCACTTTCATCACATTCCTCGTACACGCCCGTCGGTTCAAGGAGCTCTTAACCTGGCCTTTGTCCAGAACGCCTCCGATCTGATCGAGAAACATTCGCCTAGGTTTTCCTCTTGCGACTGTTCCATTCACACTAGCCTTATAAACTTTCTTAGTCAGTCTTTCCTCGTCCATTCTTTCTACATGTCCAAACAAACGGCAATAAAAATGCATACCTATACTCAACATTTTTTATATTTTGGATAGGTAACGTAATTTAAAGTGATAAAGAAAATTGTGTTAAACACAATCAACATTATTCTTACCATTTGTCTACAACACATATTGCTTCAATCTAAAGATCATTTTACTTAGTTGCGCCAGGACGTCGCGCTCATGAAAGAGATGGCTTAGTAGTCGTTTCGCACGAATCGTGCGAAAAGACACTTTTGTTAAATAATATTTTTTTGTAGTCGTTTCGCACACATGTAATATATTTTCGTGCGAATCGTTTCCGTCTGAAAACGCAGGTGTCGTTTCGCACGTTTTCTTTTTTATGTTAATAATAGTAGAGGTATTATACATTCGCGCACGAAGGTGATAGTTTTAAATAAAACAAGGTATACCAATAAATCAAAAAAAAAATATAATTATAAGTAATATTTATATTATGCACTTGAAAGTAGTGTGTGCACGACTGTATTTTGATATCTTTTTTATTAAAAATACAAAACGTGTGAAACGACACCTGCGTTTTTAGACGGGAACGATTCGCACGAATATATATTCCATGTGTGCGAAACGACTCCGAAAAAAATATTATTAACCAGTACCATTATCCACATAATCCTTACTAATATTATAAATACAAAAGTAACTCTGTCTGTCGGTCTGTCTGTCTGTCTGTCTGTTACCTTTTCACGCTCAATCCGCTGAACCGATTTAGATAAAATGTGGTATGCAGATAGCCTGAGACCCTGGGAAGGACATAGGCTATGTAACATCACGCTACGGCTCACGGGAGCGGCGCAGTAACCACAAATACCAATGACGCGGGTGAGACCGCGGGCACAGCTAGTAATTATATAATTATGTGGATAATGGTACTTGTTGTGTAATTAGTAATTACGTAAGTGTGTTATAAGATTTCTGTAATAGTATAAAATTAGTTTTATTATGCAATTTTTTGTTATCTCGAACAAAGAAAAATACTTAAAATGAAATAAATATGAACATTACGATTACCACTCATAAAGTGTCTATAATAATGGAGATTAATTTGTAATATTGGTCACGGCGCCATTGGCTTACTTATCTTTATTTAATTTGATATACAATATCGAATTCTAGATGGATAATAAAATAATCTTGGAGATATTTCTAACTCGATTAGACTTAAAACGTAATACTTATCTACTAATATTATGTGTTTTTTATACATAATCAGTGGGGAGACCAACAGACTGCAATGCAGAGGATTTCGGGTTCGAACCCACGTCGGAAAGTTCGGAAGTTATATATTTACTTACTTCGCTGGCTCAGCGATCCAAAGTGGATCTTGGCCTCCGACATTAAAGTGCGCCATTCTTTCCTATTTTGTGCCAAGTCAAAACCAAGACCTGAAAGAGATGAATGTGCTCGGAAGTTATATGACTTTTCGAAATTATGTGCATATTGATTGACAATTATCGCCTGCTCCGTGCCCCGGAGTGCACGTTAAGCTGTCGGTCCCGGCTGCCATGAACATCTATGGCAGTCGTTATTGGGAAGTGAGTGCCCTCTAATATCTTGACACTGGTCTAGCCTTAGGGTATCGTTAGCCTTCGGGTTGCGGAGGTCAGATGGCAGTCGCTCCGTATAAAAACTGATATCCAGTCTAATCCGGTTAGACTAGAAAGCCGAACCCAAGTGACTTGGGAATAATAAAGGCTAAGAAAAAGAAGAATCTCATGCCTCTATCCCGAAAGGGCCGAGGAACCTATTGCGGTTTGCTGAACACAGTTTTGGTTTTAATTTTTCCTTTTTTTATACAACTTATGTCGCAAACCAGCATACGGCCCACCTGATGGTAAGTGGTCACCGTAGCCTATGGACGCCTGCAACACCAGAGGCATCACTTGCGCGTTGCCGACCCTAAATATCCAAAATAGGCAAGTACAGGTATTTGGAGGAGAAATTAAAAACAATACTGTCAGGATCAGAGATACGAACTCAAAGCCACATGCACAGCAGTCGTATTCAATACCATTGAAAGAAAGAAAGAAATCTTTATAGCTATACAGCTGGGCACAATGTGTATAAAGATATAAAGAAATTTATTGAAATTAAACTACTATATACGGATTTTATCGCGTTGTTTATTTGACACTTTATTACTAAATTTTGAAAACTGCTACACTACTATTACCATTAAACTTTACTAATTTTTAAGCTAATTAAATTATTGAAACTATTAAAACTATTTATACTATTACTATACTATTATACTATTTATATTTATGTTCACACTTTCCCCGACGTTTCGGTTGCTTTTCAGCAGCCATGGTCACGGGGAGACTAAGATGGCAGTTGTCTCAATGTTCCAGTGTAGTTATTTCAAAGTACCCGAACATATGTAATTTAATCATGGGTGTTTCTATTTACGCAGAATGAGCTCAAAGTATCATGAAGTCTAGCTGTGGTTTGCTTCTTCTTGGGTTTGACTATTTGAATTACTGGATCCCAAGCTGGAGGTACATTCCAACCATCTTCTCTATTCGCGTAAACAGAAGACAATATTATATAAAGAAATAACAAAAATAATAATAAAAAAGGAAGAAATAAAAACACAGTAACATAAGATATTCAATAAACATCCTGACATGCGTTCCACAACTGCAGCAATCAGGATTCCAGTTCAGCATTTGCCTGGTCTCAAGAACCAGGCACTGGTCTTCCGCTGGAGATTGTCACGTACGGAAGCCAATAAGTATAACGATATATACATAGATATCTATAATTTAAAACATAGACAAAAGTTAAATAATTACACAATTGTTTTATTTTATTTTACATTTTAAGAAAAGTTACAGCTATTAAAGTAATAATTCAAATAATATAAAAAGGAAGGCCAATTACAAGTTTTCACTTATAGATACTATATGAGTAAAAAAAATAATTACAACGGTTAACATTAAACCTACACACATGATAAAAAAACAATTTATAGACTAAACATATTAATATTATTTACACTTAATAGTGAGTACATCTTTAGGTGCTGACTCCATAGTACCAATTGCACAATACCTTTTTCATATGTATAAAATAATTGCGCCAATGAGTCTCAATGTCATTGATGATTGAACCTAGATCGCCACCTATGAAGGTGACCGCTGTACTACTGAACTCACATAGTAACAATAAGTTGGTATTAATTGACGCACTAATTATTATCTCTATCAAATTATATGGTTCACAATAATTACAGATTAAGTAAATTTAAATTCTTTATTAAATGCCGATTATATTTGTCACCAACAACCAGCCTTGCTTCGCACGGATGTAATTTGGATTCCACACGTGTTTGAACTTAACCATTTGAACAAAAACGGTTATTGCGGTTTAATTGAAGTGAAACTTCTTTATCGAAGTATGGGAGAAATTTTGTAGCAGTGTAAAAAAAAATCGTCACGTTTTTCGGTTACGCGCCATGTTGCTTTTTTTATCAAAGTTTAGTATAGTGACGTAAAGAATATAATGTAATAAATTATAATAATAACATATACATATTAGTTTTGAAGTTTGGTTTGAAATAAGAATAACAATATATTAATTTGAAAGTGATAAAATAAAAAGACTTATTCAAATTTAAGTGAATTTACAAGAAAAGTGAGAGTGTTTATATATTTCGTTTTATAAATTCAACACGTATGAGCATGATTTTAATATTTATTTGAGGTTAGCCCTCACTTTTTGATTGTAAGTATCAGTGAATGTATATAAATCTGTTAAAATTAGCAAGTATTAATAAATATGACTGTAAATCTAGTGAACATTATTAATTCTAAAAACAATAAAAAATATAAATTAAATAATAATTTAAAAATAAAACAAAACACGATTAGAAAATAAAAATATGTATACGTACATTTTTTTTAATTATTCGTTTTTAATGATTTATTTATTCATTTTTAATTTTATAAAATCGTTGCATTTCTATAAGATTAACTGTCATCATATAATTGTATTACTTTGAAAAGATAATTCCAATTATTTATTCATAACTTGTGTAATTGATTAAGTCATTAAATATCTGCTTTGAATTATTTTTATTAAGTTATGAAATAAATATTAATATTAAAGTTAGTTAAATAATTTTTGTTAACTAATTAACTATTGCAAATAGTAGAAAAATGATATGTCGTAAAGAAGTTTCACTTCTTACCTGTGTACTCTGCTACACACACACATTTTATTTTATTAATTTTTTTTTTGTTCCTTTTCTGTGTAAAATATGGACTGTAAAGTTTCCGAAATAAAGATTTATTATTATTATTATTATTAAATATAACGTTTGCCGGTTTTTTACATAATTACTTTATAAAATACTAGCAGCGATAGCTCAGTGGGTGGACCAACAGACTGCAATGCAGAGGGTCTCGGATTCGAACCCACGTCGCGCACCTCTGACTTTCGGAAGTTATAGGACTTTTTGAAATTATGTGCGTATTGATTGACAATTATCGCCTGCTCCGTGCCTCGAAGAGCACGTTAAGCCTTCGGTCCCGGCTACCATGAACATATATGGCACTCGTTATTGGGAAATCAGTGTCCTCTAATATCCTGACACTGGTCTAGCCTTAGGGTATCGTTGTTAGCCTTCGGGTTGCGGAGGTCAGATGGCAGTCGCTCCGTGTAAAAACTGATATCCAGTCAAATCCAGTTTAGACTAGAAAGCCGACCCCGAGTGACTTGGGAATAATATAGGCTAGGGAGAACAAAGACTTAATAAAATATTAGGTAACGATTCTTACTCCCAATAAAGTATTTAAAAGGTAAGAAATACCTATTAATTGGCCAATGTTTCCACCGATGCAAGTCGGTCGAAAAGACCGGTAACTAGCATTATATTAACACAAGCTAACCCACGCAACTTCGTCAGCTTCGCATAAAAGAATTTTCCCCGTTATTTGCAATGTTTTTATTGATGCTCCGCTCCTATCGGTTGTAGCGCGATGTTATATATCCTATAGCCTTCCTCAATAAATGGGCTATCCAACACTAAAAGAATTTTTCAATTCGAACTATTAGTTCCTAACATTATCGCGTTGAATCAAACAAACTCTTCAGCTTTATAGTATAGACTATATGTGCCCGCGGTTTCACCCGCGATTATCGTTACTGCGCCGCCCCCGTGGGTCGTAGCGTGATGTTATATAGCCTATTGCCTTCCTCGATAAATAGGCTATCCAACAATAAAATACTTTTTTCAAATCGAACCTGTAGTTCCTGAGATTAGCGCGTTCAAACAAACAAACAAACTCTTCAGCTTTATAATATTAGTATAGATAATAGTTAGGCATATACCAAAAGTTCTTTTTTGTGAGTAATTATGAGCACTAAAAGCATATTGTATAGGTACTAGCTTTTGCCCGCGGCTTCGCTCGCGATCTGTAACTTTTTATAGTTGATTCCTAGTTTGGTAAGTAGTATAACGTTAAATATAATATTTTAAATAACTTTCGTTCGTAATAGTATCTAATTTATTTCTATAGCATAATTACGCCCCCGCGGCTTTGCTCGCGATTAGTTTACGACTGGCCTCATAGCCGGGACGGTCAACAAAAAGAGTAGCAGGATTACCGATAGTGACGCTGGCGTTGATTGCAACAAATCGCACTCTTAATAAAACAGGCCTATCTGAGATTTTCAGATTAAACAAATTTGAATTCTTTTGCAATTACTTATCACAAATATAATACTTATTAGAATTATAGTCACGCATTAGAGTTCAAATTGCCTTTCTTCCAAATTTTGAGTTAAGTTAGTATTTTATTATGAGTACGAAATGCTCACAAAGATAATCGTGACAGGGACGACAGATAGTCACCGCAGGACATCAATTGAGAGCTTCAGCATACACAACATTGTCAGTGAGCCCATCCGGAATATGAAAATAAAGCCTCCTTGGACTGCTCACACGGGAAAGAGCGACGTAAAGTTGACCATGTGAAAAACAACTCAGGCCAAGCCAAATTCGACCTTCGGCCCTACGTTTACAGCGCAACGTTAGTAAACTGCGGATGACATAAAGGGCGACAAACTTATTATTTGCGGTTGGTACAGTAACCGTGTCTAGAGATTGAACCGCAAAATTAAGTTTGTTTTTTAGTGTATATATACTTTTCCGGATAAAAAGTACCCAGTGTGGTGCCCAGGTTATTAAAGTAAAATAATACGAAGTTTCATCGTAATTGAACTGGTAGTTTTTGCGTGATGCTTGAACAAACAGACAGACAGACAAAAAATTTTTAAATCACATTTTGGGTTCGGTTTCGATCTAGTAACACCCCCTGCTATTTATTTTTTAATATTTTCAATGTACAGAATTTACACTTCTACAGATTTATTATATGTAGGTACCTACCTATAGATATCAAGTATGTAAAATGAACCGACCGCATGCATTGCGTCATTTATTATTAGCTAGGCGACCATTTCTGCAATGCCGCACATTCCAGTGTGCCTTCTGTACTCTTATAAGTAACTTTAAGGTATTAAATATTAGCATGTCTAATTATAAGGTCTAATATATTTTTTTCTTTTTTGTATGAGGGGGATGACTGTTGGGACACGAGAAGCATGATGCAATAATATTTGATATTGCACCATGTACTATCGACTTCAGCGACGGATGACCACTCCTAAGGTTAAAAATTATGTGGTGTCGTGGGACACCAGGTAGGAACGAAGTTCCTTCGGCTAATGAAAAGAGAGGCTAAAGAGGGAGAAAGAGAAAGGTATTATACACTACTCGCTTGTGTATGCGACTGTCGCGCCTGCGCACGTCTCATTTAACGGTTTTATTCCACGCACTTTTTTCCACGGATTTTTTCTTACGGTTTTACTATCACATTTTTTTCAGTTCGGTCGCGCAGCAAAATCTCTATCCCCTCCAAGCCTGCCGTAAGGAACTTCGTTCCAAAAATCGCATAGCAGGCCAATACTTGGTACCCGTACCCGTGACACGCCCCTTTCTTTGTTTGAGTTTTTTTACACTTTACATTTGTTTACTGATTCTAAGGCGATACAAACTCAACTGGTCAACATGTGCAAGCGAAAATTTTTCTGAAATGGTCATCCGTCGCTCAAGCCGATAGTACCTACATTACAATGACGCGGCGCTTGCTGCACCAGTCACTCCAGTCAGTCACTTCCCTCCCGTGAATGTAACAACTAATATACTTGGTTTGATTCCGCGCAAATAAATGCGGTTCACATAAGCACCGTTTTATTACTGTGACCCTCGGCTGGAGAGACTAGACACGTACGTCTATACAAAATAAGTATAGACATAACATTGTATACTATTTTATGTATCTACCATCAATATGTTTCGTAGCGTACGTAAAATAATGATTTTTATAGGCAACATTTTGATACCTGGGGTTACATTGTTATAATTTAGGTAGAAATCTATATTTTAACCTATTTTATTTTTATTTTATTTTATTTTATTTGCATCAACTGCTCACTGCACTTACAGTTACCCAACGCGTGCAGTGAGCCATAATACATACACAACATATTATTTATAACTTAAAAATAGTGAACAGTATTTAACAAATTTATTAATTTTATCGAAAAATATATCAACTTCTGGATATTGAGCCACCAGAGAGTTGAGAAGTCTCATAGCCTGATTGGTCGGAGCAAACTGAGCAGTACAAGTACGCACCCTCGGCACCGCCAGCAATCGACGCGATCGCAGTTTCGTGTACTGGTCGGGCACGAACAGGGCACAGCGACACAACGCGGATGGGTTGTCAACCCTATTGTGCAACAACAAATAGAAATGTACCATGAGGGCACATTTACGTCGCAATTCAAGCGTATCTATTCCTACCAAACCCGATACGAAGAGGGAAGGATATAAATACGGGTAATATCCACACATTTTTAAAAACAGATATCTAGCGAACTTACGCTGCACACGTTCTAACATTAGGGTATACTTTTGTTCGTGCGGATCCCAGACAATAGAGTTAACTCTAAAATACTGCGAACAAATGAAAAGTATAGTGCCACAATGGCACTCCTGTCCTGAAATCGTGCTGATTGTCTCATGACGAAACCTAACGATTTAAAACCCTTGCTGCACAGTTTCGTTATATGGTCATTAAATGTCAGCCCAACATCCATACTTAAACCTAAATCGCGTATCTGCGTTACGCGCTCCAACGTTTCACCCGCAATTTTGTAGGTGTATACATATGGTGATCGTAATCGAGTAAAAGTGATAATTTTGAAAATAAAATTAACTCCAGCTGGTTACGGACACCCCAGGCAACAACATTCTCGATGTCTTGTTGGAGCGCGTCGCTGTGTTTGGTACATCCTATACTCAAGAACAATTTCAAATCATCGGCAAACATGAGACACCGTGCCATCTTAACGGCATTCGGCAAGTCGTTTACCATAATTAAAAACAAAGTCGGTCCTAAAACAGAACCTTGACTCACTCCAGCTCGAGTATTATATGGGTCAGATCGATGCTGAGATAATTGTACGTACTGGGTACGGTTTCCCAAATAACTTGCAATTAATTTCAGAAGTCTAGGCGTGTACCCGATGCTAGAACACTTTTCTAGCAGCACATCATTATGGACGCGATCAAAAGCTTTTTTGAAGGCGAAATAAGCTGCATTCACTTGCTTATTCCGATCCATCTCGCTACCGTGAAATCGACAAATTCTAATAAATTTGAAGCCGTCGATCTGCCGGTTCTAAAACCGTGTTGGCTGTCGCTCAGCCACGGTTTAATTTTTTTTTTCTCAGGGGAATGCATTACGCACACCCGCTCCTGTCGACGCGGTTGGAAAGCCGCGTCGGCAACAGCGGGTAGTGTCGGACTCGCCGAGGCCCTTACAATAGTGGGCCACGGAATACCGACTAAACCTAACTGCGGCGCTCTTCCCGTCTATCATGGAGCGCCGGAGGATCTCTCAGCTCGCTCAGACGTTAGCCTGGCAGGGCTACGACCTAAGACATAACCATCTAAGGCGGGGGGAGGAGGTGAGCGTAGCGGCGTCGCCTCCTCCCCAGCCTTGCTCGGCGGAGCGGGTCCGCATTGGCGTCGGCCTCCCGTTCCCGCTCCACAGCCTCCTTCAGGAGCATTACTGCCTCACTGAAATCGGCAACAGCTTGCCAGCACCTGTCGCTGGCCAACATGGTGCTCACTATCACACCCAGCGACAGGTCCCCGCCAGTGACGGCAGTCAGGTCGCTCCGAGCAACGGTTTAATTAGCCTAACAATATGTCGATTGAGAATAGATTAAAATACTTTGGCAAACACTGACAGTATAGCAATGGGTCTGTAGTTGATGACTTGAGACCTGGAACCATCCTTGGGTATAGGTGTAACACGCGAGACTTTCCATGCATCAGGATAACAGGAGGTTTTCAGAGCCAGATTTAAGATGTACAAAAAAGGCTCCTGTAGCACCCCAATGCAGTCCTTTAAAATATAAGCAGGTATACCATCAGGGCCAATGGATGATTCAGCTTTTAAATGTTTAACCGCCCGCGTAACATTGATTAAACTAATATAATCTACTGCCACTCAACACGGACTTACGGCGGCAATTAGATTGTCGCTACTTATATTAGTCGACAAAGTAGGTGGGTCTAACAAGAAAACGGATTTAAAATAAGTTGAAAATGCATTTGCAGCATCTAGCCCTGACACAACCCTATTATCATATTCGAATTCAGAGCAGGAGTGCCGTGATGAACGCTACTGCCTTACAAAGTGCCAAAAGGTCTTCGGATCGCTCTTTATACTTAATTCAGTTCGCTTGATATACTCTGCGTAAGCTAATTTGATTAGTTCTTTCGTTCGCTGTCTATAATATTTAAGCATTTCCATATTAAAGTCCAGATTTAAGGCTCTAAATGTTTTTAAAATGGTATTGCTTACTTTTTATATTATTTATTATATCGCACGTATACCACGAAGGATAAATGTACCTGCTATTGCTCCTAGCTCTTTTAGTGGGAACGTTCGCATCAAAACATGTTTGTAATTTTGAATACATTATTCCTACCGCTTCATTAATATCAGTCGAATTTAATACATCAGACCAGTCTAATAATTATATATCTTGGTAAAGGGAACAAAAATTAGCTTTTTTGAAGTTCCATTGAAGTGTATGGTTCTGCGGGTTGAGCGCCACGGTCTTGTATAGAAGACAATCATTACCGTACCTTCCAAGCCACGACTTTATTAGTAGACAATGTCTAATCGTAACATTTATTAATAAAATACATAAAAAAATGGTTTATTTTATTTTGTGCGCAATTTTACTGTTGCCTTAAATCCTACTCTTACTTTTTTATTTGATTCGGGGCCTTTATTTATTTTAAAAACAACAAAATAGAGTAGCCAACATTTTTCCTCAACATTTGTCATAGATTTACAGCTTGGCGCTGGAGGACATATCGCTCGGACCAATTATCATGCAAAAGGAATAAAAGAGATTGTCCTACGTCACTCGGTTAATATAGTTTTCTAATGATGAAAGATTTTTTAAAATTGGTGTAGGTATTAGTTTTTAAGTTAAATTCTTACTAACAAACAAACAAAAAATCAAGTATTTCCTCTTTATAATTATTTATTAGATGTGCCCGCTGTTTCACCCGCGTTTATGATTACTGCGCCGCCCCCTTGGGTAGTAGCGTGGTGTTATCATGTTATATAGCCTATAGCCTTCCTCGATAAATGAGCTATCCAACACTAAAAGAATTTTCAACCAGTAGTCCAGTAGACCTTCCTGACATTAGCGCGTTCAAAAAAACAAACAAACAAACAAACTCTTCAGGTTTATAATCTTTATATATATAATTCTTCTGTACGTGTCTTGAAAGTGAACTCCTGCTAAACGGCTGGATCGATTTGAATGAAACTTTTTGTGTGTGTTCACGTGGATTCGATGATGATTTAGACATGCGGTTTTTTTTTCTCTTTTGTACAGGAAAACGTCTGTCGGGACAGCTAGTATTAGTATAGATTAGTAGGTATTGATATAAGTAGACAAGCCATGTACCTAGTTACGTGTTACGTGTGATAGCACGGATGGCGTACTGGACGACACGCCACTGCGAGAGAACACCGAGTGTAGTGAATTCGATACCCATACGGAACAAAAAGTTATGTGATCTTTAGATAGTTATCCAGAGTTTGGGTGATTTTTGTTTCCATATTTTAAAGTCCCCACTACACGGGGTTATCAATAACCATATAAATAAGCTGTATATTCTGATAAGGAAAGACCCATGATAAGAATATAGAGAATTTAATTGTAGATATCTCCAGTAACGTTTAGATAAAAATATATTTGATAACGGAATAGGTATAATAAAGATACCATCAGCAAAACTAAGCAATAGGGATTAAAATATTTTTAAATTGATCACGTACAATTTATCATGATCTCACGTCTACAACATCTAAGGGTCAATTCAGATCAGGCGGACGCTTAAAATAGTACCTATGCAACATTAAAATCTCGTTCAATAAACAGTTACAAAGTATTTTAAACGTTACCTAAATGGGATAAGGTTGATATTTATCATCACTTGAAAAATGCTCGAGCATTTTTCTGCCTGATCTGAATTGACCCTAACGGGTAGACAGAGGCGCTTTACACCAACATTTCTCTAGATTGGCTTTAGGTCACCACGTAATAAAGGCCAAAATATTATCGTCTGCCATATTGCCAGACAGCGTGCTACCTAAAGGCTCTTACACACAATACTGGCAGCACGGGCCGCCGCCGGCTTTTGCAGAACAGCACGTGCCGCCGGCTTTTGCCGGGCGTTCGTGCCACCACCGGCATGTGCCGCAGAAACTTGCACAAAGCCGCCGAACATCATTCCAGTTGTGACAGTCGTGTAGAACGCTAGCCGCACGGTACGCCGGCATTTCCGGTTGGCAATGCCGGCGGCTCCTTTGTGCGGCAAAACCGGCGGCTTTGTGTGCCGCCACGTACACCACGGCTTGACCGCCGGCAGTACCGGCACTGTGTGAGCCTTAACCTTTTCACCGCCACGGACGTCCATTCACGTCAAATTAAACCGTGCTCACGACGCCCCCGACAGCATGGCACGTCGAAAATACGACTATTTTACAGTTCAAAATAAACATAAAAAAATATGTTTGTTATGTTCCTATTACCTATTATTTAAAACTACACTAATCATCGCCTGGCGTAGGGGGCACGACGCTATTTTTATGCTGTGGCGGTCAAAAGGTTAAGAATTTCTTCAAATTCAAAAACAAACGACAATGAACAATTTGGCCTATGAATCAACACACATCTACCTAAACAATTATTTGTATTTTATTTTATGACTTAATAATCAATCATTACAATCTCACGGACACTTTCGATTCTTGTTTTCGATTTAAAAAGTATTTACGCGATTTCAAATACACCGGCATCCATTGTTTTAAATCTCAGCCACGTGGTATTGCCATGCCTACAGTTTCAACAATATGTGTACGGTTTTATCAGATAAATTATTTCTTATTTAGCTTTTCTGTAATTTTTCTTACGTAGTTAATACGAATACTATTCTTTAAATATCTACTATTATTGAAATTCGTCATAGATATGTCATGATCGGTACATAAGTGTTGCCGACGATATCTCAATGGAGTGTATAAATGAGACTAGTGGACTGTAGTTTGAAATGTATAAAGAGTTACAATATTTAAACTAAATATGAGCGCGTAAAAACAATAGTTATGATGCGCGAGTGCAGCCGTGTGTGATCGTGTCTGTGGCTGACTGCCGGTGCGGCGGGCGAGCAGTCTTGCCAACTCTTGTAAAGTCGAGTCGCTAAATTCAATATCAAAAGTCGCCAGAAAGTCGCTAAAACTGATTCTGGTTTGGTTTTTCTACTTTCAGGTAGTGAATTCCTAAAAAAAAAGGTCAGCCTGCCTACCTGTGGAGTGCTCCAGAGTAGGCGTGCTGAACATTTTTTTTCTTAGTCGTTTTCTGTCGAAAACCTGGATATTTTATAATTTTTCCTATATATATCTCTTCGCATTGTATAATTCTGTCGAATTAACAAAAAATTTACTTATTACATGGCCTAAAGTTGTTTTCATTTGTACTCCAAAAGTCGCCAGATAAGTCGCTAAAAAATTTAATTTTTTGTCGCTAAGACATACACGAAAGTCGTCATTTCTATCGACAAAGTCGCTAAATTGGCAACAGTGGCGCCGATGGCTGGAGTGGGGCGGTGCGCGGTGGGGCGATGACGTAGAAGTCCCGCTCGCGCTCCGATCAGCGGTTAGATGCATGTAGAGTACTCGACAATAAGTCAGAGGCCTACGGGCGGCTTGAACAACTCTTGACAACAGGTTGGCCACTAACCACACGAAAAGAAAGAAGAAGTATTTCAGTTAAGTAGTATGCAATATTCAGAAGTGTCCGTGACTTATATTCACTTTTAATTGAATGTGGTCATCATTAACCACATATTTATCATTGTTTTGTGACTGTTGGTTCTTAGGCTAACAATGTATGGCAGCTGTACAATGTCCTTTGCTCAAAATCAAATCAGATCAAAATATATTTAAGTCACAAAGTAATACTTATGAACGTCAAGGATACACTAAACAATAATAATTATGAATTTACATTTACATTTACCTGTTGCCTCGTTCAGCAAAGCAAGGGCGTACCTACAACTAAAGAAAAGAACGGGCAAGAAACTCAAGGCCACTCTTTTTAATCGCCAATTTTACAATGCTGCTTGTTTTACAAATTACATTTGTTAGGCTGAACCATTATACTATTTGCCAACTACCGAATTGAACGGGTCTTTCGTCGATTCAAGTCAAAAATAGTTCTTCGGTGAGACTAATTCAAAAATGGATCCTTCTGCCATTCACACCGTGGCCGAATTAGTAGTTCCTGAGATTAGCGCGATCAAACAAACAAACTCTTTAGCTTTATAATATTAGTAGATATAGATGTGTGGGTGTGTTGTATGTGGATGGATAACAGTGCGGTTTACACACAACATTATACTTACAGAACTCTCAGACATGTAAGTTTCCTTACAACGTTTTCCTTTACCATTAAAGCGAGCGATAATATTATTTACTAGACGTCCTCGCGGTTTCACCCGCATTTATCGTTACTGCGCCGCTCCCGTGGGTCGTAGCGTGATGTTATATAGCTTATAGCCTTCCACGATAAATAAGCTATCCAACACTATAAGAATTTTTCAATTCGAACCAGTAGTTCCTGACATTAGCGCGTTCAAACAAACAAACTCTTCAGTTTTATAATATTAGTATAGATTATCAGCGATAATGTAATTTACCTGCACGTATGGCGTAGTGGTTGAAGTGGTCGCCTCAACACTATCATTACGCCGAGTATATATTTGAAGTTTCGAATAGTAGAGCCTCGCTGATTTCAGCATGAATCGGCCGGCTCGACCGGGGAAGGACTACCCCCTCACAGAATATCGACGTGAAATACCAGTATTCCTACTGTTGTGCTTCGTTCGGTGAGTGAGAGTGCCGGAGGCCCAATCATCCCCTTTCCCCCATCCCGCTCCTTCTCCTTCCCACTTCCTTTCCTAAAGGGTCGGCAACGCGCAAGTGATGCCTCTGGTGTCGCAGGCGTCCATAGGCTACGGTGACCATTTACCATCAGGTGGGCCGTATGCTAGTTTGCCACCATAGATGAATAAAAAAATAAAAAAACTCACATGGAGCAAACATATGTGATTTACAAATGGTTATTTAGTGTTTGGGTGTTCTTCGTGTACGTTGTTTGAATGATAAGATAAGTCCCCCGCAATACAGGAATTATTAAAAGTGTAGCAGATGGATAGTATTAAAAACAAAGAAACGCACTTTAACATAACTGTTTAATACACACAACTTCGAAAAGAGGTCATCGCGTCCCTCCGCATCGAACTTGAGACCTCTGCGTGGCTATGCGAGGCACCCACTAGGCTATCCTTGCTAATTCCCCTATATTATTTAACTAGATATGCCCGCGGTTTCACTCGCGTTTATGGTTACTGCGCGTCCCCCGTGGGTCGTAGCGTGATGTTATATAGCCTATAGCCTTCCTCGATAAATATGCTATCCAACACTAAAATAATTTTTCAATTCAACAAAATCTTCAGCTTTATAATATGGTTTACCTACCTAACGTTACCAGATATAGTAAAATATAACAATCAAAAATAGTAAATGATCACCAAATTGCACAGCAAAATATATTTAAAGAGATCAAAATAAGTCGACGAAGCGCCGATCCGCGGGGCTACTGTTTTTGGGTGGGTTTAAGAAGGAACTTAACATAACCTAACTCTTCCGAGACGGAATGCAATGATTTGAGGCATATAGATGCTCGTTATGATATATTTTAGTAAGCATATTTTGCTGCGCAATTACTATTTTTGGTGGTCATTATATGTAATCCCATATGATATTAGTGTAGATAAAATCACTAGTCACGTTACTATACCTACTACTAGAAACGACTTACTATAAAAGTTTGAAATAAAACAAACGTAATAAATAATAATATACTGTAATCGATCCACAATCATTTGAAAATAACTTGTTATTCTTGTTTTGGTCCACAACACAGTTGATCGCATAGAATACCATCTATGAACTTTGACCAACGATTTTCAAACTCCTTTATCATTTCTTCTTTCTTAGGATACGTACTGTAGGCCAGAGAATTTAAAGCCAACTTCTTTAACATTCTCAAATCCGCATGCCGATTAGAAACGCCCGCAAAAACTACGTAGAAATCATGGCTCATAGGCTGAGCACCCCACAAGCCAGGGTCGTCGCTAGACAGAAGAACGGGCATACCGGACACCAACCAAGTTGCCACAGGATGGTTCCTTACATCTGCTACGAGTTTTAGCACCATATTCGATATCACGTTTACTTCTATTCCAATATCCCTCTTTTTAACCTCTTCCATCAGAACAGGGTGCTTTATCATACTGTAACCGTGCCCTATACGTTTTGCGCCCAATGCGATCGCGTCATACAGATTGTCGTCACTGCTTAAACCATTCCAGTTGGTCTCACCAGCATGTAGGAATAAATCAAACTCGGCTCTGGCTTCTACGAGCTCAGGCAAGAAGGCCTTCAATGGTTGACCTAAATCTTCTTGACCGACTAAGTCAAATCCTGCAAAAAAATCAGGCAATCGCTGCTTAATTTTACGGGCAATCTTAAGATATTCTTGAACATTTTCTGGTGTAGCCATTCTTAATGGTGCGTAGATTAACTTAGCACCAAAAAAATCAGGGAAATCAATCTTGAATTTATCTACAACTTCCTTATATGTTACGGCCGTCTCAACTGCGTCATAAGTGTTGCCATCTAAATCGTACAAGGGTGGTAAAATACTTCGTATTTCCATGTACATTACACCATCGTTTCTCAAAGCCGTTAATGTATCGTAAAAATATTTTGCCCAAACAGGCTTGTATTGCACCAAGTTGCTAGTATAGATGAATATGTCTTGAAATGTATACCACGCAGCGGTTATATTTGGATACACAGCATCATGGTTTTCAACCACCATACCAAAACGTTTCTTAAGCTCAGCGTCGAACTTTTTAACATCTCCTGAAGCATTTCTCGCGTCTTTCATCAGCTGCCAATGCGACGTGTCATTACCAGGATCATGACAAGGACACGTATTAGAAGCAGGTTTAGGCGGTTGATCATTATTCGGAACAGTTTTCGAAAATCGAAAGTCCTCAACTACTCCTTTATTCATATCAACATAAAGATTGTCCCAGTACGTTAATGAAAGCATGTAGTCTGCATTTAAAAGGCCTGTATCGTGAGCATGGAGTATCGCACCCTTCGGCATTTTTTTAATCAACTGGAACAATTTACAGTCAGTCACTCTGTCCTTCCAGTCAAAGAAATGTTTGTAAAATGTAAAGTCCTCCGGATTCTTAAAGGCATGTTCCAATTTATCAATTTTTAGGTCCATAAATATCTTGTTCACTTTTAATTCTGTTTCACTTAGCTTGATATCATTGCCGAGCATATTTGTCAATTCTTGATCGAGTAATCTCTGCTTTTCTTTTGTCACCTCCTCCATGGCGCTGGTCGAAATTAATATGACATTTGATAGTAATATTAATAAACGCATGATTGTGATATGAAGTAGAAAGCAATACTAAACTTTACGCTACAAATAACACAAGTATATCGAAAAGAGAAACTGATTGATACTTATGTAGATAAATTTCTTATAGCGGGTAGTTCACGACAATGAATTGAATTACGTGAGTAGATGTTGAAAGAAATACGCTAGGCCGTGATTACAAAACAAACAATAACCTAACTACGTGTAAAAATGTTTGTGAATAACAAACTAGGTCAGACAATGATTATACAGTTTGTAACAAAATAGTGTGGTCATGTTAAAGGCTTGTAACTTATACTTATTTAATAAAACGAACAGTTGACAAATTATACCAAAAATATACCGACTAATTTAGTTTGCGTATATTTTATTTACTTGGATGCAATTTTCTATTTTGTATGCCCGGTATGTTTTGCAATGCCTCATGTATTATGTTTAAACTCAAGTCTTTACAGACATAGCCTCAAAGTATAAGACTTACCAAAATTTTATAGCAATCAGTTAACTATAAACTGAAACTTTAAAAAGTGGTAGGAAATTGATTTTAAATTGGCTTATGTTTAACTTATCACCAGATACAGTAAAATTATAGTAAAATATAACAATCAAAAATAGTAAATGATCACCAAATTGCACAGCAAAATATATTTAAAGAGATCAAAATAAGTCGACGGAGCCCCGCTTCGCCGGGCTCGTATTGTTGGGTGGGTTTAAGAAGAAACCTAACATAACCTAACTCTTCCGAGACGGAATGCAGTGATTTGAGGCGTATAGGTGCTCGTTATGATATATTTTAGTAAGCATATTTTGCTGCGCAATTACTATTTCTGGTGGTCATTATATTTAATTCCTTTTAAATTAAGTTACTGATAACTTAACACGTCATTTGTTACACTAAGAAACACAGACCAAAAATAAAAATCGTTAAATATCGTATAAATGAAACTTACTATAATTTTTAAGATATGTAATAATAATAATACGACGTTTATTTCAGATTTTATATCCATACATAGTAAATAGTAATACCCATAGAGTCAGCATTAGAAAAACACATTCTTCACATACACATAATTATATCAAAATACATTTACGGAAGAAATAATTAGAAAGATATAATAATAATAATAATAATAATATTCTATCACATACACACAACACCATCTAGCCCAAACTAAGCAGAGCTTGTACTATGGGTACTAGACAATGATAAACATACATATTATAATTTTTTTTTTGTAAATACATACATATTATACATAGAAATATAGGTACTAAAGTAAATATTATTTTCTTTTTTTCTTTATTGAAAGCATTAATCAAATTAGCGATTATCAATTATGTCGCTTCAGTATCTATATATTAATACGTGAAGGAAAACTTTGGATTTCTTTTTACGAAAATTGGGCGGATGGAGGAGTATGAAATTTCGCACACTTATAGTTTATACAGAGAAGAAGTGACGAATGCTAATACTTTTGTAAAATATGCGTTAGAAATACATTAAATGAATGAAAAAACACTACACGCACACAATCATGCATTTGACACATGCAGTCGAAGCGCGTAACTATGGTTACATATATCAATATATAATGACATTTATATCAGCAATATCTCACAGGCAAACTTTGGTCGAATTTCGAGCACTAGGCGACCGCTAGTTTATACAATTATCCTATTGTTTTAGGTGAATTTGAAAATTGGTATAATCATTGTAGGTATATACTGTTTTACATTCGTTAGATAAGAGCTAAGCCAACAAACTATTGTAAGATAAATTTGTCTCACGCCCATTTTGTCGGCCTCGATGGCGTAGCGGCTAGTGTAACCGAATGCCACGCCTGAGGTCGCGGGTTCGATTCCCGCACAAGTCAAACATTTGTGTGCATGAACATGGATGTTTGTCTTGGTCTGGGTGTTTCTATGTATAATATGTATGTATTTACAAAAAAGAAGTATAGATGTATGTTTATCCATTGTCTAGTACCCATAGTACAAGCTCTGCTTAGTTTGGGCTAGATGGTGTTGTGTGTATGTGGTAGAATATTATAATATTATTATATTATTAATTATGTCTAGTACTATGACAGCATTGAAACATTCTTTATGTAGCATTATATATTCTACTAGATGTTCCCACGGTTTCACCCGCGTTTATCGTTACTGCGCCGCCCCCGTGGGTCGTAGCGTGATGTTGTGATAGCCTATAGCCTTCCTCGATAAATAGGCTATCCAACACTAAAAGAATTTTAAAATCGAACCAATAGTTCCTGAGATTAGCGCGTTCAAACCAACAAACAAACAAACTCTTTAGCTTTATAATATTAGTATAGTCTATAGCTGACCCGCGCAACTTCGTCTGCGTCACATAAGAGAGGTCGTAGGCACCTATAATACAATTTTAAAGGAGCTGAAACTTTCTTTGTTAAAGCCACGAACCACATAAGAACCATTGAACAAAATTTTATAAATATACCTACACTGCTAATTTAAAATCACGCAGAATAAACCAGGAGAAAGAAACATCGTTTGTATGTCTGTAATGGGTAATTATTTTGTTGCGATGTTATTTTAAAACTGCAATATCTCCTAAGATATTCATTGAAATCGAATGATGTAAAGGGCAATTTTGTTTTAAATTAAATACTTGTGATGAATAACGTATTTATTTGGATAAGGATTAATATCATGTTTATAAAAATACCTTCGCAAATAATACATTATTTTAGAACAAATTTGGTTAGCATAAAAAAGGTAATAGTGAGCCAACCTTAAAAGATAGACATGCTGTCGCGGACTTTTTTTTAGAACTTTTTAAGGGGAACAATTCTCTGATACATGATTTTTGCGAAACTTTAACTGTTTACGCAGCGCACGCAGCGGAAGCTCTCAAAAGGAATAAAATACCTCCGATTTTGAAACATTCTTCATTGGTGCTCCGCTCCTATTGAACTTAACGTGATGATATATAGCCTATAGCCTTCTTCGATAAATGGGCTATCTAACACTGAAAGAATCTTTCAAATCGGGCCAGTAGTTTCTGAGATTAGCGCGTTCAAGCAAACAAACAAACAAACAAACTCTTCAGCTTTATAATATTAGTATAGATATAGATTTGGTTTATAAATGAGCCTGCTAAAATTATTACAAGTAACTATACTTGTAAATAATAATTAAACTAATAATTTCCTTAATTTTTTATTTATATATAGACTATATAATTATAAATTAAGGAATTAAATTAAGGAATTGATTAGGCGTTTGATATCTGTCTTTTATAAACGCTTCACACATGTACTGTGTATACAGCTTTTGTCCTTTGTAATTTTAATATTGCAATGTTATTAATTAACAATCTGAATAATTATTTTAATTTGATATATCTGTGTATAAGACATTTTACTATATTATCTTATCTTATGTGGGGGCCAGTCAGTGCAGACCGGCGACACTTCGACCCAGTGGGATCTTTTGTGTCGACACTCTCCCAATAACGACTGCCATAGATGTTCATGGCAGCTAGGACCAACGGCTTAACGTGCTTTCCCAGGCACGGAGCAGGCGATAATTGTCGATCAATACGCACATAATTTCGAAAAGTCATATAACTTCCGAAAGTCAGAGGTGCGCGACGTGGTTTCGAACCCGAGACCCTCTGCATTGCAGTCTGTTGGTCTCCCCACTGAGCTATCGCTGCTCAGACATTGTACTAACTTGACATTATTGTTTATAGGTACTGTCTGTTAGTTATTATGCAATTTTGTTCATATTTTATTTCAATACTAGCTGTGCTGTGAACCGAATAAACAGCGATATAAGCGATATACAGTTTCGCGATACAAAATCCCAGTGTTTTAGCAACGAGCAGTTTTTTCCATATTGTTGCGAAGCGAGAGGGACCTAAATGCGCAACATGTTTGCATTTTAAAAAGCCTAGTAATAACATTTATTACAGGCGCTGCTAATTGCTCGGCGAGACTCATGGCCGAGAAAAGATACATAAACTCGATCGATTATGGACGCGCCTAAAGATACTCCCAAATATATATTTTATCATATTGGTTTCTGCTCTACTTAGTGAATAAATGAAATGAAAATGAAAATATGAAATGAAAAGATTTTTATTTTTGTACCTACCATCATGACATGCATTATTAATTATTATTAAAATGTGGGTACATCAAAAAGTAATTATGTAAATAAAAATATATATATAAAACTTTAAAAACAATTAAAATGTTTATGTGCAGATGCACGTCCCACCTGACAGCACAAAAACAACTTTGATGCGCTCAGCATAATGCTGTGGCACTTGCATTGCTGCAAGCACTACACAGCGCTGATTTTCAGTAAACACCACATAAGAAATTCAATATGAGTGTTACGTAATAGACAATGACCCAGTGTTGCGATTTGCTCATGCGCAGTTTATGTCGCTAACGTACAAAACTGCACATCAACAATTATTATTATAACACGAACAATATGTACCTATGTTTTTAATAATGAATTATATAATAACCTAGATTCTTACCTATACTTTATTTACAAACTTTGTTATTTCGGCGATGTGTTTAATTTAATTTGAAATATAAGTTTTTACCTATGTAAATGTAAATGTATATATATATATATAATTATATACATATATATAGCACTATATTTGAATATATCTTAAGTCTGTTCCTTGCGTTAGTTTACTGAATTTTTTGTATTGGAAGGCCCCGTCACCTGTGATACAGTTTTTTAACTAGTACAGGGATAGGTGACCTTTCAACTAGTTTAATCATTTTGTACTTATAATTTTAATATGTTTACCTTTGGGATTAAATATATTGATCATCAAAAATACTAATTGGTCAGCAAATATTGCACAGCATAACGAGCATCTATACGCCTCAAATCACTGCATTCCGTCTCGGAAGTGTTAGGTTATGTTAGGTACCTTTTTTTAAACCCACCCAAACATAGGAGCCCCGCTTTGCGGGGCTCCGTCGACTTGATTTGATCTCTTTAAAGTTTGCTGGCCACGAGTTGCTGATCAATTAGCTATTTCTGCTCACAGATTATATTTTTCTGCTCACTAAAATACCAATACTATACTAACCATTTAAATAACACCCTTTACCGTTACACAATATTTGTAGTATTGATTATGGAAATAAATGATTATATTATATTATATTATATAGAATTTGTGTCAAAAATTACCTGTCCGTAGGTAAATTCGTTTTTGGTTACAGGAACCGGGCCAACATGCAATATATTATTTACTAGCTGTTACCTGCGACTTCGTCCGCGTAGATTTTAACTAAAAAGTGTTTGTCTCCGCGGAACCCTATTTTTTTTTTAAATCAAAGTAGCCTATGTTACTTCTTATAACATCAGCTATCTGCCAGTGAAAGTACCGTCGAAATCGGTTCAGCCGTTTCGGAGATTAGCCGAAACAAACAGACAGACAGATAAAAATTTAAAAAATAGATGTTCTCGTGTAGGTAACCTTATATACTTTCATATGCATTAGATAAAAAGCTGTTATTTTGACATTACAAACAGACACTTTAATTTTATTTATTTGTATAGATGTATAGATTTAAAATTTGTTTCTAGAAACTATTTGCGAAATATCTTTGTTATTTTTCTATAAATTTCATTTATATCTTCGTTGAGTGTCCAAATTGTTTGGATAGAATTAGGTATTCGATTATGACTCATCAAAAGCCTATTTATTAGTCTTTTACATTTTAAAATTTATTTGCTTTCACTTTGGCTGTGAATGTGGATGTCATTGCTATTAAGTAAAAGCTTTTTTATTTTTGTACTGGCTACTTCGTTCCACGTCTATTTTTATGTATATATACTTATTGTTATTATTGTTCCTCAAATGCCAAGATTCTATTCTAGTCGGGTCAATTTAGACATCCGAGGGTACAAAAACGACGATTACAACTCTTTTAACTTTTTGAATCGTTATATCTCAAAAACGGTAGCTCTTAGGAAAAAAATATTTAGACATTGTTTATAGATAATTATCTGATCTACAATTTTGTCTAGGCTAATTTTATGATAAAACTTACCGTTTTGCTGAAAATCGCGAAAAACTCGTTTTTGTGACCTTTGACCCCGAGTAAAATTTTTTCAGGTTTATAATGGTGTTTTGAACAATCCTACCAATTTTCAGCTGGGTGCGAATTCGTAACTTCACTCCTATTTTTTGGTCTATTTTGAGCGGACTATTCCTTGTCTTCCGAAATCCAAATTATGAAGTACCTACATTATGTATTGTCCATTTTTTCTTATTTGTCTTATTTAGTAAACAAAAACGGTGCACTGGTAGCTAGACAAAACATAGAGATCCATCTTCTGTATAGTCCTTTTTAACGTTATCTCTTTATAGCGAACGAATATCGCCTGAAAACGGTAACTGAATGATTTAATTACGTATCATTTGTTTACTAAATAAGACAAGTAAAAAAACGGATTTCATATACGTTACTTTCATATACGTTACTTTCCTTATTACATGACCACCATTGTTACATTATGAGTTTTCTTTCATCCTGGAATAATATATATTTTCTGGAGAAACCAACCGACGGCTCTTACCTGTGGGCAAAGATAATAATCGTATCAGTCTATGGACTAATTGCCAAGTCTCGATCACAATCTGAAGAGGCTCGCGTTAGATAGCTCGAGGCTGGATTAAGTATCTGATGCAAAAGACCGTATTGCTTGACAGGGCACGCATTGTGAGGAGGTTCCTCTCGCTGGAGCCCTAACCACCGATAGCTGGGACCCAGTTCCCGATGCCGGTGGGTCTTCATAGTTTTTATATTTTTAAATGTGTTCTTTTTTTATATATTTAAAAATGTAATTACTATTGAAAAATGTGTAAATAAAGAGAATAATAATAATAATGAATATCTTTATTGTCTCTGATAAATACAAACGTGTTACACATTACAATTTTTTAGGGCTGAACACTGGCTCCAACGTGCTTACTGAGACTGGTTTATATAACACTGGGTCAATCCCTGCTTGAGTACTGTATTCTGGCTTGGGGTGGCACTGCAAAATCGCACCTGATTTACCTAGAAAGGGCTCAACGCGCAGTATTAAAAACAATTCTGCATAAACCCTATCGGTATCCTACGGTACATGTATTCAAGGACACTCAAGTTCTGAGTGTGAGGAGACTATTCATAAAGAAAATCACACTCCTTACCCACAAAGAGGTACTCATCTCAGATTACTACGATGAAATGATCGAGAAACGCGTCTTTCATATCCCATCCTTGCCAGTAAAAACAGAATTCGCTAAAAGGTTCTGCAGTTTTCTAAAACCATTTGTTTATAATAAAATTAATAAAATATGTAACATACACACTCTACCCTTGCGCAAAGTAAAGACCATTATTAATAAGGAACTTTTAAATTGGGACTACGATAAAACGGAAGGCTTTTTGAAAACATTGTTATAATAATATATTACGTTTATAATTATTCTACAACACTTTTATGTTTTTTGAACTGTTCAGATGTTTACTTTAATATTATGTTTTGTTTTTCTGCCTTGTTACCTAGAATTTAAAATACACATACCATAAATTATATTTGATAATTGTAATAATTTTGATAGATAAATACATATAGTTAATTATTTAATATATACCTATACCGTCCGCTCGTTCATTGCCTCAGTATTTAATAGCAAATTCAAAAATAAATTGTTAACTTTCATAATAATTGTGAACTGCCCGCGGGACAGGCTCAGCCTAGTGCGCGTAGTTATGGTAATTGCTAATCATAACTATTTATAAAAACCTGTAATGAATGGAACTGTATAATGTCAACTATTGTAAAATACCTTTATGCTAAATAAATTATTATGATTATTATAAAAAAAAAAAAATTTGATTTGTTAGAACATTGTTGTTGTATTTTATTTAAACATACTGATACTGGTCCTCCAAACTAGGCGATTGCCTCTATTTTAGGGATCAGTGTTCAGCCCTAAAAAATGTATATGTAATGTAGATGTTATTAAATATTAGATAATAATATTAAAGTTCATATCACTAGCTGTCTGCCGCGGTTTCATCCAAGATTATGACTACAACTTAGCTACTGTGGCTAATTACATGATATTAAACTTCCTCCGTAGCGCAGCGGTAGTGAATGCGACTGCTGTGCATGAGGTCTCGGGTTCGAATCCCGGGTCGGGCCAACAAAAAGTTATCGGCAATTTCTGTTAAGAAATCTCAATAGCAGCCCGGCGTTACGAAGTTGGCGGTGTAAGACACCCTCGTGCCTCGGAAAGCACGTAAAGCCGTTGGTCCTGCGCCTGATCTCTCTCCAGTCGTGTTGGAATACCGTCCCATCGGATTTTGAGAGTTATGGAACAGAGAGTGTTTGCGCACACGCTTGTGCACTATAATATCTCCTGCGTAGATGGCCCGTTTCCGTTAAGATTGACCGCCATGACCGAAATTCGGTCTGGAGGACATTATTATATAGTTCCTTCCTAAAAATTGAGCTATCAAATGAAAAAGAATTTTCAATGGCGGCTAATCCTTTCAGAGATTAGAATTCAACGAAAAAAGCAAACAAACTTTTCAGCTTTACTAAGTACACATTCGCGTTAATATAGATTTTCTCAATAAATTATTGACACTTGGGAACAATACTTTTTTCTGGATGACAGGTACTGTAAGTCGGAGTGAATTTGCACCTAATTCGGTTTAGAGAACTTTATTACTCAAAAACAAACTTTACAGTTTACTTAAATATTGAGCAATACATTTTTATACATTAAGTAATTAGGAGGTAGTTCGGTCTTAGAAACTATCTTACAAATTACATATGAATTACATTTTTAAGACAGTGGCAATGACCCAAAGAAGAAACGAAATGTCAAGGATTTATTTTATTTCTAAACGTTTTCTCTTATTAATGTCTTTAGTTTTGTTTTAAAAAGAGACATACTAACAACAACTAATTTAAATATGTTACTCATGTCAAATAAAAAGTGTTGTACATATATATAGATTAAAGGACTCTTATTAATTGAAAGACTAGACATTTAGACCGCTTTTAATAACTAATCAACAATGGCACATAATCAGGTACATTATTTTTTTTTAATTAAATTAGGCGTATTTTCCGGTTGGACGGGATATTTAGCGGCACTTTATAAAATTAACCTTAACTCTTATGCAATTAATACTGGGGCAATTATACCCCACATAGTAAACACAAAAACTTTTTTTTAAATTTCGTTTTAAAAGTTATTCAGATTCGGAGCAAAGTATTCCTAGCAGGCGCAAAATTTACCCCAAGTTACCGGTACTCTATCTTTTCTGTACTTATCCGTAACAACGTGTATGCAAAATTTCATAATGACTAGTCGAGTAGTTAAGGCGTTAAAGTGTAACAAACAAATATACAAACAAACGAACTCACATTCGCATTTATAATATTACTTACGAATTAGGAGAGTATAGATATTTATATGGATGATACGACAAACTTCTACTTGTAAGGTAGTTTCTACAACATTTTAAAGCTTCTGTATCGCATGCACGAGAACGAGACAACACCACACAGTCTGGCGCACTGTCTCGTTCTTGCACCTCCGATCGCCAAACGACCCAATGCTATTTTTTTACTAGCTTTGCCCGCGGCTTCGCTCGCGTTAATTTAGAATTTGACAATCAATTCGGGTTATACTCTGCTTGTAATAATATAATTCAATCATGATTCGAAAGACATCTATTATAATAAGAACGTTATTATTGTTTTCCCCGGGAATAGTATTTTTTTTCGGGATGAAAGGTAGTCTATGTCGATTTCTGTACACCTGTCAACGTATATGCAAAATTTCAGGATGATCGGTTCAGTGGTTTAGGCGTAAAAAGGTAACAAACAAACAAACTCATTTTCGCTTTTATAATATTATAGGATAGGATATAGGATAGGATATAGGATAGGATATAGGATAGGATATAGGATAGGATATAGGATAGGATATAGGATAGGATATAGGATAGGATATAGGATAGGATATAGGATAGGATATAGGATAGGATATAGGATAGGATATAGGATAGGATATAGGATAGGATATAGGATAGGATATAGGATAGGATATAGGATAGGATATAGGATAGGATATAGGATAGGATATAGGATAGGATATAGGATAGGATATAGGATAGGATATAGGATAGGATATAGGATAGGATATAGGATAGGATATAGGATAGGATATAGGATAGGATATAGGATAGGATATAGGATAGGATATAGGATAGGATATAGGATAGGATATAGGATAGGATATAGGATAGGATATAGGATAGGATATAGGATAGGATATAGGATAGGATATAGGATAGGATATAGGATAGGATATAGGATAGGATATAGGATAGGATATAGGATAGGATATAGGATAGGATATAGGATAGGATATAGGATAGGATATAGGATAGGATATATGATAGGATATAGGATAGGATATAGGATAGGATATAGGATAGGATATAGGATAGGATATAGGATAGGATATAGGATAGGATATAGGATAGGATATAGGATAGGATATAGGATAGGATATAGGATAGGATATAGGATAGGATATAGGATAGGATATAGGATAGGATATAGGATAGGATATAGGATAGGATATAGGATAGGATAGGATGGGATAGGATAGGATTATAGAAAGGAAGGATTAAAATAAAATACTATTTGGTTCTTACATTTTTTTATTGTACTTTTTGTTTACAACTGGCTGTGTATTTCTGCGAGAAATGGCACGAATTGCAATTTTCAATTTATTAAATAGATATTTAATTATTAAAGACAATTTAATTATTGGTTTATTTAATACTACCACTGGCAGTGAAAGTCGTTTTATTAATTATTAATTGAATGCTTCATTTTTTTAAGTAGGTGTTGTACTTATTAAATAACTGACCGCACCGGTAGTGATGACATTATGTGCATAATGATTTGAATTCGACGGCAGGCAGTGTTTTTATTTAGTACTACAAACAATTAAGTTGTACCACAGTAATACTTAAAATAAACAGCTCTGTAATCGACTACGTTATTCACACAATAGTTACATGAAAATATAGAACCTACAACCATACATACTTGCACATCGAGTATCTCACGATGAGTAGCATATGCACTTACAGAATGAATGCTTGGTATATATATTTTAAACTAGCTGTTACCTGCGCCTTCGTCCGCGTAGATTTTAACTAAAAAGTGTTTGTCCCCGTGGAACCATATTTTTTTTCAAAAATCAAAGTAGCCCAAAGTTACTCCTTATAACATCAGCTATCTGCCAGTGAAAGTCCCGTCAAAATCGGTTCAGCCGGAGATTACCCGGAACAAACAAACAGACAGACAGACAAAAATTTTAAAAATAGATGTTTTCGTATAGGTACCTCATATACTTTCATATGCAATAGATAAAAAGCTGTTATTTTGACATTACAAACAGACACTTCAATTTTATTTATTTGTATAGATGTATAGAAGAGAACTTGTGCACTAGACGTAATGCCTGTGTCGTGGGGCAGTTTACAAATATTTAAACAACGAACATAAAGAGCACCCAGCTTCGGAACGACTGTTTACGTATCACAAATATTTTTGTACCGGGTGGGCATCGAACCCACAACACTTAAACCACAACGCCACCCGGGCAAATATGTATATGGCACACAAATACCCTGCATTAATTATCTTATCTTATCATATGTGGGGGCCAGTCAGTGCAGACCGGCGACACTTCGACCCAGTGGGATCTTTTGTGTCGACACTCTCCCAATAACGACTGCCATAGATGTTCATGGCAGCCGGGACTAACGGCTTAACGTGCTTTCCGAGGCGCGGAGCAGGCGATAATTTGTCAATCAATACGCACATAATTTCGAAAAGTCATATAACTTCCGAAAGTCAGAGGTGCGCGACGTGGGTTCGAGCCCGAGACCCTCTGCATTGCAGTCTGTTGGTCTCCCCACTGAGCTATCGCTGCTCCTGCATTAATTAAATAATGCATTAATGATATGTTACTGAATACGACACTTAGACATTCTTATTCTTTGCTTAAGAAGCTTTGTTACTTACACACAATATTTTAATAAAATCGTCATACTATACGTCGGAAAAACAAATACTTACTGGTGCCAATTCTGTTGTCACAAAATTCTCTAAACTTAACTAAAAATCACTGAAATTTAGTTTAGTCCTATCACTTTTAACGATTTCAGAATACGAAATGTCGTTTGATATTGAACATATTTGTAGGCAAAGCGATTTTCTACAAATTATGTCGCATAATTTCCGAGATATCGTGAAAAAGGTGTTTGCACCGCTTTTTCCAAGATGGCGGCCGGGGGACAAGGGCGGCAACCCCACAAACTTGGGGTTAAGCTTCTATTGACACCCACAAATGTCCCAAAAATAAAATTGCGTTCTCTAAAAAATGTAAAGCTCATGTAACATTTCAATCGACTAAATGCATATTTTATATAAATATTAGGATTCGCCCCTCCTACTCCATATAAACTTTAACTGTGCCAAATTTCATACTCCTCCGTCCGCGCAATTTTCGTAAAAATGGGTAAAACGTTTTTGCTTCACGTATTAATATAGATTACGAACTAAGTTATTATGACGACTCGATGGCGTGATGGTTAGTGTAACCGACTGCCACGCCTGAGGTCGCGGGCTCGATTTCCGCACAACTCAAACATTTGTGTGCATGGACATGGATGTTTGTCTTGGTCTAGGTGTATCTATGTATGTATAATATGTATGAATTTACAAAAAATAAGTATATATGTATGTTTATCCATAGTACAAGCTCTGCTTAGCTTGGGCTAAATGATGTTGTGTGTATGTGATAGAATATAAAAAAAAATGTTTCTATTAATATAAAGAACAGTCAAACTTATCAATAAAATGGTTCCACTTTAAATTAAAAGAACTAATAGCTTTCTGCTTATTCACTGAGTCTAGCGCACTGTACTTCAAAGAATTAAGAGCTAAAGTCTTCAACATTCTCAAGTCTGAGAGCTTGCTGGCGACGCCCACAAACGCCACGTAGAAGTCATCCGATAGAGGATCAGCATCCCACGCGCCAGGATCGTCGCTGGACAACACGACAGGCAGGCCAAGGCTCAGGAACACATTCAGAGGATGATTACGAACATCCCTCACTAAAGACAGCACAGCGTTCGACACCACGTTCACTTCTATGCCAATGTCGTTTTCTATTACTTGTTTCATAATGAGTGGATGCTTCGTCAGCGCATACGCGTGACCGATGCGCTTAGCTCCAAGTAATACTGCATCTAAGAGATTCTCATCACTAGAAGTTCCATACCAATTCGTTTCACCAGCGTGAAAGAAGAAATTTAGATCTTTTACGGTATCTAACAATGACACAAACTCGATAAGAGGATTCCCCACATCTTCTTGTCCAACGAGGTCAAAACCAGCAAATATTTGAGGCACTTTTTCACTCAATTCTCTTGCTACTCGTATGTATTCGCATACGGTTAGTCTATCAACCAACCTTGCAGGAGCAAATATGAGTTTCGCACCAAAAAAATCGGGGTAATCTTTGACAAACCTATTTATCGATTTTCTGTAAGCTTTGGCTGTAACTTGCTGGTCGTATACCGTGCCGTCTAGTTCGTAAAGTTTCGGTAGAACACTTCTCACTTCAACATACATAACATTGTCTTGTCTAAAAGCTTTAAGAGCGTCATAGAAGTACTGGTCCCACACTGGTCTGTACGTCAACAAAGGCACAACTGTCCCGAAAAACCGCATAAAAGTCTCCCAACTCTGCTTGATACTCGGATATACAACATCGGGATTATCTACCACCAGGCTGAAATGCTTCTTGATCTCCAAATCCAATTTAGCTTTGTCCTTAGACGAATGTCTCAGTTCACTCATCAGCTGCCAGTGGTCATCACAAGAGGTATCTGGCAGTTTATTCGAGAACAAGAACTGAATCCGCTTCCCATAACAGACGTAAAGCTGGTCCATATACGTGATATTCAGCAAATAATCAGGCCCGAGAATTGCCATGTCGTGAACATGTAGTACAGCCCCTTTAGGCATGTCCTTGATGATTTTGTACACTTTAGAGTCAGATATCTTGTCTTTATACGAGAAGAAGTGGTGTGAAAACTTGTACTGATCAGGGTGTTCGAATCCATAGTCGACTTCGTTGAACTTGTGTCGCATCAGGCAGTTGTTCACTATTGATTCCTTATCCGTGAGCGTTGTGTTACCGCCGAGGGACAGCTTGGCTTCAAGTTCAATGATCCTAGCGCGTCGTGCGTAGTAATCATCACATATTGTGTAAACAAAGAGTGTAGCAAATATTATAAAGCGCATATTGTTTCGCGTGCGTCTCCGTGCGGTGACGAAACAGTACTGACGATGACAGTTAACGACCTTTGACACTCGATAGCCCAGTATTACGTACGTAAAGTAGTGGACGTTTAAACGAAAAGCTTAAAACACAATCTGCTTATCAACATAAACATAAGCGTTCGTTTATAAGTACACGCCGATTTCGATTAAACGGAAAGCAACTTCACAAATTGTAACGCTGCCGCAGCCGCTGGGCGCTGGCGACTGGCGCGTTGGACGACAACGATTCGCGAACGTTAAGTTGGCCGCACTGCTCACTGCTTTTTCAAAGTAATATTGAAAATGAACTCAATGCGTGAGGACATAAGGACTAATATACAAACAAACATGTCAACATTAGGATATAAGCTATAAATTACGAGTTGTTTGTTGTTGTAATAATATTTATAGTGAAAAGATTTTTGATGAATGAAAGATATCGATAAAAATTAATAAGGATAACTTATATTTTTTTATGAATAATAATACTAATTTAATAACCTAATAATATAATTATTATTGTCAAATAAAATTCCTTTCAGACAGTCCTGATCCTAAGCCTGATAAATAATTGATAAAGTACGAAGGAAAATTCATTGATAGCATTATAAATTATAATATATTATGATAGGTACACCATTTTGTTGCGCTGTCGTAATTGTGTAAGCCAATTTACTAACGTTTAATGTTTTTATAAATCAATGCGTTTATTACAGTAATAATAAAACTGTTTGACAAGCGGGCAGCGGCAGCATTAATGTCCGCTTTCACAACGAACTACAAAAAGCGTTTTAAGTGAAGAGCTTTTTCAAAAACGCGCTTTTCAATATAAACACAACGTTGTAAGCGTTGTCGAAATTAAGCCGTCTAATACACCACTATATAAATAACGTAAGTGGTACAAAATTGTGTTGTTGAACTCTCGTGCGATGTTATTAATACACAATAGGATATTGTTGTTATTAATAAACTCATAGAGTAATAATAGTCGGTCTATTAAAGTATAGTACAGGTACAGATCTGTTATTCAACTTAATACTTATAATTTATCGGTTTAAAACTTGTTTAATAGTGCAGCCATGTAACTGGGGTTGCCAACCGTACTATAATATATAGTATTTTACTATATTTTGAGTCTGCGTACTATATACTGTTGAAGAAATATATAGTATGCTAAAATACTATATTTGAACAACGAAAACCAACAAACCAAAACCTTTATTAAAAAAAAACTCGACGCTCTTTTACTACTGATGCGAAATCATATATGCGTACATAATAAATATACCGTAAAAATAACAAGGTCGAACATATTTAAAAAAACAGTAGATAACAAATAAATGTTTTTCCATAAAATACTATATTTTTATAAATGTACTATATTTTGTTATAGCTTATTTTAAAAATACTATATTTTGTCGAAAATATGTTGGCAACCCTACATGTAACATCACATTAACAAACGATATTAAATTATCCTTGTACTGACCTCCAGCCATCGCGTGTATTCACAATTGCGATACAGTAGGCAACAAAAAATGTCATTTATAAATTGAATGAGTAGGTATAGGTATTGTTATATTTTTACAACTTATATAATAATATATGAACTGCCAGAATGGTACCGACCGATACTTAATCCTAATCCTAAGTAATATTATAAAAGCGAAAATGAGTTTGTTTGTTTGTTACCTTTTCACGCCTAAACCACTGAACCGATCATTCTGAAATTTTGCACATACATTGTCAGGTATACAGAAACGGAGATAGGCTACTTTTCATCCCGAAAAAAAATTACTGTTCCCGAGGAAAACAACAATAACGTTCTTATGATAATAGATGGCGCCACGTGTCTTTCGAATCATGATTGAATTATATTATTACAAGCAGAGTACAACCAGAATTGATTGTTAAATTCTAAATTAACGCGAGCGGAGCCGCGGGCAAAAGCTAGTATTATATAATATATACCTATAATAATAATGGTCATTTAATTTGTTTTCTTTTTTTGTATGTGTAGGTACCTACACAGAAACTCATGCATAAATTCACTATAAGTCACGTGATATAATTTTGTTTTTACTGTATGCAAATGTTGTTAAGTTACAATTTAGATCTTATTTAGCCATAAACATTATATGTTTGATATTTTAAAAATTGAAACCTGTTTTGTGCATTAAATTAATAAATCTATACTAATATTATAAAGCTGAAGAGTTTATTTGTTTGGTTGAACGCTAATCTCAGGAACTACTGGTTTGAATTGAAAAATTCGTTTAGTTTTGGATAGCCCATTTATTGAGGAAAGCTATAGGCTATATAACATCACGCTCCGACCAATAAGGGCGGAGCAGCAATAAAAACTGTTGCAAAAGCGGGGAAAATTCTCTCGTGTGAAGCTGACGTAGTTGCGCGGGTCAGCTAAAGATTATCTATGCAAATAAATAAAATTAAAGTGTCTGTTTGTAATGTCAAAATAACAGCTTTTTATCTAATGCATATGAAAGTATATAAGGGACCCATACGAAAACATCTATAATTTTTGTCTGTCTGTCTGTCTGTTTGTTCCGGCTAATCTCCGAAACGGCTGAACCGATTTTGACGGGACTTTCACTGACAGATAGCTGATGTTATAAGGAGTAACATAGGCTACTTTGATTTTAGAAAAAAACAGGGTTCCGCGGAGACAAACACTTTTTAGTTAAAATCTACGCGGACGAAGTCGCAGGTAACAGCTAGTCTATACTAATATTATAAAGCTGAAGAGTTTGTTTGTTTGTTTATTTGAACGCGCTAATTACAGGAACTACTGATCCGAATTGAAAATTCTTTTAGTGTTGGATAGCTCATTTATCGAGGAAGGCTATAGGCTATATAACATCACATTACGACTCACGGGGGCGGCGCAGTAACGATAAACGCGGGTGAAACCACGGGCACATCTAGTTTATAAATAAACTTACACGACGAACAGATAGGTTGTGTTTGCCTGGTGTTAAGCGATAACCATAGTTTTAGATGCTTTTAGCACTAGGTTACGCGCAAAAAAATTACCAATTTAAAATATTTGCATTCTCTCTGTCGTCACACTCTTGGCAGAGCGGTCGTGGTCGTCATGACAGGGGTGGTGGCAAGCTTCATAATTCGCCGCCATTCCTCTCGTACTGTTGTTTGCCTCGTGCATTCGTGGAGTGGACCATTTAGTGCAGTTTTGACTTGGTCGGTCCATTTGTATGTCTAGTACCCAAAGTACAAGCTCTGCTTAGTTTGGGCTAGATGGTGTTATGTGTATGTGGTAGAATATATATATATATATATATATATTATATTTGCATATTAACCTACTAAGATAAGCCTAATAATTTAGATTGACCTATAAATATCTATTCAAAAAGAGCCAACGACAATGACATCAATACACAACAAATAATTGACCTCAAAGATGTCAAGAATATAGTGAAAACATGATTCCACACAGAAACCTAACATGGCGTGTGGCCGGAAACTTGATAACATATCTACTAATAGATTATTATTAATATTATTTTTGTTCATTATTTACCTAAGTTATATTATCAGAGTAGTGTGAATGGAACAGTCGCAAGAGGAAAACCTAGGTGAACGTTTCTCGATCAGATCGGAGGCGTTCTGGACAAAGGCCAGGTTAAGAGCTCCTTGAACCGACGGGCGTGTATGAGGAATGTGATGAAAGGGAATGAAGCCAGAGAAGTGTGTCAGGATCGTAGCAAATGGAAATCCGTAGTCTCTGCCTACCCCTCTAGTAAACAGGCGTGAATCTATGTATGTATGTATTATCAGATGCTATTCCTTAACTTTTATTTTATTCTAGCTGACCTGCGCAACTTCGTTCCCTTCATATACCTACTTAAGAGAATTTTCCCCGTTTTTGTAACATTTTTCATTGCTGCTCCGCTCCTATTGGTCTTAGCGTAATGTTATATAGCCTATAGCCTTCCTCGATAAATGAGCTATCCAATACTAAAATAATTTTCAATTCGAACCTGTAGTTCCTGAGATTAGCGCGTTCAAACAAACAAACTCTTCAGGTTTATGATATTACTAGATTATTTAATACCAAATATTATAAAACCACCGTCAGGTTCCATTGGCCTGCTATATGCTGAACTAGGTCCCATTTTTTGGCAAAATTTATTTATTATATACCTAGGTACTAGATTTTACCCGCGGCTTAGCTCATGAAAATGTAGGTTAGGTTAATTTCGCATATACTTTGTCAGGGGAACAGAAAAGGACATAGGATACCTAGGAAAAGCACTGTTACTAAGCTGAATAATAGTTTAAAACTGAAAAAAAAACACGCTTTATTAAAAAAAACAAACTAAAAAGTAGAAAATAATTTAATAATTCTAATGTAAAAAAGCGTGGGGTGGAGATTATCAAAATATCTTAGAAAGCACCCAGCAGCCCAACAAGCTCAGGGAGCCTTAGCGAGGAAGGTATAATATAGCACTTTTACCTTCCAGCTCCGACCAGGTGGGATGACGATTTGCAAAAGACTGCAGGCAGATGCTGGATGCGGCAAGCTGAAGACAGGGCGCTATGGCGCTCTTTGGGTGAGGGCTATGTCCAGCAGTGGACTATTATAGCCTGATGATGATGATGATGATGATGACCTTCCAGCTTCGTTTATTTACAATGTTTCATATAATAAGATATAATGAAATGAAACATTGTAATAAACGAAGCTGGAAGATAAAAGTGGTATATAATACCTATATTTCACCACCTAAGTTTTTTAGTTCCACGTGGGGCGAGCGAACCTATTGCCAACTGCTGAGAACATTGCCAAACTTCATGCTTCTACTAAAAATAACCTCCTCTTAACAATATAAGTACCAATAACTTTGGCCTTGGGAACCGAAGCCCGTAATTTTCCTTTTAAATTTGAATTATGTGATAAACATAGGCCGCTTTATTTTTACGAGTTACTGAACAAACACATTCCTAATTACCAAAGACATTACCCACACATACACAATTACACACTTCAAACTTTAAATTCACACACACACACACACGCACAGTGTTAACACATTAGTCTGACGTGTAGGTGCCATAATATCCCTATTTCTTTTAAGAACGATAGCTCTTAGCCTAATCAAGGCTAGTCGCAATCAGAAGATTGAAACGCTAGTTAGGTGATGTGTATAGTACGCGTCTCAAAAACACGTCGCGGCCATTTTTTTTTTTCATCCGCAGGGCGGTACTCTAAAGTGCCACTTAATCCATCCCCAACCCTTTAAAACCAGTATGGCGGCTTTATATTTCTTTTTTAAGATTTTTTTTAATGTTTCGTAGACGCTTTGTAAACGAAACCCTTTTAGATGCCGCAAACTGTAATTTAAACCATTGGAGTTTTAGACTTTTAGTATTTTTGTCGTGTATTTATTTTAATATAGGCCTTTGTGAGTTCGCCTTTTTGTTAAACTGCTCTTTTGGTCGGTTGGAAGTTTGTTTCTGAGCCGAGTTGTTTTAAACCACTAATGTTATGTGTACATAGTTTTACTTGAGAAGTGAAAGAAAAGTGAGTGTTGTGTGGTTTATTTAAGAGTACTTTAATCGTCAAATCTTAGTATACCAGACATAATTAAAAATCTATTGTGAGTGACCACCAGTGTGCCGCTGCCTGTAATATGGTAATAGGCTTCTGATAAGGGTAAACTGTTTTTAGGTTTTATTAGTATTTTCTCAGTAGGTAGCTGTACAAAAAAGTTTGGTAATGTGCCTGGAAGACGGTAACAGATCAACCGGTAGGTACGCGGTACCTTAAACACAACTGGTAATTCTTTTTTTTTGTATTTCTTCTTTTTTTATATTTAGAGGCTTAAAATCTAAACAAAGATTATGCTAGCCCCATCATAACTTAAATAAAATACAAGCGTCAAAGAAAGAGGAATATTCATTTCAGAGTTGAATTCTGGTAATTCTATGTATGCAAAACCGAATATTAAAGAAATTATCAACGATTTAAGGTCACCGGGGTCATAGTTACACTTTTATGGATTTCCCCGGATCTCTCTGAGTTTGGAAATAGTCCACAAACAGAGACTCGGTAAATACCGGCTGCTAACTATACAATCTGTTATCAGGTGTCGTACTTCTGCCTCCATCGCGCCCGGACATCGCGCTTATGAATAAGAACCTTGATTGGGTTCAAAACCAGTAGGACAATACCAAAAACAACACACATAGAAGTTCAACCGTTGAACTCTGGCTTTCTGAATTGAGAATGACTCAAACAATTTTTTTGGTTATGTATAAGTTTGCTTAAACTGTTTCATAATTTCAGTAGGTATTTAAACATTATATTATACTTAAGACTGCGCCGAGCGGAATGTGCCAAAACAGGCGGTCACAGTTAAGTGAATAAAATCAACACTTTTTGTTTAATACAAATATAAAATATACATTTACCATAACAATGAATGTTTTTACAATTACTCCGTGTAAGAAACTTAAAATATAATTAATATTTTCGCCTACAAAATTACGTAAATTTGCACGAAAAATGCAAAACGTAAGCTCGAGTTACGTGATTTTTAGATTACAACAGTAACAGTCTATCCTATTTTACAGCTTAAACGAAACATATATTACAATTTGTCCGTCCCAAATATTTAAGTTATTGGTTGATAATAAAGATACATATTTATCAAAAAAGTACTTCAAATCCTCCATACAATTTTACTATGGTGGCCGCACGCCGATTTGAATATGCGCTACACGAGCTCTGTCATTCTATGTCTTACGCTCGGCGCAGTTTAAATTAATCAGTTGACAGCGGTTTGATGAAATTCGATACTGTTCAAAATATTAGAGAATACTCAATTGGAATTTGCTACTTTTCTAGATTTAGAAATCGGGAAAAAACAAATTAAGCATGGCAATGTAAACTATTATTAGTTTAGGTACATTGCCATGCTTAATTTGTCTATAAAGATAGCTATGAGTTTTAAATTGGATTATTGAGTGATAGGCTGTACCCCGCAGTTTTACATAAGTACAAATAGTTTCACGCCTAAATCTCCGAAACGGTAGGCAGAAGTCAGTCACGTGAAATTATGTTTATTGTACTATATACATATCAGCTCTGTATTAAACTGTCCCACTGCTGGGCACGGACCTCTTCTCACTATGAGAAGGATTAGGCTATAGTCCACCACGCTGGCCCAATGCGGGTTGGCAGACTTCACATATCTTCGAGAACATTACGGAGAACTCTCAGACATGCAGGTATCCTCACAATGATTTTCCGTTTCGTTAAAGCAAACGATAATTAACTATTATAATACGCATATCAATTTGAAAAGTCAGAGATGTGCGCCTTGGTATTGAACTCGAGGCCGCTGCATGGCAGCTGGTAACAGATTTGCTGGTATTTCTACCGATATTGTAACAAGAATAGGACAATCCTTACTAATATTATAAATGCGAAAATGAGTTTGTTTGTTTGTTTGTTACGTTTCCACGCCTTAACTACTCAACCGATCAACATGAAATTTTGCATACACGTTGTCAGGGGTACAGAATAGGACAACCTTTCATGCAGAAAAAAGAACTGTTGGAAACCTAACCTAACCTAACCAACATTTACGCGAGCGAAGCCGCGGGTGAAAACTAGTATATAAAAAAAACTTCGATAAAGTAGGTTTTGTTTCAGCAATAGAAGTATTATGATAGTTTATCAATTACATTTAGGCCAAAAGGCTTCAATATCAATATTACACAATGGCACGTTTCGTTTATTTAAAGGAAGTCAAGCGGAAAGTCTGAATAAAGTAGCAGGCCTTAAAATAAGTTAAAACTGTAAACCTCATCAAAATCTCTTCATGAATGTAATGAAACCCGAACAAACAAAAAAAATGCATAGGTCCAAATGCAGAAACTTTTAACGTATATAAAATACTAGCTGTACCCCGCAATTTTGCCCACGTTTATGATTAATGCTATCCTCCTGTGGCTCGTAGCGTGATGTTACAATGGCTTTATGACTTATGAATAAAGTAGCTTTCTAATGATGAAAGAATTATTGAAACCGGTTCAGTAGTTTTGAGTTTATTTATCACAAACAAAATTACAAATCTTTTCCCGTCATAATAAAAGTATAGGTTAGTTATTTTTACATTTAAATGTTTTAATGCACAAATACAGCTTCTTCACATAATTATTTATATACTAGCTGTTACCTGCGACTTCGTCCGCGTAGATTTTAACTAAAAAGTGTTTGTCTCCGCGGAACCCTATTTTTTACTAAAATCAAAGTAGCCTATATTACTCCTTATAACATCAGCTATCTGTCAGTGAAAGTCCCGTCAAAATCGGTTCAGCCATTTCGGAGATTACCCGGAACAAACAGACAGACAGACAGACAAAATTTTTTAAAATATATGTTTTCTTATAGGTACCTTATATACTTTCATATTATTATGCATTAGATAAAAAGCTGTTATTTTGACATTAGAAACAGACACTTCAATTTTATTTATTTGTATAGATATAGCATAGTTTGAAATAATGATGTTATTATGTAAACTACAAAGTCATCTAACTATAATAATATGCTGTAAGGTCAACAATGATTGCGGTGGACGGTATTATACATAAATATATTATGTATAGGGTACCTACGTTCGACAGACCAGCGACATAAGTGCGCCTGCAAAACTGCCGATCGAGGGTTCGATTCCCGGTCTAGACAAAGAATTACTGCAATATTCCAATAATCAGTAGCAGCATAAATTGTGTAATTCCACTTGGTTTCTGTATCAATATGTCAATTTCTGAGTAGTAGAGCCTCGCTGATTTCAGCATGAATGGGCCAGCTCGACCGGGGAAGTACTACCCTCTCACAGAATATCGACGTGAAATACCAGTGTTCCTACTGTTGTGTTTCGTTCGGTGAGTGAGAGCGCCGGAGGCCCAATCACCCTCTTTCCCCCTTCCCGCACCTTCTCCTTCCCACTTCCTTTCCTAAAGGGTCGGCAACTCACAAGTGATGCCTCTGGTGTTACAAGCGTCCATAGGCTACGGTGACCACTTACCATCAGGTGGGCCTATGCTTGTTTGCCACCTTAGTAGTAAATAAAAAATAAAAATAAATGTTAAAATTATGGTCGTGAAGCCGTGAAGTGAAGTTTTAACAAAAAACAATGTATGTATCTGATTGATATTAATTGTAGTTGTATTTTGTCTTGTTCGAATATTTTGACTTTGATTTTCACAAAATATTACGCCAAATTAGATGGTAGGTACTTCATAGTACGTCGATAATTTTATGTTAAATTTTTGTGTTTTATTTTCTACTACCTGTTACCTGCGACTTCGTCCGCGTAGATTTTAACTAAAAAGTGTTTGTCTCCGCGGAGCCCTATTTTTTTCTAAAATCAAAGTAGCCTAAGTTACTACTTATAACATTAGCTATCTGCCAGTTAAAGTTCCGTTAAAATCGGTTCAGCCGTTTCGGAGATTACCCGGAACAAACAGACAGACAGGCAATGACAAAAATTTTAAAAATAGATGTTTTCGTATAGGTACCTTATATACTTTCATATGCATTAGATAAAAAGCTGTTATTTTGACATTACAAACAGACACTTCAATTTTATTTATTTGTATAGATGTATAGATTTTTGTGTTTTATTTTCTATAAGTACCTATATTTATAGTATCGATCATACCGTAACGACGTTGTTTAATGTACAGAATATTGCAGATATGGTATCGGCTATTTAGATCACTTAAAACAATGACTTCTAGAAGGATTGTCTGTCTGAACGAAATTAGACGCAGTTAGCAATTTATTAACTTAGGATCCAGCTTAAAATCTAAGTTTTCATTCAGTAGAACCAGAGATCATAAAATGATCCACGGGCGACCTGTAGGTAGTCTACGCGGATATAATACCGGTCAAAGGCCAGAAATCTGGGGCCGTAACCACATCTGATAAGCATTATTGATGATTACAACACGAGAAAGCGAAACAGCGTTTCAGAGTGTATAGCTTTATCTCGCTCCCATCCATGCAAGTTGCTATAAAAGAGAACAGCACGACCCCTGATTCATCGTCTACCGATTTTGTTATAATGTCTACCGATTTCAAGTATTGGGTTTGGAGACCACTGGCGGAGAATGACGTCAGATTTAATAAGCGGGGACGAGTTTGCCATATATTACTGAATAGAGCCCTGTGTCATCAATTCATTATTTACCGAGGCGGTAGAGAGAATACACGCGTGTAATAAAATGCGTTCGATTATATTAATTCTACTATTTGTTTACATAAGATGTGACGACTACCACGCACGACGCGCCAGGATCCTTGAACTCGAGTCCAAACTGTCCCTCGGCGGTAACACAACGCTCACGGATAAGGAATCAATAGTGAACAACTGCCTGATGCGACACAAGTTCAACGAAGTCGACTATGGATTCGAACACCCGGATCAGTACAAGTTCTCACGGCACTTCTTCTCGTATAAAGACAGGATACCTGACTCTAAAGTGTACAAGATTATCAAGGACATGCCTAAAGGTGCCGTGTTGCATCTTCATGACATCGCCGTCTTAGGACCTGATTATTGGGTGAACATCACGTATATGGAGCATCTGTATGTGTGTTTCGGAAAGCAGATTCAGTTTTCATTTTCGAATAAAGTGCCAAACACCTCCTGTGATGAACACTGGCGATTAATGAGTGATGTTAGATATACAACGAAAAATATTACCGAAATTGATGCGAGGATCAGGAAGCAATTTACAATGGCCGTAGAAAACCCCGATGTTGTATATCCCAACATCAATAAAACTTGGAACATTTTTATGAAATATTTTGGCATGGTGTATTCTTTGTGGTCCTATAAACCAGTGTGGGAACAGTGTATTTACGATATCCTCAAAGCTTTGAAGGCAGACAACATCATGTATGCAGAGTTCAGAGGTAGCCTACCGACTCTTCACGAACTTAATGGTACCATCTATAATCAAATAGCAACAGCACAACTTTACAAACAGCTGATAAACAAATTTGTAAAGGAAAATTCGGACTTTTTCGGCGCTAAGTTAATATTCGCGCCTTCAAGGAAACTGGACAAACACGATATAGAAAACTCTATAAAATTTGTAAGAGATGTAAAGAAAACTGTGCCGGAATTAATTATTGGCTTCGATTTAGTTGGACAAGAAGACTTGGGACGACCTTTGATAGAATTTGCGCCACTGTTAGATACTGTAAAAGATCTCAATTTTTTCTTCCACGCTGGAGAAACGAATTGGTATGGAACTTCTAGTGATGAGAATCTCGTAGATGCAGTATTACTAGGGGCTAAGCGCATCGGTCATGTATATGCGTTGACGAAGCATCCAGGCATTGTGAAACAAGTGATTGAGAACGACATCGGTATAGAAGTGAACGTGGTGTCGAACGCTGTGCTGTCTTTAGTGAGGGATGTTCGTAATCACCCTCTGAGTGTGTTCCTGAGCCTTGGCCTGCCCGTCGTGTTGTCCAGCGACGATCCTGGCGCGTGGGAGGCTGATCCTCTATCGGATGACTTCTACGTGGCGTTTGTGGGCGTCGCCAGCAAGCTCTCAGACTTGAGAATGTTAAAGACTTTGGCTCTTAACTCTTTGAAGTACAGTGCGCTAGACTCAGTGAATAAGCAGAAAGCTATCAGTGCTTTTAATGTTAAGTGGAATTGTTTTATCGATAAGTTTGACTGTTCTTTATATTAATTAACGAACTGGCTGTGTACTTAGATCATTTTGTTGGTGTGTTTATTTTTTTTGATTGACACGATGACGTGATTTAACGTTAGTATAATTATTTATTACTCTATATGTAAGAAAAATGTGATTGTCAGAATTAAAAAAATAATAAAGGGTTAATAAATTTTGCTCTATGAAATCCATATTGATAATATTGATTTTAAATTTTGCCAAGCGGTCAATGTGTACGTTGTATCAATACCTGTATACTACCTCGCGACACGGGAATCTTTCATTGTGCGCAAATTATATTATGTAAAAAAATATCTAATCTTTACTATTAGATAATAGAGAGGTTTGAATATTTTAATATATTGTATATATCTCGCTCGATTGCAGCTTTAGCATTGTATAATATTTAAATTAATTTATTATTAAGATAATAATTTAATAACGATATAAGTCAATACAAGATAATTGTTTATTACTTTTATGATAAAACTTGGAGAGGCTGGCGGTAGATATGTCTGCTACTATTGCAAATTGCTCATTTTAATTATTATTAAATAAATTCATGATAAAAGGTTTAAGTGTGGTGATCGAACTCACAACACTCGGCACGTGGCGGTGTCGAGTCAACCACTTAAACAACTGCGCCATTCATGAAAAATAAAGATTGTAAAAATAATTGTGATTTGAGGGTCGGTATGATTGTAACGGTTTCTGTGTTTGCATAAATGGACATTGCTGTTTTAACTCAAGAACGAGTAGCGAGAGTTGCAATAATACTGAATATTATGTTTTCTAGGACCACACACACCACATTAATACAAATAAAGATTGATTTGATTTGATTTGATTTGATTTAGGAGTATTCCGCTTTCGGCACCAAATTTTTTCGGCACCTATGGTTTCGGAATCTAAGCTATTCCACTTTCAGCACCAATAGGTATTTTTGCTTGGTGCTGAATGTAGAATAAAATACCTATTGGTGCTGAAAGTGGAATAGCTTAGGTGCCGAAAGCGGAATACTCCGTTTTCTAAAGTGTTTTGTATGAAGTGTTGTTATTGTAGAGGAGAAGTGTAAATAAACTTATTGTTCGGGTAATGTAACCGAACACCTCATACACTCATACATACCTACATGCTTGTGTGTGCATACACGCAATAAACAATATTATATATTGACCTAGAAATTAGGCACAAGTCAGTACATCATTTACATTCGCGTCAAGCGGGTTCCGATTGCAACATTTTTGTACTCATCAAACATTTCTTATAACATTAACATTCTATAGTTTAGTAGTTAACATTGTCTTATTTTAAGTGAAGTGAAATAAATTCTATTTCTGCACGTTAATCCAACATATCATTTATAAACCCACTGTAAGCTATACACCGCCACACTTATTATTACCTAACTGCCATTTGATCCCTACATCATGAATAGTAAACTAATGGCCAGTCCCACATCTAACAAATAAGTAAGTTATCCGAAACATAAATCGCTTGCTGTCTCACTCTTGTTACGTTAAAGAACAGAGATGGCGAGACTTTTATCTTATAGATACATGCTATTTGGAGGTGGACAAGATCTAAGAGTCGTAATACATACATACATTCACGCCTGATTCCCAGAGGGATAGGCAGAGACTACGGATTTCCATAATTAAAAGATTTCTTAAGAGTAATGTCTGTAGGTATATAATTAGCAGTAGAAGTAGAAGTCTGCCAACCCGCACTATACCAGCATAATGGACTATGGCCTACCCCTTCTACACCTAGAATATGCCCAGCAGTGGGACAGTGTAATTCAGGCCTGGTATTATTATTATTATATATAATTTTAGTATAATTATAATATAACTTTTATAGGTATACATGAGAAAATGTGTTCATACATTGCCATGGTTTGAGATTATTTAGTCAATCAGACACCAAATTAATTATCCAGTAGTTGTAAATACATATAATTTCATTTTCTAAAATATAACTGTCAAAATTTAATTTTAGCAATAGACAATAGACGAATCATAGATTTAGACTATTTTTCTTAGGAAATCCTTGTAACTGCGTCTTTTGATCGATTCTAGGTAATTAGGTTTCATAATAACTCTGAAATGTCAGGTATTATTTATGTGCTGTTCTGACATTCTAAAAGCTAATAGATAGACGACAATTTCATGCCTGTGTATAATACGTACATACATAGATTCACGCCTGTTTCCCAGAGGGGTAGGCAGAGACTACGGATTTCCATTTGCTACGATCCTGACACACTTCTCTGGCTTCATTCACTTTCATCATATTCCTCATATACGCCCGTCGGTTCAAGGAGCTATAAAAGGAGCTATATAGCTTCTATATATATTAGCTATATAGCTATTATATATTATGTATCAATATTATATTATAATATTGATACAAGGAAAAATAGGTATATGCTCATACCTGGACATGTTTTATGTTTTATAAAACAGAAACGTCTAAAATGTATTCCAGTGTGGTGTTGTTCAAATCATTTTATTTTGTAAAATCTCCAGTCTTTTCGATGTGCTTGCACCAGATATCCATATTTGGTTATTTTCAAATGGTATCGATGTAGTCATTTTTGTTTGATTTTGGTAAAAATAAACATAATTTATCACTTCATATCTGCTGGAAGCTGTCAAAATGAAATGACTGGTAACTACAGACAAAAGATAAATCATAGATTTTTAATTCTTACTCAGTATTGCGAGAGGTATTATTATTACAGGTATTAGTAGTATTCTTAAAAAGATATCAGTGCGGTGTCTTTTTCAGAATAAGAACCTCAAAAGGAATTAATCCTGTGTCGCAAGAATCTTTACAAAGATTCAAACGAGAACACCCACATTCGGAACCACCATTTGTGAATCGCACAATATTTTGTGCCGTGTGGGGATTGAACCCACAACATCACACGGCGCAGTGATAATAGTGAGGCAACCACATCGCCATCTGTGACGTCTCATGCGTAGCAATATGTATCTCTAATGAATTACTTATTCCATGGATACTTTATACGAAAATAAAAATGGCTACACTAGGCAGTGCCGGATTAGGCAAGAGCGGGGCCCATAGCAAATTCTTTCAGGTAAGAGTGCTTGCATACGTCAGACTTTTTGTAGAGCTGATTATTGGGCCGACTGAAATTCTACACATTTATACGAGCGACTTTTTGTAGAACTTGTGCGTTTACCGTATGAAATTCGGTGTTTTATATACGCCAAGGAAATAGTCGGTTACCGATTGTCTGACGTGGATTATCTTAGTAGGAAAAGTTGCAACATTTCACGTTTTCGTGACATCAAGTAAATTCAATATACTACATCATAAGTAGTAATAAGGTTCACTCAAAAATTACGCTCAGGCAGAGATGAGTGGGTTTAAATATGCGGGGCCCCCTCTTGCGCGGGACCCGTAGCAATTGCTACTCTTGCTACGTGGTTAATCCGGCACTGACGCTAGGTAAATGCGACCGTATGACGCGGGTGGCTTTAAAAATAATGAAACAAATATCTTACTCATCATCGGAAATTTTAGACCATACAGCTAATGAAATGATAGTAATGTTTACGCATTTTATGGCGGCTTACCTACGGGTTTTAAACAGCTATCCGTAAATAATAGTACATATTAGTATTAATTTCAATGCTATAACATTTGTGTAATTATGTTTGTTATGTACGTCGTCATAGACGTCGAAAGTTGGAACCAGGCTGTTTTATTAGTAAGTTTGTGTTGCCAATTGGAGCTAAAATTTGCGCAATAGATATGGAATGCGTTGTGATAAGAGCTAATTCATAAACTGTTTTCCAGGAGATTTTGTTAAATCGATTATGTTTTAAGAATAATATACATACATTGCAAATGGAACGATCAGTGTCTTCCCTTTTGTGCGCTAGTAACATGTCTTTTTTATGATTGTATATCTATATCATTGCTTTCCACAATTATCGCCTGCTCCGTGCCTCGGAGAGCACGTTAAGCCGTCGTCGGTCCCGGCTGCCATGAACATTTATGGCAGTCGTTATTGGGAAGTCAGTGCTAGAGGTGGTCGTTAAATCAATGAACTGTTTTTATTAACGGCTTTTTGTTCTTTAACGAATCAATTGCTTTTCTTCAATGAAAAAACCTGTTGAAAATATTAACCTAATAAATTCTATCAACGTCCGCAACGCAAGTCGCAACATGCAATAATGTATAAATAAAGCATAAAATTTGCATTCGTATTGTGGATCTCAAACCTAGTACATTCTATTTTTTAGTAGAAAAAAAAAAGTTCGGCCCTTAGAGACTTAGACAGTGCGATCAAGGTCAAGAAGAAAAACCAGTTGACGATTTAACAGCTTTTTTAACATATTGACCACTGACGAAAAACAGTTACATTAAACTAACTAAAAAACCGTCAATGACCCATCTCTAGTCAGTGCCGTCTAATATCCTGATTCCTGACACTAGTCTAGCCTTAGGGTTTCGTTAGCCTTTGGGTTGCGGAGGTCAGATGGCAGTCGCTCCGTAAAAACTGATATCCAGTCAAATCCGGTTAGACTAGAGAGCCGACCCCAAGTGACTTGGAATAAAAAAGACTAGGGAGAAAAAAGATCATTGCTTTCCACACAGTAAAAAAATTAAAGTAAGTAAATCAACAAAATAATTTCTTAAGTGTTTACATGCTAGTACAAACCAACGTAGGTACCTACATAATATGTATATAGTACGAGATGCATCGTATATTTATACTTCCCAAGATTTCCATATCAAAAGGAGTCAGATAGGCACTTTCATCTAGAGATGCACTTTATGTTTTACAGCAAAAATTTACAACAATACAAATGTAATTCCAAAACAATTTGTCAGACGAAAATAGACCTTATATCTACTGAGATAAGGAGTTGATGTTATAGATTGATGTGTAATTATGTTTATTGTATTTTCCACCACAAACTTGGAGTGACGCCCTTAAAAAGAGGGTGCTCACAGCTAACGAACTCATTGTCTGCGTTCCATCTGTTTTAACTAGCTGCCATGTTCTGATGCCCTGGTACATGATACGTTATATAATATACAACATTTTGCTCGCGGCTTCGCTCGCGTAAATGTAGGTTAGGTTACGTTTTTCTCGATAAAAGGTAGGTACTATGTCCTTTTCTGTACCCCTGAGAACGTGTATGGGGAATTTTGTTATGCTCAGTCGAGTAGTTATTTATTTAAAGCATGAAAGCATAACAAACAAACTTACATTAGCTAGATGCCACTAGTCCAGTTTATGATATAGCGTTCCCCTACACCAACCTTTAAAGGTTATACATATTAGAGGAGCCGCTGTACCTCCCAGTGCCCGAGAGCATCTTCCGGGACCAGTTATAGACAGGTCTTGTCCCCAAATCTCGACTCTCTATCCTAACCTCAGAGATCCGGTTCTCGTAAGCGAGCTACCTCGTGCCCAAGTGACACTACCTATTCTCCAGATAGGTATCGGAGCAATAAAGCCGCTCACCACCCGCAACTCTGGGAGTTTCTAACGAAAACTTCGCTGAAGCCGCCTGCTATATCTCCAGTATGGTACCGGAGCTGTATAAGGCACGCTCACTACCTGACGTACATCCATACGCCTACTCAAATAGGCCTACAAGCCGGATCCTCCGAAACCCTATCTACTCGGGTCCTGTAGATAGGGATTATTAGGACCAGTGAAGATATATACTTACTTAATATAAAACTCTCATAAAAGCGTGAGAGCTTCGTATAGGTAAGCAACGATTGCCCAGTGGGAGACCGTTGGTTTGCCACGCAGAGCTCTCGCTTTCGATCCCAATTATGTGCGTATGAAATAGTTAATTATCGCTCACTTTAACGGTGAACGGCAGCATGGTAAGGAAACTTGCTTGTCTGGGAGTTCTCTATGATATTCTCGAAGATATGTCAAGTCAGATGACCTGTACTGGGACAGCGGTGGTGCACTGTGCCCTTCTAACACTGAGAAGAAGCTCTTGGCTGGCAGTGGAACAGTTTACATACAGAACTAATAATATAATTGTAGATTCGAATAAATATGTCATTTATGTAGTTTCTGTGAAGACTCAAACGGCACAAATACAAAAACATACAGGAGAAGATTTATCTTATCTTATCTTATGTGGGGGCCAGTCAGTGCAGACCGGCGACACTTCGACGCAGTGGGATCTTTTGTATCGACACTCTCCCAATAACGACTGCCATAGATGTTCATGGCAGCCGGGACCAACGGCTTAACATGCTTTCCGAGGCACGGAGCAGGCGATAACTTGTCAATTAATACGCACATAATTTCGAAAAGTCATATATCTTCCGAAAGTTAGAGGTGCGCGACGTGGGTTCGATCCCGAGACCCTCTGCATTGCAGTCTGTTGGTCTCCCCACTGAGCTATCGCTGCTCCAGGAGGAGATTACTTTGTGAGTCTTTTGGGGACGATTAGGGTCGCGGGACTAATAGGTACTCGTGTTCTGTACCTATCAAGATAAATGAAAAGGCTGATCGACGCTTTCTGAGACAAGAAGGCTGAACTTTATTTCGCGAAAAGAATAAGCATTGCCATTCCATGTGGCAATGCTGTAAGCCTGCCTGGCACTCTTCTGCTAGTCGATTGTACCTAATGCGGAAGAATTCTATCATAATTTACTTGACTATTTAAGTTAGTTAGTTTTATATATAACGTATGAACTTATTTTTTGTAATACATACATTACATAGAATTTCGTACGTTTAACTCAACACTATACCTACCCAACCCGGCCGTGAAGACTGAGACCTAACTAACAATCTCACGCAAATATAGGCGAAATTTTATGCCACCGTTCTAAGGAGTCAGATGTCATGAATAAATAAATACCACAAGGACTCACGCTGTATTTCCAAAGTGATAGGCAGAGACACTCATATTTCGTAGTCTATGTTTTAAATTCCTACATCTATAAAGCAGCATAACAGAAGGCTTATAGCCATCTTCGGCACATTTCGAGACGGATTTTACCAGTACAAAATTCTCAGTAACAGCTTGGAGTGTAACTGAGAATGGCCTTATAGAAAAATCTAATAATAATAATTTATTTCGTAAAAACATGAGTAATACATAACAAGTTTTACATTGCATGAAGATGGTACATATGTGATTTGGTCTACATGTTTTACCAATTATGGTGTACGAAAAAATATGCATCTAAATTTTGCTAACAATAAAATTTAATAATTAAGTACTCAATACGTAAGCAAATATTTTCAAATCATTAATAATTAGAATGATGTCAAGATTATAATTATAAAAACAAGTCAAATTCACAATTTCGACATTCATTTTGACACAATTAATAAAAATAAAAATAAGAATCAACAATATAAAAATTAATATTTATAGATATCAATATATTATTAAAATAAAATGTCACAATTATAATATATGTCAAATTATAATATATGTAATGTCACAATTATATTATTTGCTTAGGTTGCTATCAGTTAGGTATTCTGTTATGTTATAGTAACATTCCCTGACTAAATACACTTTTAGTTGTCGTTTCAAATAAAAGGTACTATGCCATGACATACCTACGATGTAAAGACAAAATACCAAAAATCCATTGTATTGAATTCAGATGAAGCCTATAAATGTTTGAAGCTGAATGATTTTGAATCACGCCGCAGATACATGGATCTTACGTGCCTTCACAAGATAGTTTATTTTGATTGACGACCTCGATGGCGTAGTGGTTAGTGTAACCGACTGCCACGCCTGAGGTCGCGGGTTCGATTCCCGCACAAGTCAAACATTTGTGTGCATGAACATGGATGTTTGTCTTGGTCTGGGTGTTTCTATGTATAATATGTATGTATTTACGAAAAAAAAAGTATATATGTATGTTTATCCATTCTCTAGTACCCATAGTAGAAGCTCTGCTTAGTTTGGGCTAGATGGTGTTGTGTGAATGTGATGGAATATTATTATTATTATTATTATATAGACTGTCCGGCATTATTATCTCAAATAAACGTAAATACTAGGTTCAGATCGCGCCAGCCACACTCACAAGCTTTATTTTGAATGTTCACATCAACAACACGTCTTTTTACAATCCATTCGTCAGAATGTGTCGTATGTATAATGACCTTTTACCTAAATATCATAATTCTCTAGACGTTTTCATAGTATAGATAAACATCATATTGTTATGACGCTTGTAGGTACATACCTATATAATTTAATTATGTAGACGTATTGTAATTTACTTAGTAAGATTGAGTCAATTGTTATTATTTGTGTATTTCTTTTAAATTAGAGCTTAGCAGCGTCATCTTGTACTCATCTTTATGTTATAATCATGATGTTTACACATAGTTAGAATCATAGTTTAAACCAAAACTGTTTAATAGTTTATAAGTTTTATACTGTTTGTGCTATGTTTTGTGTTTAGAGCCTTATTAAATAAATAAAAATTATCTCTAATATTAATATAATTATCTGGTCAGCAGAGGTCCGCGCTAGAGGTTTGCCAGCGAGCCATGGAGCGTAATATCCTAGGGGTACGGTTAACGGACCGCATTAAAAACTCTACACTACGCTCCAAAACACAAATCACAGACGTCACCCAGAAAGCCGCCAAACTGAAATGGGATTGGGCTGGACACGTTTGCCGTATGCCGCAGGAGCTTTGGGCTAAAATCAGCACAGATTGGATCCTAGACGGTGCTAAACGCCAACGTGGTAGACCAAAACGTCGATGGCAAGACGAATTAATTAACTACAGGAGGGACTGGTGCAAACTAGCGCATAATAGGGATATGTGGAAAAGCGAGAGGGAGGCCTTTGCCCTGCAGTGGGACAATACAGGCTGAAAATAATAATAATAATATCTCTAATATAGCATACCTCGGAGAGCACGTTAAGCCGTCGGTACCGGCTGCCGTAACATCTTATGGCAGTCGTTATTGGGAAATCAGTGCCCTATAATATCCTGACACTAGTCTAGTCTTAGAGTATCATTAGCTTTCGGGTTGTGGAGGTCAGGTGGCAGCCGCTCCGTGTAAAAACTGATATCCAGTCATATCCGGTTAGACCAGAAAAGCCGACCCCAAGTGACTTGGGAATAATAAAGGCTAGGGAGAAGAAGAATAGGTACATACCTAGCCGTGAATTGACTCGACTGAAGAAAATCGTCGAGAGAACCCTACTATGTTATCCAAGATGTGTGAAGTCGACCAAACAGTCTGATAGACTATGTCCGAACTCTTCTCATACTGAGTAAGAGTTAGTAATCCTAACTAATATTATAAAAGCGAAAATGAGTTTGTTTGTTTGTTACCTTTTCACGCCTAAACCACTGAACTGATCATCCTGAAATTTTGCATATACGTTGTCAAGTGTATAGAAACGGACATAGGCTACCTTTCATCCCGAAAAAAATTACTGTTCCTGAGGAAAACAACAATAACGTTATTATGATAATAGATGGCGTCACGTGTCTTTCGAATCATGATTGAATTATATTATTACAAGCAGAGTACAACCCGAATTGATTGTCAAATTCTAAATTATCGCGAGCGAAGCCTCGGGCAAAAGCTAGTAGACGAATAAATAAACTTATTATAAGTAACTATGTATAATGTAAATGTGGCAATACCTGGACATGATATAATATTCTACGTAGTATTTTTAAAACCAACTTTACTTAATGAATTGTAGTGGAGTATTCATTAAATTTAAATTCGTGAGCAGTACCAGTTCTTAGGAATTTATGTTTTTATATCAGTGCCAAATATTCACATTTGATTTAAAAAACTACTCGAATTTATATGAATTTATAACTTTCCCCCCGTATTTCTTCACTCTTTGATATAACTACACCAAGGTTAACTGTCAAAATGTTATAGACAAGAATTGAATGTTTTTTTTTCTTGATAGTATGGGGCCATGACACTACTCTTCGAGTCATTTCGCTGGGTCACTATTACAAGGTTCTATGTTATTATTTTTTACTTTGGGGAAATGAGGTTTAAAATTTGCATATTAGTAAAAATAACGTAAAAAATAACTTAGAACTATTTGCGATTTAATATTGAGAGGTGGTAAGTCCTTCCATCTATTACTATATTAGTCTAAACAAAAAGGAATGAGATATAGAACCATGCAATATTCATAACTAATTTTTTTCAGAAATGTAACATGGAACCTTGTAATATTGGACCAGCGATTTACATACCTACAGATGAAGACTGCGCCGTGCGTAAGACAGATAATCACAGAACTCGTGCGGCGCATGTTCAAATCGGCGCGCGGCCGCCATATTAAAGTTGTATAGAGGATTTGAAGTGCTTTTTTGATAAGAATTTATCTTTATTGTCAACCAATAACTTAAATATTTGGGACAGAAAAATTGTAATGTAACTATTTGTTTCGTTGAAGCTGTAAAATAGGATAGATTTCTACTGTTATAATCTAAAAATCACGATGCAAATTTACGTAATTTTGTAGGCGAAAAATATTAATTATTTTAAGTTTTTTACACGGAGTAATTGTAAACACATTCATTTTTATGGTAAACTAGCTGTTACCTGCGACTTCGTCCGCGTAGATTTTAACTAAAAGTGTTTGTCTCCGCGGAACCCTATATTTTTTCTAAAATCAAAGTAGCCTATGTTACTCCTTATAACATCAGCTATCTGCCAGTGAAAGTCCCGTCAAAATCGGTTCAGCCGTTTCGGAGATTACCCGGAACAAACAGACAGACAGACAAAAATTTTTTAAAAACATGTTCTCGTATAGGTACCTTATATACTTTCATATGCATTAGATAAAAAGCTGTTATTTTGACATTACAAACAGACACTTCAATATATTTATTTGTATAGATGTATCTATACTAATATTATAAAGCTGAAGAGTTTGTTTGTTTGTTTGTTTGCTTGAACTCGCTAATCTCAGGAACTACTGGTCCGATTTCAAAAATTCTTTCAGTGTTAGATAGCTCATTTATCGAGGAAGGCTATAGGCTATATATTATCACGCTAAGATCAATAGGAGCTGAGCACCAATGAAGAATTTTTCAAAATCGGCGGGTGTTTTTTCCTTTTGAGAGCTTCTGCTGCGTGTGCTGCGTAAACAGTTAAAGTTTCGCAAAAATCATGTATGACAGAATTGTTCCCCTTTAAAAGTTTTAAAAAAAGTCCGCGACAGCATATGTCTATCTTTTAATATGATTGAGTTATGTCAAGTCTGGATGTTCTTTGTATACCTATATTATTTTAGTATAATAATTTCAGCCCTGTATTACTCTATCCCATTGCTGGGCATGGGCCTCTTCTCAGTGTGAGAAGGATTCCGTCCATCCGTTCCGTCTTTGCCTCCTTTATTTAAATCTTCACCCCAAATAACTTGTTTCTAAGTAAACAATGGTATATAGCTAGTCGTTCAGTAGACTTGCTTTTCATGCGGTAAAGTGGTAATACTTTCCTATTAGGAAAATTTCTGCAGCAGAACGGACTTAAACTTAAACATACATATATGTATCACTTAAATATTTATCCCGTGTGAGGATTGGACGACTAAAATAACAATCGTGCCACACGAGGCATCTCTGATACCGTTATCTATTTGTTATCGGAGTTTACGTCATAACATCTGTACCCCAAGTGTGCATCTTTCATAAAGCTAACTCAATCTACACAGTTGTCGTATCGAGTAACAAATGTATGGTAACTTATAAAGCGCCCCTGGCGGAGACTATTGTATGTTTGACTATTGTAATGAGTGTGAAATTGTTTGCATAGTAATGTAAACAATTTCACCGCTATTGCAGTAGATAGCAATAGCGATATCGCTGAAAGAGACGTCAAAATTATCGTGTCGGACACGGTGTTTATAGGTTTCGGCAAACGTTTTTCAACATTTTGTGTGAGCTAAAATTTGACATTTACAATCGTCTCGAAACGGTAACGCGGTCGTGCAGTAAACTCACTTTAGTGTTGGGTTGGTGAGACGTCGTTGACATTGAATACGAAAAATTATGTAATTTGGTATTTCGATAAAGCAGATATTGGTAGAAATACTGAAAAATTATTTGGGCTGAGATCACTGTTTGAAGGAATTTTTGTATTGAAACATGACGCGACACAGAGCGCTTATCATCTCTTTTACTCGCTGCTCCATAAAATGAAATAGAGATACTCGTAGCGCAATGTAGGCAACTTAAAAAAAATTACTTGACTTTCGGCTGACTTTCAGCAAAGTGAGATTACGCGATGCGAATAGATTAATTTGCATTATCTCACACTCTGACTGTTTCGAAGTACTTTCGATCGATAGTTAGCACGATTGACTAGATCGTTGCGTAGTTACTACGTCAAATGACACGAAATTTACACTCGAGCTTCTGTTGTATGTTGTAGTTCTAGATAATAATAATGGGCTTATGTTTAACATATCACCAGATATAGCAAAATATAACAGTCAAAAATAGTAAATGGTCACTAAATTGCACGACAAAATATATTTAAAGAGATCAAAATAAGTCGACGGAGCCCCGCCTCGCGAGGCTTCTATTTTTGGGTGGGTTTAAGAAGGAACCTAACATAACCTAACCCTTCCGAGACGGAATGCAGTGATTTGAGGCGTATATGTGCTCGTTATGATATATTTTAGTAAGCATATTTTGCTGCGCAATTACTATTTTTGGTGGTCATTATATTTATTATGTAATCCCATAATAATGTGTGCCCATCCGACTTGGTACTATAGAGTACCGGACAGGGTCTATAATAATTGATACATAGTTTTAAGATTACCAACTTTTATACTATACTAGTCAGAGCCAGTTATTCAGAGCTTTGCCTGGGGACAGTTCTTTTTCTGTATGAAAGTTACCTTAAATATGTCCTTTTCTGTACCCTTGACGACGTGTATGCATAATTTCATTATGATCAGTCAAATAGTTAAGGCGTAAAAGCGTATAAACAAACAAACTACCATTTGAATTTAGAATATTAGTTAAGATTCTGGAAACAATAAAGAATTGAGTATTGAGAATGCAGTGGTCCGACCGCCGCCGGCGAGAAAACGACTAACTATCGGCGATTTTCTCTCTCAAGAAACGCACAAATAATATACATTCCGTATAAACGAAATTGATGCATATATTAAAAGTTGCTCTCTGACTGTTCACACTGCCGGCGACGACTCGCTTTACTAGTTTTGTCGCTGAGCGACAAGAGCTTTCAAAAATAAACTCGCTCAGCGATACTCGTTCAGCGGTGCTCGCTCGCTTGATCATTTGTTTTCATGATCATTTCTAAACAGCGCGGCTTTGAAAGTAGACGTATGAATATCAACAAATAATTGCAACTCTCATTGTTATCTAGTTCAGACGACGACGACGATGTATTTTACGATAGTGTTTGTGTAGTGGCAGCGGCAACTCTGACAAAACGGAAAAAATTAGAGGGAAAAAAAGACGATTTAGGATGCAAAATTTGTGGTTGCGCGCGCAGGTTTACACAGGACTGAGCGACCGCGGGCGAGTGGCGCGAGTAATCGCTCGTCGCACTTGTACACTCGTTATAGCCCGGCGACAAAACTATCGAAACTACACACTCGCTTCCCGCTGATCGTCAACTCGTATATAGTTTCTAGTTTTACTCGTTTCTCGTTCATCGTTGGCGGTCGGACCACTGCCTAAGGCTGATGAGATTGATGACGTTTTCCATTAATATTTTTTATTAGGTATACCAGCCTATCGAGCAACCAAATCAAATTAAAAGCAGTGATAGTCTAGTAGCAGGCTGTTGGACTGCCACGCAGAGGTCTCCAGTTCGATTCCAAAGCAGACTTCTCTGACTCTTCGAAGTTATGTGCGTATTAATTTTTGCTTACTTTAAAGGAAAACATCGTGAGGAAATCTGCATGCCTGAGAGTCCTCTGTAATGTTCTCGGATATCATAATATAGATGTTCCCGCGGTTTCACCCGCGTTTATCGTTACTGCGCCGCCCCCGTGGGTCGTAGCGTGATGTTATATAGCCTATAGCCTTCCTCGATAAATAGCCTATCCAACACTAAAATAATGTTTCAAATCGAACCATTAGTTCCTGAGATTAGCGCGTTCAAACAAACAAACAAACATACTCTTCAGCTTTATAATATTAGTAGGTATAGGTGTGAAATCTGTCGACTTGCACTGGGCCAGCTTAGTTGACTAGTTACTTTTCACACTTAGGGCCACTTGTACGACAACTCACAAAATACGTTCAGCACTAAATAGATTTAAAACATCGTGGCATCTCAGTAACCCTTACACGGATGACTGCAACAGCACGATAAATAATAATGTTTATTTGCAAAACAAGGTTTTACAATATTTACACTTTGATTATGTACACTGTATCCTCAAATAATAATAAGAATTACATGAACTAAAAAGTAATATGTTGAACTCTGGTACCCCACGGTAAGATTTAACTTGTGTTATGGCTACCAGTGCCTACACACGTAATTACTAAATTAAAGTAAATTAAGGAGCGATTATACATAATGTGCACAATATTAATATTTATGTAGGACCCTATTTGATCATCTGACATAATTCGATCAGCCTCATATGAATAAATATATAAAATGTTATATAGTGCGCGTAAGACCGGTCTGTGTGGAAAACCTTGGGGGAGGCCTATGTCCAGCAGTGGACGTCTTTTGGCTGACATGATGATGATGATGATGATGATAGTGCGCGTGTACGTATGTGCGTGTGTGTGTATGTATGTATGTAAGTGTGAAGTGTGTGTGTTTAAGTGTAACATAGTGATTGGATCATTGTGAGCAATTTTATTACAGAATAGACATCTGACGATGTTTTAAATCTATTTAGTGCTAAACGTATTTTGTGAGTTGTCGTGCAAGTGGCCCTTAGAATAGGTCTTAACAGTGGGACAGTTCATATGTAGGGCTGTAATTATTATTCCCCTAGCGCTGGTTTAGGGTTGCTGTCAGACAGCGACAGCCAACATTGATTCACGCCTTTTTACCTTAAAGGGGTAAGCGAGCATCAGAGCACTAAACATGGCTTCGATAGTCTCGAGGCTTAAATTAACGTACTTATATGTTTGCGAACGATCCTGAGTTCTCGGTTTCGATTCCCGGGACAGGAAGTTTTAGATTCTCTTGTCACTCCATTTTCAGTTGCAGCACGGAATTTACCTATCGGCTTGCAAGACGGCAGAAAATTCGATCCTAATAACGTGAGACCTGAAAAATTATTGACGAACTATGAATGCAATATATATATCTGCCTATACCATTGATATATAAAAACCCTAGATACGCAATCCCATACAAAAAAACTTACACTTAAAACTGTCTTCAGTTGCTTATAAGTAGTTATATTAACTGTATAAACCTTCATTAATGCAAATTAAGAAGTAACACAGGTGAGAGCATATGGAGAAGGACAATAGGGGATCACTCGATCATCGATATTGATTGGATAGAACCATTGTGTCCCGTTGTTCGTAATTAACCAGATGTGTACACCGAACCAATTACACTGACTAGGTAATGTTACACCGTATTGTAATGCAGTGTGTGGGTTGTGGTAAAATAATAATATTATCTACTAGCTTTTGCCCGCGGCTTCGCTCGCGTTAATTTAGAATTTGACAATCAATTCGGGTTGTACTCTGCTTGTAATAATATAATTCAATCATGTTTCGAAAGACACGTGGCGCCATCTATTATCATAAGAACGTTATTGTTGTTTTCCTCAGGAACAGTATTTTTTTTCGGGATGAAAGGTAGCCTATATCCGTTTACGTTACCTGACAACGTATAATATGCAAAGTTTCAGAATTATCGGTTCAGTGGTTTGGGTGTGAAAAGGTAACAAACAAACAAATTCATTTTCGCTTTTATAATATTAGTTAGGATTAGGATTAGTTAGGATACTAATATTATAAAGCTGAAGAGTTTGTTTATTTGTTTGAACGGGCTAATCTCAGGAACTACTGGTCCGAATTGAATATTTTTTTGTTTTGTGTAGCACGTTTATCGAGGAAGGCTATAGGCTATATAACATCATGCTACGGCCCACGGGGTCGGCGCAGTACTTATAAACGCGGGTGAAACCGCGGGCACATCTAGTAACAAATATATTGTACATTTGTATTTTATTTATACTACAGACACTATTACTCCTATTATTAAGTAGTTGTGCCCTGCCGTTTTACCTACATTTATTATTTCTGCTCCGCTCTCGTAGCTCGTAACGGGATGTGATCAAGGATGTGATACCGTGGATCTACTTATAACTTTTAACGAAAAAAATAATAATTTTAATCTTTATTAACCTCCGAGTCTTCTTCAGAGGTTAATGAAAACACTATAATAATAATAATAATATAATATTCTACCACATACACACAACACCATCTAGCCCAAACTAAGCAGAGCTTGTACTATGGACTATGGGTATTAGACAATGGATAAACGTACATTTATACTTTTCTTTTTTGTGAATACACACATATTATATATACATAGAAACACCCAGACCAAGAAAAACATCCATGTTCATGCACACAAATTTTTCACTTGTGCGGTAATCGAACCCGCGACCTCATGCGTGGCAGGCGGTTACACTAACCACTACGCCATCGAGGCCGATGTGGGTCTGTGTGTTAGTGACGGGCATAACTCCGGAACCACTGGACCGATTGACTCGTAACTTGGTGTGCAGACACCTTGGGGTCATACCTCGGTCGAGTTTGAATATGGGCCCTATGGGTCAAAATACCCCCGAGATATAGGGGTCATTTCTTTTACATTTAAGACGAAGAGGTTGCATCCTGGGAAAATTTAAGGAAACCACCAAACCGTATACCAATTTACATTTTCCAACATTTTAACTGTTTTGACTTTAACTATCTAGGTAGTAATTAAAAAAAAAAACACGCTTTTAGGTGCCCTTTTTTTTAATAACACTGAAGCTTATCATTAGATACAAAACAAAAAAGAATGTTTTGTCTTGGCCTACTAATAGGTATATAGATATTCGTCAATGAAACGCTTGGGTTGTATGACTGGAAGTATAGAATTCGACGCCTATCTAGAAGGAAAAAAACGTGTATCTCTGTACAGTATACGGTGTAACATAACCCCACCAATGTCAAGTAGGCAGCACTAGGCACGTTCCTATGCAACTGAAGTCCCTCAATTGTCACTCGGCTGATCCACAATCGACAATCAACCACTTCTATTGATGGCACTTTCATTTATGTTCACGATTTTGTTTTTGAGTCGCAGCGGCTCACCGGTGGCCAGACAATAAATTTCTAATTATTGCTATTGTAGCAGCGATAGCCTAGTGGGAACTTGTTTGACTACCACGAATAAGAGTTCGATCCCAAGGCGCTCATTTCTGGCTTTTCAAAGTTATGTGCGTATTAAATACTTAAATCGCTTACTTTAACGGTGAAGGAAAATATCGTGAGGAAACCTGCATGTCTAAAAGTTCTCAGTAATGTTCTCAAAGATATGTGAAGTCTGCCAACCCGCACTAGGCCAGCGTGATGGATTATGGCCTAACCCTTCTCACATGGAGAAGAGGCCCCCCGTGCCCACCGGTGGGACAGTTTAATACAGGGCTGATAATATGCTATTATAAGACTTGACAGATAAATATAAAAGTAAAAAAGTTCATCAATACTCTTTTACCAAATTCTTAAATTTAGGAAGCCTATGTCTTCCATTTACGGACGATTACAGACTTGTTGGCAAAGTTTGGCGACCAAATATGGCGGGAGTGTAAATATTGTGTAAGTAAATAAGTACCTACAATATTTTAGTGAAAATAAAACGATCCTTTACCACGTAAAAATGACAACTTTAGTAGTTTTATGTGTTGTCTATATCACATCTGTGGTAATGAGTCCTTGTTTTTCTCTCTTCTTACACCATAGCCGGCCAGGCCACTTTAACATAATAGTCTCATATCAAATCAAAATCAACAATAGGTATGTTTATTCATGTAGGTCACAAAGTAACACTTATGAACGTCAGATTTATTGGCGTATTTCACTTAATGTCGGCTCTCATGGTATCGATTCATATTGTATCTCCTTACTACGTTTCGACTGAAGAGAATCAGTTGTATTTCTTTGACATTGCGTCTTAAAAGAAAAAAGTATCTAAGTATTCGAGGTGCTTTGTCACAGGTAAAATGGAGCGAGTACATTTTCAGAATGCACGGAGTCCGAATTTCCTAGCGAAAAAGCCAAATTGAATACGGAATTTACGCCGTAAGTTTAAAATCATACCACGGGACTTACAACTAATTCGGCAGTCATAAATGCACATTTCCAGAAAGTTGTTCAGTCAGGGTGCATTATCTTCGTTATTTTAATACTTGCAATATGTACTGCTTATGACATAGGAATTAAAACTCGCACGAGGACAGTTAAAAACCTGATTTGAAAAACGAACACAAATTGCGCGGGAATTCAAAGCTACGCCATTTTATTTTTTACTATTTTATATAATTTACATATTGGGTTACAATTACATTGGAACAAAAATCAATGGGCATAGGCAATTTATATGAAAATCCCACATACACATTCAGAGGAAACAATTCGAAAATATTCTCAGTTAGTTTTCAATAAAATAATGTTTATTTGGATACTACCAAATTATGTAGTATTAGTATTAGTACTATTTTCAATTAGTTTTTAGAGTATTTTTCTCAACTTTTTTGATCAAAATCTATAGTTTGTCTTAACCTTTTTTACTTCTCGTCTTGCGTAAAGCAAAAAATAATATTTCTAGAGTAATATAATAAAAATAATATTATCTTTATATGAAGTAAATGTATGCTTAAATAATAATCAGTTTCATTAATCCTCTCCAGCCGGCACAGCATCTTCTAGTCGCTTGATGTATTTTACTCTCAGTTCTGTTACTGCATCGCCTTTCAGTTGATCCTGAAACAAAGTATAAGAGATAATTATAAACTAGGCAAAATATTTAAATCACGAAATAAAATCGTGTGATAACGCCCTCTATGTCATTTATTATGTACTAATGTAACAAATAGTGGTTGTTGCTAGTTCAACTTATACCCACTAGATGGCAGTTTGAGAATATTGTGACAATTTTCTTTTCCTACCTGCACAAACCAGCACTGCACATCTAGCTGCACCATTTGCAGAGCGCCGCGGATAGCACCCGGTATCAGCGCGCAGTACTTGAGCCCATTGCTAGGCATCTCCACCCATTCACTCAGTGGACACTGATCCCACACTAAGGAAAACTCATCCCCTGCACTACTCCAGCTTGTTACTGTGGGCTGCATGTTGAGATATAGTCTGTAATACACATTTTAATAGAATTAATTGATTAATTTTTGAGAGGCTTATTGCCAATTATTAGGTAACAGTATCAAGGATTGACCAGGCTAGTCCAACCCTCTTCCAGGAAACCAATGTCAAATGTAAGAATAGTAAATTATTATTGTTTTTAGGAAAAGCTCTGGAAGGTCATGTATCTAGTTACCTCTCCCATTCCTTCTCTTTCATCCCAATTTTTTTCTTCCCCAGTTAGAACACAAGAAAGCGATAGTATAGCAAGCATTATGACGAAGTACCATTTTAAAATTAGGACTGATTATATTATTGAAATCATCATCTGGTATTTTTGTGATTTCTCATCCAAAATTAAACCAATTTTTCTTTTTTATTTATAATAGAGATACGAGAAAGCAGAATTGTTGTATTTAAGCATGGGCGCCGCCAGAATTACTTTCAGGGAGGTGCATCTGCATCTAAAAACATTACTCTATTAACTGATATTAAATATAAAATTATACATGTATATTATGACCCTGACAGGGGGGTGCAAGTGCCTCCCGTTGCACCCTGTTGCCGGTGCCCATGTATCTAAGCAACATTCATATTAAAACTAACTCTAGAATGGTATAGAATATTACACACAATGAGTTCAATTAAATTTGGAAGATACTCATTCTAAAACAGGCATCTCTGCCCTTCATGGTGCACAAATTATGAATTACAGCAATTTTTAGGATACAAGAGTTATGCTTTGCAGCTTAAATATGAGAAGGATAAACAATGTCTGTATGGTTATTTTTCTTTATTACTTTTGTTGTATTTGTTGGCTACACGTCTGAAAACAGCAGTAAACTCAGTAAAATTAGTATTTTATAAAGATTATAGTATTTACAAAAATTAAATTATGACATAACATAGAATATAACAACATCACAGTGGCAGATGTAGATTACATCTTATCTTATTTTTGCTGTAACATTATTATTCAGGGTGAAAACAGGGGAATAACATTGTATGTAACATTTGTGTATAACAATGGCTGCATTTCCTCGTAACATACTATGCTTACCAATATTAGGCATGTTATCTAATTTTTTACCAATTTGTTATGTATTAAAAACAGTAAAGTTTATAAAGGACACTCATTTTAATCATTTAGTGCTAGAGCTGAGTGGTGGATAGAAATAACAAAAAAAATAATGAAATTTTGAAATAATTCTTCTAAGCCTGGGCATAATTTGTGTTCGGTAATAATTGCATGTCTATAACCCAACAATACTGGGCACCGGACTGGACACTGAGGTTCTCACCTTAGCGTAGGGCCTTATAAGATACTACTATCTTATATAGAAAATAAAACATTATGTAAAAGAAAAATCTGTTTGTTATATAAATAACTAAATGTACCTGAAGGCTTGCTGTATCTTATCCGCAGTCTCTCTCATTTCCAAGCATCTGGTTGACGTAGTCCTAGCAAGGAAATCTTCGATAAGGCGTACGCCCATATTATAACCAATTCTCTCCAATTGTTTATTTACATCATCTGAGTTTTCAGTCTCTTTCAACATTTGCGACACCAATGCTCCATAAGTAAGAGTTAGAAGTTCAGAGTTCTGAAAATATTGGCGTTGAGACCATTAATTCATTAAAAACATACGTGGAATTCAAATTACTTGTAAATTCATAGTAACTTACGACTTTCTTAGCATCAAGCCTGGATGTTTGTCTGGACATTTTGGATGTTTTTTAATATTATATATGTTTATTAAATATTTAGAAAAATTAAGAAAATTCGCAATCTGATATTGCTTTTGCAGTTTACAAATTTTATGAAATTATGAATGTCAATTCATAAATGACAGATTACTTTTTTATGTGACAGATGCGTTTTATTTACATAAGTAACCATACCAGATTAAACATCAGATATTGCAACATATTTAGAAAAATATTTTAATGAAAATGTAATTATTCTATTTTTATTATTAACGTCTCAATTATTAGTATCTTGTTAGTTAGTTGAGTCTTTTCCTGATAACACAATCTATGAATCCCAAAAACCTAGTGCACAAAGCGGTAGGCATTTTAAAAAGGTGATCATTATTTTGTTTAGTGTAAACGTCAAGCGTTTGAAAAATCAAAAATGTACATCTATCAAAGCCGTTAAACAAAAATTATGATGTCTTTAGTATTTTAACTAACGAATATATTATTTGTTTGGTTGGGTTAATGAAGTATGGAAAGCGATGAGGTTGATAAAGTGGGCGCTGTGGGTACCTCGACGGACGATATTGATTCACAAGGAGCTGTGAATTCATTGATACTCGATTATTACAAAAAGTTTGGTAGAAAAAGGGATTTGGAGCAGTTTTTCTCACTGTCTACGGCTCAGAGTGATATTAAGGATACGAGTGGGTTATTTTGGAGGAAAATGAAAAGTGAAAACGATTCTTCAGATTCCGGTGGTCGTAGAAGCGACTCGTCCGCACATGAACTTTGTCGTATATCTATTAGGTGCTCAATGCCTGAACAATCCAGCTCACAGGTATGTGTAATATCTATATTCTTTTACTAATTACATATTAAATCATCAGTCACATGTTATACACCGTCCCACTGGTGTATTAGATTTAGAGCAAATTAAAGGATTAGATATTGTGGAGATAACAGTATTTCTCATTACTCATTGGCAGGCAGAACCCTAAAAATCACCTGATAACTATTTCAAAAGCTTAAAAATGTATTAAGCTGTATCATAGATTATTTTCATACTAAATAAACTACTAATATAAAGAGTTCTATTTTATAGTTCTGAAACTACCATAAAACTGTTGTAAAATTTTATGAGGATGGTTTAACTTAGGAAGTTAGAAATTCTTGTCAAGCCGAGGTTATATAACCAGTTGTGAATCCAAGGTTAGTAGTGTTTGTGGAGTTCTACAAGTTGCTAGTGTAACTTATAGTCTGTACAAAGGTGTTTTCCTGAATTAAATATTGAATATTGATAAAATAAATTTATTTTTATACCAGGTTTCTATGGCTTCTGAAGTAGTGGTGCATTAGCCAAAACATTTATTGCTTTTTGTTTATTGCCTTATAGGGAGGCAGGTTTGTAATTTATCCTGTTAATTTATTATCTATACTAATATTATAAAGCTAAAGAATTTGTTTGTTTGAATGCGCTAATCTCAGGAACAACTGGTTCGATTTGAAAAATTATTTTAGTGTTGGATAGCCTATTTATCGAGGAAGGCTATTGGCTATATAACATAACACTACGACCCACGGAGCCAGCGCAGTAACTATAAACGCAGGTGAAACCGCAGAAACATCTAGTGCAGGATATGTAGTGGCTGTAGTATTGAACAAAATATGAGAATATTTTTTAAAGTGCCGCTAATAGAATCAGTCCATGTTAATGTATATTGGTCATTACTAGTGATGTGTGCAACTCATTCTTGTAATTTTTTTGTTGTTGTTGTTGGCAATGAAATATACCTTTACCACTAATTATGTCGTGGGCAATTAAACATAAAATTTCACTTAGGGAATTTCTTTTTTCTTGTTATTGCTGTTTTCTTGTTATTGCAGCAGAAATGACTAGTAACTAACTATGCACTATAAACTCAGTTGACATGTACTAGTAAACAATAATAAATTGTGTGATTTGCCAAAGTATTTTTAAATGCTTAAACAATATATAAATTAATTCATTTTTATGAAATGTTATATATAAAATCATACTAAACCATTTTCATAATCAGAAAATAAAAACAGTGTCGGCAAGTTTTAGTATCTTGTGAAAATATATAAATCTATGGAACTTATAATGTGCACTTAGTTTCATGACAAAATGAATTATTGCCCTAATAGTAATAATATAATAATAATAACTTTATTTACACAAAAATGATTGTAGGGTTTTTATAATAGTAGGTTACATCAATAGTATAATTTGGATCTACAATTTCATGGGAGGAGTATGGTTCTCCTAGATAGGCTACAGGATAGCCTGTGTTTAAGAGATACAGTTTTGATCCCCTAGTGCTAGATATTATATTATATTAAAATATACCGTGTAGTACATATATTTATGCTAAGTGCGTTATTTACACAAAATAGGTACAAATTCGAACATACAATAACATTTGAAAGAAAATAAACATTTTTGAGTATGTACAACAACAACAATATCGACAAACATTATAGTAATATCAGCTCTGTATCTAAAGTATCTTACTGTTGGGCACAGCGCTCTTCTCTGCTAGAATGATCAAGCCATAGTCCACCACGCTGGCCCAGTGCAGACTTCACATATCTTCTACAACATTATAGAGAACTGAGACATACAGGTTTCCTTACAATGTTTTCCTTTACCGTTAAAGCAGGTGATAATTACTTAACTTAGATAATAGACATACATATTTATTAGACAAACATTATTGATGTAAAATAAACTTTTAGTCTGATAATCCAAGAACAAAGACTGAATCACCACATACAGAATCACCACCCATCATCACTGAAGAAGCCCCTGCGGATATATCAAGACAGACTGATGATGAATCACTTAAATCTGATGATAATAATTCACAAAAATGTAAGTAAACATAATATTATATGAGGCCTACAAAGCATAGCCAACTATTGTTATAATTTTCTTGTTATTTACATCAGACTTGTCTTGCATGCTTTAAATATATTATCTGTACTTTGACTGGTGAATGAGTTTTTATAACTGTAGTTTACACTGAATATAGTTTCCATTTGAACATTTGTTATACAGCACAACAATCACCTTTTTAATCGAAAGTTCTATGGCACCGTTAATGGCAGATGTACAATATATATATGTACTATCGGCTCCAGCGATGGATGACCATTTCAGAAAAAATTTCGCTTGCGCATGTTGACCAGTTGAGTTTGTATCACCTTAGAATCAGTAAACAAATGTAAAGTGTAACAAAACTCAAACAAAGAAAGGGGCGTGTCACGGGTATGGGTACCAAGTGTTGGCCTGCTATGCGATTTTAACCTTAGGAGTGGTCATCCGTCGCTGGAGTCGATAGTACATAATTTATACATCTGACTATGGCACTAAATAATGACAGAATATTGCCTTGCATCACTATCTTGCTGACAGCCACCTTGGCTGACAGTATAAAATATACTCAGAGCAAAGTTAAAACTTACAGCTTAACATATTTTAGTAAAAAGTAAAGCAATTTTGTTTGTGCTAAAAGCCTAAGAACTGTTACTCATCACTATTGTATATCAATTTATTTGAGTCTGTCATTGACCCTAATGGCTTTCTTTTGGGAACACAAATTCTGTTAATAATTTACATTCCAAGACTCATTCAGGTCATTTGCTCCCCTTTTTATTTGAATAATTAAACTTAGCATTTCCCTTTCAGCTTTCGATCCATTATTAGATTTGTCGGCACATAAACCGTTGTCGCCTACAAGCAGTATTACATCTCAGCGGAAATTGGAGTGGGATTCTCTTGCCGACGTAGGCTATGGGAATGAAAGTGACCGAAAAACCTCAGCGTCAAGCCTAAGCACTTTAGAGAGGCTTGCTCTACAACAACAGTATTCCAACAATGACTCCAAACAAGATATTGGACCGCCCACCTGCCATTCTACCCCAGTAGACGAGAACGAGGTTAAATCCAAAAGTAAAAAAGGTGCTGGTAGAAAAATGACAAGAATTATTAAGAAAGATGTTGATTTAGTCGAAGTTAACGTACCTCATACCTCAGATACGATGCCGCCTCAATCTATTAATGTGAATCTTACTAAACATATATCCTTTAATGTTGAAAAAGATGGAGGAATCACAGTTGATAACATACGAAGAGATGTAAATGTGTCGCCTGAAAAAGTCAATGTAGTAGAGGTGACTCCATATTTACCTGTTGATAAGGAGAGCCAGACGTCTCTGCCGAAAACTAAAGATAAACTAAACAGTTCAATAGAAGAACCAAAGCCAGTTGACATAAATGCTCAAAAGATACCTGTCATGGTCAGTTTAAACACGATAAGAAAAAGATTACGAAGGAAGAAAACTAAAGTAATTAGGAGGAGGTTTAGATCAAGGTTGAAAACATACGAGAATAAAGATATTCCATCTCAAGAGAAGAGTGGGGAACAGTTATCGGAAGCCGAAAGCTTTGAATATATGCCAGGACATATTTATAACCAAAACCAAATAAAGGCTAATGAAGTAAATCTATCTAGGCCTGATCATAATAGTACTGCAGGAAACAAGTCGAGTTTGGAATCCAGTGGCGGTATCACTACTGATTCTAGTAAAGGATCGAAACATTCTCTCACCAAAGATTTAGAAAAGTGTATTGAAGTGTTAAAGGTTACACTACAAAAGCGTTTTGACGATAGTGAAATGAAAAAGAGGCTAATCAAAGAAATAGTACAAAGATTATTGACATCAAAATATAGAGATGATGAAACCACTACGGAATTTTTATCTGGACTCAGTTTTAATAGTAAGAATTTGGGTTTGAAAGGAGATAACACCACTACAAGTACTTCTGATGCAAACAATACAGATGAAGGCAAACATAAGAGACCAAAAAAATCTATCTTACGAATGGAAAAGTTTGATTCTAATGTCGTCGCTTCGACGTCGCAAAGTGCCCCTAACTTATTCACTGCCACAAGTACCGAAAAGACCAACATTAATTTAGTTAAAATGTTGCATTCCAATACCGAATCTGATGAGTCTAGCAAAGGAAAGACATCCTCATATAATGCTCTTCCTAAAACGTCATCGGAAGAACTTTATTTAAAGTATTTGGAAGCTTTAAGACGCGAAGAGTCTTTCAAGAGGCATTTGAGAGAGAAAGAAATGTTTCTGAAGCAAAAACTAGGAAGCTCTGACACTACTTTCAAAGCCCCAATAGGACAAGACGCGAAAATAAACAATAGATTGAAAGATTTAATGAAAGACCTGACAAGAAACAATTATGACGATGGGTCAGGCGACGCTAGTAAGCTGGAAGGTGGATCTACTTCTGACAGGAATGATGAGGGTTATAACGAAGTAGGGAGAAGTCAAAGAAGTCACTCAGTTTTCACTCTTTCTTCAAGTCATTCGGAATCACCTAAAAAGGCGAACTTGAAGAAGAAAATGCAGGTGGATAAAGATTTAGACGCTGGTTCTAGCAAAAACCATTATTGCTGCTGTCCACATCATTCTGCTAGTTCTAAAGTTGGATATGTTGATAGTTCGGTGCAAGTCAATATAAAATATCAATACGAAGATGGAAGTAATGAAAAGCAGAAGCAGAATCAGTCTAGGAGGTGTTCAAATTGCCAGAAATGTGAAAGGGATGTACCTGGTTTAGGACCAGAGAATACGACTGGTGATATAAAAAACCGCGAAGAATACAAAGGTCAAGAAAAATCGAAACCAAATCAACAGAGTGGCTGTTCAAATTTTCCAAAATGCGGCAAATATTCCAAGTATATCGTGGACACCGACAACGATGCTTGTATAATTTGCCCAAAATGCCCTAGATCGCCTAGAAACATTGCAAAGATGGTACCCGACAAAAATACTGGCGAAATAAAATATGTTTGTGTATGTAAAGGTAAACCATCTTCTTCGACAACTACTGGCGATATAATGATTTATAAATGCTCTAAGTTAACCAATCGTGGTATACAATTTGAAGATCCTTCTAATGAAATAAATGCGTGTGTACAGTGTCATGGCTCTTGCAAGTCTTCGAAGGTAGATGGTTTAGAGTTGCTTAGAGGTCCTTGTAATTTGGACAATGGTACTAATAGTACCAGTTCAGATGATACCTCTAATATAAAAAGGCATTCGCAGTCTTCACAAACGAATATGCTTATTAAAATGATGTCCAAAAGAGATAGTGACAGAGGTTCTGATACAGAACCTATAAATTTATGTGGGACATCGACTAAAGTTCTCGTTGGTTGCGCAAATGGAAAAAAGACCATAATGATTCACGAAGCCACTAGATGCCTACAAACCGAAATAAGTTTTAATCCTAAGATCTCAGATCCGTCTTTATCTGATATAATTATTATTAACAATTGTGCTGAATTAATTTCTGAACAGCATAGGGAGATAGTCACAAATGATACTCAAACTATTGATCGAACGAAAACTTTCAGTGATGTGTGTACTACTAGTAATGATTCAGGTAAATTTCTATTCAGAGCCAGCGATAGCATATTCGGATTCGGAGGTGAAATCAAAGATTCTGATATAAATATCATTGAGAGTAAAAACTCTAATATTACACGACCTGAAAAGTCTCTTAATGATTATACAATACCTATCAAAGGTACGAACATGACTCTCATGGTGACCTTAGCTTCTGCAGGAAAAGAATTGGAAAAAGAACAATTTGATCAAGGAGTCGGTACCAAAACCCCGCCTATTTTCGACCAAGGCGCTTGTATAGCCGCGGCGTGTGCGAAATCTGTTCAGTGCCAGTGTAGTACTATGACAAACAGTACAAGAACCGCCTCCACTTCTGTTGACCATAGCAGTAACAAAAGCTCCACAAGCAGTAAAACTTCTCCAAGAAAATCTTGTTTGTCAAAACCAACTACTTCAAGATCGCCTCAGCGTAACACTTATCCAAAAACCGTTATGCTGAAAGACAAAAAGCCTTTTCGTCGAGCTAATACCGATACGGGTAAACTAGAAATGCGCTCTGGTTCTGTTCAAACAGAACCTCTAAACAAAATGTATAAGCCACTGACAAAACAGCTTGAATCTAAAACGGACACTTGTGAAAGTTGTTGTCAAGTACTAGATACTGATATGGATAAAATGATAATTAGATCTGGTAGTAAAAGTTCGGAAGAAGATCGGTCTGTTGATAAAAAAGAGATAGGTATCCAAAAAGACTTGTCTGAAGATGAAAGCAGTAAGAAGAGATCTACACCCGAAATGGTATCCAAAAGTGTTGGTAGTCCAATTGAAACAGTTAGAAAAAGCAGTGGCGCTAGTTGCCAAACTGATATGGAAGAAAAAGCAGTGAGTGAAAATATTCCTAAGAAGAAAAATATTTGTGGCAATTGTGGATCCGAGGATGAATGTCAATGTGGGAATGATACAGATTGCATTGACCAGGCAGAACAGAACGGACTTAAAGACCCCATCATAAATATGATACAAGACATCACTCGGCGATACTCAAAAAACGATATATTGAAGATTAAGAAGAAGAAATGCTTTACAGAGATAGTTACCGTTCTTAACTATCTGCTAGAAACTGAGGACAGTACTGATCAGGAACCGAAGAGTGTAAACAACACCACAGAAACAAGCGACAACAATGCTAAGACATCTTCAAAATCCAATTCACCAATTCGTCTCGAGAAAAGTTCCAAAACAATTTATAGACAAACATCAACATCGCCGATACGTTTTGACAATATTAACAAAAAGGCTTCAAAAGGAAAATCATCAAGTTCCTGCGACAAAACAAAGAAAGTCTTGAGGCAGTCAGAAAGCGAATCCATGCCAAGCACGAAAGACAAGGACGTCCAACGCTCGTCGAAATCTGCTAGTAAATGCATGGAATCTTCTGATGCGCCTTGTTCTACGGATATACCGTCTACTTCAGATTCAACAGCTTGTAAAATCTTAAATAAAATAAAGAAAGAATGTGAGAAATACCATCTGAGACGATCTAAATGTGGACGAAAGTGCGAAATTTCTAGCAGTACCTCCGTCAACTGTGACGATTGTAAAAAAGTCCACCATTGTGGCTGCAGACACAAATGTAAGAGATCTAAAACAGTCGACAAGCTGCAAAAGAAATGTGTCGCTTACAATTTGATTTTGCAAACGTCTGAAAGCATCTTGAGTGAAGAAACAATTTGTGATCAAAGCCATCCTCTTCAGAATATTGTAGTCAAAGTGCCAAAACGCAAAGAGAAAGTGCGTACAGAAACTTGTAAAGAGACGATTTACAAGATTGAGAAAGAGCTAAACTGTAGCCCTCGTGGTCCTCGGTCTCGAAGTTGCCCGAAAGAAACCAAGATATCGAGCACTGACGATTATATCAGAGGGACTCAGCAATGCACTGTCAGGGAATACTTGGAGAAAAACAGGCCGGACTTCGTGGAGAAGAGTTCGGGAAGGCAGACTTGTTTGAAGTACATCAATGAAATGCGGTAAGTTTATTTTCAAACATCAAATCCTTACTAATCTTATAAATGCGAATGTTCTTTATTTTTCTTTCACGCCTGTATCGAAACCTACTCGACCGTTCATCTTGTGATTTCACATACACGTTGTCAGGGGTACATAAAAGGACAAAGGGTACCTTTCATTCAGATTAAAGTACTCTTCCCAGGCGAGCAAAATCGCGGGCAAAAGCTAGCAAATTTATAAATATACGATAAGTATGCCATAAGTCTTTCAGCAAACTATATTAATCGGGTAATCCAAGTCATAGAGCTCATCTTTTTCGCTACAGACCTCAAGATAGTGGTTCACCTCGCTTGAAAATGATTGTTATACACCAACCTTCATGTCCGGGATCTATGGGAGGGACTAACGCTTGTGCTGGAGGTACCTTCAAACGATTAATTTGTAGTGTCGCAGAAATATTTAATGGTCGACAAATTATTTTGTTATTAGTGTAGTTCATTCTTGTTTAATTCATGCGTCATTTAAATATACTACCGTGTTTTCGCGTAAGTACAGTATAAATTGTAATTTTTTTCTTTCGTAAATTGATTGATATTTCGACCAGAGTAACCTGGCAGAAACGTAAAACGTTCCAAAAAGTTTGGTAAATACTTAGTATGATTAATAATTCTCATTCCTATTACATAAACCATGCAACACGAAAATATCAAAGTTAATATTTTATCAAAGCTATAATTATATCATAGAAATCACCGTACTTAAATCGCACGAAAAAGTGTCTAAATTAAGAAAACTGCTCACAATCACACGTGATAGAGAATGATACGTACAATTTTCAATATGGACGAGCGTCATAATATATTTATAATTCACATTACATGTTGGCATTGTGTGTCAGATGACAACTTAACGTCCAGAAATGTTAGAACTCAAAAATGTCGTACCAAAAAGAATTATATTTAAATGTATTGTTACGTGCTGGGTTCGAGGGATAAGAATGTAAACAGTATTACCGACTAAAACACGTTTTATTCTATCACAAAATTAATTTAAAACACAACACACACTATACTACACTTTTCCACTGTAACTGCTTCAAACTCTGTAGTATTTTCGCTTCCGTTCGCTTCGATGTATACTTGACTGCTTACGATTGTAAACTGACTCGGCGAGCGCTGGCGTTGCCCTTTTATACGCGGTTAAAGCGTTTCTGGAGTTTTCTAGAAACGCCGTACCCGGTATGTAAACAGTATTCGATCGATAGTAATTCGAGAATGTTCCAGTGTTATCTCTACTATTCGCGTACCTACAAACTACGTAGTTCCGTATGATGTCAATAGATGGCGCTGTAATAAATTATTAGACGGAACTGCCGAGTCTTCCTCACAACGCCGAGAGATGGCACTGGGTGTAACAGTATTATCTATGATTCAAATACTTGAAATTTTTCTCCTTTTTAGTATGAATGTGTATGAACTAGTTAGAGTAATTGTAATCGTATATTGATTTCCAAACCCGTACAAAATCCTATAGGATTCCTAGTTAATCAATATATTTATAGGTGTACCATTGTGCTACCAACCCTGCGATCCCTGCAGTCCTTGCAATCCCTGTGATAAATGTAACCTCCATACAATTAGTAAAGTGACAAAAATTGGTGAGTTCTATGACTTGATCTTTTAGAGCAGAGGTTCCCAGACTTTTTTTCTCATAGACCACTTTCAAAATTTAGCTGGTTCCGGTGGACCCACTGCAGCTACATTTCTACCATATTTCCAAAACTCGACAAAAAATGTGAAGATTAGATCTAACTTTGGAAATAATATGCGTTGCGGCTGAGTTCCAACCACGAATTAATAGTTTTCGAAAAAAAGTGAGAATTGATTGGTTAATTAATTATTTGATTGTGCTGTGAGTGGATGTCAAACAAGTAAAGTTGGCCAATCAAAAAACTGATTATATTAAACTTTACATTTTTGACATCTACTCACAGCACAAGGAACCAATCAATTCTCACTTATTTCATTTAGAAAACTCCGCATTCGGAGTAGTAAAAATAAAAAGAAAAATAATATATTTTTTGTGTTGTATTTATTCAAATATGTAATTATTACACTATTAATAATATGTATATAATTAAAATTAAACATTAATAACGTAACTTCTACAATGACAATCACAAAATAGTCATAAGTTTAATGTGACAATCCATCAAGTACATCCCGTACTTGATGGATTGACAGCAAATAATTAATATTTGGCTTCCGTTTTGTTAGGAATAACCGCAAATCGCCCCATTCCGTGATACTCAATCTGCTTCTTTTTTTGTTAAAAGATTTGTAACGACACTAAAACTTTTTTCGACAAGATATGACAAGGAAAACGCTATCAAAAGCTTTTTCGCAATTCCCCACAGTCCCGGATATTTTTCGGGTATATCTGCCTTCAGCCAAAATGTTTGATACCCTCTTTTAAATTTCACCATCAGCTCCTCATTAGTGCTAAGCTCGAGTAGCTCCTCTTGTAATGTCACATTCTTCACGTCCGTTTCATCAAATGGATTTATGATCCATGGTGGTATTTCCATCGTCAGAATATCTTCAAATCTGATTTTGAATCATCATGCAGGGCAATTAAATGTTGAACGTATGTCTGAATATCCTCATCAAGGCATTCTACCTGTGATAAGTTTGAAAAGTGGGAAAATACGCGCCGAATAATATTTTGTTTCATAAATTTCAATTATCCAAGAAAAGCTGAAATTACTCCCTTTGTTTTTAATAAATTGAGGCTGTTCCCTTGTAATTGTAAGTTAATGTCATTAAATTTTTTGAAAAAATCTGTCAAATACGCGATGTCTGCTTTCAAATTGATCAAGTTTTCTTTTAAATCTGGATCTTTACCTTCCAGAAACTCTAAAAATGATTTGAAGTGTGAGTAAAATCTTGTTAAACATGCACCTTTCGACAACTAGCATACTTCAGTATGTAAGAACAATCGTTGGAAGTCTTCATTTTCATCGCACAATTGTGCAAATAAACGTATATTCAACGCATTGCTTCTTATTTTTTAACTGCATTAATATCAAATTGAAGCGATTGGTGCAATCTATCACTGAAAATTTTCGCTACTAGGTGTTGTCGGTGGATGACACAGTGAATTGCAGTTACCTCTGGTATAATTCTTTTAAGATGACTTATTAACCCACGATATCGCCCGACCATGGCAGGAGCTCCATTTGTTGCCACCGAAATAACGTTTGTCAAATCACTCAGTACATAAAATATTGATTCACCTTTAGTGTCCCGTCTCCAAAATTTTCGCGAATAGCTCTTTATGAATTTCTTCGTCCATAACAAATTGAACATATGCCAATAATAATGCTTCATTACCAGGTAAAGTTGTTTCGTCCAGTTGAATAGAAAAATGAGTTATTTGCAGATAATTACACAAGAAACTTTCAATATCAGAGCTCATTTCATCAATACGTCTTTGTACTGTGTTGTTACTCAAAGGAACTCTTTTGAGTATGTCAAATGGAGATTTGTGCAGAACAGTTTTTAAAACCTCTTCAACAGCGGGTTAAATTAACTGTTCTGCACTGGTGTGCGGTTCTCTTTACATATTTTTTTTTAATGCTTGAAAATATTTCAAATCTTCACCTATTTTATCAGGATGACACCTTCTTAGATGATCTTCGAGCTTCGATGGTTTCATAGAGTCATTGCTCAAAACTTTCTTGCATAAAAGGCATATGGGCAATCGCTTGTCTGCCTTCGATGACCAAATTTTAAATAATCAACACTATACTGTCGACATTTCTTCTTAGATTCAGCCATGTTTCGTATTAGCTAGGAATAAGCAAAAAAAATTTTTTTTTGTAATCCTAAGGCGGTCTTACTCAACAAGATATGGCTATTTTAACAGAATAGGATTACCTAATTAATTATTGCAGTTAAATAAACAAAGTACCGACGGCAAACTGGTTCTAATTATTAAAACCAATAAATCGTTTCATGAAGCTCTATTATGGATTGATGTATATTGCTGTAATGCACGACAGAACATACAAAAGTAAGTATTACATTCAATCATATCGCCTGTCAGTCAAGTTACTGTTTTGTTGAACAAACAAAACGAGGTGGGTGTAAAAATCCAGGATTCAACCTCTTCGTCTTAAATGTAAAAGTATTAAAAAGAAATGACCCATATATCTTGGGGGTCTTTTGACCCACGGGGCCCCATATTCAAACTCGACCGAGGTATGATCCCAAGGTGTCTGCCCACCAAGTTCAAGTCAATATTTTTCCATTTAAAATACATGTGACCTTATGATCCCTATATCTTGGGAGTCTTTTGACCCTCAGAGCCCATATTCAAACTTGACTGAGGTATGACACCAACATGTCTGCACACCAAGTTACAAGTCAATGTTTTTTTTATTTAAAATATGTGACCCCTATATCTCGGGGGTCTTTTGACCCACATGGCCCATATTCAAACTCGACCGAGGTATGACCCCAAGGTGTCTGCACACCAAGTTAAAATTTAATCGGTCCAGTGGTTCAGGAGTTATGCCTGTCACTATCATCAATCTGTCAGTAACAGACAGACACACAAACCCACATAGTGTTTTCATTTACCTCTTCGAAGAAGACTCGGAGGTTAATAACTCCCGCAGTTATTTTTTATTTTATTGCTGACTAGCTGTTACCTGCGACTTCGTCCGCGTAGATTTTAACTAAAAAGTGTTTGTCTCCGCGGAACCCTATTTGTTTCTAAAATCAATGTAGCCTCAGTTACTCCTTATAACATCAGCTATCTGCCAGTGAAAGTCCCGTCAAAATCGGTTCAGCCGTTTCGGAGATTAGCCGGAACAAACAGACAGACAGACAGTCAAACATTTTAAAAATATATGTTATTACAAAAATTTAAAAAATAGGTGTTTTCGTATAGGTACCTTATATAATTTCATATATATTAGATAAAAAGCTGTTATTTTGACATTACAAACAGACACTTCAATTTTATTTATTTGTATAGATAGGGACAAATGAGAATTAGGTCTCGCTCGTATTGACTATTGTCTTTTTATTGGCTTATTCGATTTCTTAGCTAAATTTTAGTCTTCCTTGCTGGTAAATACAGTCATACATAGTCTCACGACCTATATACATCTCTGCCTGCCAAGGAGAGGTGTACCTATGTTATATGTACCACGTAATAGACCGACATATTGCTGTCTACCGGGCACTTCCAGGCTCCATACTGCTTCTAAGAATTATTTGATAGTCCCAATAACATTTAAGAATCACACCCGAGATCTTATTATTTTATTTATGTCGATCGCTGCGTTACAGCACACTGTTACTGGTTAATAATATTTCAAGTAAGAATCTAAACATGTATGTATGTATATATATATATATATATATATTTGCAGAGCAAACCAGCGCGCAGCCCACCGCGACTTGCTGTCACTGCACGTGGACCGGGAGCCGGACCTGACGAACCTCAGCTCTGAACAACTTCGGCAACTTGCGCAGCAGATCGGATTGGACATACGACGCAAGAAACGTTATGGTCCGTTGACATACATAAGTCATAAGATATGATCATAAGTCCCATTTGACAGATGATCGTTGAATAGCAATAGTGAAGAGACCGTTTCAATCGACACATCACGAAATCGATTACCGATTAATATATAATAATATAATATTGTATCACATACACACAACACCATCTAGCCCAAACTAAGCAAAGCTTGTACTATGGGTACTAGACAATGGATAAACATACATATATACTTTTTTTTTGTAAATACTTACATATTATACATAGAAACACCCAGACCAAGACAAACATCCATGTTCATGCACACAAATGTTTGACTTGTGCGGGAATCGAACCCGCGACCTCAGGCGTGGCAGTCGGCTACACTAACCACTACGCCATTGAGGCCGTTAACTTTCTAATCAAACTGTAATCGTGGGTTTTAGAATCGAAACAAAAATGATAGAAACAAAAAAAGGAATCCATTCAAGTTTGACATATCGAAAATAGTTACATCAAAGTAATACATGTTTACTTGTAAAAAAATCTGGACTTATCCTTAATAATTCCTAGTATCACATACTTACTCCATACTTAGTATAAAGGTGAAATAATGTGGTATAATAAATTTTTATTGGCAATATGGGTACTCTTTAAAAATTATGGGATATTTAAACCATACGTTCAATATCGCATCTTCAAATCCATTTTTTGATAAAGAAAATATATTAAGGGTTTGCAGAAGGGGATTTAATATATGTTGCAACGTAATAATAATTAATACCAAATACAAATTTACAAAAGTATTTCACGGACAATTCTTTTTACCTCGAATTAGTTCGATTTTGTCTGATTCATATTCTTGCGTCACTATGACAAAGTAAAAACATACCCTAGTGCGTAACCATGGTATTGTAATAAAATGTTATTTTATTTTGATGTTTAAATTATTTAAGACTAATATCAATATAAATTATTAGTTGATTATGTTTGTGAAACAATTACATAATGTTTTGTATAGATACTAGATATTTTTAAATATTCTTTAAAACCATAAGTAATCATTGTTTATTTTAGCAATTTATATGAAATGTGCAGAGTTACGTGCTATGAAGTGTCAAAAAGGAGTTCGTATTTGAAACAGACTATAGTATATTTATCGTATTAGTAACCTACCCCGACTAGGCAACGTTTGAAAAGTTTATTACTATCTGCAATAATGTATCTTTCAAACAGTGAAAGTAATATTACAATAATTGTAGATATTTCGGCGATTAATCATCATACACATAAACTCACAAAATGTTCACTCTCCCTATATAATATAACTAGATGTTCCCGCGGTTTCACCCGTGTTTATCGTTACTGCGCCGCCCCCGTGAATCGTAGCGTGATGTTATATAGCCTATATATAGCCTTCCTCGATAAATAGGCTATCCAACACAATTTTTTTCAATTCGAACCAGTAGTACCTAATCAATTTTTCAATTCGAACTAGTAGTTCCTGAGATTAGCGCGTTCAAACAAACAAACAATCTCTTCAGCTTTGTAATATTAGATAGATTACTAGCGACCTATTTTAAATATAAATTGTTTTCTATTTATAAATTTTCTCACTTCACTACCTCAGTGGCGTAGGGGAAGTGTATGACTGCTGTGCATGACTTCTCGGGTTCAATTCCCGGTTTAGGCAAAGTGTTATTAGGATCTTCTATGAACAAATTCTGACGGAGTCTGCATGTAGTTTAGGAGCTGCCGTTTTTGTGCTCACTAGTGGGCGCCACTAGCGCGTAAGGTCCTGTCAAGCTTGTCAGGACTGCTGTCAAATACCGTGTTTAGTATTAAAAATTGTCGGTTTCTATGGTTACTGTTGAAATGACTATAGAGTATAAGATTTAGAGACCTTACTATCCACTAGCACCTTTTGCGGTGAATACAAGCGCGATAGCCCTCATTGGTAAAAGGCTCGCTTGTGGAATGTCGCTCTTACGTGGCAACTAAAGATTTAATGGCGTAATCCTTACTAATATTATAAATGCGAAAATGAGTTTGTATGTTTGTTTGTTACGCTTTCACGCCTTAACTACTCAACCGATGAACATGAAATTTTGCATACACGTTGTCAGGGGTACAGAATAGGACATAGGGTACCTTTCATCCAGAAAAAATAACTTGCAAACCTAACCTAACCTACATTTACGCGAGCGAAGCCTCGGGTGAAAACTAGTGGGAGTATAATTCACCTTTGCTTACCCCTGCAGGGTTGTGGTCATAAGATTGCATGAATGTATAAATTTTAGCTTTCTATACTCTTTCTCCGTATAAACTTTTGTCCAATTTTCTCTTCACGTATAATCTTTATATATATATAAATCTTCTGTGCGTGTGTTTGTAATTAATCTAAACGGCTGAACCGATTTTGATGAAATTTTTTATGTGTGTTCAAGTGGATTCGAGAATGGTTTAGTTTTTTTTTCTTATGTACAGGACTACGTCTGTCGGGAGAGCTAATTATTAATAATGTATTTATTGTTTATTCCAGCGGCCCCAAAATTCATAAGTGAGATGAAAAAGCACTCGGAGAAGATCTACAAAACACTGCCAGAAGTTGTTCAGAAGAAAGAGGAGAAGAAAAAGGAAAAGATCAAGAAGACTAATATGCTGATGGCTAATATGTTCAAAAAGGTATCGCAATGTTTCTGATCATAGTAATAATATCAGTTTTGTTTATAAATTGTCCCACTGCTGGGCACAGGTCTCTTCTCAATGTGAAAAGGGATAGGCCACAGTCTACCACGCTGGCTAAGTGCGGGTTGGCAGACTTCACATATCTTCGAGAACATTATGAAGTACTATCGGACATGCAGGTTTCCTCACGATGTTTTCCTTCACCGTTAAAGCGAACGATAATTACAATACACATTCGAAAAATCAGAGATGCGCGCATTGGAATCAAACCCGAGACCTCTGTTTGGCAGTCCAATGCACGGTCTTCCACTAGGCTGTCGCTGCAATTATATCAATTACTAGATGTGCTCGCGGTGATTACTGCACCGCTCCCATGGGTCGTAGCGTGATGTTATATAGCCTTCCTCGATAAATGGGCTATCCAACACTGAAATAATTTTTCAATTCGAACCAGTAGTTCCTGAGATTAGCGCGTTCAAACAAACAAACAAACTTCAGGTTTATAATATTAGTATAATAAAACCTATAATTATATCAATGAACTTGTGCTCTCAAAACTGATAGAAAGTATATAAACTTTGGAACAGAACCTCTAATAGCTATCTTGCCCCGTTACCATTAAGGTCCATTTTTGAGTAGTGGAGTAAGTAGCCGTGGTGTCAATAATATACTTTGGTAGTATGAAAGTACTGCTTCCAAGTTTTACTTACGTTCACTATTAGACTGCGCCGAGCGTAAGACGCGGTTGGACTGAATGACAGAGCTCAATATACAAATCGGCGCGCGGCCGCCATAGTAAAATTGTATGGAGGATTTGAAGTGCTTTTTTGATAAATATGTATCTTTATTGTCAACCAATAACTTAAATATTTGGGACGGACAAATTGTAATATAAATATCTATTTATGTTTCGTTTAAGTTGTAAAACAGGATAGATTTCTACTGTTATAATCTAAAAAATCACTTATACGAGCTTAAGTTTTTGCATTTTTCGTGCAAATTTGCTTAATTTTGTAGGCGAAAATATTAAGTATTTAAAGTTTTTAACACGGAGTAATTGCAAACACATTCATTGTTATGGTAAATGTATATTTTATATTTGTATTAAACAAAAAGTGTTGATTTTATCAACTTAACTGTGACCGCCTGTTTTGGCACATTTCGCGCAGGCGCAGTCTTAATACCACGCTTAAGAAACAAACACAGTACAGTGTGATCAACGAATGGTTCCGAGTGTGAGTGTTCATTGTGTCGGTTGTCTGAATGTTCGTAAAGTCCCCTGCGACGCAGGAATTATTCCTATACTCCATTTGGTTAGGTACCTACAAAGGTAAACAATCTTGATGCGTCTTTTATCTAAAATCTCAGTTTAAAAATAATATGCTGCTAAAGATCAATGTAAATACAACAACAACGATGACTAAATCAATTGAACCGTTAGTTTAAGCAGTAGTTTATTTATTGAAATTAAACTACTATATAAGGATTTTATCGCGTTGTTTATTTGACACTTTAATACAAAATTTTGAAAACTGTTACACTACTATTACTATTAAACTTTACTAATATTTAAGCTAATTAAAGTGTCAAAAAACAACGCGATAAAATCCGTATATAGTAGTTTAATTTCAATGAATAACATTCGCGTAAACAGAAGACAATATTAAGTGGTTTATTTGTTTAATATGTGTTTGTGTAAAAACTCACATCAAGATTGTTTACCTTTAGTTAAGTACCAAGTGGAGTATAGTGCGGAAATGTGTATTTTTTGCATTATCTTTAGTTCTAAGATTAAGATTCTTATTTTTTCTTGAAGCTAATAGTCCTTTCGGATCGAACTGTCTTATGTAGTCACCCAAATAATATACTTAACATTCAGGCTTACTACTAAAACAAAGAGTAAAGTTATTCTAGTAGTAACTTTAAACTTTTTTTAGGTTACAATTTTGCCTACGTAAGGCGTAAGACACACAGAAAAGACGTAAATGTCTACACATTTTGTATAAAAATTGAAGCGTCGTGTCCGCGTCTCATCCGCGCATTTCTGTTTGTTTTGTGTCGCGATGCTTCTATACATTTTGTATGAAAATTTATTGAAGGGGCGGCGCGTCTGCGACTCGTCCTCGTCTTACGTCTTTTCTGTGTGCCTTGCGCTTAATACATACAAACTTTGGGTGATAATAATCTCAGAAAGAAAAGAGAGAAAGAGTGTCTTATAATAATAAACTCGAAAGGAAAAATTGATTCATGTGTTGCTCCCATTATTAATATCTGCCTTGTATATAAACTGTCCCACTGCTGGGCACGGGCTTCTTCTCAGAGTGAGAAGAGGCCCATTAACCTATTGAGTCACAGCAGCACACCCGTGGCCAGACACAATACATTTTTAATGATGTCTGATATTCTAAGACTTGACAGATTAATGATAAAGAAAATTTCCTTTCAGAATCTTCAAAAGAAGACACTCCGTGGTTCGGTGAATTTATCAAATTATAGCACTGTTATAAAGATATGACGTTTGTATGTTAAATATAATTAAATTAATTGTTTGTCCGTTGTTCTGTATCTAGTGTTGTGTATTGACGTTCAATCCCAAAGTTTATGAGGGCAACGCCCCGTTTTAAATATTATTATTATAAATAAATTTGTATATTTTGGCATCAGCAGTTTTATTGAAGCATTGTATGTACCGCTGAGCTTCTTTCTTTGTTACTACATACTAGCTTTTGACCGCGACTACGTTCGCGTGGCATTAAGAAGATACTACGAAAAATATAGATAAGTACCTAATAACCTATCTATATTTTTTCTTTGCATGTAAGAAGAAGCTGATCTACCCACAAAATACTAGACTTCTAAGATACTAGATTATCAACATTAAACATTGACCAGATTTGAAGTTAGACCTCCTCGCAATACAACTGTGAAATCTGCATCTAACTTCGTGCAGTAGTTTCTATGTGATGCGCGTACAAACATACATATATAAATTCTAACAATAATTGTTATGATTTATAGATCGTATAAAGAATCAATACTTTTTTTTTTAAATATCCACTATGTACAGACATCGCCCAGTTACAATTTTATTATATGTATAGAAAGAAAGAAAGAAAGAAAATATTTGTTTTGGCACACAAGGGCACACGCAAAACACGAAGAAATAAAAAAAAACAAAAAGAATACAAATTACAAAATAAAAAATTAAGAAACAGAACAATAGTAAAACTAGAATAATAAAACAAATACTAACACTATAATTTAATTTCTGCTTACTGGCAACACCACACTTTCCGCTTAACTAAACGGAAACTGCCTCCATTCAGGTCAAGGCTAGCAGTCAGTGAGCAGCGATACAAACAATAGATAATAAATGACCTAAATATAATGGCATTATAATGGGGTGAGTTCCATCTTCGTCTTACCTATTATAGGTTTACAACAGGCGTGAACTATAACTTCTTACAACGGATATGGGTACCTCTAGTAAGCTCTTGTATGTTCCAAGTGCCTAGTGCGAGTTTGTTTTACGTTAACGCGATCGACAGGTTTATGACGTTCGGCGTTCCGATTGGCCCGCTCCAAGCTCTTAACCAATCAGAGAGCCGAACGGGGTAAACGTTTCGATCGCGGTGACGTATAAGCAACTTGCTCAAGGCACCCTGACTGTTGAGTGAACATTGAGTGATCATAAATGTATCGTGTGTTGAGGGCTGGCTCAACCCTTTGGATGAACTAAGCTCCTATTGGTGATGAATTAAGGTGTATTCATCATCATCATCATCAGGCTACATAATAGTCCACTGCTAGACATAGCCCTCCCCCAAAAAGCGCTATAGCGCCCTGTCTTCAGCTTGCCGCATCCAGCATCTGCCTGCAGTCTTTCGCAGATCGTCATCCAATCTGGTCGGAGGGCGTCCTACAATACGTTTGCCGAGTCGCGGTCTCCACTCAAGAACACGCTTACCCCAGCGGTTGTCGGTTCTTCGCGCGATATGGCGTATTAAAAAACTTAAATTATTAGAACAAAATAAGAAATAAAAACAAGAATAAAAGAGAACATAATGCAACTTATATTATTAATGATTTTATGTGACAACGAAATTACTATTGTTGGAGACTTAAAAGGATTTAAAGATTTTCTATTTTAGTTTGTTTTTAGGGTCATGGTAAATGTCTATGTCAGGTACGGACTTAGATATTGTATTAAACTCTTGACAAAGTGTAGGTATATAGCGCAGAGTGATAGCAATTTTATTATTATTGCTCTGCTCCCGTGGCTTGTAGCGTGATGTTATATGTTACCTCTGGACAAAGTAGCTTTCTGATGGTGAACAATTAAAATCGGTTTTAATAGTTCACCACTAGAAAGACTGAAAAGAAAGATTTGTTTCAGAGTTTATCGATTACAAACGAACAAATCGTTTATCTTTATAATATTATTAGTAGGTACATATATTATTATATCACAATTCTAATCCTTTTGCAATTCTAGTTCACTGATTCTTTCCATAACAATTTCTTTTAGTTTTCGTCTGTGCAGTTTAGTGGACGGAGTCAGCGGTAGTTCGCTCATGAAGAGTACACTACCTCTCAGTTGTTTGGAGTCGGACAGCTTTTCTGAAAGAGAAAATATATAAATAAATATTTAGTTGAGATTGACAAATTTTATATTTTAACGAATGGCGTACCTACTGGACAAGCGTTTGCCTCATTGCTGTCGCCGCGCTTAGAAATACAGGTTTAAATTTCTCACGAGACAATTATTTATGCACACAAATAATTATTTATTCGTTTGTCTATCTGTTTGTGATTCGCGGTTCTGTCAAATAAGCGCATTTTTTTACAAACCCTTAAACATCGGACACAAAGAACACTCGGGCTTCAACAATAATTTGTGAATCACAAAAATGTTAGTCCCGTGTGGGATTTAAACACAACATTCGACGTAGTGGAAATGGTGAGGCGACCACTTAAACCACTATCTGTCTCTAAACTAAAACTAAACAAAGCCTTTGTTTAGTTTGCCAGCAGTTTTAGAGATTTTGGGGTTCATTTTAACATCTAAGCGACGTGACGTGTTATTGCTCCTAATGTCATACGAGCCAGCAGCCCACCTAATTAATGGTAAGCGTTAACCGCCGCTCATAGACTTTGGCAATATCAAAGATGTACACCGCCAAGCAGCTGCCTATCACAGCAAAACCGTCTCCTACCTAGGAACTAAACAACTACCATCACTAGTTTCTAATGTACCTTTGACTAAGTCCTTGATCTCTTGCGCGGTGGGTTGACATCCAGGGCGGGGTACTACGCACGCGACGGGCAAGTCCCCGCACTCAGCGACTAGTACTCCTGTCACTGCTACGTCCAACACGCCAGGGTGCTGGCGGATGACTGTCTCTAACTCAACTGGTGATATCTGTCAAATATGAGAGTAAGATTTCGATTTCATGTAGACGTGACCTGACCACAGCTTTCATTGAGTAGGGATAAAGACATCACTTAATCCAGATGCAGATTTAAAATAAGGGTATTGCAGTGCATAGTCCTGCTGGTCTGGGTTTGAAAACCAAGTTCTAAGTTCCTCAAAGTGTCGAGAGTCAGAAACAACATTACTTTTGGAGGTAACTACTTATTTACCACGCTAAGGCGACTGCTAGGTATGCAAGAGGTTTTGGGTACGCTTCCAATCCTTCGGATCGGGCCCATAATAGTTTTAGAACGTTTATGTCAAAAAAATTCAATTTCAGCAGCTGAAAGTTAGAAAGTTGCACACACCCATGCCTCAGCTAGGTAAAGCCATCAGTGCAGTGCCTAATTAGCTACTTACTCCGGTTGTGTCGGACTGCTTCTATTTAGGGAGCAAAGTGAGGGAATAGAGAGCGCACTTATGCTTGCAGACAGTTGCGCACCACCTCCTGCGTAGATGGCTAGTTTTCGATAAAGTTGGTCGGCGTGACCGAAATTCAAGCCTCGTAGGTATCCACTAGGCAACATTTAACGCGCGATGTTGCACAACGTTGTTGCTCACGGCAACGCGAAACTTTGTTTAGCAACGTTGTCTGTCCAGGCATGACCGGTCGTCGGCAACATGTCGCCAGAGGAGCTAGTGTTGATTTCAGCGGCGAAATTAATAATTTTATCGAAAAAACAAACATCAAGAAGAAAAAAGCCACATTGGTGAGTTAGGATTTTTTTTTTCTTTATTTAAGGAGCTTTATCACAATGTGACTATGTCGCTCCATCATAGTCACCGGGTGTATCATTACAGACTTTTCATAATGTTGTTATACATATTATATAAGGAGCTAGCCCCGAAACAGGTTTAGATAATACACTATTGCATCTACCAATATCACGCTGCGTATTATCAAATATTATCTGTATCGCTCGCCCCGGACACATTCCATTAGAATGTGTTGTACGTCCTCTACTATTCCGCAAACTTCACAATTAGGTGTTGTAGATATGCCCATGAGATAAGTAAATTTTTTGGTTGGAATGTGGGCGGAGCGAAGGCTCTTACAAAATAAAGAAAATGTGTTCAGTGACCTTATGGTTGATGGATCTTCTACAAACTTTACCCAAATGAGCAAAACAGACTTCGAGATACTACTACGAAAAATTTTATGCATGATATCGGAGCAGGATACAAAATTTTGAAATGCTACTAATGCTTTTCTCAAATTGGCTGTTGCTCTTCGGTATTTAGCAACCGGAGGTTCATATTCTTCATTGACCTACACTTGAAAATATTTGATCCTCAGCTGCATGTTGCACGGAAACAAACAACAAGCCGCGCGTCATGTTGCGCGCCAGCTGGCGCGTTGTTCTGCCAAATTGCCGCTCTTGTTGAGCGTCACGTGTTGTGCGTCAATTGTTGACTAGTGGCTACGAGGCTTTGTGTGTCGTGGACATATTCACCATCAGACAATGCGTAAGTCACGTTACTGTGTTTGTCATCTAAATAGTTACAAAAATTCCGATTCACCTGGTGATTTTTATACTTGAGTAACAATTTGATTCGGTCAACGAAGTAGAAGTTCCAACGTTCGTCCCTGTACATGAGGTCTCCTGTCATCAACCAGTTGTCTGCCGCGAACGCATCTGCCGTGGCTGTTGGGTTGTTGTAGTACCCCTGAAAGATAAAAATCGCCAACTTTGTTTTAATGCCTCCTTGGAAAATGCTGCCTTTAGGTAAGTAATAGAGACTATGGTCTCCTCCTTAATCTACGCGTTCGTTGGACTTTATGATTAAAACCGCTTCCTGATTATGAAAATGATCTACATTAATGGCGGCATATCTGGCTCCATTAATTTGTAGGCAGTAGTGTACTTTTTGATAGTTGTAACGTCTTTGCATATCGCAGCCCGAGTGCAATAAAAAAAGATTCGAATGGTGCAAGTAAAGATACACAAGCTCAGTTGTTTTTGTTGTGATTGGACAAAAAATAAAGGCTTATCTAATACCAAAAACGTTTGATAGTTTTCAATCATAAAAGACATAAAACCTACTAAAATACTTCAAATTTGATATAAATAGGTAGGTACCTATACCTCATCTTACGTTATGTCTTTGTTTCATTAAATTAAACAAAAGATTATAAAAGTACCTACTTTCTATAATAAATATATCCGAAAAAGCAGTTTATTTGCTCTCCTCTAAAGTAAGCATATTCTTCTTACGCCTTTATTCCACTGGGGGTGCGATATGTGGAACCCTTCACAGTTAGGTATGTGCTACCCAAAAAAAGGTAGTCATATCATCAAATAATTATCTCTAATTTCTACTTACACAACATAATCTAAGTACCTACCTACTTAGAAATTGGCTTTAATTTAGTCTAAGTAACTTACCTTAAAAACTCCAGGCCCTTTCAACCATAATTCACCGCATTTGTTCGGCTGCCCTATGATGTCTTCCTTCGTCTCCACATCTACAAGCTAATGAAATAATTAATTGTGTGATCACAAAAAGTTTATATTTTAACACGCAATAATAACTTAATTATTGCGTGTGCGTAAACAAATAGTTTCAGGTTTTTACTTTCGATTGACAGCATTTGCACTAAGTATACCTGAAGTACCTACTTGACATGTAGTGCATGCAGTGACCTCATCAGGCAATGTGTATTAGAGCAAGTAAGCAAACAGTCTAATACTACTAATACTTTAATAGTAGTAGAGCCTCGCTGATTTCAGCATGAATGGGCCGGCTCGACCGGGGAAGGACTACCCTCTCACAGAATATCGACGTGAAATAGCTGTACCTTTTCCTACTGTTGTGTTTAGTTCGGTGAGGGAGAGTACCGGAGGCCCAATCACACCTTTCCCCTTTCCCGTTCCTTCTCCTCCCCACTTCCTTTTCTAAACAGTCGGAAACGCGCAAGTGATGCCTCTGGTGTCGCAGGCGTCTATAGGCTACGGCGACCACTTACCATCAGGTGGGCCGTATGCTTGTTTGTCACTCTAGTTGCATAAAAAAAAACCTAAAGCATAAAAAATAAGTGTCGCTGAGTTGGTTTACCAAACAGACAATAACAAACTTCGTAAGTGCAATGGCATTGAGATTTCTGTCTAGAATGTCTCAGTAGCAGGAGAAAATTTATATCTTATGTACGATTTGCCGCCATTTTGTTTATATTCTATTAGTAATAATAATATAATAATAATATTCTATCACATACAACACCATCTAGCCCAAATTAAGCAGAGCTTGTACTATGGGTACTAGACAATGGATAAACATACATACCTATATACTTTTTTTTAGTAATTCCATACTTACACATAGATACACCTAGACCAAGACAAACATCTATGTTCATGCACACAAATGTTTGACTTGTGCGGGATCGAACCCGCGACCTCAGGTGTGGCAGTCGGTTACACTAACCACTACGCCATCGAGGCCGACAAGAGTAGGTAGGCATTAATTATAACTCGCTTAACAAATCATCAATGCCCTTATGCATAGGCCAGAAACACCGCCTTATGTTCTTCTACACTGCAGAAGTATGAGCGCTGAGCAAAAACGACGACGTAGGCACTGAACACCATTGGTCGTCTACTTTCTTACAGGGCTTAGCTCAGAGGGTATGAATGTATTTGCTATTCTTTATGTAGAAGTCTAGGGTCTTGCATTATAATCATTTTTGTATAAAGATATACTGAGCCATTTACCCAGTTGCTGAGTGGGAAAACATACGTTTAACTAACCAATTACAATTTTTTTATAATTTTCTTTAATTGTCGCTACAGTAATAAGTAAAAATATTAAACATAGTGGAGAAAAAACTGTAATATTCTATTTGTATAAAGTTTTATATCAACTTTTGTTTGAAGTATAAGACGTGTAGGTACCTACATATTAGTGTCTTATGTCATGGGAGATACTAACGTCTAAGATACAGGCTCAGCCTAGTTTAGACGTTAGTGCTTACATCGATTTAATCTTATGGAACTGTATCATTAGTTGTAAGACATGTTGTTGTTTGAACTTGTTTCAATAAAGTTATTTTAATTATTTATTTTATTTAACACTAACTGTTACCTGCGACTTCGTTTGCGTAGATTTTAGCTAAAAATGTTTGTCTCCGCGGAACCTATTTTTTTTCTAAAATCAAAGTAGCCTATGTTACTCCTTATAACATCAGCTATCTGCCAGTTAAGGTCCCGTCAAAATCGGTTCAGCCGATTCGGAGATTAGCCGGAACAAACAGACAGACAGACAGTCAAACATTTTAAAAATAGATGTTTTCGTATAGGTGCCTTATATACTTTCATATGCATTAGATAAAAAGCTGTTATTTTGACATTACAAACAGACACTTTAATTTTATTTATTTGTATAGATGTATAGATGGGGTTAGCATACGTCTATTATTATCTTTGGAGATATACGCTTGTAGGAAACAATGAGTAACCACTAAGCATAGTCATTGTTTTTTCATATAGTTAGTACAGTTATCAAATATTCTGTTGTAAATCATGTTACTGATTAAAAGGATTATAATCATAAAATATATTTACATATGTATGTAGTATGTAATATTTTGCTATCAATATAAATTAAAATTTTATTGTCTCGTAAACATAGCTAGGCTTCTTACTAAAGAATTTTATCACTTGCTCATATTATCATTAAACATGTAGACGACACATTATTAGTACCTACTGATACTGTACACACGGCTCACATCAAGTTAGACACCCTATATACGCATAACTACGCTACATACATAATAGAGAATTGTCGGAAAGGGACTGTGCATAGTGGTGTCAATGTAATGGTAAGGATAGAGCGTCGCGTCCCGTGCAGCGTGAATGAGACAAAATAACAAAAATATAACGCACTCGCACGATTCGCAGCGTTCAACTTCTAATAGTTCAAAGTCCAAACAGTCTAGGTTGATGTGTCGCTGTGTGTACATAAATATTATTCGTATATTGGCTTGCCTTATACATAGTTACCTATCGCTCGCTTTAATGGTAAAAGAAAATATCGTTAGAATGTCAGAGTTTTGCATTCTGTGGTCCTTGAACTCTCGGGATCCATTACCGTCGGGTCGAGTCGAAGGAAATGTTTTTTTTTGTTAAGAAAAACTCAGTAGCAGTCCAGTGTCTAGAGCTATGTGCCTATTACGTTATCATATCGACTGTGAACTGGCAACCGGTACTATCTCAATTTTGACAACTTTACAGGCTGAAGGAAAAACGTCTTTGCGTCATTTCTATAGCACCTGGTTTATTAAATAATAATACGTAGTTATTAAACGTTTAAACAAATTTAAAATAAAATAAAATAGAAATCATTTATTTTCAGACAAAACAGTCCATAGCCAAACAAGAATATTATATGAAAATAAAAATAAACACAATAAGTAGGTACAGAACAGTCACTACCTCCTCCCCAGACCCTTCTGCGCATCCCTTACGTGGAGCTCAGTAAACCTACCGAGAAGAACAGAGTCAACTCTGTCACCCACCATCCTCAAGACACTGTTCCGACTCACCCGTATGCGTTGTACTAAGGAAGCTACTTTTTTCCTCATCAGTGCATAAAAGTCATCTACGCCGGCGTCGGCAAACATACCGGATGCACTGCAGTATCTAGGTAGGCGAAACAGTGACCTGAAGATGTTATTGTAGAGGACGCGCAAGGCGCTGTAGGTCCTCTGCGTAAAACGGGCCCACAGGCAATTTAAACGTTGACATGGGATTGCTTGCAACGCTGCGGAGTATGACATAGTATTAAAAAGTGAAATCTTCAGAAAATTGAGATAGGACCGGTTGCCAGTTCACACTCGATATGTGGGTGTGTAATACATTATATACCTACAATGTTACGTACCCAGAGGACGCAACTTCATAAAGTTATGGGATACGATATTATGATCTTTGTAAATTTTGACTTTAATATCTAATAATATAGTGCCGGTAACGTCTTAAAAAGATATAAGTACGAATAAAATATTTTCCATGGAGCAGTAAACGAAAACTGTCGAATAGAGTTGTTGTTTATAATTTTAGTTCGTATCAATTACCCAAGGGTACAGGATAAAATAATAGAGGAAGGAGGCATGAAGGGGGTTCAGCATCCCCAAGCCCTAAGGAGGTTGCACCAGTAGGTATACATACCCTGTATTGTAGGTGTCCAACTCGTGTCCCACAGGATCCAGGTGAGGCTCCAATACCCATGAACGCCAAACAGCCCAGCTCACTCATCCCGTATGTATCTTGTACGATGGTCTTAGGAGACATCCTCTAAATACAAAAGGGCATGAATTTAAATCAATATTGAGTATTATGGTCAAATATATAATGTATATGTTATTGATTATTCTCTGGTTATTTCATTTATTCTGGAGTAAGGCATGTTGGCTAATAAATGAAGAGCACTATAACGTAGTTATTTGATATCTAACCCTTATCGATAAACCCTCAAAAATAAAGTAGAAGGCCACGATATCACCGTCTCCTCTAATCATAGATGCGCCCTACGCCTAAATAATGGTCACCTTTTTTGGACGTTAAGTTGTAAGCTAAATTATAAAGTATTATTACACTCTCTCTCTCATATTGAAAACTGGACACTACCGTTCTCTATCTAATGTGTCAGCTGACTCTTAAGGTCACCGCACACATATCAACTCGGAAACAGATCGTCACCGTATCAACTCGAGCCGTGCAGTATTCTTTGTATGGAACTCCCTACTGCAACGCATACTAATCGGAATCGTAACGTAATCGCCTCGCCTTGGGACATGCTTGCAGTCCTCGCGCTTACGGCTCGTCGTCCCCGCGCTTACGGCTCGTCGTCCCCGCGCTTACGTTTTTCCGTGCACTACTGTTGCCAAACTGCTGTCATTCACAAGACAACTAACAGTCTTGTTGCGCGCGTATTTTATTGTATATGTAAGTTAGATTTCAAACAAAAAATAACGATGAAAAGGGATCATTGAAGAAGTAAGAAAATATCCATATACATCGGCGTAAGCGCGGCGTCGCCTAGCCGTAGCCGCGTCGACGTACCGGAGCTGTTGATCCGCTTTGGTTACGTTAGGTTGACGCCTGTTTGACGGCGAGGCGAAAGGCGATACGGTGACGATCCCTTTCCGAGTTGATACGTGTACTAGGACCTTTAGTGTGGACACTTTCTCTTGCGATCTAAGTATAGTGAGTGCATAATTATGTATCTGTAAAATCTTTGTCTGTAGTATGAAATGGTAAGCTCAAATACAATAAATTACATGACCGCCTAAGTGGTTTACGTGTTCGCCTTGCTACGGCTACTACGCCGAATGTTGTGGGTTCGATCCCCACACGGGACAAAAATTTGTGTGACCTACAAATAGTTGCTTCGAGTCTAGATGTTCTTAGAGTCCGTTGTTTAAATGTTTGTGAAGTCCCTGCGACACAAACATTACACCATACGCAGAAGCTATCGTTATTAAAAAAAAGTTAATGTTGGTCTTGGAGTACAAAAAAGTAGGATAAATTACAAATTACCTTTATTTCGCTGAGTAGTTCCGGGTCTACGGCGCTTCCCCCTACATACAGAATTTCGAAGTTTGTGAAGTCACATTTATTTTCTTCTGCATTCTTCACAAGTGTTGACAGCATAGTCGGACTTGTGAAGAAGAATGTTGGCTGTTAACAGAATATATATTTTGCTATTTAAACGGATTTGATTCTTTGTTTGTTTGTTTGTAAGGATTTAATGCAAAAACGACTCAACCGACTTTAAAAATTCTTTTACCATTAGAAGCTATATTATTACCGATTAATATAGGCTACATTTTATTTAAAAAAGGTACTGTTAGTTATATAACCTAATCTACTTTTACGCGAGCAAAACCGTGGGCCTAAGCTAGTATAAATATAAAAAGTAAAAACGTCGTTTAAAAATATCTAACCCTATATTTCACAATCAGCTCATACAAGTGTTCGAGGGTAACGGCTGCAGAGGTCTGCACTCTTGAGTACTTAAGGATAGGACTGATCACGAAGTTCAGAAGCGTAGAGAGCCATTGCAGAGGTGCAGCCAGGAGAACTGAACGAATTGGTGATGGGTACTTCGTGGAGAAACACCTGTGACAGACATAACAAGAATTTTGTTCTGGTTAATCTAAATAAAGCTCGCTCCAGCTACAGCTGTGTGAGCCTTACACAGCTAAATGGTTAAATGACGGACTGCTTGTGTCCTTGCTTTGAACAGTTTTATTTTTGTCGATTGTAGACCATTAGGTCTACAATCGACAAAAATAAAACTGTTCAAAGCAAGGACACAAAATTTGTATCGCTTACTATTAAGTAAGCGATACAAATTGCTGCTCATGTCAATGGTTATTACTGAGTCAAAGCGCTAACCAGCTTGACGAATGCAATAGATTGAATGTTGGTACTGAGCTGTCGGGCGCCGACAAGTATCCGTTAAGTAGTAGCGAAAATATCCATGAGCAATGGTAGCACGTTTCTTTCGTAAGTTTATTCGAAGACCAGAATATTAGGTGGTAAATAAACAAAATTTTAACAAAAAAGAAAACCGACTTTATAAAAGAATATTCTAAAACTTAAAATGCACTAAAAAGTTTATAAATAATTGCATATTATTGTGAATAATTAAATTATTGTTATTTTTGAAGTCTGTTAAAAATACATTGGGCCTTTGCCTTGGTCAAGGCAATCTCCTTAGGACTATTTTCAAGTTTATAAAGATATCGCATATTAGAAAACCTTTTTACACTAAGCTAATAGAATGCTCTGTCGAATCATATATTATAACGGATACGGGATGATAAATAATAAAGATATAAAGTACCAAGCGTAAGGTCCAGAAATAGCCATATTCTTATGCGTCAAGGCGGCAGCTTTTGGCAACCCTGTTGTTCCACTCGTAGATATCAGCAGCGCTATAGTCTCTTCAGGATCCAAGTCTGTGACTCTGAAATGATTCATTATTGTTCATTAGGAACCTGCATTACTGCTATCTCTTGCCAAAAACTGAACTGACTCACTTAAAATCCTGGATGTCGACTTCATCTCTTTTCAACAAGTCTGATAGGCTATGCGTGTGAGCGGTCTTGTCGAATGTGATAACTTTCGTATCCATCCCCAAATTCTCTATTGCTTTTTGAACATCCTGCACCCTCTCACTTTGACAAAAGATTATCTTTGGCTTGACCACTTCAAAGGACTGTTTCAAGTCGTCTGGAATAAAGATGACGTGGCTATAAGGTTTTTTCGACTTTCAGTGCATCTGTTTTAAATTAATTTACTTGCTCTATTTGTACAGAGTGTTCACTGTATGAAGAAACCGTTGGATATAGGTTTAAGTCATTCTCACAAATTTTCAGATCATACAAATTTTATCTCATGAGGGGATCAACCCCAAAACGCAGGGAGTGCTGATCGTGGCGAGCGACCAAAATTATTACACCATCCTTGCCAATAACTAAGTTCTTTACTAACAAGTATTCATAGTCCTGTCCATAGGAGCAATTGTAAGTCCGAGAAACCATCCAGCGTAGAAAGGTATAGCCAGTTCCAGATGACTCGGAGCCATTAGTACTAGTATGTCATCCTTCTTCAAACCCATCTGCCTGAAGCTTGTGGCGCATCGAATGGTTTTATTGAGCACTGAGCCATTCGTCTCTGATTCTCCGGTCGCGCCATTGATCTGGAAAATGATGGTATCTAGAAATGTTACTGCTGCTTCGAGGTGATAGTTTAGATATCTAGGCATACGCTGCTCTGAAGCATTAGTTGAGCATGATATATGTATTAAAACCTATTATTTACTTATGGTCATTGTTAGCCTATATAGGAGAGTCAGGTGGCTTGTGTCTACCCTAGATATGTCTGGTATTTACCCCAGGATGTTAGGTTATGACTTAGAACTCTAGGTCTGATCCTAAGGCTTGCTGATGGGAACGCCAATTGTGGTCACGCTGAATATGAGCATGATTGCGGTAATGTTGGTAAGTCTAACATCTCTACTACTTGGACTTCTGTATCATTTATATTATCTGTAGCTTCATCTATTTCAACCTATCGGCATTATCTGAAATTACTGTGATACAACCTTGTATCTGATCTTATACATATACAATGTACATATATAAAAATAATATAGTATTAAATCAAAAATTACAAGCGAACATTGACACGGGTCATAGAGGAATTAGTCCTTATATCTGGTGACTAGGAAAGATTTCCACTCTTTTGAAGATTGTCGACTGAAGTAAGATTCTCCATACTGCAAAAAATCGGCCCAGTGTGTAATGAATATAATAATAAATCGCCAGAAGAACACCTCGATACACTTAAACAGAAACTATCACTTAAGGCACATAGACTAGCTAGGTATAAGAGAGCACTTCAAAGAAAGCTAGAAAATAAGCTTGTGAGAACACATGTTTATGTATACACATGATACTACTTACCTACCTATGTACGTTGCATGAAGTTATGCACTTGCTCAGGCAGTCACGGGATTGTCGGGCTGCGAGCGGGTCGCATATTTAGTATAATTGCATTCTTGAACAATATAAGTGTAATTCTGTCAAGGACATCTTTTATTTATAAATCCCCGAAACCCATGACTCAACATTGGTGACCCCGAATTGTTTGAACATTAATTAAATTTAAATTTTGAAATTATATAAAGTGTAAAGTGGTGTTGTGCGCGTTGAACAATGAATCCGTCACCTGTGGTGAAAAGCGACACAGATTCGAATGCGTTAGCGCAAATAACTGTGTCTTCTCGAATACCCATTTTCTGGAGGGAATCTCCGCGTTTGTGGTTTGCGCAGTACGAGCTGCTGAAAGAATTGGACTTGGGCGACCAAAAGCCTTCGCAACTCTTGCGAAGGATGAAGGAGCTTGCCAGAAATAAATTCGCCGAGGAGACCCTGAGAATGCTGTGGATGGGACATTTACCCACAGCGGTACAGGCAGTTTTGACCGTTAGCGAGGTGAAAGAACTAGATAAATTAGCAACCATGCCAGACAAGATCGTTGAAACAACTCGTTTTGCCGAAGTGCAGGAGGTCTCGAGTAATCGGAGTAGCGGCGACTCACAGCCGCAGTACCAACCGTTGTCTACTATAGAAGCACAGATTGCCCAGCTATCTACCCGAGTAGAACAATTGGAAAGGTCAAGGCCGACCCGATCATTTGGAGGTAACGGTAATGGAAGATCTCGTTCTAGTTCTCGAAATCGGTTTCCTAAACGTAAAAACCCGTCTTGGCTTTGTTTTTACCATTTTCGGTACAAAGAGAAGGCTACAAAATGCATTCAGCCTTGTGCATGGCAGAAGAAGAAGGATAATGGGTCTGAAAAAAACTAGACGCGGTACAGGTGGAGGCGAACACCTGTACGATTAATTCGAATAAACGCCTATGTGTTAAAGATAGGAAAAGTGGTTTGTGTTTCTTAGTGGATACGGGTGCGAACATATCCGTATTACCTGTGTCTAAGTTTAAGCGTTTTTCAAATCAGTGCAGTGAATACAAACTTTACGCAGCAAATGGGAGCGAAATAAACACTTACGGAATTAAGACATTAATATTAGACTTTAAGTTGCGTCGACCTTATAAGTGGTCTTTTGTGGTAGCAGATGTAACACAGCCGATTTTAGGTGCTGATTTTCTGTCTCATCACAGGTTAATCGTAGATTTAAATGCAGGTAGATTAATAGATGGTTTAACACAATTAAAATGTATTGCCAGTTTAGTTCAGGCGGACCTGACGTCGGTGAAAACTGTGGACGACAATCATCCGTTATGCAGGCTTAGTAATATCCGTTTCACGTTGATATTACTAAGCCTGCATCTTATAAGGAAGTACCTACTCACGATGTTTTCCATCAAATCGAGATGACTGGACCGCCAGTATTTGCTCGGGCTAGACGATTACCACCGGATAGATATAGAAAGGTGCAAGAGGAATTTCGACTTTTGCAAGAAATGGGCATATGTCGCCCTTCCAAAAGTCCTTGGGCTAGTCCGCTTCATATTGTACCAAAAAAGAATGGGGAGATGCGTCCGTGTGGGGATTATAGGAAACTTAACTCTATCACCAAGCCGGACCGGTACCCAATACCACGTATATCAGACTTTAAATATTTGTTAGCAGGTAAGAAAATATTTTCAAAAATTGACGTAAATCGTGCTTATCATTGTATTCCCGTTTTTCCAGAGGATGTCGAAAAAACCGCAATAATAACACCCTTTGGTTTGTATGAATTTCCGCGAATGAGTTTTGGGTTGCGAAATGCGGCTCAAACCTTCCAGCGTTTCATTCATCATACTGTATTTAAAGACCTAGATGCGGAATGTAGAGATAGCATTTTTTCTTATGTTGACGACATATTAATTATGGATTTTGATGAAATTAGCCATCGTAAGCATTTGGAAGCGTTATTTAAACAATTAAGTAAATATAATATAACTATAAACTTGTCGAAATGTTCTTTCGGGCAGTCGGAAATCGTTTTTCTAGGGTATCGTGTCACGTCAGAGGGAATACACCCTCTTGGTGATAAGGTTAAGGCTGTTAACGAGTTTCCTAGGCCCGAAAATATAGAACAGTTAAGGAGATTTTTGGGCATGGTGAATTTTTACCGGTCACACATACCAAACGCGGTCGCATCTCAATCTATTCTTCATGAGTATTTACATGGTTCGAAAAAGAAAGACAAAACACCTATAGCATGGACTCATAATGCTGAGCAAGCTTTTGAACAATGTAAGGCGAGCTTGTGCAATGCGGCCACGCTGACGCACCCGGTAAAGAATGCACCTCTATCACTTATGTGCGATGCATCCGACACGTGCTTGGGCGCGGTGTTGCAATAGCGCATCAATAATTATTGGTCCCCATTAGGTTATTTCTCAAAAAATATGTCAATTACGGAACGGGAATATAGTACGTATGATAGAGAATTGCTAGCGATTTATTTAGCTATTCGTCATTTTCGGAATATTATAGAAGGACGGCAGTTAGTTATATATACCGACCATAATAAGCCTCTCATTTACGCATTTTCAAAAGCAAATAGTGAAAAAGAGCTTCCTAGACGTACACGCCATTTAATTTTTATTAGTGAGTTTAGCACGGATATAAGACATTTGAGTGGGCAGAACAATATTGTCGCAGACACGTTATCGCGCGTCGCCACAATAGATTGCCCATTGGCGATTGATTACGAGGAACTCGCGTGCGATCAGCAGTGTGATGAGACCCTATTACAAATAATAAAGTCCGAAACTGACAAAAATAATTTTACGAAAGTAATGTTGCCCGGTAGTACTAAATTAATTTTATGTAACATAGCGAACGATAAAATCAGGCCGTATTTGACAGAAAAATATCGTCGCGTAGCGTTTGATTTTTTACATAATTTAAGTCATCCTGGAATTAGGACGACTCGGAAATTGGTACAAGACCGTTTTTATTGGCCTAGCATGAACAGAGACGTGGGACTATGGGCTAAAACGTGCATTCAATGCCAACGCTCTAAAGTTAGTCGTCACACAACGTCAGCTTTAGGTTCGTTTCCACCTTGTGACAGTTTTGAACACATTCACGTCGATTTGATAGGACCTCTACCGACGTCAGCTGAAGGGTTTAGGTATTGTCTCACTATAGTGGATAGAGGCACACGATGGCCTGGATGTTTTCCCACTAAAGATATGACAGCGGAAACTGTATCGCGGATTGTTTTTGAAGGCTGGATTTCTCGGTTTGGTTGTCCAAAAAAGCTCACCAGCGACCAAGGACGCCAGTTCGAAAGTCAGTTATTTAATTCGTTAATGAAAATGTTAGGTATAAATAAATCGCGAACTACGCCTTACCATCCTCAGAGCAATGGAGCGGTGAAACGCTGGCATAGATCGCTCAAAGCGGCATTAACCGCTCGCTTATGTAATACATTATCATCATCATGGGTCGATGAATTGCCGACTGTGTTACTAGGACTTAGAACAGCGGTGAGAAGCGATAACGGTATAAGCGCAGCGGAAATGATTTATGGTACTACGTTACGTTTACCAGCAGACTATTATGATAGAAAGTCTAGTACCATAATTGACGACAGTTGCGAATATGTTAGTAAATTAAGAAACACTATTAGAAAATTTCAGTCTATAGAAATGCGAAAAAACATTGAAAAAAGTCTGTTTATTCACCCTGATCTAGAAAAATGTAATTATGTGTTTGTACGGCACGATGCCATTCGTAAACCCTTACAGCCTACATACGACGGACCTTTTCGCGTAGTAGAACGGAACAACAAGGTATACGTAATTCAATTGGCTGGGAGGAATGCAAGTATTTCCATAGATCGTCTGAAACCAGCTCATTATATTAGTGACCATACTAACATAACAACAGGACCTAGTAGTGAAATTCCTAATTGCTGCCCGCCTATCACTTATACCACACGCAGTGGAAGAGTGACTAAGCAACCTATAAGATTCAGGCTATAAACATATACACTATACTTTTACCGCTATTTTGCCTATGTTTTATTATAATAACAATTGTCCTTTGTTTTTAACTGTGTTAATACCTATTTTTATTTTTTTTCATGCTGTTGTGTAATATGATGTGTTAATATTTTTATTTTTGTGTTGTTGTGTAATTCTATCTAGTGGACTAGTTTTAGTACCGATTCCAAGACAAAATATGTCGTAGGACTAGATAGTACACCTTACTAAATGTTTTGAAAGGATTGTATATACATACAGACTTTTAAAAACATATTTCATATTATGTGTATTCAATTATTTTGTGCGTGTAATGCAATTTTGTCAAATCTAGGTTAAGATGTAAATACATAATTTCTGGTTTAAAAATTTACACATATTACACAAATCACTAGCTAACTGTTTTAAGAATATCATTTTAAAAAAATCAACTGGTGCCACCATTTTTAGCAAAAAGAATCATAATCTTTGATAAACATTTTCAAGAAATAATGTAATTCTGGAAAACTGAAATTTACCTATGTAGTATACATAATTTTATTACAACTTGAGAAATTAATATCAAAAAAGAAATATACCAAGGTGACTCGCTTAGCCCATTGTGGTTCTGCCTCGCTCTTAACCCATTGTCATTTATCATTAATAAACAGAACATTGGATACCGTTTAAATAATACTGCTAATGAAAGAACCATTCTATCTACTTGGACGACATTAAACTTTATAGTAGCACAGCGAAAAATATAAAGATACTTATAGACAGCACAGTCTCATTTAGTAAAGATATTAAAATGCAGCTCGGATTAGATAAGTGTAAAATATTAAATATAGATCATACATTACATGAAGGAGCAACCATAACAGCCATGGACTCAGATGAAGTATATAAATAACTAAGATACCAACAGTCAAAATTATTAGATCAATCATCTTTAAAGAAAACTTTTTCTGAAGAATATCAACATACATTATCCACAATTTGTAAGAGTTAGCTCACAGGAAAAATAATTATTAAAGCAATAAACACCTACGCTACACCTATTTTAACTTATTCATTCGTAATAGTTAAATGGTCCAAAATAGATTTAAATAGCCTTGAAATCAAAACCCGCACTATACTTACTAGAAATAAATGTTTGCACCCTAAATCAGCCATAGAAAGTTTGTCTCTCAAACGAATAAAATATGGTAGAGGCCTTACATATATAAATTGGCTCTGGAACAGGAATTACTTAACCTTAGATCATTTTTCAACCGTAAAGCAACTACTAGTGCTATACACCGAACTATAGTTAATAATCATACAAAATTCACTCCCCTTAATTTAGCAGAAACTACCAATGATGTAGAAACAACAAATCGCAAAACAAATCATGAAAAACATAAATTAGAGCAATGGAAATGCAAAACACTGCATGGACGTCATCTTCAGGATTTGCAACAACCACATATCGATTCAGAGGCTTCGAATAGGTGGCTTACTAGCGGCTATCTGTTGCCGGCGACTGAGGGTTTTCTTATAGCTACTCAAGATTAAGTGATTAATACCAGAAATTACAGGAAACATATTATAATTAAAGATACCACTGCAATAGACGATAAATGCCGTAAATGCCACAGACAGCCAGAAACCATATAACATATAACAGGAGCTTGCGCCACACTTACACAAACTGACTACACACATAGTCATAATTAAATAGTAAATATCATCCATATAAACTCATCCAAGACACCCTACTATAAATATCACTCTAGCCCCGTATTACAAAACAACACCCACAAAATGTATAACGACCGAGCTATTCTTACCGATAGGACCATTCATTTGAATAGACCAGATATTACAGTACTCAGTAAACCTGACAATACAGTTAAGAACAATACAGTATAATTATATTATTGATAAAGCCGTCCCAAATACCTACAACCTTCTAAAAACGATAACAGAAAAAATCAACAAATACACAGAACTCAAAGAAGAAATAGCAAGGATCTGGAAAGCCAACAACGTCTATATTGTATCAATTGTAATATCTACCACAGAGGTTTTTCCAAAATATTTACACCATAGCATAAAACTACTTGAACTATAAAAAAATAATAAAAATTCTTTATTGCCACAAAATAGTACATACAATAGAAAAAAATACAAATGAATGTACAAGATAAAGATTAACACTATAATGTTCTGCTGGTACTTAAATTAGAATAACCTGTGCTTTAAGTACCAGAAAATATATTTATTAATATACAAAAAACAGCAATAGAGTGTCGAAAGTGAAAGCTATTATCTGAGTATTAAAACACGCGGTTTCACTCGCGTTTATGGTTACTGCGCCGCCCCCGTGGGTCGTAACGTGATGTTATATAGCCTATAGCCTTCCTCGATAAATAGGCTATCCAACACTAAAAGAATTTTTCAATTCGAACCTGTAGTTCCTGAGATTAGCGCGTTTAAACAAACAAACAAACTGAAGAATTTGTTTGTTTGTTTGAACGCGCTAATCTAACTTTATAATATTAGTATAGATTTCATTTTTATTTAATAAATGTTCGCGTTAAATGAAAGCGTCAAATTTCATTCTGTGGTTTAATAAATACTACTTAAATAATCGAATTATCGTATTTTTTTTTAATTTGTACCTTCTAATATTACATATACCTAAATACTTTAAAAAAAATCTGTATTGAGTGGTTACAATAACATTGTTATTCTAAATTTCCTCGTAATAATAATGTTATTTATCAATACTGTTTCTAAAATTATTTGATATTACCACAATAACTCCATAAAAACACGTTATGTATCATCCCTACGATAAAAAATAACGCCGTAGAAGTCCATAATATACTGTTACGAAATATATTTTATTCCATAAATTTATTGCAATAATCCCGTAAGTTTTAGCTATACTGTAATATTTTATGTATAGAATTTGAGGTATTATTTGTTTTCATAAATTACTATGTTTTTAATAAAAGGAATTCCATATTAATGGCACAGTTATATTTCGCAAAAAAATAGCTTTCATTTGATACATCAATGAGCTTTATAGTTCCACTCGTTGAAAAGATATTCGATAAAATCAGTAAATCTTTTCTCCTGTAAAATTTTGATTTTTCGATTACCGAGTTATTGCTTGGGAGCGTCGAACTATTGATTTATAAAATGTCGTATTACCATAAGTAGTCTGTAATAAACATTAGTTATGTTTTGTTTATAATTATCAATGTACTGTTATATTCATTGTTCATCTTTATTCACAATTAATTACATTTTTCAAACTGTAAAAAGCTTTTTAAAGCATGTGTATATACTTGTTTTTATTAATATACGACTATATGTGTATATTTTTCTAACTTCCTTTATTACAACACGAAACGACGAACTGTTTAAATTACACATCATGATTTTTTCAACTATAGTCAATGTTTGCCGCTAAATAGGTATAATAAATAATCATTGTTTGTCTTAGTCTGGGTGTTTCTATGTATAATATGTAGGTATTTACAAAAGAAGTATATATGTATGTTTATCCATTGTCTAGTACCCTTAGTACAAGCTCTGCTTAGTTTGGGCTAGATGATGTTGTGTGTATGTGATAGAATATATATAATATACATGTTTATGAAATGAAAACATAAAATGGTTTGCAACCTCTGAAAATATGCGGAGTTATCAACTATATCAATTTTTATGCTTTAAAAAGGATGTTTATACGATGAGAGAGCACAAAAGAAACATTTATCAAATAAAGACAAATTACTCACCATTTATATCCATAACCGAAAAAGGAAAACCGCAGATATTCCTTTTCTCAAATTTCTTTCAACAAATCTTTGCTAATCTTATATAAAACTGGCTAAATTAATTAAATAAATTATTCTGCTCTCTAAAACCGTCGCTGGAGATTTCTCATGGATTTGAAATTAATAAATGCAAATTCATAACCAGATGCTGAAAACGCCGAGTGGCGTCTTTTTTTTTATTTCATCAAGTCCGGCTGACGCCGATCGGCGTTTACGTTAAATATGAGCCGATTCTGGCTAGTGAAAGCAAAATTTGTTGCCGCATTGAATGGGTTAAACGCTCAACCATCCGCAATGCCAACATGACTTTTACCTTCACAATGAGTTTGCCATTGTGCCTTGTTTCTAGTCAATGAGTTTTCTAAATCGCATGTTTTTTGCCACCTAAGTAATATTATAATCCTAGTCTAATGGGCCATTGGATAATTTGGTTATACCTAAACTATATCTATATGTATCTACACTTAGTTCGCAATAAACACTTTGACTTTGACTAACTATTAGGTATGGTTAATTGACCGGCTAGTAAATATCCTGTTTTTCTATAAGTTAATGTTTGAGGTAAACAAAAATGGTTTAACATACCTGCATAACAAAATCAGGATCATCTTTCAAGCACTGGAGTATTATTTTTCCGAGATGGAACCGATCACTTGGTATCCCAGACTCGGCGACAATCCTTGACGTTATCTCAGCCACAAACATATGCACCCAGTTGTTACCGAAATACTCTTCAGCCATTACGTATTTTATCAAGAAGCAGAATTTAATTTACCACAGTATAATACGTCTAGTTCGTGTACCGGGTCTTGCGGCGCTAACGTTGATGTTTAAATTTTTAACTACGTAAGTATATAATCGTGCTCTGTGGGAGTGACATCATCAATCAATTTTGATAAGGCTATGAGGCCAAAGTGGGGCATCCGTTTCCTTTCATACTTAATGTAATATATGCATACTGCCAAAAAAAGGTTCGTGATGCCGATTTCATACATTTGGTTCTTTTACTATAAGTAAGTTACTTGCTTACTATACGAAACTTCACGCCACATGTTCGTGATTCGAAATTTTAGTTCATTTTACGCCCACTGAGCGCTGTACAAATTCCTATACAAAATTTTACTATTACTATTCTATTACGGCAACTAGTCAATGACGCAAAATGTTCGTGATAGAGGCACAGGTATTAAATCAGTTCAGTAAGTGCTTTTTTCTCCTCTGCTTGTCAGCCGAACTTTTTTGTTTTGTCGTAACAAATTTTCGTAATAGTTGTATTTATTGACAAAGTCATAATTGTCATTAATATAGATATTTATTTCAGTTTTATTTATGTAGTTACGCAAAGAAAATACAGTTCCGGAGGTCTACCATCACCTTTTAATTAGCGATTTAATTTCGATGCAGATCAGTTTGTTCCTAATAGATCGCTGTTTATCATACCACGACCTATTATAAGCTGAGTCGCATTTGAATCGCTAGAATGAACGAAAGTTGTATGAGAGTCGAAACTGAATCGTATTGATAGAAAGAGACGAGGCTATACAAATCAAAGATATTAAGAACTATACAAATATTTATCTTTTACTCAGTTGCGTTCTGAAACTCAATTACGCAAATATTACGGCAAGTTACGGTTATTATTTTGTTTAATATATACGATATTATTTAATAAAGGTGCTTTAATATAATATATATAAGTTATTTATAACGACTAAAATAAAAATAATCATAAATTTCATGTTTATACGAGTTATTATTCAATTCCTAAAACATTGCAATTACAATTCGGTAGAAGTTTCGAATGTATGTATGGTTTGTTGACATATCAGTTATTACCTCTTGTTACAGAACCGCGGCCGATTTGTTTGTTTATAGCTAAACCATTTAATTGAGTCCTCGCCTGCGGGGTGCAGCGACGCAAGGGGAAGGACGAGAGCGGGAATGCAGAAGGGTGCGGGCGGCGGGCGAATTTTTGTCAAAACTCAGTTCGGTCGCTACACGATTAGCGATCGCACGTGACGTTTGTTGCCGACGCTTTGTTCGAGATATACAAGAGATTACATTCTAAAGATAAGTCGAAATATCTTTGGACATAAAATTAGTAGTCAGTGCAAGCAAATGGCTTTTAATGTATATGAATATTTTAGAAAAAAGAAACTAGATCCTAATTCTGCTACTTCTACTTCTTCTTTCTTCTTCTTTCTTCTATTCTGCTAATTCTTCTACTTTTGATGTTTATATAACGCAGCTTATCATTCGGTTAGAGAAGAAAAAAGCCGACTATGACGTCTACCAAGCCAGCCATGCAAGATTGGCTACGACGGCATAACATAACTTTTGATAGTAAGCATAGAAAATATGATTTATTTAAAAGAATCAAAACCCACTTCACGGAAAATATTTACAAAATTGACCAGTTGTTGAAAAGAAACGGACATGAAGTGTTGCGGTTGCCTCCATATTACCCAGACCTGAACCCAATTGAGTTGGTCCTGGGTGATATTAAAGGACAGTTAGCACAACAAAGTATCTGCAGTAATTTAGAACAAAAGAAACATATATTAAGAGAAGTGGAAGCACTGTATTAACCACGTAATGAAAGTCGAGGACGAGTACTGCAATCGTGACGGAGTTTTAGATGATGTTGTAGATTTTATTATTAATGTTCAGGATAATTCAAATAATTCTGATGAGGACTGGTTCGAAAGTGAAGAATCAAGTTTCAGTGATATCGATATGGACATAAGTGATTGATTTATAATTTGTTTTTTTTTTCTTATAATAAATAGTATATTCGTTTATTTTATTTATTACCTTCATATTTTGTTTCGCATAATTTAGCAGTCATTCATTAGTATTTTAATTATTACCTACATATTTTGTTTCGCATAATTTGGCAGTCATTAATTAAGTTTCAAATGAATGAACCATCACCTGTTCACCGTTACCCACAGTGACGTCACATATCTTAAGATCTATACAATGCACATTTTATCTCATGTATGTCATACTACGAGCGCCCCCCACCCGCACCCTTCTGTATCCCCGCTCTCGTCCAATCCCCGCGCCCCTGTACCCCGCAGGCGTGGTCACAGTTAAGCGGTCAGCCTAAAAATTTATTCATTTAATTTAAGTTAAAAGTGTTAAAACAAGTACCTAGTAATGAGGTAAGTAATTTCTACGAGTATTATAGGTGATATATTAATATAGATTCCTATTATGCAAAATTTTAAACCGATTAAGAAATTCCGCCGATTAGAAAACTCCCCATTCGGAGAGGTAAAAAGAAAAAGAAAATTGTATATTTTTTGTGTTGTATTTATTTAATTATATAATTATTACACTATTGATTATTATTGTTATCATATTACATTGTAATATGATAACAGTCGTAATATAATTAAAATTAAACATTAATAACGTAACGAAATTTCTACAATGAGAATCACCAAATAGTCATAATTTTAATGGGAGGGATGTACTTGATGGATTGACAGCAAATCCTAACTTCCTAACTTAATACATATTATAAAAGCGAAAATGAGTTTGTTTGTGTGTTACCTGTTCACGCCTAAACCACTGAACCGATCATCCTGAAATTTTGCATATTATACGTTGTCAAGTGTACAGAAACGGACATAGGTTACCTTTCATCCCGAAAAAAATTACTGTTCCCGAGGAAAACAACAATAACGTTCTTATGATAATAGATGGCGCCACGTGTCTTTCAAATCATGATTGAATTATATTATTACAAGCAGAGTACAACCCGAATTGATTGTCAAATTCTAAATTAACGCGAGCGAAGCCGCGGGCAATTGCTGGTAATTAATATTTGACTTCAGTTTTGTTAAAAATAACCGCAAATCTCCCCATTCCGTGATATTCAATCTGCAATTTTTTGTTAAAAGGTTTGTAACGAAACTAAAACTTTTTTCGACAAGATATGACGAGGGAAACGCTATCAAAAGCTTTCTCGCAATTCCCCACAGTCCCGGATATTTTTCGGGTATGCCAGCAGCCAAAATGTTTGATACCCTCTTTTAAATTTCACCTTCAGCTCCTCATTAGCGCTAAGCTCGAGTAGCTCCTCTTGTAATATCATATTCTCCAAGTCCGTTTCATTAAATGGATTTATGATCCATGGTGGTATTTCCATCGTCAGAATATCTTCAAATTTGATTATGAATCATCATGCAGGGCAATTAAATGTTGAACGTATGTCTGAATATCCTCATCAAGGCATTCTACCTGTGACAAGTTTGAAAACTGGGAAAATTTGCGCCGAATAATATTTTGTTTCATAAATTACAATTTTCCAAGAAAAGCTGAAATTACACCCTTTGTTTTTAATAAATTGAAGCTGTCCCCTTGCAATTGTAAGTTAATGTTATTAATTTTTTTTAACATATCTGTCAAATACGCGATGTCTGCTTTCAAATTAATCAGGTTTTCTTTTAAATCTGGATCTTTACTTTCTAGAAACTCTAAAAATGATTTAGGTTACAATTTTGCCTACGTAACGCGCAAAATACACAGAAAAGACGTACGATGAGGATGCGTCGCAGACGCGGTGCCCCTTCAATCAATTTTCATACTAAATGTCTACACATTTTGTATAAAAATTAATTGACGTGTCCGCGTCACGTCCGCGACCTGCTTTTTCTGTTTGTTTTGTGTTGCGATGCTTCTATACATTTTGTATGAAAATTTATTGAAGGGGCGGCGCGTCTGCGACGCGTCCTCGTCTTACGTCTTTTCTGTGTGCCTTGCGCTTAATACATACAAACTTTGGGTGATAATAATCTCAGAAAGAAAAGAGAGAAAGAGTGTCTTAAAATAATAAACTCGAAAGGAAAAATTGATACATTGTGTTGCTCCCATTATTAATATCTGCCCTGTATATAAACTGTCCCACTGGTGGGCATGGGCCTCTTCTCAGAGTGAGAAGAGGCCCATTAACCTATTGAGCCACAGCGGCACACCGGTGACCAGAAACAAAACGTTTTTAATTATGTCTGGTATTCTAAGACTTGACAGATTAATGATAAAAAAATTTCATTCCGAAGTTTATGAGGGCAACGCCCCGTTTTAAATATTATTATTATAAATAAATTTGTATATTTTGTGATCAGTGGTTTATTGAAGCACTAGATGTTCCCGCGGTTTCACCCGCGTTTCTCGTTACTGCGCCGCCCCCGTGGGTCGTAGCGTGATGTTATATAGCCTTCCTCGATAAATAGGCTATCCTGAGATTAGCGCTTCCAAACTAACAAACAAACTCTTCAGCTTTATAATATTAGTATAGATAGCTGACACGCGCTTCGTCTGCGTCGCATAAGAGAGAGAGTGGGTCGTAGGCACCTATAATACAATTTTAAAGGAGCTGAAACTTTCTTTGCTAAATCCACGAACCACATAAAAACCATTTAACAACATTTTATAAATATACCTACAGTGCTAATGTAAAATCACGCAGAATAAACCAGGAAAAACATCGTTTGTATGTCTGTAATGGGTAATTATTTTGCTGCGATGTTATTTTAAAACTGCGATATCTCCTAAGATATTCATTGAAATCGAATGATGTAAAGGGCAATTGTATTTTTAATTAAATACTTGTGATGAATAACGTATTTATTTGGATAGGGATTAATATCATGTTTATAATAATACCTTCGCAAATAATGCATTATTTTAGAACAAATTTGGTTAGCATAAAAAAGGTTATAGTGAGCCAACCTTAAAAGATAGACATATGCTGTCGCGAACTTTTTTTTAGAACTTTTAAAGGGGAACAATTCTGTCATACATGGTTTTTGCGAAACTTTAACTGTTTACGCAGCGCACGCAGCGGAAGCTCTCAAAAGGAAAAAAGACCCTCCGATTTTGAAACATTCTTCATTGGTGCTCCGCTCCTATTGATCTTAGCGTGATGATATACAGCCTATAGCCTTCCTCGATAAATGGGCTATCTAACACTGAAATAATTTTTCAAATCGGACCAGTAGTTCCTGAGATTAGCGCGTTCAAGCAAACAAACAAACAAACTCTTCAGCTTTATATTAGTATAGATTGTATACTGTACCACTGAGCTTCTTTCTTTCTTAATACATACTAGCTTTTGCCCGCGACTACGTTCGCGTGGCATTAAGAAGATACTACGAAAAATATAGATAAGTACCTAATAGCCTATTTATATTTTTTCTTTGCATGTAAGAAGAAGCTGATCTACCCACAAAATACTAGACTTCTAGGCCGCATATCAACATTAAACATTGACTAGATTTTAAGTTAGATTCCTCGCAATATAACTGTGAAAACTGCATGTAACTTCGTGCAGTAGTTTCTATGTGATGCGCGTACAAACATACATATATAAATTCTAACAATAATTGTTATGGTATTTATAGGTCTTATAAAGTATACTTACATATTTTTTTAAAATATCCCCTACATACAGACATCGCCCAGTTACAATTTTATTATATGTACAGACCAGAGGTGCACTGACTTTTTTTCACATAGACCACTTTCAAAATTTAGCTGGTTCCTGTGAACCCCCTGCAGCTAAATAACTTCATGCAATTATAAAATTTGATGACATCTACAGGTTGACATTTTTGTTTTAGAAATTCTTCTAAACCTACCACGGTAGGCGGGCCGACCTTTTTGTTTCAGTAAATCTTTACCGAAAAATCACTGGTACTGAATATGGAATATTATTATGCAAGTTTTTACAAGTAACAATCGTTGAGCTTGTCGAACAGTCGTGGACCCCCGCTTACGAATTGTGAGCCCCCATTTTTTTGACACGCCAAAGACCCCCGTCGAGTCTCCCGTGGACTCCTGTTGGTCCACCTGGACCACTTTGGGAACTAATGGTATAGACCTAAATGTAATGGCATTATATGTGGGTGAGTTCCATCTTCGTCTTACCTATTAATAGGTTTACAACAGGCGTGAACTATAACTTCTTACAACGGATATGGGTACCTCTAGTAAGCTCTTGAATGTTCCAAGTGCCTAGTGCGAGTTTGTTTTACGTTAACGCGATCGACAGGTTTATGAAGTTCGGCGTTCCGATTGGCCCGCTCCAAGCTCTTAACCAATCAGAGAGCCAAACGCGGTAAACGTTTCGATCGCTTTAACGTAGGTAATAGCAACTTGCTCTAGGCACCCTGACTGTTGAGTGAACATTGAGTGATCATATTAAATGTATCGTGTGTTGAGGGCTGGCTCAACCCTTTTGATGAATTAAGCCCCTATTGGTGATAAATTATTGCGTATTCATGATCATCATTATCAGGCTATAATAGTCCACTGCTAGACATAGCCCTCCCCCAAAGAGCGTTATAGCGCCCTGTCTTCAGCTTGTCGCATCCAGCATCTGCCTGCAGTCTTTCGCAGATCGTCATCCCACCTGGTCGGAGGGCGTCCCACACTACGTTTGCCAAGTCGCGGTCTCCACTCAAGAACACGCTTACCCCAGCGGTTGTCAGTTCTTCACGCGATATGGCGTATTAAAAAATAGAACAAAATAAGAAATAAAAACAAGAATAAAAGAGAACTTAATGCAAATTATATTATTAATGATTTTATGTGACAACGAAATTACTATTGTTGGAGACTTAAAAGGATTTAAAGATTTTGTATTTTAGTTTGTTTTTAGAGTCATGGTAAATGTCTATGTCAGGTACGGACTTAGATATTGTATTAAACTCTTGACAAAGTGTAGGTATATAGCGCAGAGTGATAGCAATTTTATTATTATTGCTCTGCTCCCGTGGCTTGTAGCGTGATGTTATATGTTACCTCTGGACAAAGTAGCTTTCTAATGGTCAACAATTAAAATCGGTTTTAATAGTTCACCATTAGAAAGATTGAAAAGAGAGATTTGTTTTAGAGTTCATCGATTACAAACGAACAAATATTTTTTCTTTATAATATTATTAGTACATATATTATTATATCACAATTCTAATCCTTTTGCAATTCTAGTTCACTGATTCTTTCCATAACAATTTCTTTTAGTTTTCGTCTGTGCAGTTTAGTGGACGGAGTCAGCGGTAGTTCGCTCATGAAGAGTACACCACCTCTCAGTTGCTTGGAGTCGGACAGCTTTTCTGAAAGATAAAATATATTGATAAATATTTAATTGAGATTGATAAATTTTATATTTTATCGAATGGCGTACCTACTGAGCAAGCGTTTGCCTCATTGCTGTCGCCGCGCTAAGAAGTGCAGGTTTAAATCTCTCATGAGACTATTATTTATGCACACAAATAATTATTTACTCGTTTGTCTATCTGTTTGTGATTCGCGGTTCTGTCCAATAAGCGCATTTTTTTACAAACCTTTAAACATCGGACACAAAGAACACTCGGGCTTCAACAATAATTTGTGAATCACAAAAATGTTAGTCCCGTGTGGGATTTAAACACAACATTCGACGTAGTGGAAATGGTGAGGCGACCACTTAAACCACTATCTGTCTCTAAAACTGTTGGAAAACTAAACAAAGCCTTTGTTTAGTTTGACAACAGTTTTAGAGATTTTGGGGTTCATTTTAACATCTAAGCGACGTGTCATGTGCTTTTGTTCAGAACTGGCAATATTGTTAAATGTGTCACGACAATAGCAATTCGAGTGCACTACAGTTTACGCGAACTGTGACAAATCCTTTTTTTTATTGCTCCTAATGTCATACGAGCCAGCAGCCCACCTGATGGTAAGCGTTAACCACCGTTCATAGACTTTGGCAATATCAAGGATGTAAGCCAAGCAAGCGCCAAGCAGCTGCCTACCACAGCAAAACCGTTGCCTACGTAGGAACTAAATAACTACCAACACTTGTGTACCTACCTTTGACTAAGTCCTTGATCTCTTGCGCGGTGGGTTGACATCCAGAGCGTGGTACTACGCACGCGACGGGCAAGTCCCCGCACTCAGCGACTGGTACTCCGGTCACTGCTACATCCAACACGCCAGGGTGCTGGCGGATGACTGTCTCTAACTCAACTGGTGATATCTGTCAAATATGAGAGAAAGATTTCGATTTTAAGTACACGTGACCACAACATTCATTGACTAGGGATAAAGAAATCACTTAATCCAGATGCAGATTTAAAATAAGGGAATTTAAAATAAGGGTAGGTATTGCAGTGCATGATAGTCCTGCTGGTCTGGGTTTGAAAACCAAGTTCCAAGTTCCTCAAAGTGTTGAGAGTCATAGAAACAACATTACTTTTGGAGGTAACTACTTATTTACCACGCTAAGGCGACTGCTAGGTATGCAAGAGGTTTTGGGTACGCTTCCAATCCTTCGGATCGGGCCCATAATAGTTTTAGGAAGTTTATGTCAAAAAAAATCAATTTCAGCAGCTGAGAGTTAGAAAGATGCATACACCCATGCCTCGGCTAGGTAAAGCCATCAGTGCAGTGCCTAATTACTCCGGTTGTGTCGGATATCGGACTGCTTCTATTTAGGGAGCAAAGTGAGGGAATTAAGAGCGAACTTATGCTTGCAGATAGTTGCGCACCACCTCCTGCGTAGATGGCTAGTTTTCGATAAAGTTGGTCGGCGTGACCGAAATTCAAGCCTCGTAGGTATCCACTAGGCAACATTTAACGCGCGATGTTGCACAACGTTGTTGCTCACGGCAACGCGAAATTTTGTTTAGCAACGTTTTCTGTCAACGCATGACCAGTCGTCGGCAGCATATCGCCAGAAGAACTAGTGTTGATTTCAGCGGCGAAATTCATAATTTTATCGGAAAAACAAACATCAAGAAGAAAAAAGCCACATTGGTGAGTTAGGAATTACTTACAAAATAAAGAAAATGTGTTCAGTGACCTCCTTATGGTTGATGGATCTTTTACAAACTTTACCTAAATGAGCAAAACAGACTTCGAGATACTACTACGAAAAATTTTATGCATGATATCGGAACAGGATACAAAATTTTGAAATGCTACTAATGCTTTTCTCAGATTGGCTGTTGCTCTTCGGTATTTGGCAACCGGAGGTTCATATTCTTCATTGACCTACACTTGAAAATATTTGATCCTCAGCTGCATGTTGCACGGAAACAAACAACAAGCTGCGCGTCATGTTGCGCGCCAGCTGGCAAAGTGGCGCGTTGTTCTGCCTAATTGCCGCTCTTGTTGAGCGTCAATTGTTGGCTAGTGGATACGAGGCTTGTGTGTCGTGGACATATTCCCAACAGACAATGCGTAAGTCACGTTACTGTGTTTATCATCTAAATAAGTAGTTACAAAAATTCCGATTCACCTGGTGATTTCTATACTTGAGTAACAATTTGATTCGGTCAACGAAGTAGAAGTTCCAACGTTCGTCCCTGTACATGAGGTCTCCTGTCATCAACCAGTTGTCTGCCGCGAACGCCTCTGCCGTGGCTGTTGGGTTGTTGTAGTACCCCTGAAAGATAAAAATCGCCAACTTTGTTTTCATGCCTTCTTTGAAAATGCTGCCTTTAGGTACTTAAGTAATGGAGACCATGGTCTCCTCCTTAATTTACGCGTTCGTTGGACTTTATGATTAAAACCACTTCCTGATTATGAAAATGTAGATTCTGGCTCCATCAATTTGTGGGCAGTAGTGTACTTTTGGTTAGCTGTAACGTCTTTGGATATCGCAGCCCGAGTGCAGTAAAAGCGTGAGTACAATTACGTCGTTTTTTTTATTGCATATTCGAATGGTGCAAGATACATAAGCTCAATTAAAAAGTACCAAAAAGGTTTGATATTTTTCAATCATAAAAGACATAAAACCTACTAAAATACTTCAAATATTTAATATAAATAGGTACACCTAATCTTACGTTATGTCTTTGTTTCATTAAATTAAACAAAAGATTATAAAAGTACTTTCTATAATAAATATATCCGACTAAGCAGTTTTTTTGCTCTCCTCTAAAGTAAGCATATTCTTCTTACGCCTTTATTCCACTGGGGGTGCGATATGTGGAACCCTTCAGTTATGTGCTACCCAAATAAAAGGTAGTCAAATCATTAAATAATTATCTCTAATTTCTACTTATAAAACATAATCTAAGTACATAGAAATTGGCTTTAATTTAGTCTAAGTAACTTACCTTAAAAACTCCAGGCCCTTTCAACCATAATTCACCGCATTTGTTCGGCTGCCCTATGATGTCTTCCTTCGTCTCCACATCTACAAGCTAATGAAATAATTAATTGTGTGATCACAAAAAGTTTATATTTTAACACGCAATAATAACTTAATTATTGCGTGTGCGTAAACAAATAGTTTCAGGTTTTTACTTTCGATTGACAGCATTTGCACTAAGTATACCTGAAGTACCTACTTGACATGTAGTGCAAATGAAGTGACCACATCAGGCAATCTGTATTAGGGTAAGTAAGCAAACAGTCTAAGACTAAAAACTACTAATACTTTAATAGTAGTAGAGCCTCGCTGATTTCAGCATGAATGGGCCGGCTCGACCGGGGAAAGACTACCCTCTCATAGAATCTTGACATGAAATAGCAGTACCTATTCCTACTGTTGTGTTTCGTTCGGTGAGAGAGAGTACCGGAGGCTCAATCACACCTTTCCCCTTTCCCGTTCCTTCTCCTCCCCACTTCCTTTCCTAAATGGTCGGCAACGCGCAAGTGATGCCTACGGTGCTACGGTGACCACTTACCATCAGGTGTGTCGTATGCTTGTTTGCCACTCTAATTGCATAAAAAAAATGTAAAACATAAAAAGTAAGTGTCGCTGAGTTGGTTTACCAAACAGACAATATTCTCATAAGTATTTAACTCATAAGTGCAATGGCGTTGAGATTTCTGTCTGGAATGTCTCAGTAGCACGAGAAAATTTATATCTTATGTACGAAAATTTGCCGCCATTTTGTTTATATTCTATTAGTAATAATAATATAATAAAAATATTCTATCACATACAACACCATCTAGCCCAAACTAAGCAGAGCTTGTACTATGGGTACTAGACAATGGATAAACATACATACCTATATACTTTTTTTTAGTAATTCCATACTTATACATAGATACACCTAGACCAAGACAAACATCTATGTTCATGCACACAAATGTTTGACTTGTGCGGGATCGAACCCGCGACCTCAGGTGTGGCAGTCGGTTACACTAACCACTACGACATCGAGGCCGACAAGAGTAGGTAGGCATTAATAATAACTCGCTTAACAAATCATCGATGCCCTTATGCATAGGCCAGAAACACCGCCTTATGTTCTTCTACACTGCAGAAGTATGAGCGCTGAGCAAAAACGACGACGTAGGCACTGAACACCATTGGTCGTCTACTTTCTTACAGGGCTTAGCTCAGAGGGTATGAATGTATTTGCTATTCTTTATGTAGAAGTCTAGGGTCTTGCATTATAATCATTTTTGTATAAAGATATACTGAGTCATTTACCCAGTTGCTGAGTGGGAAAACATACGTTTAACTAACCAATTACAATTTTTTTATAATTTTCTTTAATTGTCGCTACAGTAATAAGTAAAAATATTAAACATAGTGGAGAAAAAACTGTAATATTCTATGAAGTTTTATATCAACTTTTGTTTGAAATATAAGACGTGTAGCTTCCTACATGTTAGTGTCTTATGTCATGGGAGACACTAACGTCTATGATACGGCTTAGTTTAGACGTTAGTGCTTACATCGATTTATTCTTATGGAACTGTATCATTAGTTGTAAGACATATTGTTGTGTGAACTTGTTTCAATAAAGTTATTTTATTTAACATGGGGTTAGCATACGTCTATTATTATCTTTGGAGATATACGCTTGTAGGAAACCTTGAGTAACCACTAAGCATAGTCATTGGTTTTTCATGTAGTTACAGTACAGTTATCAAATATTCTGTTGTAAATCATGTTACTGATTAAAGGGATTATAATCATAAAATATATTTACATATGTACATATGTAGTATGTAATATTTTGCTATCAATATAAATTACAATTTTATTGTGTCGAAACATAGCTAGGCTTCTTACTAAAGAATTTTATCACTTGCTCACATTATCATTAAACATGTAGACGACACATTATTAGTACCTGCTGATACTGTACACACGGCTCACATCAAGTTAGACACCCTATATACGCATAACTACGCTACATACATAATAGAGAATTGTCGGAAAGGGACTGTGCATAGTGGTGTCGATGTAATGGTAAGGATAGAGCGTCGCATCCCGTGCAGCGTGAATGAGACAAAATAACAAAAATATAACGCACTCGCACGATTCGCAGCGTTCAACTTCTAATAGCTCAAAGTCCAAACAGTCTAGGTTGATGTGTCGCTGTGTGTACATAAATATTATTCGTATATTGGCTTGCCTTATACATAGTTACCTATCGCTCGCTTTAATGGTAAAGGAAAATATCGTTAGAATGTCAGAGTTTTGCATTCTGTGGTCCTTGAACTCTCGGGATCCATTACCGTCGGGTCGAGTCGAAGGAAATGTTTTTTTTTGTTAAGAAAAACTCAGTAGCAGTCCAGTGTCTAGAGCTATGTGCCTATTACGTTATCATATCGACTGTGAACTGGCAACCGGTACTATCTCAATTTTGACAACTTTACAGGCTGAAGGAAAAACGTCTTTGCGTCATTTCTATAGAACCTGGTTTATTAAATAAAAATACGTAGTTATTAAACGTTTAAACTAATTTAAACGTTGTCATGAGATTGCTTGCAACGCTGCGGAGTATGATATAGTATAAAATTGTATTAAAAAGTGAAATCTTCAGAAAATTGAGATAGGACCGGTTGCCAGTTCACAGTCGATATGTGGGTGTGTAATACATTATATACCTACAATGTTACGTACCCAGATGACGCAACTTCATAAAGTTATGAGATACGATATTATGATCTTTGTAAATTTTGACTTTAATATCTAATAATATTATATAGTGCTGGTGACGTCTTAAAAAGATATAAGTACGAATAAAACATTTTCCATGGAGCAGTAAACGAAAACTGTCGAATAGAGTTGTTGTTTATAATTTTAGTTCGTATCAATTAACCAAGGGTACAGGATAAAATAATAGAGGAAGGAGGCATGAAGGGGGTTCAGCATCCCCAAGCCCTAAGGAGGTTGCACCAGTAGGTATACATACCCTGTATTGTAGGTGTCCAACTCGTGTCCCACAGGATCCAGGTGAGGCTCCAATACCCATGAACGCCAAACAGCCCAGCTCACTCATCCCGTATGTATCTTGTACGATGGTCTTAGGAGACATCCTCTAAATACAAAAGGGCATGAATTTAAATCAATATTGAGTATTATGGTCAAATATATAATGTATATGTTATTGATTATTCTCTGGTTATTTCATTTATTCTGGAGTAAGGCATGTTGGCTAATAAATGAAGAGCACTATAACGTAGTTATTTGATATCTAACCCTTATCGATAAACCCTCAAAAATAAAGTAGAAGGCCACGATATCACCGTCTCCTCTAATCATAGATGCGCCCTACGCCTAAATAATGGTCACCTTTTTTGGACGTTAAGTTGTAAGCTAAATTATAAAGTATTATTACACTCTCTCTCTCATATTGAAAACTGGATACTACCGTTCTCTATTTAATGTGTCAGCTGACTCTTAAGGTCACCGCACACATATCAACTCGGAAACAGATCGTCACCGTATCAACTCGAGCCGTGCAGTATTCTTTGTATGGAACTCCCTACTGCAACGCATACTAATCGGAATCGTAACGTAATCGCCTCGCCTTGGGACATGCTTGCAGTCCTCGCGCTTACGGCTCGTCGTCCCCGCGCTTACGGCTCGTCGTCCCCGCGCTTAGGTACGTTTTTCCGTGCACTACTGTTGCCAAACGTGCTGTCATTCACAAGACAACTAACAGTCTTGTTGCGCGCGTATTTTATTGTATATGTAAGTTAGATTTCAAACAAAAAATAACGATGAAAAGGGATCATTGAAGAAGTAAGAAAATATCCATATACATCGGCGTAAGCGCGGCGTCGCCTAGCCGTAGCCGCGTCGACGTACCGGAGCTGTCGATACGCTTTGGTTACATTAGGTTGACGCCTGTTTGACGGCGAGGCGAAAGGCGATACGGTGACGATCCCTTTCCGAGTTGATACGTGTACTAGGACCTTCAGTGTGGACACTTTCTCTTGCGATCTAAGTATAGTGAGTGCATAATTAAGTATCTGTAAAATCTTTGTCTGTAGTATGAAATGGTAAGCTCAAATACAATTAATTACATGACTGTCTAAGTGGTTTACGTGTTTGCCTTGCTACGGCTACTACGCCGAATGTTGTGGGTTCGATCCCCACACGGGACAAAAATTTGTGTGACCTACAAATAGTTGCTTCGAGTCTAGATGTTCTTAGAGTCCGTTGTTTAAATGTTTGTGAAGTCCCTGCGACACAAACATTACACCATACGCAGAAGCTATCGTTATTAAAAAAAAATCAATGTTGGTCTTGGAGTACAAAAAAGTAGGATAAATTACAAATTACCTTTATTTCGCTGAGTAGTTCCGGATCTACGGCGCTTCCCCCTACATACAGAATTTCGAAGTTTGTGAAGTCACATTTATTTTCTTCTGCATTCTTCACAAGTGTTGACAGCATAGTCGGACTTGTTATGAAGAATGTTGGCTGTTAACAGAATATATATATTGCTATGGATTTAATTCTTTGTTTTTTGTATGTTTGTTTGTTTGTAAGGATTTAATTAAAAAACGATTCAACCGATTTTAAAAATTCTTTCACCATTAGAAGCTATATTATCACCGATTAACATACAGTACATTTTATTTAAAAAAAAGGACCTACTGTTACTTATATAACATAAACTACTTTTACGCGAAACCGCGGGCATAAGCTAGTACCTATAACTATAAAAAGCAAAAACGTCATTTAAAAATATCTAACCCTATATTTCACAATCAGCTCATACAAGTGTTCGAGGGTAACGGATGCAGAGCTCTGCACTCTTGAGTACTTAAGGATAGGACTGATCACGAAGTTCAGAAGCGTAGAGAGCCATTGCAGAGGTGCAGCCAGGAGAACTGAGCGTGTTGGTGATGGAAACTTTGTGGAGAAACACCTGTGACAGACATAACAAGAATTTTATTGTGGTTAATCTAAATAAAACTCGCTCCAGCTACAGCTGTGTGAGCCTTACGCAGCTTAATGGTTAAATGACGGACTGCTTGTGTCCTTGCTTTTAACATTTTCTTTTTTATCGATTGCAGACCTAATAGTATGCGATACAAATTGCTGCTCATGTCAATGGTTATTACTGAGTCAAAGCGCTAACAAGCTTGACGAATGCAATAGATTGAATGTTAGTATTAAGCTGTCGGGCGCCGACAAGTATCCGTTAAGTAGTTGTGAAAATATCCATGAGCAATGGTAGCACTTGTTTTTCGTAAGTTTACTCGAAGACCAGAATATTAGGTGGTAAAAAATACATTGTGCCTTTGCCTTTGTCAAGGCAATCTTCATAGGACTATTTTCAAGTTTATAAAGATATCGCATAGTAGAATACCTTTTTACACTAAGCTAATATGTTGGATCATATATTATAAGGGATACGGGATGATAAATAATAAAGATATAAAGTACCAAGCGTAAGGTCCAGAAATAGCCATATTCTTATGCGTCAAGGCGGCAGCTTTTGGCAACCCTGTTGTTCCACTCGTAGGTATCAGCAGCGCTATAGTCTCTTCAGGATCCAAGTCTGTGACTCTGAAATGATTCATTATTGTTCATTAGGAACCTGCATTACTGCTATCTCTTGCCAAAAACTGAACTGACTCACTTAAAATCCTGGAAGTCGACTTCATCTCTTTTCAACAAGTCTGATAGGCTATGCGTGTGAGCGGTCTTGTCGAATGTGATAACTTTGGTATCCATCCCCAAATTCTCTATTGCTTTTTGAACATCCTGCACCCTCTCACTTTGACAAAAGATTATCTTTGGCTTGACCACTTCAAAGGACTGTTCCAAGTCGTCTGGAATAAAAATGACGTAGCTATAAGGTTTTTTCGACTTTCAGTGTATCTGCTTTAATTTAATTTACTTGCTCTATTGGTACAGAGTGTTCACCATATGAAGAAACCGTTAGATATAGATTAAGTCATTCTCACAAATTTTCAGATCTTACAAATTTTATCTCAAGTGGGGATCGACCCCAAAACACTGGGAGTGCAGATCGTGGCGAGCGGCCAAAACTATTACACCACCCTTGTCAATAACTAAGTTCTTTACTAACAAGTATTCATAGTCCTGTCCATAGGAGCAATTGTTAGTCCGAGAAACCATCCAGCGTAGAAAGGTATAGCCAGGTCCAGATGACTCGGAGCCATTAGTACCAGTACGTCATCCTTCTTCAAACCCATCTGCCTGAGGCTTGTGGCGCATCGAATGGTTTTATTGAGCACTGAGCCATTCGTCTCTGATTCTCCGGTCGCGCCATTGACCTGGAAAATGGTGGTATCTAGAAATGTTACTGCTGCTTCGAGGTGATAGTTTAGTTATCTAGTCATACGCTGCTCTGAAGCATTAGTTGAGCATGATATATGTATTAAAACCTATTATTTACTTATGGTCATTATTAGCCTTTATAGAAGAGTCAGGTGGGTTGTGTCTACTTCAGATATGTCTGGTATTTAACCCAGGATGTTAGGTTATGACTTAGAACTCTAGGTCTGTTCCTAAGGCTTGCTGATGGGAACGCCAATTGTGATCAACCCGAATATGAGCATGATTACGGTAATGTTGGTAAATTCAATATCTCTGCTACTTGGACTTCTATATCATTTATATTGACTGTAGCTTCATCTAACGCATAATAAACTTATCTGGAATTATTGTGTATCTTATCATATATACTATATAGGTACATATGTTTTTACATATGTATATAGTATATATGATAAGTCACCAGATTTAAGGAGTAATTTCTCTATGACCCATGTAAATGTTTGTTTACATGGGTAATAGAGGAATTACTCCTTAAATCTGGCGACTAGGACAGATTTTCACTCTTTTGAAGATTGTGGACTGACGTAAGATTCCCCATACTACACAAAATCGCAGTTTGACTAAAGAAGTGCCCCCATGCTAGAGAAGATCGCACGCCGACTGGACAAGTACTTTTAGGCTATAGAAGATCGTCTGGCAAAACTGTTCCTAAGCTTCTAAACCCCTTTCACTGTTCCTTGATAGAAACAATGGAGAGACAGTTGTTATATACATATGTGAATTATCAGATATGGAAGTTTTAAAGTCACTGTGCTATTAAACGCTAAACCATCCGAAATGCCAACATGACTTTTACCTTCACAATGCTTTTGCATTTGCATTGCATTGTGCCTTGTTTATGGCCAATAAGTTTTCTAAATCGCATGTTTTTTGCCACCTAAGTGATATTAAAATCCTATTCTAATGGCCCAATGGATAATTTTGTTATACTTAATCTATTAAATATGGTTAATTGACCGGCTATTATGTATCCTGTTTTTTTATAAGTTAATGTTTGAGGTAAACAAAAATGGTTTAACATACCTGCATAACAAAATCAGGATCATCTTTCAAGCACTGCAGTATTATTTTTCCGAGATGGAACCGATCACTTGGTATCCCAGACTCGGCGACAATTCTTGACGTTATCTCAGCCACAAACATATGCACCCAATTGTTACCGAAACACTCTTCAGCCATTACGTATTTTATTAAGTAGCAGAATTTAATTTAGCACAATATAATACGTCTAGTTTGTGTGCCAGTTATCGCGGCGCTAACGTTGATGTTTTTTAATGAACTAAGAGATAACATTTTGTCTCATATCAAATAATAGAGATAACAGACTATGATATAATTATATAATTAGAAGCGGTCGGTGTAAATGATATCACCCAAAAATGCCAATTTTAAGTTAAATTAGTTCTTCATTATATTTAAGAGCTTCGCTTGTTGGTAGAGTATACGCTCTATCTTTCTCGATTTTCGACCAAGACCTTGAACTCCTTCAATTTGTCAGTCACTGGCTAATATGTCTCTAATATAGGGGTCACTCGCCTCGAGGTAAGCCAGTTTCGTTGAGTTGGTCTAACTTGACGATCAATCAGATGTACTTGTACTCGAAAGAGTAATACGTAATATGAACGTTGAAGCACTAATTAATGGAAAACACATGTTTGCCAAACTTAGCCTCCTGCCTTCATTAAAACAACCAGTTGCGAAAATAAGGCTACTGGATGGGACCAATATCAGAATTTTGCGAATAAATGGCTTGAGTTTATTTGTAAAATAAACAAACAATTCTTTAAAAATAAACATATAATATTAATATTGTCTTCTGTTTACGCGAATGTTATTCATTGAAATTAAACTACTTTATACGGATTTTTTTTAATTTTTTTTTTATGGATTAGGGGGCAAACGAGCAGACGTATCGCCTGATGGTAAGCAATTACCGCTACCCATGGACACCTGCAACACCAGAGGATTACAAGTGCGTTGCCGGCCTTTTAAAAAGGATTACGCTCTTTACGTTGTCTAAAAATTTAGACTACGAATGGTAGTTGTCTTAATGTTCTAGTGAGCATGGCTCCTCGTGACCATGGCTGCTGAAAAGAAACCGAAACGTCGGGGAAAGTGTAAACTTAAATATAAATAGTTTAATAGTTATAATAATTAAAATTTTTTAAAGTTTAGTAGTAGTAGTAGTGTACCTAACAGTTTCTAAATTATGTAATAAATTGTTAAACAAACAACGCCATAAAATCCATATAAAGTAGTTTAATTGCAATACATAATAGGTACTAATAAATAATTACAATTATTTTATCTCTAAAATTTGTGTGATCCGCAAATCACAATGCATTGTGCCTGAGTGTACTTTGTACCTATGTACAAAGTACACTCAGGCACGGCAAGAACGGATATCCGTTCTTTGAATATATTAAAGTGCCCCGGAATTATTCCTAGTGTAGAAGATATACCTAATATTATAAAAAAAATTATGTAAATATAAACTTATGTAGTTTTTACAAAATTATCACATTCTAATCCATGTCTAATTCCAGTTTATTCAATTTTGCCATAACGATTTCTTTTATTTTCTGTCGATGCAGTTTAGTGGACGGAGACAGAGGTAGCTCGCTCATAAAGAGAACACCGCCTCTCAGTTGTTTGGAGTCTGACAGCTTATCTGTAAAAAGAAAATATTATCGCTACAGATTACAGTGTTTATAGATTATTATATTATATTATCGACAAATTGTCACACTAGACTTAAAAATTTAAAAGCATTGTTCTACAAAGATGCGATATTAACACATCCATAGTGAAGCGCAACTTGGGCTATCCATATAGTAGTTTAAAGATTTTCATATTATACTTAACGATTTTATTTTAATAACTTTGTACTTTATTACATATTACCGATTATTCGTGCGTATTAACTAGCCTCTAGTAACTGGTTACCGTCACGGGTTCAGAAGCTTTTTTATCACTATATCATCATTATTATAAGACTTATTAAAATTTGTACATCACAATTTATTTATTTATTTTACATCAAATAGAACGATTTGCGCCAATAATAATAATAATATTCTACACATACACACAGCACCATCTAGCCCAAACTAAGCAGAGCTTGTACCTACTATGGGTACTAGACAATGGATAAACATACATATACTTTTTCTTGTAAATACATACATATTATACACAGAAACACCCAGACCAAGACAACATTCATGTTCATGCACACAAATGTTTGACTTGTGCGGGAATCGAACCCGCGACCTCAGGCGTGACAGTCGGTTACACTAAACACTACGCCATCGAGGCCGACAATTACACTATTTAATTATTACTTATATAATAATATAATATAAATTTAGCATACACGCATTCTGCTCACAGTACCTCATACATTCTAATAATAATACGTTCCATTCATCCGCAAAAATATTCATTTCTAGGTTAAAGTCAAAGAGAGCGTTAAGCTGCTGACCGAGGTATGGGTGAGTTCCAGCGTGCCACAGTACGGCACGCTGGAATCGCCAGCAATCGGTGCTTTCTATCACGACTACACGATAGTTGTTAGGCACGAACAATCTGCAACATTTGTCGTGAAGAATCGAGGCCTCGATCATACCCTTTAAAATTTTGCAGGTTCCAACCATCTGATCGTATGACCTCGTCTTTAATGAGTTAAAACCTAAACAATCCAATAAAAATGTTATATTATACAGATAGGGGTAGTAACCATACAATTTCTTATAAATAAATCTTAGAAAAGCTTTCTGGACTTTTTCCAACATAAGAGTATACTGCTTTTGATATGGATTCCACACAACCGCGCTGGACTTGAGATAAGTGCGGACTAATGCAAAAAACGAGTTTAATAACATGGTTGCTGTGGAATTCACGACAGTTTCTCAAAACGAATTCGAGGCGACTAAAAGACTCCTTAGCAACCGACGAAATATGTTCCTGAAAGGTGATTTGGTCAAATGTGACTCCCAAATCTTGAATATAATCAGTTCTACTGATAACATTATGGTTTAATTTATATGTGATTGGGTGACGCATTTGGCCAAAAGTCATCACGTAAAATCATTATATATTAAGCTCCACCTGCATACAGTCTCAACATCTGATTGCAGAGCAGCGCAATCGGCTCCAGGCTTGATTTCAAAAAATAATTTACGTCATCAGCATATAAGAGGCATTCCGCATTTCGGACTACTGTAAGCAGATCATTAATCATTAAGTTAAAAATAAGTCCCAATACCGATCCCTGGCTGACTCCTGATCGTGTATGGTAAGCGTGCGACTCATAATGACCGAGACTCACGTATTGTTGTCGATCACGCAGATAATCCGCAAGAAGATGGAGCAAACCCGGAGCAATGCCTATTGCACAGACCTTAGATACAAATATATCATTATTTACTTTATCAAAGGCCTTACAAAAGTCAAAATAGAGTACATCCACTTGATTACCACGGTCAAGAACGGTAGAGATGAAGTCGACTAGGATCAGCAGGTTAGTGTTGACTGATCTCTTAGTACGGAAACCATGTTGTTCATTGCAAAGATACTAATACAATATAATACCTAACATATTTCTGATACCTTTGACTAAGTCCTTGATCTCCTGCGCGGTGGGGTGACACCCAGAGCGCGGTACCACGCACGCGACGGGCAAGTCTCCGCATTCAGCAGCTGGTATTCCTGTCACCGCCACGTCCAATACGCCAGGATGCTGGCGAATGACTGTCTCTAGCTCCACAGGCGATATCTTAAAAGTAAGAATAGTGTTAACTCAGGAAATAGACTTAAGGGAGAGCTTTGCCATGTGCACATTACAGCAGTCACGTTACTATAGCCCATAGTACTTGGATATATCTAAAAAAAAAGAGAATCAAGCAACACGCGTGAAAAGTAAAATTTTCCAGAGAAGAAACAAGAACTGGCCACCTTCTGGACAATATTAGAGAAGATCACTCACAAATCGCCTTGGAGTTTGATGCTGGGGTTCGTTTATGCGCTAACTTTCATTTTGATGCTGATTTGGTTTGAGACGATGTGCTGTATCTAAAGATGGACTAGATAGACAATGGACTTTGCTATACTGTCTTATTTGACTCTGACAGAATGATTTCGGCGTCAGCTGTCGTTCAACTCAAAGTAAATGTCTAGCCTCTTGGCAACTTAGTTTGCAGCTGAAGTTGACCAAATTCAAAGCGAGCCGAAGGTGGCAGTTGCCTCTATAGAGACAACGCTTCAACCGAACTGCTTTCAGCTCGACGAAGTTTAAAAACAAAGTGTAAATGAGAAAAGAGTATGCTAGCAGCATAAATAATCCTTCATGCAGGCTCGACAACACGTGAATCAGACTTCTGATATTCTAAGTTGTTCTCAGCCATCTACATCCACTGCATACTATCATTTGCACTAGTATCATGGTATGATAAATTAACCGATTTACCTGATGATTTTTATACTTGAGTAACAATTTGATTCTGTCAACAAAGTAAAAGTTCCAGCTTTCGTCTCTGTACATGAGGTCTCCTGTCATGAACCAGTTGTCTTCCGTGAACGCTTCCGCTGTCGCTGTCGGGTTGTTGTAGTACCCCTAAACCAGAAGAGATTCACACATTTAAGCCCTTAATGTTATAAATTAACTTTAGTTATTTACGAAAAAATCTTTTTGTGTCCCTAAAATTTGAAGAATAGCTTTAATATACATATGTAGTCAATAAAGGTTTACGATGTAAACTAACTATTAAAGTCCTCAAAAATACGATGTGAATAATTTAAGTGGTATTCAGACCACAGCAAAGAAAAAGCTAATAGAGAATAAGATAAGATTGGCTTATACAAGATAAATATGTATCAATATGACCATATTTTGATGTAGTATATTGGATACATTTAGGTAGTAAATAGTTTGTTTCGATATTTTCTACATTTTACCTATTTTGAAATCATATAATATTTTTGTGAATGGGTTTTAATACTTATTTTCTACGAGGTTACGTTTTTATTTTACTATATAATACCAATATGTTTTATTGTAATCTATTAAACTCGCTTTGTTAACTTACATACTGTATATTACAGCTTGGCAGCCTGACCTATTCTCATTAACTGATTATATATCTACCTTGAAAACTCCAGGCCCTTTCACCCACAGTTCTCCACATTTGTTAGCCTCTCTTATATCATCATTCGTGTCCACGTTCACAAGCTGAAGGAGAAAGATCAAGGTGTTAGATGGTATCTGACCATATCGTTGTAGTTCATAAAGGCTTCCAGAACGGATTTCATTACGGCGGCCAATCTCAACGGAGATTGATATATAGTGGATAGAAATACCATAATATTTAATTTTATAAAATTATTTTATTTGGCATCGAATGATTATCTACAGTAATCTACACTAATGAATTGATTGGAGCCAACTTTTAGGTAACGTTTTAATAAATATATTTTTTATTAATATCAGTGGGGAGACCAACAGACTGCAATGCAGAGGGTCTCGGGTTCGAACCCACGTCGCGCACCTCTGACTTTCGGAAGTTATATGACTTTTCGAAATTATGTGCGTATTGATTGACAATTATCGCCTGCTCCGTGCCTCGGAGAGCACGTTAAGCCGTCGGTCCCGGCTGCCATGAACATCTATGACAGTCGTTATTGGAAAGTGAGTGCCCTCTAATATCCTAACACTGGTCTAGCCTTAGGGTATCGTTAGCCTTCGGTTTGCGGAGGTCAGATGGCAGTCGCTCCGTGTAAAAACTGATATCCAGTCAAATCCGGTTACACTAGAAAGCCGACCCCAAGTGACTTGGGAATAATGAAAAGGCTAGGGAGAAGATTATGTTTCATTGCTATCGAAATATAATTATAGTTATAGAATAGAATAGAAATAGAAATAGTTTATTTGTCCTTTAAAGGTTAATACATCAATGCATTGTGTTTGGAGCCTCCATTTAGACAAACAATGTCTGTATTAGGAGCCTCCGCTCTTCTATAACATGTAGGTATGTAGAACAAAAACAAAAAATAATAATAAGAATATGATAACATGCATATTATTTAAATTAAATTAAATTAAGTATAGTAGTTGTGAAGTATGTATAGTATTATTCGTCGTTTTAGTGTGTTATCGTACTGGTGTATGATGATGTGATGTGATGTGATGTGATGTGGTGTGGTGCGGTGCGGTGCGGTGCGGTGCGGTGCGGTGCGTTGCGTTGCGGTGCGGTGCGGTGCGGTGCGGTGCGGTGCGGTGCGGTGCGGTGCGGTGCGGTGCGGTGCGGTGCGGTGCGGTGCGGTGCGGTGCGGTGCGGTGCGGTGCGGTGCGGTGCGGTGCGGTGCGGTGCGGTGCGGTGCGGTGCGGTGCGGTGTGGTGTGGTGTGGTAGTGCTTGATGTTAGGGTGAAAGTGTTATAGCTACCCAAGGTATGTCAGAAAAGCTTCCGTATCCTCATAGGTAAGGGGCTATATCCAATTTATTAAGATTTTATGACAGTCATAGTGATTTTTATTGTGAACATATACCTTTTTGTTTATTTTATTATATAATTGAGCAGAGCGGATGTAAAATTGACGTTTTGCAAATTCGGTCTTAGATTGTGGAACTTCAGCGATTCTGTCTTTTCTTCGTTTAGATTTATTATTATTATAAGGATCATAATAATGTACTAGTCATACCACGATTATTATATTTATCGGTAAATACATAAAGGCGTTATAGCCCGCTTACTCTCCCTCAGTTCGTATTAGATCCCTGTTCCATAGGATTATGAAAAGATTAGGGGATAGAGGATGGACTTGTGTTTCCGCGTACACTTGTGCACTATAATGTCTCTTGCGCAGCCAGTCTTCGTTAAGATTGGCCTTAGCCTCGAAGGCGTAGTGGTTAGTGTAACCGACTGTCACTCCTGAGGTCGCGCGTTCGATTCCCGTACAAGACAAACATTTGTGTAACTATGGCATTGAATTACAATGTTTAGTGCCGAGTCGAAAGTGAGTTTAATAGCGAGATTTTACAGAATTTTACTAATAGAAAATTAAACAAGTGGGCAGAGAACCCGCCACCACTGAACCTCTAATTTTTGTTCACAATAAACATTATTTATGATTGACTTACCCTGTATTGCAAGTGACCTAATCGCTTCCCACAGGATCCAAGCGGGGCCCCAATACTCTGGAATACTAGAGAGCCCAATTCACTCATCGCATATGTGTCCTGGACGATGGTGTTAGGAGACATCCTCTAAATACCGAAAACTATGTATTAATATCATGAACGCAAAATATGTTAATTGTAATCTACAGCGTGACTGGTTAAATATTGTACATACTTAAGGAAATGATAATTTATGGTCAGACGTACTGTATAAAAAGAAATAAAAATAAAGTCTGTATAACCTGCAAAGAAAACCTGTATGAAAATGTGTATGAAATATCCATAAAATGTGGACACTGCGCACACAGCTGTCGAGGCTAATGGCCTTTGATAAGAAAAGGACGGGCAGAGGTGACAACCTTATTACTTGAATGAAAAATTTAAACAGGTGTCAAGCCTAAAGTCATATGGGAAACGGCAATGTGCATTGCAATTATCGACACAACGTCATAAATCTGAGGCTTTTAGGGAAAGTTTCCGGTACGCTGCAACTAAATGTTGGAACAACATTCCACCCCCGATTAGGAATCTGCAACATGTTCAACGTTTTAGAACAACACTAAAGAAATTTTTATTTGATCACCAAAAAGGCCAGGAAACACAGCTGCATGACACAAGTGCTATATAACTATGTAGAGAAGTTACAGTCGCTAACATTAATGTGTATTTTTGAGATAATTAAGTTGTTAAATTTAACTGGGGTGCAAAAAAAAAATATATTGTATTGTTGTCATATTGGTACCGTGGACGCTATTATTATTATTATTTTATATCGTTTGTCATCTTTGTGTTGTGTTAAGTATATTATTTACAAACATGGTCGCAGCGGAAGACCAGCGCTAGTTTTTTCAAAACTAGCATTTTGCTGAGTTGCGACCAATTTGCAGTAAGATTTGTTCCCTTATTTTTTTTGTAATTAACTGTGTCTGAAATATGTAACTATGTAGTGCATAATCTGCTGCAAATAAATGTATTTTCTTTCTTTCTTCCAAATTCGGGAGAGTGCGGGGTGCGGTAGTTGGGGGCGGAGACGGAGGTTTTGTTTAGCTATGGTATATGCGCAAGAGTGTAAGCACATTAAGTTTTTATTGGATAACTGGGTCAAATTTGAAGTACCTATTTTTTAGATATTCGGGTTCAGAATCGAGTACTGAATACCCTATTTCAATATGTCCAGTCTTTTACCAATCAGCCTGTATAATGGATGGAACGGATGGCGTAGTAGTTTTAGCGGTTGACTCGGCATTGTCATTGCGCCGAGTGTTGTGTGTTTGATCCCCACACGTGACAAAAATGTGTCTGATCTACATGTAATTGTTCCGAGTCTGAATGTTCTTTGTGTCAGTTATTTAGATGTTTGCAAAGTCCCCCATGACACCGTAATAATTACTAGTGCAGGGATTGCCTTTTTAGAAAAAGCAGAATAGAAAGAAGAAAGAAAGAAAGAAATATTTTTTATTTTGGCACACAAAAGGGCACACCCAAAACATGAAGAAATAAAAAAATTAAAAAGAAAAATACAAAATAAAAAGCAGAAATAAATTCACCAGATAGAGTATTTTGAATGATGGATGACGACAAGTTTTCGTTGCAGTGTTTTTAAACTAGAGATCGATATGTTCCTAACTAATGATTGTAAGGATTTGTTTGTATTTTACGTTACGAAGAGACATAAGACAAACAAGAACTTTAAACTCACACCATTTTTTTACCCAAGGTAAAATTTTTACAGACCTTTATCCGTTGAACCAGTTCTGTAGACACGGCACTTCCTCCAATATACAGAACTTCGAAGTTGGATAGCTCATAATTATTTTCTTCAGCAATCTTCATAATCGTGGTCAACAATGTTGGGCTTGTGGAACAGAACGTTGGCTACAATACAAAACACCTTGATTTGTTGAAGCAATACATTCTATTTATTATAATACGATCATTTGACGGCCTCGATGGTGTAGTGGTTAGTGTAACCGACTGCTACGCCTGAGGTCGCGGGTTCGATTCCCGCACAAGTCCAACATTTGTGTGCATGAACATGGATGTTTGTCTTGGTCTGGGTGTTTCTATGTATAATATGTATGTATTTACATAAGAATACATATATATGTATGTTTATCCATTGTCTAGTACCCATAGTACAAGCTCTGCTTAGTTTGAGCTAGATGGTGTTGTGTGTATGTGATAGAATATTATTATTATTATCTCTTTTAAATTTATAATGAACCCATATAAAATACCCATTTTGTACATATAAAAATTATATATACTAAAAAAGGATTGAAGCTTGAGATAAGGTAAGAAAATACCATTCATAAGAAAATAAGAAGGTAGCACAACTTTCTGTTGTTACATTGCTGGGAGGCATTTCCAGACTTTCCTAAGAATTTGCTGTTCTGTAAGCAGCTGCTGGTAATCTTAAAACCAGTGAAGATTCTTATATGTCATATGCTTAAAACCATTAATATACAAGTAGATTATCGTGTAACAAGAGTCTATTAAAATGTTCGTAAGTCTTGAAATATATGCAAATACCTTATATTCTACAATCAGCTCATACAAGTGCTGAGGCGTGACGACTGCAGAAGTCTGCACTCTTGAATACTTAAAAAGAGGACTTATCATAAAGTTCAGAAGCGTAGACAGCCATTGCAGGGGTGCTATGAGGAGAACTGAGCGAGTTGGGGATGGAAATTTTGTCGAAAAGCACCTGTAAACATAACAATGATTATTTTACTGACTTTTTTTAACTTTAAAAGGTTTTATATTTTATGGTATATTTCACGCCAAGCTAATGAACTTTAAAGCAACTTAACTTATAAATAAGAATTGACACTTAAAAATATTTACATGTTTATCAAAGTTTTGATTTGCTGTCTCTATTAAAATTATGACAAATGTAATATTTTATAGGAATAATAGTTAAAAGATATGATATAATTACAATTTAAAAATACAGAAAAATATTCGGTGTTTTAAATTATACAATACTCTTGCAAAGTCATATGTTCAGCTGACTGAACAAATAAAACATGCTATCTTCTCCCTAGCCTTTATTATTCCCAAGGCACTTGGAGTCGGCTTTCTAGTCTAACCGGATTTGACTGGATATCAGTTTTTACACGGAGCGACTGCCATCTGACATCCGCCACCCGAAGACTAACGATACCGTAACGCTAGACCAGTGTCAAAATATTAGAGGGCACTGACTTCCGAATAATGACTACCATAGATGTTCATGGCAGCCGGGATCGACGGCTTAACGTGCTCTCCGAGGCACGGAGCAGGTGATAATTGTCAATCAATACGCACATAATTTCATAGTTGTCATAAAAGTCATATAACTTCCGAAAGTCAGAGGTGTGCGACGTGGGTTCGAACCCGAGACCCTCTGCATTGCAGTCTGTTGGTCTCCACACTGAGCTATCACTGCTATAAAACATACTATATTACGACAATTGGCAACCCGATTTTTATTTTTTATTTATACGTGAAACTTATAATTGCAACATTGTACTCTATTGTGGTGTGTCTCTCTGGCAGATCATGATAAAGACATATTGAAGAACAATTACCAAACATAAGGCCCAGCGATTGCTATATTCTTGTGAGTCAAGGCAGCAGCTTTAGGTGAACCGGTCGTGCCGCTTGTGGATATCAACAACGCTATCGTCTCTTTAGGATCAATGTCGGTCACTCTAAAATGAAAGTATCATGATTACTGGAAACCTCAATTAATGTTCAAGACTGCGCCGAGCGAAATGTGCCAAAACAGCCGGTCACAGTTAAGTGAATAAAATCAACACTTTTTGTTTAATACAAATATAAAATATACATTTACCATAACAATGAATATTACTCCGTGTAACAATTACTTTCGCCTACAAAATTACGTAAATTTGCACGAAAAATGCAAAAACGTAAGCTCGTGTTACGTGATTTTTAGATTATAACAGTAGAAATCTATCCTATTTTACAGCTTAAACGAAACATAAATAATTATATTACAATTTGTCCGTCCCAAATATTTAAGTTATTGTTTGACAATAAAGATACATATTTATCAAAAAAGCACTTCAAACCCTTCATTCAATTTTACTATGGCGGCCGCGTGCCGATTAATATGCGCCCGCACGAGCTCTGTCATCATCTGTCTTACGCTCGGCACAGTTTTAGCGTTCCTGCACACGATGCCGTCACCGCGCCGTCGCCGCGTCGCCGCGCAATTACACTGTAGATACGAGTCGCGCGAAGCCCGCCACCGCGCCGCAACCGCGCCGCCACCGCGCGCGTTCCGTCTGTTTGATTCATTCCATTACCGGCCGCGTACGAACGTGCACATGCGTAACGGCCGGTAATGGAATGAATCAAACATACAGGGAGGGGCGCGCGCGGTGGCGGCGAGGCGGCGGCGCGGTGGCGGGCTTCGCGCGACTCATATCTACAGTGTAATTGCGCGGCGACGGCGCGGTGACGGCATCGTGTGCAGGAACGCTTAATGAAATTCTAATTCTAACAATATTATAAATGCAAAAGCTTGTTTGTTTGTTACGTTTTCACGCCTTAACTACTCGTCGAAACATCATGAAATTTCGCACACACGTTGTCAGGGACACAGAAAAGGACATAGGGTACCTTTTATCCAGAAAAAAGTACTGTTTCTGTGGGATTGAAAACCTTACCTTAACATAACATTTACGCGAGCGTACCCGCGGGTAAAGTCTAGCTTTACTATATTATATAAATTCCCACTTACTTAAAATCCTCAACCTCGATTTCATGTCCATATTTTGTCATAATTTCAGATAGGCTTAGCGTATGAGCGCTCTTATCGAATGATATAACTTTAGTATCTATCCCCAAGATCTCTATTGCATTTTGAACATCTTCCACCTTCTCACTTTGACAGAAGACTATCTTTGGCTTGACTACTTCAAAGGTATGTCTCAGGTCATCTGGAAAAAGGAATAAAGAGATATATTAAAGAACATTTCTTTGATTCTTTTTAATTTGAATTTAAAATAATCAAATTAGTTTCACGTAATCTATACTAATATTACAAAGCTTCGATCAAATATACCATAGATGCACATTCTCATACAAAAACCGCGTCAAAATGTGGCACTGACCAGTACTACTTACTTATAAGTGTCTGCATTAATTATGCAATCCAGGAAATAAACCGGAATAACCATTGAACGCCCACTGAGAAACATTTTGTAATAGTTTAGTTAAAACGCGTCAATGTAAAGCGTCCTAAGTGTGTGTTACTCGCGATACGCAAGCGTACTAAGTATATGGTACGGTCTCGACCCGCTAACACTACAGGAAACTCATGGAGTCGACTACCTACTACATAAATATTTTATTAATATTAATAATTAAATTATAGTAGGTAATTTTAAGGAAGACGTTATATAATTTTATAAAAAGCAAGCATATAATATATTTATATTAAAGTAGGCCAATAATTTGCAGTACTAATAATTATGCTCACCTTCGTACATTATTTTACATTAAGTATGTAAAATATTTGTATGTGTGTTTTCTATGTAGTTTCAATAAATAATAATAAAACTATATACTCGTAGATGGTCGAATTAGCTAACAAAACTAGATATATTTTACCAGGATACTTTCGTTAATGTAGATGCTAAAAATATAAATTATAACTGTTCTATCGTTCAGGAAGGAACTAGGTTAAAAAAATGAACAACTTTATTAAAATAATCTTTTTTTGTTTTTGTTTTCTCAAAGCAGTGATTGTACTTTTTAAAGTCGCGTTCGTTTTTTTAAGTCTTATATTGATTTTCTGCAATTTTTTTAACCGTCATTTGCATACTCTGAGATCCTTCATTAAAACAGCTTTACAAGGTGTATCTAATATTGAGTCAAAACTTAATGATGAAAATGGAGATTTTATCACAGGACGTGCTTCTATTTGAAAACAAATCAAATCAAATCAATTTATTTGTGAAACATAGGTATTAACATTTTACATGGATCTTAAGAACTAAATAATGCGCTATGTCTTGTCAATTTTGACATACAAATATTTATAGAACAAACATGCATGCATGCGTAGTTTTGAACTTTATATTAATTATAAGAAATTATTAACATATTGGAATTGAATTAAATAATTAGTTTACATTAAATTGCAATACTTTAAATCTTCTTTGGTATTAATTATCATTTAAAAAGTCTTCAATTTTATAGTAACATTTGTCAATTAGTAATAATGTAAGAGCTTTTTTAAATTTTACTAGAGGCATATTTTTGATATTGTCAGGTATTTTATTGTAGATTTTTGGTGCAATGCCAAAAAAACTCTTTTGCATTTAAGATGTCTTGCATTTTATATTACGCAACTGTGACAAATATTGAGCACGTATTGGCATTCTTTTTATGTCAGACATTTTTTCGAACTTGATTTTTATAAATACTGCAGATTCTAAAATATACAATGCTGGTAGTGTTAGTATTTTCAGTGATTTGAAGGATGGTACACAGCTATCAGTAGTCTTTAATCCACACATAGATCTTATACAGCGTTTTTGCATCCTAAATATAAGTTCCCTGTCAGTTGATTGTCCCCAAAATATAATTCCGTACCGTAGCACTGAAGCCACTAGTCCATGATAAGCTGTCAGTAACGTGCTGATATTTACTTTTTTAGATAATTGATAGAGTGCGTATGCAGATTTACTTAGTCTGTTACATAGGTGTTCTATTTGTGGTTTCCATGTTAATTTATTGTCTACCATTATACCTAAGAACTTAGCAGTATTAACTGTTTCTATATTGTAATTTTTGTAAGTCAAGTTTATAGGGGGATTTGCCCGACGTTGATGGAATTGCATGATTTTAGTTTTATCTAAAGTGGCTGCGAGCGAAACTGTGCTTACGACTGATTTATGCACAGTTTTGTTGGGGCCGTTTTTCGAGCGACGATCGTGCATCTATGGTATATTTGATCGAAGTTATAAAGCTTAAAAGTTTGTTAGTTAGTTTGTTTGTTTGTTTGTTTGCTTGAACGCGCTAATCTCAGGAACTACTGGTCCGATTTGAAAAATTCTTTCAGTGTTAGATAGCCCATTTATCGAGGAAGGCTATATATCATCACGCTAAAATAAATAGGAGCGGAGCACCAATGAAAAATGTTTCAAAATCGGAAGGTATTTTGTTCCTTTTGAGAGCTTCCGCTGCGTGCGCTGCGTAAACAGTTAAAGTTTCGCAGTTTTTTTATAAACATGATATTAATCCTTATCCAAATAAATACGTTATTCATCACAAGTATTTAATTTAAAACAAAATTGCCCTATACATCATACGATTTCAATGAATATCTTAGGAGATATCGCAGTTTTAAAATAACATTGCAGCAAAATAATTACCCATTACAGACATAGTACAAACGATGTTTCTCCTGGTTTATTCTGCGTGATTACTACTGGTTCGATTTGAAAAATTCTTTTTGTGTTGGATAGCCCATTTATCGAGGAAGGCTATAAGCTATATAACATCACGCTACGAACCTACGGAGGCGGCGCACTAATCGAACCAATAGTTCCTGAGATTAGCGCATTCAAACAAACAAACAAACTCCTTAGCTTTATAATATTAGTATAGACTAAACAACGACAAGGCTAACAATTCAATTAAATTCGTTTATTGCACTCCAGAATGTATATACAGGTCTTATGAATGTAGAGAGAACAATTATGGACCCCGTCGGGCACGGCAAAATTAGGAGAGAAGAACGAACATTCTATTATCTTATACATACATACATACATAGATTCACGCCTGTTTCCCAGAGGGGTAGGCAGAGACTACGGAAATCCGTAGCAAATGGAAATCCATTTGCTACGATCCTGACACACTTCTCTGGCTTCATTTACTTTCATCACATTCCTTATACACGCCCGTCGGTTCAAGTAGCTCTTAATCTGGCCTTTGTCCAGAACGCCTCCGATCTGGTCGAGAAACGTTCGCCTAGGTTTTCCTCTTGCGACAGTTCCATTCACACTAGCCTTATAAACTTTCTTAGTCAGTCTTTCCTCGTCCATTCTTTCTACGTGTCCAAACCAGCTTAACATACCCTTTTCTATTCTTGTAACTATATCCACTTTCATGCCGCATCTCTCTCTAATCACACTATTTCTTATTCTATCTTTCAGAGTCACACCACATATGCTTCTCAACGCTCTCATTTCTACAGCATTTATTCTGCTCTCATGCTTCTTTTGCCATACCCAACTTTCACTTCCATACATAAGTGTGGGCATTAATAGTCCTCTATGAACAGCCAAACGTGCCTTTTCGGATACATTTCGACTGTTCATAAAAGCGCGTAGGGCTCCATTCACTTTGTTGCCAGCAATCGTTCTCCTTTCAATATCTCCGTCATGTTTACCATCCCTTGTAAACAAAGTACCCAAATATACAAACTCTTTCACTTGTTACATATGTGCCTATCCCTAAAGCTGCTGATACATGTTTCCCCAACGTACTTTCGCAATAGCAGCCTAGTGAGGGCAACGGACACGAGGTGCCGACGCAGCACAACGTGAGGCATCGAACACCGGACATCGCGGCCCCTTGAAGACACGTCACTTTTGATCCAACATCGATCGATTGTCGATTCGCATCTAAATATAATTAATTGTAATTTTAAAGTAATAAATTTGTACTAAGTAAATTTTGCATTTTTTTGCATCCTCCGGCTACAGCCGTCGTAGTTGGCGCAGTCGGTAGGATAGTTGAGTAAATTCGATCAGTAGAGTCAGTGAATCAAGACGACCTTCGGCTATCCAGAACCTACATGTGCTGCAGCTACGAGGAGTATCCAGAAATCGATACAGCAAAGAGGTACAAAATCGTCGGACTTATGTAAGTACTTTAGAATCATTCTAGAGCTCGCTTCCTTTTTATTCTTAAGTGTTTCCTATAAGCTACCAAGATTTTCCATCCAAGGCAATCTCAGTCACCTAGGCTTAGTGAAAATAGATATAATTTATTAGACGCTAATAGAAATTTAGAATTAAATAGTAGTGTAGAACACGTCGCGAACATGACGCCTAGTAACTCAATAGATCAGATATACAAGGCCCTACGACTGGTTCCCGAATTCGACGGTAACTCGAACGTATTAACTCGATTTATAAAGTTATGCGATCAATTAGTAGAGCAGTATATGAAAAGTGAACCCGGTAATGAGTTAACTAATTTAGCATTATTGAATGGTATTTTAAATAAATGTGTTGGACCGGCAGCACGTACTATTAACACTAATGGTATCCCGGAGAGTTGGAGTGCTATTCGGTGCACGTTGATTAATAACTTCGCGGATCAGCGGGATGAAATATCCTTGTATAACCATTTGGCGCTTTTAAAGCAGGGCTCATTAACTCCACAGGAATTTTATGAAAAATGTCAGAATATTTTTAGTACTATTATGACTTATATTAGTCTTCATGAATCGATAGCGAGTACCATAGAATCAAAACGCACTTTATATAAAAAGTTAACACTTCAGTCATACTTGCGCGGTTTACGCGATCCATTGGGTTCTCGCATTCGGTGCATGCGGCCTGATACAATTGAACAAGCTTTAGAGTTCGTACATGAGGAGATGAACACCTTGTATTTGCAGCAGCGAAACGAACATGTGCCTGACCGGAAGTCGCAGTCTCAACATCAGGTTAGTCCCAAATTTTCTTACGGCCTTATGCCCACCCCTACACCATTCCAACGACCGTTTAATATGCCCCCTAAACCATTTAATATGCCTGGACCGTCGCGCGCGTTCATGCCCCAAATGCAACAACCTTCATCGCAATGGAGACCACAAAACCCTCAGTTTCGCGGACCCTCTAGAACTCAACAAATGTTTAGCGCGCCCCCACCTAATTATAAGCCTCAAAGCCAAGTTTTTAAAACGCCCGGACCCAAACCTACTACTAGTAACGCCCCGCAACCTATGAGTGGTGTGAGCCACTACGTAGCTAAGCTATTGCCGCAACGCATATATCATGATTGGTCGAAATTCGGCAACCCGCCGCCTTCAAATTACATTAAATCTAGAGAGCTTAACTTTAATGATTTTTGTGATGAATCTTATTATGAATATAATCCATATAATGATTACTATTGTAATGATTATTACCCCCCGGAATATTATGAGTGTTCTGCGTACGACTATCCATATGAATATTATAATAGTTCATACGAACCGCCTCAGTGTACGGAAGGTTACTCTGTAGACGAGGTCGGGAACATTGCGCCCACCGAAGATAAGGATTTACAGAAAGTTTTAAAAACAGACAAGTTAAAATATAAATTAACTTGCAAACACAAAGACAATTGCCGTATATAAAAATAGCTAATCCCTCTATTAAATTATTAGTAGATACAGGTTCTAATTCGTCATTTATAAGTCCAGAGATTGTTGACCGATATTTATCACACATACCATGTAATTATGACCCTTTCGAAGTAACAAATATTCACGCTACTACTCGCAATGATTATACTATAACATTACCATGCTTCCAGGAATTTAATGAGACGGATGACATAACACTTTGTATTTTAAAATTTCACGATTACTTTGATGGTATAATTGGTTATGATCTATTAGAAAAATGAGAATCAAATCTTGATTTAAAGAATAGGTTATTAAATACGCGTAATTCAAGCAATCCGTTGTACATCTATGACTCTCGCAATTGTAATTTGTATGAAGACATAATACCGGCTAATTCAACTAAATTAATTAGAGTCCCCATTAATTCTCGCGATGGTGACGTAATGATTGAGAAGCAATGTATATCGAACTGTATAATAGTTAATTGTGTCACTACCGTAAAAAATAACCGTGGTATATTAGAAGTCACAAATCCAACGTGTCATGACGTAGTTTTCTCAATGGACCAACCCGTTAAAGCCGAGTTGTGTAATATTCAGTGCACGCGTACCGAACAACTAGCCGAACGTGTTAAGCAAGTTTTATCGCAACTACGCACAGATCATTTGAATGCCGAGGAAAAAGCTAATTTAGAGTCATTATGCGCACAGTATGTCGACGTATTTTATATAGATGGCGAACCTTTAACCTTTACAAATAAAATTAAACATTCTATCCGTACAACTGACGAAGTCCCAATTTATACTAAAAGCTATAGGTATCCCTTTATACATAAGCAGGAGGTTCAGAAACAGATTAGCAAGATGTTAGAGCAAAATATTATCCGGCCTTCAGATTCTGCTTGGAGCTCCCCTATATGGGTTGTCCCCAAGAAGGTAGATGCTAGTGGAAAGACTAAATGGCGTCTAGTAATAGACTTCAGAAAACTGAACGAAAAAACGTTAGATGACCGTTACCCCATACCTAACATATCAGATGTCCTTGACAAGTTGGGCAATTGCCAATATTTCAGCACGCTAGACCTGGCAAGTGGATTTTACCAGGTCGAGATGAGTCCTGATGATATTTCTAAAACCGCATTCACAGTAGAGCATGGACACTTTGAATTTTTACGCATGCCGATGGGACTTAAAAATTCGCCATCCACTTTTCAGCGGGTGATGGATAATGTCCTCAGAGGCTTACAGAACACCATCTGCCTGGTTTATTTAGATGATATCGTTATATTTAGTACCAGCCTCCAGGAACATATGGTTAACCTAGAAAAAGTATTCCAGAGACTCCGAGAATCAAATTTCAAAATTCAAATGGACAAATCTGAATTTCTTAAGTTAGAGACAGCATATCTCGGTCATATTATTAGTAAAGATGGTATTAAACCTAACCCGAATAAAATTGACGCCATTCACAAGTTCCCTATGCCCAAAACTCCCACAGAAATAAAACGATTTTTAGGCTTATTAGGCTATTATAGAAAATTTATTCCCGATTTCGCTCGCATAACAAAACCAATGACTCAGTGTCTTAAAAAAGGTTCTAAGATTAGTATTAACGATCCAAGTTATATTAACTGTTTCGAGAAATGTAAAACCCTTTTAATGAATGACCCAATACTGCAGTATCCCGATTTTAACAAAGATTTTATTCTCACAACTGATGCCTCAAATCTTGCCATTGGTGCCGTTCTTTCACAAGGACAAGTAGGTAGTGATAGACCTATAGCGTATGCTTCCCGAACATTAAACACTAGTGAAATCAATTACAGTACAATAGAAAAGGAACTTTTGGCTATTGTATGGGCAACTAAATATTTCCGCCCGTACTTATTCGGTAGAAAATTTAAAATTGTTACAGATCATAAACCACTCCAGTGGGTTATGAATTTAAAAGAACCAAATTCACGTTTAACTCGTTGGCGATTAAAGTTAAGCGAATATGATTTCACTACTGTCTATAAGCAGGGTAAGCTGAATACTAATGCAGATGCCTTGTCCCGTGTAGAAATTAATCACGAAGATGCTAATTCTGTATTTGTTAACACATCTGAAAAACCACCATCAGTTACTGGTTCCTCTACTGAAACAGCTCATACTAGTGCTGAGAATCCTATATTAGAAATTCCGATATCAGATGAACCCCTTAATAAATTCCACCGTCAAATATGTTTCGTTGTTGTAGGAGATATTAAAAAACGACCTACCGTATCTAAGCCATTCGAGACTCACACAAAAACAGTTATTCAGTTATCAGAATCTAATCTCGAAGACAACGTTATTAACGCCGTAAAAGAATACGTTAATCCTAAAGTAAAAACCGGTTTAATTATTGATCCTCCATTGGCTATGTACCAAATAATTCCTATCATTCAAGATAAATTTAAAAGTTCTGCCTTGAATATGGTTTTAACAAAAAAATAAGTAGAGAACGTAAAGGACTATTTAAGACAACAGGAAATTATTAAAAATTATCACGAAGGTAAAACTAACCATCGTGGCATCAATGAATGCTTTTTATCTTTATCATATAGATATTATTGGCCTCATATGAAAGACGATATAACTAGATATATAAATGAATGCACTATTTGCGGTCAAGCAAAGTATGACCGAAACCCTATTAAACAAAAATTTGCTGTAGTCCCGCCTGCTACTAAACCTTTTGAAATTGTACATCTCGATCTTTTTACAGCTCAAAATGAAAAGTTCCTTACCTTAGTTGATGCCTTCTCTAAATATGCGCAAGCATATCATCTCCGAGATGGTACAGCTTTAAGTGTCGTTCAAGCTCTTTTAATGTTTTGCACCCATCATGGCGTACCCTACACTATAATTACCGATCAGGGCCCCGAATTCACTAATGCACTATTTTCAGAATTTATAAGACTTCCTAAAATTCAGCACCATAAAGTACTCGCACATTCACCTAACGATAACGGAATAGTAGAACGTTTTCACCTAACAATTTTAGAACATTTAAGAGTTTTGAAACTAGAAAGGCGTAATGAATCTGTCATAAACCTAATGCCCTATGCAATATTAGGATATAACAATAGCATTCACAGTTTTACCAAATGCAGACCCATTGACTTAATCACTGGTCATTTTGACCCTCGCGACTCGTTTGACATTAGCTTATCAGAACAATTGTTACAGCAGTATTTAATAGATCATAAGAAGAGACTAACTCAGGTTTATGAATTAATTAACGAAACTTCCTTACATAATCGCACTCAATTAACTGAAAATAGGAATAGAGATCGCGAACCCGAAAAAGAATACTCCCCAGATCAACAAATCTTTATACGTAATCCCCTAGCCAATAGACAAAAACTTGCCCCTCGCTACACACAGGATACTGTACTCGCCGATCTCCCTATACATATTTATACTAAAAAGAAACGTGGTCCAGTTGCAAAGTCTCGTTTAAAACGTAGCCCTAAGAACCCCGTGTTGTTACAGGATTCTGCTGTTGCTACTACTTCAAATGACTCAAGGACAAGAAGTAAGGATTGACCCCTTAGAAAACGGTCCTGGCTTACTCCCTTTTAACTTAGGAACAACGCGAATTATTTCCCATTATCATTCCTTTCTTAATTATATAGATCTTAATAATATACAATCTTATGTTGAGACAGCTAAAGTAAAGTTATCTGAAATAAGGTTTAAATTAAATAATAACACCTATTTTATATTTGAACCACATATAAATTATCTCATGTCAAAGTTAACTAAAGTATCTTTACAGTTACAAACGTTCGAACATAGTCGTTATAAAAGAGGACTTATTGATGGATTAGGCTCAGCTATCAAAAGTATCACAGGCAACTTAGACCAGAGCGATGCTATTAAATATAATAATGCAATTAAAATATTACAGGAGAATGAACATAAGTTAGAATCGCAAATGAACCAACATGTAAGCCTAACTAAAACCTGGGCTTCTCAGAATGATCATTTATTAAATAATATAACGCGTAATCAAGAAAGAATTAGTAAAGTACTTAATCAAATCATTGAGACCAAAGGGCGTGATCTTATACAGCGATAGCATAGAAAGTTTATTTGAAGAGCTTCGTAGGTTAGAATACACTTTAGCTTTTATACGTGCATCGAGCACGCCGCATTCGGTTATAGGTATGGTAGAATTAAGAAAATTATTAGATAAGCTGAGAGCTTTGTATCCGCAAAATGAAGTTCTTGATTTAGAAATTAGAGATTATTATGATGCAATTAAACTAGGATATTTTTACAGAGATGATCAGATAATTATAGTTTTTAAGATGCCTATTGCCCTTCCTACAATTTATAATCTTTATAAATTATCCATTGTCCCTAACAAACTTGATAAAATCCTTATACCAACCCTACCTTTTATTGCGATTTCTGGGAAGGATTCTATGTACATAGAGGCTGAATGCCCGAAGGTAAATTCACTGTACCTATGTGAAGCAAAACCTAAGTACCGCGTGCGAGATGAATCAGATTGCATCCGAAATCTTATCACCGAGCAAGAAATACGACCATCCTGTAAGCCAACGTCTGTCATCTTAAGCACAGCAGCCGTAGAACAACTCGACGAAAAGCATTACACCATAAGCTTTCCCAACCCTACAAAGGTGAAGATATCGTGTGGACAAGAAACCCATAGAATACTGACTGGCAGCTTTCTGGCTATCATTCCATATAACTGTAACATAGAAACTCCTGACTTCACCATAGCAAACTCAAACGATCACATCAAAGGATATGCCATAGAGATAATGGCATTGCCGCAATTTGTAGAACCCGTAACCAAAAGCTTGACGTCTATCCTGTTGAACTCCATTGATTTGGAAACCCTACACGCAATTAAAACGAAGCTAATGCTACAAACACCAGTTCAACTCAGCGGAAGCGACATCGAATCCAGTGTCTACCATACTACAATCCCGATGTACCTAATAGTATCCGGTGCAAGTGTACTTGCAATTGTACTAATGTACCGCAAGCGACGAGAACAATCCTCAACAAAAGTTGAAACGAACGACGTTATAACGACTGGTATCTACGCTGAAATTCAGGAAATAGCGCCAACGCACCCGAGAGATATAAAAGTTGGCCTCAGCAATATTTCATCATCTCAGCCAACCAAGATTTCGAAATAGTTGCTGATCTACGGCGGGAGGTGTTACATATGTGCCTATCCCTAAAGCTGCTGATACATGTTTCCCCAACGTACTTTCGCAATAGCAGCCTAGTGAGGGCAACGGACACGAGGTGCCGACGCAGCACAACGTGAGGCATCGAACACCGGACATCGCGGCCCCTTGAAGACACGTCACTTTTGATCCAACATCGATCGATTGTCGATTCGCATCTAAATATAATTAATTGTAATTTTAAAGTAATAAATTTGTACTAAGTAAATTTTGCATTTTTTTGCATCCTCCGGCTACAGCCGTCGTAATTCACTTGCTCCACTTTTTCTCCATCAATCATAATATTACATATCAATTATCTTATATCATATTGAAATAAATTTTAGAGCTTAGTAGATATTTATTTAATTACAAATATATAATAAAAAAAATACTATTCATTTCTCTACCACTGAGGACATCATAAAGATGTAGAAAGAAGAAGCAACGAACACAATACAACCTAGACTCGGCATAACCATTTGTGTAACACTCAAATTATTGTCTTGTGTGGGGATCGAATCCGAGTGGATTGAGTGATACCCTCACCACTACATCCAAGCAACTGAAAAACTCTGGTAAAACTAACCTCGTAAAATTGTGTAAATAAACAGAAAAAGTAAATTTCTATAAGTAGTTCTAAGGTTACTAACAGGTGTTCAAGGTCCTATCTGTAGGAGCAACAGCAAGTCCAAGACACCATCCAGCGTAGAAAGGTATCGCTAGGTTCAGATGGTTTGGCGCCATGATTATCATGACATCATTCTTCTTCAGACCCATCTGCTTGAGGCTGGTGGCACATCGAATGGTCCTATTGAGTACTGAACCATTGGTTTCTGATAGTCCGGTCGCGCCATCGATCTGGAAACAGATTTTAGAAATTGAGTACTACCCTAATCATGAGGAAGATTTGATTATGGTAGGGACAATGACAAAGTGGTATTCTTCTTGGTCCTATTAATAGGAAAATATTATGGAACCAGAAAACACTCAGTGTGATATAGCAATATGTAGTTATCGATTAAACCAGAGGTTCCCAGACTTCAAAATGTAGCTGGTTCCGGTGGACCCCCTGCAGCTACATTTTTACCATGCCTATTCTAAAAAATTAGATCAAATCTCTACGGGCTGAACGTATTTTCTTTTTTTAGTAATTGTCTACCGACAAACGGGTAGATTCGAGACCACTGGTACTGAATATGGAATATGCAAGTTTTTACGAGTAACCTCAGTCGCTGAGCTTCTTAAAATATTATCTGCCTACATTGATAGGCGAAGTCAAGCCAACATTTTAGTTCTTCACTAACGAAAGCAAATAAATTTTCTCCTGGACGAAAATCCGCTTACGAATTGTGGACCCCATTTTTTGTCACGCCAACGTAGACCCCCGTCGAGTCTCCCGTGAACCCCTGGGAGTCCACTTGGACCACTTTGGGAACTAATAGATTAAACGGTCAAATTATTGGTATGATAAATAAATATTCGAAAATTAACAAAAATTTGCTTGGAATTTACTTCATCTCAGTTGGTCCCTGAGTTAATGAAGAAATGTCTACAATATGTAACGTTTACTGAATTCTTTTAATAGTTGTGCTATTCAACGCGTTGATCAAAGGTTCCTTGTTCAGCACACATCGAAACCATTTTGCAGAGTGATCAATGAGCGAGTTAATTCTTCTAGTACTACAAGACGTGTTCGTATGCTATGGGCACCGCTCACTGCTGAGCTGGTGTCATGTTTGTTGTCACTAAAGTATAAATAGTTTAACATACCTGCATAACAAAATCTGGATCATCTTTCAAGCACTGCAGAATTATTTTGCCGAGATGGAACCGATCACTTGGTATCCCAGACTCGGCGACAATCCTTGACGTTATCTCAGCCACAAACATATGCACCCAATCATTACCGAAACACTCTTTAGCCATGATGAGACTCATTTTGTGGAGTAATTAACCGCAATATAATGTGTTGACTTTGTACACTGTCACCGAAATGTTTATCAGCGCTTATAACTTACGAGAGTTTTATCGAATATGGGACAATAAAGATAACAAAATATTATAACTGCCTTATATAATATTTACACACATCAATACTATATCAGGGATGTGAAGGAGCTGTAACGCGTGAAATTTTAAAAATAGTATTTTGTATAAAATATGTGAAGAGAAAACTTTGAACCCTTTTTTAGTTAAGCACGTACGGCGGAGTGTAAGTTGCCATTGTTAGATTTATAAAAAGATGGAGAAGAGAAAACAAAAGAAACAATTGTATTGAATTACGTTCCATTTTCGACCACTGGGTGACCATTAGTTATTATTGTTATTATAATATTGTAAAAAGCTGCGCATTCCATTCTGATATTAAAGTAATTCTGAACAACTTATTATCTAAATCCATAATTATGTTTCCTTCATGTCTGTTTGGTAATTTGTTTGAACTTCAACCATGTAACAGATTTTGATCTAGTTCACATAGCTTGGTAGCAACTCAGAATTAAAAATGATTTATTCTTAGATAACAGACGAAATATAAATAAAATAAAAACGTTTTTATAATTCTTGTAATATGATGCCCAAAGTGTGGATCCCTGTCACCAGTGAACGCGAGACTGGAGTGACATCATGAATATATATATTTTGATAAGGCAGTGAGGCCAAAGTGGGGCATCAATTTCCTTTCATGCTTTAATCAATTAATGTAAAATATATCGGCAAAGACAAAACAGTTCAGTAATTTTTCTCCTTTATTTAACAATAGTTTTTTTGTTTGATAGCTATTTACGATTTTAGTATTATCAATAAAAAAATTGGTTGTCTGTAAAGTGGGTTTACGGACGATAGTTTAACGTGACAACGTCATAACATGCCTTTCGCTCGCTCGTGTAGCGCTCTCGCTCCGATCGTAACGTTACAATGAGCGTAACGGGACAATGAGCGTAACGGGACAATGAGCGTAACGGGACAATGAGTCATCCTTTTTCGTGCGTGCAGCCAGCGTTCATCGATTTATTAGACGTTGTCACGTCAAAAAGATTTAGAAATAGAGAGGTAAAGACAAAACAGTTACCTTTTTGTCCTTTTGTTAACCGATTTTTCTTTACAGTATTACTTTTGTTTAATAGTTATAGACGAACGTATCTAAAAGAGTAGAAAAATCTTAAAATGTAAATTTGTGTTTCCTTCTTCCTTCAATCCTGGGTCCCTTAAGCGGGGCGTGAAAAAGCACCTTCTCAGGGCGTCAAAGTAGAGACCTCAACATCGCCTCGGCTGCTATGAGGGCGGTGTGGAGTTCACTGCTCTTAGACCACACGACTGCTTACCATCAGGTAAAGTGTGGTCATTTTGACGAGCAAAATAAAAAAAAATAAAAAATATATCATATATCCTTTTCTCAGATATTCAATAAGTAATGATTATGGTCGAACTTCAATCACTGGGCGAATACTCGACTGCTTACCATCAGGTAAAGTGTGGTCATTTTGACGAGCAAAATAAAAAAAAATAAAAAATAAATCATATATCCTTTTCTCAGATATTCAATAAGTAATGATTATGGTCGAACTTCAATCACTGGGCGAATACTCGACTGCTTACCATCAGGTAAAGTGTGGTCATTTTGACGAGCAAAATAAAAAAAAATAAAAAATAAATCATATATCCTTTTCTCAGATATTCAATAAGTAATGATTATGGTCGAACTTCAATCACTGGGCGAATACTAGGTTAATTAAATATTGTAACTAATACTTCTTGTTATACATATTTGTAACGAAAATCAAACACTCAAGACCCTCCTTTGTTTAACTAGTCACGCTGCATACATGACTACATTTTATCGAGTCAGTAAGCGGCAAATACTACTTACTACCAAGTAGGCCACTAACTTGTTAATCACTTAGTGCAACTGAGTAACTAACCACGGAACGGAAAATACTTTTCTGTGTATCTAATGTCTAAAAAGATATACATTTTATATTGAAACAGTTATATACATAAGTTGAAAACCAGCGTCAGGCTTTCGTCTGACACATGCTGAACTGGGCCCTAATTGACACAGTTATTAAACAATTACTTTATATGTATTTTTTTTGTTTTGGCTTCGGTACGCTTAATTTTATTTTTGTACCTATTTCTTTTTATTATATACTTGTTATTATGTGTTTGTAGTATGTGTCAAATTAACAATTTCTCTTTCTTTCACAAAAAAAAAAAATTTATATGGATTTTATCATGTTTTTCTTTTTATACTACTAAAGTGGCTAACAAGCATACGGCTCACCTGATGGTAAGTGGTCACCGTAGCCTATGGACGCCTGCGACACCAAAACATCGTTCATTTAACACCTTTATGACATAATTTTGAAACTATTACACTACTACTGCTACATTTTACAATTTATTTAATACTAGCTTTTGCCCGCTGCTTCGCTCGCGTTAATTTAGAATTTGACAATCAATTCGGGTTGTACTCTGCTTGTAATAATATAATTCAATCATGATTCGAAAGACACGGGGCGCCATCTATTATCATAAGAACGTTATTGTTGTTTTCCTCGGGAACAGTAATTTTTTTCGGGATGAAAGGTAGCCTATGTACTTATTGTAATAAAACGTACACTCTATCTTTAAATTGTGAATTCAATATTATGTAAATTTTTGATTTGTTTGAGATAGATTAACTGTGCTATGTTTTATGTGCAAATAAAGTTTTTATTATATATTATTATTATTATTATACTTAATATTAATAAGGAGGTGTCTTAAAAAAAGACGTAAAAGATATAAAGTTATGTATTTACAAAAAAATATCACATTCTAATCTGTTTGTAATTCCAGTTCACTGATTCTTTCCATAGCAATTTCATTTATTTTTCGTCTGTGCAGTTTAGTGGACGGAGTCACGGGTAGCTCGCTCATAAAGAGAACACCGCCGCGCAGTTGCTTGGAATCCGATAGATTTTCTGAAAATTAAATAAATAAATGTTACCAAACAGAGTATTATATAGTCTCACCTCTTTATATCCGAAGGGGTTGTCAGAGGTGGACACCCACATAATTCAACAATTTTCAAGTCTCAAGTTATTATGTTCAAAGGCCTGGCTTCCAATAGAAAGCAAGCTTTTTAACATCTACCGAACACATTTTAAGGCTTCGTGCTGCTACTAAGAAAAATTTTATAGAAACCCTAACACCACTTCGCCTGGTTCAGGAATCGAACATGAGATCTGACTCAAAGCAGTCGCGTTCACTATAGCTGAGCCACTGAGGCAGTCACAGGGCATAACAAACATCATATTTTATAATAGGATTTAATAGATACCATATTTGACGAATTGTCATATCAGACTAAACTACTGTATTTATACATTATTCTAGTCAAAGGCTTTTATCTCTGGTGCTGCAAGAACCACATACCATAAAAACCCATGGACACGATGACAATATCGCGCTATTTTGATCTTACGTGGCAAAACATGATATTATTTATTATATGGACAGCTAATCTCTCGAGAGCAGTTATTTTTTCTGAAACTATATAACTATGTTCTTTTTGTTCCCCTGAAAATATGTATGTGAAATTTCATGATGATCGGTCGAGTAGTGAAGGCGTGAAAGCGTGACAAACAAACTCACATTTGCATTTATAATATCAGTTAGAATTACTCTATACATATAGTTACAGGCATTTATCTCTGGTTCTATAATTAACCACATACTATTAAGGCTAATGAGAGCGCGCGGAAGATCACCCATGAGATGGACTGACCAAGTTAAGTCAGACGTGGGCGGTCCATTGCATGAGTGTACAAGACATGGCGCTAACTGGAAAAAATGGCAGAACATCGTGAGGCGTGTGACGTCGACTCTTCTGGACACCTGGACAACATGATGACCACGACCATTCTATCAAGAATGAAGGACTAAGAAGAAGAATTAAGGCTAACTTAAACAGTTACAGTTTCTGTAAGCAAGTAAATTTTCTTCTTACTTGACTAAAACAATGCAACGTGACGCTTGCTTCAAGAAAGTTGTCTTGTGTAAATCGACCTTAACAAGGTCGTATGTTAGTTCACTACTTTAACAGTACAAAAAACTTTAAATATATCTAGTTTCTCATACCTTTGACCAGTTCCTTGATCTCCTGCGCGGTGGGTTGGCACCCAGGGCGCGGTACCACGCACGCGACGGGCAAGTCCCCGCATTCAGCGATTGGTACTCCTGTCACTGCTACGTCCAACACGCCAGGGTGCTGATGGATTACTGCCTCTAGCTCCACTGGTGATATCTGGTAAGTAAAGATAATTAAAGCTAAAGGTCTAAAAATACTTTATAACAAACGATGAATGCTGATGTAGAGCGGTCATGCCGGGGGTACAATAGATGGGATTTGAAAGCACGGCCTCAAGATGGCGTGTTTTCAAATCCCATCTATATAAAGCACGCTATGTTAGCTGGTGAGGAATATTCTGTTGTTTGTGGTGACAGTACGGCGATTCCTTTTACTGCAGGATCAGCAGCACACCAGGATTGTACCTAATCAAATCAAATCAATTTATTTGTGAAACATAGGTATTAACATTTTACATGGATCTTAAGAACTAAATAGTGCGCTATGTCTTGTCAATTTTGACATACAAATATTTATAGAACAAACATGCATGCATGCGTAGTTTTGAACTTTATATTAAGTACAAGAAATTATTAATATATTGGAATTGAATTAAATAATTAGTTGACATTAAATTACAATACTTTAAATCTTCTTTGGTATTAATTATCATTTAAAAAGTCTTCAATTTTATAGTAACATTTGTCAATTAGTAATAATGTAAGAGCTTTTTTAAATTTTACTAGAGGCATATTTAGTGGCCTAGTGCCATAAGCATCCATTGGTTCATCCTCCGGTACCCTCTTATCATCAGGCGGGCCTTATGCTTGTTTACCATTTTAGTGGCATATATTGAAATCACCTGTTTCAATCTATTTGTCAATAGTTACTAGGTTTGGTTTTGGTCTGATTTGTACTACCTTGGAAAGCAATAGAACCACTGAACAGTAGTTGTATCTACGAGCCGATGGCTTGTTTCGGAGGTACCTTGATGAGTTATAGAACTATAGCTATATAACTATAGCTGTAAGAAGATATAAAGTCCATGTAGCCTTTTTGATCTGATTAAAAAGACGATACACTACAAGCAATGTGTGGAGTAACGATTTAGCGATTGTCCTTGTCTCTGTCGCCTACCTATATTGGTAGGTATGTCCAATATTATAGCGCCCTAAGTTCAGGATTGTTTCTATTGGCTATAAGCATCGATCAAATATACCATAGATGCACGATCGTCGCTCGAAAAACGGCCCCAACAAAACTGTGCATAAGTCAGTCGTATGCGCTATATTATGCACCTGTCCCACTCACTCTTGCGTGCGCTGCCCGTAAGCGAGAGCGAATCGACACCACTACTACGGTGGAGACCGTACCATATACTTAGTACGCTTGCGTATCGCGAGTAACACACTTAGGACGCTATATATTGACGCGATTTAACTAAACTATTATAAAATATTTCTCAGTGGGCGTTCAATGGTGATTCCGGTTTATTTCCTGGATTGCATAATAAATGCAGACACTTATAAGTAAGTAGTACTGGTCAGTGCCACATATTGACGCGGTTTTTCTATGAGAATGTGCATCTATGGTATATTTGATCAAAGGCTACAAGCATTTGCCTGAAGAAAATGTTACTTACCTGTTGACTTACTAACAATTTGATTCGGTCAACAAAGTAAAAGTTCCAACATTCGTCTCTATACATGAGATCTCCTGTCATGAACCAGTTGTCTTCCGCGAACGCCCCTGCCGTTGCTGTTGGATTGTTGTAGTATCCCTGAAATAAACAATACGAATTTGTTTGTTTGATCTCATAAAGTTTCAAATAATACTGCTAATTGAGAAAATTTAGGAATTAGATTAATTAAATATTCACTTTAGAAGTATTTTTAATCCAATTCAATTCCCATATACATATAATGCATTTGCAATTGTGTCACTCAGCGAGCTATGGAAAGGTGTATGCTCGGAATCTCGTTAAGGGACAAAGTCCGGAACGAGACTATCCGACAAAAAACCAAAGCCACTGACGTAGTTCAGAAGTGTAGCAGGCTGAAGTGGCAGTGGGCTGGTCACATCTGTCGCAGAACCGATGATCGTTGGAGCAGACGGGTTCTCGAGTGGAGACCACGACTCGGCAAGCATAGTGTAGGACGCCCTCCGGCCAGATGGACCGATGACCTGAAAAAGGTGGCTGGAGGTGACTGGATGGCAAAAACGGGAGATCGGGCCTTGTGGCGCACCCTGGGGCAGGCTTATGTCCAGCAGTGGACTGCAATAGGCTGAAATGATACATATAATATACCAATAATATAATGGAGGTTATACATACTAATTTTTTTTTAAGACCACTTTCGCAATATACATAACTGTGTCGCGGGGGATTTTACAAACATCCAAACAACATATACAGAGAACACCCAGAATCGGAACAATAATAATTTGAGGATCACACAAGCTTTGTTCCGTGTGGGGATCGAACCCACAACACTCGGCCCAGGCAATGGCGAAGCGACCACTTGAACCACTACGCCATCCGTACAGTCGAAGAGTCGCAAGTGATGACTAGTCAGATTTTAGAACATGCTTTAATTGTATAAAATTTTAGCGTATCAAAAGTATTCTAATCACAGAATTTAATATATATATATATATATACAGGTTGTCCGGTAATTAATGGATAACCTTGAAATGTCTTATAGTAGAACTGTACGCCGTTCAGAAAAAAAAATGAAAAAATCTATCCTAACTACTACCTGAGATATGATTTTTAATTACTATATTTAACTTTCTTGTACACTACGAACATAAATTAATTAATTCCATCGGTTTTTTGCTGTTTTATTATTAAACACTAATTATGCTTATATATGTAGGTCTATCTATAAGCATAATTATTATAGCTAAACCATTTAATTGAGTCCTCGCCTGCGGGGTGCAGCGACGCAAGGGGGAGGACGATAGCGGGAATGCAGAAGGGTGCGGGCGGCGGGCGAATTTTTGTCAAAACTCAGTTCGGTCGCTACACGGCCCTATATATTACTTTACTCTTTGCTACACGGCTAGCGATCGCATGTGACGTCTGTTGCCGACGCTTTGTTCGAGATATACAAGAGATTACATTCTCAAGATGAGTCGAAATATCTTCGGACATAAAATTAGTAGTCAGTGCAAGCAAATGGCTTTTAATGTATATGAATATTTTAGAAAAAAGAAACTTGATCCTAATTCTGCTGAATATCAAGAAGATAATATGTCCTTAAACAAAACCGTAGCAAAAGTTACTGGACTATCGGAAAAGTCTGTATCTAGAATTGTACAGCAAGGAAAATTATTAAAAAACAACGAACGATTTAAATCACCGAAAAAAGTAAAACAGATTCGCAGAAAAAGAGTGCAAGTAGATGACTTTGCAAAAGGCGTGGTAAGAAGAAAAGTCACTCAATTCTACACCATTTTAAAAAAAATACCAACTCTCAAATCTTTGAACTCTGTACTTAGAGAAGAAAATGTATTACACTGCGGTAGGGAATATTTAAGACTTTTATTACATGATCTAGGTTTTAAATTTTAAAAATGCGAATCTAAAAGAAAACTCCTAATCGAACAGCCAAATATAACATCGTGGCGTTGGAAATACCTAAATACTATTAAAAAATATCGTAGAGAAGGAAGACATATTTTATATCTTGACGAAACTTATGTTAATACGGCTCATAATGTTTCAAAATGTTGGCAATCAAAGGATGAACACGGCGTACTGTCTCATATCGGTAAAGGAGACCGTTTGATCATCGTACACTGTGGGGGCCAAACTGGGTTTGTAGATGGAGCACTTTTGATGTTTAAATCCAAAAGTAAAACAGGTGATTATCACGACTCTATGAATTTTACGATTAATGAAAAACTAATACCTAATATACCACCAAATTCAGTTATAGTAATGGATAACGCAGCATATCATTCGGTTAGAGAAGAAAAAAAGCCGACTATGACGTCTACCAAGCCAGCCATGCATAATTGGCTACGACGGCATAACATAACTTTTGATAGTAAGCATAGAAAAGATAACTTATTTAAATTAATCAAAACCCACTTCACGGAAAATATTTACAAAATTGACCAGTTGTTGAAAAGAAACGGACATGAGGTGTTGCGGTTGCCTCCATATCACCCAGACCTGAACCCAATTGAGTTGGTCTGGGGTGATATTAAAGGACAGTTAGCACAACAAAGTATCGGCAGTAATTTGGAACAAAAAAACATATATTAGAGGATTTATTTGCTAGATATTCTGAAGAGAAGTGGAAGCACTGTATTAACCACGTAATGAAAGTCGAGGACGAGTACTGCAATCATGACGGAGTTTTAGATGATGTTGTAGATTTTATTATTAATGTTCAGGACAATTCCGATAATTCTGATGAGGACTGGTTCGAAAGTGAAGAATCAAGTTCCAGTGATATCGATATGGACATAAGTGTTTGATTTATAATTTTGTTTTCTTTTCGTATAATAAATAGTATATTCGTTTATTTTATTTATTACCTAAATATTTTGTTTCGCATAATTTGGCAGTCATTCAACTTTCAAATGAATGAACCATCACCTGTTCACCCTTACCCAGTGTGACGTCACATATCTTAAGATCTATACAATGCACATTTTGTCTCATGTATGTCATACTACGAACGCCCCCCGCCCGCACCCTTCTGTATCCCCGCTCTCGTCAAATCCCCGCGCCCCTGTACCCCGCAGGCGAGAACTCAATTACGTGGTTTAGCTATAGTGTTTCAGTCAAAAGTATGACTAGCTATTGCAATTTTTATTTTTTTTTTCTTGAAGGCCGTCGGTTCTACTATAAGACATTTCAAGGTTATCCATTAATTATCGGACACCCTGTATATAATATAATATCATGTATATAATATAATGTCATACTACCTATACAGACTCGTATATAGCGAAGCTACATAAGATACTTTGATAACTAAATCATTATTACATTGTCGATACAGCCACAGCGTTCAACATACACAAGAATTCCGTGGCCATTGCTTATTTTCAAAGGATTTTACGAGATTCTGCTAAAGTGGGTGGGTCACTACTATTTACTTATAAAGTTTATTTACCTTAAAAACACCAGGTCCTCTCAACCACAGCTCACCACATTTGTTGGGCTCTCTGATATCTTCCTTCGTCTCCATATCCACGAGCTAATATAACAGAACATACCAATTAATCTTTAATTAATTTTAATAACTAGATTGGTTGCCATGTTAAAAAAGCGGCAATGAAAGCGATTGTTGTGTATTTGTAATTAGGTGCGACTTGTGGTTGTACCATGTGGCTTTAGTCTTCTTGAAGAAAAATAAGTTTTCCAGTAAGGGACTAAAGTGGTTTTCTTTATTGAAATTAAACTACTATATACGGATTTAATCTCACCACCATCCTAAACAGTTAGCTACCGTGGGAATGTCTTTGTTTCAGAGAGCCCACGGGATCTGTGACAAGAAACACCTGGACGCCGAGCTTCAACATGTCAAGCAAGTACTGCAAGACAACAAGCTCCAACAGCCGCGCCGCTGTCACAGATCCCGAGAAAAGCCAGCCACAGTCGAGCGCCAGCCTGCTATACTACCTTATGTGAAGGGTGTCACTGACAAGATTGGCTACATCTTGAAGCGAGCTTCAATCAATACATACTTCAAGCCGCCAACGAAGATAAGTCAATTTTTACCATCTGTCAAGTGCCAACTACCTTTACAAGATGCAGGGGTCTATAAAATAGATTGTGACTGCGGACTCTCATACATTGGTCAAACCAAGAGAAGCATAGGCACCCGCATAAAAGAACACATAGCTGATGTAAAACACCAACGCTCGTTGAAGTCTGCTGTGTGTGAACATGTGCAACAGGGGACTAACCACTACCTGAGATTTGACAAACCACAGATGCTCGCTAAAGAACACCGATTCCTACCAAGGATGCTTCGCGAGGCTATTGAAATCAAGAAACATCCTAATTTCAATAGAGAAGATGGTTGGAGTGTACCACCAGCTTGGGATCCAGTAATTCAAATAGTCAAACCCAAGAAGAAGCAAACCACAGCTAGACTTCATGATACTTTGAGCTCATTCTGCGTAAATAGAAACACCCATGATTAAATTATGTTCGGGTACTTTGAAATAACTACACTGGAACATTGAGACAACTACCATCTTAGTCTCCCCGTGACCATGGCTGCTGAAAAGCAACCGAAACGTCGGGGAAAGTGTAAAAATAAAATTAAATAGTATAATAGTATAGTAATAGTATAAATAGTTTTAATAGTTTCAATAAATTTAATTAGCTTAAAAATTTGTAAAGTTTAATAGTGATTATAGTAGTGTAACAGTTTTTCAAAAAATTTTGTAACAGTGTCAAATAAACAACGCGATAAAATCCGTATATAGTAGTTTAATTTCAATGAATAACATTCGCGTAAACAGAAGACAATATTATGGTATTCTTTAGTGAAAAGTTGATAACGAGTCAGTTTTACCTCCGCTTACCTAGACAATAGTAACCGCTTACCATCATGCACGCCAATACTTGTTTATCTTATAGGTTACAAGTTATGCTCGCGGCTTCGCTCGCAGAAATGTAGATATTGGTGCCAATTCGGTTGTCACAAAATTCTCTAAGCTTAACTAAAAATCACAAAAATTTTTTTTAGTCCTGTCACTTTTAACGATTTCAGAATACGAAATGTCATTTGAGAGGATTAAACTAAATTTTAGTGATTTTTAGTTAAGCTTAGAGAATTTTGTAACAACAGAATTGGCACCATTGTCAATAAGGGAACAGTACCGATTTTTTGGATGAAAGTAATCTATGTCCTTTTCTGTACCCCTGACAATTTGTGTGCAAATTTCATGAAGATCGTTCGTGTGGTTAAGGTGTGAAAGCGTAACAAACAAACAACCTCACATTCGCACCCTAACTAATATTATAAATGCGAATGTGAGTTTGTTTGTTTGTACCTTTCATCAAGAAAAAGGTACAGTTGCCGAGAGATAGAAAATAAACATAGCCTACATTTACGCGAGCGGAGCCGTGGTCAAAATTTAGTTGATAATATTGTTATAGGATGAGAAAGAAAGACATTTGCTACTAAAACCGACTTACCCTGTACTGCAGATGACCGTTCCGTTGTCCACAGGAACCAGGCGGCGCTCCAATACACTGGAAGGCTAGAGACCCAAGCTCACTCATCGCATACGTATTCTGCACGATGGTCTTTGGAGACATCCTCTAAAACACAAAAATATTAACCAGGTTGTGTTCTGTGCGAGTAGGTTTAAAATTCTACAAGTACTCTGATATCATAAGACACGTTAAGCAAGCGATTGCAGATCTACTCGTAAATATTAAACCAATTTTTTTTATTATTTTGCTCGTCAAAATGACCACACTCCACCTGATGGTAAGCAGTCGTGTGGTCTAAGAGCAGTGACCTCCACATCGCCCCCACAGTAGCCGAGGCGATGTTGAGGTCTCTACTTTGACGGCCTGAGAAGATGCTTTTTCACGCCCCGCTTAAAGAATTTGAGGTCTAGGTCGCAACTTCTAGTTGCAGTTTGTGGACATAGTACAACTTATCTTCTACGATAACCATCCACTCAAATCGATTAACTAAAATTAGAACTTGAGCGTCCTTGAATCAAAATGTAAGGAATTCTATAGAAATGATAAGGCAGTATTCATTGCAGTACATTTATAAGAAGTATACAGAATGATTTTGAAATCGTGTAATTCCTTTTAACCACGCATTCTACTGGTGATCTAGATTAATCCTGACCATATTTCTTTTTATGAGAATTATTATGTTTTTGGAGAAATTAATTTACCGATTTTTTTCATGAAATGGTTTCAGATAGTCATATGTTACCCACCTGACACAATCTTAATATTCTACTAATTTAAAAAAAAATAACAACAATAACTGATGTCGTAAATAATAAGGGGCAATAGCAAGGACCGCCCGTTATTATTTACGACATTAATTATTGATATGTTATTTTTTTTAATTAGAAAAGAAAATAAAATTGCTTCGGGTGGTTAACATAATGACTATCTGAAACCATTTGACACAAAAGATCCCACTGGGTCGAAGTGTCGCCGGTCTGTACTGACTGGCCCCCACACACAAGATAAGATCTGAAACCATTCCCCGGAATAAAAAACGGTACATTAATTTTTCCAAAGAAATAATTTTATTACAAAAAATATGGTCAAGATTATTCTATACCACCAGTAGAATGCGTGGTTAAAAGGAATTACACGATTTCAAAATCAGCCTGTATAATATAATAATATCAGACCTGTATATGTCACTGCTGGGCACGGCCCTATTTTCAGAGTAAGGCTGAGGCTGAGTAGGCAAGCGATTCGCGATGCGACTGTGAAAGCGAAACGATATAAACATGGAATGGCTACATTATAAGCGAAAATTTTTAATGAATTCGCTTCAACTTCGCTGACAAGTTGATGTAGCCGATGCCGTGATTACACTAATGTTGTTTCTATCGCATAAACAAATCAAAGATTAATAGCGATATATGGCGTACGGTGTAGCCATAAACGTGAATATGAACTATTTGTTTTTATCGCTTACGTATCGCAGGTCGTGTCGCGGACTAATGTAGCCTCAGCCTAAGAAGCGGTTATAGTCTACTACGCTCACCCAATGCGAGTTGGTAAACTTCACATATCTTCAAGAACATTTTGGAGATCTCTCAGATATGCAGTTGTCCTCACTGTATTTTTCTTCACCATTAAAGCAAGCGATAATTAACTAATTAATACGCACATAACTTCAAGAAGTAAGAGGTGCGTATCTTGGGATTGAAATCGAGACCTCTGTGTAGCAGACCATCGGGCTCCTACTAGCCTATCGCTGCCTATTTTCTTATCTTATCTTATGGGGGCCAGTCAGTACAGACCGGCGACACTTCGACCCAGTGGGATCTTTTGTGTCGACACTCTCCCAATAACGACTGCCATAGATGTTCATGGCAGCCGGGACCAACGGCTTAACTTGCTCTCCAAGGCACGGAGCAGACGATAATTGTCAATCAATACGCACATAATTTCGAAAAGTCATATAACTTCCGAAAGTCAGAGGTGCGCGACGTGGGTTCGATCCCGAGACCCTCTGCATTGCAGTCTGTTGGTCTCCCCACTGAGCTATCTCTGCTCTATCGCTGCCTATTACTAGAAGTACTATATTCTAATTATTATATGTCGCTATAAAACAACATCATATTTATTTGCTATCTACCTTTATTTGTTGAAGTAGTGCTGTAGGCACGGCGCTCCCTCCAACACAAAGAACTTCGAAGTTGGAGAAGTCACAATTTGCTTCCGCAGCGGTCTTCACAAGAGTTAATAACATAGTTGGACTTATTATCATGAATGTTGGCTGTAATACGAATATATTCTTTAGATTTTTTCCAATAGCATTCCCTGTTATTCGTTATAGACGACTCTGTAGGCTACAACCCCCAATATTTAATACTAGATGTTTAGTTTCACCCGCGTTTATCGTTATTGCGCCGCCTCCGTGGGTCGTAGCGTGATGTTATATAGCCTTCCTCAATAAATAGGCTATCCAACACTAAAATAATTTTTCAATTCGAACCAGTAGTTCCAAATGAATAGTACCAGAGATTAGCGCGTTCAAACAAACAAACAAACTCTTCAGCTTTATAATAAGACAAGATAAGTTTATTACTTCATAAGAAAAACATAATCTAAGCACAAAACTAGGGCTCAAGGAATACATAACAAACTGGAGACCCTGACTTCTAAACTAGGTATGGACCTGTATCTTATAAGCCAGTGCTACCTTCTGATAGTAACATTAATATAAGCCTCACAAATGGTTACAATCATTGATATTCTCATAAATAGTGAGAAAATACTAAGTACAAAATAAGGCTAGGGAAGATGGAGAAAATTATATTTCTTTATTGTATAGAAGGAATACAAAATCTGCAATAATAATAGTATAGATTAGCTTTGTGTGGGATTTCATGAGAGGTTTGGTATAGAGCAGTGGTCGGCAACCTTATCGTTCAAAAGAGCCAAATATAGACAATAAACAATTGAAATCTATTCAAAGAGCCATATTTTAACTTAAGCTTTGCTTTAGCGGAAGACATTATTACGAAAATAATTTGGTTTAAAAGTACACTCTCGAACTTGTCTTTGTCAAATAAGTCTTAGTTCAACTAACGGTAAATAAAATAAAAGGCAAGATAATAGGTAATATTCCGTGCCTGCACTATACATTTTGTGGCAGAGCCGCAGCCAAGGAGTCAAAGAGCCGCATGCGGCTCACGAGCCGCGGGTTGCCGACCATTGGTATAGTGCAATAGCTGATGAAACTTGAAAAAGCTTAGGATGAAGTTACACTATAATCTATCCCAATAGAATTTGAGAAAAAGGTAAACAACTTTTAGTGACCTTTAGCATAAAATATTTTTCTATTAAATAAATTTATGGACATTTATCAAAAGAAGGATTTTCATACGGCTTATTGTATTCATTAACTACTTTTCAAAGAGAGTTTCAATTTTCTAAATGACTTTATATTTAATTAGGCATGAAACGATTGTTTACATAAAATATTAATTCTATTGGGACAGTGTATACTTTATGCAGATCGAAGTATTTCTCCTGTGTCATAGGGGAGATAATACTCAGACTTGAAACAGCAATTTTTGATGTCACATATTTTGTTTCGTGTGTTAATCGACACACAACAAGCCTACAAAATTCGGAGCAGTGTCAGTGGAAAGGTGACCACTAAGATCACTACACCACCCGTGACGTCAAAAATAACTCTGTGTCATATTCCTGCAGTGAATGGTCATTGAATGTCCCATTCAGGCTTGCCACAATTCATAAGTAATGGTAACTACTTATAATAAGGCATATTTTGCTTGTTTGCTGGTGGTATCAGAAATCTTACCTTAAATCCTACAATCAGCTCACACAAGTGTTGATTAGTGGCAACAGCAGAGGTTTGTACTCTTGAATACTTAAATATAGGACTGATAACAAAGTTGAGAAGCGTAGACAGCCATTGCAGAGGTGCTGCCAGGAGAACTGAGCTGGTTGGTGATGGAAACTTTGTGGAGAAACACCTGTGACAGTCATAACAACAATTATAATGTGCCGCAAATCTAAGTTTGGGATACAGCCTTATTAGAAGACAGACTCATCAGCTAGCCAGATGTAAAGATGACTAGCTTTTGCCCTCGTCTTTGCTCGCTCGGGAACAGTTTTTTCTGTATGACCTTAACCCCTGACAACGTGTATGCAAAATTCCATAACGATCGGTCGAGTAGGTAAGGCGTGAAAGTGCAACAAACAAACAATTTCACTTTCTTATATATAAAATTATTTAGGATGTTATGTGCCTTTTAGTACAAATATCTACAAAGAGTAAGTTTCTCATAGTAAAACGCTTTTCGTCTTCTGGAAGGACATCTATCTGTCTAATGGATCATTGTAAATTTACTTGGCTAGTATAATTGAAACAAAGTACCAAACGTAAGGTCCAGCAATTGCCATATTCTTGTGAGTCAAAGCAGCAGCTTTCGGCAGACCCGTTGTGCCGCTTGTGGATATTAGCAACGCTATCGTCTCTTCAGGATCAATGTTTGTTGCTCTGGAATAACATTATTAATGCTTATCTAAGTGATCACTTTACATAATATTGTCTTACGTTTTTGCGAATGTTAAACATTCCATTAAAACTATTTTATACGGACTTTATCGCGTTGTTTATTAACACTTATTAGATAGTTTTGAAAATATGACGCTTCTCAGTAGTAGTGTAATATTTTCATCTAAATATATATATCAACTAGTTTTCACCCGCGGCTTCGCTCGCGTAAATGTAGGTTAGGTTAGGTTAGGTTTGCAACAGTTATTTTTTCTGGATGAAAGGTACCCTACCCCCTAACAACGTGTATGCAAAATTTTATGTTGATCGGTTGAGTAGTTAAGGCGTGAAAGCGTAACAAACAAAAAAACAAACTCATTTTCGCATTTATAATATTAGTTAGGATAATAAGGTTCAATAACCTTACTATTTATATGTATTTAGATTTCAATTTACACTTTCCCCGACGGTTCGATTGCTTTTCGACAGTCATGTTCACGGAGAGACTAAACCCACCGGCCCGTGAACATGGCTGCTGAAAAGGAACCGAAACGTCGGGGAAAGTCTAAATTTAAATAGTTTAATAATTTTAAATAGCTAAATTAGAGTAATATTTTCAAAATTATGAAATAAAAATGTTAATAAGCACCGAGATAAAATCCTTATAAAGTAGTTTAATGTCAATTAAGTGATCACTCGCTTCACTCTTATAGCAAAAACTAAACTTACTTAAAATCCTGAATATTGAGTTATTTACCATTCTTTTTCAACACTTCTGATAGGCTGAGCGCATGTGCGCTGTCATCAAATGAGATGACTTTGGTATCTATCCCCGACAGCTCTATTGCTTTTTGAACGTATAAAGAACTACCAGACATAGCAAAGCAGTCTGTCTCGGGTATATTTGAATGCTGTGGTGTTGAACTGGTTTCACATGGTATTATAATAATTTGTATTTATAGAATTCCGCTATATAATTATACAATATTTTATGAACATTTAGAAAATATTTTATCAAAAATTTATCGATGCTCAAAAAAGAAAATAATTGTATGTGGAGATTTTAACATAGATGTATTGAAAAGAAACAAACACACACTAGATTTAGAATATTTCTTATTAGGTTTTAACTTAAACCTAGCTTTACATAGACCTACTAGATTGCAATCACAAACATGTATTGATAATTTTGCTCACAATTATCAGAAAGAATGCAATGCAGATATTATTGATCTCTTGTTTTCTGACCACACATCTCAAATATTAAAAGTCCCTATTAATAAAGTGTGTAAATTAAAATACTGGAAAATAAAGAAACAGGATATCTCTAATGAAAACCTAGTTAAATTTTATAACCACTTACAATGTTTATCCTTCGAACAGGTCTATAATTCAGACGACACCAACAATGCCTATAATAGTTTCATGGATGATTTTTCTTTGCTATATACTTTGTGCTTTCCAGAAAAACTTGTGACTATAAAAACAAACAATAAAACTAAATGGATATCTAGAGGAATAAAGATTTGTAGTCAGAAACAGAGACAATTACTTTGGGCCTTTAGACTGAAACCGAGCTTAAGTAACAAACTTGCATTTAAGAATTACACATTTTTATATAGAAAAATAATTAAATTAACACAAAAAGCTCAAAATAATCACTTTATAAATACGTCTCAAAATAAAGCAAAAGCGACTTGGCATATAATTAATAAATCCAATATCTCTTTACCAAAGAACCCAATTACATCAATAAAAAGAAATGACTTGTTGATTACTCAGCCTCTTGATATCGCTAACGAATTTAATCATTTCTTTGTTGACGAAATCGAAGGTAATGTCAAACGTGACATTCATTCTTGTAATGAATTTAAAAATTTGACATCGCAATCTTTATTCATGCTACCAGTCCAAGAAGACGACGTAATACGGGTAACAAACAGTCTGAAAAACACTAATACCGTCGGTTATGATGGCATCTCTACAAAAGTAATAAAATTCGTCATTAAAGTAATAGCTCCTATATTGGTGCATATTTTTAATTTAAGCATAACAGATGGAATATACCCTGAGAGATTAAAACATACAATTATCAAACCTCTTCATAAAAAGGAAGATAAATTTGAATTAAAAAACTACAGACGTATAGCTAAAATTCCTATATTCTCTAAGGTTTTCGAGAAACTAATTTATAGATCTATATATGCATATTTTAACAAATATAAACTATTTTGTACTGAACAGAAAGGATTCCGCCAAAAAATTACAATAAATATGGCTATTTTTGAATTCATGTCTAGTGTTATGGATTATATCGATAGAAAAATACCTGTTTGTGCTCTTTACACTGACATGACCAAAGCGTTCGATTTCGTAGACCATAAAATTTTATTAAATAAACTTCAGGGATATGGCATAAGAGGTAACATTCTACAACTTCTAGAATCGTACTTGAGCAACCGGACGCAATGTACAGAAATTTCTAGATTATGTCTAAAAACCAAACAAGAAATAATTTATACATCTGAACCAAGGGAATTAAAATATGGTGTGCCACAAGGTAGTGTCCTGGGCCCGCTACTCTTTTTGATATATATAAATGATCTTCCAAAATCTGTCTGTCATAACATGGTTCTATTTGCAGATGATAGTACAGCAATAATAAAAAATTCAGATTCTAGTAATCTTAATAGTTACAAAAATGACATAAATAATTGCCTATTTGACATTATTAGCTGGCTCGATAGGAATAATTTGCAAATTAACCTAAAAAAGACAAATGTAATGCATTTTCACCAAAGAAGTAAAATACCAAAATTTGATATTACTTTCAATGGATATGAAATAGAAGAGACAAAAGTAGCGAAATTTCTTGGTATAACCATTGACGATCAACTCACCTGGAAGCCCCATATAGCAGAATTATGTAAAAAACTAAGTAAAATAGCGTATGCCCTTTCACAACTTTCCAGAAAAGTAAACCAGAAATCTCTCATAACTGCATACCACGGTCTAGTGGCGTCTTTACTAAGGTATGGCATAATATTTTGGGGTCAGTCAACAGACAGAGAACTAGTATTCAGAATGCAAAAAAGGTGTATCAGGTCAATGTTTGGTTTAAAAGTTACAGACAGCTGCTTACCTTACTTCAAAAGCCTCAAATTGTTAACTTTACCAGCGCTGTACATAATGGAAACAGCTGTTTTTGTAAAAACGAATTTAATACTCTTTAAAAAAGTATCAGATGTGAAAATAGGTCCAATACGTGCTCAATATATAGAACAGTTGTGTAATGTACAGTGCAAGACAGCTCTAATGCAAAAGAGTGTTTTTGGTATAGCTCCAAAGGTATACAACAAAATACCTAATGAAATAAAAACCTTGTCTTTAACTAAGTTTAAAAAGTATATTTTTAATTTTCTGGTAAATAAAAGCTACTATTCGTTGAATGAATATTTAAATGACACAATTTTAATAACATGATAATAATGTATAATATAATAAGAATATCATATTTTAACTCTGTAAATGGTAATATATATATTTGGTTTTAATGTAATAATTTAATTTGCTATGTATTTGTCATGTAATTTTGAATTTGTTTCTTGACATTGACGATATTTTTATTTTTATATTCTCTTTTGTGATACTAACCCATTTAAATTTGTATGTCTCAATGACAGAACATAGAGGACAGATAATTTGTAACATCTTTGTATTAACCTATGTTTCTACAAATAAATGATTTCTGATTTCAGATTTCTGAACATCTTGTACCTTCTCACTTTGTCAAAACACTATCTTTGGCTTAACCACTTCAAAGGAATGCTTTAAATCATCTGGAAAAAAGATAATTAGATATTAGGTAAGGATAGAGCAGCGATAGCTCAGTGGGGAGACCAACAGACTGCAATGCAGAGGGTCTCGGGTTTGAACCCACGTCGCGCACCTCTGAATTATGTGCGTATTGATTGACAATAATTATCGCCTGCTCCGTGCCTCGTTAAGCCGTTGATCGCCGTGTCGACACAAAAGACTCCACTAGGTCGAAGTGTCGCCGGTCTGCACTGGCTGGCCCCCACATAAGATAAGATAGGTAAGGATATTTTTCAAAATTTGCTTTTCGCCTTCTCTCTAATTAAATACCGACGGGCTCCTGTAGTTTAACTTCATGAAATATATAGTTTACTTTCATATTTATTGTTTCTTATCTATTTATTTAAAAAGACAACACTTTTCAAACAACGAACAGAAAGAAAACTCAGACTCAGAGCAAGCATTTGTGGATCACACAAATTTCGTGTGGGGATCGAACTCACAACACTCGGGCAAGCGGTGAGGCGACCACTTAAACCAATTCGCCATCCATGCACTTATTAATTAGCCGGACACCCTGGTGTACCTGTCCCGACACAAGGCTTTATTAATCCCTAAAACGGTAGGAAATTACTTACAGGTGTTCATGGTCCTATCTGTAGGAGCAACAGCAAGTCCAAGACACCATCCAGCGTAGAAAGGTATCGCCAGGTCCAGATGGCTTGGAGATATGAGCACCATGACGTCATCCTTCTTCAAGCCCATCTGCGTGAGGCTGGTGGTACATCGAATGATTCTTTTCAGTACTGAACCATTAGTTTCTGATATGCCGGTCGCACCATCGATCTATAAAAGAAGAGGATACTTAGAAATTGTTATGTTGGTATAAGCTGTGGTTTCAAGAGTAATCGATTATATTAGGATAGACTAGTGAAAAATTGCAAATTGGCATTTCTTTCAAAATATTTTTTCAGCTGGTGTATGCCTTTAGTTAGGTTGCGGACGCACTCTGAGGCTTGACCACCATCTCGCACAGTTGGAAGTGGAGTTAGAGAACATTAAATGGCATGTTCTGGGGTTATGTGAAGTCCGTAGAGAGGGGGAGGACACCATAACCCTAGACTCGGGCCATCTTCTCTACTTTCGCGAGGGTGATAAAACATCCCAGGGTGGCGTAGATTTCCTCGTAAATAAGGCCCTCTCTAACAACGTTGGAGAAATCTCCAGTGTGTCGACCACGGTAGCGTACCTGATCCTTCGGCTGTCCAAGCGCTACAGCATGAAGGTCATACAGGTTTACGCACCGACTTCGACACATTCGAATGATGAAGTGGATGATATGTACGATGACATATCCAAAGCCTTGCACAACACCACTAAGGCTCACTTCAATGTTGTTATAGGGGACTTTAACGGCAAAGTGGGATCCTAGACTGGCAACGAATCCCGGATAGGCCCGCATGGTTATGGAGTTAGGAATCACAGGGGGCAAATGCTTGTCAACTTTCTTGAGAAAGAAGGATTATTCTTAATGAACTCCTTCTTTAAGAAACAGCCTCAAAGGAAGTGGACATGGCAAAGCCCGGACACTGTGACTAAAAATGAGATCGACTTCATCATGACGGATAGCAAGCACATATTCAGAGATGTCTCAGTGATCAACAGGTTCAATACCGGTTCTGATCACCGACTCCTCCGAGGCTCTCTGAATATCAACTTAAAGCTTGAAAGAAACCGCCTGATGAAGTCCACGCTCCGACCTAACCCAATCCAAATCATGGCGGGTACCGAGAAGTTCCAGGAGCTTCTCGGGGATAGATTTGTTGCCTTGGAACCCACCGATGACGCTGACGAGACCCTCCACAATCTGGTCGAAACTTTGAGGGACGAGGGCATCAAATTCTGCAGAACGCAGCGGACTGGCAAGAAATCCAAACTCTCGGCTGAGACTCTCGGGTTGATGACAAAAAGACGGGAAACCACCCAAGCGACTTCGTCTGAGAGGTCAGACCTGAACAAGCAGATTGCGAAGATGGTACGGCGCGACCTTCGGAGCTCCAACACACGCCTCATTGAAGAGGCGATAGAGCGAAACCGAGGGTCAAATCAAAATCAATCAAATCAAATCAAATCATTTATTTGCGAAATATGGGTTAAGCGGATCTTAAATTAATACAGGGTATCACCATACTCAGCTTTTAAGCATGCAAAATTTCATTTATAACATTACAAAGTACTTATTTAATTTTTAAACATTATTATTTATTAGACACAAGCATGTCAGCATTTATTACATAACTTATGAATAAATATTAAATAATTACAAAGGATGTCAGAATCAAACAGAAAATTATAAAGTATAAACAAATCCAACATGTCATACAATTTAAATAATGTCACAGTCATATTTTTATAGACATTTATCTGTTAGATATTCCTTGACAGAATAGTAGGCTATGGCAAGCAGTAATTTTTTTACACCACGTTTAAATATAATAAAATTCGTAATATTTAACAATTCGTTTGGTAAGTGAACTGATTATAAATGCGTGGGGCCATACATAATATGCTTTGTCCATTTATGCAGTGTTGTTAGCAGGGATGTGTATTTTCATATTTTTTTATTTTTTTTTATATAAATTTATCTCAAGATTATAATTATAAAAACAAGTCAAAATCACAATTTCGACATTCATTTTGACACAATTAATAAAAATAAAAATGAAAATAAGAATCAACAATATAAAAATGAATATTTATAGATATCAATATATTATTAAAATAAAATGTCACAATTATAATATATGTCAAATTATAATATATGTAATGTCACAATTATATTATTTGCTTAGGTTGCTATCAGTTAGGTATTCTGTTATGTTATAGTAACATTTCCTAAGTATTCACTCAGCAGCTTGGCAGGAGCCATCTGACGAAGCTTAAAACGCACGACGGGAGGACCGTATCGTCGAAGCCGGAGATCTCCGCCGAGATAGAGGATTTCTATGGCCGATTATACGCTGCACATGCCCCTCATTCCAGACGAGACGACCACGATTCCAGAGCCACCCTGATACGCCACTACACCGACGAACTGCCAGACATCAGTCAAGATGAGATCGTGTTAGCTCTGAGGCAGCTTAAAAATGGAAAAGCCCCCGGTGAGGACGGAGTAACATCAGAGCTTCTAAAAGCTGGAGGAGCCCCTGTTATATAGGAATTACAGAACCTCTTTAACACCGTCCTTCACAGTGGGAGAACTCCAAAGGCGTGGAACGGGAGTTTGGTTGTGCTCTTTTTTAAGAAGGGTGATAAAACCCTCCTTAAAAATTATAGACCCATCTCGCTCCTGAGCCATGTCTAGAAGCTGTTCTCACGAGTGGTCACGAACCGTCTCGCCAGGAGACTCGACGAGTTCCAGCCGCCGGAACAGGCCGGGTTTCGCAGAGGATATGGCACCATAGACCACATTAACACAGTGAGGCAGATTATACAGAAGTCCGAAGAGTATAATCAGCCCCTGTGTCTGGCCTTTGTGGACTATGAGAAGGGCTTTGACTCTGTCGAAGCATGGGCTGTTCTGGAATCCCTACAGCGATGCCAAGTAGACTATCGTTATATCGAGGTGCTGAGATGTCTGTACGAAGGCGCCACCATGAGTGTCCAAGTACAGGGCCAGCAGTCTAAACCCATCCAATTGCGCAGAGGAGTGAGACAGGGGGATGTTATATCCCCGAAATTGTTCACAAGCGCGTTGGAAGATATGTTTAAGACGCTGGACTGGAAAGGAAAGGGCATTAACATCAACGGCGACTACATCTCACACCTGCGATTCGCAGATGACATAGTCTTAATGGTGGAGTCGCTAGAGGAGCTGAACCAGATGCTGGACGGCCTAGCTGCAGCCTCGCGACGTATTGGTCTTGGCATGAATTTGGATAAAACCAAAGTCATGATCAATGGCCACATTGATCCAATACCGATCGCCGTACATGGTCACCCTCTCGAAATCGTTTCCGAATACACTTACCTCGGGCAGATTCTACAGTTAGGTAAAAACTATTTCGAGAGGGAGGCCAGGAGGAGGATCCAGCTGGGCTGGGCAGCGTTTGGGAAACTACGCCGAGTCTTCTCGTCATCCATGCCGCAATGCTTGAAGACGAAAGTTTTCAATCAGTGCGTGCTACCCGTCATGACCTACGGAGCCGAGACATGGACACTCACGGTAGGGTTGGTCCACCAGTTCAAAGTCGCTCAGCGAGCTATGGAGAGAGCTATGCTCGGAGTTTCTCTGAAGGATAGAATTCGTAACGAATATATCCGACAGAGAACTAAAGTCATCGACATAGCTCAGAGAATTAGCAAGCTGAAATGGCAGTGGGCTGGCCATATCGCGCGAAGAACCGACAACCGCTGGGGTAAGCGTGTTCTTGAGTGGAGACCGCGACTCGGCAAACGTAGTGTAGGACGCCCTTTGACCAGGTGGGATGACGATCTGCTAAAGACTGCAGGCAGATGCTGGATGCGGCAAGCTGAAAACAGGGCGCTAATGCGCTCTTTGGGGCAGGGCTATGTCCAGCAGTGGACTATTATAGCCTGATGATGATGATGATGGTGATAGGTTGCGGAGGCTAGTAATAAAACTAGCAAAGTGATTGGTATGATCACTTTTAAAAAGTTATTTTTAGTGCCCACACTTATGTATGGAAGTGAAAGTTGGGTATGGCAAAAGAAGCATGAGAGCAGAATAAATGCTGTAGAAATGAGAGCGCTGAGAAGCATATGTGGTGTGACTCTGAAAGATAGAATAAGGAATAGTGTGATTAGAGAGAGATGCGGCATGAAAGTAGATATAGTAACAAGAATAGAAAAGGGTATGTTAAGCTGATTTGGAATATGGATAGAAAGAATGGACGAGGAAAGACTGACTAAGAAAGTTTATAATGCTTGTGTGAATGGAACAGTCGCAAGAGGAAAACCTAGGCGAACGTTTCTCGATCAGATCGGAGGCGTTCTGAACAAAGGCTAGGTTAAGAGCACCTTGAACCGACGGGCGTGTATGAGGAATGTGATGAAATTGAATGAAGCCAGAGAAGTGTGACAGGATCGTAGCAAAAGGAAATCCGTAGTCACTGCCTACCCCTCTGGGAAACAGGCATGAAGCTATGTATGTATGACTTTTAAAAATCATGTAAGTGAGGGTCAGCCAATAGCTGCCGAAGATCTTCAGGAATAGATTAAGCCGTAAGTGTGTGATTTCGTATATACGGCTATATATGATATCATGCGTCTATATTATATTGTTTTTCTTATAAACAACCAACTAGAGCAATAGTTTCTTATTTTTAATTTGTGTTCATGTCTTAGACATGTTAAGCGTTCCCATAAAATACAACCTTTTTTTTAACATTCTATCGGTTTGCTATTTCGATGATTAATGAGGCTCAGGGAATATTCTATTTGAAACTATTTATTTACTTTATTTTTTACTAGTTTTTCCCGCGGCTTTGCTCGCGTTAATTTAGTATTTGACAATCAATTCGGGTTGTACTCTGCTTGTAATAATATAATTCAATCATGATTTGAAAGACACGTGGCGCCATCTATTATAAGAAGAACGTTATTGTTGTTTTCCTCGGGAACAGAATATTTTTTTCAGGGTAAAAGTTAGCCTATGTCCGTTTCTGTACACCTGACAACATATATGCAAAATTTCAGGATGATCGGTTCAGTAATTTAGGCGTGAAAAGGTAACAAACAAACAAACAAACTCATTTTCGCTTTTATAATATTAGTTAGAAAGTTCGGATTTTAAAACTTTATGCACAAAATAGTGGCGGACTTAATGCCAAGGTCATTATCTACCAGTCGACCTTAGGGGTGAAGCAGAGATAAAAAGAAGTAGGTGCATACAGTAACGCGAAAAATACATGTAAATATACTAAAGAATATCACAATAGTAATTATATATTACATAATATATACATACCAATAAACATATTATATAATCTAAATAAAATATATACAAAATATATATATATATATATATATACATATGTATCTATATATATGAAGATACATGCATACATACATACATAACTATATACACATATACATACGTATCATATTACTGATGAGATGAATCCGATAACCTGTCGAGGAGAGCACGCACTTTTACCTTGAAATTGTAACGGTTTGTGGCCATCCTGACTTCGTGAGGGAGTGTATTCCATAGTATAACGGACTGGACGAGGAAGGAAGAATGCAGGAAACCAGATGTATGGGAGGGACAAAGTAAGAGGAGGTTATTGCTAAAACGAAGATTTCTATCATGACTGGAACACAGGTATTGGAAAAGGCAGGTTAAATAAGTGGGGGCATTTGGTGAGGTTAAAATAGAAAATAGTGTTGTAAGAACACGCAAACTACGGCGTTGACGAATGGGTAACCATTCTAAAGAGGATCTATAAGATGAATACCTAACTTCCTAACTAATATTATAAAAGCGAAAATGAGTTTGTTTGTTTGTTACCTTTTCACGCCTAAACCACTGAAACGTTCATCCTGAAGTTTTGCACATACGTTAACAGGTGTACAGAAACGGACATAGGCTATCTTTAATTCCGAAAATAATTACTGTTCTCGAGGAAAACAATAATAACGTTCTTATGATAATAGATGGCGCCACGTGTCTTTCGAATCATGATTGAATTATATTATTACACAGATTACAACCCGAATTGACTGTCAAATTCTAAATTAACGCGAGCGAAGCCGCGGGCAAAAGCTAGTATGGTCATATTTACGAAGATTATAAATAAATCTAATGCAGTTATTTAGAAGTCCGTCATATTAATTAAGTAGTAGTTAAATTATATACATTTAAGTTAGCTTCTCACAAACAGCATTGCATACAATCATGACAACTTTTAAGTCGTCAGCAAAAATATTACTGTCCGGTTTGGCTTTCACGAGAGTACTAAGCGCGGAGAGTGTGTAAGTACTCTCCACGCCGGCGCCGGTGATGTAGGCCATGCCATGTTAACAGTAGGTAAAGTTAGGTTAAAAAATCACCAGCGGGGGCCGTAAGGCCGGGGCGGGGTGCGTAGGCGTCCTGCCCAGTCGGGCGGTTTTGGGGCGGGTGGATCGGTCCAGCATGGGCCCCCATCCGGCCCAACACGGGGGGGATAGAGGAAGAAAACCTCTTTAAAAAATCACCAGTGGGGACCGTAAGGCTGGGGCGGGTTGCCTTGGCGTCCTGCCCAGTCGGGCGGTTTTGGGGCGGGTGGATCGGTCCAGCATGGACCCCCATCCGGCCCAACACGGGGGGGATAGAGGAAGACAACCTCTCTAAAAAATTACTAGTGGGGGCCGTTAGGCCGAGGTGGGAAGCTCGGGTTTCCTGCCCAGGCAGGCGCTCTTGGGGCGGGTGGATCGGTCCAGCATGGACCCCCATCCGGCCCAACCCGTAATCCTGAACTGACAGGACCGGGGGCCTTCGGGCTGCGAGGAAGAAAACCTCTATAAAAATAACCCAAAGCTTAAGCTTTGTGGCCCGGCGAGGGGCTGTATGGCTGGGGGGAACCCAGTCATTAGGGCCACCCCAAAAACTTATGAATGTCGGCATTAAACGGAAAACGACCCCAGGAGGGTACCGGGCGCGCCGCGCCCGGAGAATCCCTCACGGAGCCATCTGGCTTCGTCAGCCCCTCGTACTCTGGGGGGGGCAACCGCCATTCCAGCGCAGTGCCGCGCGAAATATCCGGCACCGAAGTTTCCGCAGGGTCAAATTCTGACTCTGCGATGAGCGTTGCCTTGGGCTCCGGCCCGAACAAGGTGACGCTAGCCGGGAAGCGCAAGCGCAGATCTCGCCACGTCGAGTCCGACTACGGCGAGTCTAGCGCGGCGCCGACACCCAAGGTGGGAACTTCCCGAAGGGGCAGAGCTCGACCCGGCACACCAGGTCCTCACGGCCCGGCGAAGGTGACTCCGACTCCGGGCGAACTTGTCGGCCTGCGCGAGGCCGAAGTTGAGTTAGCGGCTGCCCAAAAGGTGGCCGCCCGTGAAGAGAGGCTCGCGGCAGAGGAGGCTCGAGTTGTTGAGTGGGCGAGGAGAGTTAGGGACATCTCCGTATCCTCCGGCTCGAGACCAGCGTCCAGGGTGGACGTGGAGCTCGCCGTTGAAGAATTGCCTATGGAGCAACTCAACGAGCGGCTCAGATTGGCGGCGTCCTCAGTGAGGTCCGTCGCTGGCCTGTCAAAGGGCCTCAAGGGCACATCGCAGAAACAGCTTAAAGAGGCTGTTTCTGTGATTCTCGATGTGGGCGAGGCCCTATCGAATAGGACTTCATTGGGGGAGGAGGCCAAGCTGCGGGCCGCAAACAAGCGGCTCACGGACGAGGTCGCCTTCCTTAAACGTGGCCAGGAGGAGCTCCAAGCGGAGACTCAGAAACTCCGGGAGGAGCTCCTCAAAGTGAGTATTGCGGCGGCGCTTCCACCTGCCGCGCCGGTCCTGCCGCCGGCCGCGCCGGCCTCGGCCGCTGCGTCGGATGAACGGCTGGAGCGCGTGCTGAGGGAGGTCACCGGGCTCAGTGCGCGGTTCTCGGCCCTAGAGGGCAGAGTGTTGCGTCCTCCACTCGCGGCGGAAACAAGGAGAGCCTCGACTGCGCCGGCCGCGCCTGCTGCCACATTCGCAGCGGTGGCGGCGGAACAGGGATCCGGTGCGTGGCCATCATTGGCGCCCAGAGCTTGCCAGGACAGGACTGTGCCTGGTCGGGCTCGGTCCGGCCGAGCCGCTGGGGCGAAGAGGGGAGGGAAGGAGCCTGCAAAAGCGGCAAAGGCGCCGCCCCCGCCGCTGCCTCCGAAACATGTCACGGCTGCTCGGCCGGCCGCCGGAGCCCGCGAGGGCGAATGGCAGGTAGCCGGGGCCAAGGAGGCAGAGGGGAAGAAGAGGCGAAAGCGGAACCGGGGCCGCAGACGCCGGGAGAAGCGGGCGGCCAAGGCGGCTGCCCAGTTGCGCGCTCCCCGCTCGACCGCCGTGGTAATGACCATGCAGCCCGGGGCGGAGAAGCGGGGCGTCACATACGCGGCCCTACTGACCAAAGCCAAGGCTGACATCAACCTTGGCGAGCTCGGCATCACTGGCATCCGGTGCAAACCCACGCTCACTGGGGCCAGACTACTGGAGGTGCCCGGCGCTGCCAGTGTCGAGGCCGCGGATGCTCTCGCTGCTAAGCTGAGGGCATCGCTCGATGAGGTGGACGTCCGGGTCACCAGGCCAGTGAGATGCGTCGATCTCCGCGTCATGGGCCTGGATGACTCGGTCAGTGCCGAGAAGTTGGTGGGCGCCGTGGCTAGGGCCGGAGACTACCCACCGGAAACGGTGAGATCCGGGCCGATTAGGCCCGGACTAAACCAAATGGGAACGGCCGTCGTTACCTGTCCTGTAACGGCGGCCAAAAATATTGTAAATGGGGGGAAAAGACTCCTCGTCGGGTGGGTTTCGGCGCAGGTTAAGCTCCTGGAGCCGAGGGCCCTGAGATGCCACCGCTGCCTGGCGGAGGGGCACGTCGAAGTTCGGTGCACCGCGCAGGTAAACTGTGCCGGCCGGTGCTACCACTGCGGCCAAGAGGGCCACATAGCCAGGAGCTGCACGTCCGCTGCGCACTGCATCATCTGTGCGGCGGCGGGCCAGCCAGCCGAACATCGGGCTAGCAGTAGAGCCTGCGCCGCGCCCAAAAACAGCAAGGGCAAAGCGGCAGGCCCACCCGACGGGGAAGTCCCATTGGAAGCGGCCCCACTTGATGCCGCGTCCGAACCTGTGGGTGAAGCGGTAATGGAAATCAATTAATGGCTCCATGCCGCTTCCTCCAGGGAAATTTAAACCAATGCGCCAATGCTCAGGATTTGCTGCTCCAGAGTATGGCGCAGTGGCAAATAAACATCGCCGTGGTCGCCGAGCCGTACTTTGTCCCGCCCAGGGGGGATTGGGTGGGAGACCTGTGCGGCTTGGTGGCCGTGATTGTTAGAGCTGGCGCCGGCACTCCGCTCCCTGAGAACATCATCAGAGGGTCGGGGTGTGCGGCGGTTTTCGTCGCCGGGATAGCCGTGGTGGGGGTTTATTTTTCACCCAACCGATCTCTCGCCGAGTTCGAGGTCTTCCTCGGAGACCTGGACGCAGTCGTCCGTCGTTTCCACCCTCACCCCGTTTTAGTCCTCGGGGACTTCAACGCCAAGTCTACGGCTTGGGGTTCCCCGTCTACGGACGCGAGGGGGGAGGTGTTGGAGGAGTGGGCCTTAACATCTGGCCTGCTCGTTCTCAACCGGGGCAATGCCCACACGTGCGTGCGTCAGCGGGGCGGTTCGATTGTGGACATTTCGTTCGCAAGCCCCGCTCTAGCGCGTCGTGTTGTCGGCTGGCGTGTGGAACAGGAGGTGGAGACCTTGTCGGACCACCGGTACATTCGGTTCGACGTCTCCGCCCAGATCTCGAGTGCGCCGGCCCCTGTGGGCCCCGGTTGGGAAGGTCCGCGCTGGGCATTGAGTAAGCTCAATAGGGAGGCCCTCCTGGAGGCCTCTATCGTGCAGGCCTGGGCTTCTGTGCCCGACAGGCCTGCCGACGTAGAAGCAGAGGCTGATTGGTTTCGGGAGGGCTTGTCACAGTGCTGTGACGCGGCGATGCCCAGGGTGAAGTCGCGCCCTGCAAAGTGTCAGGTGTACTGGTGGTCAGCCGAGCTCGCGCAACTTAGGGGCGCGTGCATGGCTGCCCGGCGCCGGTATGCCAGACACCGACGTAGGCGTCGCCGCGACCAGTACGCGGCTACTAGAGAGGAGGAGCTGTACGAGGCGTACAGGGCGGCCAAGAAGACGTTGCAGCTGGGTATCCTGCGGGCAAAATCATCCGCCCGCGAGGAGCTGCTGGCGACTCTGGATGCGGACCCATGGGGGCGTCCCTACCTTATGGTAAGGGGCAAACTACGCTCCTGGGCTCCCCCGCTGACCCAGAGTCTCCGGCCCCAGTTGCTGGAGGACATGGTGGTCGCTCTGTTTCCCGAAAGGGGAGAGCACGAGCCTCCGCCTATGGCTGCGCCTCCTCCGGTGCCAGAAGCGGACCTGACGACGGACGACGATGTGCCCGAGGTAACCCGGGTGGAAATGAGGGTGGCGGTGCAGAGGCTGCAAGCCAAGCGCACCGCCCCGGGCCCAGACGGCATTTCAGGCCGTGCATGGGTCCTAGCCCTCAAGGCCCTCGAGCCCCGACTAAGGAGCCTGTTCAGCGCGTGTCTGGAGCGGGGCCAATTCCCGGACAGGTGGAAAACCGGGAGAATGGTCCTGCTCCGGAAAGAGGGGCGCCCGGCGGACAGTCCGTCCGCCTACCGGCCCATTGTGTTGCTCGACGAGGTCGGAAAGCTGCTTGAAAGAGTCGTGGCTGACCGCCTTGTCGGGCATCTGGTTGATGTGGGACCGGATCTGGCGGACAACCAGTTCGGTTTCCGTCGTGGGCGCTCCACGGTCGATGCGATCGCACGCGTGAAGGCTCTGGCGGAGGGAGCAGTCTCACGGGGAGAGGTGGTGTTGGCGGTGTCTCTCGACATCGCCAACGCGTTCAACACCTTGCCCTGGAACTGCATAAGGGAGGCACTGCTTTACCATCAGGTGCCGACCTACCTCCGTCAAATTGTCGGGGCGTACCTGACGGCGAGGGCCGTCGTATACCCGGGTTCGAGCGGGTGGTCTCGGCGGGAGATGTCGTGCGGTGTTCCACAGGGTTCGGTTCTCGGCCCGCTCCTGTGGAACATCGGATACGACTGGGTGCTGCGCGGTGTGCTCCTCCCCAGCGTAAGCGTAGTCTGCTACGCGGACGATACGCTCGTCCTCGCTCGGGGAGCGACGCACCGGCAGGCGGCTGTCCTGGCAACGGCAGGGGTCGCGCATGTCGTGGGGAGGATCCGGCGGTTGGGCCTTGAGGTGGCGCTGCACAAATCCGAGGCTCTATTCTTTTACGGGCCTCGGAACGCGCCGCCAGAGGGAGTCCACATCGTGGTGGGAGGCGTCCGCATCGGCGTCGAGAAATCGATGAGGTATCTGGGCCTCATTCTCGACGGCCGATGGGCCTTCGGAGAACACTTTCGAAGGTTGGCCCCTAAATTGATGGGCGCGGCCGCAGGGTTGTCGCGGCTGCTACCCAATCTGGGGGGGCCAAACGCCTCATGCAGGAGGCTCTTCATGGGGGTCGTGCGGGCGATGGCCCTATACGGGAGCCCCATCTGGGGGCATAACCTGACGGCACGTAACGCCGCCATGCTGCGGAGGCCGCAGAGGGTGATGGCCGTCAGGGCCGCGAGGGGGTACCGTACGATCTCCTTTGAGGCGGCAAGCCTCCTGGCCGGATCACCGCCCTGGGACCTAGAGGCCAGACTTCTCGCGTCGCTCTACCAGTGGCGCGGGGAGGCTCTGGAACGGGGCTTTCAGCCGTTGCCGAGAGAGGTGGAGGCGCGGCGGTCGGAGCTCCGCAGCATCCTAAGGGCGGACTGGGGTGAACGGCTTGCGCGACCGAGTCCAGGGCACGCCGCAATAGCGGCGGTAAGTCCAATCTTGGAGGAGTGGCTGAAGCGGCGCCATGGCGCCCTGACCTTCCGGCTGACGCAGGTCCTCACCGGGCATGGATGCTTCGGGAGGTACTTGTGTCGTATAGGCCGGGAGGAGACGTCTTGTTGTCACCACTGCGGTGACGGCCCCGAGGATACGGCGCTGCACACACTCGTGGAGTGCCCAGCTTGGGAGGAGCAGCGCCGGTCGTTAACCGGGGCACTGGGTGTCCAGGTCCTCTCGCTGCCTGACATGGTTCTGTCCATGGTCCGGAGCGAGGGTGCATGGGAGGCCGCCGTCGCCTTCTGCGAGGCAGTGATGTCCGCGAAGGAGGCGGCGGAACGGGAGAGGGAGCTGGTCTCTCCCCACCCAAACCGCAGGAGACGTCCAGGGCGCCGACGTAGGGCGTTCGCGGACCTCCAGCCACCCTAGGGGGCGGCCTGCGGGTGGTGGACTTGGGCAGTCTGCCGCCCGAGCAGCACAGGCCCGAGGGAGGGGCGTAAGCACCCCGCGCGCCCCCCTCAGTGGAGGGGAGGGCTGTACCATCTAGTCCTCCCCCAAACAGCTGGGGCCCGCCTACCCACGTGGCGGGCCAAGACTTGTCGGTGTCGCGGTGAATGCTAGCGTGAATCCCGTGGCACCGACGCCGGTACCTGAGGAACGTCGTCAGGGGTTTAGTGGGTATGGGGCCGGCCTCTCTGGCTCGAGTCCCACACACCCGCGCCCTGCCCCGGCGCGGACGGTGCGTAAAGGCATTGCCCTGAGGTCAAAAAAAAAAAAAAAAAAAAAAAAGAAAAAAAGGAAGGAAATATTCTGTAACAAATCTTGTCGATTGTTACCAATTGTTGACTGTTATCAGAAGTTAAGCAACGTTACTTAATACGGCAACATATATAATGGATTGTGTTCTGATGAGTTGTTTGAGGTGATGCCCTCAGCTACTTTTTATCATCGCAATTCCCACCGCTCGCCATCGGCAGGGATTTCATTCTCACACCTTACAACCTAATTGGTGCCGCACCAAGCGGTTCCAAAGGAATTTTCGCCCGCGAACGCTCAGGTTGTGGAATGAACTGCCTGCCCAGGTTTTCTCACAAGACTACAGTATGAAGTTCTTCAAAATGGGCGTTTAAAGGTTTTTACAAGGTCGGTAATGCGCAAATATTGCTTCTGGTGTTGCAGGCGTCCATAGGCTACGGTGACCACTTACCATCAGTTGGGCCGTATGCTTGTTTGTCACTTTAGCAGAATAAAAAAAAATTACAACAAATAACTTTTTGCTATCGGATGTTATCCTCTAACACATGGTAACGTTGCTCCACAAAAAGTAGCTGCTGTGTGGATGCTCCTTTACATAAAATCATTAGCTATGTCTAACAATTTTATTTATCTCGAGTGTACCTGAAAACTGTGTCACGTTGATACGGGTAGACATTTCTACATACAATTATAATTTATTCATAGGCTCTCAGACTTACATCTGGACATGTTCCACTCAACAAGTTTGGACATCTTATGGGAATAAATTCTACCCCGAATTGTGAAGATTGTGGCATTGTGGAGGATGTATACCACTTGTTGGTGGAATGTGTCAGGACTGGGGCTGTGAGACAAGAGCTAATGGCAAAATTTCATATAAACTTAATTGATGTGGGTACTTTTCAAACTTTATTGTCCAAACCATTGTCCGAAGGAGCAATTTTACTTTATAGAATCTTAGAATAAGATTAAATAATTATGTTTAGGTTATAATGGGGCTGACGTGGTCTTATTTGTGACTAAAAGCCCCTAAATAAATAAAGAAAAAAAAAAAAAGAAAAAAAAAAATATTTATAGCCTATTTGGAGTCCCATTTCTTTATTTTCTTCTAAGTGTTCATGTGTTGTATGTTTATATAGTGTCACTTCTAGTAAATCTATGAAATTAGCATAATTCAAATAAAATGTAGTACTTCATAAGGTAACGTAATATTTAGATACGTTATTTCAAAAGTCATGTTATATAATCTTATTTTGTAAACAGGCGTTTCATCAGTAATAAAATTCCCATCGATAAAGTGCTTATCTTGTTATATCAATGTATACGATATAATTCAGATGCAGACAAATTGCATATTTTATCTGATAATTACATATTATAAAGATAATTTTATATTCTACTTGACCTTCAGAAACAATGAATTATATAATATATTAAAATGCCATTAAGTGCAATTTAACACAACCAGAAACGCTTAACTTCTCAAGTAAAAAAATGATTTTTAATGACATCTCAACATAATAGATAATTAACGTTTTAGTGTAATACTAAGGTTGTATTGATTTTTATTTTAAACTAGGTTATGCCTGCGGCTTGGCTCGCATTAGTTTAGATTATGACAATAAGCAATCCCTTGGGACTATACTTTTTTCTGGATGAGAGATACCCTATGTCCTTTTCTGTACCCTAAGAACGTGTACGCAAAATTTCACGATGATCGGCCAACGACGTGAAAGCGTGAAAATCAAACTCACATTCGCATTTATAATATTAGTTAGGATTCCTAGAAATAAATACTATGACGCGAGTATCTTTACAAAATTTAAACAACGGACACAAAAAACACCCAGTCGCAGCACAAATATTTGTGGACCACACATTTTTTTGTACTGTGTTAGGATCGAACTCACTACCCTCGGGGCACCGCGCAGGGGCCATGGCAAGGCGATCACATAAGCCATCCATGTATCCCATCCATCCCATCCCATAATCAAAGATATAATTTTTTTATATGCTAACTAAAAATATTGCTTGTGTGAGACATCACAAACATTCAAATAATGGACACAATCAACACCCAGACTCGACACAATTCTTTCACACACAATTTTTTGTCCCGTGTGGGGTATTGACACCTATTTTTATTAACACGCTTTTATTAGTTTCACCTGTATGTTTGTCTGTATGTAACCGACTCCTTTGAGCTCGATTTTGACCCACTTCAAACGGTCAGATTTCATTTAAACGTTGTAGACATACCGACGACCGATGACAATACAATAATTAAAAAAAAAAATAGTAGTTTGAAAAAACTAATAAAAACACGTTTTCTTTAAAAAAAACAAATTAAAAAGTAGAAAATAATTTAATAGTTTTAATGTAAAAAAGCGTGGGGTGCTTTCTAAGATACTTTGATAACCTCCACACCACGCTTTTTTACATTAAAATTATTAAATTATTTTTCTACTTTTTAGTTTGCTTTTTTTAATAAAGCGTTTTTGTTTTAGTTTTTTAAACTATTATTTTTTAATTTTAACATCACTCATTTGTATTACCACAATAACTGAAATAAATATTTTGTATTTGTATTTCATACGATATCAAAACGACTACTACATTCTTCCATACATTAACAAGAAACAAATACCTGCATAACAAAATCAGGATCATCTTTCAAGCACTGGAGTATTATTTTGCCGAGATGGAACCGATCACTTGGTATCCCAGACTCGGCGACAATCCTTGACGTTATCTCAGCCACAAACATATGCACCCAATCATTACCGAAACACTTTTCAGCCATTACGAGACACGTTTTCTAGAAACTAATTAAATTGATAGTTGTACAATGCGTCTAACTTGTCAACTGTTAGGCTTGCACTAAAGTTGCAACATATTTTCTTTATCAGTTTATTTTAAAAAGATATTAGGCGATTATCACACGGCACCATTCACCGCCGCGCGCCGCGGAGGGCGGTGGCGGTAAAGCGGATTTCGTAGCGGTTAGGTGGTTTACGCGCCTGTCCGCGCGGATGGATTTAACGCGGTTTTGACCAGTTTAATCATTTTTAAATTGCAACACGTCCTGCACCAACGATGATCCGCGCGGTTATGCGGCGTCCCGTGTGTGAGGCGCCGCGCGCCGCCCCTCCGCGAGGACGGCAGTGCGGAGGGGCGGTGGCGGTGAGAGCACCGCTCGACCGCGCGGTCGGGCGGTGTACGTGTGTTAGGCATCAACGGATTTATTAGAGGCCAATGCGACTTGAGCTTCTCCAGCTACCACGGCGGTGCGCAGTGCCGTATGTTAATCGCCTTAGATGTGTTTCATATCGCTCAACAGTGATAGGAGGCGATGTAATGCACCATAGTACGCGAGACAACTGAGAGTAGATTGCCCTTCACTCGCAGTATGTTATTTTAGTACTGCTTATTTGTGGTGTAAGTGGTCGCCTCGACACCGCCTCTGCGCTGAGTGATGTGGTTTCGATGTCCACAGGGACAAAAAATTGTGTGATCCACAATTATTTGTTTTGGGTCTGGATGCTTTTTAACCGACTTCAAAATAAACGACGAAGTTATACGCGAACATAAAAAAAATATATACGATGGAATTGAGAACCTCCTCCTTTTTTGAAGTCGGTTAAAAAGGAGGAGGTTCTCAATTCGTCCGTATGTTTCTTTTTGTTTTTTTGTTTGTTACCTCATATCTTTTTCTAGGTGATCCGATTTTGATGATTCTTTTTGTATTTGAAAGCTGGTGCTTTCCATTTAGTTCAATTTAATTTTGATCAAGATCTGACCATTAGTTTTCAAGTTATTCTTAATAATGCGTACTTGGTTGACTTCGGCTACATTGATGATGTTCTAATTTTTGGCAACAACAAAATAAACAACTGTGTAGGATGGCTTGAAAGCCTCGTAGTGTTTCAAGGTAGCCCCATAAATTTTTGATTACTTATTTTCGTTAAATTATTTATTGTTGCAATATTTTAAAAATTATACCGGTGGCTTCCTCCTTTCTTCTCTTCTATCTATTATGCCGTGCCCGACAGGGTCCATATTTGGTGTTATATTATTTTTTTGTAACAACATGTAGTAGGTACATATGGAGAGCAATAAAGCATTGATATTGAAATTGACAGTAACTTTTGAAAGCACGGATGGTGTAGTGGTTTAAGTAGTCGCCTGGCCACTGCCGTCGCACCGACTGTTGCGGGTTCGATCCGCACACGGAACAAAAATTTGTGTGATCCACAAATAGTTTTTTCCAGTCTCGGTGTTCTTTTAATAATAATAATAAATTATTTTATCATCCATAGTTACCAATATACCAGTCCATCAAACACCCATACCCATAGCCCATATATTAGAATCCATACGTAGCAATAGTCCTACGCCTGCTGCGGCTAGTGCCGCTGTAGGTGTTCCATCCCACCTTTGATTAAAACTCTCGAAGGGCCTCTTCACGTTGGACCCATATCTCCGTGTAAGCCTCCCAAATGGCCGGGTATTTTCCTAACGTATTAGGAATATACCCGTGAAAGAGAAACAAATAATAATAATGTTTAATTTCAGTTAAGTTACACATATATTAACATTTACTGTGACAGCCACACTAGGCACAGCCTGTGTCGTGGCCATCAAACTACACGGATTAACATATACCTAGAACTTAACTTTTACAAATAGCTAATATGCATGAATAAATAGATGTGCGAGTGGTATGAGTGAGTGAATGTTTGGGTTAGTAATGGTGAGTATGTATGATAGTGTGTGAGGTATGGTGTGTGTGTGTGTATGTGTGTGTGTGTCTACGTCTAGAGCGGTACATTTAAATAATGGTTTTAAGGAGTTTTCCGTGTAATTTAGGCTAGCTATAAATTCTTTAACTTTCTTTGTGTCCGTTGTTCGATTGCTTATAAAGTCCGCTGCGATACAGACATTATTCCTAGGACAGGTAGAGAAGTATAAATTTAAAAAAAAGGGAAGCTCATTGACGGTTTACCAGATTCGAGACTCGAACCCAAGACATAATACACAACAGTTGCATTCAACGCCTAGACATAATACTAAACTCCGTGAAGCAACTGAAAATTTCGTGCCAGAAGAACCTAAGAACAGTTTACTCGACCCGGCATTCAAAACCTCATACACAGCAATTGCGTCATCGACACTTAAATACTAATCTAATGTTATAAATACAAGTATTGTTCAAGCATTTTTACTGGGTACCAAAAAAAAAAAGTACGTTAAATTAAACTACTTTTACTAACATAATATATATACAAATTATTTACAAGAAATATAAACTAAAGAGAAAAACAACAAAATTAAAAAGCGTAATAATTTTCTTCCGCATCGTCGGCGTCGTCTAATTTTCCTCCTCATCGTCGTCAATTGGCAACGCGTCCAGAAGATTGACAGCATTGCCCCACGTTGAATGGCAATATTTATACTTGTGCAAAGAAAATACCAGCCCTCTGGTCACGTGATGCGTTGATCAGCCGCTTAACTAGGTCTCTATAAACAGACCTAGCACTTGGACCACATGGCCCCAGCATTTCGACGACGAAGACAAATGGCTCAAATATGTACTCACCAATACTTTTTATTTCTTAAATACGGTTTTTACTTTTTAAATACGGATTTTAAAATATACAACACGAACAAATCCGTATAAAGTAGTTTAATTTCAAAGAATGCGAGTATTTCTTATGTGTAGTAACAGTAGTAGGGGCTATCCAGGATCCGACTAGGGAAGGGCTTGATCGCGCATGCTCGCTTAGGCACCCTTGGCTCGTGTCTGTGTAGATAATTCAGACTGCCTGGGTCTCAGCTCGGGCGTAGTCGTCAGATGAAACCCAGGTAATCTAAAAATAAATTAATTTGTTCGTTTATGCCTTGAGGCTCGCTCCGAACGGCAATATCACAAATAAATATTAATAATTTATTCGACCAATATATACCTAGCTACTAGATGTTGCGAGCGGCTTACCTTGTCGCGTATTAGTCTAAATATTGTCAAAAAATTTATATCCTACGAGGACTGTACTATTTTTCTGGGTGAAAGGTACTCAATGTTCTTTTCTACACGTTTTTAGAAGTACATCTGATAACATGTAAAAAGGACATTGGGTACAGTTTCTATACTCTTAATATTGGAAATGCATAAGTAGGTTTCTTTGTTTGTTACGCTTTCACGCCTTAATTACTCGACCGATTATCATAAAATGTCGCATACACGTTGTCATGGGTATAAACAGGCAGACAGACAGGACATAGGGTACCTACCTTACATTAAAAAAGGACGGTTGCGGAGGATAGAAATTGATTGACAAAATGTAGTTAACGCGAGCCGCGGGCAAAATCTAGTATTAATTAAATGTTATAAATACAGACTAGGGGATATTTAGGGCGTAGCTTTACCGCGCATGCGCGTCTAGACACCCTCGTCGCGCGTCTGTCTAGATAATTCAGACTGTCTGGGTCTCAGCTCGGGAACGGTCGTCAGCTGAAACCCAGGCAATCTTACTAAATAAGTAATCTAAAAAAACTGCTTGTATGGCGTAGTAGATTTAGTGGTCGCTTTGCACTGTCATGCACTGAGTAGGTATTATGGGCTCGATCACGAGACAATAATTTGTGATAAATAGGTGTTGCAAATTTAGGTGTTCTTTTTGTCCGTTGTTTGAACCGACGCGGCGGGCGTGTATGGGGAATGTGATGAAAGTGAATGAAGCTAGACAAGTGTGTCAGGATCGTAGCAAATGGAAATCCGTAGTCTCTGCCTACCCCTCTGGGAAACAGGCGTAAAGTCCTCCGTGACACAAGAATTACTCCAAAAGCGGCAGTTTCCTTTTAAAAAAGAAATAAATAAGAGGTAATATTAAGGGTGAGATAAAGAGGTGTTAGTTCTTGTTATGGTTTCCTTTTGATGATACTGAAAAGTTTAAAGATAAAGATAAAGATAAAGATAAAGATTGTTTATTTGTCACAACATGTGTAAATTTTGGTATTATGTTACATATTATATATATAGAGTTTCAACATGTTCTGTCCATTCCTAGACATGCAAATATTGAATTAATAATAACAAAGTAGGCCTTTCAAATTAATAGGAAATTAAATAACATTATTATATAAATTGACAGTTAAGAAACAACATTATTATTAACATGTCAATGTAATATAGCCTATAAAATTATACGGAAAAAATGAATGTCAGATATAGTAGTAATAATTATGTCCAAATTTACAACAATGTCAAAATTTAATATATATGTTACAAATTCAAGTTAATTAGGAAATTAATATAATTATATAAATTAACAATTATGAAACAACATTATTAATAACATGTCAATGTTAAAATCATACAGAAAAAAAAAAAATAATGTCAGTTAAAATAGTAATAATTATGTCCAAGTTACAACAATGTCAAAATTTAATATTTATGTCACAATTAAATAGGCAACAATTACATTACATAATGCTTTTATCATTGAGGAACTCGTCTATAGTATAATAACATTTGGTTGTCAGAAGTGCCTTTACAAAGCGTTTAAATTGTGTTATATTGAGGGCCTTGCATGAATTAGGTAATCTGTTATAGATTTTTGGAGCCATACAGAAAGTACTTTTATTTAAGAGTGTTGTATTTGCAGTGTGCATACATAATTTATTGTCATCACGGCGACTGCGAACGGTTACGTCTGACATTTTTGGGAAAAGGTGTGGGTTAGTTTTTACGAACACTGCAGTTTCATAAATGTATAGACTCGGCAACGTTAAGATGTTATGTTGAATAAAGTGCAATTTACAAGTGTCTGTGACTTGTATCCCAAACATGGTTCTTGTGCACCTCTTTTGCAGTTTGAACACATTTAATTTGTGGACAGAATTGCCCCAGAACATTATGCCATATCTTAGTATGGGTTCAATGAGACCATGGTACGCAATCAGCAAAGCTGGTAAATTTACTAATGGAGCAAGTTTATAAAGCGCATATGATCGGGTGCTAATTTTTTTGGATAACTCCTCAATATGAGCTTTCCAGTTCAACTGTTTGTCTATGACTAATCCTAGAAACTTTGCATTATCTACATCACTTATAATGTCATTATTGTACTGTACTTTAAGCTGATTGTTTTTCGGTCTTTGGCTAAAGTGCATGACATGAGTTTTCTTGAAATTTATTTTTAAGTTGTTATTGTGCATCCAGTCTATTATTGCAGAAAATGCGTGGTTAATATCACGTTCATAGTGATCTAGTGACTTGCAAGCTACTGTTAGTGTGCTGTCGTCAGCAAAGAGAGTCATAGGTTGCTCAGTTGATCTGGGAAGATCGTTAATATAAATTATAAACAATAATGGACCTAGCACGCTCCCTTGTGGGACTCCATACGCTACAGTCCGTTCGTGTGATGTACTTGTAAATTGCTTTTTATCGTTAAAAACAATTCCTTCGACAACCGTGTATTGTTTTCTATTTATCATATATGACATAAGCAAATTTAGGATGTTACCCCTGATACCATAACGATACAGCTTATTTTTGAGGATTGTATGGTCTACATGATCAAACGCCTGCGTCATGTCGCAGTACACCGCACACACGGGGTTTCTCTTGTCCATGTTTGTTATTGTCTGATGTAAAAAGTCATATGTGGCCATATTGATAGACATATTGTTCCTAAAACCCTTCTGCTCTTTCGAGATAATACCAAAATGTTCCAAGTAACTGTATACTTCCCTATGTATGTATTTCTCAAAGATTTTAGAAAATGTAGGTAAAAGTGCTATCGGCCGGTAGTTTGACATAAGGTCTTTGTTTTCTTTTTATGAATTGGTTTGATAATGGACACTTTCAATCGCTCTGGAAATACTCCTTGACTTATACATAAATTTAATATGTGACTAAGATGGTTACTGATAAGACTATCAACTAATTTAATAACTTTAGTGGAGATGCCATCATAGCCTACACTATTGGTATTTTTTAGATTTTTTATAATGCTTAGAATATTTTGCGGTGTACTAGGGGCCATGAACATAGATTCACTTTTATTGGGTATAGCAAAAGCCGGTTGTGTAGATGTCATGGGAACTGGTTGAATTTTATCTATAAAAAAGTCATTAAAGCTATTTGCTATCAGAGTAGGGTCCGTTATGGTTTTATTGTTCACTGTTATTTTTTGTATTGTTTGTTTTGGGACATTTAATTTATTATTATTAATTATTTGCCATGTAGATTTCATTTTATTATTAGATACATTAATTTTATGTATATTTTGTGACTTTTTAGTAAGATTTATAATTTTTTTAAACAACTTTGAGTAATTAATATAAGCTAACTTATTAGAATGAGATGGTTTTATTCTACTCGTCCATAGGAGTCGTCTTTTGTTCTTGCTGCAAATTCGAATACCCTTCGAGATCCATTTAAGCGGTTTAGTTGCTCGGATTGTTACAAATTTTAAGGGAAAGCAAAGTTTATAAATTAGTTGAAATAGATCAAAAAATAAATTGAATGCTGTATTGGCATCATCAGTCCAATAAATTTCAGAAAATGTCAAGCTATATATTTTTTAAACCTTTTTACATTTTCAGACGAGTAATCAGTTTGCTCTTTACGCCATTTATTTAGAATGTATGTATGATTCACTGGACATCTCAGAATTTGAGCTGTATGATCAGACAGCGCTAATTCAACTACCTCAGCGCGCCAAGACTTATGAAAATTGTGTGCAAAGTTGTCAATACATGTTTGGCTTGTCAATCTTGTTGGTTGCTCTAGAGACAGTATTAAATTAAAATGAAGTAATAGGCACTTAAGTTCTAAGGTTATACAGTTATTTTTCAATACATCTATATTAAAATCTCCTGCTAGCACAATGTTTTTGTATTTTTCCTATTTAATATTGTAAGCAATTGTTCAAGTTTCTTAAAGAATAATTTAATGTTTGCTGCTTTAGGTACCCTGTATAAGCATACTATTACAATTTTATAGTATACTAGTTCAACCGCACAGCACTCGAATATACCATTTATTGATAGTATTGCAACCTCGGGTAGTTCTTTCACTATATGTCCCAGTTTTACCAATATACATGCTCCTCCTCTAGCACTGCTTGTTCTGCAATAGTGAGCAGCTAAAGTGTAGTTAGGGATGTACAGATGAGATACATATTCTGGCATCATAAAGTGTTCAGTTAAACATACTACATCCAAATATTTATTTTTATTTTCAAGTTCAGTTAAACACACAGATAAAGCTTCTGACTTATTTATTAAGCCTGCAATGTTTTGATGCAGTATATACAGAGACTTAGTGACGAAAAAAATTATCATTATGTATATTTGTCGGGCTACAATCATTATTTTTATTCAATTTCCTGCACTCATCCATTTGGTTATTATTATTAGTACATTCTAGAGTCACATATTCAGGCTGTAAAGACATGCAGTCAATTAAATATTTTAGATTTTCAAATATATTAATCATCCCATTATTGTTAAGAACTCCAGTATATTTTTGGAACATGGTATAATCATAATTCAGGTATAAGTTAGAATCTAATACCATTGCATAATCATAGATATTTATATCATGATATAATACATTATTAAAAATCTCTATTCGCCAGTTGAACATAGCACTATAATTGTTACATTTGAATGTGGGTAAACACAATATTACATTAGTATGCTTTAGTTTTAATAACTTATTCCGAATATAAGTAACTATTTCTGAATAATTGTAGGTGGTTTTGAAGTCTTCGCTGCCTATAAATATAACACAAAAATCATTCAATGTAAAGTCTTTCAATTTAGATTCTAGGTTTTCCATAAGTTTATATAATCTGCAGTAGGGTGAGAGATAATGACATATATTATAGTCAGGGAAAGTTCCATCTGATATATTTATAATCTTATTAGATTTAATGCTACTTATAATACATAGTTTTTTTTTCTTTGACAGTGTCAACTGAGGTGATTCACTATCTTGGGTTACCAGTCTTTCATGTTGGGTCAGTTTTGAGACTTGAGATTCAGCACATTTAGGGGTTGAGAGGGATGATACACTTTGTCTTTGTGTCATTTTTGTAAGTTTGCTTGGTGTAGCTAGCTTGATATTCTTGGTCGGTGTAAGCATTTCTGTGGTTATTCTTTTTGTGGCTTTTTTCATTAGTTCCTGTTTTGTAGACAAGGTTTTGATGGTGTCCTTAAGATCTGTATTTTCTAAGGATAAATTATTAATTTCCTGATGAGCAGATTCCAGTTCCAGTTTTAACTTTTCAATTTGTTGCTTCAGTTCAGGAATTTCATCATCATTCTCACCATCAGATAAATCAACTAAGCTTTTTGAAGCCATATCTATTAAAGAATTGCTTAAATTTTCACTCTCAGATAGTGATTTGTTCCGCTTTTTGCGCAGTGTTATATTTTCAAAAAAATTCATCTTTGGTAGTTCGCTTCTCGGTGGATCATTTATTGTAATAAAATTTATTCATAAAATGAAATTATTCCTATTTGTAGTGCATTAAATTATTTGTTTCATTTCAAAGCGAGTGAGGATACAGGTAGCGTCCTCTATATCAAATTGTAATCAATATTCCCAGCTTTATGGATAAATGTGTTGTTGAAATCGTACCTAGTTTGGCTATCCGCTTACAGATGTCGTAGTGATATTATGCGCAATTATTCCATACAAAGTGCTACCATCTATTGAACGTCTTATGAAAATATTTGTCATAACGATTCTCAATTCAAATCATTGGTTGTAACTTTTCGACACTTGAGGTGTACGATGATTTGCAGAAAAGTGATATTAATTATTATATTTCTGTAATAATTCTGTTAATTTACGTTGGCACAGAGGAGTTTTCACTGACAATAACAATTTCATTTACCTGCAGCTGTAGTTAAGGATTGTTTATAGATTTTGAAGTCACTTTTCACTAGGTTCTATTTCTTCAAATAACTTTTTTCTCGATTGTTAGTTTATGTAGATAACGTTTTCACATATGCGTTGATACAGTTTATTTACTATGGCACACACGATTTCACTGTCACTACGTTGTTTCTATTTTTTTATAATAATTAAAGAATCTATTGACACGAACTAGTGTTTACTTAGTAGCGCCCTTTAGAGCTCCTGAATAGTGCGAATTATTATATATATAATTACTGAAAAACTCTATAGCATAGTGGTTAGTGTAACCGACTGCCACGCATGAGGTCGCGGGTTCGATTTCCGCACAAGTCATACATTTGTGTGCATGAACATGGATGTTTGTCTTGGTCTGGGTGTTTCTATGTATAATATGTATGTATTTACAAAAAATGTAAAATGTATATATGTATGTTTATCTATTGTCTAGTACCCATAGTACAAGCTCTGCTTAGTTTGGGCTAGATGGTGTTGTGTGTATGTGGTAGAATATTAGAAAAAAACAATGTTTTCTGTTTCTTAAATTATATTAACAGGACGGCTTTCAAGGGCCGGTCTATTCCAATTTGGTCACCTGCCGTGATTATTGGCATAGGTGACATTTTAGTGTCTAATGTTTACTTATGATGACAATAATCACCTAGGTGTATAGTCGGCTTTTAGGAATAGGTACAGCTAACAATTTTAGTCATAGAAAACAGTAGGTTATCAATTCGTGTATTATGGGTTCAAATAAATCGGGTAAAAAAAAATTGGGTTCTTTATGTTTTTTGCTTAAATGTCTGTGAAGTCCCCCGCAAAACAACGTAATTATTCATAGTGCAGGGGTTGTCGTGCTTAAAAATGATAAATCAATAATTATAATTGTATTTTATTAATAACATAAATTTACATTTATTTTAACTTATGTTAGTCGAGAGTGAGCATTAAGTTATAGGCAGCATTCAACGATTTAACAATCATATTATATTACATAGTATGCACTGTAAATCCATATGTCACTGGTTCATATCCGGCTCGAAGGACCAAAATGTTGGGGATGCGTTCGGGAATGTTTAAAATACTAGATGTTAAAGTAAGAAATATCCGTTTATTATTACTAGCGGTCGCCTAGTGCTCGAAATTCGACCAAAGTTTGCCTGTAAGATACAATATTGCTGATATATGTGTCATTATATATTGATATATGTAACCATAGTTACGCGCTTCAACTGCGTGTGTCAAATGCATGGTTGTGTGCGTGTAGTGTTTTTTCATTAATTTAATGTATTTCTAATGCATATTTTATATAAATATTAGGATTCGTCCCTCCTTCTACATATAAACTTTAACAGTGCCAAATTTCATACTCCTTCGTCTGCGCAATTTTCGTAAAAAGGGGTACAAAGTTTTTGCTTCACGTATTAATATATAGATATATAAAAAGTTTATACTAAAACTGTGACTGTTCATAAAACTGTTCTAAACTAAATGTTGATGTTATTATCTTATTCGGGGGCCGGTCAGTATAGACGTGCGACACTTTGACCCAGTGGGATATCTTTTGTGTCGAAATGTTAATGTTAAAATGTTAGGTAATATTGTGAATGCACCCGGTCGCGACGGTTCCGTAAAGTACACTAATTGATGTTAATGAATTACCTAAGTAATATAATGCGTGGCCGGCCGGGCACAGTTCACGTGTTTGATGTCAGCATTAAATCGAACAGGTATCCCTTTAACATTGTTACACCATTGTTTGATATGTTAAGCAATTGTGATAAATAGAAGCGCTACATGTTTGCAGTGGAAAGGTTTAAGGGGCTTTTTTGATAAACCAACTGTAGTTGCTACTAATATTATGCGACATATCAATAACCTATGACATTAGAGTATAAGGCGTAGTGCAATAAATGAATAATGTAAGCATATTTAATAGTATTTAATGACAATGTCCAAAAATAAATATAAGTATTATCTATAAAATGTCATAAATGTCAATAATGTCAATAAGGTAAGCTCAATTGTTATATTCCTTGTTTAAAGTTATTTGAAATGTTTAATGTTGTAATTAAATTTATTAATATACATAATATAATTTTTGATATTTTTTTTGAAGCATTTGAAGCACCGAAATAAAATAATTTTTCAATTCGAAAATACAAAAAAGGCCGTATGCTTGTTTGCCACCTTAGTTGTATAAAAAAAATAAAGTACTAAATGGCTGAAAGCAAAACTATGTGTAGTTTCGCGTTTAGTACGATTATATAGCCAGACAATAAAATTATGTTTCGCATAGCCGACGTCTTAACAAATGGCTGAGATGGTTGGGTACAATAGAAAATAATTGCAGTACAATATTGCCCATTTAGGAGCTCCTTAAGGAGACTTAACAATAGTTTCTTTTAATTGTTATAAATATCTCCGGTCTTTGTATTACGAGGTGATAGCTGAAAACAACTTAATGAACGGTATCTCAACACATAGAGTTATTGGAATAGCTAACAAGTATGTCAAAAACGTAGTCGCCAGGGTGTCTGCAACCTGCGAACAAAAATATATGAAATTGTTTATAACTTGAAAGATACAAATGAAAACTGCCTCGATGGCGCAACGCAAGTGTACCTATGCGACTACTGTGTAAGAGATTTCGGGTTCGATTCTCGATTTAGGCAAAATGTTTTTGAATTGAAAATTGTCAGTAGCAATACGGGATTCGAAAGTATGCCCAGTAAACAGCAACAACACTGTATGTGTATATATTATTTTTTTGGCTGATAGGTCTTGGGGACGAAATTTGTTGATAATAGACACTTAAATTATATATTATATAAAATGTTGGAATACTACTATAAACTATAAAGTCTCTTCTCCCTAGCCTCTATTATTCCCAAGTCACTTGAGGTCGGCTTTCTAGTCTAACCGGATTTGACTGGATATCAGTTTTTACAAAGAGCGACTGCCATCTGACCTCCGTAACCCGAAGGCTAACGATACCCTTAGGCTAGACCAGTGTCAGGATATTAGAGGGCACTGACTTCCCAATAACGACTGCCATAGATGTTCATGGCAGCCGGGACCGACGGCTTAACGTGTTCTCCGAGGCATGAAGCAGGCGATAATTATCAATAATACGCACATAATTTCGAAAAGTGATATAATTTCCGAAAGTCAGAGATGCGCGATGTGGGTTCGAACCCGAGACCCTCTGCATTGCAGTCTGTTGGTCTCCCCACTGAGCTATCGTTGCTATAAACTTTGAGGTATGCTTAGTTATTTTAGTAATAATTTAGTTTTTTGGACTATTATTCTATTATTTGGGTGAATGTTATAAATCATTTTCTTAGCAGGCAGTCTGATCTGAAATGCTCACTTTTAAACTAGGCGCTCATAGCCAGTTGCACTCACTAATTGGTAAGGGATTAGCGAGGTTAAGCAACGTTAGGTGCGGTCAGCCTATAGATGGGTGACGGCTTAGTGGTATTTCATCTGAGCGTGTCTGTGCTTCGGAGGGCACGTGAAAAGTCAGTCCCGGTTGTTGTCGAATTGACAGCAATCGTTAAGCCATGTTAGAGGCCTACGGGCGGCTTGAACAACTCTTGACAACAGGTTGGCCACTAACCACATGAAAAGAAGAACTACCGGTTATGCATACCTATGGTGTTTACCTACAAATTAGGTAGATTCTGTAAAAAGGTTTATTTTAATAATTCTTAGGCTGACATTATCAAAATTTACCTATTGTCGGTTTAAAAATCAAATCTCATCGATAAAGCATTGGATGTTGCTAGTTTTGTGCGTTCTCAATTTTGCTATTACTGTTAGCTAACTCTGTATTATGTACTCACTGCATCCAATGTGGAGCTGGTAATTGGCTGCAGCGTAGGAGCTTTGATCATCATGTTGACACACCAATGTAGCATCATCGCAGACAGGGAGGCGCGCCCCAGAGTATACCAGATGCGCCAGGAAAACTTGCGCGTCAAGGAACCTTGATAGATGATTAGAAAAGTTAGAAGGAACACATAAATAAACAGTTCTTTGCAAAACATAGCTTAATACAAATGATCATTCGATTCGTCATTTTAACAGATCAACATGCGACTGTAAGCGTCTGCCTTTTTATTAAAAGTCACTCTTAAAATCACATCATCAAACAAATATTTAATTCCCCATGGTCTATTGATCTATTGAGGTATACCGACGACGGTCAGACACAATAGATTCTAAATTATGTCTGGCATACCAAATTGACAGAAGACATTAAATCGTCAGAAAACCAAAACCTCTGAGGGTAAGAAAGAAATTGGGATAAAAAAGCAACTAAGGCATCTTGCTATGCATTTGAATACTCTTCATAATTTAAGAAATCAATAATTTCTCATTATGCACCTGCAATTATTCTATCTGCTCATAACTATCGACTTATTGCTCGATATATACATAAATAAAATAATCAAAGTCTGGCGCGTCACGTTTTGTAGCGTGTAGACTAAGTACCTTTTGAAGACACACGCGGTTTCTTTGTTCTTGAAATACAAGAATATCTACAATTGGTAAAAGGAATCTAAAAAGGCCTAGTTTAATTAAGTACTTTGGGTACACATATCAATGAAGTACTGACCGATGCCACTAGCTGTTCCTGCGGAGTTGATATTTTCTGAAAAAAAAGAAAAACAATATATAATATCAGCCCTGTTTTAAACTGTCCCACTGCTGGGCACGGGCCTCTTCTCAGTGTGAGAAGGGTTAGGCCATAGTCCACCACGCTGGCCCAGTGCGGGTTGGTAGTCTTAACATATCTTCGAGAACATTATGGGGAACTCTCAGACATGCACGTTTGCATGTTTCCTTAAGCAAGCGATAATAACTTCGAAAAGCCAGAGATGCGTGCCTTGGGATTGAACTCGAGACCTCTGCGTGACAGTCCAACGGTCTCTCATTAGGCTATCGCTGCTGTATAGAAAGCAATATTACTGAACAAATGTTGTTAATTTGAAAATATATTTTTGGATGATGTCCAAAAAAAAAAAATAACTAAATATTTACATTATTAATTTTAAAACGAAATAACCTAATATATATATGTATTTACAAACGTATTAAAAAACGTAACATAATTACAAAAACAAATAATTATACTACTAAATATTTACAAAAAAGATTTAGGCATCGTAGAATTCTTCAGCATCGCTGTCAACTGGTAACGTGCCCAGAAGACTGGCAGCATTGCCACGTTGAAGGGATGACTGATTCTTTGCACCAAAAAAAAATTTTGTTGTTATATAAACATACATCGTTTTTACGTCACACGCATCGGATGGTAGTTTTAGTTGGCGGTGGACACTCATACTTTGCCAACTATGTTTTTAGATGCCACGTAATAGGGGCAGTCTATGACCGTTTACAGGATGCATGTTACAAACACCCTGCTCGTATTGAGGATTTTGGATATAAAAACCTAATAATAGCCTCACCCTGGAATCAAACTCGAGACCTCTGCACAGCAGACGCGTACTAGTATCGTGTGTGAGATGTTGTGATAAGAAAAGGAGTCTGAAACTGTGCTCAGTAAAGAACAAAAGGCTCGCTCTGTTACATAAGACCTAAAAATATCATGGCGCGTAGTGTACACCTACATTATTTTTTTAGTTAATTTAATGTAACTGTTTTTCGTCAATGGTCAACAGGTTAAAAAAGCTATTAAATCGTCAACTGGTTTTTCTTCTTGATCTTGATCGCCCTGTCTATATAAGTTTGTGTAATTACTTAAGACAAATGTCTCAAATCACAGATTAAATAGGTCAAAAGAAATGTACAAAAACAACGATATAACGATACAAAGGCCTTAAGTGCTATTTTTGCAAGACATTCAATCTGCAATGGAAGTGCAAGCGAGACAGGGATAGGTGCGAAACGATCGGAAACAGAACTATTGGAATGGCACATCGAATGAGTGAAAGTTTTATACATTATTGCGAGTTGCGACTTGCGTTGCGAAGACGTTGATAGAATTTATTAGGTTAATATTTCAACAGGTTTTTTCATTGAAGAAAAATAGTTGATTCGTTAAAGAACAAAAAGTCGTTAATAAAAACAATTTATTGATTTAACGACCACCTATATTACCTACTCCTGGGACATTAACGTGACACCATGCACCAAAACCTACATCGAGAGCGTCATTAAGCAAGCTTCGCGAAAACTCAGAGTTCTGAACAGGGTGAGGCGGTTCTTCACGCCTGGCCAACTGTGCCTTTTGTATAAGGCACAAGTGCGCCATTGCGTGGAGTGCTGTTCTCATCTTTGGGATGGCTCCGCGCAGTACTTGCTGGACGCTCTCGACCGGTTACAGCGGCGGGCTGTCCGTATCATCGGATATCCAGAGGTCACGAGTTCACTGGAACCTCTGCAACTCCGTAGGGACATTGCCTCATTGGCATGTTTCTACAGAATATACCACGGGGAGTGCTCTGAAGAGTTATTCCACCTTATTCCGCCCTCCCCTTTCCTATCCAGAACAACGCGTGCTGGGCTTAGATGCCATTTTACACGGTAGAGTCGATTAGAGCGCGTACCAACAAGTTTGGGTCCTCATACCTCTGCCGAACGACCAAGGCATGGAATTCTCTGCCAAGTTATGTGTTTCCTTCTTCCTTCAATCCTGGGTCCTTTAAGCGCGGCGTGAAAAAGCACCTTCTCAGGCCGTCAAAGTAGAGACGTCAACATCGCCTCGGCTGCTATGAGGGCGGTGTGGAGGCCACTGCTCTTAGACCACACGACTGCTTACCATCAGGTGGAGTGTGGTCATTATGACGAGCAAAATAAAAAACCTATTGCATATATCTACTACCACAAAGAGTTAAACTCTTACTGAGTTCCTTCTTCGTTGATCCATTATAAGCACCGAAGATCAAAGCGCCACCTATCAGAACAGGTACTGGTCTCTCCAGTCCAATGTAGATCGCGCCGAACTCCCGCGAAGTGAAGTTCCGCAACAGATGACCCGAAGCGTTCCAACATAGAAGCAGTGGTATTGTCATCTTGAATCCGTAGAAAAGCCACTGGAATATATAAATAAACTGGATTACACGTCATCCTAGCTATCCTAACTATAATATTAAAAATGCGAATGTGTGTTTGTTTGTTACGCTTCAACGTCTTAACTACTAAACCGATCATCATGAAATTTCGCATAGTCGTCAGGCGTACAAAAAGGACATATGGCACCTTTCATCCATAAAAAACTGTTCTAGAAGATAGAAAATTGGCATAACCTACATTTACGCGGAGAAGATCTATACATAATAATCATTAGTAATCAATGTATTCGAATAACGATCAACACTATTCGAATATATTCGAATCAATTGTTAGACTTAAAAAAATCATATACCTATAGGTAATCGGATATCGCTTAGCCACATAATTATCCATCGAAAATATGTTTTTAAAATATACTTTACTTTATGGTCAATAATCTTGAACCCTGTCTGTTGGAGCTGATGATGCAGGTGAGCGAGGAACAGCCCCACCAGCATGGTAGGTAAGCTGCCCAACGGGCTCGTGTAGAACTCGTTGAACGAACGTTCTTTTTCGAACATGCGGCGGATATTCCTGAAACATGGCAAGAGCTACGTTAAAATATAGTTTCTTTAGAATTTGTATACTGTTATGGTAGAAGCTGACCTTTTTATTAAAAGTCACGCTTATTTATACTGAGGTTATTAATAAAAGACTGTCATGAACATGATGATTCGCCAGTCAGTAAATATCAGGAAGCAGAAAAAAAGCTTCCTAATACCTGGTATGTATAATCTAAGATTTTTCTTTTATTAGATGACTAGCTGTTACCTGCGACTTCGTCCGCGTAGATTTTAACTAAAAAGTGTTTGTCTCCGCGGAACCCTATTTCTTTTTCTACAATCAAAGTAGCCTAAGTTACTCCTTATAACATCAGCTATCTGCCAGTGAAAGTCCAGTCAAAATCGAAGCCGTTTCAGAGATTAGCCGGAACAAACAGACAGACAGACAAAAATTAAAAAAATAGATGCTTTCGTATAGGTATCTTATATACTTTCATATGCATTAGATAAAAAGCTGTTATTTTGACATTACAAACAGACACTTCAATTTTATTTATTTGTATGTATGTATAGATTCTGGCACTATGATAAAGCCATCTTTGGGGACTTTACAAATCTAAAATTAACAGTCTCAGTACACTTGGATTATGAACAATAATTCGTGGATCACACAAATAAATGGCTCGAGCGGGATTCACTAGCTGTTTGCGGGCAACGGCGTCCATGCAGTCATTATTCTTTTAGGTTGTGTTATTCAAAGATTTTGTGTGAGAGAGTAAAAAGTTTTATTCACCCAAATTTAGGTACACTTGACAACCGACCCTAATATAATTGAGTTTGGAATAAGCGCAATATTATGCAAAGAGAACAGGAGTTCTTGTTGCATAATAATGCGCTTCTGTTGCTACTCATAAGATCTAATCGAATCCCCAAGTCGAGCAAAGTGCTATTGAATTTTATTGTAGTGAGTGGACAGGGTCTGGCAATATGGCTGGAAGTCGGCGATACAGGCAACAGCTGGCGACATGTGGATGAACTACACCTCTGCTCGCCCCTTCGTAGATATACAGGTATGAGTCTATTTAGGTATATAACTTACTGATAGCATAAAATATCTTTGTGATATATTACATACTCAGGTCCATTGACGAACATCATAGGTTTCCACTCATTGATATAAGCCAGGCAGATGGTGAGCGCCACACTGGATACAAACGCGGCGCCCAGCACTGGGAGGGCCAGTCGTCTCGATCGAGCCAGGCACACCGTGATGATGCATCCCAATATGTTTAGCTGCATATCGACTGCAAGGAACCTGAAGAAAAATCATGCCATGGGGTCCAAGTGCTAAGTCTGTTTATAGAGACCTAGCTAAGCGGCTGATCGACGCTTCGCGTGACCAGAGGGCTGGTATTTTCTTTGCACAAAGAATAAGTATTGCCATTCAACGTGGCAATGCTGCCAGTCTTCTGGGCACGTTGCCAATTGACGACGATGCGAAGGAATATTATGACGCTTTTTAATTTTGTTGTTTTATTTTTCTCTTTAGTTAATATGACTTGTAAATAATTTGTGTATATATTATGTTAATTATTTGTTTATTAGATGTGCAATAAATTAATGAAGAAAATACGATATAAAGTAAAATCCTATTAATACGAATTTGAGTTTCTTTGTTTGTTTATCACCCTTTTACGCCTTAACTACTTTATCATCATAAAATTTTGCATACACGTTGTCTAGGGTACAGAAAAAGACATAAAGGAACCTTTATCCATAAAAAAAGGACTGCTCAAGGGATAGAAATGTGCATATTGTCAAAATTTTGATTAATGCGAGTGAAGCTACAGGAAAAATCTAGTTACCTATTTATAAGTGTTCATCATGTCAGATAAAAGACGTCCACTGCTGGACATAGGCCTCCTCCAAGGTTTTCCACACAGACCGGTCTTGGGCCACCCGCATCCAACAGCTTCCCGCGACCTTTACCAGATCGTCGGGGGCCTACCCCTGCTGCGTGTTCCAGTGCGTGGCCGCCACTCTAGAACCTTTCTGCCCCAACGGCCATCAGTTCTGCCCTGCTCACTGCCACTTCATCTTGGCAACCTTATTTTTCCTGCGGATCTCCTCATTTCTGATTTGATCCCGCAGGGAAACCCCGAGAATAGCTCTCTCCATCGCCCTTTGCGTGACCTGGAGCCTTCTGATAAGGCCCATAGTGAGCGACCACGTCTCTGAGCCGTAAGTCATCACTGGCAACACACACTGGTAAAAGACTTTCGTCTTGAGACACTGCGGTATATTTGACGAGAAGATATGTCGTAGCTTCCCGAACGCTGCCCAGCCGAGATGGATTTGACGATTGATAAGTGATTTATAAGTATTAGTGCCTAGCAAAAGGATTCAAAGTTTATCTAATAACTATAATATTAATTTTGTTCGCTTATATTATATCCTATGTTCATCAAAATAAATGCGATGAACTGAGCTAACTGGTGTAAGCAGCTTGCTACTAGTCAACTCATGACCACGATCAAAGTTAGTCGGTCGAAATGGAGGTCAATTCATTGATATTAATGACCTTGACACGTTGGGAAAAGGATTAAATGTGTAAATCTTAATAGTTTAATGATTCAATAATTTAAATAGTTAAAAATATTGGTTAAGTTTAATAAAAGTATTAGTTTAATAGTTTCAAAAATATAATTAGGTATGTGCTTACTTTGTAAATAACCCACGTGATAAAATACGTATCAAGTACTTAATTCGCGCTAGCGTTACATACATACATACATAGATTCACGCCTGTTTCCCAGAGGGGTAGGTAGAGACTACGGATTTCCATTTGCTTCGATCCTGACACACTTCTCTGGCTTCGTTCACTTTCATAACATTCCTCATACACGCTCGCCGGTTTAAGGTGCTCTTAACCTGGTTTTTATCCAGAACGTCTCCGATCTGATCAAGAAACGTTCGCCTAGATCTTCCCCTTGCGACAGTTCTATTCACACTAACCTAAGCGTAAGCGTTATACTATATTAAATTAATTAACTTACATAATTACTAATGCAATTAAGACTCGTTGTCTAATCTTATATTAAGCTTAGTATATTGGTGTAGAATCTGTATATATACTAATATTATAAATAGGAAAAATTTGGTAATCGAAACTCTAAACTATTGAACCGATTTAAATAATTATTTAACCATTAGAAAGCTATTATATCCAGAAGTAACAGATATATAACACCACGAGCCACGAGCGCAGCAGTAATCATAAAAGTGGGTGAACCCGCGTGGGACGGCTAGTTCAAAACAGTTTCTTACCATGTTTGTACAAGGCAGTGTCGTTCGGGCTCAAAGAAATTGTGTAGGAAGAACATATGAGACCAAAACTTGCGACGACACACTTGAGTCTCGTCGCCTACGACTGAATGCCAGAGCGGGCCTTCTCTGGTCAGAGGCCACCAAGTCGCCGCGAAACCGATGGCCAGCGCGTATACTGGTACTATCCTGAAGAAATTCGACAAAGTTATAAGTAGAAAATGTTGACGGTTTTGTTTGTAGTTGTGGCTGCCAACAACTACAAACAAAACCATCAACATTTTCTACAAACAAAAGACTTGGAATAGATTTACTGATCGAATAAAGCGTTATTAACTATAAGTGTCATAAATTTCTAAATTTTTTTTGTTTTCTCCCAAGCCTTTATTACTCCCAAGTCATTTGGGATCGGCTTTCTAGTCTAACCGAATGTGACTAGATATCAGTTTTTATACGACGCGACTGCCATCTGACCTCCGCAACTCGACGGCTAACGATACCCTAAGGCTAGACCAGTGTCAGGATATTAGAGGGTACTGACTTCCCAATAACGACTGCCATAGATGTTCATGGCAGCCGGGACCGACGGCTTAAAGTGCTCTGCGAGGCACGGAGCAGGCGATAATTGTCAATCAATACGCACATAATTTCGAAAAGTCATATAACTTCCGAAAGTCAGAGGTGCGCGACGTGGGTTCGAACCCGAGACCCTCTGCATTGCAGTCTGTTGGTCTTCCCACTGATCTATCGCTGCTCTCAATAAATTCATGAAATCTGGAGAAGTGTCATGTCTGTAAGTTAAAAGCTGCTTACCTAAAAATTCTCTTAAGTATAACTTTAGGCACTACCCTGAAGCTAAGCTCCTTCATCTCAAGCAATGAGTGCCCCAGGAGAAAGCTCGACAAGACCAGGAAAAGCTGGATTATTGAGGAACCGTTCTGCAGCGGCATTAATATCCAATGGTGCGCCATCTTGAAAATTTAATATTATATGTCATTATTGTCTGGCGGCGCAGTTGTAGTAAACACGACTGCTGTGCATGAGGTCTCCAGATCTATTCCTGGTTGGGCAAAGTGTTATTCAGTTTTTCTATTAAAGAAGTTCTTAGTTACACGCAGCTCGAAACCGTGTCTGAAACTGCTATAGGCTTGCCTCCTATAAACACTGGACTTAAAGATCATATAGATTCGAAACTACCATTTGTAAATCACACAAATTTTTGTCCCATGTAGGATTTAAACCAACAAATCATTATTAAATTGAATAATGTTATTAAAAATATCGCATATATAAATTATATGTATTTTATGATATTAGACTTAAGTATTGGTATAATTTAAAAAAGCATGCTAATTATGAAGATTGATTGAATTAATATATATCGTCACTATTACAGATACTGGTAATTTGTATTTAAAAACTTCCTACAGGACAGGCTTAGCCTAGTGTGGGACATTTTTGGAAACATAAAAGCGAGTTCTAGTATTGTATAGTATTATTTAATCCAAATTATGTCATTGTGTAAGGAACTGTAATCTGTTATTGATAAATAAATAAAAATTATTGTAAACACATATAAAATTATTGTAAACGTAGTTTGATGTGATATTCTAGACAAAGGTTTGACTCGCGGCAGTACTCACCTCCTCCACATACTTAGGATTGGCCAGGTAAAGTGCAACGTGGATGCAACCGGAGTGAACAAACACCACAAGCACAAGTAAAATCACCCTGAAATTAAACAGTATAAACTATAATTGATACATCCACGCCTACGTAAGGGGTAGACAGAGATGTAATATATATTAATATAAATGAATTATCCAGACACAGACCAGCTCATATATATATATATATATATATATATATATATATATATATATATATATATATATATATATATACAGGATGTCCCGAAGTACCGGGTGAGTGGCCAAGGTATGCCAGTTATAAAAAAAAAAAAAAACCATGTCACTTAGTCATTTCTAAGTACTGTGATCACAATTTTCACAATTTTACAGTGATTTCTTTTATAATATAATCTCAAATAACAGTGCTATTAATCGCAACCACAAATCAAAGTAATAAACATTGTTAACTAAGTAAAATAAATTAAGTTTTGACGAGTAATGGCTTACAAAATTATTGTCAGTTAACTTTGACACTCCATGTTAGAAAAAAAATTTACCACACTACCCTTGGCAAGATGGCCCATTTAGTCTAGATTTCAAAATTGTACAACACTTGCCACTTTTCTTGCCAATGAAAGTGCTACTAACGTATCACTTTTATTGGCAAGAAAAGTGGCAAGTGTTGTACCATTTTGAAATTTTTGTTGCGATTAATAGCACTATTATTTGAGATAAGATTATTAAAAAAATCTCTGTGAAATTGTGAAAATTGTGATCACAGTACTTAAAAATGCGACCACGGGAGTCAAATTTTCAACTTTTTGAAAAATGTCTATTATCGCTTGACATAGATTTTTTTTCTTTTTTTTTCATAACTCTCGCCCGGTACCAGGTTATCGTTGAGTTTCGGGACATCCTGTATATATATATGATAGAATATATTGTAAAATATTGGCAATTGAAAATAATGTCCATGAGTAACTTGCCAGCTTCTTCTCATTTTATTTTATACTAGTTTTCGCGTAAATGTTAGATTAGGTTTGTAACAGTTATTTTTTCTAGATGAAAGGTACCCTATGTCCTATTCTGTACCCCTGACAACGTGTATGCAAAATTACATGTTGATCGGTTGAGTAGTTCAGGCGTGAAAGTGTAACAAACAAACAAACTCATTTTCGCATTTATAATATTAGTTAGGAAGTTAGGATTATTGCGAACTTTATCCCAGGTTTTCTTTAATATGCAATTATTTCCTGTTTAGTTATATTATTTTACTAGCTGTTACCTGCGACTTCGCCCGCGTAGATTTTAACTAAAAAGTGTTTGTCACTGCGGAATCCTATATTTTTTCTAAAATCAAAGTAGCCTAAGTTACTCCTTATAACATCAGCTATCTGCCAGTGAAAGTCCCGTCAAAATCGGTTCAGCCGTTTCGGAGATTAGCCGGAACAAACAGACAGACAGACAAAAATTTTAAAAATAGATGTTGTCGTATAGGTACGTTATATACTTTCATATGCATTAGATAAAAAGCTATTATTTTGACATTACAAAAAGACACTTCAATTTTATTTATTTGTATAGATTAGTAATAATTTTATGGGAATAAAATATATATTTGAATCTGATTGAGAAGATGTGAGTTCTAATTGTATCTATTACATTATGGAGGTGAACCCTTTTCTAACAAGTAACCAGTGTTTAACAAGAATATTAGTAATTTGTAGTGCAAGATCTCAGTTATTAAAAACTTCTTCGACAGAAAAATGATTTATTACCTGACTGCTTCGAGAGGTAACAGCGCTATGAGGCGCGGGTCTCCGTCAGGGTAGGGACCGACCACCTGCGACCAATTGGATGTTACGGACCACGATGTTAGCAGCTTGCTCTCTGAAATTACGTGTAAACATAAGCATAACAATACCCCAAATGGATGAAAGAATACAATATAGACTTGAAGCGTTACTTGGCGGATTTCCATATTAATAAAATAATTGACAATATAGAAATTCACTGTGTATCCTTGGATTATATTTATATTTTGACGTTCATAAGTGTCACTTTAAATGAATAAATCTTCGACTTTGCTTGCATCGTGCTAACTATTCATTATCCAATCCACCCGTACAAGTAATAAATCGCTTACGATTTGCATTAACTTTATAGAACTAAGAGTTTTCTATTCAAGCTACTCACTTTTGTCATCTTTCTTCATCACATCATAAATTGTTCCAATTACATTCAATGCCAAAAATATCAGCAGTATATACAGGAACATCAAATGAGGCATTTCTACAGAAGCGCTGATATCCTTCGAAACGTATTCTTCGACGTGCGAGCGACAGTAACTAAATTGCGTCAGCATGGTGCGAAGTGAGTGACGCTTCGCATAGTGTGCTGCGCATCGTTCGAAGCGCTGCGTAGTGTTGCGTATGTATGACTGCGAGCGGCATCGAGAACTCACGCAGTATCCACGGTGAAGGAGAGTGCGATTGAAATTGCGGGAGTCTAGCGAGTATTCCTGGGAATAAGTACAAGGAAACACATGATAGTGAGATAAAGTAGCGTGTGGAATTGTTACAGGAGGAATCGGCCTCGATAGCGTAGTGGTTGGTGTAACCGACTGCCACGCCTGAGGTCGCGGGTTCGATTCCCGCACAAGTCAAACATTTGTGTGCATGGACATGGATGTTTGTCTTGGTCTGGGTGTTTCTATGTATAATATGTATGTATTTACAAAAAAAAAGTATATATGTATGTTTATCCATTGTCTAGTACCCATAGTACAAGCTCTGCTTAGTTTGGGCTAGATGGTGTTGTGTGTATGTGGTAGAATATTATATTATTTGTAAACTATTGTTTGTACAATATTGCAATCAAATGATAATAATGATCGATGTCAAAATAATTAATACGCTGTATTGATTTGATTTCTAACAAAATAAATGGTAACAAATGTTTTAATTAAGTCGGAATAATCAATTTCATATCACGTTCTACTCCGATTTTACAAAAGCGGAGAAAGGTTTTCTCTATCCTCGTTTATAGTGAACATAATTCCCTTACCAGATGACGATACCAATGGTTTGTAACAATTGCGAGCTCAAGTTTTGCTTCATGGACTGTCTTTTTCTTTAATTATGATCGACATTCTTTCATAAACGAAATATTTGAAACATAGAAATTAACTGCTATAAACGAATTTAATAGCGGTTCATTATAATCCCTACTTGTTAACTATTTATAAATTATTTTAACCTAAGTAGCTGTAAATAAATAAATCTTTACGAATAAATAAAATTGAAGTGTCTGTTTGTAATGTCAAAATAACAGCTTTTTATCTAATGCAATTGAAAGTATATAAGGTACTTATACAAAAACATCTATATTTAAAATTTTTGTCTGTATGTCTGTTTGTTCCGGGTAATCTCCGAAACGGCTGAACCGATTTTGACGGGACTTTCACTGGCAGATAGCTGATGTTATAAGGAGTAACATAGGCTACCTTGAGTTTAGAAAAAAATAGTGTTACGCGGCGACAAACACTTTTTAGTTAAATTCTACGCGGACGAAGTCGCAGGTAACAGCTAGTAGTTAATATAATGTGAGTACAAATGTGCCTACACTGTCCAGGGTGGTTATTTTTCAGCAGCCATGGTCACAGGGACACAATATTACGATTAACATCATTCTTTTCAGCAGCCATGGTCACAGGGACACAATATTACGATTAACATCATTCTTTTCAGCAGCCATGGTCACAGGGACACAATATTACGATTAACATCATTCTTTTCAGCAGCCATGGTCACAGGGACACAATATTACGATTAACATCATTCTTTTCAGCAGCCATGGTCACAGGGACACAATATTACGATTAACATCATTCTTTTCAGCAGCCATGGTCACAGGGACACAATATTACGATTAACATCATTCTTTTCAGCAGCCATGGTCACAGGGACACAATATTACGATTAACATCATTCTTTTCAGCAGCCATGGTCACAGGGACACAATATTACGATTAACATCATTCTTAACATATTTTTATGCAAGTTCTCAGTAGGTACATCGTATAAATTTTAAATCCCACAATCCCGACGATAAATGTCAAGCGATAAAATGTAAATCCCATACTAAATACACAATATGATGCAATTCTCGTCGGATAAAGTTGTGAGGTGTCGTATGGAACCTTCGCATTTTATTACACACTAGCTGTTACCTGCGACTTCGTCCGCGTAGATTTTAACTAAAAGTGTTTGTCTCCGCGGAACCCTATTTTTTTCTAAAATCAAAGTAGTCTATGTTACTCCTTATAACATCAGCTATCTGCCAGTGACAGTCCCGTCAAAATCGGTTCAGCCGTTTCGGAGATTACCCGGAACAAACAGACAGACAGACAGACAAAACTTTTAAATATTGTTGTTTTCCTATAGGTACCTTATATACTTTCATATGCATTAGATAAAAAGCTGTTATTTTGACATTACAAACAGACACTTCAATTTTATTTATTTGTATAGATATCTATACATATCTCATTATAAAGTAGTACATATCTCAAGAATTTGATTTCGATTTGTTTCATACCAGTGTTTCGCGACTTCTGAATATTCACTTCCTTTTTTAATTATATCAGTGTATATTGGCATATAATTGTATGTACATCCTTACTAATATTATAAATGCGAAAATGAGTTTGTTTGTTTGTTACGCTTTCACGCCTTAACTACTGAACCGATCAACATGAAATTTTGCATACACGTTGCCAGAGGTACAGAATATGACATAGGGTACCTTTCATCCAGAAAAAAGAACTGTTGCAAACCTGGGGTGTTCCCTCTCTCACCCAATGGAGGGGCCTGTTGGGAGCTCTTAAAAGAATTGAGTCATCCATAGCAGGCCCCCCCGTGTGGGTGTGGGCCGAGTCAAACGGACCCGACCACCTCTCGTCCCCAGGGGAGAGCCTCACCGCTCTCCCCTTTCGACATTGGAAGGCGCGCGGGAACACCGCGCGCGCCCTCTCGGGGTTCTTAATTTGTGGGTGGCAGGCCCGCCTGAGGCCTTGCCACCCGGAACCCTTACGTGGGGGGCAGGAGAGCGACATAAGCGCGTCTCCTGCGCCCCCTCCTCCGGCGGCGGACTTCCGGGGCGTAAGGATCTTCCTCACGCCCCCGCTCCGCCGCCTCCTTCTGCGAGATGATAGATTCGCAGAAGGACCTCATTGTGCCCCAGCACCTGTCGTCGCCGACCATCTTGGATACGACGGTCGGCAACGAGAGGTCGGGGCCAATCGTAGCCACCAGGGCACAGCGCTCCGCGGCCCACGCTGGGCACTCCTCCAGCGTGTGCTGCGCCGTATCCCGGTCACACTCCTCACAATGGTGACACCTAGTTGTCGGCTCCCTACCGGCTATCTTGCAGACGTACTCTCCGAAACAGCCGTGTCCAGAGAGCACCTGAGTAAGCCTGTAGGTGAGCGGTCCGCGCCGTCTGTCCGTCCACTGTTTTAGTACCGGACGGACAGCCTCGACGGTCCTCACCCCGTAGCGGGGCTGGGCCAGTCTAACTTCCCACTTCGCCTTGAGGACCAGTCGAGCCTGGGACCTTCGCGTTTCCTTCTCCCTGTGCATGGGTTCTTCACCCTGGAGCCGAAGATCAGCGCCGAGCAGCCGGAGATCAGCTGACGCATGGACCTCCGCCTCCAAATCCCAGGGCGGCGATGCCGCCAAAACGCACGCCGCCTCAAAGGAGACGGTGCGGTACGCCCGTGACACCCTGATCGCCATCGCCCTCTGAGGTCTCCTGAGGAGGGCGACGTTTCGGCGATCAAGCGCGTCGGCCCAAATGGGCGCCCCGTAAAGGGCCATCGACCGCACTACCCCCAAATAGAGGCGGCGGCAGACAACACTGGTCCCCCGATATTCGGCAGCAGAGAGCTAAGCGCTCCCGCCGCCGACATCAGCCGGGGGTCCAGGCGACTAAAATGGACGCGAAAGTTTCAGCGGCCGTCGAGGTGGAGCCCCAAGTATTTCATACTCGGCTCCACCCCGATGCGGACCCCTCCAACGATGATGTGGGCATCGGGAGGCGGTGCCCGCCGAGGCCCGTGAAATAACAGGGCCTCGGACTTTTCCAGCGCCACCTCCAGTCCCAACATCCTAATCCTGCCGACAACCAGGGCCACTCCGGCCGTGGCAAGACGGGCAGCTGCCCCGTAATCCTCTCCCCGGGCCGTAACCAGCGTGTCGTCGGCGTAACAAGTAACGCCGACACCCGGGGGCAGGGCGCCCCGCAGAACCCAGTCGTAGCCGATGTTCCACAGGATAGGTCCGAGAACAGAACCCTGCGGAACACCGCACGACATCTCCCTCCGGAACGTCTCACCGTTCCGCCCTACACTGAACACACTCCTCTGGTGCAGGTAGTCCCCGACTATTTGGCGCAGATAGGGAGGCACCCCATGAAATCGGAGCGCCTCCCTAATAGTCGCCCACGGCAGGGTATTGAAAGCGTTGGCGATGTCCAAGGACACCGCCAATACCACCCCACGCGAGGCGACCGTCTCTTCCGAGAGGGACTTGACGCGACTGATCGCGTCAATCGTCGATCGGCCCTCCCGGAAACCGAACTGGTGTTCGGACAAGTCGGAGCCCACCCGCACCAGGTGTTTGGAGAGGCGGGCAACCACTACGCGCTCAAAGAGCTTGCCCACCTCATCCAACAGCACTATGGGGCGGTACGCGGAGGGAGAGTCCGTGGGGCGGCCCTCCTTTCTCAGGAGCTTACCCGTCTTCCACATGGAAGGGAACCGTCCCGACTCCAAACAGGCGCTGAACAGCCTGAAGAGCCGGTACCCTAGGGCGTCGAAGGCCAAAACCCAAGCGCGGGCAGAAATTCCGTCCGGCCCCGGGGCGAAGTTTTTGCCCCGAAGCCGCAACATTGCCGCGCCGAGCTCCGCCATTGTAGCTTCTGGCGCCCCGGCATCGGCACCGCCCTCCTCAATTTCGGGCGGCGCCATTTCGGGAGGCGTGTGCTCCGCTCTCGAAGGAAACAGAGCGGAGACCACCTTCTCTAAATGCCGGGGCTGAAGACTCTCGGTGACCGGCGGGGCCCAGGGGCGCAACTTGCCCCTGACCGCCTTATACGGACGGCCCCACGGATCTGCCTCGAGAGTCCCCAGGAACTCTTCCCATCTTTGGGTTTTGGCCTCGCTGATGGCGGACTGCAGGGCGTACTTCAGCTGTTTGTACGCATCCCGCAGCCGTGCCTCCATGGTCGGGTCACGGTAACGCCTGCGTCGGCGGTACCTAGTGTACTGGCGACGCGCCGCAATGCACGCGGCGCGTTTCTGACTGATCTCGTCAGACCACCAGTACACCTGACGCCTCGGAGGCTGAGTACTGGCCCGGGGCATCGACGCGTCGCAAATCAGCGTCATCGCGCCCCGGAACCACTCCGCCTCTATCTCAACCTCCACAGGCCCTTCGCCCATCGGGGTCCAGGCCTGGACGATAGAGGCTTCCACCAGCACGTCTGCATCGAGACGTTTCAACGCCCATCGTGGGGACGACGAGGTGTGCGCTCTCCTCGGGCAATCGTTCGGGATCGCCGACGAGGCGGAGATGTCGAACCACACATAACGGTGGTCCGACAGGGACTTCGCCTCGACCAGCACTTGCCAGTCCCGGACGCGGCGCGCTACGGCAGGGCTTGCGAACGAAATGTCCACAATGGACTCGCCCTGCCAGCGCACGCATGTGGCGACCGACCCCCGGTTAAGAACCACGAGGCCGGTCGCAATCGCCCACTCCTCCAGCGCGTCGCCGCGACGGTCGGTGACGGGGGATCCCCAAGCCGTTGATTTGGCATTGAAGTCCCCCAACTGTTGCAAACCTAACCTAACCTACATTTACGCAAGCGAAGCCGCGGGCGAAAAGTTGTATAGTTATACTATGGCTTTCGCCATAGTATATCATAGTATAGTATAGTACATGCAAACGTGATATATATGTATAACTTGTTATTAGCAAAGCAAAATACTACGTGCCGTAATACATAATAGTTAATATTGTTAATTATGCAAATAAAGTAAACATCATAATTTCCCTTTCCTATATAGGTCCGTACTACGTATGTATAATAACTTAGTATATAAGCCTTAATTAAGTAACAATAAACCAGTCAATATTCAATCACCACATCGTCGTTTTAATTGGTTCATAAAGCAACACGCAATATATACGTAACATTAGTTATTGTTTTGAGGATATATCTAATTTATTATTCTTCCTTTGACTCTTCTCTTCTCCCTAGCCTTTATTATTCCCAAGTCACTTGGGGTCGGCTTTCTAGTCTAACCGGATTTGACTTGTTTTTGTTTTTACACAGAGCGGCTGCCACCTGACCTCCGCAACCCGAAGGCTAACGATACCATAGGGTATCGGGCTAGACCAGTGTCAGGATATTAAAGGGCACTGACTTCCCAATAACGATTGCCATAGATGTTCATGGCTGCCGGGACCAACGGCTTAACGTGCTCTCCGAGGCACGGAGCAGACGATAATTGTCTATCAATACGCACATAATTTCGAAAAGTCATATAACTTCCGAAAATCATAGGTGCGCGAAGTGAGTTCGAACCCGAAACTCTCTGCATTGCAGTCTGTTGGTCTCCCCACTGAGCTATCGCTGCACCTTTCTTAAACTGTATTTGTAAATATTATCGTTTATTCTTGTAAAATTGTCAAGTTGCTCCAAGTTTTAGACATAGTGTAAAATAAACTATAGCGCAATATTGCAATAATTGTATTAGTTTAGTACATATTATTAAAAAAGCAATTATGCGTGATGCATATGTGCGGCCATGCCTTACTATTACCCTGTATAAAGGGGAAAACACAACAATCATTAATCTGTCAATTGCTTCAATGACAGACATAATAACAACAATTGTGTCTGCCCGCCAGCGGCTACTACCGCTCAAAAAGTTGTCGTCATAACGAAGCTTGGCTGGAATACACCTTTTGCCTTCGAAAAAACACAGGGGTGAATATATGTACAGTATTTTTTCTTACTTGTCTAATTTAGTAAGCAAATACGGCATACTGATAGCTAGAGACAACACATAGGGACTCTATCGTCTTTCTTCTTTTTCTCGTCTCGATTTATTAGAGAGCAGTAACTAATTGTTTTATAATAATAATATTAATAATAATATTCTATCACATACACACAACACCATCTAGCCCAAACTAAGCAGAGCTTGTACTATTGGTATTAGACAATGGATAAACATACATTTATATACTTTTTCTTTTTGTAAATACATACATATTATACATAGAAATACCCAGACCAAGACAAACATCCATGTTCATGCACACAAATGTTTGACTTGTGCGGGAATCGAACCCGCGACCTCAGTCGTGGCAGTCGGTTACACTGACCACTACGCCATCGAGGCTTGGTCTTGGTTGTTTACCAAATAGACTACATACATGTATGTATGTATGATGCTACGATCCATAAATGTATAAATTCACTGCTCTGACCTACAAAACCATTGTGTGCTAAAACAACAATGTTTGAAGGCTCTATAAAAGTGAAAGGTGTACACAGTTATTGACCGACCAGGTATAAACCTTTTTGGACCTAATGATCGCCTTACAATGCGTATGTGATCTACTTAAATACATTCTCACTCTTATTTCTCGAAAAGGTTACGACAGATAATACGGATTTTCAGTTTTTACAATCTTCGCCGTACCTCTCCTGTTTCATTCGCCTTTATCACATTTTCAATTTCAAACCTTTTCATATACCTAAGCTCGTTGATATTAGTTGTCCCAAAACGTTGCCAATTTAGTTAAAAACTTGCGTCTCGGTTATCCCTTTATATGAACTATATTTTCAATGCTTTCACATACCCAAACTATGCCTGAATCCTAACTAATATTATAAAAGCGAAAATGAGTTTGTTTGTTACCTTTTCACGCCTAAGCCACTGAACCGATCATCCTGAAATTTTGTATATACGTTGTCAGGTGTACCGAAACGGACATAGGCTACTTTTCATCCCGAAAAAAATTACTGTTCCCGAGGAAAACAATAATAACGTTCGTATGATAATCGATGGCGCCACGTGTTTTTCGAATCATGATTGAATTATATTATTATATATTATTACAAGCAGAGTACAACTCGAATTGATTGTCAAATTCTAAATTAACGCGAGCGAAGCCGCGGCCAAAAGCTAGTACTTAATAAGAATGAATGAATGATTGATTTACTTGGATGACATACAATAATGGTAAAAATAATAAGGTTGCATTTATCATGGTTCTGAATTGCTGGAATCAATGTAACAAACAAATAAAAAGTAAAAAAGTCAGGGTACAATTAGAACAAAGATCAAAACAAGGATACTGACAATTGTTAGTTAATTGACATTATTCTTAGTTAATTGATTTAATGATTACGCTGAGGAAGTGGTTTCCATCAAGGAGGCGGCGGAGCGGGAGAAGGAGCGTTTAAACCTTTCCCCCAACCGCAGAGCTGGGCGCCGGAGGGCGCGAGACGACCTCCAGCCACCCTGAGTTTCGAGGGTGGTGGGCTTTGTGGGCCTGCCCGCCATCCGTTCAGCACCAGGTCTGAGAGGCGTGCATGTTCCCACTCGCGCATCTGTGTTGTGTCCGTCTCCCCCCTAGGGGGAGGACAGTAGGGTTTTTCTTAGTGATGACCACAGGGTAGGTCTTGTCGTGTAGTGGTCTGCCGTTTCATACGGTTGGCCGAAACCTCGGCGGGGTCGCGACGGCATGTGCAAGTGATTGGTGCGGCCCCGCTGATAGGGGTTTTGTCGAGGAACACCGTAGTAGGTTTAGTCGGTATTCTGGGAGGTACATTATTCTTATTCCATCTTTCTCTTTTACCCCGGCAAGTTAATGTGATCAGTCAAAGAGAATGACAATGTCTATTGCTAGGCTATCACACATTATCAATATATATGTATAGTACAGTGAGTTAAAAATGTGGTCTACCACCCTACGGTTGAGATTCAAATGAACTTCATGAAACAACTAGGTCGATTTCCACTTGCAGTAATGTTATGACTGTGACTATTGCTCTTTTCAACATGTATTATATTTACGTCATGCCATGTGTCAAGTTTGAATTATCACAGCTAACAACTCTCCTCCTCCGTTATAAGGCCGGGACTCCACCAAAGCGGAGATGTGTGCGGTGTGCTGTGTGCTGTGCGAGAAGAGATGTTTTTCAGCTCGGGGGACTCCACCAAAGCGGAGATGTGTGCGGTGTGCTGTGTGCTGTGCGAGAAAAGATGTTTTTCAGCTCGGGGGACTTCACCAAAGCGGAGGTGTGTGCGGTGTGCTGTGTGCTGTGCGAGAAGAGATGTTTTTCAGCTCGGGTGCGAGGCGTTGAGTGACATCGCTCACTGCACGCCGCTCACATCTCCGCTTCCATCGCGCCATACAAATATTACACATCTCCGCACAGCGAACTCCACTGAAGCTGAGCGGAGAGGAGATGTGTCAATAACACAATTCTATTGGTTGTTTAAAAAACATCTCCTCTCCGCTCGTCTCGTCTCCGCTTTGGTGGAGTCCCGGCCTAAAAGTCAACCTTAGCGATAATGAGGGCTATGAGGCTTGGATTGGACCGCTAAAGGTGCTAGTGAATGGTAAGGTCTAGATGTCAAACTTTATAGTCACTTCAACAGTAACCATAGAAACCGTCAATTGTTACGGTGAATTACGGCTTTTGACAGTAACTGTGACAGTGTTGACAGGACCTTACTCGCTAGTGGCGCCGCCTGGTTAGCACAAATGTGAGATCTAATTATCGCTAAGATAGATACTTTTGTCAAAACTGGTAGACCACTTTCTTGGCCGACTGTACCTAGTAATACATAGCTATTGTGACTAACCTTCATCAGCTCGTAGACAGGATCGCGATCCTTCAAGGATCTGACGTGGAAGGTTCCCACGCAGTACAGACCATCTTTAGGTCCCAGGCAATCATTGTAGTCGTCCAGGTGGAAAAGCTTAGGAAACTGGGCGTGCTGCTCATCTGTGAAGTGGATTGAAGCGTAGTTCAGTGTTGATAATGTATTATATGAAGGTGGCTATTCTTCTACTATATAAGAGGCAGTAATAGTCTTAGTAGCGCAACGGTAGTTGGCCAAAGTGCTATTCGGTTTTATGGTAAGATAATTTCGGTAGTGGCACGAAGTTTTGACTCCACATATAACCTCCTGTTGCCTACCAGGTAACACAGTTCAAGACAGTTTGAGACATATCTCAAGGGAGGTGCATCACCCCTACATTTGACCAACTATGAATCTTGGTCCCACATAATAGGTTGCAAGCCTATTATTGACTACTGGGCACAATTCTTGAACTGTGTTACCTGGTAGGCAACAGGAGGCTATATGTGGTGTCCAAACCCCGTGCCACTACCGAAATTATCTTCAGATTAGTTATGTAAGTACTATGTTATTAGTAATGGTCTATTAACATATTGCAGTTATGATTTTTAAAATGGGTACATCATAACAAACATACACCTGACGGCAAGTGATCAGCATAGTTGTACGCCATGTTGATCTCCTTTCTGACCAAATTGGGAGTAAATACATATAGGCTTGACGCTTGTCGGCGTGCGTCAAGAAATCGTTGTATATATTATGATTTTGTGAGACGAGCACAACACACGGATTGATATTCTTACTAGTGGTCGTCTAGTTGTCCAAATAAGAGCGAAATACATTATGCCCTCTATTTCTCTAATTTTATTTTTTTTATTTTTTTATTGCCGTTGGTGGCAGACGAGCAAGTGGCCCACCTGATTGAAAGTGGTAACCGCTACTCATGGACTGGCATGTCACGACACAGCATAGCCGCTGCCTACCGTGAAAGAAGAACTCTCTTTAAACCTCGTTTGAAGAAGGACATATCATAGCGCTCGGGAAACACCGAAGCACCGGAGAAATGATCGCTGAAAGCGTACCGTCTTGGATTTGAAAGGTTCCATGTGATATGGATGAACCCTGCTTTGTTGTCGAGTGGTACGGTGATAGAAAGGGGCCGCTGGCACCAAATCAAGCTATTATAAACTTAAACTATACCAAATTTCGCACTGCGTGCAAAATGCTTGAAAAGGAGTCAGTCATGCATACCCATGTCATGACCCAATAAAATTACTGTTTATTATTAATATGTATATTTAACAGAATTAGGCGTTCCTTGCCGGAAATCCATAGTAGTAGATCCCTGGTATCCCTAAGCCAAACTCAGAGGTCACTGAACACAGTCATCTTTATAGATCTTTATTATAGGTAGTAGAGCCTCGCTGATTTCAGCTTGAATAGGCCGGCTCGACCAGGGAAGGACTACCCTCTCACAGAATATCGACGTGAAATTCAGTATTCCTACTGTTGTGTTTCTCTCGGTGAGTAAGAGTGCCGGAGGCCCAATCACCCTCTTTCCTCCTTCGCGCTCCCTCTCCTTCCCACTTCCTTTCCTAAAGGGTCGGCAACACGCACGTTATGCCTCTGGTGTTGCAGGCTATGGTGACCACTTACCATCAGGTGGGCCGTATGCTTGTTTGATACCTTAGATGTAAAAAAAAAATAGATACTAAAACATATGTAGGTACTCTTATTATAAGTTGGTACTCTTTATTTACCCTCTCTGAAAGATATAGTTAAAAAATCGCTTTTACAACAGTTGCCTACCCTATGCAGTATCATGATGAAGAGATATACTAAATATTCCATGATGTACTTAGAGCGAATGTCTTGTATCGCAATCGGGGTTATGAAACACACTTTTTGTGTATATTACTGACCTCTGCAGGTTGTAAAGGTGATTATTGAGATCGATTAATACAAATATAGATTCAAAAGTTCAGAGCACCGGAGAAAGTGATTGCCTCACCGAATACTGGAGCATTGAGAGTTGGTTTAATTTGTGTATGCGTCAAGTATTGCCCAATGACAGTAACGCAGAAATGATTCTTTAAGGCGTGGGTTGTTTAAAAGTGCTCATATCGTTTATGCGTCTCACGGTGAATTGGATGCATTGCAATTAAAAGATAGAAACAAAAGCATGTATTGCTGAGACACAATATATATTTTATTACTCACTAGTGGAACCGACGACGTTGCCCTGCCCGAAAGAACTGATCGCAGAGCTACCTACGGGATTTAATTTTGAATAAAATCCAACCTTTTCATCAAATCGATCCAGCTATTTAAAAGTTCAGTGACATACACGTGTAGAAACGAACTTGATAGGTATATAATTATGAAGATATAGTTATTGTTACACTTTGGTTTTTGCACTGACCGAAGCGTCATGCGTCAATCGCAGTATGAGACGCGTGTCATTTTGTGCGACGCTAACACGGGAACCGAGTGCGTTTGCCGCATGCGTTTTCGCTTCATATGACGCACAAACGAACCAAGCGCTTAAACTTGTTACGATACCAATCCAAATAAACACATTTTTAAATAAACATTATCTGTATTATCTTAACGTTACCTACGAAAAAGTCTCACTGCTCAGTTAAATCGAGTGACCATGCTTACACAGATCCTGCCAACAGTACAAATCGTGAAGCTTTAGCTTCGAAAATAAATAACTATATTGAATTGAATTTCTCCCTTTAAAGAGAATAGCTGGAAAGCTCACCGTTGCCAAGGTGAGGTGCCATGTTGTAACCATTTCTTACCAAATGGTTACGACATTTACTACTTTATACGATTAAATATATTCGCTCGAGGAAATATCACCTTCATATAGATAACCGGCTTACGAGTAGTAAGACTGCATAGGCTCATACAGCAAGTTGCTAGCTACTCTCATTTTTTTCATTCTATGCCATGTTATAACATCTTTTGCCTAGGATCGCCAAGCTGCAAGGAGCGGCCTCTATGGCGTAGTGGTTAGTGTAACCGACTGCAACGACTGAGGTCGCGGGTTCGATTCCAGCACAAGTCAAACATTTGTGTGCATGAACATGGATGTTTGTCTTGGTCTGGGTGTTTGTATATAATAATATAATATGTATGTGTTTACAAAAAAAAAGTATATATGTATGTTTATCCATTGTCTAGTACCCATAGTACAAGTTCTGCTTAGTTTGGGCTAGATGGTGTTGTTTGTATGTGATAGATTATTATTATTATACAAGGTTATTCTTAGTAAAGTGAAAACCTCGCAGGGGGTGATTGTACTTGTTATTATAAACAACTTTTGTTCTGAGACATTGGCGAAATCACGAAAAAAAATCAGCTGTTCCATAGAAAATTGGACTTTGACCTCGGCAAAATGTATGGAACAGCTGATTTTTGTTTCGCGATTTCTGCAATGTCTTAGAACAAAAGTTGTTCATAATAACAAGTATAATCACCCCCTGAGAGGTTTTCACTTTACTAAGAATAACCTTGTATACTTATATATTACTACAAGCGTTCATAGGCTACGGTAATCGCTTATCCTCAGCTAGGCTACTTGTTTGTTTGCCATCATTGTCGTATAAAAACCTCAACTATTTCTACTGTAAGTTTTAATTGGTAATTTACGCATTATAAGTGGATATAGTTACAAGAATAGAAAAGGGTATGTTAAGCTGGTTTGGACATGTAGAAAGAATGGACGAGGAAAGACTGACTAAGAAAGTTTATAAGGCTAGTGTGAATGGAACAGTCGCAAGAGGAAAACCTAGGCGAACGTTTCTCGATCAGATCGGAGGCGTTCTGGACTAAGGCCAGGTTAAGAGCTCCTTGAACCGACGGGCGTGTATGAGGAATGTGATGAAAGTGAATAAGGCCAGAGACGTGTGTCACGACCGTAGCAAATGGAAATCCGTAGTCTCTGCCTACCCCTCTGGGAAACAGGCGTGACTCTATGTATGTATGTACATAACTGTCTGTATTTAACTGCCTCCGTGGCGCAGCGGTAGTGAATGCGACTGCTGTGCATGAGGTCCCCGGTTCGAATCCCGAGTCGGGCCAACAAAAAGTTATTGGGTTTATATATTAAGAAATCTCAATAGCAGCCTGGAATTAGGAAGTTGGCGGTATTAGACACCCCCGTGCCTCGGAAAGCACGTAAAGCCGTTGGTCCTGCGCCTGATCTCTCTCTGGTCGTGTCGGATTACCGTCCCATCGGATCTTGAGGGTTAGGGAACAGAGAGTGCACTTGTGTTTGCGCACACGCTTGTGGAAGGGATAAGGAATAAGGAAAAGTGTATTGCTCCCACATTTCACCAACTATATTTTAGTTCTATAAAAAAAGATGGCGCACTAATTTTCATCCACAATTAACATAATCGGACTCCATGCTGTTATTATAAAATAAGTTGAGGCGCTCATAGCCAGTTGCACTCACTGATCGGTAAACGATTAGCGAGGTTAAGCAACGTTAGGTGCAGTCAGTCTATAGATGGGTGACCGCTTAGTGGTATTTCACCTGAGCGTCTCCGTGCTTCGGAGGCACGTAAAACGTCGGTCCTGGTTGTTGTCAAATTGACAGCAGTCGTTAAGCCATGTCAGAGGCCTACGGGCGGCTTGAACAACTTTTGACAACAGGTTGGCCACTAACCACACGCAAAAAAAAAAGAAAAGAAAGATTATAAAATAAAAAATATACATAAATGCAAATAAAACTTTTCCGACTGGAGAATTAAAACCGGCAATTTGAAATCGCCAACCATTAACTTCACAATGCGGAACTTCACGCTTTACTGAAAATTTCTTTACAGAAATCTCAACAAAACTTTTGCTGATCCGGGATTCGAATCCGCCACATCACGGTCGACTAATGCAACCGCAATTTTGTGCCAGGGGACCTATAGTGAAAGTAAAATAAGAAAATATACATTACATGTAATATCTATGGCATTGACGGCGTTGACCACGACCAACACAAACCACTTCAGGATATCCTTTCTTGGCATGATTCTAATATTCACTAAAACGCATACACTTAATTCTCGTCTCTACTACTAAACAATAAAGAATATAATTGCTTGCTCTTTTGGAGTATAAACAACAACGTATGATATGAACGCACGACTGACCGCTTCGCTCCAAAATTACACTTTGTTTAAGCGTTTCTTATTAAAAATATATACCTATATGTATATGAATATGTAATTGGCTGCAATAAAAAAACTCAGTGGTCGGGGGCGAGGTTTCAAGTTTTTGGACAGTTCCGTACCTTTGGGTCGAACCAATTACATAGGAACTTACGTCTCCACTAGCGCCGACTCCATTGGGCTGGGGGTACCCGAGTCCCCCCAATACTAGGTATTATCGGTAGGGCTGAGACCCCAAAAAAATATCTTGTGCCTCTGGCTAATTCTAACTAATATCATAAATGCAAATGTGACTTTGTTTATTTGTTACGCTTTCACGCTTTAACTACTCGACCGATCATCATGAAATTTCGCATATACGTTGTCAGGGGTTCAGAATAGGATATTGGGTACCTTTCAGCCAGAAAAAAGTATTGTTCTCGAGGGATAGACAGTTATTGACAAAATCTAGATGAACGCAAGCGAAGCCGCGGACAAACTCTAGTTGTCAATTAATCTATGAATTATAGCGAAAGGAAATATGTAATATTTTTGATTAGATTCCATAGAAAGTTATGGTTACCTAACTTATATTTTATAATAAAGCCCTCTCAATAGTTTTATTAAATCGATGCACCTAATTTAATAGTAAATTATCGCTTGCTTTAACAGTGAATAAAAACAACGTGAGGAATCCTGCATCTCTAAGAGTTCTCCATAATGCTCTCGAATATATGTGAAATCTGCCAACCCGCACCAGGCCAGAGAGGTGGACTATGGCCTAACCCTTCTCACAGTGAGAAGAGACCCGTGTCTAGAAGTGGAACAGTTTAATATAGGGCTGATATTATTATATATTATGCCCCTACACATTTTCTATCCTCTAAGACGTAGGTAAAGATTTAATACATAACCCTATTTTGCAAACTATGATTTTAGATCCCACGTATCTCACGCAAGCCTATTGGCGTCCATCGAGCAAATTCTTGAACTCCATGCGTCCGAGAACTTCTTGACAGAAACCCGAGACCTCACGCTCTGCTGCGCCACTAAGGCAGTCCACTACACCAAATTAGATCGGATTTTTCTGTAAGAAATTCGTAGGTTACGCTACATAGTAATAACAATGCCTGAACCAAAATCGAACACAAAACTAAAAAATCCCCTATAACAGTGCCCGCCTTGATCAATCATCAAATCAAACCGAGACCTCACGATGGGCCACAAACAAATGCAAACTTAGACCATACTAGCGTCTCGCCCCGGCTTTGCACGTGCAGTATAAAACCTTAATCAGTACTATGTAATATTATAATGATTTAAATTTTTTATAGTTTGTTTCTTTGTTTGTACGGATTTAACTCCAAAACTTATTAACCGATTTAAAAAAATCTTCCGCCATTAGAATGTTGTATTATGAACGAGTAATATAGGCTATATTTTTTTTTTAAATCTGTTACTAACGTAAAAATATCTACTTTTACGCGAGTGAAGTCGCGGGCAAAAGCTAGAAAATTATACACCTAAAGCTTCTTTATAAATCACTCTGTCTTTTGGTGAAAACCGCATGTAAATCCGTCCAGTAGTTTTGAGTTTAGCGCAAACAGACAGGAAGAGGTGCCGGTGGACTTTGTTTCATAATATGTAGGGATGAAGATTTATTAGGCAGTTATCAAACTACGAAACTAAAAGCAACGAAGTATGTACATAACGATATTAAATATGTAAATAATCTACTTAATTTTAAGCGCTTTAATTAGATTTATGTAAACTAATTATTATATTATGTTGATTTAATAAAGATTACCGCGCATAATATTATGTTTAATTACAATAAGGTTAAAACAAATTTCAGTCAGCGCAAAAAATTATAATAATAATAATAATATCTCTTTATTTCGGACCAATGAGTCCATAGACTGTTAGTAATACAATTTAACTTATTTCCTAGTATTAGTATAAATTAACCTAGAGACAAACTTTTTTAAAAGTGGAGAATGGAAATTCTCAGCAACAGTTCTCAGGATGCTGTTAGGACTGTCTCTCACTCTCCTCAGCAGCGAGGCCGTTTTTTTGCGCACAATTGCATAAAAGCCATCTGTTCGTGCTTGCGCGAACATTTCCGACGCACATTAGCGAATTTTTTAATTGTTTTATCATGCAAAACGAAACAATTGTTAATACTATATTATGGAGAACTCTCAGACATGCAGTTTTCCTTCCGATGTTTCCCTGCACCGTTAAAGCGAGCGATGATTAACTAATCAATACGCACATAATTTCTAAGTCGGAGATATTATTACTGCAATATGTGGCCCCAATGTTTTCTACTATTGCAGGCCGGGCACACGCCGTTGAATGCATCGGCCGTTCCAAACATTGTTCAATATCAGCCCTGTATTAAAATTTCCCACCGCTGGGCACGGGCCTCTTCTCATTGTGAGAAAGGTTAGGCCATAGTCCACCACGCTGGTCCAGTGCGGGTTGGTAGCTTTCACATATCTTCGAGAACATTACGGAGAACTCTTATGCAGTGGTCCGACCGCCGGCGAGAAAACGACTAACTATCGGCGATTTTCTCTCTCAAGAAACGCACAATTAATATACATTCCGTGTAAACGAATGAGATGCATATATTAAAAGTTGCTCTCTGACTTTTCACACTGCCGGCGACGACTCGTTTTACTAGTTTTGTCGCTGAGCGACAAGAGCTGTCAAAAATAAACTCGCTCAGCGATACTCGTTCAGCGATGCTCGCTCGCTTGATCATTTGTTTTCATGATCATTTCTAAACAGTGCGGCTTTGAAAGTAGACGTATGGATATCAACAAATCATTGCAACTCTCATTGTTATCTAGTTCAGACGACGACGACGATGTATTTTACGATAGTGTTTGTGTAGTGGCAGCGGTAACTCTGACAAAACGGAAAAAATTAGAGGTAAAAAAAGACGATTTTGGATGCAAAATTTGTGGTTGCGCGCGCATGTTTGCACAGGACTGAGCGACCGCGGGCGAGTGGCGCGAGTAATCACTCGTCACACTTGCACACTCGTTTATAGCTCGGCGACAAAACTATCGAAACTACACACTCGCTTCCCGCTGATCGTCAACTCGTTTTTAGTTTCTAGTTTTACTCGTTTCTCGTTCATCGTTGGCGGTCGGACCACTGCCTTAGATATGCAGGTTTTCTCTCGATGTTTTCCTTCACCGTGAAAGCAAGCGATAATTAACTATTTAATACGCACATAACTTCGAAAAGCCAGAGATGCGCGCCTTAGGATTGAACTCGAGACCTCTGCGTGGCAGTCCAACGGTCTCTCGCTTGGCTATCGTTGCTTTACATTGCTTAGGCTATCTCCCTTTAAATACTACTGTAATATTAATCTATACTTATGAATTGTGATAAATTGCACATAATAAATCATCGTGAATGTTGATTGTATCATTTAAAGAATTACGGAAGCTCATAGTACCATAAAGTCTAGCTGTGTTAAAAGAAGAAGCAGAACACATCTAGGCTTCATATAACTTTGAGCTCATTCTGCGTAAATAGGAACATTATTAATTAAATATTATATTCTTATCTACCTAAGTAATTGATCCTTCAATGCAGTCAAGAATAATTTATATATTTATGACTTTGAACTAACAAAAATTTCCGTGTAGACAATAGGTACAATTATAGAGAATCTACTTATCCAGGAGGTTCATTCTACCTCTCGCCTTCAATTGTAAAAAACGAGTTCATTCAGTAAAATCGAGACTACATTGCTAAAACAGTTTATTGTTTTTATATCTTACTATAAAAGTGGTTCAATTTACCTCTGCGCTTAAAATGTGTCAATGACGTCATATTATATAATATCAAATTTAACATAAGAGGCTTCTGACCGTTATTGAAATTACCATATTTTTACTGTAATGTGTAGTTGCATTATACTGACTGGCAATGACAGCCATAATAGGGCATTTATGACAATATTTTACATATGGCTATTCAAACAATTAATTAAGCAGCGATAGCCTAGCGGTAATGCGTTGGACCGACACGCAGTGGTCTCGAGTTCGATCCTAAGGCGCGCATCTCTGACTTTTCGAAGTCATGTGCGTATTAAATAGTTAATTATCACTTGCTTTAACGGTGAAGGAAAACATGGAGAGGAGATCTGCATGTCTAAGAGTTCTTCATAATGTTCTCGAAGATATGTGATGGCTACCAATCCGCACTGGACCAGCGTGGTGGACTATGGCCTAAACCTTCTCATATAATTGAATCTTAATTAAAATTACAATTTCAGCTAGGATTCATCAGGAGTCATCATTCTGCGAGTATCTCCTTTTTGGTAGATAATGAGCGTTATATAGCGCTTAACGAATTAGCGGTTCGGCACATTCGTCAAATAAAAGGTATAATAATTGTATTCATATAATTATTATACAAGAAATAAGACTCAATTATAAAATAACTTTTACTAGCGGTCGCCTAGTGCTCGAAATTCGACCAAAGTTTAGCTGTAACATATTGCTGACATATTTTGTCATTATTATTGATTTAAGTAACCATACTCGCAATTACGCGCTTCCACTGCGTGTGTCAAATGCATGGTTGTGTGCGTGTAGACGTGTAGTGTTTTTTCATTAATTTAATGTATTTGTAATGCATATTTTATAAAAATATTAGGATTCGTCCCTCCTTCTCCATATAAACTTTAACTGTGCCAAATTTCATACTCTTCCGTCCGCGCAATTTTCGTAAAAAGGGTTACAAAGTTTTTGCTTTACATATGAATATATAGACAATTATAAGTTACTTGTGATAACACGGCTCTATTCTATTATTACTTAGTAACAATTTGACTTACATTATACATAATTATGTATAATGTAAGTCAATCATAACTAATATAATATAATTATATTATATTAGTTATGTACGTAATTAAAAATAATATAGCCCAAATAATGTCCTTCCTACGGTGCGTGAACAAAAGAACCAAGCTTGGTAATACATTGTATGAAATTTAGCATAATTGAAGAGTCATAATATACATTAAGGCGTGAAAACGTAACCTAGCCTGGTCCGAAGATCCTCCCTTTGTTTTGGAGAGCCATCATACCACGTTCATCTACACAACTATAAATAATTTAATTTGTGGATCACGTAAATATTTCCTGATTACACTCGGGGTAGTTGATCGGTGGTAGGACCGAACTCACTACCTTCGGTGCAGTGTAGTCGCCAGATGACCACTAAAATCATTACACCAAGCGTTATGAGGTATTAGGAGCCTATTACTTAATCACGCCTCTCTTTTAAACTTTGTGAACATATGTATATACCTAGTTTTAGTACAAGTGAGAATTAATCGATGCACAAAGCAACCTTGACAGTTGTAAATCACGAAATTCGGATCAAGTGCTTAATTTTATTACATATAGTTTAATGGTATACATTTTTAGTGTACCACATGGATGGTGTAATGATTTAAGTGATTGTCTTGCCCCTGCCCTGCGCCGAATGTTGTGGGTTAAATCCCAACACATGACCAACATTTGTGTGATTCACAGTAGTTTGTCCGAGGTTGGGTGTTTTTTGGGTCTGTTGTATACCCAACACATGACCAACATTTGTGTGATTCACAGTAGTTTGTCCGAGGTTGGGTGTTTTTTGGGTCTGTTGTATACCCAACACATGACCAACATTTGTGTGATTCACAGTAGTTCCTCCGAGGTTGGGTGTTTTTTGGGTCTGTTGTATGAATGTTTGTAAAGTTTTCTGCAACATAGGAATTATTCCTAGCGTCTTTGTCAACTAAAAATACAAAAATAGTAAAGTAACTTTGCACAATTATTTTTTTGATTACCGCACTTATTACATGTATAAAAAGTTTTGACTATCGTTTTATTAAGATACAATAACTGTCAATTTAGTTATACATTACTTGTGGCATACAAACTCACGACTTTTAGATCGCAAGAGCCTTATCCAATGCGCTACCTTCGCTACAAGAATTATTGACAAGTGGAAAGAATATTTCGATGAAACATCCATAGAAAACGGTATTTGGTATAAAACGTTGCAATGTGAACCTCCTCGCATACCTTGGTTTCATAATATTAAGCTACAAAGAAAATATATTGTAACAGCTTTCCGTTTGAGATCTGGACACATGCCGTTGACAAAGTTTGCATTTTTGATGCATAAATCAGAATCTCCTAACTGTGTGATATGTGGTATGTTAGATGACGTGCATCACTTGTTGACGGAATGTGTCCGGTATCAAGCGGCCCGGGAGTCATTGGTGAGGACTCTTAACCTGAACAGACTAAATATTGGCATGTTTCATAGTTTGCTTTCATCACCTCTCTCCGAAGCGTCGATAAACATTTTTTATGGTTTTTGGCCCGCATCAATGAAGTTAGGTTACTAGTTTTTAAAATCATTTATTTCTGTTTACTGCATGTATTAAGTTACGATGCAATTGGCATATACACTCATGTATAAAAATTCCTTAAATAAAAAGAAAAAAAAAGACTTATTGTAAAAAGTGTTTATACTCACTTGAATGCTTATTCTGACCGCGTCGTTAGGAATTACGTAAATATTTATTAAGTACAGGTACAAGGGTTGCGGAGGTCAGATGGTAGTCGCTCTGTGTAAAAACTAATATTCATTCAAATCCGGTTAGACTAGAAAGCCGACCCCAAGTGACTTGAGAATAATAAAGGCTAAGGAGAAGAGAAGATAGCAACAGCATCCTTAAGATGATTGCCTCACGTTCGGACTGTCCGATCCAATACAAATGGATTAAAATTATTATCGGGCAAGATTGACTATTGTATTTTATTATTATTGATTTATATTTTAGACTATAAGTAATTATGAATTTATTTGAATTTATTTGACATTGACATTAAAATTTTATTTAATTTGTATTTCATAATTGTATTTTTTTTCTCTCTTATATGGATTTTATCTGCAATAAAGTTATTATTATTATTAAGTATAAAAAACCAATCAAGTTGAGTTCGAGATATAGTATATGGTATACTGCAGTAACGGATAGTGTATACTATATTCTCACTCGTGATTTATCCGACTGTGTTTTGCTTGACCTCCCGTAAACCTGCCTGTTCACCACGTAGCAAGCCGGCGCGGCGCAGCGTTGTCCTTGCGGACTAAATAGAAATAATACACAGCGCACTAACGAGATTGACTTTGCCATCGCATGAAAACACAATGTATCTCACAAGTAATACATATTATATTAAATTAAATTGTTTAGTGCGATTGCCAAGTCAAGCTATTTATTTAAAACATAAAAGATTTTTAATATTGATATGGTCACTATAAGATGTTGTTAGGTTAGATAATTACGTAATAACTTAAGACAGAAGGTCCCTTAAGTAGGGACTGAATAAATTAACCGACTTGGTATTACATGGATCTCACAAATTTTTACGGTAGAAGAACTGAGTTGCGAGATTTACTTTTTTTACTAGACTATGTTTTTGATGGCACCTCATTTTTTTTTGTAGATAGTCCTACTTTTTCCCTTCCCGGTACCTTCTACTTCTTGAATACCGTACCTATCTACACCTATTATTCCATTATATTATATTATATTATATTATATTATATTATATTATAATATATTATATTATACATATACAGGTACACTGATACATTCACTGCAGATGTTACTTTGTAATCCTTACTAATATTATAAATGCGAAAGTAACTCTGTCTGTCTGTCTGTCTGTTACCTTTTCACGCTCAAACCACTGAACCGATTTAGATGAAATTTGGAATGGAGATAGCCTGAGGCCCTGGGAAGGACATAGGCTATATAACATCACGCTACAGCTCACGGAAGCGGCCCAGTAACTACAAATACCACTGACGCGGGTGAGACCGCGGGCACAGCTAGTCCTATATATTTATATGGGATTACAAAGTTATTTATGCAGTTGGTGTATCTAGAAAACTGGACCGAAAATGCAAAATATTTGAGTTTTTCTTGATTTATACACTAAACACTAATTGTATTCTAAATTTGAAGCTTCTATGTCTGCTAGAAGTGCCTTAGAGTTTTGATGATCGGTCAGTCAGTGAGTGAGTGACAAAATTAAGAAACTTTGACTAGTTATAATTCTTAAACTAGTGCATCAAATTGAATGAAATTTGAAATATATCGTGTTTATACAATGCTTGCTTGGTTAATAAAAATTCAGGCTTCTAGTTTTATCCACAACGAAGTTATAGGGGGTCGAAAATGGCCTGAACTGTTTCGAGAAAAGTATGCACTGCCGTGCCCCCAGATAAATAAATTATAATAAGATTTCGGTCGGTAACATTAGTTGACAGTTTTACTTCTACTTCGAAAGGTATTATTTCTTTAAATATGTAAAGAAATAAAAAGACCATATAATTTGTAGGTTTATTTTATTTTCGTTTATATAAAACACTAAATAAATAACCTAAAATATCACCTGCGCTTAAAACATTTGTATGTGCCCTTCACATGCGTATCAACCATTACAAATAACACTTGTTATATAAACTTGTACAAACTTGTAACTATATATATATTTGTGTTTGGTACATTCCTTGACCAATTTTAACATGGGAGTGAGAGTCTTATCGTAACTTATAACTAGCTGTCACCCGCGACTTCATCCACGTAGATTTTAACTAAAAAGTGTTTGTCTCCGCGGAACCCTATTTTCTAAAATCAAAGTAGCCTAAGTTAATTCTTATAACATCAGCTATCTGCCAGTGAAATTCCCGTCAAAATCGGATCAGCCGTTTCGGAGATTAGCCGGAACAAACAGACAGATAGACAGACAGACAAAAATTTAAAAAATAGATGTTTTGGTATAGGTACCTTATATACTTTCATATGCATTAGGTAAAAAGCTGTTATTTTGACATTACAAACAGACACTTCAATTTTATTTATTTGTATAGATGTATAGATGATAATACAACTGTTTTGCTTATTTACATCCACCAAAACCTTTTTTTAAGGCGCTGATATGAGCCAAATAACCATGTTATGCTGTAGGTATATAAATAATAAAATAATTTTTGTAGACCTTACTTTTTTGCTGTAAATAGAATATAGGTAAATTAGAAATTTTTTTTTTATAAAATGAGGTAACTAAAACGCAGCCATAAGCTCGTCATGAAGTTATATTTCCAATAATACTGATTTCTTTTTAAACAAAAATATTATCTGGAAACATCTAACGGCCGTAGCTACCGCAAAAACTTAAAAAATACCTGTAAAACTTAAATGAGCACTGCAATTAAACATAAATCGCTTTCAGCGCCTTAAAAATATAAATGATTATAAACTATGCTTATAAAACTACACAAGCAAATGATTAATCAAAATCAAATCTTGTTCATTGCGTATAAATATCGAATGCCGATATACCTCAAATCACCACTTTTTTACACAAAAATTGTGATTAATTTACAATAGGTTAAAAGTCGGTGGTGAATTTGTTACTTTCAGATTAATTAAAAACCCGAGAAACACTACACCGAACACTTTTAAAAGTTAACCTTTTAAGACAGTTTATCTCACTGTTACTGTTTAACCTTAATCCTAAAATTATCATATTGCACATTGTATGTTTATATTATCCTTCTTTAACCAGCAGCACAGATTCTGGAACTTTGCCTAATAATCTGCAAAGGACTTCCCCTTGCACGTAGGCATTGTAAGTGTTTAATTCATCTTTGCCTATACTTCTGGAGATTCACATGAGTGATGGTTAACCAGCTGACCCGCATCTGGATCTGCCAGCTAACTTCTGTTGGGTAACAAGGCTGCTGGAAATATCTTCGAAGATCCCCTGCCACCGTCGTCAGGGTTGGTAGTTCAGAAGACTAGGGCGCTGAGGAACCTCTGCATTGGCATCTCAACCATGATAATTAGAGGTATAGCAAGCATATATGAGGTATATCCTGTTGCTATGCAATCCACCGCCTATTGAAAAAATAAATAGTATATTGTATAATGATATATAACTTATACATGATATGATATATGACTTGTGATGACTTTTGATAAAAATACTGACATTAATCAATTTTCATCTGACATTAGTAATACAATTAATAATATAATAATATGACCCGAAAATAATAATTTGCAAGTTAATTTAAATAAAACAAAATTCATTCAATTTAGCACGTACGGTAAACCACATAAGAACATAACAATAAACTATACGGATCACGAAATTAATGAGGTCAAAAGCACAAAATTTCTAGGATTTCATTTGGACAAAAATCGGAACTTCCCAGTTTCGATTTTTATCCAAATGACTTGCACTTGGAAAACGTATGTAGTAAAATAAGCAGATTGGTGTATGTCCTTTACAAATTACGTAAAACTTCCACTGAACATACTGTGCTAGCGGCATATCACGGCTATGTATCCTCTGTACTAAACTACGGTCTCATATCGTGGGGCAACTCCACTGAGGTACAACGTGCTTTTTTGGCACAAAAGAAATGTGTTTGCGCCATTCATGCCATACGACCATGGGAGTCCTGCAAGCCGCTTTTCAAACGGTCTCGCATACTCGCTCTACCCTGTATGTACATATATACTAGAGTCAGCTAAATTTGTTATGCAACACCCTAACTTGTTTAAAAAAGCAAGATACTTATACTCTCGTAACACCGGGCATCCTGACAGAATTGTATTACAAAAAGTACCTAGAACGGCTATGTAGGTACTTAAAAAGTAGTTTAGTAATGTGTGTGTGCCCAAATTGAGCGCCATATTTTTATGACAAGACACTAAATCGATTTTTACTTAAAAGCGATTGTTCCAAATGATGGGCTGCATCACGTGTTTTTCTCAATAAGGAATGAGGTTGAGATAAATTGAAAGGGCTTATACAAATTGCACCGTGGTGCTACCTTTACTGTCTGGAAAATAATTGTCTTGCGTATCTTGCTTGCTTCTGCTCATGAGAGTTCTATTCTTGAACGTGCCTTTTTTAATAATTCATTAATGTATGTTTTAAAATAATGCAAATTTCGTCATTTGTTCCTTATCCAAATAATAATTGAAATTATCTACTATATGGATACTATATTTTATTTATTTATTTTATTTTAACATTTTAGGAAAACTTACAGCTAAAATACATTATTAACATAATACTAATAAGGTGAAGGCCAATTAAAAGATTTTACTGATAAAATATATAACCGTGAATATAGTTATAAATAATTATGGCTACTTACTAAATATTTGAATTTGTCTGCTATTACGAGCGTTGGAAAAAAGGGTGGAATACTACTTACCACGTTTAGGATTGAGGAGGCGATAGGTTGAGGTCTGGCAGCGGCGATGCTCAAATTGATGCACCAGTGCACCGTCATCACAGATAGTGACATGCGGCCCATCGCGTGCCAGCCGCGCCATGCGAACAGGTTCCTCAGCCAACCTGCCGCCATTGATATGAATACGATTTAGTTAAGAGGCTATCGCATTTAATATATTTTACTATACTCGTAACACAATAATAAAAATATTGAATAATAACAGACGTAAGCCTGTACTCCAAAAGAAATAGGCAGCCATTTTAAGCCAACTATAGCTCTAGGGCCCACGTAATACACGAGTCTAACAGGAAACATCATCCTAGGCATTACAGGGTCCATGCTGCTTCTTACAATTTCTTATTAGAAAACCCAATAATACTTAGCCCAATCTAAAAACCGAAACAGAACCTTACACATGGCACCGTCGCGGCGGTAAGCTATTACGGCGTTAATTACTAGTATTTACTAAACTCAATGTTTACTAAGTACGTCATACATGTCCTACATACCTACATAGCCAATATAGGTACACCCAGAGAGAAAAAAAAACCGATAGCAACAAGGATTCTGAAGCTGTGACCGGTAGACAGTAATATACTTATACCCCATTACGTGAGTCCTGGAAAGCTGGCAGGTGCTAAAGAAATTACGAAAATAATAAGTAAAGTTCACCGTCGAATCCATTCACCATGCCCATCATGACTAAAGCGCCCATAGCGCTGAGCGCTGGCCTCTCGACCGCCACGTACGCTGCCGTGAACCAGGGCTCCGTACACGGACGCAAATAGTTCCCAGACAAGATCCAGCCGATCATAGCCAGAGGTACTAGTTTGTACATCAATACTAAACTCTGAAATAATAAAGAATTTATTAAGTTGTTGCGCATGCTGTAGTTGTTTGAGTGGTCGGAGATGACGAAAACCGCGCGAAGACGCAGTGGTTTGTGGTAACCTAGTGCTAATGAGCCGAGTAGTCTTGTCAATAGGGCTATTGCATATCTATATTAGCTGTTAGTGGACTGGCAGTGGCGATGATCAGTTAAACACGTCTCTTTCAAACAAGATGTAAATACTACGGAATGTATATACAATCCCTATATCCTGTACTGTCTAGTGATAAAACACCTTCAGTGAACCGTTTTAATAGTAAAGTCTTGTCGAGCAAGAGATTTGAAATATATTTTTGTATGAGCTGGACAGTTAAGCAGAGTTTTTGACATGAACTGGTTCTAGCATGGCTACACTGGCTAGTATATGCGCTTAACTGCTGCAGGTTAACTCGTGACTAGAAGTCTTAACTAGGTTGGCTACTATAGTGGTTCCATATAGGCGAATAATTTACGACTTGTGACAAAAGATGGCGCTGTAACCAATTACGTGACTCCATATAATCCTAAATCACGCAAGCGAAGTTTACAGTACGATTTATTATAATAATATACAAGTTCAGTGTCAATCGCAGGGCCGTGGCCCGCAAGGGGTGATCACTTCGCCTGGTTAAAGATTTTCCCTTTGTGTTGCAGAAGTGTCACACCCATTCCTCCATACCTACCAATAGAATACAACTGTAAGGTACTTACTTTAAACGAAGCGAGTTTAACACCAGCCTCTTGCATTTCGAAGTGTAGGAATCCACAGAACAAGCCGATAAGACATCCGGGAAGACTGCCCCAAGGTGTTTGGTACAGCCGCGCAAACGAGGGGACGTAGTGGTACATTGTGCTTAAAGGACTGTGCAAACGAATATACAGAATAATTAATATTCCTTTTCTATAGACCAAAAATTAACTGGAAAAGGAACTCATAATTTCATTAAGCCATGTTTATGCGAACGCATCGCTGGCTACCAGTCTAACTGGCAGCCAGCACTGGCTTGGTATTGGTTTGTATATACAGTTTTTCAAGCCAAGTCAGCGCTGGCTGTCAGTGCTGGCGAGAATAGAGCGCCCGTCTACTCAAGCCAGTGACCACCATATCCCTCAACCCACGCGCCAGCGGTGAAGACACGTGTAGTCGCATCGCGCCAGTCGCTGGTGGATTATTTTTAACCTTAAATGTGTGTACACCACAAGAAAAATCCAGGCTGAGTTGGCTTCATCTATTGTTTAATTAGCAGACCTATATGTAAACAGTAACATAAGTGATTGTACTCACCTTGCACTTCTGTATCAAATAGCAGAATTGAGCGCATAACGTCGCAATAAAATCCCCCCTAGGGCGGTTTTACCCCTGGGAGGAAAAAAAAAAAAAAAAAAAAACAAGACGAGGCAAGCAAGCAGTGGCTTGTCTGTAGGACTGGCGTCAGCGCACTGGCTTCGTATAAACGATACTTTAAGCGTAGCTAGCTTGTCTTCCTATATACATATATAAACTCACGTTTGGAATTCCCGAAGCAATAAATAGAAGCGTGTGTTATTGTTGAGAATTGCCTAACAGGAAAACTCAATAACATTTTGCCCAAGTTGGAAATCGTACCAGGTAACTTATCATCAACCGTGAAATTAAACCCGTGTGTGCATAAGCTCGAAGGACGTTCCTTTTACTTATTTTTGCTAACATGCAACGGGATGCAAACAAAATTTATGCCTAAAGAATTAGGCAGTGGAAAAAGACATACTAAACTGTGTTAAAACGTGTATCATTATGGATAAAGAGACTTAGAAAATTATATTTAAACCTTATACATTTAGATCACCATTTTTTTGCGATCCTGAAATATGACTACACTTTACTATTACACGCTTTCTAAAGCTTTGGAAGTAAGTTTCAAACAGCATTTTATTGAGCACACGATTGAAGCTGTCAATTATTGGCAAACCAGACACAATTAGAAACTCATTGTGTCTGGTCGTCGATGTGCCGCAATGAATCAATAAATTAGACTAAAATAACTGGGTAACAAAATGAAAGTAGCTAATTAAAGTACCAGTTTGACTGCACAGGTGGCGTAGTGGTTTAAGTGCTCGCCTCGCCACTGACACTGCGCCGAGTGTTGTAGGTTCGAATCCTACTCGGGACAAAAATTGTGTGATCCACAAATGGTTGTTCCGAATCTGGACGTTCTTTGTGTCCTTTGTTTGAATGTTTGTAAAGTCCCCAGCGATACAGGAATTGTTGCTACTATGGAAGTTGTCTTTTTGAACAATAAAAAAGAAAGTTACCTCGGATAAGCAAAGTACATGATAGACCGCCAGTTGAAGATATAAGCGAGAGCTCCGTTGAGCACTGAAGAAGCCAGAACCAGTGCAGCCAAGATAGGAAGAGCTCTGCGACGCAGCGGCGCCAGCACCAGCGTGAGCAGCGCCGCTACCACATACAACTGCATGTCGACTGCTAAAAACCTGCGGAATATAAGAGAAGCTTTCTTTTTAGCCCATTTTATAAAAATAGAAGCCCCACCTCATTCGGATCGAATATGTCTTTTCCAATTTTTGTGTATGGTGTGATATTACTTTATGATATTATTTATTAACAAGCTTTTGCCCGCGGCTTCGCTCGCGTTAATTTAGAATTTGACAATCAATTCGGGTTGTACTCTGCTTGTAATAATACATATAATTGAATCATGATTCGAAAGACACGTGGCGCCATCTATTATCATAAGAAAGTTATTACTGTTTTCCTCGTGAACAGTAACTTTTTTCTGGACGAAAGGTAGCCTATGTTCGTTTCTGTACACCTGACAACGTATATGCAAAATTTCAGGATGATCAGTTCAGTGGTTTAGGCGTGAAAAGGTAATAAACAAACAAACAAACACTCATTTTCGCTTTTATAATATTAGTTAGGAAGTTATAACCGGCATTTCTTAACCAGTTTGAATTGTATGAAAGTTCTTATTTACAGTGTGGTCCCATAGAAATTTGATAAAGATCTGATACTGGCATGTAGACTCGGAGTGTGATTCCTCAACGGGTGACAGAAAATTGGCAACGAAAAGTATTTAGCATGAGTTGGGGCTCTATTTGATATACTTATGCATATATAATATCCCACCTAACTATTCTCGAGAGATGGGCAGAGGTGTCTCACACTCACAATATAATATACTAATCAATAGGTAATATAAGAGCATATCCCTAGAACTATCTTATCTTATCTTATGTTGGGGCCAGTCAGTGCAGACCGGTGACACTTCGACCCAGTGGGATCTTTTGTGTCGATACTCTCCCAATAACCACTGCCATAGATGTTCATGGCAGCCGGGACCAACGCGGCAACGGCTTAACGTGCTCTCCGAGGCACGGAGCAGGCCATAATGGCCAATCAATACGCATATAATTTCGAAAAGTCATATTACTTCCGAAAGTCAGAGGTGCGCGACGTGGGTTCGAACCCGAGACCCTCTGCATTGCAGTCTGTTGGTCTCCCCACTGAACTATCGCTGCTCTCCCTAGAACTAAATAATTTTAAAATTTGTTCTACGTATTCCAGTAGGTCACCCGCCATCCGATCAGCACCAGGTCCGAGAGGCGGCGTGTGTGTTCCCACGCGTGTCTCTGTTTTGTTTTGTCTTCGTCCCCTCACACGGTGACAGTAGGAAAACATATATATTTTATATAGGGTAGGCATATGTAGTGGCCTGCCGTTTCATACGGCGCTGCGGGCCGAAACCTAGGCAAGGTCGTGGGTCGCCAATGCATGTGAAAGAGATTTGCGCGGCCCCGCCGACTCTGGTTATGTCGGGGAATACAGTGGTAGGTTTAGTCGGTATTACCGGGATATCTTTTCCCCGGTGAATCCGACATAACCTCTCCGTCGCCCCGCGGAGAGGTATGGCTAAATGCATTCCCGCAAGTAAAAAAAATAATACTTTTACCTCAAAATAAGCTGACTACATAAAGACATTGAAGTAAGAACAATAATTTTCCTAATGTTACTTACGTACTTTTTAGGCCTATATTTTTTTACTTTTCATTATTTTAAAATTGGTTTCAATATTTTAATTTTATTATACCACCACAGCGTCAAAAAGCATATATTATGTTAGCTAAATGGTTACCGATTTTCGTAAGTTCTAGGCTCTTAACAAGAAAATTACTAATAAATAGGTAGGCACCTATAAAATGACGTACTGTAGAGACAGCTCTACCCTTCGATTGACAAACAAATCTTATTATCAACCTTCTCTCTCATATTATTTCTACTCACCATGTCTGCACCAAGCAGATATCATCGGCGTCTACAAGATTGTTAACAAAGAACACATGGGTCCAGAACTTCTCACGACAGATCTTGCTCTCGGCACCCACCGAGGCGGGCCACATCGGACCAGAGTTGACATGCACCCACCATGTCGCCGCGTAACCCACCACCAGTATAGATAATGGAAATATCCTGCAAATATAACACAAAAAAGTAAATAAATAAAGTTTTAAAATTATAGGACTTAAAATGAGATTTATGACTTTAGTTTACGACGCGGTTGTTGCACTCAACGAAATTGAACGTGTTTGATAATTCTGTACCTTCAGTGAAAAGTGATACAACTTGAGTTATATCAGTTTTAATATTTTTACACTATGTCAATCAGTAAAAAAATAGCTATTTTTTGATCTAATTGACGTCCCTCTATGGTGAAAAATGAGCAAGATAATTTTGGTGTAAAATGCTTTAACTAAGGTTTTTTTACATTTATCAATGTGTTTTATGTTACATTTAGAGTAATATCAAAGTGAACTGAACAAATATTTTTTTATTTCTTTAATGTATATTAATACAAATGTAAATGACTCCTAATACACGATCTATATATTTAAACGTAAATTAATACAAACTGATATAATTACACTTATATTAATAAACATTTATTAGTACTCCTATTCATCTTTGTGAAAACCGGTACAATTATACTTACATCATAAAAAAGGTAGACTTTATTATGAAAAAAAATGTGTATAATAATGCAATACATTATTTTTTCAAATCAAATTCATTGTGATATATGATTCTGATTTAATCTGTATCAATACTAACATACTTTTGGATAAAGTGTTAAATGATATAAATACATTTAAATCAAAAATCATCAATTTTAATTTAAGTTACATAACCCATAAAATAAGTGTAGTGTGATATATGTATGTAAGTTGTCGACAGCGCGGCAACCAGTGAATCACAACTTCTTCGCGCAGAGTAAGATGCTTATATTGGCAATTAGAAAGAGTGAGTGTTGAAAAAGGAAAACTTACGACTGCATTCAAACTGGTGCGTCGTGCATTTTACAGCAAATCTATACGTAAAGTAACTGACTTGTATCATTTTACACAAATTATGTTGCATTTGTTGCGACGATTAATATCTTGTAATATGATTTATTTATGCATAATTTAATTTATTACACTTTTCAGGAGGTATTTTATGTACGATATATGTAGATTATTTAACTTTAGTATCTATCCGGATAGCTTTCTATCTGCACCCTAAACAATGAATTACGGCGATAGCATTCTTGTTATACATTCGTCAGTGGCAAATTCATATTTAATATTTAAAACAAATACCAGGCTTAATTTTTAACTAACTATAAATTAAATAAATGTGTTCTTTGTATATTTAAAACATACATAAAAATATCTTTCAATCTTGATTTAATTAAAAACATGTTCCGTTAATTTCTTTTGTATTGCTTTCAAAGAATTGCTGTTCTTTTTTATGCGGGTGCCTATGCTTCTCTTGGTTTGACCAACGTATGAGAGATCACAGTCATAATCTCTTTTATAGGCCCCTACATCTTGTAAAGGTAATTGGCACTTGATGGATAGTAAACAAAATAGGCTAAATAATTTATTGTATGAAAAATGCTACTACTCTGTCGAGGACTTCTAAATGACACGTTTTGTTAATTATTTAAGTTATGCTTTAGTGTTGGTATTATAAATGTAATTTAGGCTTAGATTTGTTTTATTTGTGTATTTATGTTTCTATAATTTTAATTTTTGTACACCGATTGTATTGACAGGACACAGCGCTATGCACTATATTTGCATTTGTTTTTGTAAGATTTTTTTATAAACCTGTGTTTTACTAATAAAAATAATTTAAAATGAATAAACACCAACGAAGAGAGCTTTAACCAACACATACTTCAAGCCACCAACGAAGATAACAACATTTTTCAAAAGAACACCGATTCCTACCAAGAATGCTTCCCGGGGCTATTGTAATCAAAAACAGGATAATTAGTAGAAGAATAGTTACGATGGTAGGAATGTACCAGCTTGGGATGCTGTAATTCAAATAGTCTAACCCAAGAAGAAGCAAAACACAGCTAGACTTCATGATACATTGCGCTCGTTCTGCGTAAACAGAAACACTACTGATTAAATAATGTTCGGATACTTTAAATAAACTACACTTCAGAACTTTGAAACAACTACCATCTTAGCCACCCCGTGAACATGGCTGCTGAAAAGTAACCGAAACGTCGGGGAAAGTGTAAACTCAAATATAAATAGTTAATTTAAATTACTTAAAATGTAGTTAATTTTAATAGTAAATGTTAAATAAACAACGCGATAAAATCCATATAAAGTAGTTTAGTTTCAATTACCGGTATAATTTATTTGATTTCGTATACTTATAATTTAATTACCGTTTATTCTTCAGACAATAACGAAAACTCGCATTATTAAAATTATGAAGCGTTTCGAAAAAAGAGCACGAATGTAATATGAAGAAATTAAATCGATAAGATTAAAATGGTAAGAACTGGATGGAAGAATTAATTATTGTTACAGAAGAAGAATATCATAATAAAATAGAAGAAAATAACCATAATAGAGGAAGAGAATCAAGATGAAGAGAAATTGGACAAAATAATAAGCGTGATGAAAGAAGACGATCAGTTTGGGCAGCTAATGAAAAAAAGCATGCGTTGATGCAGAAATTAGATTAAGTAGAATGGAAAGTAAGCATGATAGAGGAAGAGGACCAGAATGGACAGAGGATGACAGTGAAATTAAGCGCAATAGAAAAAGAGGATCAAGATAAACAAAATATTGAACAAATTTTAAGCATAATAAGCAGTACAGCGTCTGAAACTGAATTATCAATAAGACCTGATTTATTAGTTTATAGAATATGCTTCTTTATTACTTATATACAAAAAATAATACTGATTTCATAAGACTCCCATTATGTTTTAAGAAAAGTTTAATTTGGATAGTTTAATTTATTATGGCGGCTATTTATAAACAATAAAATGTTGTTTTATTTTTTCAAATGAAAATCCACTTACAAATTCCTTCTAGTTAACAAAATTCTCACAATTTTATTTTATCTGTATGGAACTGGTATCAATAAACACTTTAGTATTTTCAAAATGTACCAAATTACACAACAGTTTGTATCATTATTCACATTTTATCTTAAATACAATACAAGTGTATAATGATTCAAATTCAATTTAGCTCACAAATTTCTGGTTGTAATGTAAATTTGAATTTTTAATGTACAAATGAAGTATACTTATTTTACACCTTTTTATTTTATTAAGACCTTAAAGTATAAACCTCCAAAAATACGAATCATAGATCTTTTAACACAAAACCAATATACGACGTGTAAAATGGTTCATGTAATTTTAAATTAATTGACACATAAAACGACGTTAATATTCGTTGTGTTAACTGGTACAACTTGATTTATTTTCAAATAATAAAAAAACTATATAAATTAATGCATTTTTTCTTACATTGAAACATACTCAAAGATAATGTTTATCACTGAAATTAATTAGTTTCTATTTTAGTGAAGTAGAAAAAGAGTAAGAATTTTTTTAAACTTCAACGTTAAATATCTCAAAATCATGATTTTCAAGTTATATCACTTTTCACTGAAGGTACAGAATTATTCGTGATTAAAAATAGTACGAGCAATCATAAACAATTGGGCGATTTCTATATCTAAGGCAAAACTAACAACTCATATACATTAAGTGAGTAATAAATACGAATCCGTCGATCTATCAACCTATTGCAGTCCACTGGTATACATAGTCTTCGAATAATTTGCGCCAAAACATTCGCCTTTCGAATGTATAGTTTAAACCAGCCACCCTTTTCAAGTCATCTCTTAGGAGGTGGTTTATTCAGAAATAACTCTTCTCTTCTCCCTAGCCTTTATTATTCCCAAGTCACTTGGGGTCGGCTTTCTAGAAATAACTTCAGAATTCAGAAATAACTACATTCATATATTTATTTAAGAGTCGATTATTGCCTTAAAAAGGTTTTTGTGTATATTTGTGTTATAAATTCAATGAGCGCCTACAAATACAGTCATAACTATAATTAAAGAAGTCGAATCATCAACTTCTTGTATTCCAATTTCCAAGAAATTCATACTTAGATACCTATATCGACTTTAAATTTAAATATTGAGTGTATGATTTTCTTGTATATTTGCCTAGAAAACCTCATAATAACTAACAAGATTAAACAGATGCATAAAATTCTCTTACATACAAATTAATAACTTTTTAACAGGCGCCTTTTAAAATGCATAATATATATATATGTACAGTCAGCTTCTTATATAAAGTGACAGATAACATATCCAGATATATAGGAACTCCTAAAGTGATCAATTATATTAATACAACCAAAGTCTTCTAATTATGCAAATCACCCATCTTGCACAAATATATCGGAACATGGACATCGTCAAATATATGAGTTCATTCAAAGTGTCATAATCATAGTAACAAACACAGCGCCAATGGTTTCTAAGCATCCAAAGTATTCAAAACTATGAAGCATTATATGAAAATGAACTTTATCGCTACATATATTCGGTACCCTTTGGTATCGCCATAGACTGATGATTTCGACCGTAAAAATACTCTCTGTCAAAATGAAGGAGATAAAGCATCGGTTGTTCCTTTCATTTTGAGCGTGACGTCATTGGCATGCGTTTTGTTTATTGTTCATGTCTGTAATTTAGAATTATTGTGAGGTGTACTTATTGCTAACTAGTTTTACTAGGCAAAATATACGAAATGAACCTTATTTGTCAAGAATAAAGATTAGATGTCAAAGAGTAGTATTAGTTTGCATATTTGTTTGCATTTAGAACGAATAACTTTTCCCCCACGTAGTCCTGACCCAATAGAAAACTAAAATGATTCAACTATTAGTCCATTGAAATGTTACAATTTAAGGACCTAATATTGCATTTATTAGAGGACGCAATTTTATTTTGGGACATGTATGGGGGGTCAATAGAAGCTTAACCCCAAGTTTGTGGGGTTGCCGCTCTTGTCCCCCGACCACTATCTTGGAAAAAGGGGTGCAAACACCTTTTCCGCAATATCTCTGAAACTATGCGTCCTACAAAAAATTCGAAACGACATAATTTGTAGCAAATCGCTTTGCCTACAAATATGTTTACAAAACTTTTTACCCTAAAAAAATTAAAGAAGTAATAAGCAAAAAAGTGAGAAAATTTCTATAAAAATTTTCTGTTTAGCTAGTTACCACGGCATAACAACACCTTTATGCCGACGTTGCAGCCTATACGACAGTTTGCGCCATGTCAATTAGCTGATACATTATTTTCATTTTATTATTTGTAATTAGATTTAAGTTAGTCTTGTAACAGTTTTTATTGAGTAAACATTGTACTTTGATAAATAAATATTTTTTTAACTTATTTTCCGTTCGCGATAACTTAACTGGCGCAGTCGGTAGGATCGCGGCACGCTTATCTCGAATACATCTCTTTGGGAAAAGCTGTGACGGTTCTCAAATCGTACCCTCGCGATCCGTAAAGAACGTACGGGCGATCGGACACCTTATAGCAGAATCTCTGGAGCAATAGAGGAGCTGCTGCGGCTGACAAGACTCCACAGGCGATGCAGAGATCACTCTGGACCCTCGTCGCAGGAGCCGTCGTGCTCTACACGTCAGCCACCGTAAACATAAAATCTATAGATAACGGAAATGGCATCCTATTGCTTAAAGAAGGACAGATTTTTAAGCAAGATAATTACTTTAGTTTAGCTTGTATTTATAATATAACTAGTTTACGTGTTACATCTATGAAGTTAATGTCTTTATATGCAAGCACTAGAGCTGCGGAAGGCTTAACGTTCGGAGAGCTACATAAGACTTACAAAGACCAAATACAATATAATCTAAATATAATTAGTAAAAAGTTGCAATTTTTGTCACCTCCAATTAGAAAGAAACGTGGTATTATTAACGGTTTAGGTTCAGTTGTTAAAGCCATTACAGGAAATCTTGACAATGAAGATGCGATTAAATTTGAAAATGACATATCTAATATTAGAAACAAAATCAACCATATTGAAAGCTCTCAAAAGAAGTCTTTAGTATTAGCAGAAAATACAATAGATGAGTTTAGTAACCAGATAAACAAATTAGACGATAATCAGAAACATTTGACAGAATTTCTTAAAAATCTTACCAGAGATCGTAATAATGTTAATAACCATTTACATTTCCTAGATGTATACGTACAGATAGACTTTAGCTTACAGATAATTTTAGATAAATTAATGATTTTAGAAGATGCAATGACGTTTGCTCGATTAGGTACTATGCATCCCAGTATTATTGATTCTCAAAATCTTATTGCCGAATTAACTAAATTATATAAACGATATAGTTTTAAGCCAGTATCTGAAATAAACATAAGTAACATAAATATAATAGAAAAATCTATTAATGTTAAAGCATATAGTACAGCACATTCAATTAACTTTATTCTAGAAATCCCATCTATCTCTCCTGAAATATACGACCTTATACATCTTTATTCCATTCCTGATAAAAATAACCTTACTATTATGCCAAAATCCAAATACCTTGCACTTGGGAACGATGAGTACACTTACCTGACAGAAACCTGCGATCCACTTACTGATGGCAGCCAACTCTGCAAGACTCTGGAAACAAGAAAAATGGACGATACCGAAGACTGCATCGTAGCCCTCATACAACACAGAAAAGCCATCTGCACACACGCCAAGATGAACCTCGCTAACGGCAAGATACAGAAGATTGGAGACAGCAGCTGGTTAGTGGTGCTGAAAGAAGAACAAGTTATTCGAACAGAATGCAACTCCAAGACAGAATACAAGCGAGCAGCCGGAGTGATCCTAATTTCACTAACAGAAGATTGTAAGATCTATATGATGAACACAACACTTACAACGCACACCAGTACAATAGCCATAAATGAAATCATTCCATTGCCTAAGCAACAGCCAGTACCAGAAGAAACGATAAGGTTCGAGCTACGACTAGAAGAAATATCTCTAGATAATATTCACGAACTTATCAACCGAGCGAATGACATCTCCGCAAACAACGACGTAAACTGGCCCTTGATTATCGCTACACCCAGTTGGACAACGTTGCTGCTCTACACCCTCTTGATAGCAGCAGCAATATGGAAATTATATCGATGGAAATATGCAGCGTTCCAGCGAGATCAGAACACTAGGACGCCCAAGGATTTCGATGGTAGCGAGGACGCTACCGGCAGCAGTACCTGCTTCCGTCTTAAGGAGGGAGGAGTTACCACGGCATAACAACACCTTTATGCCGACGTTGCAGCCTATACGACAGTTTGCGCCATGTCAATTAGCTGATACATTATTTTCATTTTATTATTTGTAATTAGATTTAAGTTAGTCTTGTAACAGTTTTTATTGAGTAAACATTGTACTTTGATAAATAAATATTTTTTTAACTTATTTTCCGTTCGCGATAACTTAACTAGCTCTATAACTTTTTTTTATACATTTTACAAAAAATTACCTCAGACCAATCTTGTAGATGGTCTTTTGAGGAAAATGTTTTGTGGATGTTTTTGCTTAGACAACTACCATCTTAGTCTCCCCGTGACCATGGCTGCTGAACAGCAACCGAAACGTCGAGGAAAGTGTAAAATTAAATCTAAATCTAAATAAATAGAAGTAAACAGTAACTAGTAAAAGTGTTTAACAATAGTAGTTTAAAGTTTTAAAATTATGTAATAAAAGTGTTTTATATAAATAGTAGTTTAAAGTTTCAAAATTATGTAATAATAGTGTTTTATAAAAAATAAACAACACGATAAAATCGGTATAAAGTCTGGTATGAACTTCAACTGTATGACCCTTACTTGACAAAAAGTCAGTTATACCACCGACCTAAGTCCTAACAAAAGTTTTTAAATTTACCAGGACACACCTAGACGCTTAAAAGAGAAAATAATCAAGAAGTCAGTAATCAAAAAATTAGTAATGATATTACAACTTTTTAAAATTTGTCAAAGAAATGTCTATTTCACATCAATATTTTTCAGAGATAAATAGCTATGGCCGGAATATTTAAAAGAGTACCTCAATTATATAGAGATAGAGTTCATTTTCATATAATGCTTCATATTTTTGAATACTTTGGATGCTTAGAAACCATAGGCGCCGTGTTTGTTACTATGATTATGACACTTTGAATGAACTCATATATTTGACGATGTCCATGTTCCGATATATTTGTGCAAGATGGGTGAGTTGCATAATTAGAAGATCACTTTAGGAGTTCCTATATATCTGGATATGTTATCTGTCACTTTATATTAGAAGCTGACTGTACATGGAATTAATAAGTGTGCGTACAAAATAATTACATTTTATACTAAGTCATACATATACATACATAGGCTCATATGTATATTCTCCAAACAATTTAGCATACAGTCTAATACAGGCAGATGCAGGATTAGTGAGACTCATAAGAAAAACTACGAAAGACTTGATTTAAGCAAATATTAGAAAACAAATGGGTTTGCGTCATTGTACTGATCGCCTTCCAAGACTACTAACCTATATTTATGACTGGAAAACATAATTACAATTACCCGACCTCGGAATCGTACCCGAGACCGCATGCATAGCAGTCACATACACTACCGCTGCTGTGCCATTCAGGCAGCTTCTATTAAGACGAAGATACAAATAAAGCTGTAATACCTGAAAATTCTCTTTAGAGTGAAGCGCGGTAGCATTTTGATGCTAAGCGGATAGGTCTTGGAGAACAGCAGCATATTGTAGGCGAGTAAGAAGTTTGACAGCGTGACGAATATCTGCACCACCGAAGTGCCGTTCAGAAAAAGCATCAGGACGGGATGCCGAGATATCTGAAATTAAATCATTAATATACACAAATATAGAGCAGCAATAGCCTAGTGGACTGCTGTTGGACTACCACGCAGAAGTCTCGAGTTCAATATATAAGCTCAACACTTAGTCAGTAAAAAATACAAATATTTTACACTGCACCAATAAAATTATGTAATTTCAAATGAACTCGATTAATTAAAACAGGACACGTAAATGAAATAAAAATGGAACAACTGAATTCGATTATTAACTTAAATAAAAATAAAATTATGAAATAACACAGGTACCTATGTACTATCGACTTCAGCGACGGATGACCACTCCTAAGGTTAAAATCGCATAGCAGGCCAACACTTGGTACCCGTGACACGCCCCTTTCTTTGTTTGAGTTTTTTTACACTTTACATTTGTTTACTGATTCTAAGGCGATACAAACTCAACTGGTCATCATGTGCAAGCGAAAATTTTTCTGAAATGGTCATCCGTCGCTCAAGCCGATAGTACATATTATCATATTTTTAGTTATCAATTATTATATAGTTAAAGCTTGCTTTAACTGTGAACGATAACATGGTGAGGAGCACTACATCCATGTCTAAAAGTTCATCACATTATATTCTCGAAGATATGTGAAATCTGCCAACCCGCACTGGGCCACCACGGTAGACTATGGCCTAACCCTTCTCACACGGAGAAGAGGCCTGTGACCTGCAGCTTAATACAGGGCTGATATTATATACATAATCTCACACCTATATTCCCGAATCCTACCGATTGTATTTGTATAGGTAGGATTTGTTTGAAATTTCAATTACGAACAAATCCTACCTCCTATAAAAAGACTGGCGTGGTAGCGCTGCGGCGCCACGGCAGTCTCGTTGTATATAATAGGTAATATTTTTTTAAATACTAGGCACTAACCTGTTCGATCCATCTCGGGTTGTAAAGGTACAGCATGTCGTGAATGGAGGCACTATGCGTACCTATGATCAACACCATCAGAAATACCCTGTAACGTTTGTAGATTAAAATTAAGTAAATTATTCCAGTAGCGTTTACGCTTTTGTTCAATAGGTATTCAAATTTTAATAGGCACCCAGCACAAGGTTTTAGTATAGAATAGGATTGCTTGTACAGAAATTTGAACACAAATTTAACTTACATCAAAAGTATAGCATAATTATTAGCCTTGTCGCTAAAGCCCTGTGTTCTGAAAGACTAAATATTGCGGCATTACAATCAAGAAAACCTAATACTGTAAACTAATGAAGAACCTGTTTTGATGGGTCGATACATATCAGTCAACAGCAGTTGATATACAGCGGTCTCTAGACAAGTTTGTTAAACAATGTGATGTTGATCTGCCTTTTGGAAAGCGAGATAAGTCATATAACCATAGTGTTATGGGCCTAAAAATAGATTAACAGTAGAGTTATTAAAATAAATGATAAAGAATATATTATACAGAATGGTTTTGAAATTTATGTACCGATGTTTTACGTGAAATGGTTTTAGATAGTCATATGTTAACCACCCGACACAATTTTAATATTTTACTAATTAAAAAAGAAATAACATATCAATAATTAATGTCGTAAATTAATAACGGGCGGTCCTTATTATTTAAGACATCATTTTATTGTTATGTTATTTTTTTCCAAAAACATAATTCTGATAAAAAAAAATGGTCAGGGTTATTCTATATCACCAGTAGAATGCGTGGTTAAAAGGAATTTCACGATTTCAAAATCAGCCTGTATAGTAAGCTTAATTTTAATGTAGGTATAACATTGAAGAAAATATAACACATAATTCAATTTTTTTGTCACATCCTATACTCAATACCGTATAGCGTTTTACAACGTTTTAATGAGGAAGACTATAAATTAAATGGATCTTTCTGACCCTGTAGGCCAGCAAATTAAAAGAGAGGAAACGGGTAATAATGTACGAAAATAATCTAATTGCTAATAATAAAAATATACAATTATTATTAGAACTATTGGCAGTATTTGTGTTTTTTATACTTTCTATACCATAATTATGTCACAAATTGTTGTATATTATGTAAGGACTTAACTTATAGGTCAAACTTTGCTAGCACGATACTGGGTCTAGTACAAGTTGTTTGATTTAGTGTGAAATTGATTACAGCGCTATCTCTTGTCGCTCACTGTAGCTTTTTCGTTATAGAATGTGGAATCCGCCACATTATTGTCAGCTTTGTTTAATATTTGATTACAATCGTTTGCAATTTATTAAAATTCTATCTAAGTTTAGTACCTGATTCCTTGCACAGGTGTAAGTGCAGACAGCCTTGGGTCACTATCTTCATATGTGGTAGTCAGCCGCCGCCAGTTGTTGCGAACAGACCACATCATCAGCAGGTGATTTTCTGGAATTTCATATTGTTTTACTTTATTCTATCCAGGCAAAATGAATACATTGCTTCTGATCGTAAACAGTCGTGTAGTCCACGAGCAGATCTCTCCACAACACATCAAGGAAGTGCTTTTTCATCCTCCCCGCTTGAATGACCTAGGATCAAAGGAAGTAGGAAACACGTGTTTCAGCAGAGAATCGTAAGTTTCAATAGTTCAGCAAAGAATCTAGGGTTCGATTTCCGGGACGTGCAAATTGTTACTGGGTTCTTCTCTCAAGAAATTCTCAGTAGCCGAAGTCTTGAATTGAGCCCGATAAAAGAGCAATACATACTACATACATACAGATATAGATTCACGCCTGTTTCCCAGAGGGGTAGGCAGAGACTACGGATTTCCATTTGCTACGATCCTGACACACTTCTGTGGCTTCATTCATTTTCATCACATTCCTCATACACGCACGTCGGTTCAAGGAGCTCTTAACCTAGCATTTGTTCAGAACGCCTCCGATCTGATCGAGAAACGTTTGCCTAGGTTTTCCTCTTGCGACTGTTCCATTCACACTAGCCTTATAAACTTTCTTAGTCATTCTTTTCTCGTCCATTCTTTCTACATGTCCAAACAGCATAACATACCCTTTCCTATTCTTGTCACTATATCCACTTTCATATTTCACTTCATTTCTCTCTCTATTCACACTATTCCTTATTCTATCTTTCAGAGTCACTCCACATATGCTTCTCAGCGCTCTCATTTCTACAGCATTCATTCTGCTCTCATGCTTCTTTTGCCATACCCAACTTTCACTTCCATACATAAGTGTGGTCACTAATAGTCCTCTATGCACAAAAGAGCAATAGGGTCGCCCTAACTACGTGGTCGTAATACACCACTGGTTCGGAGATGTAAGCGTAAGACTACATAATTTATATATAATATGTCATTGTTATATACTTACTTTTAGCGTCATCTCCTATTACAGCATCGTACAGAGTGCCAAGAATATTCATTGCTAATAACGCCAACACAACATACAAAAACACTTTGTGCGATATATCGAGCGATTCAAGGTTATAGATTTGTGCATATTCCTGTGCGTGCGTGCGGCAGTAATTCAGCTTCGATAAAGTCGTGCGTAGCGAGCGACGACGTCCCCAGTGCGAAGCACATCGTTCGAAGCGAAGTGAAGTGTTTCGTTCAGAGGATATCGCGGGACAGCGCGAGCTTACGCAGTAGCCCCGGTGAACTTGTGTTCGGTTGAAGTGATGCGGGTCTTGTGAATATTCCTGCAAAGAAATTATACACAGAAATACGTGAAGCAAAGACTAAAATTGCGCGGACGGAGGAAAATGACATTGGGCACAGTTAAAGTTTATATGGAGAAGGAGGGGCGAATCCTAATATTTTTATAAAATATGCATTAGAAATACCTTAAATTTATGAAAATACACTACACGCATGCAACCATACATTTGACACACGCAGTCGAATCGCGTTCGTAGTATTACGGCATTGTTGGTCTGACGTCGTACAATTCTTTGTAACTATGGTTACCTATACCTTATTTATATATGTAATAAAGAAAAACAGAAAACAAAGTAGCAAGCTTAGGAATTTTGGTCGAATTTTGACCACTAGGCGACCGCTAGTAAGTATTAAAACAATAGTTTGCTCGCGGCTTCGCCTGCGTTAATATAGATTTTGTCGATACATTTCTATCTCTCGGTAACAATAACAGTATTTTTTCTGGATGAAAGGTATTTTATGTCCTTTTCCGTATTCCTGACAACGTGTATGCGAATTTCATGATGATCGGTCAATTAGTTAAGGCATAAAAGTGTTACAAACATACTCACATTTGCATTTATGTATATTAAGGATTAGAAAAGCACATTTTTCCTGCATTTGAAATGAATTTTAGATAGTGGGGGACTTTACAAACATTGAAGCAATGGGCTTAAAGAACGCCCAGATACGGAACAACTTGTGTTTTTTTATCTATGTATCAGTGGCGAGATGACCATTTAAGACTGCACCGAGCGTAAGACAGATAATGGCAGAGCTCGTGCGGCGCATATTCAAATCGGCGCGCGGCCGCCATAGTAAAATTGTATGGAAGATTTGAAGTGCTTTTTTGATAAATATGTATATTTATTGTCAACCAACAACTTAAATATTTGGGACGGACAAATTGTAATATACCTAACTTTAATTTCTACTGTTATAATCTAAAAATCACGTAACACGAGCTTACGTTTTTTGCATTTTTGTGCAAATTTACGTAATTTTGTAGGCGAAAATATTAATTATTTTAAGTTTTTGACACGGAGTAATTGTAAACACATTTTATGGTAAATATATAATTTATATTTGTATTAAACAAACAGTGTTGATTTTATCAACTTAACACACGGTCACACCGCCTGTTTTGGCACATTTCGCTCGGCGCAGTCTTAAACAACTACCTGTATCATCTGTACAGTTGAGCACTCTATCTATTCTTAATAAAGGTATTCCTAAGCTTAACACTACGCATTTTTGTAATTACTGTGTTCATTGAAATTAAACTACTATAGGTATAGGTAGGGATTTTATCGCGTTGTTTATTTGACACTTCATTACAAAATTTTGAAAACTATTACACTACTATTACTATTAAACTTTACTAATTTTTAAGCTAATTAAATTATTGAAACTATTAAAACTATTTATACTATTACTATACTATTACACTATTTATATTTATGTTTACACTTTCCCCGACGTTTCGGTTGCTTTTCAGCAGCCATGGTCACGGGGAGACTAAGATGGTAGTTGTCTCAATGTTCCAGTGTAGTTATTTCAAAGTACCCGAACATAATTTAATCATGGGTGTTTCTATTTACGCAGAATGAGCCCAAAGTATCATGAAGTCTAGCTGTGGTTTGCTTCTTCTTGGGTTTGACTATTTGAATTACTGGATCGCAAGCTGGTGGTACATTCCAACCATCTTCTCTATTGAAATTAGGATGTTTTTTGATTTCAATAGCCTCGCGAAGCATCCATGGTAGGAATCGGTATTCTTTAGCGAGCATCTGTGGTTTGTCAAATCTCAGGTAGTGGTTGGTCCCCTGTTGCACATGTTCACACACAGCAGACTTCAACGAGCGTTGGTGTTTTACATCAGCTATGTGTTCTTTTATGAGGGTGCCTATGCTTCTCTTGGTTTGACCAATGTATGAGAGTCCGCAAACACAATCTATTTTATAGACCCCTGCATCTTGTAAAGGTTATATATTTCATCACTGTTGCGCGCCCTACCAGCAGCGGCGCCTGAGGTGGTGCGCGGGAGAAATGCGCTCGCGGCCCGCGGCCCCACGTCCCCACCATTATAAAGACTTGTAAGGGCCTTTTCATTGTCATGCATGTTTGCGCACGCATGCAGGCCAGGCACGCATGCGTACTGCCCGCAACCTATCATATCATACATGTTTTTATTGTCATGTGCGCAACACGCACGTGGTGCACGGGCAGCGGGGCGAAAAATATCTGTTCTGCGTGCGGCCCGCAACACGCATGCGCGCCTGGCCTGCACGCGGGCGCAAACACGCATGACAATGAAAAGGCCCTAAGGCAGACGGCGCGAACACACGTCGCGCGCGTCCCTATTTGTTTATATATATCTATCTTGTGCTTGTTTAAAACTACCAGTTTTAATTATTGTACCAATAATTTTACATCGAAATAAATAAGAGGATCAGAAGAAGGCTATCATTTTAATTATGGTGACCCCGACGTGATCGTGATTCCTGATCAACCTTTTGATTGCTGATTGTGGGCTGGCTCTGCGCTTTGGATAACCTATACATACATCTAAAGGACATAAAGCTACCTATCACCGGTTTGATTACCGAGGTGACGGTGCCAATCTGTGGTTTGGTTGAGCTTTTGCTCACAGGGAAGTGTATCCAGTTTTAATATATATGTTCGGTGCCTAAGTGACAGTGATTGTGAGAATCATAACGTGTTTACGTAACGTATAGCAAAATATGCATTTATAAATTTACACAGTCCGCTTCTACGCACTTTGCGTTATGTCTTGATAATTATATCTATAAATATATTTAGCTATTTACATGCACTCGTGGAGTGGCTTGCTCTAACCTAAAAATTATTTAATTATAGGTTCTGTTCGAACCCTAGGTTGCCTATCTACGGCATCTACATGATACGTATTACTACATTGTCTATTGCTTTCTGTACATATCTTTAATTAAAATATGCATAATATACATATCTGTACTTAATAAGATAGCTGTAAATTACTGCTCGTAGGTATTCCAGCGCTTACAACCTAAAATTGAATTGTGCTTTGTGCATTGCTTACGAGATTTTCTAACAATTCCAGGTTCGCCGTAATGTGACCCCTGCCTCTTATTTCCCGCCGAAGCGTGTTGAACGCCTGCGATCACCGGTCGTTCGAAAGTTCGAGAAGCTGCGCTGGCTTGGCCGTACCAAGTGCGGCGCGCATGGTTTGACTATTTATATCAATGCTTATTTTATATTATTGATCAGTCTATTGAGTTTCTCACTGAGCTTGTATTTTGTTTAAAAGAAATATTGAATAATTATGGACGCCCAATTGAAACAACATATTCAGCAACGCGCTGCTATTCGTTCAAGAGTAACAAACTTTTCTAAATATTTAGAGACAGTTAAGCTAATTGAACCAAAGGAATTTACTAAAATATTAATTGCGGAACTAGAATTGAAATTGTCAAGGTTTAGGGATCTGTTTAGTGAATTTGATATACTAAAAAACAAAATCGAGTGTTTGTCCGTGGAGCAGTTGGAGGAGAATGAAAAAACTGAGAATGAATGTTGTTCTAACATTGCACTAGCTCAAACTATATTAGATAATGTTACGTCTTGCAATGTACCTATTAAATCTTCTTCTGGCTCATCTTATGATTGCCATCACGGCAAATTGAACTCTAATATAAAGCTTCCAACTATTCAGTTGCCTACCTTTGATGGAAGCTATCTTAAGTGGATGGAATTTAGAGATACTTTCGATTCATTAATAAATAAAAATAATTCCATTCCAGACATTAATAAGTTCCACTACTTACGGTCTTCACTCGAGGGAGGTGCGTCAAATGTTATTAAGTCTGTTGAGTTTACCGCTAATAATTATGCTGTAGCTTGGAATTTACTTGTTAACTGCTTTGATAACAACAGGATCTTAGTATACAACCACTTAAAGGCACTTCTTGATTTTAATCCTATTATTAAGGAAACTTACAAGTCACTTCGTTATATGATAGACTATTATTTAAAAAATTTACGAGCCTTAGATACGTTAAATGAACCTACGTCTCATTGGGATACTATAATTGTGTTTATTATGACTACGAAACTAGACGGCACCACAAGCCAAAAATGGGCAGAGTATAGGAGTAAATTGACTTCCTCTCCAACACTTGAACAGTTCTATGAGTTCTTGCGCAATCGTGCTGATGTTTTGGAAATCCTCCAGTACAGTAAAAATGATAATACTAAATCTGATAAACAATCTCAATCATATTTTAAAGAAAATAAATTTACAAAATCTTTTGTTTCTTCTTATAACGTAAACGCGTTAAAATGCGTTGTATGTTCACAGGATCATTTAGTCTATAAATGTGATAAATTTAAGTACATGCATGTCGATGATCGAATGAAAGAAGTTTCGAAGCACAAGCTGTGTCTAATCTGTTTGCGGCCTGGTCATTTCTCTTCTAAATGCAAACATACTCCTTGTGGATTCTGTAACAAAGGGCATAACTTATTACTTCATAAATCAAATGCTAATAATACTACTCACTTACCTACGGGTAACTCTGCTGCGACGCCTGCTCCTTCTGTAACTGTGCCTCCTCAGGTGTCAACTGTTACCATGGTTCCTATTGATTTTGCTTCTGGTCCTGGGCTCCGTTCTTCTCTGTCTGCTGCAACAACGGGGCAAGTTCTTCTATGTACTGCAGAGGTGGAATTGTTGGACAACAAAACTGGTAGTGCTCATCCAGCTAGAGTCCTTCTCGATAGTGGAAGCCAGTCTTCTTTTATATCTGAAAAAATACAAAGGAAATTAAATCTTACATGTTCTAATACTAATGTATCAATTGCTGGTATAAATAACAAACTAACTAATACTACTTAAAAGTGTGGCGTGCACTTAAAATCTAGAATAAATTCTTTCCACATGACTGTGTCTTGTCTCGTTATACCAGAAATTACTGGTAGACTGCCGAGTATTGAGGTAATCACCTCACTACTAACTATTCCTGATTATGTACAACTAGCAGATCCAAGCTTCTATTGGCCCTCTGAAATTGATGTATTGTTAGGGGCGGATGTATTCTGGGAAATTGTAGATTCCAAGCATATCAAATTGGGTAAAAATAAACCCGCTCTCTTAAGTTCTAAGTTTGGTTGGCTTGTGTCAGGGCCAATGGGTCAGAATCCTCTGTCTACCACGCATTCTAATTTTGGTCAAGAAATTAAGGAGTCTATAGCTAAATTCTAGGAAATTGAAAATATTCCTACTGTCCCGAGAAAATCTAAGTTTACTAATGATGAAGAATATTGTGAAAGTCATTTCATTGCTAATACTGTCCGCTTACAAGATGGAAGATTTTCTGTAAAACTTCCCTTTCGCGAAACCCCGGAGAATGCTCTTGGGGATTCTTTCCATATCGCAGAACGGCGATTCTATAATCTAGAAAAAGGCTGAATAATTCTAACTTGAAAGAAGACTACACTCAATTTATTAAAGAATATGAGTCTTTGGGACATCTGACTGAGATATGCCGTCCAAATTTTGGATATTATATTCCCCACCATGCTGTGATCCGCGAGAGCAGTGAAACAACTCCACTTCGAGTGGTGTTTGATGCTTCGTGCAAAACTAGTTCTATTAAGTCGCTCAATAACATCCAATTACTTGGACCAGTAGTCCAGGATGATCTAATGTCTATTTTACTGCGGTTTCGTAAGCATGCCTATATTGTTACAGGGGATATTCAAAAAATGTATAGACAAATCATGGTTGATAAGTCCCAACGTCACTTGCAGCTTATACTCTGGAGGGATGACGAAAGTCAACCATTGAAAATTCTACAACTATTCTCTTTTTTTATTTTTTTTTATTTTGCTCGTCAAAATGACCGCACTCCACCTGATGGTAAGCAGTCGTGTGGTCTAAGAGCAGTGGCCTCCACATCGCCCCCACAGTAGCCGAGGCGATGTTGAGGTCTCTACTTTGACGGCCTGAGAAGATGCTTTTTCACGCCCCGCTTAAAGAACCCAGGATTGAAGGAAGAAGGAAACACGTGCCTTGGCAGAGAATTCCATGCCTTGGTCGTTCGGCAGAGATATGAGGACCCAAACTTTTTGGTACGCGCTCTAATCGACTCTACCGTGTAAGGATGGCATCTGAGCCCAGCACGCGTTGTTCTAGATAGGAAAGGGGGGGCGGGATAAGGTGGAATAACTCTTCAGAGCACTCCCCGTGGTATATTCTGTAGAAACATGCCAATGAGGCAATGTCCTTACGGAGTTGCAGAGGTTCCAGTGAACTCGTGACCTCTGGATCTCCGATGATACGGACAGCCCGCCACTGTAACCGGTCGAGAGCGTCCAGCAAGTACTGCGCGGAGCCATCCCAAAGATGAGAACAGTACTCCACGCAAGGGCGCACTTGTGCCTTATACAATAGGCACAGTTGCCCAGGCGTGAAGAACCGCCTCACCCTGTTCAGAACTCCGAGTTTTACTGTTACTTATGGAACAGCTTCTGCTCCATATCTTAGTACTCGATGTCTAGTACAACTTACAACAGAGTGTACTGATACAGTTGTTGCTGACATTATAAAACATGACTTTTATGTGGATGACCTAAATACGGGCTCCGACTCTCCTTCGGTCTTGAAGGCTAATATTAAAGGTGTTATACAAAAACTTTCTGAAGGTTGTTTTCCGTTGCGAAAACTGCGAACCAATTGTACTAGTATACTTGATGATATTCCTGTCACAAATCAATCTCAGGACTTTAGTAAACAGTCCTCCGTATTAGGGTTAAAATGGACTCCTAATTCTGATACTCTGCACTACTCTGTTGAGGCTAAAAATATTTCTAAAGTGACTAAACGTTCTATACTGTCAAATTCTTGTAGAATCTTTGACCCGCTAGGTCTGTTATCAGCTTGTACCATTTTTCATAAGATTATACTGCAAAAACTGTGGCTACTAAAATACTGGGACGACGATGTTCCAGTAGAAATTAAAAATTCGTGGATTAGCTTTTATAATGATAATAAATATTTTGCTGATATTCAAATACCTAGATATTATTTTTGTGAATTTCCTGTCTGCGTTGAGGCGCATTGTTTTACTGATGCTTCGCAAGATGCCTATGGTGCGTGCATCTATTTAAAATCGACTAATTAAAAGGGTGAAGTTTCAGTGAACTTATTGTGCGCAAAAACTCGAGTCTCCGCTTTGAAGACAGAAACGATTCCACGCTTAGAGTTATTAGGCAACCTACTTGGTGCTAAACTACACGACAAGGTATTACATTGCCTAAAAACTAAGATTTCCCGTTCAATATTCTGGACAGACTCAATCATTGTACTAGGTTGGTTGCGTACTCAATCTAAAACTCTAAAAACCTTTGTTTCTAATCGTGTTGAACAGATTAATGAATTAACTGATAAAAATACTTGGCGACATGTGCCTACCGAATTAAATCCTGCTGACATGGCGTCTCTGGTGGCATGGCCCTTCCTTTCTCTTTAAGTCTGAAACTGAGTGGCCTGAGTCTAAATATAGTTCAATGTCTTTACCTGAAACAAAAATAAGCTTAAATACTATTACCCTATCTATTAACATAATACCATTTAATAAATATTCCAAACTCTATAAACTACAAAGAATAATTGCATATGTACTAAGATTTATCTATAATATTAGAAAAAATAATACCAAATTAAATGGCGAACTTACCTGGTCTGAATGGAATAACTCACTTATATTCCTCGCGAAAGCTTCACAAGCAGAAACATTTTCAAATGAGATTCATTCTCTAAAAACTAATCGTGACATTAACCGGAAATCACGCATTATCTCTTTAAACCCATTTCTCGATCGGGAAGGTATCTTGCGTGTCGGTGGTCGAATCGACAACGCACCGTTCTGCTCGTATGATAAAAACACCCAATTCTATTAGATCCAAAGCACACGTTCACACGACTTCTATTAGAAAGAGAACACTTGCGTCTCCTACACGCTGGCCCTCAGCAACTTTTAAACAGTATTCGTGACCAATTTTGGCCATTAGGAGGTCAGGTACTAGCCACTCTTACTTTCCGAAAGTGTGTTCGTTGTAAAAGATTTACTGCTAAACCTTTGAATCCCATAATGGGTAATCTACCTAAACCACGGGTAACTCCTGCCTTACCATTTGAAACTTGTGGCACTGACTTCGCTGGGCCATTTTTAATTCTAAACCGTAAAGGTCGTGGTGCAAAATCCTCTAAATGTTACTTGTGTATATTCGTCTGTTTTAGTACTAAGGCTGTTCACTTAGAAGTGGTCAGCGACCTAAGTAGCAATGCATTTATTCTGTGCTTACGCAGGTTTATCTCACGTCGCGGCAGACCACACACCATCTATTGTGACAACGGTAAAAATTTTGTAAGCGCCAGTGGCGAACTGAGCAGACTGTTTAAAACATGTAAAAATTCTATGTGCGATTTTGCGTGCAACAAAGGAATTACTTTTAAATTTTCTCCTCCATATGCACCGCACTTCGGCGGTATCTGAGAGGCCGGAGTTAAGACGGCTAAGTTTCACCTTAAACGGATCTCTAGTAACTGTAGCTTAACTTTTGAGGAATTATATACACTGTTTTCGCAAATAGAACAGGTATGAATTCACGACCACTAACGGCAATGTCTGCCGATCCGACAGATTTAGCTCCTTTCACACCAGGGCACTTCCTTGTGAGTCGAGCATTAACCTCACTGCCTTCGCCTGTCACCGAGCGAATCACCGTGAACAGATATCAGCTGTTAGAAAGATTAAGACAGCACTTCTGGACGCGTGGGATTCACAAAAATATTAAATAATTCTGATAAAAAACTGTATATAAAGTCACTATACACTAGCAAGTTTTTGAATGACTCTATGATTCCTAGTAGTTAAATTTTCGTTTTCTAAGTTTTATAACTAATTTACAGTTCCAAGCAACTACAATTAAAGGATGGATAATATAACAATATTATATAAATGCGGTGTTATATTTAGAACTAAATTTTGCCCCCAGCTTCGCTCGCATTAACCTACATTTCGTCAATATATCTACACCTTCCTTATGAATCAATCTGTCTATTGGTAAAAACTGCATGAAAATCTGTTCAGTAGTTTCAGAGTTTATAGCGAACAGACAGACAAACAGACGCGGCGGGGGACTTTTGATATTGGACATTAATTTATTATTTAGCTATTTATTTCGCTGACTATACAATAGTTTCCGTCCTTGTCATATAGAAAATAAATGTTTGAAAAGTTGTTGGTTTTCACCGCTGCTTTCTTTTGCGACTGTATGTAATCTTAAGTCTTAATCGTGCGATTAGAGCAACCAATTTGAATATTAGTATTGATGTATAAAATAAATGATGGTATGTCGTTACTGCCATGTAAAATGGGTAGGCCTTTGGTATCACATCTTTCTTGCACAGCGGGTTGTGCTGGTGCTGCTGTTGCATCAACGCAGACGTTCAAACGGCGCAAATATCAAAACCACATTGGTGAGTACATATTTGAGCCATTTGGTGTGGAAACGCTGGGGTCATGCCATGGGGTTCAAGTGCTAGGTCTGTTTATAGAGACATAGCTAAGCGGCTGATCGACGCTTCGCGTGACCCGAGGGCTGGTATTTTCTTTGCACAAAAAATAAGTATTGCCATTCAACGTAGCAATCCAGTCTTCTGGCGTTGCCAATTGACGACGATGTGGAGGGATATTATGACACATTTTAATTTTATTCTTCTATTTCACTCTTTTGTTTATATTTATATTTATAATTTGTGTATTTATATATTATGTTAACTATTTTATGTAATTAAAATAAATTAAATAAAGACCCATATGTCTTCAAAAATACTCGAAATTAATACGTCTCAACAAAAACTAACCTTAATAGTATTGTAGACGTGATCAGATTCCTTTAGCGACGTAATGTCGAAGGTCCCGTGGCAGTACAGCCCGCCGGACTGAGACAGGCAGCTGTTGTAGTCATCTAAGTGATACAGCCGCGGGAACTTCGCATAAACTTCATCTGGAATAAACAATAGGAGGCAATTTAGAATACATTATTCTAGACATAGCAAGCACTTATTACATGCTCATTTTGTCAGCAAAGATTTTAGGTACATAATATACGAGTAAGTAATTGTACTAGTACTGGATCATCATCGCTAGATTGCGGCCGTCAGGGTCCCATTCCGGAATGCCCCCGGCCGGGACGCACCCACAGTGAAACATTTTTTATTCCATTACGCTTCCGGTCGAGACGCTCCCGTTATAAAACAACCAGAGAAGACACTTGAGCAAATACTGTTGAAACAAAAGTGTTTTTGCTATCATGTATTAGCTTTAGAATCAGTAAAATTAGTTTTTACGTATACCTACTCTTTAAAAATGTGTTTAATATATGCTATCTAAATTATATTAAAATATGTTCATTTACAAAGTTAACACCGAACGGAAACAGTGAAAGGGTTGCACGCCCATTATGTAGATCTTCTACCTGAACTCAAACGAGTATCTAAATCTTACGGATAAGTGAATCCGTCGGTCCCGGCTGCCATGAACATCTATGGCAGTCGTTATTGGGAAGGAAGTCAGTGCCCTCTAATATCCTGACACTGGTCTAGCCTTAGGGTATCGTTAGCCTTCGGGTTGCGGAGGTCAGATGGCAGTCGCTCGGTGTAAAAACTGATATTCAGTCAAATCCGGTTAGACTAGAAAGCCGACCCAAGTGACTTGAGAATAATAAAGGCTAGGGAGAAGAAGATTTTTAAAGCGTATACTTTAAAACTAATCTTACTAACTCTAAAGCTAATACATGATACTAAAAACCGGCCAAGTGCGAATCGGACTCGCGCACCGATGGTTCCGTACAAACCTGTAGGTATATAAGTAAAAGTTATGGTATTTTTATTGCCAAACTAGCTTTTGCCCGCGGCTTCGCTCGCGTTAATTTAGAATTTGACAATCAATTCGGGTTGTACTCTGCTTGTAATAATATAATTCAATCATGATTCGAAAGACACGTGGCGCCATCTATTAATAACTAATCCTACCTAACAGTCTTAGAAATAACCTACGTTACACACTATTAAATATACTACCTATACCTTAAAATTAAATCTATACAGGGTGTAAGTGACGGTTCACCGAAAACTGAAATACTAGCTTCGGACCATCATTCTGAGTTGGAAAACGTAGGAATTTTCCACCGGAAAATTATCGAATTTTCTTTCAAAATTTCACATTTTTCTAACTGATTATGATTACATAATGAGTAAACGACCCATTATACTAAATAATATCAATAAAAACTACATAATACCGAAAAACAGCTATGTAATCCAAACATACAAAATAAACACAGTTGAACCAATCAGCTGATCTTACGCAGACAAGGCAATGACCAACGCAAAAAAGTTTTTTTACGCACCGGCAATAGTGTGCCGTGTAAAAACCCGCCCGCATCGTACCTACTACCACTGAACTAGGGAAGATCTATGATCAATGATCGATATCGAAAAAAGTGTATTAAACAAAGCGGGATAGGTTAATAAATAAAATAGTTGTTTTCCTTTTAAAAGTAAAGGTTACATGAACGTGTTAGCACTATTTATTATTAAATTAGTCACGTAGATTGAAAAGATTGTAATGATTAAAGTAGCCTGTAATTAAATGTTATACTACTATCACTTTACAATACCCATTTGCATTTTAAATGTAAAAAAATATTAATTGTTTTGATATTTCGTATCGTAAATGTACATGTATGAGTTTATTTAATCACTTTTAATAATAATTAATGTAGAAGACCATCTAATTGTTTTAAAACAAAGCTTTTTGTACACAGCGATTCATACAATGTAATGTAATCTAGTAAATCTTTACTTAACTGTTAAAATACAAAAATGTAACAAAAATTTGTTAATAGAATTAGCCATAAACAGTTTATTACTAGGTATAAGTATAAAATTAATCGATAGCCGATAACTCTCATAAAAAAAAATTATGAGAGTTATCGACTATGGATTTATTTAATTAGATAGATGTATCTCATCCCTATCTAATATGACTACAACTGCAAAAGAAATTTATTTTTAAATTCTTTAGTTCGGTCGCGCTACTGTCAGGAATCGGAAGTACTTGACGTAATCTCTCGTATTCGCGAGTGTTTACTATTTTCGTTGCATTTTGTTAAGTTTTTTATTTTGTTTATAACTATTTTGTGTACTAAATTGTGTTTATTTACTGTGTTCATAACATTTTGTTAACGTTTTTGTTTTGTTTATAATTTTTTTGTGTAACTACAAAGTTGTGTTTGTACCTAATAAATAATGAGTCAGCCATTTAGTGCACGCGAATATGGACAAATGCTCATGGCATACGGGGAGGCACGAGGCAATGCTTCGTTGGCGCTTCGCATTTACATCCAGCGGTATCCTGACGCTCGTCACCCTATGGACAGTCGTGTGATTTCTCGTACGTATCAACGAGTACTGGATAATTTACACATAGTACCGCATCAGGAGGGTTCCAGCAGGCCGATTAGAGTTTCCACTGAGCGGAGAATTCTCGATGCCGTTCACCGTAATCCACACCTTGGTACGCGAACCACCGCTAAACTTCTGCGCCGTAACTACGGAACTCGCCTATCGCACTGGACTGTGCATAAAATTTTACGCAGAGATTGACAACGGCCGTACCGTATTCATAAAGTGCAAGCTCTCGTGCCTGGCGATCAAGTTCGGCGTATTGCATACTGCAGGTGGTTGATGAATCAGCAGCGGCAACATCCAAGTTTTATATCCCACATAATCTGGACTGACGAATCCACGTTTACTCGGAATGGCATGTGGAATCGACGTAACTCGCACGTTTGGGCGCGAAGTAATCCACATGCATCCCAACAAACGGGTCACCAAACGCGTTGGTCAGTAAACGTATGGGCGGGGGTCTATAACAACAAAATTTTAGGGCCTTACTTTTTACCGGAGCGCTTGAATGGACCCCGATACTTGGATTTTCTACAGCAAGACCTGACAACTGTCCTGGATGAGTTACGTTCCGACCTTGCTGCAGAATGGGATCAAATGGAAGATTTGCCGCTTGCTCAATTACCTCAAATTTGGTTTCAACACGACGGTGCGCCACCGCATGTCGTGCTCAGAGTGCGCCAATATCTTGACGACACATTTCCTCGGAGATGGATTGGGCGATTCGGGCCCCACTCGTGGCCAGCCCGCTCACCTGATTTAACACCGCTGGATTTTTCTTTGTGGGGCTATATCAAGGAAAAAGTGTTCGTCAGTGAGTGCACTACTGCGGACGAAATGCGGAATCGTATAACGGCAGCATTTGTAAAGTTGAAAGCTGACATTATCGCAGACCCCTCCATGATGCCTCGCCTTCACGCCGAAACACTCAATCGTGCGCAAGTTTGTGAACAAGTTGGAGGCAGCCATTTTGAACCATATCTTATGAGGCCAGCGAGATCTTAAGGTAAGGTTTAATTACTTTTACAATTTACTGTTAATTCAAAGAATTTATCGTAAATCACACTACCTTTTTATTTTATAAACACATTTGGCTTTCAGTTTTTACCTACACAAACATTAACGAAATGTGCGTATAAGAATAATTTTATAAGACGTTATTCAGTTTATTCAAATTTTTTGTAAGTACAATAATAAAATTGTACAATCCGATTGTTAGTCACAACGTTTACATTATTATTGTAGTAGATCACTAAAATAGGTGATCCGGGCTCCGTCAGATAATGTGAGCGCGCGTAGCGTTGGTGCGCGGGAAGCGCGATACGATAGCGCGGACGGACACATTGCATTGGTAGCGATACATTGCGTAGTGTAAATTACAATGTACTAGCATAAAACTTTAATCGTACGTTTCATTTTTGAATTGACATTTCCATTCAGTTGTGTACTTATAGACAAACGATTGTGCAACGTTTTCGGTACACCGTCCCTTACACCCTGTATATACACCTTATAAAAATAAACCTAATAAGTAACTACTCTAAAGTCTAAACTGTACTGTTCTGAAATAAAAAGGTCGCGCTGAAAAGCACGGTTTAAGATTGCAGGCATACAATTATTTATAAAATGTCAATAAGAACGAACGCTCGCCGCTCGACACGTCCGTCCGCATCAACAGTCAAAAAATGTATGGAGCGCGCGGCCGGAGACGCCGCCCGTCGTTATATAGGCTTGCGATCCGTGGCGGAGCGCGTCACGCTAGTGCCGCGAACGGTTCAAGTCAAATTCGACTTTCGGCCCTACATTTACAGCGCAACGTTAGTGAACTGCGGGTGACATAAAGGGCGACAAACTTATTATTTGCGGTTGGTACAGTAACCGTGTCTAGGGATTGAACTGCAAAATTAAGTTTGTTTTTTATTGTATATACTTTTCCGGGATAAAAAGTACCCAGTGTGATGCACAGGATATTAAAATATAATAATACGAAGTTTCATCGTAATCGAATTGGTAGTTTTTGCTTGATGCTTGAACAAACAGACAGACAGAGAGAAAAAATTTTTTTTTATCACATTTCGGTTCGGTTTCGATCTAGTAACACTGCTATTTATTTTTTTTATATTTTCAATGTACAGAATTTACACTTCTACAGATTTATTATATGTATAGATGAAATCCATAACATTACAATGTGGAAAGCTGGAGAAGCATAAATTTAAGACAAAGGTCTCTTTATCGTTTCAGTAATCCTTTATTTTATATTAATTTATTTTATAAGTATATAATTATTCCAAAAAAAAAAATTATGTGATGTAACTAAGAGATGGCGCCACCGCTACGATAACATTGAGTCCTTGTCGCACGTACTAATATTTTTGTTTATAATAATATATCATAGTGAATAAGTACTAATTGTGAGTTAATGTGAACATTATCATTCAAACATCGTGTACAAGTGTTATCCATGGATTACTACAAAGTTTAACATTACTTCAACTTTTAATATCAAAAGTGCAAAAACACCAAGTGATCGACAATAATAACGTGTCTGAACAGTGTATACTTGGAAATAAACAATCCTAACTCAATATACATCAAAATCACTGAATAATTGGTACATCTAAAGCCACGAGAACAAAATAACAAAATCAAGGACGGTTTTTTTTCACACATGATTTAAAATCAGATCGTGCTATGTTTACTTAGAAAAGTGTCATCTTGCGTTCAGTAGTGCCAAATTAGACACATGTTATAATTAGAAGACCTCATACGACGTGTTTTTGGAATGCACTAATAGATGGAGCTTTTACATTATTTGATTTATCGATCTATTATAATAATTGTTTATAGATCCATTATTAATTTTCGATAACTGGAACGTATGAAGGAAGGTTTATTTTTCGAAATGGAATACGAGGGTGTGACTATTCGTCGCCATAAAACAATGGCCAACGACTCACTTGACCTCTCTTTTGAATCCCCAAATTCCGAAGTTGGGAGGCGTAGTCTACCGGATCTATCTACGGGGTATGACAGCGACAGAGAAGACTTGAGAAAAGAAATATTAAAGCTCAGGAGTGAACTTGAAAGTGCCCATTTAGAAATAGAGAAACTTAACGAAGAAAACACTTCATTAAAAATGCTTTATTTAAACAAAGAAATAAATCATTACAACTACAAAAAATTTGCTCAGAACCAAAGAAGAAAATATGTAATACGTCAAAAGGAACTAGAAATAAAATACACACAAGGAACCTACGATTGTCATTTAATGAAGAAGCCAACACGACTTTCATTGACTTGGGGCTCAGTAATACCAACGAAATGTCAACAGATGGCGTTACCAGTATAATAACAAGCTCTAAAGAGGAAGCGCATTATGACAGCTATGATATCAACACATCACCTTGTGTAGATTACTACGCGCAATTACACACAGATGGCATCGCTGGGTCCTCCAATGAATCGATACTGTCGGAATCTAAACAACCAAGTAAACTTTGTATAGTTAGTAGTAACCGCGTTAACAATATACTATCCACAGCGCAGAACGTCTTCCCTTTTTATGATTTCTGCCACTATATTTTAACAGATTGTGGGATTAAACAGCTTTGTCATAATTTAGACCACAAACTGGTAAACTTTACAAAACATGATTATTGCTTGATTTTTATAGGCAGGAAAGACTGAGACAACGAACAATTACCATAATTTAATTTTTGACATACGTAACAATTTAATTAAAATACAACATACAAATGTAATTTTATGTTTGCCGACTTATAAATTTAATGGAACTAATTTTATATACAACTCTAGAGTAGAAGTTTTTAACAATTTACTGTACCACAACATATGTACCTATAATTATGCAATTTTATTTGATTCAAATTTTAATCTCACATATGATAAGAAAATGTTCTCTAAGGGCAGTGGTTTGCTCAATAATAATGGATTAAAAATTATTTTTGACGATTTAAAAAACTACATTTATACGGACTATTCATACAAGTCAACAAGCCCTGTAACCCGTTTGCAATCGGAACCCCGCAGAGGCACAATACCTTATTACTTTCAAGCAGTAAAAAAAAACAAATCTGTTAATAAGTCCCCTGTAACCCATGACACAACCTATCACATATCACAACCTGATACCATTTGTTTTCGCCTCCCATCCCAATAAAAAAAGCACAATGTGTATAACTAACCACAATTATAATCCAACTTTTGTACACTTAAATGTCTTTCACCAGAATGTTTGTGGTCTAAACAATAAAAAAAATGAGTTTGAGATGTATATAGAAAACTTACAAAATGCTATGGATTACCTTTGCATAACCGAGCACTTCCTTAATGATAAATTAGTGAACTTACTAAATTTTATTAATTATAAAATTGTTTCTTATAATACTAGAAGGAACAAACAGAGAGGAGGCACAATTATTCTAGCGAGAAAAGATAGGGAATGTGAGGAACTACCAATTGCTAAGAAATTGTATACAATGGAGGCTTTTGAGATATGTGCTATTAAGGATAAAATTACTGGTGCTTGTGTGTGTTGCTGCTATCGTAATCCATATGATACAAATCTAAACTAATATTATAAAGTTGAAGAGTTTGTTTGTTTGTTTGTATGTTTGATAGTTTGCTTGAATGCGCTAATCTCAGGAACTACCGGTCCGATTTGAAAAATTATTTCAGTGTTAAATAGCCCATTTATCGAGGAAGGCTATAGGTTATATATCATCACGTTAAGATCAATAGGAGCTGAGCACCAATGAAGAATGTTTCAAAATCGGAGGGTATTTTTTCCTTTTGAGAGCTTCCGCTGCGTGCGCTGCGTAAACAGTTAAAGTTTCGCAAAAATTATGTATGACAGAATTGTTTCCCTTTAAAAGTTCTAAAAAAAAGTCCGCGACAGCATATATCTATCTTTTAAGGTTGGCTCACTATAACTATTTTTATGCTAACGAAATTTGTTCTAAAATAATGCATTATTTGCGAAGGTATTATTATAAACATGATATTCAAATAAATACGTTATTCATCACAAGTATTTAATTTAAAACAAAATTGCCCTTTACATCATTCGATTTCATTGAATATCTTAGGAGATATCGCAGTTTTAAAATAACATTGCAGCAAAATAATTACCCATTACAGACATAGTACAAACGATGTTTCTCCTGGTTTATTCTGCGTGATTACTACTGGTTCGATTTGAAAAATTCTTTTAGTTTTAGATTGCCTATTTATCGAAGAAGGCTATAGGCTATATAACATCACGCTACGACCCACGGGGGCGGCGCAGTAACGATAAACGCGGGTGAAATCGCGGGAACATCTAGTCTAATTATATTTATGAATAAATTGGAAGCTTTGTTAGAACACCTTTATGGCAGCAACTCATTCATATGTGGAGATTTTAATATCGACTTATTAACAAATAGCAAGAAATGCAAAGATTTCATTAGTTTGTTGACATGCTATAGTTTTAGACCGCATATTGACTCAATTACTTTCATTCGCAATGACTCTTCATCATGTATTGATAATTTTTTGACTAATATACCGACACATTTTATTGAAAAATTAGACATAGACCACAATGGTGTAGCTGACGGGCATGCCGGCTTGTTATGTAGTCTGAAATTATTATGTAATATGTTAAATAAAAACAAAGTTTTCTATGTAATAAAAAGGACGCTTAGTATAAAAAATAAAATCAGATACAGGCAAAGCCTATTGAGTTATGATTGGAGTAAATTGGGTCTGAATACTTTCATAAAAACGGTTCAAACTGTGTTTAAACAAAACTTTAAAAAACAAAAGAGACAAATTCGATTAAATACTCTAACAAATTTGCGCTGGGTTTCAAAAGCAATCAAGATTTCGAGCCAAATGAAACGTTTTCTAGTGGTAAACAAAGGGCACCAAAATGATACTAGCATTACAAATTATAGACAGAAATATATTGCAGTGTATAGAAGAGTAATAAAAATGGCTAAGAGATAGGCGATCCAAACTGAAATAACTAGTTTTAAAAATTTGTCTAAAGATATATGGAAGATTATTAATCGTCATAGATATAAAAAACAAATTGTAAAAGATAAGATTATTCTAAAATCTGGTAACAAAGCTGTATCTAATCCGTCAGAAATTGTTAATATCTTCGCAGACGGATTTGGGAAAAATTCAATCAAGCACAGGGTTATTCAGAAATGGCAGTTAACATTTTAGAAAAAAATACTTCTAGAGTCGAAAACCAGATTATATGGGACCCAGTAACAAACACTGACATTTTTAAATGAGTTACCCAGATGGAAAATAAATCCTCGTGTGGCTATGATGAATTACCCATATCATCAATTAAGGAGAATATTGATATACTAGCTGAACCACTAACCAATATGTTTAATGAATGTCTAGAGCAGGATATTTTTCCAGATCAATTCAAAATAGCCAAGATAATACCGATATATAAAATAGGAATTAAATCTGATCCTTCTATGTACAGGCCCATTTCGTTATTACCGACAATGTCAAAAATTTTTGAAAAAGTAATAAAAGTTAGGCTGATTAAACACTTAAATACAAACAAAGTATTACATCATCGACAATTTGGGTATAGAACCGGAGTTGGCACACAAGATGCTATCGAGTTATTAATCAGTGATGTTGTAGACAGAATGAACCTGAAAAAGAAAGTAGCAGGGCTCTTTTTGGACCTAAGTGCCGCTTTCGATACTGTCAACCACGAACTACTCCTGAAAAAACTAGAGCACTATGGAGTAAGGGGAAATGCGGGGAAACTATTTCAATCATATCTCCAAAACAGAAAAATGTTTGTTGAAATACATGCAGAAGCTGATAGCAATGGTTCTGGTAGCAAATATTGTTATTAGGAAACATTTAGGTCAAAAATGAATCCAATTATAACAGGCGTTCCGCAAGGTTCTATTCTCGGCCCTATATTCTTTATTACGTTTATTAATGACTTAATACACTACGTTATAAACATTTCAATGGAAGATATTCAACCAATTATGTTTGCTGACGATACCAACGCTATTATATCAGCAGAGAGCATGGACGGCTTGAGTAGGAAAGCCAATGAGGCTTTAAGCATATTTGAGAATTGGTTTTCAGTCAATAGTATTGAATTAAACACCAGTAAAACTAACATCATGTTGTTTCGTTCAACAGCCAAGAATAATGACAAACTTAATTGTGTTTCAAACGGTGAAATAGTGAACACTGTAAGAACTACTAAATTTCTTGGGGTAAACGTAGATGAGTACCTAAACTGGAAAGATGAGCTCACCAGTCTGGAAAACGCAATCAGTTCTGCTTGTTATGTGCTAAGGAGTCTGAGGGATGAAGTTGGCATTCAGTACTTAAAAATAGTATATTATGCTCTGGTAGAATCCAAATTAAGGTATAGCATATTATTCTGGGGCGGTAGTTACAATTATAACATCTCCAGAGCGTTCATTTTGCAGAAAAGGGCGATAAGAACGATCGTAGGTATAAGGCAAGACGTATCTTGCAGACAGCATTTTATCGAGCTCGAAATTTTAACAGTGCCGAGTCTGTACATACTGGTTTTGTTAACCAATTTTGCGAAATACGTTCACAAATATGAAACGGAAGATGAACGTCAGCTAAGAGAAAGCACCCGTAGAAAAGATTTTCAGTGTAGAAATATACCAAAATTGAACATAGTCAAGCATAGCAGTTATTACAGCGCTAATAAAATGTTTAATAAGTTACCCGTTGGTTAAAGAACTTACTATATGAAAGTAGTTTTAAAATAAAGCTCAAGACGTTTCTGCTGGAAGGGTGTTTATATTCTCTGGATGACATGCAAAACTGTATTTACCGTGAAGTGGAACAACAATAATAATAATAATTATAATTATTACAATAATTTTTATTTTCATTACAATTAATTAAAATTTTTACTATTTTTTTAATATTTTTATTGACATTGTTATTTTACAAAGTGCTTTTTTATTTTTTATTATATTATTTTAATTATAGACCACTGACTATTCTCTTGACATATATGTTTAATGGTGTATGTGTAATGTTTATTGTCATGAAATTGGAATAATTATAATATGTCACTGTATTAATTTTTTTATAACTATGCATTCAAACACAATGTGAAAATTGTTTATGAATAAAGTTTGAATTTGAATTTGAACTAAAAATTTAAGGTTTTCGAAATTTTTCCTTTATGTGTGCTATAAAACGTTGCTTCATGCCAAATTTCAAGATTCTAGTTCGACTGGAAGTATCCTTAAGGTTTTGATTCCCTTGCGAGTAGTTATTCAAAATATGCGGCTTAAATTGCTATTTCTTTTGATTGCGTTGACATAGAAGTTTGATTTTATTACAGCTTAAAGGTATTATAAACCTGAGTATTTGATGAATTTCAATTTAATACCTCTACGCGTTCATGAAGAAAGGGGTAGTAAGTTTAAAATTATTAAATATATTTTTATTATATAAAATTTATGCTTTTTGCAATTTTTCCTTTATCTGTGCTATAAGACGTTGCTTCGTACCAAATTTCAAGATTCTGAGTTCACAGGAAGTATCCTGTAGGTTTTGATTCCCTTGCGAGTGTCGAAAATTTGCAGCATAAACGGCTGTATCTTTTGATTGCGTTGGCTTAGATGGTTGAATTTTTCACAGCTCCAAGAGACAGTAGACCTGAGGTTATATAACAATTAATTAGGTATATTAAGTATTCACACACTGGTCAAAATTCGACCATAATTTTATTATTATTGAAGATTTGAGAAAAAATATCCGATATTTTCTACTCTTATAAATTCGTTCATTGTATAAACGGATATCAGACAGATGTCTTCTAAGTCCAAGCTTTTTTAAAGGACAGAAATACATCTACATTATTTAAGTAAAACAACGATATAGCGATAAAATCTGTTATACAATCAATAAAGGTTATTTTAATGCATCATAGAAAATTTCAGCCTAATCGGTCCATAATTCTCAAAATTTCAACAATTTTTTACAAAATGTACTCTCTTGTAAAATTGCGATTTTGTAGATGTCGTCTTCTACTTTGCTGCCGTCGATATGTTTCTACTTTGTACCATGATAAGTGCATCCTGGCTTAAACGCCGCGCATTACAAAGAGTATGTAGAAACCTAACACAATGTTTTCATTTTCGTAACGTGTTACCGTAACAAAAAGAATCCTCTGAAACTAGACTGAAAACGCGAACCGTTTGACCGAAAAATACGCAACCAAAATACTTTTTCTGCATATAAAACTAAAAACCATAATGTAAACTTCTTTTTTTCGATACACGCGCTCCTCCTAACATCATGTCCATTCTCATTTTACAAAAAGACACAATTTTGGCTTACTATATAAAAACTTACTAGTATTTTTATATATTTTTACGATAAATATATAAAAATACTAGCTGACCCGTGCAACTTCGTCTTCTTCATATAAGAGAATTGTCCCCGTTTTTGCAACATTTTTCATTGGTGCTCCGCTCCTATTGGTTGTAGCGTGATGTTATATAGCCTATAGCTTTCCTCGATAAATGGGCTATCCAACACTAAAATAATTTTTAATTCGAACTAGTAGTTCCTGAGATTAGCGCGTTCAAACAAACAAACAAACTCTTCAGCTTTATAATAATAATAATAAATGTCATTTATTCGAGTAACTAAAACGACTCATAATAAAAAATAATTAAATTGTTAGTATACCTTACAAACTATGTTAGTGTGATAATAATAAACAAACTATAAACTATATTATCTAATTTAATTATAATATTAGTGTAGATAGGTACGAAAACGACCAACATAAAAATACGAAGTATTTGTGTATAGTTTTACCGGTAACATCGTGCGCGGTGACGGCGGCGACGGCCGCCAGGGCCAACAACAGCACAGGCATGACCACTCACTGTTCGAAGTCTCAAACACAGTGAGCACACACGATCACTTGCGACACAAGGGAGCAATTGCTGCCACGACCCTGCCTTACACTGGCAAAACACCCAATGTGAGTCTCACTCCACTTTATATGATATCAACTCGAAATTGTCATTGACCCCACACTGATACTCAAATTTTGGATATGCACTTATTTGTCATGGCACGTGAACGATCTTCGATGCAGATACCAGTTAACTGACAACATTCTAGCTGAAAACAAGAATATCTAGTGCTCTTTCATAAAGAATCTTAAATAGTTTATTTACACGTAATCTGGATAAATAAAAATAATATGTATTTCCATATATATATGTAAAAATGGATGAGGCAGTTACATATGTATGTAATAATCTTGCCTGTATCTGTAAGTCAAACTTTGTTATGTAATGTTCGATCATCGTGGAACAATAAACATTTGAATTTTAAGCATTTTCTCATGCTAAAGTAGAGTGTCAATAGTTATAAGGTCAAAGACAACACATAAAGCAGGACTTGAACCTGTGACCTCGAGAAACCATGTTGTATTTTGCCAACTAAGCTATTCATGGTCAAGCATTGCAATTTGCTGCTGTGTAATAATTAGATTATAATTAATTGTTTTGAACCTAGGTCTTCATTTTCCGTTGTTTGAATGTTTGTTTTTTATTTTTAACATATGTCAATTGACTGAACATTCGTTTAGTCAATTGCGATTATTCAATCGCAGTGGTTTGTGGTTACCTTGCCACTATGAATGCGTAAAATATTCCTAATTTCTCCCCGATATACGATAAGGTAGCGCAACGCTTTTATTCTATATGTACCTCCTGGTAATAAACATGACCGCTGTGCTGGTATTGGATTCCCGGATAGGGTAATAGTGTTATTGGGTTTATCTGTCACAAAAAGCACGGAATAGAACTGTGCCCAGAAAGCGGCCAAATACTAGCCTCGAGGTCGTGAGATTTAAAAACAATAGCTGGTAAACTGTGGGTATAAAGTACCTCTGCCTATCTTTTGGTTTAGTTAGATTCTAACATAACATGTTATACATTAAAATAAAGTAACGTTATACGGATTTGCACGTTGTTTATTTTTCAGCAGTCATGTTATGGGGACACAGTTTCCTCGTAAACATGGCTGCTGAAAAGCAATCGAAACCGCGGAGAAAATAAATTTGTAAATGTGTAAATTTGAATATAAATAGTTTTAATTAATTTCAATAGCTTTAGTAGAGTGCTATAGACCAAAATATATACAAATAATTAACATTGAAGTGTCTGTTTGTAACGTCAAAAGAACAGCTTTTTACTACATGCAAGAAAGTATATACTACTAGCGGTCCGTCTCGGCTTTGCACGGGTGGAAATTTATTTTTTAAACATTTTCGAATAAACGTAGAGTAAATAGCGTTTGGTGAAAGTCTCCAGCCAAAACAAAAGTTCATATTGCCTGAGTTTCTAATGTCTTATATTGTGCGATCCACTACTTCATGAGCTATATGGCTCATGGTGCACTTATCCCAAATAATCAGTGACGTGTCCTGTAAGAGCTTTCCCAGTGGACCATTTTTGCGGATTGAGAATGTTGAGTGATAGGGCCACGCTGGTTACAGCATGAATGGGCCGGCTCGACCGGGGAAGTACCACCCTCTCACAGAAGATCGACGTAACATAACAGTATCTGTTATGTTTCGTTCAGTGAGTGAGAGCGCCGGCGGCCCAATCCCCCTTCCCTTCCCAAACCCCATCCTGCTCCATTTCTCTTTTCCTTCCGGTAGGCAGCGACTTGGTTGTGTTTTTTTGACATTGCTTCTGTAATTCTAAGAAAACACAGCCATTTGTATGAGCCACGGTTCTCGCTTACTATCAAGTGGGCTGCTGGCTCACCTACCACCGAAAAAAAAATTGGGGCAGTCTTTGGGGATTGCCGATAGAAATGAAAACTTTAAACCTTGATCATAAACACTTCTTTATAAACCAAAAATAATTCAAAAATGGAAAGCGTTCGTTGACGATGACGCGGGTTCCATGATTTTTGTTCACCCAAGAAGTGTTACAAAAAAAAATGGCGCGGATCAGATGCTAGTTCCTGATACTCTCTTACGGGTTATTAAGGGGGTCAAAATTTTGTTATTTTTTGCTTAGGACGCACTATTTCTGAGATATTGTTAATATTCTAAAATAATTCAAGAATGGAAAGCGTGGAAGCGTGACGATGACGCGAGTTCTATGATTTTTGTTCACCCAAGAAGTGCTCAACGTGCCTAAAGAGGTTTTCACTTCAAAAAGACTGGTGTTCTAAAGACACAGGCAACAGTAATTTAAAGGTAGAGTGAGCTGTTTGTCCATCATTTAATAATGTTGCAGCAATTTCGGCAGATGCTACTGCCACTGTTTTTCTTCCAGATTGTCGTACCTTTGCCAATACTAAATTGGCAAGAAAGGTTTTACCCCTTCCACCAGGCGAGTCCAAAAAAAAATAGTCAACCACGGTTATTTTTCCGTTATAGCATTGAACGCTATTTTTTTATCTGCCACCAACTTGTGTACATTCTCTTGCCCGTGCTTGCGAGTTTTTACCTCTATTATTAGCAAGGTGCTGCGAGCGCTCGGCGCTCGATTGTCGTTCGTATAGCTGCGATGATCTTGCATTTTGTTCTGCTAGACGAATTGAACGATCGGCGCTACATTCCTTTGCGCATGCTCGTAAGTTTCTGTATCTAGTTTCAGCAAGGCGCTGCGAACGTTCGGCGCTAGATTCTCTGGCCCGCGATTGCGACGCGTATTCTCTCTGACTTGCGAGACGATCTGAAAATTTTAGAAGAAGATTCACCAACACGACGTATTTTGCTGATCTCGCTTGGGAACTATGTTTAGATAGTTCCGACATTTTTCCCAGGCATATTGTTTGGAAGCGATTTGTTTTCCAAATCAGAGAAAATAAGAATAAACAGTGTACACAAAACAATATTATGGTAATAAATATAAAGTAAATAATATAAAATACATATAAAATATAAAAAATGACAGGCAGGGTTTAAGTAGGTAGTAGAAAAGAACTTTTGATAAATACTTATTATAGAAAAAGTGTAATATATTTTGAAAGAATGTCCGATTTCAATAATTCAAAAAGTAATGTACAGGTATTGAAACAGTCTTGATTACTGATTTTAGTCGGCATTTCTATTAACTTTCAAAATGTAAAAAACAAGTTATAGTTACATAACTACAATAGTTGGACATATGTATCGCAAAGTTTTTTGTAGATATTGATATGTACTTTAATATTGTAGAACATTTTTATGTTTTATTACCATTAGTTTCTGCAACGCATGCGATGAAAAACATTTTATAACAAATTTTTTTACACCTCGGGTTACATTATTGAAGTTTTAGTAGGGATCTCTAATTTTTCTTGTAATAAATATAGCCTATGTTACTCAGGGATAATGTAGCATTCTAATGGTGAAAGAATTTTTGAAATCGGTTCAGTACTTTTTAAGTTTATTCTTTCCAAACATACAAAAATACAAATCTTTCCTCTTTATAATATTAGTGTAATGTGTTAATGTAGATTTTGTCGGGAACAGGACCCGTTTCTGGATAAAAGGTACCCTATGCCCCTGAGGATGGGACGGACACACGATACAGAGGCGCGCGTGGGAACACGCACGCCGCAAAATATAAGCCTTCTTTATTGAAAATAATGTAATTTATCTATTTGTCACATACATTAAATGAATACATATCATTTACAAATTTTATGAGTTTAATAATATACACTAATAGTCTATCAAAAACAATTGCAGGCCTGCACAAAAGAAACATAACATATTGCCACATTCAGAGCTATTTAAAAAGCATTAAGGGACACCTTAGTAATGATTTTACATACTAAACCTTAACTAAGTGGTCACTTACTTATATATTCATTAAATGTTTCTGGGTGTAGCAGTTAGATTTTGATATAGAAAGATATTCTAACGAATATAATTCTAATACTCGGGTCGGGTCAACAAAAAGTTAACATCTAAGCTAAGCTTAAAAGTAAGGGAAACTGTTTTCAAAAAAGCATTTTCTAAAAATCTCGGAGCTTTTCGTAAATAATATTTATTTTTCTTTAAAGTATTTATTATACCCTATATAATGAATGAGGTAACTTTCATCTTGGCTCAAAAAATATTTATAGCAATATAAACCGATACTGGAATCCATACAAGCCAGCGCATTCTCTTTTATTTATAATTTACTTTTTTTATCTTGCTTAGCAGAGGTTCATTAGAGGTTGGCATATGTATGTACTTACATATATTCGTCTCGATTCATGTAGGTACATAGATTGGATTTTATGTGCTGTTAGTTTGTATATAAATGAAAAAGCACATACCTATGTACCCCAAAACCATATTTTATTTGTCATATATTTAGCATAAAATCAACTTGAACGCAACGATTTAATGACGTACGGCGATATAGGCTACTCTATACGATGTATTTCTTGCTTTATTATTACTATTCAATACAATTCAATTCAATTAATTCTTTGCACTCTATAATGCATACCTTATACAAGTCTTATAAATGTAGAGAGAACAAAATATGGACCCCGTCGGGCACGGCAAAATCAGGAGTGAAAATAACTTTTGGCCGCGGCACAAAAATTTGTGGGCTACCCAAATATTTGTCTCGTGTGGGAATCAATAAAACTCGGCGCGGCGGCAGGGGCGAGTCGACCATTTAAAACACTATGCCATCAGTGCAGTTAATTTATTATTTATTTATTAACATAATTATTAATAAATGATCGGCCTCGATGGCGTAGTGGTTAGTGTAACCGACTGCCACGCCTGAGGTCGCGGGTTTGATTCCCGCACAAGTCAAACATTTGTGTGCATGGACATAGATGTTTGTTTTGGTCTGGGTGTTTCTATGTATAATGTGTATGTATTTACAAAAAAAAAGTATAAGTATTTGTGTGTTTACCCCTTGTCTAGCTGTACCCATAGTACAAGCTCTGCTTAGTTTGGGCTAGATGGTGTTGATACAATATGTATTATTATTATTGTTATAGAATTTGACTATATCACATTTGTTATCATCGGCATAGATATCTTATTTTTATCAGGTAATTTATAGTCTGTGTCTCTCTGATAAAACAAAATTCTTCGTTGACAGTATCATATATTTTAAAATTTATATAAAACTAAACAAATAAATAAAGTTAACGTATTTTTATTTTGTATATAGTTGCTTCATAATTATTAAAGTAATTAATCTAGGGAATGGACTACATTTAGTCTCGAACTACCTTTTCATATTATGTCACAAAGTTAAGTGTATGCGTCCTCATGCCATACTACTGTATATTACAAATAACTACAGATAAATATTATTTCAAACCTGAAATGCTTCTTACCTAATATTATTAACTTTTTCTTTATTTTTAGAAGTTAGTTTTGTATGGACAGTGACATATGGCATAATGACTGCAACACCTGGTACATAAATGAGTTGTAAAATACTGAAATTATAATTTGACGGTGATTTAAAAGAGTGGCCTTGAGTTTCTTGCAGGTATCTTCTCATAGGCTCAATCTTTTGCCTGCACCTTGCAACTAACATAAATGTAAATTCAGTAAATGTAACAAACTCACTAACCCCTTTGACGTTCATAAATGTTACTTTGTGACCCAAGTGAATAAACGATTTTTGATTTGACTTTGACTTTGACTTCCCCTGTGACACAGAAACTAAATCTAGGGCAGGATTATAATAAGCAAACACTATTACGATTATAAATCAGGTTAGGCCAGGTCAGGCCCAGGTATTTCCTAAGTGACTATTATTTCTGATCGTTATAAAATTACCCAGACGACTGATATAAGTAGTGTAAAGTACGGATTGGTTTGAAAAGGGTACTTGGGTGGCTTTTATAGCGTAAAATCCACTACACCACTTAGGGTACGTACACCTACATGATAGAATTCGAATGTAAGCGATAAATTTATATATAGTTTAATGCAAATAAATATTTTCATTTCATTTCATTGCTTCACGTAGGTGTAAACGAGATGATAGGATTTAAAAGAGCATGGTTTTTAGAAAATAAATGTTTTAAAGGTAACAAAACTATAACATGGTTTATTAAAAAAAAATATCAGAGACTTACTCCTAAGAACTACTTTAAATAATCTTTATTTATTTACAGGCGTGTAAAGGCGATTATTTATCAAAGTCAAATCAAAAATGCACTGTAAATGACAAACCTTGCCAAGTAACAATTAATTATATTATGCCATTGTTTTGCTAAAAACGTTTTGATGATGTTATACTAAACTTTCAGCAGAATATGTCAACGCAATAGCAGTGTTATATATTATTTTAAGAAAATAATAGGGTAGTTAACTGTCATGTTTTATTATTTTTGTCAAATAGTTACATTACCGAAACCATAAAAGAAAAAAAGAAAAGAAAATAATATTTATTTTGGCACACAAAAGTGCACACCCAAAACATGAAGAAATAAAAAAATACTAAATAAAAAAGCAGAACAATAATAAAACTAGAAAAATAAAACAAATACTAACACTATCATTTCGTTTTTGCTCATCGGCATATTTGCATATTTTGAAAGGTCAATTTGTATATTTCACAATAAAAATATAGGTATATCTAAAAAACTGTTCTAGGTATAACAAGTTCTACATACCGTGGCCTCAACTGCCACGGACAAACCTATAAACGTCTATAATATAGCCTTAAAGGCCACCAGCTAAATAACATTCTGTTACATAAACGTAAAAGGCTCGTGACTAAGCTTTTGAACTGAAAAGTTCACGAAGTAAGTACCTAATGATAGATTCATAATCTTGGAAATATGCAGAGGTACGTTACTCTGTTCAGTTACCTTCAACCTATGATTTGAGTACGTGCGCGAGAGAACGTGATAGTCACACACTTAGTGCGGTTAAATTGTAAAAGGTTGCTCGTACTCCAATCTACATTTCTATCGATATCCCTCTGTAACCGCTCGCAGTCACCCTGCTTTCTTATAGGCTTATATAATTTTAAGTCATCCGCGAATAATAAGCATTTGGCGTCTTTTATGACATCGGATAAATTATTTATCATAATGATAAACTCCATCAGCCCAAGGTTACTCTCCTGGCTCACGCCCAAACGAATAAAGTACGGCTCTGACACGTAACCTGCACACTCGACGTATTGTTGTCTGTCTGTCATACAGCTGGCAAAAAATTGCAGTAAGTGTGGAATAAAACCAACGCCGGCTAATTTCTTTACCAATATGTCATAATCGACTAGGTCGAATGCTTTTTTAAAATCAAAATAGGCGGTATCGATTTGCATTCCACTGTCTACTGCCGGGATCAGATCAGCCATATAGTTGAGAAGATTGCTCGAGGTACTTCTACTTGGCCGAAACCCGTGTTGAGCGTCTGTAAGTACTGTGCTGATTTGCGCGAATACCTGGTTCTGTACTGCTGATTCGCAAACTTTTGCTGATGTTGATAATCCAGCCACGGGTCTGTAGCCTTCCACCTTGTCTTTAGCTCCTCCTTTAGGCACTTGAACGACCCTTGTTACTTTCCATCTCTCGGGAAATACCGCAGATTGGAGACAAAGGTTGTAAATATGAAGCAGCGGCTCAGCGAGTCCAGCTTTGCAATCCCTGATGATATAAGGTGGGATACCGTCCGGTCCCGTTGATCTCTTCGGCTTTAATTGCTGAAGCGCTTTCTGTGCGTCATTTAAACATAATAATCGGTCTAAATAAACCCGCGCTGCTCCGTTCAAGCAACCAGCCTCCTTTTCCGCTGTACATACATTCAGCTCTACACGTTGCTCGCTGTAGATGGAATGAAAATATTTCACTAATTCTCTAGCGCATTCCTTCCCCGTTAGAATCACCCCATTTATTGAAATATTAAGCGAAGCGTTACTACGCCTTTTAGAATTAATATAATTCGAAAAGGACTTAGGGTCTTTTAGTTTTGTACCCTATCTTTGTACTGTTTCTGAGCTACCTCGATCATATTTTTTACTTTAGTTCTGTACTGGGCGAACGCCTCATAATCACTCTTCGAGCCAGTAGTTTTGTACCGCTTGTGAAGATAAGCCTTTCTTTTTATGTCGAATTATTTCAAAAGTGTACCATTCGGGGTAACTGTATCTCGAACTGGCATTACTTCGCTTTTTTCTGGGAACACATAAACGCGAGTGAAACCGCGTTTATGGTTACTGCGTGTTTCTTTTATTAACTACTAGTAGTTAATAAAAGAAAAACTGGGGTATCGGTAGGGGTATTTCGCTATCTCCCTCGAACAGCTGCATTTAAATAGCGGTTACGTCACAGCCTATATTGTGAACGCATTTTCTGCCATTTGACAATATCCCGTACTATTAGTTTTGAAACGCTTGTATTTTATTAAGTTCTGAGTAAACATGTACGGGCCAATGACCGTACATTTGCTGCGGTTAACATTGAAAGTTCAACGTGACGATTTTGTAACTATGTATCAATAAATCAGTTCACTTTCAGCAAGCGTATCGTGTACTCATTAGCATATCAATCATTTGTCATAATTTAGCATACTTAATTATCAATTTTGTCGTATTATTTCAGTAATCAATAAAATAGTGCAATTATTAATATTATCTATTATTTCTATTATTTCTATTACTTATCAAGAAGTGTACGTAACCCGTATAGTTTGTCTAATTTATACTATTGGGCAACCACTAGTAAACACAATATTAATATATAACTTTATTTTTATACTCAGGAAAAATACTAGGCAACTGGTTTTTGTTTATTCCAGTTTAGTCTAGACCATTTACGTGCTAGTTTGACCTTTTCTGAGTAATTGAATCCTAAACTAATGTTATAAATGCCAATGTGAGTTTGTTTGTTTGTTTCACTTCCACGTCTTAACTACCTACTCGGCCAATCATCATGAAATTTCGCATACACATCGTCAGGGGAACATAAAAGCACATAGGGTACCTTTCATCCAGAAAAAGTACTGTTATTAATCTAACCTAACATACATTTACACGAGCGAAGCCGTGGGCAAAATATAGTGATATAATAAGGCTATTTAATATACGAGTCACGTTTCATATGCATTTTGTTCAGTAAAGGGTTTTACACGCCGCTCTTTGTCTGATAAAAATCTTTTGTAAGATAGCCGTTACCGGTACCTAAGTGTGCATGCTGTTTTAAAAAGTCACCGTCCTTCCTCAGGTATTAAACTATCTATGTACAAAGTTTCATTAAAAGTGGTATGCCACTTAAGTTTCAAAATATAACAAACATACAAAATTACTTTCGTATTTATTTGGTGCTAGCATCGTCTTGTGACTCCTTCCACATATATTTTTTTTATACTAACAAGCATACAGCCAACCTGATGGTAAGTGGTCACCGTAGCCTATGGACGCCTGCAACACCAGAGGCATCACTTGCGCGTTGCCGACCCTTTAGGAAAGGAAGTGGGAAGGAGAAGGAGCGGGAAGGGGGAAACGTGGTGCTTGGGCCTCCGGCACTCTCACTCATCGAACGAAACACAACAATAGGAATACTGCTATTTCACATCGATATTCTGTGAGAGGGTAGTACTTTCCCGGTCGAGCCGGCCCATTCGTGCTGAAATTAGCGAGGCTCTACTACTCTAAAGTAGTTAGGTGCTTTCCAACGCCGGATAATTAAAAAAAAATATAATTCTATTTATTCATAGTGACTATAATTACCTACTTACATATTTTTAATTCTCTAGTAACAATAATCTATACTAACATTATAAAGCTGATGAATTTGTTTGTTTATTTGTTTGGTTGAACGCGCTAATCTTACAAACTACTAATTCAATCTTTTTCTGTTTACATTATATTCCGTCACCCTAATAGTCCAATTAATCGGCAATCCGACACGACCGAAGAAAGATCAGGCGCAGGACCAACAGCTTTAGGTGCTTTCTGAGGCACGTGGTATGCTATACCTGGCTGCTAGAGTGACTTAACAAAAAACCCAATCAGTTAGTTAAATTAGGTAAAGAGATCTCATACAAAGCAGTCATATTACCGCTGGGCCACCAGGAAGCCCATATATTACAACTTACAAGTAGTTGTAATTTATCTCAATAGCAGGCACTTACAGATACAATCGATATTCCTTCCCTTGTTTCTAGTATTAACACAATGTTTCCTACATCTTCTTCTCCTTAGCCTTTATTATTCCCAAGTCACTAGGGATCGGCTTTCTAGTCTAACACCGGATTTGACTGGATATCAGTTTTTACACGGAGCGACCCCGAAGGCTAACGATACCCTAAAGCTAGACCAGTGTCAGGATATTAGAGGACACTGACTTCCCAATAACGACTGCCATAGATGTTCATGGCAGCCGGGACCGTTGGCTTAACGTGGTCTCCGAGGCACGGAGCAGACGAAAATTGTCAATCAATACACACATAATTTCGAAAAGTCATATAACTTCCGAAAGTCAGAGGTGCGCGACGTGGGTTCAAATCCGGGACCCTCTGCAGTCTGTTGGTCTCCCCACTGAGCTGCTGTTACAATGTTTCCTACATACTAGTTGTATAATAAGCACTAGTTCAACTGACGACAATAAGCGAGGAACGAGTTAGACTATAAGTTATCACATTTCTGTCCAGAAATTCTCCGTAGTCGCAAGCAGTCTGCTACTGTGACTGTCAGAAGCACAGATGGCGTAGTGGTCTAAGTGGTCGGTTTGCTACGGCCTTTGCTTATTCTGTGTGGTGTCCGGCCTTAGAATAGCACCAACCCTGACAACGGATTAGGTGTCGTAAAAGGCGACTAATGTCCACTAGCGAGCGTTCCTATAACTTTAACCGCTTCGCCACAGGGGAGACGGGCCTCTAAGCATTGTGCTGCAACCATAGACTTAGAATTTTTCGCTACGCTCAAAGTCTATGGCTGCAACCCATCTAGGAGAAGGAAAATGCCGAAACAAGTGAGAAACGGCAATGAATTGCCATAAATCTTAGAGTTCGAAAAAATGGTTCAAGTAATATGCAAAGGTCACTTGATATCACGTGACCTTGAGGTCAGAGGTCAGAGGTCATAGTCATTTCGAGGGTATTTCGACTAATCTGAGTCGAATGGCGTTGACCGCGAGTCCCTAGCTCTTACGGTTCTTGAGCTGAAAGTTGTATAACAGACGGACGGCCGGACGGACGGACAAAGCTGTTGTATAAGAGTTTTTCGAACTCTAATAAAACCAGGATCGGGATCTCCATCAGACGCAAGTAAGGTCCAACCCGAAATGTGTGACAGATTCTTGCAGCCAACCTGGCTCCACACGTATTGGCTTGCCTTTCCTGTGGGATCAGCCAGTGAGGCCGAGAGGGTAATACAGGCTCTGGGCAACCCAGTGTTTCCTTAATTTCGTCCCAGGCGGCGTAGTCTGTGGACAAGTCACTCCCCCCACACCAGCCTTACTGTGCGGGTAACAACACAGAAAGTGGCAGTTACCAGTTGTAAGTCCTCACGTATGGGTGTAAGTGTGGACGCTTGGGGTCACTTTTGACAGTGGGAGAGCCCATAGAAGGCTTACTGTTCGTTACCACCCGCTTCAAGCCGGTATAATAAGGTACATTCCGTCCCGTCGCTGGCCTGTTCCTTTGGGGTCTAGGGAGCAGTAGCTCATAGCTAGATGGCAGGCGACGATAATTACACCTGCTGGTAAACAAAGCGTTAATAAAATACTGCCCCGCCAATCCATGCACATTGCTACATGGAATGTCCGTATTTTAAGGACAGGCATTCCGGACACCCGCGGAGGCTCACAGTTATATTGCGCACAAGACCTGCGCAAAACCGCTTTGATTGATGCAGAGTTGAGCAGGCTTAACATCTCTGTCTGTGCTTTACAGGAGACCAGATTACCGGATGAAGGCTTATTACGCGAGTCCTCATACACATTCTTCCGGAAAGGAAAAGACTTCTCGGATGTCCGCGAATACGGCGTTGGGTTTGCGGTCCACAACGACCTATTTATCCGCCATTGAGAGCTCACGTGGAATTTCGGAACGCATTATGGTCTTGAGACTCAACAGCAGTTGCGACTTTGTTACTATTATTTCCGCTTATGCTCCGACTGTAACATCCACGGATGAGTCAAAAGACCGGTTTTATAACCAACTGAGCGAGACAGTAATAAATGTCATCAGAGGCGGTCGCCTCTACATCCTAGGCGAGTTCAATGCCCATGTTGGCCGAGATTATACTAAATGGCCGAATTGTATCGGTTATCACGGCGCTGGCAACATGAATGAGAACGGCCAACGGTTATTAGAGTTTTGCTGTGAATACTTGCTCTGTGTAACTGACGATGATGTCCTCTTCACCGTGTCCGGTGACAACGACCTATAATAACTCTCACTTATTATCATGAGCTCTAATGTGGCTCGCAAATCCAAATTTGGTTTTGAAGATCCGGTCACACTGAGTACAGTAAAGCTGCTCTGTGTTATTATATATTATGTGTAGGTGTGTAGGAGCGCTTTGGACAACTTTTTTGAATGGCGCGTTTTTCGTCAAGGCGTTCTAGTCTTCCATCTTCAAAGCAGCCTGTTGCAGTGTGGGTAGTCGCGCGCCACCTCTGCCTATTTTGGGCTAGTTCTTCCCACTGACTAGATGGTATGCCATTTGCTGTTAAATGCCGTTTGAGGACGTCTTTGTATCTTAAATGTTGTCCGCCCTGTTTGCGTTTTCCTCGAGCGAGCTCCGAGTAGAAGACGTTTTTAGGCAGTCTATTATTGTCCATGCGTTGAACGTGGCCACACCATCTCAGCTGGGTTTTCATCAGATACGCCTCCATCCCCATAATTTTAGTGCGCCGAAGTAACTCTGTATTGGGAACATGATCTTGCTATTTAATGTGGAGGATGGTGCATAGACACTGAAGTTGAAAGGTATCAAGCTTTTGGATATCTCGCTTGTAGAGCACCAAGTTTCTGCAGCATAAGTGAGAATAAGCAAGACCAAAGCTCTATAAACAACAAGTTTCGTTTAACAAAAGGCACGATGAAGGTAAGTAGGTATAAATTTTCATACTCTTCGCCTTATAAGTCTGGTATACCTTATTTGGCAACATTTATAGAGCTGTTTATTTTTATCTAGGTAATCTTTTCACATATAAGTTAAGTGCATCTATTTCCGTGGGTCATCTGTCGCTAACCCATCGATAATACTGTATCTTTTGGCAGGTTTAAATTATTTAAACTATATTTGGAAGAATCGAAGGTAATACTCAAACTTTTAGTCAAACCGATTCTAACTTTTGGATTTTTACTGTACGGATTACGTTATGATGTAAAGGAATAGTTGCCTCATCACTGCCACTGCACCGGGGGTTGCTCTTTCCGTCCGTTGTTTGAATATTAATAAAGGACACATGAATTATATGTAACTAAGGTGGGTATTCCCTTAAAATAAATTAAAATAAAATACAATAATAAAAAGCAATTTATTCCGATAATTTTCGACCCTAATACCGAGTATATGAAAAGCAAGAGAAAAGGGTAGAACGAAGGACCGATGATCTTTGGAGCAAACAAGTCTTCGACTGGAAACCGCGAATTGGTAAATACAAGATAGGACGTGGGCTGATGACTTGCAAAACGTGTCTGGGTAGGGCTGGATACGAAAGGGTGTAGTTAGCTTAAATGAGAAGCAGTGCCCAGCAGTAACTTCGACAAGTTAATGGTGCTGTCTGTACTCAGCGCTGTCCGTTAATAGGCATAAATATTAATATTACGTAAAAAGTATGCCGTGCCATAAATCAGTTTTTTTATTGATATTAGACAGTTATTAAAAGGGGCATGCCAAGAAGCCATAGTAATTCGGGCCCACAGTGCACACCTATAAAGGCTAATGATAATAATAGTAAGCAATGACACTAATAATTAATTAGCATAAGAAGTAATTTACAAAAATCTTGGCATTTTTTAATGTTATCAAATCTTTTTATATCTCATCAATACAATTTATATTAAATATGTGCTATATTATTTTTAATTTATTTATGAGTATAATCTATTAGGAATGAAATAAAACAGAATACTTTCATTGCAGTTTTCTAGCTTATAAGGTATTAATTATAAAGACAACCATTTAAAATTCAGATGCAGCGTCTGAATTTATACAAATAAATAAACTTGGAGTGTCTGTTTGTAATGTCATAATAACAACTTTTTACATAATGCATTCATATGCATTAGGCAAAAAGTTAAATCCCTTAATATATACAGTGTGTTACAAACAATAAGTTGGGATCAAGTTTTAAGCAATAAAGTCCCTATATATGCAAACATTTTTTGTTAAGTGCTCTTACGTCAGAGCACTTAACAAAAAATGTTTGCATATATGCTTACCCAAAAAAGGGACAAGAATTCTGCCGTAGTTTACCACGCTGCCGTAATGCTGGTACACAGATTTATCGTTGAGCATATTATAGAAAACTCTCAGATTTGCAGGATGGTCACGATGTTTTTCTTCACCATTAAAGCGATTAACAATTTTATACGCATATAAATTCGAAGGATGTGTGTTAGGATCGTAGCAAATGGAAATCCGTAGTCTCTGCCTACCCCTCTGGGAAACGGGCGTGAATCTATGTATGCATGTATAAATTCGAAGCCGCTTTGGGATCTAATTCGACACCTCTGCGTGGTAGTCCAACGGTCTTCCACCAGGTTATCGCTACACAAATATTATTATTAAGGGCCTGTTCATGTTGGACACATGTGCCCGTGTGAGCCTCCCAAAGGGCTAGCTCTATTAAGCTCTAATTTTTATTTTTTTTTTTTTTATGGCATAGGGTGCAAACGAGCAGACGGATCGCCTGATGGTAAGCGATTACCGCCGCTCATGGACACCCGCAACCCCAAAGGAGTTACAAGTGCGTTGCCAGCCCTTTAAAAAGGAATGAAGGAGGGAAAGGACAAAGGAAAGGATATTAGTGTTACTAACACATTGATTATTTTAATCTGACATTCTCCTAATTATAATTGTATTTTTTATTAATTTCACTATGTATTTGAATGATTCGTTTTAAATTTAATGTTTGTATTGTATTTTAATTTTTAATGTGTAATTTTATAATATTTGCTATTGATTTATTATTATAATAGTTGTTGCAATTTAATATTTTGTTTGCCTTTCGGCGCGACATAGATGGTTGCTATATTTTTGATAAATAAACCTATGGACACAAAATGAAGAACTTGAACTATATTCCTCTTGCACTAGGAAAATACGTGGAAAATACCCGTAAAACAGACTTATTACTCACCAGATTTTTCCTTTCCGCGGTGTTGCTCACTTATATGTAGGTTAGGTTTGATTAGTAACAGTAATTTCCCTGGATGAAAAGTAGTCCTTTTTTATTCCTCTGACACCGTGTATGTGAAATTTCATGATGATTAATCGAGTAGCTAAGGCGTGAAAGCGTAACAAACAAACTCACATTCGCATTTATAATATTAGTAAGGATTATTATTTCTTACTATTATAAGACGACACTCATACTAGATACATTTTTTGTGTCGCTGGGGTCTTAATAAACATACAAATTAACGAACAATTTACACCCAGACTCAGATCAATAACTACTACTTATAGATCGTATAAATAATTGCACCGTGTGGAATTCGAACCCATAACATCAACGCAGCGGCAGCGTCAAGGCGACCACATGCCCGTACCACGAAATTCTAAACACGGTTCCACGGTTCATAACATTTGAATATCAATAACAGTAATTGAGTCTTTTTTAAATTGTTTTATTTGGACATTGCTGGACAATTTTGGACATGCCATCAACACACTCAAAAGTCATGTACAGTTACCAAAGCTCAAAATACCAGTTTTCTGAAAAAAATACTTAGCCAGCATTTATAATAATAATCTATATTGTCAGACACATGATCCATAGACAAATCTAAATTACATTTGCAACAAATAACAATAGCCACACAATAGCCACAATACAATGACATAAATACAATTACAACATAATAAATATTACATGACAATTTAATATTTTTTATTAATAACCCAACTTAGAAAATATATTACATTAATTAAATAATAAAATTTAACTGTTAGTAGAATTATATATTAAACAAAAACAAAAAATAGTTAAAGCAATTAATTAATAATATATAATAATAATATCCTTTACGCAGCTATTTCTAGCCATCTTTTAAACATCGAAGTGGTATATAATCTACCCGCAAACTCTTTAATTATTTTGTCTCTACACGTGCCAACTCTGGCCAAGAAAGATGCAATTCGGCTCCGTTGTATGGTATTGAAAGTGTTTAGTCTTGACTACATGAACATTGTGATGGAACATCAAAGAATATTTAGCATAATTACACCTTCTTTTGCAATCACAATGTAACACGCTTTTATTTATAAAAAATTTGGTATGTGATAAAAGCGCAAAGATTTAATACAAGGTGTAAAGTTTTAGGTTTTAATAAAAATGTCTAATAGATATGTACCTACTTACGATATGGAATTATTGTGACGTAGACGAATATGGTTAATTATCGTTAAAGGTTGCAATGTAAGTGCCTATATAATGATAATATATATTTCTTATCAGGTTTAAATTATTATTTTTAAATTTTAGTTCTTTTTATTAACAAGAACATAATAAAAGCTTGTTTTTAAAAAGTTTTTTCTTTTAATTTTATTTTAGCCTCTTAGTATTATTTTATATTTCAATAACTTTACATATCAATTTGTTATGTAATTACTGGTTAGTTGTTTGCAACATTTCTCATTCTCTCCATTTCATTTAATGCGTCAATATTACAAGGTTTCTGCGAAGTGAACTTGGAGCAGTCAAGTTCTTTGATTTGAAGACCCGCTAAAGACCGAACTCGGCTTAAAGCCACATAAGCTTGACCTGAATCAAACAATTTGAAACCAAGATAAATAACAGCATGATCTACAGTAGTTCCCTGCATTTTGTACACAGTTGATGCCCAAGACAAGACAATACCACTTACCACTCATCAAAAATGGTCCACCCATTAAAAACGGTCCACCCATTAAGACGAATCAAATTCGACGTGGTTGTGTCGCTTAATTAATGAGCTCCTATGGTCAACTTCCAGCTCCATAATCAGACCCTGGTTACCATCTAGCACCAAATTACTCGTCAAGACGAATCAAACGAGCTGAGACTCGATGGGGTTGCGTCGTTTCTTTACTAAGTTCTTATGACCACCTTTCAGCTCCATCATCAGATCAGACCCTGGTAACCATCTAAAAAGAAAGTACTGGTCAAGACGAATCAAACGAGCCGAAACTCGATGGGGTTGAGTCGTTTCATTACAGTGTTCCTATGACCATCTTCCAGGTCCATCATCAGACCCTGGTTACTATTGAAAGACAAACTACTCGTCAAGATGATTCAAACGAGCCCAAACTCGATGAGGTTGTGTCATTTCATTGCGAAGTTCCTATGGCCACCTTCCAGCTCCATCATCAGATCAGCACCATGTCATCATAATGTTGCATTATCACGCGATTTACACATGTATGCAAAATTTCAGCTCAATCGGTAACCGAGAAGTGGATCAAATTTAATTTGCAAGATTTGATGACAAACATCGGGACAGGTGAAACTAACTAGCTTCATGTCTGTAGGATCCTATGAACAGGCAGATAATATATACAGGTCTGACCTTCAGGGCAGATAAGGTCAAACATTTACCTAATAATTTATTTATTTATTTATTCTTAGGAACTCCAACAAAGGATACACAGGACATGCAATAATTACAAAATGTGGTTCGATAATTTGTGCTCCTTCAATTGCAGGAGAACACATCGTGAGTACATCATCATTTCACATCGTTTACAAAAAATGGTCTTTATATGAAGTTAAACAGTTTGGTAAATTTACATTAATGCAAATACAAATTCAACAAAACACAGTTAAATTAAAAAGGAACACTGATAAAAAAAAATAATATAATGGAAATTTAACAAAAATAAATTCTTAATAAAAACAGAACATGAGGCAAAATATAGAAAATATAAACATATGTCTAAGAACTAATCCTTAACTGATCATATTATGAATTTGCTAATAAATACTAGATTTATGTTCTTCATTATTGGCAGAATACTTTTATTACTTATATTTTAAGTCTGATTAATGGCTTTTTAATATACAGCGTGTAACAATAATAAGTGGTCATATTTTAAGGTTATAAATATTAGTAACGAAATTATTACTCAACACTTTATTAAAAATCATAAATAAGTACTAATACAGATTTATTAAGTCAGTAGAGCCTCGCTGATTTCAGCATGAATGACCGACCGGGGAAGGACTACCCTCACAGAAAATCAACTTGAAATAGCAGTATTTCTAATGTTGTCTTTCGTTCGGTGAGAGTGCCAATCACTTTTTTCCCCTTCCCGCTCCTTCTCCTTCCCACTTCCTTTCCTAAAGGGTCGACAACGCGCAAGTGATGCCTCTGGTGTTGCAGGCGTCCATAGGCTACGGTAACCACTTACCATCAGGTGGACCGTATGCTTGTTAGTTGTTTGTCACCTTAGTGGTATAAAAGAAAAAAAGTGCCACCTAAACTCCCCATCTCCACATGTGACACATCCCCGCAAGTTTCGGGTCCGGCCGTTAGGGTCCCATTCTGGTACGCCCCCGGCCGGCACGCACCCATAAAGAAAAATTTGTTATTCCGCTACGCCCCCAGCCGAGACGCTCCCATTGTAAAACAACCGGAGCAGACACCTGAGCAAATACTGTTGAAACAAAAGTGTGTTACAACAACATCCATATTTTTAAAGAGTATACTAAAAACTAATCTTACTTATTTTAAAGCTAATATATAATAGTAAAAACACTTTTGTTTTCAACAGTATTTGTTCAAGTGTCTTCTCCGGCTATTTTACAATGGGAGCGTCTCGGCCGGGGGCGTAGCGGAATAAGAAATTTTTCACTGTGGGTGCGCGCCGGCCGGGGGCGTACTGGAATGGGACCCTAACGGCCGGACCCCAAGTTTCGTGCAATTCATAAATAGTTGTATCTTCTCTAGTTGTTCTTTGTACTTAACAGGGGTTAACATTAGTTCTAGATGTATATTAAAAAAGCCTCTTAAGTAGAATGAACCCACAAAACTCTTCACGTCAGTAGTGAAAAGGTATCCAAATAAAACCACTATGTTATTAATGTTTGATAATGAGCAGCGATAGCTCAGTGGGGTGACCAACAGGCTGCAATGCAGAGGGTCTCGGGTTCGAACCACATCGCGCATCTCTGACTTTTGGAAGTTATAATATGACTTTTTGAAATTATGTGCGTATTGATTGACAATTATCGCCTGCACCGTGCCTCGGAGAGCACGTTAAGCCGTTGGTCCCGGCTGCCATGATCATATATGGCAGTCGTTATTGGAAGAGTGTCCACAGAAAAGATCCCACTGGGTCGAAGTGTCGCCGGTCTGCACTGACTGGCCCCACATAAGATAATATAAGATAATGTTCGATAATAATTATACATCTAATAATTTTGGAACATAGTCGTACTAGAAGCAGTAAGATCGCCTCGCCACTGGCCGCCGCGCCGAGTGTTGTGGGTTTGAATCCCACACGGGACAAAACTTTGTGTGATCCACAAATGGTTTCCGAGTCTGGGTGTTCTTTGTGTGCATTGTTTAAATGTTTGTAAAAGTCCCCCGCGACACAGGAATTATTCCTAGTGCGGTAACTGTCTTATTTTAAATAAAAATGCTATCAAAAACATAGTCTTGTAAAAAAGCAAGTCTCGCAACTCAGTTCTTCTACCGTAAAAAATTGTGAGATCCATGTAATACCAAGTCGGTTAATTTATTTAGTCCCTACTTAAGGGACCTTCTGTCTTAAGTTATTACATAATTAGCTAACCTAACAACATCTTATAGTGACCATATCAATATTAAAAATCTTTTATGTTTTAAATAAATAGATTGACTTTGCCAAAATTAAGAAACTTTGACTAGTTATCATTCTTAAACTACTGGTTAAAATTGAATAAAATTTTAAATAATATTGTCTTCTGTTTACGCGAATGTTATTCATTGAAATTAAACTACTATATACGGATTTTATCGCGTTGTTTATTTGACACTATTACAAAATTTTGAAAAACTGTTACACTACTATTACTATTAAACTTTACTAATTTTTAAGCTAATTAAATTATTGAAACTATTAAAACTATTTATACTATTACTATACTATTATATTATTTATATTTATGTTTACACTTTCCCCGACGTTTCGGTTGCTTTTCAGCAGCCATGGTCACGGGGAGACTAAGATGGTAGTTGTTGTGTTAATGTTCCAGTGTAGTTGTTTCAAAGTACCCGAACATAATTTAATCATGGGTGTTTCTATTTACACAGAATGAGCTCAAAGTATCATGAAGTCTAGCTGTGGTTTGCTTCTTCTTGGGTTTGACTATTTGAATTACTGGATCGCAAGCTAGTGGTACATTCCAACCATCTTCTCTATTGAAATTAGGATGTTTCTTGATTTCAATAGCCTCGCGAAGCATCCTTGGTAGGAATCGGTGTTCTTTAGCGAGCATTTGTGGTTTGTCAAATCTCAAGTAGTGGTTGGTCACCTGTTGCACATGTTCACACACAGCAGACTTCAACGAGCGTTGGTGTTTTACATCAGCTATGTGTTCTTTAATGCGGGTGCCTATGCTTCTCTTGGTTTGACCAATGTATGAGAGTCCGCAGTCACAATCTATTTTATAGACCTCTGCATCTTGTATAGGTAGTTGCCCTTGACGGATGGTAAAAATTGACTTATCTTCGTTGGCAGCTTGAAGTAAGTGTTGATTGAAGCTCGCTTAAAGATGTAGCCAATCTTGTCAGTGACACCCTTTACTTAAGGTAGTATAGCAGGCTGACGCTTGACTGTGGCTGGCTTTTCTCGGGATCTGTGACAGCGGCGTGGCTGTTGGAGCTTGTTGTCTTGCAGTACTTGCTTGACATGTTGAAGCTCGGCGTCCAGGTGTTTCTTGTCACAGATCCCGTGGGCTCTCTGAAACAAAGACATTCCCACAGTAGCTAACTGTTTAGGATGGTGGTGAGATTCACCGTTTAAGTACCTATTTGTATGGGTCTTTTTCCTATATACAGTGTGGCTCAAAGTATGATCAGGATTCCTGATGACACGGACATCTAAGAAAGCTAATGAATTATTTGCCTCTAATTCCATAGTGAATTGTATGTTGTTATTAATGGAATAAAGATGTTCTAGGAATACACTTACACTATCTGTTGGTAATATTGTAAAAGTATCATACCGGCACCCGCATAAAAGAACACATAGCTGATGTGAAACACTAACGCTCGTTGAAGTCTGCTGTGTGTGAACATGTGCAACAGGAGACCAACCACTACTTGAGATTTGACAAACCACAGATGCTCGCTGTTACCCCATAGGGTGATTCCGTACTTTAGCCACGAAGATGCATAGGCATAGTAGGTGACTAGAGTGGTCTTTTTAACTTCCCGGAGAGCGTAGCAAAATGTTGATAACTTAGATTTAATTTTTTGTACATGTGATTTCCAGTTTATATTGGTGTCTATATTTAATCCTAGTAAGCTGAATTCGTTGACCTTTTCTATTTTGGTGTCTCTATATACAAAATCTATATGTAACTGTGATTTCTGTGGTGGATGGAATGTAATTAATTTGGTTTTGGAGTAATTTATTTCTAAATTGTGTTGGGTCATCCAGTTTACTGTGCTATTAAGTAGGGTTGTCAATTTGTCATTTATGTCAGCGGAATTTTGGCTTGTAATCAGAAGAGAGATGTCATCGGCGAACAACACACAGGGTCCTTATATGTTATTTGGGAGATCGTTTATGTACACTAGAAATAACAGGCATCCTAGGACGCTACCCTGTGGGATTGAAGTGTTGATAAATTGTTTATCAGAACGGATATGTTGTATTTCCTTATTGTAACTATTATAATATTCAATTTCAACTTGGTGCTCTCTATTTTGTAGATAGGATGCGAACCATTTGTGTGCTCTACCTCGGATACCTATTTCATATAGCTTGCTTAATAATATATTGTACTGGACTCTGTCGTATGCTTTGGTCATATCTAATAATACCCCTATGGCATATTGTTTATTATTTAAAATATTCAGGGCTTCTTGTATATATTTATACACTGCTAATGTAGTTGAGCGGTTCTTTCGAAACCCATTTTGAGACTCATTGAATATGTTATATTTCCCACAAAAAGAGTAAACTCGGTTACACATAGCTTTTTCGAATATTTTTGAAGCTGTTGGTAGTAAGGCTATGGGTCGGTAGTTATTGGGGTCGGTTTTTGAATGTTTCTTATGGATAGGTCTGATGATAGCTTGTTTTAGTTGATTCGGGAAGGTCCCTTCTTCAAAGGATTGGTTTATTAATAAATAAAAGGGTAATAATAATGCTTTTGCACATTGTTTGACTAGGAAAGGTGGAAACTCATCTATACCGCAACTTTTTTGTTTTTGAGATTCATAATAAGTTCGTGTACTTCGTACGGGTCGATCGGTCGCAAGAACATGGTGTTTTCTGTAGGTTGTAAGACTCGTGTACTACTAGGGTTGTTATTTCCTGGCTGACTATTACTCATACCGACAGACGCAAAGAAACTATTAAAAATATTTGCTACTTGTTTTGGCTCAGATATTTATAAATTATTACGTTCCAGTTTTATGTTGTGTTTTTCATATCTGATTTTTTTTATTGGTACGCTCATTGATGATACAACACATGGTTTTCACTTTATTACTTGATTTATGCATTTTATTTATATAATGTAGTTTTTTCGATGTTGTTACTGCATTTTTTAATTCATTTTCGTATTTTTTATAGTATTCTAGCAGAACAGGGCTTTTTATTTTTAATGTTAGTACCTTTAGCAATCTTTTATTTTTACATGAATTTTAATGCTCGTAGTTAACCAGTATTTTTTGCAAGTGTCCGTAATTTTAATTTTTCTAATGGGTATGTATTTATTAAGTGTATTAGTTATAATTGTGTTAAAAACGCTGTAGTTTTCATTAATATTTTTATCTACTTTCAGTATATTTGACCAGTTTATATTATGTAACTCGTTTTTGAATTTTTTATGTTAGAATTATTAAATAACCTTTTATATATGAACCAAGTGGTTTGCGTTGTTTGTTGGGGTATTTTCATGTGGATAATAGCGCCGTTGTGGTCTGAGAAGCCAAATTCTTCAACTGACGTGTAAAAAGTGTTGGTATTAAAGTTTGTGAAAATTAAGTCTAAACATGTGGATGTAGTCAACGTTATGCGGGTTGGTTATTTTATGTGTTCTGTAAATTTGTGTTCTAACATTAAATCTAAAAATTGGTTTGTTTTAAAGTTATTTTCCAATATATTTATATTAAAATCGCCTCCGATGATTATATTACGCTTAAAATATTTACTATTTATATAATTTAGTATTTGTTTCATTTGATAATAAAATGTTTTCTCTTCTCTTCTATTCCAATACATATTAATAAGTAATACAGGGTGTTTGGAAGATCGATGCAAAGCCGTAAATCGGAGCTAGTATAGACTATGTAGAACCATTTGAACCATACTTGTCTTAGACGAAGTGTGACAATTTCTTTTTTAGCTAATTTTAATGATTTTTGATGACAAAACCCAAAATTTTGCAGTTAGTTAAAAGTAATGGCCAGTTTGAAAGATAAATAATTTATTTTTAATGTTATTTTATTGAAGTAATGTGTAAACAATCTAATGAATCATGATTAAGGCATCTGAGTCATGAGAAAATTTTTACAGACATTTGAAGTGAATTATTATTTTTAAGATTTATATTTGTGAACGATGTGTATAGTTTTAAGTGGACTGCAGATTTGAAGCTGTACTGTGTTCAATTTATTACTATGGGATTACTGATCTGTTGTCTGTAACTATACCAATTATGAAAAAATAAAATAAATATAAAGCTGATTTTGAAGGCTTTAAAAAAAAACACGGATGGTGCTTTTTTTGTTAAAACATTTTTAAAAACGTGCCTGGTTATTGATCTCTCTTTTGAGGTATTAACTACGCGGATAGCTCACAAATTGTTGAAATTAGGACCTTCAAACCAAATTGAGGGAGAAAATTAAAAACTTTACCAAACGAATATCGTGCTTTAAAAAAATACTTTCTATGTTGGAAATGATAAGTGAATTCAATTGTAAGTATTATTTTATTTTGCACGTTCGAAAAATTTAGGGGCCCTTCTAACAAAGGCCGTGATAAACTTGACCCTTTCAGGTAGCGCGCATAGTAGTAATAAAAAATTGGCGGTACGTAAATACATCATCATCATCATCATCATGTCAGCCAAAAGACGTCCACTGCTGGACATAAGCCTCCCCCAAATAAATACATAGCACAGCAAAAACAACCTTAAGACAATAGCGTCATGTTTTCAATAACTACCTAGTTTTTAAGGGACGCTAGTATACTTTTGATATTACTTAGTCGAGTGACAACTACGCTTGTAACTAGACGTTATCTCCTATTCGTGACAAATTACCGTGTGCAGTTGTAGCCCTTTGCGCTCCTGCACTAGTTGTTTTAGTTACGATTGTTTCATTGTGTTCAGTTGTAGCCTTAGCTACCTAGGTCTGCGCTCCTGCACGTGTTCATTTTGGACTTTTGAGTTTAAGTTAAACATTTAGTGCTCCACTACGCTGTATTGGTAACTGAGAAGTGACTATGGCTACTTTCTCGAACGAGGAATATGCCGACATCGTTTTTATGTATGGCAGAGCAGACGGCAATGGATCTTTAGCACGACGGATGTACCAAGAACGCTATCTTAATCGCAGTCTACCGAATGTGAGAGTGTTTTACAACACATTTCGTCGGCTTGCTGAAGATGGGATACACCGTGTTGAACCTGGAGTCAATCCAGGTAGACATGTTACCGACATTAAGGAAGATATCTTGGCGGCATTTCAAGCTGATCCACATACCAGCACCAGAAAAGTAGCTCGAAATTTAAACATTTCCCATTGGAAGGTGTGGAATACTATGCACCAAAACAACAAGTACCCGTTTCATGGCACGGGTGTTCAAGGCCTTGAAGAGCGAGATCCTCCGAGAAGAATTTAGTTTTGTCGTTTTCTTCTCAATTCCGACATTGAAGATGGTTGGTTCCTAAAGTCGATCTTGTGGACAGATGAAAGTAAATTTTCTAGGGAAGGGATTACTAATTTCCATAACCTTCATAAATGGGCTGAGAAACAGCATAATCCACATTGGAAAAAGCAGAAGAACTTTCAACGAAAATTGTCGGTCAATGTGTGGGCCGGAGTAATTGGCAGAACACTGATAGAGCCTCATTTCTTGCCAGATAATTTGAATGGCAACAATTATTTGTAATTTCTACAAAATGATCTTCCAGAGCTTGTTGAAGAATCCGGGGCCCCGATATTCACTACAGAACGAGAAATAATGTTTCAACAAGATGGTTGCCCAGCGCATTGGACATTAAGTGTACGGGAGCACTTAAATAATTGCTTCCCTAACAGCTGGATCGGCAGAGATGGGCTTATACCTTGGCCCGCCCGATCACCCGACCTCACTCCGCTTGACTTTTTCGTGTGGGGTCGGGCCAAAGAACTAGTTTATACGAATGTGGAAATCAACACAAAAGAAGAATTGATTGACAGAATTCAGCGTTTAAAACGATGAAACTGGAGATGAAGTTAAAAATAACAACAACTGAAGTGAGAAGACGGGCCCGTGCTTGTATTAGGAACCACGGCAAACATTTAGAAAGCGAATAATAAATGATTTTAATAAAAAATTCGTTTTAATTATTCCGCCTATAAATTTTAATTTTCTCCCTCAATTTGGTTTGTAAGTCCTAATTTCAACAATTTGTGAGCTATCCGTGTAGATGATACCTCAAAAGAGAGATCAATAATCAGGCATGTTTTTAAAAATGTTTGAACAAAAAAGCACCATCCGTGTTTTTTTTTAAAGCCTTCAAAAAACAGCTTGCATGAATCTTAAAAAAAATAATTCACTCAAATGTCTGTAAAAAAATTGTCTCATGACACAGATGCCTTTATCATAATTCATTAGATTGTTTACACATTACTTCAATAAAATAACATAAAAAATAAATTATTTATCTTTCAAACTGGCCATTATTTCCAACTAACTGTAAAATTTTGGGATAAATCATCAAAAATCATTAAAATTAGCTAAAAAAGAAATTGTCACACTTCGTCTAAGACAAGTATGGTTCAAATGGTTCTACATAGTCTATACTAGCTCCGATTTACGGCTTTGCATCGATCTTCCAAACACCCTGTATATTCTCTACAGGTAATTCTATTGCACACAGTTCTAAAACATAATCAATTGAAATATTAGTAATATCACTTCTGTCGATAAAGTCAGTATTGTTCTGAAGGATGATGGCGACACCGCCACCGGTTCGACTCTTGCGGCAATATGATGATGCAATACTATATCCGCTTAAATGGATTAATTCTATTTTTTGTTGCGACAACCAGGTCTCAGCTATGCATAAAGCTTTAAATATCGGTTTTTCTTGAATAAATGCTTCTAGAATATGTTGTTTGTTACATAGGCTTTGTGCATTTTGAAATAAGATTTTGAGCATTTGATCATCGTGACGTACGAAAGGAATGGTTCATGGCTTCTGTATTGTTATCGAGGGGATGCTGTAGATTACAGGTTGTAGTTTGGTAGTGTTGTGTTTGAGTTATCTCTTGTTGGGTAATGTTTTCCTCTGGAGTTGTTAGTTTGCCATTTATATACAATTTATTATTTCTGATTACTGCAAAATACCTGTTTTTCTTGCCCTATTCTTCGCGTAATATATACCGCTCCCTTCTTTCATTTTCGTCCAGGAATTTGGAGACAGATAAGCGAGTCCCTTTATAGCAGTAACTATTTTCTGTGATATACTTAGCCATCCTTTTACTCAGCAATTCTATTACTAATGGTCGACTTTTTGTACCTTTATTTCCAAGTTTATATACACTTTCTATATACCCTGTAAGGTCAATATTTTGGAAATCTCTAAATAGGTCTATGAGTCTGTTACATAAGTCATATTCCGACTCTTTGGGAAACTCTGTTAATCCATAGAGAACGATTTTCTTACTGTTGTCATCATTACTAAAGAGTTCCGAATGCTTTGGTATTTTTTTCAAATTTTGTATTTCTTTTCTTAAGTTTTCATTATCCGTTTCTAGGCTTTTATCCTCTTAGTGATTTGCTCTAGATCGCTTTTTCATTCTTCATTTTGCTTCGCTAATACATTTACTTCTTGTTTAAAATCGTCCACTACCCTTGTAATCGCTTTGTCAATTTCTAGTTTTATTGTACGCTGTATTTCTGAGATAATGGATCTGTTATTTTCCTTCAAACGTAATGTGATAATTTTGCTTAAATTTTTTAGATTTAAATCAGCTTGTAGTTTTTCGTTTAGAAGTCCCGCGCTGTTTTCTGAATATATCGTATCACCTAAGAAATTTAGATCATCAGAGTCTACTGAGTCATTGTAAGTTTTAGTTTGGGTTTTCCTCAAGGTTATGTTACAGGAATCAACTGGTGTCGAGACTATATCTTTGTCACTCTGTCGCACAGGTGTTTCTGTATTGTTAGTTTTAGGTAGCTTACATAAACAAGCTTGGCACCTCCATTTCTTGAGTTGAAGAGGCTTCATATTATTAAAAATCTTTTTAGATAGGTTAGCACATTCTAGGTCAGATATACATTTACATTGGATGCAAATGAGATTATCAGTATTTAGCAATTTTTGTTTACATCCTGCACACTCAGAATACTTTGGCGCCATCTTTTTATTTAAGGGCTAACTTTTTACTAGCAGCGTACTCTAGTGAGTAATAGCGAAATCAATTATCTATTATGTTAATAGTGGATTAGCTATTTCCACTATCGTCTAATAGGTGGCGCTAGAACTGCCATTCATCAACAATTTTTAATTTCTTCTCATTAAATTTTATATACATATAATGTTCTGTGAAAATTCACTGACGCTTATGTTTGGGGTGTTTTAACATACCAGCACCATAATTTACCAGATGGATGGACCAAAACGAAGAGCTTGTTATATAGAATTTATTTCAGCTACTATCCTCCAGATGTCACTTTTATAAAGCAAGAAAATGTTTGAATAAAAAACGGTCTCTGTTTTGCACTTTCTTTACAATGTCTATTCTTGCAACATATATCGTTTACTTTCACTTGTAATTAGTCACTTGTAATTAGATAAAGTCCACATAACACTTAAAAGTCATAATAAACCAACAGTTTGCAATTTCAATTTTGTTTTCGAATTTGGTAGCCGAATTTTTCACTTCACGAATTTTACTATTTAGTCTTTATACTTTTTCTAGATAACGTTTTCACTAATCACTGAAGTACTTTAGTTTAGTTTTATAATCAAATCAATTAACCGTCAACTAATATTTTTTGTTTATGTTTAATACGGAGCTAGTTGTTTACTTGACGAACAGCGCCCTCTCTTTAGCTTCGCGAGGCTATTGAAATCAAGAAACATCCTAATTTCAATAGAGAAGATGGTTGGAATGTACCACCAGCTTGGGATCCAGTAATTCAAATAGTCAAACCCAAGAAGAAGCAAACCACAGCTAGACTTCATGACACTTTGAGCTCATTCTGCATAAATAGAAACACCCATGATTAAATTATGTTCGGGTACTTTGAAATAACTACACTGGAACATTGAGACAACTACCATCTTAGTCTCCCCGTGACCATGGCTGCTGAAAAGCGACCGAAACGTCGGGGAAAGTGTAAACATAAATATAAATAGTATAATAGTATAGTAATAGTATAAATAGTTTTAATAGTTTCAATAATTTAATTAGCTTAAAAATTAGTAAAGTTTAATAGTAATAGTAGTGTTACAGTTTTTCAAAATTTTGTAATAAAGTGTCAAATAAACAACGCGATAAAATCCGTATAGAGTAGTTTAATTTCTAAAAATTTTAAATATATAGTATTTATACAATGCTTGCTTGGTTACTGAAAATTCAGACTTCTAGTTTTATCTACAACGAAGTTATAGGGGGTCGAAAATGGCCTGAACTGTTTCGAGAAAAGTATGGTACGGCCGTGCCGCTTTTTTGCTCGACTTGGCGGGGCCATTACCGTACCCCCAGATAAATAAATAATTATAAGATTTCGGTCTGTAACATTAGTTGACAGTTTTACTTCTACTTCGAAAAGGTATTATTTCTTTAAATAAGTAAAGAAATAAAAAGACCATATAATTTGTAGGTTTATTTTATTTTCGTTTATATAAAACACTAAATAAATAACCTAAAATATCACCTGCGCTTAAAACATTTGTATGTGCCCTTCACATGCGTATCAACCATTACAAATAACACTTGTTATATAAACTTGTACAAACTTGTAACTATATATGTATTTGTGTTTGGTTCATTCCTTGACCAATTTTAACATGAGAGTGAGAGTCTTATCGTATCTTATAACTAGCTGTCACCCGCGACTTCATCCACGTAGATTTTAACTAAAAAGAGTTTGTCTCCGCGGAACCCTATTTTCTAAAATCAAAGTAGCCTAAGTTAATCCTTATAACATCAGCTATCTGCCAGTGAAATTCCCGTCAAAATCGGATCAGCCGTTTCGGAGATTAGCCGGAACAAACAGACAGATAGACAGACAGACAAAAATTAAAAAAATAGATGTTTTGGTATAGGTACCTTATATACTTTCACATGCATTAGGTAAAAAGCTGTTATTTTGACATTACAAACAGACACTTCAATTTTATTTATTTGTATAGATGTATAGATGATAATACAACTGTTTTGCTTATTTACATCCACCAAAACCTTTTTTAAGGCGCTGATATGAGCCAAATAACCATGTTATGCTGTAGGTATATAAATAATAAAATAATTTTTGTAGACCTTACTTTTTTGCTGTAAATAGAATATAGGTAAATTAGACATTTCTTTTTATAAAATGAGGTAACGAAAACGCAGCCATAAGCTCGTCATGAAGTTATATTTCCAACAAAACTGATTTCTTTTTAAACAAAAATATTATCTGGAAACATCTAACGGCCGTAGCTACCGCAAAAACTTAAAAAATACCTGTAAAACTTAAATGAGCACTGCAATTAAACATAAATCGCTTTCAGCGCCTTAAAAATATAAATGATTATAAACTATGCTTATAAAACTACACAAGCAAATGATTAATCAAAATCAAATCTTGTTCATTGCGTATAAATATCGAATGCCGATATACCTCAAATCACCACTTTTTTACACAAAAATGGTGATTAATTTACAATTGGTTAAAAGTCGGTGGTGAATTTGTTACTTTCAGATTAATTAAAAACCCGAGAAACACTACACCGAACACTTTTAAAAGTTAACCTTTTGAGACAGTTAATCTCACTGTTACTGTTTAACCTTAATCCTAAAATTATCACATTGCACATTGTATGTTTATATTATCCTTCTTTAACCAGCAGAACAGATTGTGGAACTTTGCCTAATAATCTGCAAAGGACTTCCCCTTGCACGTAGGCATTGTAAGTGTTTAATTCATCTTTGCCTATACTTCTGGAGATACACATGAGTGATGGTTAACCAGCTGACCCGCATCTGGATCTTCTGTTGGGTAACAAGGCTGCTGGAAATATCTTCGAAGATCCCCTGCCACCGTCGTCAGGGTTGGTAGTTCAGAAGACTAGGGCGCTGAGGAACCTCTGCATTGGCATCTCAACCATGATAGTTAGAGGTATAGCAAGCATATATGAGGTATATCCTGTTGCTATGCAATCCACCGCCTATTGAAAAAATAAATAGTATATTGTATAATATATATGACTTGTGATGACTTTTGATAAAAATACTGACATTAATCAATTTTCATCTGACATTAGTAATACAATTAATAATATAATAATATGACCCGAAAATAATAATTTGCAAGTTAATTTAAATAAAACAAAATTCATTCAATTTAGCACGTACGGTAAACCACATAAGAACATAACAATAAACTATAAGGATCACGAAATTAATGAGGTCAAAAGCACAACATTTTCAGGATTTCATTTAGATAAAAATCGAAACTTCCCAGTTTCGATTTTTATCCAAATGATTTGCACTTGGAAAACGTATGTAGTAAAATAAGCAGATTGGTGTATGTCCTTTACAAATTACGTAAAACTTCCACTGAACATACTGTGCTAGCGGCATATCACGGCTATGTATCCTCTGTACTAAACTACGGTCTCATATCGTGGGGCAACTCCACTGAGGTACAACGTGCTTTTTTGGCACAAAAGAAATGTGTTTGCGCCATTCATGCCATACGACCATGGGAGTCCTGCAAGCCGCTTTTCAAACGGTCTCGCATACTCGCTCTACCCTGTACGTACATATATACTAGAGTCAGCTAAATTTGTTATGCCACACCCTAACTTGCTTAAAAAAGCAAGATACTTATACCCCCGTAACACCTGGCATCCTGACAGAATTGTATTACAAAAAGTACCTAGAACGGCTATGTAGGTACTTAAAAAGTAGTTTAGTAATGTGTGTGTGCCCAAATTGAGCGCCATATTTTTATGACAAGACACTAAATCGATTTTTACTTAAAAGCGATTGTTCCAATCAGCCCATCACGTGTTTTTCTCAATAAGGAAAGAAGTTGAGATAAATTGAAAGGGCTTATACAAATTGCACCGTGGTGCTACCTTTACTGTCTGGAAAATAATTGTCTTGCGTATCTTGCTTGCTTCTGCTCATGAGAGTTCTACTCTTGAACGTGCTCTTTTTAATAATTCATTAATGTATGTTTTAAAATAATACAAATTTCGTCATTTGTTCCTTATCCAAATAATAATTGAAATTATCTACTATATGGATACTATATTTTATTTATTTATTTTATTTTAACATTTTAGGAAAACTTACAGCTAAAATACATTATTAACATAATACTAATAAGGTGAAGGCCAATTAAAAGTTTTTACTGATAAAATATATAACCGTGAATATAGTTATAAATAATTATGGCTACTTACTAAATATTTGAATTTGTCTGCTATTACGAGCGTTGGAAAAAAGGGTGGAATACTACTTACCACGTTTAGGATTGAGGAGGCGATAGGTTGAGGTCTGGCAGCGGCGATGCTCAAATTGATGCACCAGTGCACCGTCATCACAGATAGTGACATGCGGCCCATCGCGTGCCAGCCGCGCCATGCGAACAGGTTCCTCAGCCAACCTGCCGCCATTGATATGAATACGATTTAGTTAAGAGGCTATCGCATTTAATATATTTTACTATACTCGTAACACAATAATAAAAATATTGAATAATAACAGACGTAAGCCTGTACTCCAAAAGAAATAGGCAGCCATTTTAAGCCAACTATAGCTCTAGGGCCCACGTAATACACGAGTCTAACAGGAAACATCATCCTAGGCATTACAGGGTCCATGCTGCTTCTTACAATTTCTTATTAGAAAACCCAATAATACTTAGCCCAATCTAAAAACCGAAACAGAACTTTACACATGGCACCGTCGCGGCGGTAAGCTATTACGGCGTTAATTACTAGTATTTACTAAACTCAATGTTTACTAAGTACGTCATACATGTCCTACATACCTACATAGCCAATATAGGTACACCCAGAGAGAAAAAAAAACCGATAGCAACAAGGATTCTGAAGCTGTGACCGGTAGACAGTAATATACTTATACCCCATTACGTGAGTCCTGGAAAGCTGGCAGGTGCTAAAGAAATTACGAAAATAATAAGTAAAGTTCACCGTCGAATCCATTCACCATGCCCATCATGACTAAAGCGCCCATAGCGCTGAGCGCTGGCCTCTCGACCGCCACGTACGCTGCCGTGAACCAGGGCTCCGTACACTGACGCAAATAGTTCCCAGACAAGATCCAGCCGATCATAGCCAGAGGTACTAGTTTGTACATCAATACTAAGCTCTGAAATAATAAAGAATTTATTAAGTTGTTGCGCATGCTGTAGTTGTTTGAGTGGTCGGAGATGACGAAAACCGCGCGAAGATGCAGTGGTTTGTGGTAACCTAATGCTAATGAGCCGAGTAGTCTTGTCAATAGGGCTATTGCATATCTATATTAGCTGTTAGTGGACTGGCAGTGGCGATGATCAGTTAAACACGTCTCTTTCAAACAAGAATGTAAATACTACGGAATGTATATACAATCCCTATATCCTGTACTGTCTAGTGATAAAACACCTTCAGTGAACCGTTTTAATAGTAAAGTCTTGTCGAGCAAGAGATTTGAAATATATTTTTGTATGAGCTGGACAGTTAAGCAGAGTTTTTGACATGAACTGGTTCTAGCATGGCTACACTGGCTAGTATATGCGCTTGACTGCTGCAGGTTAACTCGTGACTAGAAGTCTTAACTAGGTTGGCTACTATAGTGGTTCCATATAGGCGAATAATTTACGACTTGTGACAAAAGATGGCGCTGTAACCAATTACGTGACTCCATATAATCCTAAATCACGCAAGCGAAGTTTACAGTACGATTTTTATATTAATACACAAGTTCAGTGTCAATCGCAGGGCCGCGGCCCACGAGGGGTGATCACTTCGCCTGGTTAAAGATTTTCCCTTTGTGTTGCAGAAGTGTCACACCCATTCCTCCATACCTACCAATAGAATACAACTGTAAGGTACTTACTTTAAACGAAGCGAGTTTAACACCAGCCTCTTGCATTTCGAAGTGTAGGAATCCACAGAACAAGCCGATAAGACATCCGGGAAGACTGCCCCAAGGTGTTTGGTACAGCCGCGCAAACGAGGGGATGTAGTGGTACATTGTGCTTAAAGGACTGTGCAAACGAATATACAGAATAATTAATATTCCTTTTCTATAGACCAAAAATTAACTGGAAAAGGAACTCATAATTTCATTAAGCCATGTTTATGCGAACGCATCGCTGGCTACCAGTCTAACTGGCAGCCAGCACTGGCTTGGTATTGGTTTGTATATACAGTTTTTCAAGCCAAGTCAGCGCTGGCTGTCAGTGCTGGCGAGAATAGAGCGCCCGTCTACTCAAGCCAGTGACCACCATATCCCTCAACCCACGCGCCAGCGGTGAAGACACGTGTAGTGGCATCGCGCCAGTCGCTGGTGGATTATTTTTAACCTTAAATGTGTGTACACCACAAGAAAAATCCAGGCTGAGTTGGCTTCATCTATTGTTTAATTAGCAGACCTATATGTAAACAGTAACATAAGTGATTGTACTCACCTTGCACTTCTGTATCAAATAGCAGAATTGAGCGCATAACGTCGCAATAAAATCCCCCCTAGGGCGGTTTTACCCCTGGGAGGAAAAAAAAAAAAAAAAAAACAAGACGAGGCAAGCAAGCAGTGGCTTGTCTGTAGGACTGGCGTCAGCGCACTGGCTTCGTATAAACGATACTTTAAGCGTAGCTAGCTTGTCTTCCTATATACATATATAAACTCACGTTTGGAATTCCCGAAGCAATAAATAGAAGCGTGTGTTATTGTTGAGAATTGCCTAACAGAAAAACTCAATAACATTTTGCCCAAGTTGGAAATCGTTCGTACCAGGTAACTTATCATCAACCGTGAAATTAAACCCGTGTGTGCATAAGCTCGAAGGACGTTCCTTTTACTTTTTTTTGCTAACATGCAACGGGATGCAAACAAAATTTATGCCTAAAGAATTAGGCAGTGGAAAAAGACATACGAAACTGTGTTAAAACGTGTATCATTATGGATAAAGAGAGTTAGAAATTTTTATTTAAACCTATACATTTAGATCACCATTTTTTTGCGATCCTGAAATATGACTACACTTTACTATTACACGCTTTCTAAAGCTTTGGAAGCAAGTTTCAAACAGCATTTTATTGAGCACACGATTGAAGCCGTCAATTATTGGCAAACCAGACACAATTGGAAACTCATTGTGTCTGGTCGTCGATGTGCCGCAATGAATCAATAAATTAAACTAAAATAACTGGGTAACAAAATGAAAGTAGCTAATTAAAGTACCAGTTTGACTGCACAGATGGCGTAGTGGTTTAAGTGCTCGCCTCGCCACTGACACTGCGCCGAGTGTTGTAGGTTCGAATCCTACTCGGGACAAAAATTGTGTGATCCACAAATGGTTGTTCCGAATCTGGACGTTCTTTGTGTCCTTTGTTTGAATGTTTGTAAAGTCCCCAGCGATACAGGAATTGTTGCTACTATGGAAGTTGTCTTTTTGAACAATAAAAAAGAAAGTTACCTCGGATAAGCAAAGTACATGATAGACCGCCAGTTGAAGATATAAGCGAGAGCTCCGTTGAGCACTGAAGAAGCCAGAACCAGTGCAGCCAAGATAGGAAGAGCTCTGCGACGCAGCGGCGCCAGCACCAGCGTGAGCAGCGCCGCTACCACATACAACTGCAAGTCGACTGCTAAAAACCTGCGGAATATAAGAGGAACCTTCTTTTTAGCCCATTTTATAAAAATAGAAGCCCCACCTCATTCGGATCGAATATGTCTTTTCCAATTTTTGTGTATGGTGTGATATTACTTTATGATATTATTTATTAACTAGTGTCACGTAATCGACTCGCGACGCACGGCTGCGTGCGCGGCGAGCGAGACGGTGGCATCACTATTCCCCTTCCGAGCGGTGGCGGCCTATATATAGTGGATCGCGTCCTGGGGCAGTCTCCTTCCTTCCGCTGAGCTGCACAACGAGTTAAGTGGTTCTTCCGAATAAGAACCACGTAGGAAGCCTTTGAGAACCACGCCCTGATTTCTAGTAATTATATAGCTTGCTTTAAGTGTGTTCTATACTCATTGTTAATAAAAGCGTTAATTGCTCTAGTATCTTTGAATCATCTCTGCTTAAAGTAACCTCAAGACACCACGCCCCTACAGCGTGGCATGTCGTCTTCCTAAATAAACCCTTAAGTTACACTAGCTTTTGCTCGCGGCTTCGCTCGCGTTAATTTAGAATTTGACAATCAATTCGGGTTGTACTCTGCTTGTAATAATATAATTGAATCATGATTCGAAAGACACGTGGCGCCATCTATTATCATAAGAACGTTATTATTGTTTTCCTCGTGAACAGTAACTTTTTTCTGGATGAAAGGTAGCCTATGTTCGTTTCTGTACACCTGACAACATATATGCAAAATTTCAGGATGATCAGTTCAGTGGTTTAGGCGTGAAAAGGTAATAAACAAACAAACAAACACTCATTTTCGCTTTTATAATATTAGTTAGGAAGTTAGGATTAGGATTAGGATATTATAACCGGCATTTCTTAACCAGTTTGAATTGTATGAAAGTTCTTATTTACAGTGTGGTCCCATAGAAATTTGATAAAGATCTGATACTGGCATGTAGACTCGGAGTGTGATTCCTCAACGGGTGACAGAAAATTGGCAACGAAAAGTATTTAGCATGAGTTGGGGCCCTATTTGATATATGCATATATAATATCCCACCTAACTATTCTCGAGAGATGGGCAGAGGTGTCTCACACTCACAATATAATATACTAATCAATAGGTAATATAAGAGCATATCCACAGAACTATCTTATCTTATCTTATGTGGGGGCCAGTCAGTGCAGACTGGCGACACTTCGACCCAGTGGGATCTTTTGTGTCGACACTCTCCCAATAACGACTGCCATAGATGTTCATGGCAGCCGGCACCAACGCGGCAACGGCTTAACGTGCTCTCCGAGGCAAGGAGCAGGCCATAATGGTCAATCAATACGCACGTAATTTCGAAAAGTCATATTACTTCCGAAAGTCAGAGGTGCGCGACGTGGGTTCGAACCCGAGACCCTCTGCATTGCAGTCTGTTGGTCTCCCCACTGAACTATCGCTGCTCTCCCTAGAACTAACTAATTTTAAAATTTGTTCTACGTATTCCAGTAGGTCACCCGCCATCCGATCAGCACCAGGTCCGAGAGGCGGCGTGTGTGTTCCCACGCGCGTCTGTTTTGTTTTGTCTTCGTCCCCTCACAGGATGACAGTAGGAAAAAATATATACTTTATATAGGGTAGGTATATGTAGTGGCCTGCCGTTTCATACAGCGCGGCGGGTCGAAACCTAGGCAAGGTCGTGGGTCGCCAATGCATGTGAAAGAGATTCGCTCGGCCCCGCCGACTCTGGTTATGTCGGGGAATACAGTGGTAGGTTTAGTCGGTATTACCGGGATATCTTTTCCCCGGTGAATCCGACATAACCTCTCCGTCGCCCCGCGGAGAGGTATGGGTAAATGCATTCCCGCAAATAAAAAAAATAATACTTTTACCTCAAAATAAGCTGACTACATAAAGACATTGAAGTAAGAACAATAATTTTCCTAATGTTACTTACGTACTTTTTAGGCCTATATTTTTTTACTTTTCATTACTTTTAAATTGGTTTCAATATTTTAATTTTATTATACCACCACAGCGTCAAAAAGCATATATTATGTTAGCTAAATGGTTACCGATTTTCGTAAGTTCTAGGCTCTTAACAAGAAAATTACTAATAAATAGGTAGGCACCTATAAAATAACGTACTGTAGAAACAGCTCTACCCTTCGATTGACAAACAAATCTTATTATCAACCTTCTCTCTCATATTATTTATACTCACCATGTCTGCACCAAGCAGATATCATCGGCGTCTACGAGATTGTTAACAAAGAACACATGGGTCCAGAACTTCTCACGACAGATCTTGCTCTCGGCACCCACCGAGGCGGGCCACATCGGACCAGAGTTGACATGCACCCACCATGTCGCCGCGTAACCCACCACCAGTATAGATAATGGAAATATCCTGCAAATATAACACAAAAAAGTAAATAAATAAAGTTTTAAAATTATAGGACTTGAAATGAGATTTATGACTTTAGTTTACGACGCGGTTGTTGCACTCAACGAAATTGAACGTGTTTGATAATTTTGTACCTTCAGTGAAAAGTGATACAACTTGAGTTATATCAGTTTTAATATTTTTACACTATGTCAATCAGTAAAAAAATAGCTATTTTTTGATCTAATTGACGTCCCTCTATGGTGAAAAATGAGCAAGATAATTTTGGTGTAAAATGCTTTAACTAAGGTTTTTTTACATTTATCAATGTGTTTTATGTTACATTTAGAGTAATATCAAAGTGAACTGAACAAATATTTTTTTATTTCTTTAATGTATATTAATACAAATGTAAATGACTCCTAATACACGATCTATATATTTAAACGTAAATTAATACAAACTGATATAATTACACTTATATTAATAAACATTTATTAGTACTCCTATTCATCTTTGTGAAAACCGGTACAATTATACTTACATCATAAAAAAGGTAGACTTTATTATGAAAAAAAATGTGTATAATAATGCAATACATTATTTTTTCAAATCAAATTCATTGTGATATATGATTCTGATTTAATCTGTATCAATACTAACATACTTTTGGATAAAGTGTTAAATGATATAAATACATTTAAATCAAAAATCATCAATTTTAATTTAAGTTACATAACCCATAAAATAAGTGTAGTGTGATATATGTATGTAAGTTGTCGACAGCGCGGCAACCAGTGAATCACAACTTCTTCGCGCAGAGTAAGATGCTTATATTGGCAATTAGAAAGAGTGAGTGTTGAAAAAGGAAAACTTACGACTGTATTCAAACTGGTGCGTCGTGCATTTTACAGCAAATCTATACGTAAAGTAACTGACTTGTATCATTTTACACAAATTATGTTGCATTTGTTGCGACGATTAATATCTTGTAATATGATTTATTTATGCATAATTTAATTTATTACACTTTTCAGGAGGTATTTTATGTACGATATATGTAGATTATTTAACTTTAGTATCTATCCGGATAGCTTTCTATCTGCACCCTAAACAATGAATTACGGCGATAGCATTCTTGTTATACATTCGTCAGTGGCAAATTCATATTTAATATTTAAAACAAATACCAGGCTTAATTTTTAACTAACTATAAATTAAATAAATGTGTTCTTTGTATATTTAAAACATACATAAAAATATCTTTCAATCTTGATTTAATTAAAAACATGTTCCGTTAATTTCTTTTGTATTGCTTTCAAAGAATTGCTGTTCTTTTTTATGCGGGTGCCTATGCTTCTCTTGGTTTGACCAACGTATGAGAGATCACAGTCATAATCTCTTTTATAGGCCCCTACATCTTGTAAAGGTAATTGGCACTTGATGGATAGTAAACAAAATAGGCTAAATAATTTATTGTATGAAAAATGCTACTACTCTGTCGAGGACTTCTAAATGACACGTTTTGTTAATTATTTAAGTTATGCTTTAGTGTTGGTATTATAAATGTAATTTAGGCTTAGATTTGTTTTATTTGTGTATTTATGTTTCTATAATTTTAATTTTTGTACACCGATTGTATTGACAGGACACAGCGCTATGCACTATATTTGCATTTGTTTTTGTAATATTTTTTTATAAACCTGTGTTTTACTAATAAAAATAATTTAAAATGAATAAACACCAACGAAGAGAGCTTTAACCAACACATACTTCAAGCCACCAACGAAGATAACAACATTTTTCAAAAGAACACCGATTCCTACCAAGAATGCTTCCCGGGGCTATTGTAATCAAAAACAGGATAATTAGTAGAAGAATAGTTACGATGGTAGGAATGTACCAGCTTGGGATGCTGTAATTCAAATAGTCTAACCCAAGAAGAAGCAAAACACAGCTAGACTTCATGATACATTGCGCTCGTTCTGCGTAAACAGAAACACTAATGATTAAATAATGTTCGGATACTTTAAATAAACTACACTTCAGAACTTTGAAACAACTACCATCTTAGCCACCCCGTGAACATGGCTGCTGAAAAGTAACCGAAACGTCGGGGAAAGTGTAAACTCAAATATAAATAGTTAATTTAAATTACTTAAAATGTAGTTAATTTTAATAGTAAATGTTAAATAAACAACGCGATAAAATCCATATAAAGTAGTTTAGTTTCAATTACCGGTATAATTTATTTGATTTCGTATACTTATAATTTAATTACCGTTTATTCTTCAGACAATAACGAAAACTCGCATTATTAAAATTATGAAGCGTTTCGAAAAAAGAGCACGAATGTAATATGAAGAAATTAAATCGATAAGATTAAAATGGTAAGAACTGGATGGAAGAATTAATTATTGTTACAGAAGAAGAATATCATAATAAAATAGAAGAAAATAACCATAATAGAGGAAGAGAATCAAGATGAAGAGAAATTGGACAAAATAATAAGCGTGATGAAAGAAGACGATCAGTTTGGGCAGCTAATGAAAAAAAGCATGCGTTGATGCAGAAATTAGATTAAGTAGAATGGAAAGTAAGCATGATAGAGGAAGAGGACCAGAATGGACAGAGGATGACAGTGAAATTAAGCGCAATAGAAAAAGAGGATCAAGATAAACAAAATATTGAACAAATTTTAAGCATAATAAGCAGTACAGCGTCTGAAACTGAATTATCAATAAGACCTGATTTATTAGTTTATAGAATATGCTTCTTTATTACTTATATACAAAAAATAATACTGATTTCATAAGACTCCCATTATGTTTTAAGAAAAGTTTAATTTGGATAGTTTAATTTATTATGGCGGCTATTTATAAACAATAAAATGTTGTTTTATTTTTTCAAATGAAAATCCACTTACAAATTCCTTCTAGTTAACAAAATTCTCACAATTTTATTTTATCTGTATGGAACTGGTATCAATAAACACTTTAGTATTTTCAAAATGTACCAAATTACACAACAGTTTGTATCATTATTCACATTTTATCTTAAATACAATACAAGTGTATAATGATTCAAATTCAATTTAGCTCACAAATTTCTGGTTGTAATGTAAATTTGAATTTTTAATGTACACCTTTTTATTTTATTAAGACCTTAAAGTATAAACCTCCAAAAATACGAATCATAGATCTTTTAACACAAAACCAATATACGACGTGTAAAATGGTTCATGTAATTTTAAATTAATTGACACATAAAACGACGTTAATATTCGTTGTGTTAACTGGTACAACTTGATTTATTTTCAAATAATAAAAAAACTATATAAATTAATGCATTTTTTCTTACATTGAAACATACTCAAAGATAATGTTTATCACTGAAATTAATTAGTTTCTATTTTAGTGAAGTAGAAAAAGAGTAAGAATTTTTTTAAACTTCAACGTTAAATATCTCAAAATCATGATTTTCAAGTTATATCACTTTTCACTGAAGGTACAGAATTATTCGTGATTAAAAATAGTACGAGCAATCATAAACAATTGGGCGATTTCTATATCTAAGGCAAAACTAACAACTCATATACATTAAGTGAGTAATAAATACGAATCCGTCGATCTATCAACCTATTGCAGTCCACTGGTATACATAGTCTTCGAATAATTTGCGCCAAAACATCCGCCTTTCGAATGTATAGTTTAAACCAGCCACCCTTTTCAAGTCATCTCTTAGGAGGTGGTTTATTCAGAAATAACTCTTCTCTTCTCCCTAGCCTTTATTATTCCCAAGTCACTTGGGGTCGGCTTTCTAGAAATAACTTCAGAATTCAGAAATAACTACATTCATATATTTATTTAAGAGTCGATTATTGCCTTAAAAAGGTTTTTGTGTATATTTGTGTTATAAATTCAATGAGCGCCTACAAATACAGTCATAACTATAATTAAAGAAGTCGAATCATCAACTTCTTGTATTCCAATTTCCAAGAAATTCATACTTAGATACCTATATCGACTTTAAATTTAAATATTGAGTGTATGATTTTCTTGTATATTTGCCTAGAAAACCTCATAATAACTAACAAGATTAAACAGATGCATAAAATTCTCTTACATACAAATTAATAACTTTTTAACAGGCGCCTTTTAAAATGCATAATATATATATATGTACAGTCAGCTTCTTATATAAAGTGACAGATAACATATCCAGATATATAGGAACTCCTAAAGTGATCAATTATATTAATACAACCAAAGTCTTCTAATTATGCAAATCACCCATCTTGCACAAATATATCGGAACATGGACATCGTCAAATATATGAGTTCATTCAAAGTGTCATAATCATAGTAACAAACACAGCGCCAATGGTTTCTAAGCATCCAAAGTATTCAAAACTATGAAGCATTATATGAAAATGAACTTTATCGCTACATATATTCGGTACCCTTTGGTATCGCCATAGACTGATGATTTCGACCGTAAAAATACTCTCTGTCAAAATGAAGGAGATAAAGCATCGGTTGTTCCTTTCATTTTGAGCGTGACGTCATTGGCATGCGTTTTGTTTATTGTTCATGTCTGTAATTTAGAATTATTGTGAGGTGTACTTATTGCTAACTAGTTTTACTAGGCAAAATATACGAAATGAACCTTATTTGTCAAGAATAAAGATTAGATGTCAAAGAGTAGTATTAGTTTGCATATTTGTTTGCATTTAGAACGAATAACTTTTCCCCCACGTAGTCCTGACCCAATAGAAAACTAAAATGATTCAACTATTAGTCCATTGAAATGTTACAATTTAAGGACCTAATATTGCATTTATTAGAGGACGCAATTTTATTTTGGGACATGTATGGGGGGTCAATAGAAGCTTAACCCCAAGTTTGTGGGGTTGCCGCTCTTGTCCCCCGACCACTATCTTGGAAAAAGGGGTGCAAACACCTTTTTCGCAATATCTCTGAAACTATGCGTCCTACAAAAAATTCGAAACGACATAATTTGTAGCAAATCGCTTTGCCTACAAATATGTTTACAAAACTTTTTACCCTAAAAAAATTAAAGAAGTAATAAGCAAAAAAGTGAGAAAATTTCTATAAAAATTTTCTGTTTTGCTCTATAACTTTTTTTTATACATTTTACAAAAAATTACCTCAGACCAATCTTGTAGATGGTCTTTTGAGGAAAATGTTTTGTGGATGTTTTTGCTTAGACAACTACCATCTTAGTCTCCCCGTGACCATGGCTGCTGAACAGCAACCGAAACGTCGAGGAAAGTGTAAAATTAAATCTAAATCTAAATAAATAGAAGTAAACAGTAACTAGTAAAAGTGTTTAACAATAGTAGTTTAAAGTTTTAAAATTATGTAATAAAAGTGTTTTATATAAATAGTAGTTTAAAGTTTCAAAATTATGTAATAATAGTGTTTTATAAAAAATAAACAACACGATAAAATCGGTATAAAGTCTGGTATGAACTTCAACTGTATGACCCTTACTTGACAAAAAGTCAGTTATACCACCGACCTAAGTCCTAACAAAAGTTTTTAAATTTACCAGGACACACCTAGACGGTTAAAAGAGAAAATAATCAAGAAGTCAGTAATCAAAAAATTAGTAATGATATTACAACTTTTTAAAATTTGTCAAAGAAATGTCTATTTCACATCAATATTTTTCAGAGATAAATAGCTATGGCCGGAATATTTAAAAGAGTACCTCAAATATATAGAGATAGAGTTCATTTTCATATAATGCTTCATATTTTTGAATACTTTGGATGCTTAGAAACCATAGGCGCCGTGTTTGTTACTATGATTATGACACTTTGAATGAACTCATATATTTGACGATGTCCATGTTCCGATATATTTGTGCAAGATGGGTGAGTTGCATACTTAGAAGATCACTTTAGGAGTTCCTAAGATCACTTTAGGAGTTCCTATATATCTGGATATATTATCTGTCACTTTATATTAGAAGCTGACTGTACATGGAATTAATAAGTGTGCGTACAAAATAATTACATTTTATACTAAGTCATACATATACATACATAGGCTCATATGTATATTCTCCAAACAATTTAGCATACAGTCTAATACAGGCAGATGCAGGATTAGTGAGACTCATAAGAAAAACTACGAAAGACTTGATTTAAGCAAATATTAGAAAACAAATGGGTTTGCGTCATTGTACTGATCGCCTTCCAAGACTACTAACCTATATTTATGACTGGAAAACATAATTACAATTACCCGACCTTGGAATCGTACCCGAGACCGCATGCATAGCAGTCACATACACTACCGCTGCTGTGCCATTCAGGCAGCTTCTATTAAGACGAAGATACAAATAAAGCTGTAATACCTGAAAATTCTCTTTAGAGTGAAGCGCGGTAGCATTTTGATGCTAAGCGGATAGGTCTTGGAGAACAGCAGCATATTGTAGGCGAGTAAGAAGTTTGACAGCGTGACGAATATCTGCACCACCGAAGTGCCGTTCAGAAAAAGCATCAGGACGGGATGCCGAGATATCTGAAATTAAATCATTAATATACACAAATATAGAGCAGCAATAGCCTAGTGGACTGCTGTTGGACTACCACGCAGAAGTCTCGAGTTCAATATATAAGCTCAACACTTAGTCAGTAAAAAATGCAAATATTTTACACTGCAACAATAAAATTATGTAATTTCAAATGAACTCGATTAATTAAAACAGGACACGTAAATTAAATAAAAATGGAACAACTGAATTCGATTATCAACTTAAATAAAAATAAAATTATGAAATAACATAGGTACCTATGTACTATCGACTTCAGCGACGGATGACCACTCCTAAGGTTAAAATCGCATAGCAGGCCAACACTTGGTACCCGTGACACGCCCCTTTCTTTGTTTGAGTTTTTTTACACTTTACATTTGTTTACTGATTCTAAGGCGATACAAACTCAACTGGTCATCATGTGCAAGCGAAAATTTTTCTGAAATGGTCATCCGTCGCTCAAGCCGATAGTACATATTATCATATTTTTAGTTATCAATTATTATATAGTTAAAGCTTGCTTTAACTGTGAACGATAACATGGTGAGGAGCACTACATCCATGTCTAAAAGTTCATCACATTATATTCTCGAAGATATGTGAAATCTGCCAACCCGCACTGGGCCACCACGGTAGACTATGGCCTAACCCTTCTCACACGGAGAAGAGGCCTGTGACCTGCAGCTTAATACAGGGCTGATATTATATACATAATCTCACACCTATATTCCCGAATCCTACCGATTGTATTTGTATAGGTAGGATTTGTTTGAAATTTCAATTACGAACAAATCCTACCTCCTATAAAAAGACTGGCGTGGTAGCGCTGCGGCGCCACGGCAGTCTCGTTGTATATAATAGGTAATATTTTTTTAAATACTAGGCACTAACCTGTTCGATCCATCTCGGGTTGTAAAGGTACAGCATGTCGTGAATGGAGGCACTATGCGTAGCTATGATCAACACTATCAAAAATACCCTGTAACGTTAGCAGATTAAAATTAAGTAAATTATTCCAGTAGCGTTTACGCTTTTGTTCAATAGGTATTCAAATTTTAATAGGCACCCAGCACAAGGTTTTAGTATAGAATAGGATTGCTTGTACAGAAATTTGAACACAAATTTAACTTACATCAAAAGTATAGCATAATTATTAGCCTTGTCGCTAAAGCCCTGTGTTCTGAAAGACTAAATATTGCGGCATTACAATCAAGAAAACCTAATACTGTAAACTAATGAAGAACCTGTTTTGATGGGTCGATACATATCAGTCAACAGCAGTTGATATACAGCGGTCTCTAGACAAGTTTGTTAAACAATGTGATGTTGATCTGCCTTTTGGAAAGCGAGATAAGTCATATAACCATAGTGTTATGGGCCTAAAAATAGATTAACAGTAGAGTTATTAAAATAAATGATAAAGAATATATTATACAGAATGGTTTTGAAATTTATGTACCGATGTTTTACGTGAAATGGTTTTAGATAGTCATATGTTAACCACCCGACACAATTTTAATATTTTACTAATTAAAAAAGAAATAACATATCAATAATTAATGTCGTAAATTAATAACGGGCGGTCCTTATTATTTAAGACATCATTTTATTGTTATGTTATTTTTTTCCAAAAACATAATTCTGATAAAAAAAAATGGTCAGGGTTATTCTATATCACCAGTAGAATGCGTGGTTAAAAGGAATTTCACGATTTCAAAATCAGCCTGTATAGTAAGCTTAATTTTAATGTAGGTATAACATTGAAGAAAATATAACACATAATTCAATTTTTTTGTCACATCCTATACTCAATACCGTATAGCGTTTTACAACGTTTTAATGAGGAAGACTATAAATTAAATGGATCTTTCTGACCCTGTAGGCCAGCAAATTAAAAGAGAGGAAACGGGTAATAATGTACGAAAATAATCTAATTGCTAATAATAAAAATATACAATTATTATTAGAACTATTGGCAGTATTTGTGTTTTTTATACTTTCTATACCATAATTATGTCACAAATTGTTGTATATTATGTAAGGACTTAACTTATAGGTCAAACTTTGCTAGCACGATACTGGGTCTAGTACAAGTTGTTTGATTTAGTGTGAAATTGATTACAGCGCTATCTCTTGTCGCTCACTGTAGCTTTTTCGTTATAGAATGTGGAATCCGCCACATTATTGTCAGCTTTGTTTAATATTTGATTACAATCGTTTGCAATTTATTAAAATTCTATCTAAGTTTAGTACCTGATTCCTTGCACAGGTGTAAGTGCAGACAGCCTTGGGTCACTATCTTCATATGTGGTAGTCAGCCGCCGCCAGTTGTTGCGAACAGACCACATCATCAGCAGGTGATTTTCTGGAATTTCATATTGTTTTACTTTATTCTATCCAGGCAAAATGAATACATTGCTTCTGATCGTAAACAGTCGTGTAGTCCACGAGCAGATCTCTCCACAACACATCAAGGAAGTGCTTTTTCATCCTCCCCGCTTGAATGACCTAGGATCAAAGGAAGTAGGAAACACGTGTTTCAGCAGAGAATCCTAAGTTTCAATAGTTCAGCAAAGAATCTAGGGTTCGATTTCCGGGACGTGCAAATTGTTACTGGGTTCTTCTCTCAAGAAATTCTCAGTAGCCGAAGTCTTGAATTGAGCCCGATAAAAGAGCAATACATACTACATACATACAGATATAGATTCACGCCTGTTTCCCAGAGGGGTAGGCAGAGACTACGGATTTCCATTTGCTACGATCCTGACACACTTCTGTGGCTTCATTCATTTTCATCACATTCCTCATACACGCACGTCGGTTCAAGGAGCTCTTAAACTAGCATTTGTTCAGAACGCCTCCGATCTGATCGAGAAACGTTTGCCTAGGTTTTCCTCTTGCGACTGTTCCATTCACACTAGCCTTATAAACTTTCTTAGTCATTCTTTTCTCGTCCATTCTTTCTACATGTCCAAACAGCATAACATACCCTTTCCTATTCTTGTCACTATATCCACTTTCATATTTCACTTCATTTCTCTCTCTATTCACACTATTCCTTATTCTATCTTTCAGAGTCACTCCACATATGCTTCTCAGCGCTCTCATTTCTACAGCATTCATTCTGCTCTCATGCTTCTTTTGCCATACCCAACTTTCACTTCCATACATAAGTGTGGTCACTAATAGTCCTCTATGCACAAAAGAGCAATAGGGTCGCCCTAACTACGTGGTCGTAATACACCACTGGTTCGGAGATGTAAGCGTAAGACTACATAATTTATATATAATATGTCATTGTTATATACTTACTTTTAGCGTCATCTCCTATTACAGCATCGTACAGAGTGCCAAGAATATTCATTGCTAATAACGCCAACACAACATACAAAAACACTTTGTGCGATATATCGAGCGATTCAAGGTTATAGATTTGTGCATATTCCTGTGCGTGCGTGCGGCAGTAATTCAGCTTCGATAAAGTCGTGCGTAGCGAGCGACGACGTCCCCAGTGCGAAGCACATCGTTCGAAGCGAAGTGAAGTGTTTCGTTCAGAGGATATCGCGGGACAGCGCGAGCTTACGCAGTAGCCCCGGTGAACTTGTGTTCGGTTGAAGTGATGCGGGTCTTGTGAATATTCCTGCAAAGAAATTATACACAGAAATACGTGAAGCAAAGACTAAAATTGCGCGGACGGAGGAAAATGACATTGGGCACAGTTAAAGTTTATATGGAGAAGGAGGGGCGAATCCTAATATTTTTATAAAATATGCATTAGAAATACATTAAATTTATGAAAATACACTACACGCATGCAACCATACATTTGACACACGCAGTCGAATCGCGTTCGTAGTATTACGGCATTGTTGGTCTGACGTCGTACAATTCTTTGTAACTATGGTTACCTATACCTTATTTATATATGTAATAAAGAAAAACAGAAAACAAAGTAGCAAGCTTAGGAATTTTGGTCGAATTTTGACCACTAGGCGACCGCTAGTAAGTATTAAAACAATAGTTTGCTCGCGGCTTCGCCTGCGTTAATATAGATTTTGTCGATACATTTCTATCTCTCGGTAACAATAACAGTATTTTTTCTGGATGAAAGGTATTTTATGTCCTTTTCCGTATTCCTGACAACGTGTATGCGAATTTCATGATGATCGGTCAATTAGTTAAGGCATAAAAGTGTTACAAACATACTCACATTTGCATTTATGTATATTAAGGATTAGAAAAGCACATTTTTCCTGCATTTGAAATGAATTTTAGATAGTGGGGGACTTTACAAACATTGAAGCAATGGGCTTAAAGAACGCCCAGATACGGAACAACTTGTGTTTTTTTATCTATGTATCAGTGGCGAGATGACCATTTAAGACTGCACCGAGCGTAAGACAGATAATGGCAGAGCTCGTGCGGCGCATATTCAAATCGGCGCGCGGCCGCCATAGTAAAATTGTATGGAAGATTTGAAGTGCTTTTTTGATAAATATGTATATTTATTGTCAACCAACAACTTAAATATTTGGGACGGACAAATTGTAATATACCTAACTTTAATTTCTACTGTTATAATCTAAAAATCACGTAACACGAGCTTACGTTTTTTGCATTTTTGTGCAAATTTACGTAATTTTGTAGGCGAAAATATTAATTATTTTAAGTTTTTGACACGGAGTAATTGTAAACACATTTTATGGTAAATATATAATTTATATTTGTATTAAACAAACAGTGTTGATTTTATCAACTTAACACACGGTCACACCGCCTGTTTTGGCACATTTCGCTCGGCGCAGTCTTAAACAACTACCTGTATCATCTGTACAGTTGAGCACTCTATCTATTCTTAATAAAGGTATTCCTAAGCTTAACACTACGCATTTTTGTAATTACTGTGTTCATTGAAATTAAACTACTATAGGTATAGGTAGGGATTTTATCGCGTTGTTTATTTGACACTTCATTACAAAATTTTGAAAACTATTACACTACTATTACTATTAAACTTTACTAATTTTTAAGCTAATTAAATTATTGAAACTATTAAAACTAATTATACTATTACTATACTATTACACTATTTATATTTATGTTTACACTTTCCCCGACGTTTCGGTTGCTTTTCAGCAGCCATGGTCACGGGGAGACTAAGATGGTAGTTGTCTCAATGTTCCAGTGTAGTTATTTCAAAGTACCCGAACATAATTTAATCATGGGTGTTTCTATTTACGCAGAATGAGCCCAAAGTATCATGAAGTCTAGCTGTGGTTTGCTTCTTCTTGGGTTTGACTATTTGAATTACTGGATCGCAAGCTGGTGGTACATTCCAACCATCTTCTCTATTGAAATTAGGATGTTTTTTGATTTCAATAGCCTCGCGAAGCATCCATGGTAGGAATCGGTATTCTTTAGCGAGCATCTGTGGTTTGTCAAATCTCAGGTAGTGGTTGGTCCCCTGTTGCACATGTTCACACACAGCAGACTTCAACGAGCGTTGGTGTTTTACATCAGCTATGTGTTCTTTTATGAGGGTGCCTATGCTTCTCTTGGTTTGACCAATGTATGAGAGTCCGCAAACACAATCTATTTTATAGACCCCTGCATCTTGTAAAGGTTATATATTTCATCACTGTTGCGCGCCCTACCAGCAGCGGCGCCTGAGGTGGTGCGCGGGAGAAATGCGCTCGCGGCCCGCGGCCCCACGTCCCCACCATTATAAAGACTTGTAAGGGCCTTTTCATTGTCATGCGTGTTTGCGCACGCATGCAGGCCAGGCACGCATGCGTGCTGCCCGCAACCTATCGTATCATACATGTTTTTATTGTCATGTGCGCAACACGCACGTGGTGCACGGGCAGCGGGGCGAAAAATATCTGTTCTGCGTGCGGCCCGCAACACGCATGCGCGCCTGGCCTGCACGCGGGCGCAAACACGCATGACAATGAAAAGGCCCTAAGGCAGACGGCGCGAACACACGTCGCGCGCGTCCCTATTTGTTTATATATATCTATCTTGTGCTTGTTTAAAACTACCAGTTTTAATTATTGTACCAATAATTTTACATCGAAATAAATAAGAGGATCAGAAGAAGGCTATCATTTTAATTATGGTGACCCCGACGTGATCGTGATTCCTGATCAACCTTTTGATTGCTGATTGTGGGCTGGCTCTGCGCTTTGGATAACCTATACATACATCTAAAGGACATAAAGCTACCTATCACCGGTTTGATTACCGAGGTGACGGTGCCAATCTGTGGTTTGGTTGAGCTTTTGCTCACAGGGAAGTGTATCCAGTTTTAATATATATGTTCGGTGCCTAAGTGACAGTGATTGTGAGAATCATAACGTGTTTACGTAACGTATAGCAAAATATGCATTTATAAATTTACACAGTCCGCTTCTACGCACTTTGCGTTATGTCTTGATAATTATATCTATAAATATATTTAGCTATTTACATGCACTCGTGGAGTGGCTTGCTCTAACCTAAAAATTATTTAATTATAGGTTCTGTTCGAACCCTAGGTTGCCTATCTACGGCATCTACATGATACGTATTACTACATTGTCTATTGCTTTCTGTACATATCTTTAATTAAAATATGCATAATATACATATCTGTACTTAATAAGATAGCTGTAAATTACTGCTCGTAGGTATTCCAGCGCTTACAACCTAAAATTGAATTGTGCTTTGTGCATTGCTTACGAGATTTCCTAACAATTCCAGGTTCGCCGTAATGTGACCCCTGCCTCTTATTTCCCGCCGAAGCGTGTTGAACGCCTGCGATCACCGGTCGTTCGAAAGTTCGAGAAGCTGCGCTGGCTTGGCCGTACCAAGTGCGGCGCGCATGGTTTGACTATTTATATCAATGCTTATTTTATATTATTGATCAGTCTATTGAGTTTCTCACTGAGCTTGTATTTTGTTTAAAAGAAATATTGAATAATTATGGACGCCCAATTGAAACAACATATTCAGCAACGCGCTGCTATTCGTTCAAGAGTAACAAACTTTTCTAAATATTTAGAGACAGTTAAGCTAATTGAACCAAAGGAATTTACTAAAATATTAATTGCGGAACTAGAATTGAAATTGTCAAGGTTTAGGGATCTGTTTAGTGAATTTGATATACTAAAAAACAAAATCGAGTGTTTGTCCGTGGAGCAGTTGGAGGAGAATGAAAAAACTGAGAATGAATTTTGTTCTAACATTGCACTAGCTCAAACTATATTAGATAATGTTACGTCTTGCAATGTACCTATTAAATCTTCTTCTGGCTCATCTTATGATTGCCATCACGGCAAATTGAACTCTAATATAAAGCTTCCAACTATTCAGTTGCCTACCCTTGATGGAAGCTACCTTAAGTGGATGGAATTTAGAGATACTTTCGATTCATTAATAAATAAAAATAATTCCATTCCAGACATTAATAAGTTCCACTACTTACGGTCTTCACTCGAGGGAGGTGCGTCAAATGTTATTAAGTCTGTTGAGTTTACCGCTAATAATTATGCTGTAGCTTGGAATTTACTTGTTAACCGCTTTGATAACAACAGGATCTTAGTATACAACCACTTAAAGGCACTTTTTGATTTTAATCCTATTATTAAGGAAACTTACAAGTCACTTCGTTATATGATAGACTATTATTTAAAAAAATTACGAGCCTTAGATACGTTAAATGAACCTACGTCTCATTGGGATACTATAATTGTGTTTATTATGACTACGAAACTAGACGGCACCACAAGCCAAAAATGGGCAGAGTATAGGAGTAAATTGACTTCCTCTCCAACACTTGAACAGTTCTATGAGTTCTTGCGCAATCGTGCTGATGTTTTGGAAATCCTCCAGTACAGTAAAAATGATAATACTAAATCTGATAAACAATCTCAATCATATTTTAAAGAAAATAAATTTACAAAATCTTTTGTTTCTTCTTATAACGTAAACGCGTTAAAATGCGTTGTATGTTCACAGGATCATTTAGTCTATAAATGTGATAAATTTAAGTACATGCATGTCGATGATCGAATGAAAGAAGTTTCGAAGCACAAGCTGTGTCTAATCTGTTTGCGGCCTGGTCATTTCTCTTCTAAATGCAAACATACTCCTTGTGGATTCTGTAACAAAGGGCATAACTTATTACTTCATAAATCAAATGCTAATAATACTACTCACTTACCTACGGGTAACTCTGCTGCGACGCCTGCTCCTTCTGTAACTGTGCCTCCTCAGGTGTCAACTGTTACCATGGTTCCTATTGATTTTGCTTCTGGTCCTGGGCTCCGTTCTTCTCTGTCTGCTGCAACAACGGGGCAAGTTCTTCTATGTACTGCAGAGGTGGAATTGTTGGACAACAAAACTGGTAGTGCTCATCCAGCTAGAGTCCTTCTCGATAGTGGAAGCCAGTCTTCTTTTATATCTGAAAAAATACAAAGGAAATTAAATCTTACATGTTCTAATACTAATGTATCAATTGCTGGTATAAATAACAAACTAACTAATACTACTTAAATGTGTGGCGTGCACTTAAAATCTAGAATAAATTCTTTCCACATGACTGTGTCTTGTCTCGTTATACCAGAAATTACTGGTAGACTGCCGAGTATTGAGGTAATCACCTCACTACTAACTATTCCTGATTATGTACAACTAGCAGATCCAAGCTTCTATTGGCCCTCTGAAATTGATGTATTGTTAGGGGCGGATGTATTCTGGGAAATTGTAGATTCCAAGCATATCAAATTGGGTAAAAATAAACCCGCTCTCTTAAGTTCTAAGTTTGGTTGGCTTGTGTCAGGGCCAATGGGTCAGAATCCTCTGTCTACCACGCATTCTAATTTTGGTCAAGAAATTAAGGAGTCTATAGCTAAATTCTAGGAAATTGAAAATATTCCTACTGTCCCGAGAAAATCTAAGTTTACTAATGATGAAGAATATTGTGAAAGTCATTTCATTGCTAATACTGTCCGCTTACAAGATGGAAGATTTTCTGTAAAACTTCCCTTTCGCGAAACCCCGGAGAATGCTCTTGGGGATTCTTTCCATATCGCAGAACGGCGATTCTATAATCTAGAAAAAGGCTGAATAATTCTAACTTGAAAGAAGACTACACTCAATTTATTAAAGAATATGAGTCTTTGGGACATCTGACTGAGATATGCCGTCCAAATTTTGGATATTATATTCCCCACCATGCTGTGATCCGCGAGAGCAGTGAAACAACTCCACTTCGAGTGGTGTTTGATGCTTCGTGCAAAACTAGTTCTATTAAGTCGCTCAATAACATCCAATTAGTTGGACCAGTAGTCCAGGATGATCTAATGTCTATTTTACTGCGGTTTCGTAAGCATGCCTATATTGTTACAGGGGATATTCAAAAAATGTATAGACAAATCATGGTTGATAAGTCCCAACGTCACTTGCAGCTTATACTCTGGAGGGATGACGAAAGTCAACCATTGAAAATTCTACAACTATTCTCTTTTTTTATTTTTTTTTATTTTGCTCGTCAAAATGACCGCACTCCACCTGATGGTAAGCAGTCGTGTGGTCTAAGAGCAGTGGCCTCCACATCGCCCCCACAGTAGCCGAGGCGATGTTGAGGTCTCTACTTTGACGGCCTGAGAAGATGCTTTTTCACGCCCCGCTTAAAGAACCCAGGATTGAAGGAAGAAGGAAACACGTGCCTTGGCAGAGAATTCCATGCCTTGGTCGTTCGGCAGAGATATGAGGACCCAAACTTTTTGGTACGCGCTCTAATCGACTCTACCGTGTAAGGATGGCATCTGAGCCCAGCACGCGTTGTTCTAGATAGGAAAGGGGGGGCGGGATAAGGTGGAATAACTCTTCAGAGCACTCCCCGTGGTATATTCTGTAGAAACATGCCAATGAGGCAATGTCCTTACGGAGTTGCAGAGGTTCCAGTGAACTCGTGACCTCTGGATCTCCGATGATACGGACAGCCCGCCGCTGTAACCGGTCGAGAGCGTCCAGCAAGTACTGCGCGGAGCCATCCCAAAGATGAGAACAGTACTCCACGCAAGGGCGCACTTGTGCCTTATACAATAGGCACAGTTGCCCAGGCGTGAAGAACCGCCTCACCCTGTTCAGAACTCCGAGTTTTACTGTTACTTATGGAACAGCTTCTGCTCCATATCTTAGTACTCGATGTCTAGTACAACTTACAACAGAGTGTACTGATACAGTTGTTGCTGACATTATAAAACATGACTTTTATGTGGATGACCTAAATACGGGCTCCGACTCTCCTTCGGTCTTGAAGGCTAATATTAAAGGTGTTATACAAAAACTTTCTGAAGGTTGTTTTCCGTTGCGAAAACTGCGAACCAATTGTACTAGTATACTTGATGATATTCCTGTCACAAATCAATCTCAGGACTTTAGTAAACAGTCCTCCGTATTAGGGTTAAAATGGACTCCTAATTCTGATACTCTGCACTACTCTGTTGAGGCTAAAAATATTTCTAAAGTGACTAAACGTTCTATACTGTCAAATTCTTGTAGAATCTTTGACCCGCTAGGTCTGTTATCAGCTTGTACCATTTTTCATAAGATTATACTGCAAAAACTGTGGCTACTAAAATACTGGGACGACGATGTTCCAGTAGAAATTAAAAATTCGTGGATTAGCTTTTATAATGATAATAAATATTTTGCTGATATTCAAATACCTAGATATTATTTTTGTGAATTTCCTGTCTGCGTTGAGGCGCATTGTTTTACTGATGCTTCGCAAGATGCCTATGGTGCGTGCATCTATTTAAAATCGACTAATTAAAAGGGTGAAGTTTCAGTGAACTTATTGTGCGCAAAAACTCGAGTCTCCGCTTTGAAGACAGAAACGATTCCACGCTTAGAGTTATTAGGCAACCTACTTGGTGCTAAACTACACGACAAGGTATTACATTGCCTAAAAACTAAGATTTCCCGTTCAATATTCTGGACAGACTCAATGATTGTACTAGGTTGGTTGCGTACTCAATCTAAAACTCTAAAAACCTTTGTTTCTAATCGTGTTGAACAGATTAATGAATTAACTGATAAAAATACTTGGCGACATGTGCCTACCGAATTAAATCCTGCTGACATGGCGTCTCTGGTGGCATGGCCCTTCCTTTCTCTTTAAGTCTGAAACTGAGTGGCCTGAGTCTAAATATAGTTCAATGTCTTTACCTGAAACAAAAATAAGCTTAAATACTATTACCCTATCTATTAACATAATACCATTTAATAAATATTCCAAACTCTATAAACTACAAAGAATAATTGCATATGTACTAAGATTTATCTATAATATTAGAAAAAATAATACCAAATTAAATGGCGAACTTACCTGGTCTGAATGGAATAACTCACTTATATTCCTCGCGAAAGCTTCACAAGCAGAAACATTTTCAAATGAGATTCATTCTCTAAAAACTAATCGTGACATTAACCGGAAATCACGCATTATCTCTTTAAACCCATTTCTCGATCGGGAAGGTATCTTGCGTGTCGGTGGTCGAATCGACAACGCACCGTTCTGCTCGTATGATAAAAAACACCCAATTCTATTAGATCCAAAGCACACGTTCACACGACTTCTATTAGAAAGAGAACACTTGCGTCTCCTACACGCTGGCCCTCAGCAACTTTTAAACAGTATTCGTGACCAATTTTGGCCATTAGGTCAGGTACTAGCCACTCTTACTTTCCGAAAGTGTGTTCGTTGTAAAAGATTTACTGCTAAACCTTTGAATCCCATAATGGGTAATCTACCTAAACCACGGGTAACTCCTGCCTTACCATTTGAAACTTGTGGCACTGACTTCGCTGGGCCATTTTTAATTCTAAACCGTAAAGGTCGTGGTGCAAAATCCTCTAAATGTTACTTGTGTATATTCGTCTGTTTTAGTACTAAGGCTGTTCACTTAGAAGTGGTCAGCGACCTAAGTAGCAATGCATTTATTCTGTGCTTACGCAGGTTTATCTCACGTCGCGGCAGACCACACACCATCTATTGTGACAACGGTAAAAATTTTGTAAGCGCCAGTGGCGAACTGAGCAGACTGTTTAAAACATGTAAAAATTCTATGTGCGATTTTGCGTGCAACAAAGGAATTACTTTTAAATTTTCTCCTCCATATGCACCGCACTTCGGCGGTATCTGAGAGGCCGGAGTTAAGACGGCTAAGTTTCACCTTAAACGGATCTCTAGTAACTGTAGCTTAACTTTTGAGGAATTATATACACTGTTTTCGCAAATAGAACAGGTATGAATTCACGACCACTAACGGCAATGTCTGCCGATCCGACAGATTTAGCTCCTTTCACACCAGGGCACTTCCTTGTGAGTCGAGCATTAACCTCACTGCCTTCGCCTGTCACCGAGCGAATCACCGTGAACAGATATCAGCTGTTAGAAAGATTAAGACAGCACTTCTGGACGCGTTGGATTAGTGGGATTCACAAAAATATTAAATAATTCTGATAAAAAACTGTATATAAAGTCACTATACACTAGCAAGTTTTTGAATGACTCTATGATTCCTAGTAGTTAAATTTTCGTTTTCTAAGTTTTATAACTAATTTACAGTTCCAAGCAACTACAATTAAAGGATGGATAATATAACAATATTATATAAATGCGGTGTTATATTTAGAACTAAATTTTGCCCCCAGCTTCGCTCGCATTAACCTACATTTCGTCAATATATCTACACCTTCCTTATGAATCAATCTGTCTATTGGTAAAAACTGCATGAAAATCTGTTCAGTAGTTTCAGAGTTTATAGCGAACAGACAGACAAACAGACGCGGCGGGGGACTTTTGATATTGGACATTAATTTATTATTTAGCTATTTATTTCGCTGACTATACAATAGTTTCCGTCCTTGTCATATAGAAAATAAATGTTTGAAAAGTTGTTGGTTTTCACCGCTGCTTTCTTTTGCGACTGTATGTAATCTTAAGTCTTAATCGTGCGATTAGAGCAACCAATTTGAATATTAGTATTGATGTATAAAATAAATGATGGTATGTCGTTACTGCCATGTAAAATGGGTAGGCCTTTGGTATCACATCTTTCTAGCACAGCGGGTTGTGCTGGTGCTGCTGTTGCATCAACGCAGACGTTCAAACGGCGCAAATATCAAAACCACATTGGTGAGTACATATTTGAGCCATTTGGTGTGGAAACGCTGGGGTCATGCCATGGGGTTCAAGTGCTAGGTCTGTTTATAGAGACATAGCTAAGCGGCTGATCGACGCTTCGCGTGACCCGAGGGCTGGTATTTTCTTTGCACAAAAAATAAGTATTGCCATTCAACGTAGCAATCCAGTCTTCTGGCGTTGCCAATTGACGACGATGTGGAGGGATATTATGACACATTTTAATTTTATTCTTCTATTTCACTCTTTTGTTTATATTTATATTTATAATTTGTGTATTTATATATTATGTTAACTATTTTATGTAATTAAAATAAATTAAATAAAGACCCATATGTCTTCAAAAATACTCGAAATTAATACGTCTCAACAAAAACTAACCTTAATAGTATTGTAGACGTGATCAGATTCCTTTAGCGACGTAATGTCGAAGGTCCCGTGGCAGTACAGCCCGCCGGACTGAGACAGGCAGCTGTTGTAGTCATCTAAGTGATACAGCCGCGGGAACTTCGCATAAACTTCATCTGGAATAAACAATAGGAGGCAATTTAGAATACATTATTCTAGACATAGCAAGCACTTATTACATGCTCATTTTGTCAGCAAAGATTTTAGGTACATAATATACGAGTAAGTAATTGTACTAGTACTGGATCATCATCGCTAGATTGCGGCCGTCAGGGTCCCATTCCGGAATGCCCCCGGCCGGGACGCACCCACAGTGAAACATTTTTTATTCCATTACGCTTCCGGTCGAGACGCTCCCGTTATAAAACAACCAGAGAAGACACTTGAGCAAATACTGTTGAAACAAAAGTGTTTTTGCTATCATGTATTAGCTTTAGAATCAGTAAAATTAGTTTTTACGTATACCTACTCTTTAAAAATGTGTTTAATATATGCTATCTAAATTATATTAAAATATGTTCATTTACAAAGTTAACACCGAACGGAAACAGTGAAAGGGTTGCACGCCCATTATGTAGATCTTCTACCTGAACTCAAACGAGTATCTAAATCTTACGGATAAGTGAATCCGTCGGTCCCGGCTGCCATGAACATCTATGGCAGTCGTTATTGGGAAGGAAGTCAGTGCCCTCTAATATCCTGACACTGGTCTAGCCTTAGGGTATCGTTAGCCTTCGGGTTGCGGAGGTCAGATGGCAGTCGCTCGGTGTAAAAACTGATATTCAGTCAAATCCGGTTAGACTAGAAAGCCGACCCAAGTGACTTGAGAATAATAAAGGCTAGGGAGAAGAAGATTTTTAAAGCGTATACTTTAAAACTAATCTTACTAACTCTAAAGCTAATACATGATACTAAAAACCGGCCAAGTGCGAATCGGACTCGCGCACCGATGGTTCCGTACAAACCTGTAGGTATATAAGTAAAAGTTATGGTATTTTTATTGCCAAACTAGCTTTTGCCCGCGGCTTCGCTCGCGTTAATTTAGAATTTGACAATCAATTCGGGTTGTACTCTGCTTGTAATAATATAATTCAATCATGATTCGAAAGACACGTGGCGCCATCTATTAATAACTAATCCTACCTAACAGTCTTAGAAATAACCTACGTTACACACTATTAAATATACTACCTATACCTTAAAATTAAATCTATACAGGGTGTAAGTGACGGTTCACCGAAAACTGAAATACTAGCTTCGGACCATCATTCTGAGTTGGAAAACGTAGGAATTTTCCACCGGAAAATTATCGAATTTTCTTTCAAAATTTCACATTTTTCTAACTGATTATGATTACATAATGAGTAAACGACCCATTATACTAAATAATATCAATAAAAACTACATAATACCGAAAAACAGCTATGTAATCCAAACATACAAAATAAACACAGTTGAACCAATCAGCTGATCTTACGCAGACAAGGCAATGACCAACGCAAAAAAGTTTTTTTACGCACCGGCAATAGTGTGCCGTGTAAAAACCCGCCCGCATCGTACCTACTACCACTGAACTAGGGAAGATCTATGATCAATGATCGATATCGAAAAAAGTGTATTAAACAAAGCGGGATAGGTTAATAAATAAAATAGTTGTTTTCCTTTTAAAAGTAAAGGTTACATGAACGTGTTAGCACTATTTATTATTAAATTAGTCACGTAGATTGAAAAGATTGTAATGATTAAAGTAGCCTGTAATTAAATGTTATACTACTATCACTTTACAATACCCATTTGCATTTTAAATGTAAAAAAATATTAATTGTTTTGATATTTCGTATCGTAAATGTACATGTATGAGTTTATTTAATCACTTTTAATAATAATTAATGTAGAAGACCATCTAATTGTTTTAAAACAAAGCTTTTTGTACACAGCGATTCATACAATGTAATGTAATCTAGTAAATCTTTACTTAACTGTTAAAATACAAAAATGTAACAAAAATTTGTTAATAGAATTAGCCATAAACAGTTTATTACTAGGTATAAGTATAAAATTAATCGATAGCCGATAACTCTCATAAAAAAAAATTATGAGAGTTATCGACTATGGATTTATTTAATTAGATAGATGTATCTCATCCCTATCTAATATGACTACAACTGCAAAAGAAATTTATTTTTAAATTCTTTAGTTCGGTCGCGCTACTGTCAGGAATCGGAAGTACTTGACGTAATCTCTCGTATTCGCGAGTGTTTACTATTTTCGTTGCATTTTGTTAAGTTTTTTATTTTGTTTATAACTATTTTGTGTACTAAATTGTGTTTATTTACTGTGTTCATAACATTTTGTTAACGTTTTTGTTTTGTTTATAATTTTTTTGTGTAACTACAAAGTTGTGTTTGTACCTAATAAATAATGAGTCAGCCATTTAGTGCACGCGAATATGGACAAATGCTCATGGCATACGGGGAGGCACGAGGCAATGCTTCGTTGGCGCTTCGCATTTACATCCAGCGGTATCCTGACGCTCGTCACCCTATGGACAGTCGTGTGATTTCTCGTACGTATCAACGAGTACTGGATAATTTACACATAGTACCGCATCAGGAGGGTTCCAGCAGGCCGATTAGAGTTTCCACTGAGCGGAGAATTCTCGATGCCGTTCACCGTAATCCACACCTTGGTACGCGAACCACCGCTAAACTTCTGCGCCGTAACTACGGAACTCGCCTATCGCACTGGACTGTGCATAAAATTTTACGCAGAGATTGACAACGGCCGTACCGTATTCATAAAGTGCAAGCTCTCGTGCCTGGCGATCAAGTTCGGCGTATTGCATACTGCAGGTGGTTGATGAATCAGCAGCGGCAACATCCAAGTTTTATATCCCACATAATCTGGACTGACGAATCCACGTTTACTCGGAATGGCATGTGGAATCGACGTAACTCGCACGTTTGGGCGCGAAGTAATCCACATGCATCCCAACAAACGGGTCACCAAACGCGTTGGTCAGTAAACGTATGGGCGGGGGTCTATAACAACAAAATTTTAGGGCCTTACTTTTTACCGGAGCGCTTGAATGGACCCCGATACTTGGATTTTCTACAGCAAGACCTGACAACTGTCCTGGATGAGTTACGTTCCGACCTTGCTGCAGAATGGGATCAAATGGAAGATTTGCCGCTTGCTCAATTACCTCAAATTTGGTTTCAACACGACGGTGCGCCACCGCATGTCGTGCTCAGAGTGCGCCAATATCTTGACGACACATTTCCTCGGAGATGGTATGGGCGATTCGGGCCCCACTCGTGGCCAGCCCGCTCACCTGATTTAACACCGCTGGATTTTTCTTTGTGGGGCTATATCAAGGAAAAAGTGTTCGTCAGTGAGTGCACTACTGCGGACGAAATGCGGAATCGTATAACGGCAGCATTTGTAAAGTTGAAAGCTGACATTATCGCAGACCCCTCCATGATGCCTCGCCTTCACGCCGAAACACTCAATCGTGCGCAAGTTTGTGAACAAGTTGGAGGCAGCCATTTTGAACCATATCTTATGAGGCCAGCGAGATCTTAAGGTAAGGTTTAATTACTTTTACAATTTACTGTTAATTCAAAGAATTTATCGTAAATCACACTACCTTTTTATTTTATAAACACATTTGGCTTTCAGTTTTTACCTACACAAACATTAACGAAATGTGCGTATAAGAATAATTTTATAAGACGTTATTCAGTTTATTCAAATTTTTTGTAAGTACAATAATAAAATTGTACAATCCGATTGTTAGTCACAACGTTTACATTATTATTGTAATAGATCACTAAAATAGGTGATCCGGGCTCCGTCAGATAATGTGAGCGCGCGTAGCGTTGGTGCGCGGGAAGCGCGATACGATAGCGCGGACGGACACATTGCATTGGTAGCGATACATTGCGTAGTGTAAATTACAATGTACTAGCATAAAACTTTAATCGTACGTTTCATTTTTGAATTGACATTTCCATTCAGTTGTGTACTTATAGACAAACGATTGTGCAACGTTTTCGGTACACCGTCCCTTACACCCTGTATATACACCTTATAAAAATAAACCTAATAAGTAACTACTCTAAAGTCTAAACTGTACTGTTCTGAAATAAAAAGGTCGCGCTGAAAAGCACGGTTTAAGATTGCAGGCATACAATTATTTATAAAATGTCAATAAGAACGAACGCTCGCCGCTCGACACGTCCGTCCGCATCAACAGTCAAAAAATGTATGGAGCGCGCGGCCGGAGACGCCGCCCGTCGTTATATAGGCTTGCGATCCGTGGCGGAGCGCGTCACGCTAGTGCCGCGAACGGTTCAAGTCAAATTCGACTTTCGGCCCTACATTTACAGCGCAACGTTAGTGAACTGCGGGTGACATAAAGGGCGACAAACTTATTATTTGCGGTTGGTACAGTAACCGTGTCTAGGGATTGAACTGCAAAATTAAGTTTGTTTTTTATTGTATATACTTTTCCGGGATAAAAAGTACCCAGTGTGATGCACAGGATATTAAAATATAATAATACGAAGTTTCATCGTAATCGAATTGGTAGTTTTTGCTTGATGCTTGAACAAACAGACAGACAGAGAGAAAAATTTTTTTTTTATCACATTTCGGTTCGGTTTCGATCTAGTAACACTGCTATTTATTTTTTTTATATTTTCAATGTACAGAATTTACACTTCTACAGATTTATTATATGTATAGATGAAATCCATAACATTACAATGTGGAAAGCTGGAGAAGCATAAATTTAAGACAAAGGTCTCTTTATCGTTTCAGTAATCCTTTATTTTATATTAATTTATTTTATAAGTATATAATTATTCCAAAAAAAAAAATTATGTGATGTAACTAAGAGATGGCGCCACCGCTACGATAACATTGAGTCCTTGTCGCACGTACTAATATTTTTGTTTATAATAATATATCATAGTGAATAAGTACTAATTGTGAGTTAATGTGAACATTATCATTCAAACATCGTGTACAAGTGTTATCCATGGATTACTACAAAGTTTAACATTACTTCAACTTTTAATATCAAAAGTGCAAAAACACCAAGTGATCGACAATAATAACGTGTCTGAACAGTGTATACTTGGAAATAAACAATCCTAACTCAATATACATCAAAATCACTGAATAATTGGTACATCTAAAGCCACGAGAACAAAATAACAAAATCATGGACGGTTTTTTTTCACACATGATTTAAAATCAGATCGTGCTATGTTTACTTAGAAAAGTGTCATCTTGCGTTCAGTAGTGCCAAATTAGACACATGTTATAATTAGAAGACCTCATACGACGTGTTTTTGGAATGCACTAATAGATGGAGCTTTTACATTATTTGATTTATCGATCTATTATAATAATTGTTTATAGATCCATTATTAATTTTCGATAACTGGAACGTATGAAGGAAGGTTTATTTTTCGAAATGGAATACGAGGGTGTGACTATTCGTCGCCATAAAACAATGGCCAACGACTCACTTGACCTCTCTTTTGAATCCCCAAATTCCGAAGTTGGGAGGCGTAGTCTACCGGATCTATCTACGGGGTATGACAGCGACAGAGAAGACTTGAGAAAAGAAATATTAAAGCTCAGGAGTGAACTTGAAAGTGCCCATTTAGAAATAGAGAAACTTAACGAAGAAAACACTTCATTAAAAATGCTTTATTTAAACAAAGAAATAAATCATTACAACTACAAAAAATTTGCTCAGAACCAAAGAAGAAAATATGTAATACGTCAAAAGGAACTAGAAATAAAATACACACAAGGAACCTACGATTGTCATTTAATGAAGAAGCCAACACGACTTTCATTGACTTGGGGCTCAGTAATACCAACGAAATGTCAACAGATGGCGTTACCAGTATAATAACAAGCTCTAAAGAGGAAGCGCATTATGACAGCTATGATATCAACACATCACCTTGTGTAGATTACTACGCGCAATTACACACAGATGGCATCGCTGGGTCCTCCAATGAATCGATACTGTCGGAATCTAAACAACCAAGTAAACTTTGTATAGTTAGTAGTAACCGCGTTAACAATATACTATCCACAGCGCAGAACGTCTTCCCTTTTTATGATTTCTGCCACTATATTTTAACAGATTGTGGGATTAAACAGCTTTGTCATAATTTAGACCACAAACTGGTAAACTTTACAAAACATGATTATTGCTTGATTTTTATAGGCAGGAAAGACTGAGACAACGAACAATTACCATAATTTAATTTTTGACATACGTAACAATTTAATTAAAATACAACATACAAATGTAATTTTATGTTTGCCGACTTATAAATTTAATGGAACTAATTTTATATACAACTCTAGAGTAGAAGTTTTTAACAATTTACTGTACCACAACATATGTACTTACCTATAATTATGCAATTTTATTTGATTCAAATTTTAATCTCACATATGATAAGAAAATGTTCTCTAAGGGCAGTGGTTTGCTCAATAATAATGGATTAAAAATTATTTTTGACGATTTAAAAAACTACATTTATACGGACTATTCATACAAGTCAACAAGCCCTGTAACCCGTTTGCAATCGGAACCCCGCAGAGGCACAATACCTTATTACTTTCAAGCAGTAAAAAAAAACAAATCTGTTAATAAGTCCCCTGTAACCCATGACACAACCTATCACATATCACAACCTGATACCATTTGTTTTCGCCTCCCATCCCAATAAAAAAAGCACAATGTGTATAACTAACCACAATTATAATCCAACTTTTGTACACTTAAATGTCTTTCACCAGAATGTTTGTGGTCTAAACAATAAAAAAAATGAGTTTGAGATGTATATAGAAAACTTACAAAATGCTATGGATTACCTTTGCATAACCGAGCACTTCCTTAATGATAAATTAGTGAACTTACTAAATTTTATTAATTATAAAATTGTTTCTTATAATACTAGAAGGAACAAACAGAGAGGAGGCACAATTATTCTAGCGAGAAAAGATAGGGAATGTGAGGAACTACCAATTGCTAAGAAATTGTATACAATGGAGGCTTTTGAGATATGTGCTATTAAGGATAAAATTACTGGTGCTTGTGTGTGTTGCTGCTATCGTAATCCATATGATACAAATCTAAACTAATATTATAAAGTTGAAGAGTTTGTTTGTTTGTTTGTATGTTTGATAGTTTGCTTGAATGCGCTAATCTCAGGAACTACCGGTCCGATTTGAAAAATTATTTCAGTGTTAAATAGCCCATTTATCGAGGAAGGCTATAGGTTATATATCATCACGTTAAGATCAATAGGAGCTGAGCACCAATGAAGAATGTTTCAAAATCGGAGGGTATTTTTTCCTTTTGAGAGCTTCCGCTGCGTGCGCTGCGTAAACAGTTAAAGTTTCGCAAAAATTATGTATGACAGAATTGTTTCCCTTTAAAAGTTCTAAAAAAAAGTCCGCGACAGCATATATCTATCTTTTAAGGTTGGCTCACTATAACTATTTTTATGCTAACGAAATTTGTTCTAAAATAATGCATTATTTGCGAAGGTATTATTATAAACATGATATTCAAATAAATACGTTATTCATCACAAGTATTTAATTTAAAACAAAATTGCCCTTTACATCATTCGATTTCATTGAATATCTTAGGAGATATCGCAGTTTTAAAATAACATTGCAGCAAAATAATTACCCATTACAGACATAGTACAAACGATGTTTCTCCTGGTTTATTCTGCGTGATTACTACTGGTTCGATTTGAAAAATTCTTTTAGTTTTAGATTGCCTATTTATCGAAGAAGGCTATAGGCTATATAACATCACGCTACGACCCACGGGGGCGGCGCAGTAACGATAAACGCGGGTGAAATCGCGGGAACATCTAGTCTAATTATATTTATGAATAAATTGGAAGCTTTGTTAGAACACCTTTATGGCAGCAACTCATTCATATGTGGAGATTTTAATATCGACTTATTAACAAATAGCAAGAAATGCAAAGATTTCATTAGTTTGTTGACATGCTATAGTTTTAGACCGCATATTGACTCAATTACTTTCATTCGCAATGACTCTTCATCATGTATTGATAATTTTTTGACTAATATACCGACACATTTTATTGAAAAATTAGACATAGACCACAATGGTGTAGCTGACGGGCATGCCGGCTTGTTATGTAGTCTGAAATTATTATGTAATATGTTAAATAAAAACAAAGTTTTCTATGTAATAAAAAGGACGCTTAGTATAAAAAATAAAATCAGATACAGGCAAAGCCTATTGAGTTATGATTGGAGTAAATTGGGTCTGAATACTTTCATAAAAACGGTTCAAACTGTGTTTAAACAAAACTTTAAAAAACAAAAGAGACAAATTCGATTAAATACTCTAACAAATTTGCGCTGGGTTTCAAAAGCAATCAAGATTTCGAGCCAAATGAAACGTTTTCTAGTGGTAAACAAAGGGCACCAAAATGATACTAGCATTACAAATTATAGACAGAAATATATTGCAGTGTATAGAAGAGTAATAAAAATGGCTAAGAGATAGGCGATCCAAACTGAAATAACTAGTTTTAAAAATTTGTCTAAAGATATATGGAAGATTATTAATCGTCATAGATATAAAAAACAAATTGTAAAAGATAAGATTATTCTAAAATCTGGTAACAAAGCTGTATCTAATCCGTCAGAAATTGTTAATATCTTCGCAGACGGATTTGGGAAAAATTCAATCAAGCACAGGGTTATTCAGAAATGGCAGTTAACATTTTAGAAAAAAATACTTCTAGAGTCGAAAACCAGATTATATGGGACCCAGTAACAAACACTGACATTTTTAAATGAGTTACCCAGATGGAAAATAAATCCTCGTGTGGCTATGATGAATTACCCATATCATCAATTAAGGAGAATATTGATATACTAGCTGAACCACTAACCAATATGTTTAATGAATGTCTAGAGCAGGATATTTTTCCAGATCAATTCAAAATAGCCAAGATAATACCGATATATAAAATAGGAATTAAATCTGATCCTTCTATGTACAGGCCCATTTCGTTATTACCGACAATGTCAAAAATTTTTGAAAAAGTAATAAAAGTTAGGCTGATTAAACACTTAAATACAAACAAAGTATTACATCATCGACAATTTGGGTATAGAACCGGAGTTGGCACACAAGATGCTATCGAGTTATTAATCAGTGATGTTGTAGACAGAATGAACCTGAAAAAGAAAGTAGCAGGGCTCTTTTTGGACCTAAGTGCCGCTTTCGATACTGTCAACCACGAACTACTCCTGAAAAAACTAGAGCACTATGGAGTAAGGGGAAATGCGGGGAAACTATTTCAATCATATCTCCAAAACAGAAAAATGTTTGTTGAAATACATGCAGAAGCTGATAGCAATGGTTCTGGTAGCAAATATTGTTATTAGGAAACATTTAGGTCAAAAATGAATCCAATTATAACAGGCGTTCCGCAAGGTTCTATTCTCGGCCCTATATTCTTTATTACGTTTATTAATGACTTAATACACTACGTTATAAACATTTCAATGGAAGATATTCAACCAATTATGTTTGCTGACGATACCAACGCTATTATATCAGCAGAGAGCATGGACGGCTTGAGTAGGAAAGCCAATGAGGCTTTAAGCATATTTGAGAATTGGTTTTCAGTCAATAGTATTGAATTAAACACCAGTAAAACTAACATCATGTTGTTTCGTTCAACAGCCAAGAATAATGACAAACTTAATTGTGTTTCAAACGGTGAAATAGTGAACACTGTAAGAACTACTAAATTTCTTGGGGTAAACGTAGATGAGTACCTAAACTGGAAAGATGAGCTCACCAGTCTGGAAAACGCAATCAGTTCTGCTTGTTATGTGCTAAGGAGTCTGAGGGATGAAGTTGGCATTCAGTACTTAAAAATAGTATATTATGCTCTGGTAGAATCCAAATTAAGGTATAGCATATTATTCTGGGGCGGTAGTTACAATTATAACATCTCCAGAGCGTTCATTTTGCAGAAAAGGGCGATAAGAACGATCGTAGGTATAAGGCAAGACGTATCTTGCAGACAGCATTTTATCGAGCTCGAAATTTTAACAGTGCCGAGTCTGTACATACTGGTTTTGTTAACCAATTTTGCGAAATACGTTCACAAATATGAAACGGAAGATGAACGTCAGCTAAGAGAAAGCACCCGTAGAAAAGATTTTCAGTGTAGAAATATACCAAAATTGAACATAGTCAAGCATAGCAGTTATTACAGCGCTAATAAAATGTTTAATAAGTTACCCGTTGGTTAAAGAACTTACTATATGAAAGTAGTTTTAAAATCAAGCTCAAGACGTTTCTGCTGGAAGGGTGTTTATATTCTCTGGATGACATGCAAAACTGTATTTACCGTGAAGTGGAACAACAATAATAATAATAATTATAATTATTACAATAATTTTTATTTTCATTACAATTAATTAAAATTTTTACTATTTTTTTAATATTTTTATTGACATTGTTATTTTACAAAGTGCTTTTTTATTTTTTATTATATTATTTTAATTATAGACCACTGACTATTCTCTTGACATATATGTTTAATGGTGTATGTGTAATGTTTATTGTCATGAAATTGGAATAATTATAATATGTCACTGTATTAATTTTTTTATAACTATGCATTCAAACACAATGTGAAAATTGTTTATGAATAAAGTTTGAATTTGAATTTGAACTAAAAATTTAAGGTTTTCGAAATTTTTCCTTTATGTGTGCTATAAAACGTTGCTTCATGCCAAATTTCAAGATTCTAGTTCGACTGGAAGTATCCTTAAGGTTTTGATTCCCTTGCGAGTAGTTATTCAAAATATGCGGCTTAAATTGCTATTTCTTTTGATTGCGTTGACATAGAAGTTTGATTTTATTACAGCTTAAAGGTATTATAAACCTGAGTATTTGATGAATTTCAATTTAATACCTCTACGCGTTCATGAAGAAAGGGGTAGTAAGTTTAAAATTATTAAATATATTTTTATTATATAAAATTTATGCTTTTTGCAATTTTTCCTTTATCTGTGCTATAAGACGTTGCTTCGTACCAAATTTCAAGATTCTGAGTTCACAGGAAGTATCCTGTAGGTTTTGATTCCCTTGCGAGTGTCGAAAATTTGCAGCATAAACGGCTGTATCTTTTGATTGCGTTGGCTTAGATGGTTGAATTTTTCACAGCTCCAAGAGACAGTAGACCTGAGGTTATATAACAATTAATTAGGTATATTAAGTATTCACACACTGGTCAAAATTCGACCATAATTTTATTATTATTGAAGATTTGAGAAAAAATATCCGATATTTTCTACTCTTATAAATTCGTTCATTGTATAAACGGATATCAGACAGATGTCTTCTAAGTCCAAGCTTTTTTAAAGGACAGAAATACATCTACATTATTTAAGTAAAACAACGATATAGCGATAAAATCTGTTATACAATCAATAAAGGTTATTTTAATGCATCATAGAAAATTTCAGCCTAATCGGTCCATAATTCTCAAAATTTCAACAATTTTTTACAAAATGTACTCTCTTGTAAAATTGCGATTTTGTAGATGTCATCTTCTACTTTGCTGCCGTCGATATGTTTCTACTTTGTACCATGATAAGTGCATCCTGGCTTAAACGCCGCGCATTACAAAGAGTATGTAGAAACCTAACACAATGTTTTCATTTTCGTAACGTGTTACCGTAACAAAAAGAATCCTCTGAAACTAGACTGAAAACGCGAACCGTTTGACCGAAAAATACGCAACCAAAATACTTTTTCTGCATATAAAACTAAAAACCATAATGTAAACTTCTTTTTTTCGATACACGCGCTCCTCCTAACATCATGTCCATTCTCATTTTACAAAAAGACACAATTTTGGCTTACTATATAAAAACTTACTAGTATTTTTATATATTTTTACGATAAATATATAAAAATACTAGCTGACCCGTGCAACTTCGTCTTCTTCATATAAGAGAATTGTCCCCGTTTTTGCAACATTTTTCATTGGTGCTCCGCTCCTATTGGTTGTAGCGTGATGTTATATAGCCTATAGCTTTCCTCGATAAATGGGCTATCCAACACTAAAATAATTTTTAATTCGAACTAGTAGTTCCTGAGATTAGCGCGTTCAAACAAACAAACAAACTCTTCAGCTTTATAATAATAATAATAAATGTCATTTATTCGAGTAACTAAAACGACTCATAATAAAAAATAATTAAATTGTTAGTATACCTTACAAACTATGTTAGTGTGATAATAATAAACAAACTATAAACTATATTATCTAATTTAATTATAATATTAGTGTAGATAGGTACGAAAACGACCAACATAAAAATACGAAGTATTTGTGTATAGTTTTACCGGTAACATCGTGCGCGGTGACGGCGGCGACGGCCGCCAGGGCCAACAACAGCACAGGCATGACCACTCACTGTTCGAAGTCTCAAACACAGTGAGCACACACGATCACTTGCGACACAAGGGAGCAATTGCTGCCACGACCCTGCCTTACACTGGCAAAACACCCAATGTGAGTCTCACTCCACTTTATATGATATCAACTCGAAATTGTCATTGACCCCACACTGATACTCAAATTTTGGATATGCACTTATTTGTCATGGCACGTGAACGATCTTCGATGCAGATACCAGTTAACTGACAACATTCTAGCTGAAAACAAGAATATCTAGTGCTCTTTCATAAAGAATCTTAAATAGTTTATTTACACGTAATCTGGATAAATAAAAATAATATGTATTTCCATATATATATGTAAAAATGGATGAGGCAGTTACATATGTATGTAATAATCTTGCCTGTATCTGTAAGTCAAACTTTGTTATGTAATGTTCGATCATCGTGGAACAATAAACATTTGAATTTTAAGCATTTTCTCATGCTAAAGTAGAGTGTCAATAGTTATAAGGTCAAAGACAACACATAAAGCAGGACTTGAACCTGTGACCTCGAGAAACCATGTTGTATTTTGCCAACTAAGCTATTCATGGTCAAGCATTGCAATTTGCTGCTGTGTAATAATTAGATTATAATTAATTGTTTTGAACCTAGGTCTTCATTTTCCGTTGTTTGAATGTTTGTTTTTTATTTTTAACATATGTCAATTGACTGAACATTCGTTTAGTCAATTGCGATTATTCAATCGCAGTGGTTTGTGGTTACCTTGCCACTATGAATGCGTAAAATATTCCTAATTTCTCCCCGATATACGATAAGGTAGCGCAACGCTTTTATTCTATATGTACCTCCTGGTAATAAACATGACCGCTGTGCTGGTATTGGATTGTATTCCCGGATAGGGTAATAGTGTTATTGGGTTTATCTGTCACAAAAAGCACGGAATAGAACTGTGCCCAGAAAGCGGCCAAATACTAGCCTCGAGGTCGTGAGATTTAAAAACAATAGCTGGTAAACTGTGGGTATAAAGTACCTCTGCCTATCTTTTGGTTTAGTTAGATTCTAACATAACATGTTATACATTAAAATAAAGTAACGTTATACGGATTTGCACGTTGTTTATTTTTCAGCAGTCATGTTATGGGGACACAGTTTCCTCGTAAACATGGCTGCTGAAAAGCAATCGAAACCGCGGAGAAAATAAATTTGTAAATGTGTAAATTTGAATATAAATAGTTTTAATTAATTTCAATAGCTTTAGTAGAGTGCTATAGACCAAAATATATACAAATAATTAACATTGAAGTGTCTGTTTGTAACGTCAAAAGAACAGCTTTTTACTACATGCAAGAAAGTATATACTACTAGCGGTCCGTCTCGGCTTTGCACGGGTGGAAATTTATTTTTTAAACATTTTCGAATAAACGTAGAGTAAATAGCGTTTGGTGAAAGTCTCCAGCCAAAACAAAAGTTCATATTGCCTGAGTTTCTAATGTCTTATATTGTGCGATCCACTACTTCATGAGCTATATGGCTCATGGTGCACTTATCCCAAATAATCAGTGACGTGTCCTGTAAGAGCTTTCCCAGTGGACCATTTTTGCGGATTGAGAATGTTGAGTGATAGGGCCACGCTGGTTACAGCATGAATGGGCCGGCTCGACCGGGGAAGTACCACCCTCTCACAGAAGATCGACGTAACATAACAGTATCTGTTATGTTTCGTTCAGTGAGTGAGAGCGCCGGCGGCCCAATCCCCCTTCCCTTCCCAAACCCCATCCTGCTCCATTTCTCTTTTCCTTCCGGTAGGCAGCGACTTGGTTGTGTTTTTTTGACATTGCTTCTGTAATTCTAAGAAAACACAGCCATTTGTATGAGCCACGGTTCTCGCTTACTATCAAGTGGGCTGCTGGCTCACCTACCACCGAAAAAAAAATTGGGGCAGTCTTTGGGGATTGCCGATAGAAATGAAAACTTTAAACCTTGATCATAAACACTTCTTTATAAACCAAAAATAATTCAAAAATGGAAAGCGTTCGTTGACGATGACGCGGGTTCCATGATTTTTGTTCACCCAAGAAGTGTTACAAAAAAAAATGGCGCGGATCAGATGCTAGTTCCTGATACTCTCTTACGGGTTATTAAGGGGGTCAAAATTTTGTTATTTTTTGCTTAGGACGCACTATTTCTGAGATATTGTTAATATTCTAAAATAATTCAAGAATGGAAAGCGTGGAAGCGTGACGATGACGCGAGTTCTATGATTTTTGTTCACCCAAGAAGTGCTCAACGTGCCTAAAGAGGTTTTCACTTCAAAAAGACTGGTGTTCTAAAGACACAGGCAACAGTAATTTAAAGGTAGAGTGAGCTGTTTGTCCATCATTTAATAATGTTGCAGCAATTTCGGCAGATGCTACTGCCACTGTTTTTCTTCCAGATTGTCGTACCTTTGCCAATACTAAATTGGCAAGAAAGGTTTTACCCCTTCCACCAGGCGAGTCCAAAAAAAAATAGTCAACCACGGTTATTTTTCCGTTATAGCATTGAACGCTATTTTTTTATCTGCCACCAACTTGTGTACATTCTCTTGCCCGTGCTTGCGAGTTTTTACCTCTATTATTAGCAAGGTGCTGCGAGCGCTCGGCGCTCGATTGTCGTTCGTATAGCTGCGATGATCTTGCATTTTGTTCTGCTAGACGAATTGAACGATCGGCGCTACATTCCTTTGCGCATGCTCGTAAGTTTCTGTATCTAGTTTCAGCAAGGCGCTGCGAACGTTCGGCGCTAGATTCTCTGGCCCGCGATTGCGACGCGTATTCTCTCTGACTTGCGAGACGATCTGAAAATTTTAGAAGAAGATTCACCAACACGACGTATTTTTGCTGATCTCGCTTGGGAACTATGTTTAGATAGTTCCGACATTTTTCCCAGGCATATTGTTTGGAAGCGATTTGTTTTCCAAATCAGAGAAAATAAGAATAAACAGTGTACACAAAAAAATATTATGGTAATAAATATAAAGTAAATAATATAAAATACATATAAAATATAAAAAATGACAGGCAGGGTTTAAGTAGGTAGTAGAAAAGAACTTTTGATAAATACTTATTATAGAAAAAGTGTAATATATTTTGAAAGAATGTCCGATTTCAATAATTCAAAAAGTAATGTACAGGTATTGAAACAGTCTTGATTACTGATTTTAGTCGGCATTTCTATTAACTTTCAAAATGTAAAAAACAAGTTATAGTTACATAACTACAATAGTTGGACATATGTATCGCAAAGTTTTTTGTAGATATTGATATGTACTTTAATATTGTAGAACATTTTTATGTTTTATTACCATTAGTTTCTGCAACGCATGCGATGAAAAACATTTTATAACAAATTTTTTTACACCTCGGGTTACATTATTGAAGTTTTAGTAGGGATCTCTAATTTTTCTTGTAATAAATATAGCCTATGTTACTCAGGGATAATGTAGCATTCTAATGGTGAAAGAATTTTTGAAATCGGTTCAGTACTTTTTAAGTTTATTCTTTCCAAACATACAAAAATACAAATCTTTCCTCTTTATAATATTAGTGTAATGTGTTAATGTAGATTTTGTCGGGAACAGGACCCGTTTCTGGATAAAAGGTACCCTATGCCCCTGAGGATGGGACGGACACACGATACAGAGGCGCGCGTGGGAACACGCACGCCGCAAAATATAAGCCTTCTTTATTGAAAATAATGTAATTTATCTATTTGTCATATACATTAAATGAATACATATCATTTACAAATTTTATGAGTTTAATAATATACACTAATAGTCTATCAAAAAAAATTGCAGGCCTGCACAAAAGAAACATAACATATTGCCACATTCAGAGCTATTTAAAAAGCATTAAGGGACACCTTAGTAATGATTTTACATACTAAACCTTAACTAAGTGGTCACTTACTTATATATTCATTAAATGTTTCTGGGTGTAGCAGTTAGATTTTGATATAGAAAGATATTCTAACGAATATAATTCTAATACTCGGGTCGGGTCAACAAAAAGTTAACATCTAAGCTAAGCTTAAAAGTAAGGGAAACTGTTTTCAAAAAAGCATTTTCTAAAAATCTCGGAGCTTTTCGTAAATAATATTTATTTTTCTTTAAAGTATTTATTATACCCTATATAATGAATGAGGTAACTTTCATCTTGGCTCAAAAAATATTTATAGCAATATAAACCGATACTGGAATCCATACAAGCCAGCGCATTCTCTTTTATTTATAATTTACTTTTTTTATCTTGCTTAGCAGAGGTTCATTAGAGGTTGGCATATGTATGTACTTACATATATTCGTCTCGATTCATGTAGGTACATAGATTGGATTTTATGTGCTGTTAGTTTGTATATAAATGAAAAAGCACATACCTATGTACCTAAATATGCATAAGAAATACATTAAATTAATGAAAAAACACTACACGCACACAACCATGCGTTTGACACACGCAGTGGAAGCGGGTAACTATGGTTACATATATCAATATATAATGACATATACCAGCAATATCTTACAGGCAAACTGTGGTCGAATTTCGAGCACTAGGCGACCGCTAGTATCATTAAAATGGCTAAATGTGCTAATCAAATTACTTTCTTTAAAATAATTGCTATTCAGCTACTTTCTAATATAATGCAATTCTATTTAGTAAGTCTGAAAATAAATTAGTAAGTCTGAGAATAAAAGACTGAATATATTTAAGCCACTTTTATATTACTAATTGCTGCACTGCTGACTGCACGGATGGCGAAGTGGACAAGACAGTTGTGGGTTCGAATCCCTGACGAGACAATTATTACTGTGATCCACAAATAATTGTTATGAGTCTGGCTGTACTTAGTATCCGTTAATTATGTACTCGGTTAGTTCTCTGTGGCGTAAGGCTTAATAAATATAACGAGAGTTAAAAATAAACAAATTGTAAATCCTAATCCTAACTTCCTAACTAATATTATAAAAGCGAAAATGAGTTTGTTTGTTCGTTTGTTACCTTTTCATGCCTAAACCACTGAACCGATCATCCTGAAATTTTGCATATACGTTAACAGGTGTACAGAAACGGACATAGGCTACCTTTCATCCCTAAAAAAATTACTGTGCCCGAGGAAAACAACAATAATGTTCTTATGATAATAGATGGCGCCATGTGTATTTCGAATCATGATTGAATTATATTATTACAAGCAGAGTACGACTCGAATTGATTGTCAAATTCTTAATTAACGCGAGCGAAGCCGCGGGCAAAACTAGTCTTAAATATTTATTATAGTAACGATTTAGATTCTGTAATGGTTTCTTTACCTCACCTTGTTGGCTTGTGTTTAATATTAATATTCTACCACATTAACACAACACCATCTAGCCCAAACTAAGCAGAGCTTGTACTATGGGTACTAGACAATGGATAAACATATATACTATTTTTTTTTTGTAAAAAATACATACATATTATACATAGAAACGAGAGCAGCGATAGTTCAGTGGGGAGACCAAAAGACTGCAATGCCGAGGGTCTCGGGTTCGAACCCACGTCGCGCGCCTCTGACTTTCGGAAGTAATATGACTTTTCAAAATTATGTGCGTATTGATTGACAATATTATCGCCTGCTCCGTGCCTCGGAAAGCACGTTAAGCCGTTTGTCCCAGCTGCCATGAACATCTATGGCAGTCGTTATTGGGAGAGTGTCGACACAAAAGATCCCACTGGGTCGAAGTGTCGTCGGTCTACACTGACTGGCGCCCACATAAGATAAGATAAGATAAGATGTGTATATAATTAACTAGCAGTCGCCCGCGGTTTCACCCACGTTTATAATTACTGATCCGCTCCCTTAGCCCGTAGCGTGAAGATATATAGTCTACAGGCTTCCTCAATAATTGGGCTATCAATTAATAATATTCTACCACATACACACAACACCATCTAGCTCAAACTAAGCAGAGCTTGTACTATGGGTACTAGACAATGGATAAACATATATACTATTTTTTTTTTGTAAAAAATACATACATATTATACATAGAAACGAGAGCAGCGATAGTTCAGTGGGGAGACCAAAAGACTGCAATGCCGAGGGTCTCGGGTTCGAACCCACGTCGCGCGCCTCTGACTTTCGGAAATTATATGACTTTTCAAAATTATGTGCGTATTGATTGACAATATTATCGCCTGCTCCGTGCCTCGGAAAGCACGTTAAGCCGTTTGTCCCAGCTGCCATGAACATCTATGGCAGTCGTTTTTGGGAGAGTGTCGACACAAAAGATCCCACTGAGTCGAAGTGTCGTCGGTCTACACTGACTGGCGCCCACATAAGATAAGATAAGATAACAAGATGGTTATTGTTTTAGCGTAAGTAAGTAGCACGTAAAACCTTTGGGCCAGATATCTTTGCAGTCGTGTCGTAATCTCATAGTGAGGGAATAAAAAATGAACTATAAAATAGCTGCGAAAATGGTTAGTCTTCGTTTAGATTGGCGACTGCAAATAAATTCTATCTGAAAGACATTATTATTGTATTAAAGTTTGACCTTCTTTGGAATGGTTCGAGAATAGATTCTGTTATGCCACGCTTCTTATAATGTGTTAAAATGTTAACATTGTTCTGTGAATTCTAGGATACCTTTGTAAAACTGATTCTACAAAACTGCCTGAACAGAAAAGCCCCAATAAAAAGTGCATTTGAAACAAAATTTTAATCCTGATAAAGTGTTGCTATCAGTATTTAGGTAGGCATTCAAAAATCTACATTTACACTAACGCCTGGATATTTGGAAAAGCCCCAATAAAAAGTGCATTTGAAACAAAATTTTAATCCTGATAACGTGTTGCTATCAGTATTTAGGTAGGCATTCAAAAATCTATGTATTACACTAACGCCTGTATATTTTTTAAAGCAGTATATTTACAAGCTTAAGTCCCACGTGATGGAAGTCAAGGTGCCTGCCGCTATAAAGTTTTCCAAAGAAATAAAATAAATATAAAGGTTTTGTTAAGATATGCCCATTATGAGAAGTCCTCTTTTGGATAGACATCTCCTTTATGTAAACTTCTCCTTTTGAGAAATCCAGAAAGTTCTTTAAAATATACACGTTTCTGCCGATAATAATGGATATACATATATACCTTTTATTGAGCTTACGCAACTTTTGCAGTCTATAAAAAATTTATATCTTACTCATATTACTGTCGGCCTCGATGGCGTAGTGGTTAGTGTAACTGACTACCACGCCCGGAGTCGCAGGTTCGATTCCCGCACAAGTCAAACATTTGTGTGCATGGACATGGATGTTTGTCTTGGTCTGGGTGTTTCTATGTATAATATGTATGTATTTACATATAAAAGAACGATATATGTATGTTTATCCATTGTCTAGTACCTATAGTACAAGCTCTGCTTAGTTTGGACTAGATGGTGCTGTGTGTATATGTGTGTATGTAATATTATATTATATTATATTTGCTCGTCTGTAACGGGTTTGAAACAATTGGACCGACTGCAATTACCTTAAAAAATATTACTAAAATGGATCTCTCAAAACTAGGACATTCATAAATCGCTATTAGTTATGGCGTACCGAAAGACAGGTTTAATTAATGTGAGTTTTTGGCATAACATCCTTTTTATGCATAATATAATGTTACTATCAGTGTTATTATACAGAAAATTGAGTAAATTTTTATTTCTTTTAAACACTTTATATCTTATATTATTTTATGTGTTGGAGCCAGTCAGTGCAGACCGGCGACACTTCGACCCAGTGGGATCTTTTGTGTCGGCCCCAAGATTTAACCCTTAGTTATCTCCTTATGAATGTACTGCATAAGCCGCAGTGTACAATTCAGAGGGAGAAGCCTGAAGTCTTCAGGGCTTGGATATGCCAACTCCATCAGACCCGTCCTCAGTCCAGCCAACGCGTCGCATTCACACAATAGGTGCGATATGGACTCGTCCTGTTCACCACAGGCTCTGCAGATCAAACACTTTATAAAGATTAGACGTTTTGCTGATAGTATTTTGGCAGGCGCTCACAAGTAAAGAAGATTATTTATTTAGCTATTTTTTTATCAGCAGCTTTGCTTGAACGCTTACGCCTAGCTTAATGATACCAATGGGTAGTTTATTTCTTCATATTAATTTTGAAGTCTATATTTGGATTTGGATTTGTAGTAGTAGAGCCTCGCTTATTTCAGCATGAATGGGCCGGCTCGACCGGGGAAGGACTACCCTCTCACAGAATATCGACGTGGAATAGCAGTATTCCTACTGTTGTGTTTCGTTCTCTTTCCCCCTTCCCGCTCCTTCTCCTTCCCACTTCCTCCTTTCCTAAAGGGTCGGCAACGCGCAAGTGATGTCTCTGGTGTTCAGACGTCCATAGGCTACGGTGACCACTTACCATCAGGTGGGCCGTATGCTTGTTTGCCACCTTAGTTGTATAAAAAAAAAGTATGTAGAAGGAGTCACAAGACGATGCTAGCAACAAATAAATACGAAAGTAATTTTGTATGTTTGTTATATTTTGACACTTAACCGGCGGCATACTGCTTTTAATGAAACTTTGTACATAGATAATACCTGAGGAAGGACGGTGACTTTTTAAAACAACATGCGTAGGCACACTTAGGTACCCGTAACGGCTATCTTACAAAAGATTTTTATCAGACAAAGAGCGGCGTGTAAAACCCTTTACTGAACAAAATGCATGTGAAACGTGACTCGTATATTAAATAGCTTTATTATATCACTAAATTTTGCCCACAGCTTCGCTCGTGTAAATGTAGGTTAGATTAGATTAATAACAGTACTTTTTCTGGATGAAAGATACCCTATGTCCTTTTCGGTTCCCCTGACAACATGTATGTGAAATTTCATGATGACTGGTTGAGTAGTTAAGACGTGGAAGTGAAACAAACAAACTCACATTGACATTTATAATATTAGTTATTTTGTTACAAATATTTTTTGTCCAAATTATATTCTGTAAATACTTTGCAGAAAATAAAACCTCTTTAAAGGTTCCACCTTCCACAACTAATTTTCTTTCTTCGTAATTTTGAATTCGGAATCGTACCTACGTGATGAGACATTTTTCTGTTCTTGTCATGGCTGCAGAGCTCGAGTTGCTGTATAATGGAGTTTTGTTAAACTATTAATTTATTTCTCTCTAAAACGATCACGTATTGCATATTTATAAGTTTTAGTTATATAACTGAACAATTAACAATGTTGTTTATATTTCCTTGTGTAAATTAAACCCCGTATGTTACATGAGAAAAGGTCCAACTATCACGTAAATGGTCTAGACTAAACTTGAATAAACAAAAACCAGTTGCCTAGTATTTTTCCTGAGTATAAAACTAAAGTTATATATTTGCATAATTATGTTTACTAGTGTTTGTCCAGTGGTCTAAATTAGACCACAAACATTATTGTTAAAAACTTGAGGAATACTTATTCTATATATATAATAATATCAGCCCTGTATTAAACTGTCTCACTGCTGGGCACGGGCCTCTTCTCAGTGTGACATGGGTTGTAGCTACACTGTCCCTGTCTGTGGGAATTGACTTCACATATCTTCGAGAACATTATGGAGAACTCTTAGAAATGTAAGTTTCGACACGATGTATTTCAATCACCGTTAAAGCGAGTTATAATTAGCTAATTAGGACGCGCATATCTTTGTAAAGTCGGACATGCGCGTCCTGCGCATCGCTGACTTTTCGAGGCAATTTTAGCGACTAGATGTTCCCGCGGTTTCACCCGCGTTTATCGTTAATCGCCACCCCCGTGGGTCGTAGCGTGATGTTATATTACCTATAACCTTCCTCGATAAATAGGCTATCCAACACTAAAAGAATTTTTCAAATCGAACCAGTAGTTCCTAAGATTAGCGCGTTCAAACAAACAAACTATTCAGCTTTATAATCTTTATATAGGTATATAATTCTACTGTACGTCTGTATGTCACTGAACTCCTCCTAAACGGCTGGACTGATTTTGATGAAATTTTTGTGTGTTCAAGCGGATTCGAGAATGGTTTAGATGTTTTTTTTTTCTCTTGTTTACAGGACAACGTCTGTCGGGACAGCTAGTATTACTATAGATATTGCGGTAGCCTAGTTGGATGGCCACGTAGAGGTCTCGACTTCAATCCCAAAGCACGCTCATACTTCTCGAAAAGTTGTACGGAAGGAACAGCGCAAGGAAACCTGCATGGTTGAGAGCTCTACATTAAGTTCTCGAAAATATGTCAAGTCTGCCACCCCGCACTGGCTAGCGTGGTAGACTATGGCCTAATCCTTCTCACACCGAGAACAGGCCCGTGCCCAGCACTGGGACAGTTTATAAAGAGGGTAAATATTATATTATTATTATATTTTTAAATAAATATAATTTGTACTTGGTACCAGCCAGAGTGTCAACGACCTTAAGCGTTTCGTACAAAATCCAAAAAACAAAGTCAAAAGCTTCTGTGCCTATTTTTTTAATGTATGTTTGAAAAAGCACAATCATAATTAAAACATATTATGTAAAACAGCGTAATGTTTTTAACACGCTTTTATTAGTTTCACCTGTATGTTTGTTTGTTAGTTTGTTTGTAACCGACTCCTTTGGACTTGATTTTGACTCACTTCAAACAGTCAGATTTCATTTAAACGTGGTAGACTTATCGAGGACCGATGACAATACAATAATTTGATAAGATTATTTCATTATCCTGATTAGGATCGTCGAGATTTATGATTTTCTCACAGATCCTTTGCGTAAGAGCGAGAGAGATAGAGCAAGCGCGCACCCGGTCGGAAAATTAATATTTCACCTAAATATTTTATAATATAAAAAAAAACTAGAAAATTATTTATTTTCTAGTTTTTTTTGTTTAAAATAACTAAAAAATACGCTTTATTTAAAAACAAACTAAAAAGTAGAAAATATTTTTTTTAATAATTCAAAATAAGGATAGAGTGATTAATAAAAGGAATCATTTTAATGTAAAAAAGCGTGCTATCTAAGATATTTTGATGATGAAATTCTTATTTCAAACTAATATTCGCTTTACAATATTAGTTAGGATAATTCCGTGTGTCCGTGTCCATAAACTCCAAAAAACAATAGATTCACGTGATATTTTTACAAAACTTTATAATAGGCTTAAAAACAACATACAATGTGTTGTTGTGCATACCGTGACCTCAAATGCCACGGACAAACTTATAACCGTCTATAATATAGCCTTAAAGGCTGCCAGCTAAATTACATCCTGTTACATAAACGTAAAAGGCTTGTGACTAAGCTTTTGAACTGAAAATACATTAAGTACCTAACATACCAAGATTTCAAAGCCGCCAGACCTGTGCCATTTTGGTATAGCCGAATTTTATACGGTTAATGTGTAATAAGACAGGTATTACAGGTCGAATTTTGATCACAGCGGCCAATTAACGGAGATTGGCCATCTACGCAGGAGATATTATAGTGTCCGCAAACACAAGTGCACTTTCTGTTCCCTACCTCTGATAATCCTATAAGATAAGATAAGATAAGATAAGATTATTTATTTGCTTAAACACGGGTGTACATGGGTGCATGCAAGTTGTTACATAAAAGTATTGATTTCATCATGTTTGTCATGTGGAATGACGTGCAAATATTCTTACAAATTAAAATAAGTTTCACAAAATAAATAATTTCTCATATCTTAATTAATGGTTAATGTACCACACATAAAAACAGTATTCGAAATTGGATAGGCAAAAATATTAATTAAAAATCAGATAAAATTAAAAATAATGAATGTCTTAAGTTAGTCACAATATTATCAAAATTTGTCCTGAAGAAAGTCATTAACATTATAATAAGCTTTGTCAATTAAAATGGATTTCATTTTTAATTTAAATTCAACATAAGTCAATTCTTTCCAACACTTGGGCAGTTTATTATAAATGACCGGTGCCATGCATACGACACTCTTGTGCATAAGTGCAGTTTTAGCTGATTTTAAACATAACCGGCTGTTATCCCGTCTATTTCTAGGGAACACATCTGCAACACGTGGAAACAAATGAGGATTTGATTTAATAAATAATAACATTTCTAAGATATACATGGATGGCAGAGTCAGTATCTTATTTGTAAATATCTGAAATATTGTGGTGAGAAAAATAAACATATTTTATTTATTATTTTTATTTATTTATTTATTTTATATTCTTTGAAATATGGTTTACAGCTATCTGTTATTTTTAAATGGAACATTGATCTCAAACACCGTTTTTGAGCTTTAAATATACTTTCTCTGTCCGTAGAGTTACCCCAGAAAATGACACCATATCTGAGGATAGATTCAACAAGTCCGTAATAGGCAGTAAGTAGCGCATCACTATTGAGATTTCGGGATAAAGTATATAAAGCATATGAACTGCTGCTCAATCTTTTGCTTAGCGTTTCTATGTGAGCCTTCCAGTTTAGGGCACTATCTATTATTAGACCTAGGAACTTCGTCGTATTTACTGCGTAAATTTTTGTGTTATTATAATAAATGTCAAGATTTTTGCATGTCAAACGTTGATTAAAATTCATAAATAATGTCTTATTTATATTTATTTTCAAATTGTTGTTATCTAACCATTCTATAATTGTAATTAGAGCATTGTTTATGTCATTTTTAAACGTGTCTCGGGAATTACATGTTATAGTGACTGTACTGTCGTCTGCGAAAAGGGTCAATGGCCTATGGAACGGCAATCCAATACGACTAGAGAGAAATCAGGTGGAGGACTAACGGCTTTACGTGCTATCTGAGGCACGGGGCTGTTAAACACTGCCAACTGCCTAACTCCGAACTACTGTTGAGATTTTATTGACAGACTAACATAACGAGTTAAGTTATATCATAAGAAAAGTTCGGACTTTAAACATTTTTTTTTATTAATCTAAGGTGGCAAGCAAGCATACGGCCCGCCTGATGGTAAGTGGTCACCGTAGCCTATAGACGCCTGCAACACCAGAGGCATCACTTACGCGTTGCCGACCCTTTAGGAAAAAAAGGAAGTGGGAAAGAGAAGGAGCGGGAAGGGGGAAAGAAGTTGATTGGGCCACCAGCACTTTCACTCACCAAACGAAACACAACAGTAGGAACACTATTTCACGTCGATATTCTGTGAGAGGGTAGTACTTCCCCGATCGAGCCGACCCTTCGTTTCGTCGATTGTTTCATCGTTTAACAAATTAGAACAGCTTATCATCTTTAATAATATCAGCCCTGTATTAAACTGTCCCACTGCTGGGCACGGGCCTCTTCTCAGTGTGAGAAGGGTTAAGCCATAGTCTACCACGCTGGCCCAGTGCGGCAGACTTCGCATATCTACGAGTACATTATGAAGAACAGACAGCAGGTTTCCTCACGATTTTTTTCCTTTACCTTTAAACAGAGCAATAATTAGCTATTTAATTCGCAGATAATTCGAAAAGTCCGTGTTGCTCAACTTTCCGAAGTCCGAACTCGAGATCGCTGCGTGGAGGTCCAAAGGTCTCCCAGTAGGCTATCGCCACTGCCTAGGTTTTGGTTTTACCTAAAACAATTTGAATAATTAGTTAATTTGCGAAGCGCTAGCAAAACTAAACAGAAAAACTTCTTCTTCCAAAATAATAACACTACAAAAGAGAAATAAAAATTAAATATTCTAAGTCGTATTGACAGTAAATATGCACATTAGAAGTGTCTGCTGTAAAAAAAATACATAAAATGATAAATCTTATCCTTACTAATATTATAAATGCGAAAATGAGTTTGTTTGTTTGTTTGTTACGCTTTCACGCCTTAACTACTCAACCGATCACCATGAAATTTTGCATACACGTTGTCAGGGGTTTAGAATAGGACATAGGGTACCTTTCATCCAGAAAAAAGAACTGTTGTAAACCTAACCTAACCTACATTTACGCGAGCGAAGCCGCGGATGAAAACTAGTAATATTATAAATGCGAATGTGAGTTTGTTTGTTACGCTTTCACGCCGTAATTACTAGACCGATCATCATGAAATTTCACATACACGTTGTCAAGGATATAGAAAAGGACATAAATCATCCAGAAAAAAGTACTATTCCCGAGGGATAAATATTTATTGACAAAATTTAGATTAACGTGAGCGAAGCCGCGGGTAAAATCTAGTATGATATAAATATATTAATTTATTAGTTAGTATGTTTAGGTTTTATCTTAAGCTTGTTTGTAAGTCTGCCTCCGTGGCACAGCGGTAGTGAATGCGACTGCTGTGCATGAGGTCTCGGGTTCGAATCCCGGGTCGGGCCAACAAAAAAGTTATTGGGTATTTCTGCAACCCGAAGCTAGGAAGTTGGTGGTGTTAGACACCCCCGTGCCTCGGAAAGCACGTGTCGCCGTTGGTCCTGCGCCTGATCTCTCTCCGGTCAGATCGGATTACCGTCCCATCGGATCATGAGAGTTAGGGAACAGAGAGTGCACTTGTGTTTGCACACACGCTTGTGCACTTTAATATCTCCTCCGCAGATGGCCAGTCTCCGTTAAGATTGGCCGCCGTGACCGAAATTCGGTCTGGAGGACATTATATTTAAACATGTCTAAATATGTTATAGAAAATATGTGTAAGTAAGAATACTGAAGTGTCACTTATGCCTTTCCTTGCATACCATCTTTCGGCTTTGGCATCTGATAAACCTGGGTATTGCAAGCCTTTTACTTTTTTTTTGCCACTTTATTAGTATAAATACCCATTATTCATTCGCAAGATCTTAAACTGCAATTGCAAGGGAACAGGTTTGACGAAAGTACGTCGCGAAACAAGAAAAACTGTTAAAGACTTGGCATTTACTATGCCAATGTTAAGTCTACACCTACTTCCGTCCCTAACTGGATTACGGTCTTGAACAACATACAATGAACGATTGAACAGTAATGACATTGATCCTTGTTAAGGTAGAACGGTAATATATTCGAGAATATTCCAATATCGCGAATTTACAGACTGTTAAGGATATTATTTACATCAGAATTTGGGTGAGGATGACGTGTTCGATACGAAGGTTACAAATCAATCAATCTTCTAATATTCTTAGATGGTTAAACAAGGGTACATTGTGCTTTGTTTTGGATAATCTATTGCGGATATTACCATAATAAGGCTGGTAGAATGTTCTTGACGTCGATAATATTAAAACAGAACCTTCAGAATATTTGGTCTTTAGATTGCATGTTTGTTTAACGGAAAGGCGCTCGCCTCGCAAGCTACCATTGATCGAGGTTTGCGGTTTTCATTTCCATATGGAAATAAATTTTAATCATCTATTGTTTAGAAAAATGGAACTGGGCTGTCGCATGTTAAACGACAAATCTGCCACCCTTACCACATAATGGATCACGCAAGAGCATAACCGACATCGTGGCAAGCCGAACGAAGATGGCGCAATGAACTAGACTCCTGAAAAGGATTGGTATTTAATGGAATGGGAGTGAGAAAGCCTTTGCTCTGTAGTGGGACATTACGGGTTTATAATAAAAATAAATCTACTCTTATTTGTTTTCAACCTATTTATTGATATTGTTTTGAGCCCACGGATGGCCTAATGTTTACTTTTTTGGATTGGATCTCCAGACTAAAAAAAATATAAACCGAGTCAAAAATATAGTTGATATAAGTCTATGTACTCTTTATATCTTTAAAATGTTGTAAACCCTACGACACTGGTATAACTTCTAGTGTACAAAGATGAGATGAAAAAAAGGAAATGAGACAGGTTTGTAAGCCTCCGTAGTATAATTATCGTACACAGCTTTTCCAAAACAGATTGTGATTTCCCAGGCGAGTAAACTTATTCTTACCTTCACAAGTAATTGCCAATAACAGCGGGATTTTCCCCTCAAATGTCAATAGACTAGCTCCTACTACGCAGAACTTCACAATTAAGTCATACTCATAAATAATGAGCTACTTTAAAAGTCGAACCAAGTTGCATACAGGTAGGATTATTCTAAACTTGAATATGTTTTATAGGTTTATTAGATGTCAAACATAGTCGTTGATCATGAACAGCGATTTTATAAACAAATAGCTGTGCCCGCGGTTACACACGCGTTTATGGTTACTGCGCCGCCCCCGTAGGTCGTAGCGTGATGTTATATAGCCTATAACCTTACTCGATAAATGAGCTATCCAACACTAAAGGAATTTTTCAATTCGGACCAGAAGTTCCTGAGATTAGCGCGTACAAACAAACTCATCAGCTTTCATCCCTACTTCCCTAATTTATTAATATTATAAATGCGAAAGTAACTCAGTCTGTCTGTCTGTCGTTCTGTCTGTTACGCTTTCGCACCTAAACCACTAAACCGATTTTAATGAAATTTGGTACAGAGATAGACTAGATCTTGGGAAAGGACATAGGTTACATTTTGTTGTAAAAGGGGGCATGAAAGGGTTGAAATAAGGGATGAAAGTTTGTATGGGAATTCGTCATTATCGAACATGAAACTTTGTATTTAGTCATTCGATAAGAAATACCTAACTAAACAATTGTTCCATTTATGGGGATGAAATAGGAGATGAAAGTTTGCATGAAAGTCCGAACAAATCTGTCTATGTTTACGATACATATATTTATCGAAACATGTGTACGATTACTAAAAATTCCTACAGCAGTATGTATATTATTTGCAAAATAAGTATCCTTACAATTCAAAATGCTGTACAAGGTATCTATTCCACGCAGACGAAGTCGTGTGCTAAAGCTTGTATATAATAAATCAGTTTGAACAGCTTAACAGTTTGTGTTCATTATTTGTTGGGTTTATGTTTTATGGGCTGTATAAGAACTACTATAATTTGTAAATTATTACTTGAGTCCTATGACAGCTTTTAGTGCAACATTTACATTTATGTAAGGTAGTAGATCCTCGCTGGTTTCAGCATGAATGGGCCGGATCGACCGGGGTAGTACTACCCTCTCACAGAATACCGGCGTGAAGTAACGGTACCCGTACTGTTGCGTTTCGTATCGGTGAGTGAGAGAGCCGGAGGCCTAGTTACCCCGATCCTTTTCCTATCCTTTCCTTTGTCCTTTCCCTCCTTCATTCCTTTTTAATTAAAGGGCTGGCAACGCACTTGTAACTCCTTTGTGGTTGCGGGTGTCTATGGGCGACGGTAATCGCTTACCATCAGGCGATCCTTCTGCCCGTTTGCCCCCCTATGCCATAAAAAAATAAAAAAAAACATAAAAATATTTTGTTTATTTTACAAAAATAGCAAATAAAAGACTCAGGTCTGCTTTTCCCGAAAATGGCGCACTGAAGCATTCTATAAACTGAGATAGTAGATTCGGACTATTGTTGTCAGATAAAAGTCCAAAAATACTTTGGAGTTACCTTAAAAATCCTATCTATTTCCAAGCAATTTACAAAAATACAGTTAACTAGATGTTCCTGTGGTTTCACTCGCGTTTATCGTTACTGCGCCGCTCCAGTGGGTCGTAACGTAATATTATATAGCCTTCCTCAATAAATAGGATATCCAACACTAAAATAATTTTTCAAATCGAACCAGTAGTTCCTGAGATTAGCGCGTTCAAACAAACAAACAAACTCTTCAGCTTTATAATATTAGTATAGATTAATTTTAATTTGTTACTTAAACAGCCCGCTTATTACAAATTAAATCAAAATATCACTTATTATTAAAAACAGTAATATAATTGACTCATACGTGCGTAGAGGTAATTCCCCGAGCGGTCGTAATCTTGCATTTTTATCATGTATTGAAGTTTGCGGCATATAATAAGACGATTTGCTAAATATTTCGGAATGCCGACCCTCATACCATGTACATGTATATTTATTTCACCAGTACCTAACTATGTATCTAAAAGTTTTACAGAATTCATCTTGTCCCTAGCCTTTATTATTCCCAAGTCACTTGGGGTCGGCTTTCAAGTCTGACCGGATTTGACTGGATATCAGTTTTTACACGGAGCGACTGCCATCTGACCTCCGCAACCCGAAGGCTAACGATAACCTAAAGCTAGACCAGTGTCAGGATATTAGAGGACACTGACTTCCCAATAACGACTGCCATAGATGTTCATGGCAGTGTTCATGGCAGCCGGGACCGACGCGACGGCTTAACGTGCTCTCCGAGGCACGGAGCAGGCGATAATTGTTAATCAATACGCACATAATTTCGAAAAGTCATATAACTTCCGATAGTCAGAGGTTCCCGACGTGGGTTCGAAGAAGTTCTCGGGATCCTCTGCATTGCAGTCTGTCGGTCTCCCCACTGAGCTATCGCTGCTAACAAAGTATAACAGAATTGTGCAACTAAATTTGTACCTATTTCAAGACATCCAATTTTTTATATGCTGTCAACGTTGACAACAATGCAATGACATAATTGCTCAGTTAATAGCAATGTATGGATGCTTGAAAACTCACTTTGCAATTCTTCAAACAAGAAGTTAATGTGGCGTGGCGTACGGGACGAAATTTATTTAAAGGGTAACAAACTCACTTTCTCATTTTAATATTACTTAGTTAAAATTAAAGTCAAATAAAGCTGCTATGTCCAGCAGTGGACTATTATAGCCTGATGATGATGATGATGATGATGATGAAAATTAAAGTAACTAACAAGCACACACACATGTACAGCTTATTGGTAAGCGTGTTTCGTCGTTTCGATCACTTGAAATATCGATATCACGCTCACATCGTCGAGCTTAAGAAAAGGAATAAACGGATAGGAATAACAGAGGTAGGTATACAACCCTCCGGTAATCTTAAAACCTTTCCAGTTTCAACCTTGCAATCTTATCGCCAAAATAAAATAAAAAAAACCCAAGTACGCAACGCCACATATAAAAATATCTTAATAAGCGCCTAATCCTAACTAATACTAGAAATACGAATCTGAGTTTGTTTGTTTGTTAGGCTTTCACGTCCTAACTACTCGACAGATCATCATGAAATTTCCTATACATGTTGTCAGAGGTACAAAAAGACACAGGCTACCATCATCCAGAAAAAGTACCTACTTACTGTTAGTTTGCGGCTTTGCTCGTGTAAATGTAGGTTACATTTACGCAAGCAAAGCCGTGGCTATAATCAAGTAAATTAAATCAATGACTTTCATAAATAACAGTCTAAAAATATGCCGACGAGTTATATTAATAACCATATATTTTTAAAAGATGTAAAAAGTCATCTTAGTTCAATGCCTGATGGCGAATATGTGGGTATTTTACTGAATTAGATGTTTTTAACTTTGCACAGGCTTGCTTGTGAAATTCATAATATCGAGCCTTTTTTTGTTATGGATAGTACAGTATTATATTATAGGCGCCGGTTAATTTATAGGGTTATTATATTAGTAATTAGACCATAGAATTTCCGTTTTTAGACACAACTGTAACTATTTTGGGTATCTGGAGCAAACTGGACTTGTCTTAATTATATAAAGATAAAATAAAGAGTTCATTGATTTGATGAAATTTAGTTTAGTCCACTCAAATGACATTTCGTATTCTGAAATCGTTAAAAGTGACAGGACTAAAAACATTTTTAGTGATTTTTAGTTAAGTTTAGAGAATTTTGTGACAACAGAATTGGCACCAATGTCACCTGTATCTAAATAATGCTCAGCTATTAGGAATTAATATATTATGCAAAAAAAAGGCCAATTTTATAATAAAATTATTATTATGGAACTTATTTAACAACAATCAACCAATCTTCAGTATTCTCATAATTAATACCATGTTCCAGGTACTGGATCAAATAGAACAGTTCTTACTAAAATGAAACTTTATACAAGGTTAATTGAAAAATACTTGAATATATTTGTTGTAGCACTTTTTATAATATTCATTATTTGGTATTCCATAAAAATTTTATTTCAACTACCTCCGTTAATAACTTTTAAACTTTCGCGTTGCATGATATATATATAATATGTAACGGGTATTAACGCGATCATGCATAATGTTTACCTTGTATAGGCTTGACGTTTCGACCAGGTTACACCGGCCGTGGTCACAAGCTGACAGTCACACAGTCAGCTTGTGACCACGGCCGGTGTAACCTGGTCGAAACGTCAAGCCTATAAAAGGTAAACATTATGCATACATACATACATACATAGACTCACGCCTGTTTCCCAGAGGGGTAGGCAGAGACTACGGATTTCCATTTGCTACGAACCTAACACACTTCTCTGGCTTCATTCACTTTCATCACATTCCTCATACACGCCCGTCGGTTCAAGGAGCTCTTAACCTGGCCTTTGTCCAGGACGCCTCCGATCTGATCGAGAAACGTTCGCCTAGGTTTTCCTCTTGCGACTGTTCCATTCACACTAGCCTTATAAACTTTCTTAGTCAGTCTTTCCTCGTCCATTCTTTCTACATGTCCAACACAGGACATGTATCCTAGGTCCTTTAAAAATAGTAATAACCTTTTACCAGTGACCTATTTATACCTCACTTAACGACTTTCCATAATTAACATACCCTTTTCTATTCTTGTAACTATATCCACTTTCATGCATGATCGCGTTAATACCCGTTACATATTATATATATACCTCCGTTAAGTCTGGCCACCTTAACTGAAATTCGGTCTGGACGACATTATTAATTTACTTTAACATCCATATTTTTTAATAATCTGTAGATTCAGAAAAGCTCTACTAAAGTTTCAACAATCGGTAAACTTACCTTAATTATTTGGGCAGAGGCTGAACACAAACCAATAGATATAATAGAATAAATTATTATTGAATTGTTGTTTTTATCTCCACCTTTTCCGGCATCAACAAAACAAGCTACACAACGGATTTCATTATGGTTCATAGGTTAGACGCCCGAATCAGAATCAGAATCAGATCTTTATTTGCTTTGAATGTAGGTACAGGTATAAGATGCTGTACATAATTGATGAGATCGGCTACAGTCTACCTTACGGCATGCAAATTATTACATAAATTAAAATATTAATAAAATCAAAACAATGTCAAAATCAAAACATAAAACAAAACAGAAATTGAATTGAAGTTAATTAACAATTAGATAAACAAAACAAAAACTAAAAAGAAGTCAATTTTCAATTAGTCAGGTACATAAGTCGTACATGGTTAAATTGCAATAAGAAACAATCATTATCTGGATAAACTCAAATCATTTAAAAAGTCTTTCACTGAGTAGTAGCATTTGTCTAAAAGTAGTGCAGTTACCTTAGATTTAAAAACGTTTACAGAACAATTTTTAAGACCATGAGGTATTTTATTATAAATGACAGGACCCATTGTCATAATACTTTTCCTTAACAGTGCTTGTAGTTACCCATATGCAGCAAGTTCTTGTATTGGGATCTCAAAGGGGCTCAGACACAGTGTTCTCAGGTTTTTCTTTTCGATAATCTCCGTAACTACACAAAAATGGAATTATGCGCAGTAGTTGATCGTTAGCTCGTTCTATAATACGTAGAAGCCATAAATTTACTTGGACTTTTTTGTGTGATCTGCACCAGTGCGTAAGCCTTCACACTTGAAGAAAAGGATATAAAAATAAATATCCAAAACCGGTGTTTAATTTTATACAGGGAAAATGTAATACAACGACCAGGTCATTTATCCTCGTGGTTCAATGAGTTTTAGTGTTATGGTATCCTTACAAGTGGGTTCTAAAATTGCATATAATAATATCAGCCCTGTATTAAACTGTCCCACTGCTGGGCAAGGGCCTCTTCTCAGTGTAAGAAGGGTTAGACCATAGTCCTCCACGCTGGCCAAGTGCGGATTGGTAGACTTCACATATCTTCGAGAACATTATGGAGAACTGGTTTCCCACTAGGCTATCGCTGCTCATGCATATATGCTAATTAATATTATAAATGTGAAAGTTAGTTTGTTTGTTATGTTGCGCTTTCACGTCTTAACTAACCTAACTAACCTCCGTGGCGCAGCGGTAGTGAATGCGACTGCTGTGCATTAGGTCTCGGGTTCGAATCCCGGGTCGGGCCAATAAAAAGTTATTGGGTTTTTCAGTTAAGAAATCTCAATAGCAGCCCGGAGTTAGGAAGTTGGCGGTGTAAGACACCCCCGTGCCTCGGAAAGCACGTAAAGCCGTTGGTCCTGCGTCCGATCTCTCTCCGGTCGTGTCGTATTACCGTCCCATCGGATCATGAGAGTTAGGGAACAGAGAGTGCACTTGTGTTTGCGCACACACTTGTGCACTATAATATCTCCTGCGCAGTTGGTCAATCTTCGTTAAGACTGGTCGCCGTGACCGAAATTCGGTTTGGAGGACATTATTATTATCCACCGATCATTCTAAAATCTCACATACACGTTTTCTGGGATACCGAAAGAGACATAGGTTACCTTTCATCCAGAAACGGGTCCTGTTTCCAAGAAATCGAAATATATTGACAAAATCTACATTAACGCAAGCGAAGCCGCGGGCAAAATCTAATACATTATAAGAAGACATCGAAGGATATCTTCTGGAAAAAAATATAGTAAAATGTCTCTCCTACTATAAAACTACCATAGACTTATACGTTTTTTAAAAACAAAACAATTCAATACATACTTTGTAAACTGTGGACAATTAATTATTAGTTTTCCGATTATGTTTGGCCTCCTCAAACCTACATTAGTAGGTTTTATTTCGCCGACTAATCACCGATTATATGGTTAGGATTGCCGATAGAATTCTATAAATTTAATTGCCTTATGATTATTGTATTATGGCCTCGATGGTGTAGTGGTTAGTGTAACCGACTGCCACGCCTGAGGTCGCGGGTTCGATTCCCGCACAAGTCAAACATTTGTGTGCATGAACATGGATGATTGTCTTGATCTGGGTGTTTCTATTTATAATATGTATGAATTTACAAAAAAAAGTATCTAATGTATGTTTATCCATTGTCTAGTACCCATAGTACAAGCTCTGCTTAGTTTTGGCTAGATGGTGTTGTGTGTATGTGGTAGAATATTATTATTATTATCTTTATTTGATGTATCGCGGTTAAGTAAACATGTTTAATTGGTAAGAATAACGACTAATATCGTTTCTGCGCCGCCCCCGTGGTTCGTAGCGTGATGTTATATAGCCTGTAGCCTTCCCCGATAAATGGACTATCCAACACTAAAATAATTTTTGAATTGGAACCAGTAGTTCCTGAGATTAGCGCGTTCAACCAAACAAACAAACTCTTTAGCTTTATAATATTAATAGATGCGAATGCGAGTTCGTTTATTTGTTACCGCTTTACGCCTCAACTACTGGACCTATCATCATGAAATTTCGTATACACGTTTTCAGGGGTACAGAAAAGGACATAGGGTACCTTTCATCCAGAAAAAGGTCCATTTCTGAGCAAAGCCGCTGGCAAAAGCTAGTACAATGTAAACATAATATAATATTCTATAAAATCTACCACATACACACAACACCATCTAGCCCAAACTAAGCAGAGCTTGTACTAAGGATACTAGACAATGGATAAACATACATATATACATTTTTATTTTGTAAATACATACATATTATACATAGACCAAGACAAACATCCATGTTCATGCACAGAAATGTTTGACTTGTGCGGGAATCGAACCCGCGACCTCAGGTGTGGCAGTCGGTTACACTAACCACTACTTCATCGATGACGTCATCCTTAGCTAATGAACATAGTTAATTAAGGTTATAGGCATAATTATGTATAATTGTCGAAAATATATCAAGCATCGTCATTATCTTTCTACTTATTACAAGTGCGTCAACAAAATTATAATGCATTATTAGCACCAACTCGACAACCCCAGATAACCATCTACAGAATGATTTTAAAATCGTGTAATTCCTTTTAACCACGCATTTTACTGGTGGTATAGAATAACCCCGACCATACTTTTTTTAATTAAAATTACTTTTATAAATGTCGTAAATTATAACGGGCGGTCCTTTTTATTGCCCCTGCCTACCCCTCTGGGAAACAGGCGTGAATCTATGTATGTATTATTTACGACATCAGTTATAGCTACGTTATTTTTTTTAAATTTGTAAAATTTTAAGTTTGTGTCGGATGGTTAACATAATATGTCTATCTGAAACCATTTCACGAAAAAAATCGGCAGATTAATTTTACAAAAAATATAATTCCAATAAAAAAAATATGGTCAGGGCTATTCTATACCACCAGAAGAATGCATTTTTAAAAGGAATTATATGATTTCAAAATCATTCTGTGTAGTTGTTGTGTTAATGTTGGTAATGTGTTATTATAATGTATACTACATATGCCCGCGACTTCATTCGCATGGACCACATGCTACTTACAGTGAAAAACAACACCCGAACATGATCCGGAAATGATCGTCCCATTCGGGATTCGAAGTTGCGGGCAAAAGCTAATCGTTACTAAATTGTTTGTAGGACATTATTTCACAGTCTATGTGTAGGGTTAGGGTTCACATACGTTTGAAAAACCTGAATTCAAAACGAGTTGGTTGAAATAATTCTCATGGTCTCAAGCGGGCCTGTGCATTTAAATAAACCAAATAAAAAATGTTTCCAAGATTTGATCATTAAAGACTTAGAACCTGTTATACCCATCTTTGCCGTCGAGACTGTAACTAAACCCTTTAGATGATACGCTTATTTAATTTTTTATACTACTGAAACTGTATTCACAGTACTATAAAATCTATGTACGATTACGAGATAAGATTCAGGCATAGCCAATCAAAGAAAAAGAATAAAAGATGGGATGAAAAGAAAGAGAGACAGTTATACATGCTTCATTTAGATCTATACATGCTTCTGATTCTCTTTGGAACTGTTAGGCCGAAATGCATTACTAGAAATTCGCGTACTAAATTTTATTTTTATTTATTGAGGATCTCCATTTTTTGTTCAGGAAATTAAAGACCTAAGTATTTGGATGTGCACACATACGAAATACTTAAGTCTATAATATCCGGTCATACAAACAATTGAATAAATTTATATATTAGAAGCATACAAGTTGGACGTCATAGTGTACTTATGTCATAGTGTCTTAGTTACTCCTTATCATCCATCCATTAGGCATCTGCCAGTGAAATCTCCGTCAAAATCGGACCAGTCGTTTTACAGAGTAGCCAGAATAAACAGTCAGACAGACAAAAAATGTAAAAATTGATTTTTTATATAAGTTGTTATCCTAACTAATATTATAAAAGCGAAAATGAGTGTGTTTGGTTGTTTGTTACCTTTTCTCGCCTAAACCACTGAACTGATCATCCTGAAATTTTGCATATACGTTGTCAGGTGTACATAAACGGACATAGGCTACATTTCATCCCGAAAAAAATTACTGTTCCCGAGGAAAACAATAATAACATTCTTATGATAATAGATGAAGCCACGTGTCTTTCGAATCATGATTGAATTATATTATTACAAGCAGAGTACAACCCGAATTGATTGTCAAATTTTAACGTGAGCGAAGCCGCGGGCAAAAGCTAGTAGTATATATTTTCTTGCATGTAGTAAAAAGCTGTTCTTTTGACGTTACAAACAGACACTTCAATGTTAATTATTTGCATATATTTTGGTCTATAGCACTCTACTAAAGCTATTTAAATTAATTAAAACTATTTATATTCAAATTTACACATTTACAAATTTATTTTCTCAGCGGTTTCGATTGCTATTCAGCAGCCATGTTCACGAGGAAACTGTCTCCCCGTAACATGACTGCTGAAAAATAAACAACGTGCAAATCCGTATAACGTTACTTTATTTCAATGTATAACATGTTATGATAGAATCTAACTAAACCAAAAGGTAGGCAGAGGTACTTTATACCCACAGTTTACCAGCTATTGTTTTTAAATATCACGACCTCGGGGTTATTTTGCCGCTTTCTGGGCACAGTTCTATTATGTGCTGTTTGTGTCAGATACACCTAATAACACTATTACCCTATCCGGGAATACAATCCAATACCAGCACAGCGGTCATGTTTATTACCAGGAGGTATATCGGGGAGAAATTAGGAATATTTTACGCATTCATACTGGCAAGGTAACCACAAACCGCTGCGATTGAATAATCGCAATTGACTAAACAAATGTTCACTCAATTGACATTTGTTAAAATTAACTGGGATCTTTATAAAAATTCAAACAACGAGGCGCTCATAGCCAGTTGCACTCATCGATTAGTAAATGATTAGCAAGGTTAAGCAACGTTGGGTGCGGTCGGTCTATAGATAGGTGACCGCTTAGTGGTATTTCACCTGAGCGTCTCCGTGCTTCGGAGGGTACGTAAAAAGTCGGTCCCGGTTGTTTTCAAATTGACAGCAGTCGTTAAACCATGTCAGAGGCCTACGGGCGGCTTGAACAACTCTTGACAACAGGTTGGCCACTAACCACACGAAAAGAAAAAAAAGAACGGAATATGAAGACCCAGGTGCAAAACAACTAATTATAATCTAATTATTACACAGCAGCAAACTGCAATCCTTGACCATGAATAGCTTAGTTGGCAAAAGACGACATGGTTTCTCGAGGTCACAGGTTCAAGTCCTGCTTTGTGTTGTCTTTGATCTTGTAATTATTGACACTCTACTTTAGCATGAGAAAATGCTTATAAGTTATATCTTAATATAAAAATTATAATTCAAATGTTTATTGTTCCACGATGATCGAACTTTACATAACAAAATTTGACTTACAGATACAGGCAAGATTATTACATACATATGTAACTACCTCATCCATTTTTACACATATATATATACGGAAATACATATTACTTTTATTTATCCAGGTTACGTGTAAATAAACTAGTTAATGTTCTCTATGAAATAGCACTAGACATTCTTGTTTTCAGCTAGAATGTTGTTAGTTAACTGGGATCTGCATCAAAGATCATTCACGTGCCATGACAAATAAGTGCATATCCAAAATTTGAGCATTAGTGTGGGGTCAATGACAATTTCGAGTTGATATCATATAAAGTGGAGTGAGACTCGCATTGAGTGTTTTGCCAGTGTAAGGCAGGGTCGTGGCAGCAATTGCTCCCTTATGTCGCAAGTGATCGTGTGTGCTCAGTGTGTTTGAGACTTCGAACAGTGAGTGGTCATGCCTGTGCTGTTGTTGGCCCTGGCGGCCGTCGCCGCCGTCACCGCGCACGATGTTACCGGTAAAGCTATACACAAATACTTCGTATTTTTATATTGGTCGTTTTCGTACCTATGTATACTAATATTATAAAGCTGAAGAGCGTTTGTTTGTTTGAACGCGCTAATCTCAGCAACTACTGGTTCGAATTGAAAAATTATTTTAGTCTTTTAGTGTTGTGCCCATTTATCGAGGAAGGCTATAGGTTATATAACATCACGCTACAATCAACAGGAGCGGAGCAGCAATAAAAAATGTTCCAAAAACGGGGCAAATTCTCTTATGTGAAGCAGACGAAGATGCGCGGGTCAGCTAGTATTTTTATATATTTATCGTAAAAATATATAAAAATACTAGTAAGTTTTTATATAGTAAGCCAAAATTATGTCATTTTGTAAAATGAGAATGGATATGATGTTAAGAGCGCGTGTATCGAAAAAAAGAAGTTTTCATTATGGTTTTTATACGCAGGAAAAGTATTTTGGTTGCGTATTTTTCGGTCAAACGGTTCGCGTTTTCAGTCTGGTTTCAGAGGATTCTTTTTTTACGTAACACGTTACGAAAATTAAAGTATTGTGTTAGGTTCCACGTACTCTTTGTAATGCTTGGCGTTTAAGTCAGGATGCACTTATCATGGTCCAAAGTAGACACATATTTTGTTTTAAAATTTAGTTTGTGCAAATTAAATGCTCGGAGATATAGCCTTTTTGAAAGTATCATAATACTGCAATTACTTGAAAAGTAAAAACATAATTGCAGTGGATATGCGTGTGGTAATGAAAACAGATAAGTCTTTAAATAATATGAATATTTTGTAACGACTTTTGTAGTGGAAAATACACGCTTTAGAAATCAAAAAGTTTGGTTTTTACTTTTAGCTTTTGCACTATAGGATGGAAAATTCAGAAGAAATTCAAGTGTAACTAAAATCTACTGTCATCAATTGATTTGAATTGGATATGTTGTATAGTTTTTTACATATGACATGATTTCGGTAACACGCAATATTAAGCTTCGATTTTCATAGTCTTTGGGCAATACAAACTTATTAGAGCTGGCTATTAAATGAGGCAAACAATTATAATTACTAGCGGTCGCCTAGTGCTCAAAATTCGACCAAAGTTTGCTTGTAAGATATTGCTGATATATGTCATTATATATTGATATATGTAACCATAGTTACGCGCTTCGACTGCGTGTGTCAAATGCATGGTTGCGTGCGTGTATTGTTTTTTCATTAATTTAACGTATTTCTAATGCATATTTTATATAAAATTAGGATTCGCCCTCCTTCTCCATATAAACTTTGACTGTGCCAAATGTCATACTCCTCCGTCCGCGCAATTTTCGTAAAAAGGGTACAAAGTTTTTGCTTCACGTATTAATATATAGGTAGATATTGCAGTTTTGTATTAACCAGCTTTGAATTTTTTCGTCAACGTTCATCTTGACTATGAAACCTTCACCGCGTGGTCGGACATGCAATTGATTGCATTTTACACTTGTAGAATAAAGAAATCATGTAATCATTTGAAATATTAGGATGTTATAAAATTATTCTGTGTGTAATAGATTGGGATACAAAGCCCAGTCCGATATATATAATACTATTGACTATATATACAATTTACATAAGTATATAGGTACGTAGTCTTATGCTTATATTCCCGAAGGGGGCAGAGATATACATTCAAATTTTTCCAGTTACTATAGGTTTCACATAATACGGGTGAGACTATTGCTGTTTATGTCGGCCTCGATGGCGTAGTGGTTAGTATAATCGACTGCAACGCCTGAGGTCGCGGGTTCGATTCACGCACAAGTCAAACATTTGTGCGCATGAACATAGATGTTTGTCTTGGTCTGGGTATTTCTATGTATAATATGTATGTATTTACAAAAAAAAAAGTATATAAGTATGTTTATCCATTGTCTAGTACCCATAGTACAAGCTCTGCTTAGTTTGGGCTAGATGGTGTTGTGTTGTGTGTATGTGGTAGAATATTATATTATTATATTATTGATCACAGTTCCACACTCTGCTGCTATTGTGAATTTCTTTGCTCGACCCGGGAATCGAAGCCAAGTCTTCATGCACGCTGCGCCAGTTAGGCAGTTCCACAATTCATTATTTTTATTCGTATTGAATCGGAAGTCTACCGTCGCGTGGATTTTAGAGAGATTGTTCGATAATAAAATTGACCAGTTGAATAATTTTATTTTAATGATTGCAATTTAATTTTTGCCTACACCGTTTATAACACCTAATCGTTATTGTTGAATATTTATTTATTGAGGTTGACCTTTTTTGTGGCATTTGACTGTCGTTGGATAATTTTTTTATAAGCAGATCAAAATAAAATTGCGTAAGTTTATTCAGTAATTGCAAATAATTTTAAAACTTCAACTTTTTATATTATACTAGATTTCGCTTGCGGCTTCGCTCGCGTTCATCCGTCAATAAGTTTCTATCTCCCGGAAACAGTACTTTTCTGGATGAAAGGGGAAACCCTATGTCCTTTACAGCTTCTTTGCAAAATAACTGAATGGAACAGTCGCAAGAGGAAAACCTAGGCGAACGTTTCTCGATCAGATCGGAGGCGTTCTGGACAAAGGCCAGGTTAAGAGCTCCTTGAACCGACGCGCGTGTATGAGGAATGTGATGAAAGTGAATGAAGCCAGAGAAGTATCGTAGTAAGTATCGAGAGAAATGTGTTAGGATCGTAGCAAATGGAAATCCGTATTCTCTGCCTATCCCTCTAGGAAACAGGCGTGAATCTATGTATGTATGTATGTATGCAAAATAACTCTAATTTCATGATCATCGGTCGAGTAATTAAGGCGTGAAAGTGTAACAAATAAACTCACAATCGCATTTGTAATTTTAGTTAGGATTAGATTAAGGTTTTTAGTCTCGCAAACTCTACATGAACGTTTACTGGAGTAAAGAATGCTATGAGCTTATCCAGCACATGGTTTATCAGTTTGCTAAAATTTATACAAATCTGTTCAACGCTTTGATTGAATAGCAAACATCAAAACAACTACGTATACTTACTCTAAATGTATAATAGTAGTAGGTTCTAATGTATATGATTAATACCTTAGGAATAAACTTCCTTTTTAAATATGGCGGGCATAAAGTTTATATAGAGAAGTACAGAAAAATTCAATATTTTCAATTTACAATTTACAATGTTATATAACCATTAAATTTGAAAAACTTATACATAAAAAAGCTAACAACACAAAAGAAAAGAAAAAGAAAAATACATAAATTTCACTACCACATGCAATAGCGTAAGATATATACCTATCTCTTCTTCTTCTCTCTAGCCTTTATTATTCCCAAGTCACTTGGGGTCGGCTTTCTAGTCTAACTGGATTTGACTGGATATCAGTTTTTACACGGAGCGACTGCCATCTGACCTCCGCAACCCGAAGGCTAACGATACCCTAAGGCTAGACCAGTGTTAGGATATTAGAGGGCACTGACTTCCCAATAACGACTGCAATGTTCATGCCAGCCGGGACCGACGGCTTAACGTGCTCTCCGAGGCACGGATAAGATATATACCTATAGTATAATATAATTATGTTTATTATTATTACTAGGTAGTAGACTACCTCTAAAATATCTTATCTTATCTTATCTTATGTGGGGGCCAGTCAGTGCAGACCGGCGACACTTCGACCCAGTGGGATCGTTTGTGTCGACACTCTCCCAATAACGACTGCCATAGATGTTCATGGCAACCGGGACCGACGGCTTAACGTGCTCTCCGAGGCACGGAGCAGGCGATAATTGTCAATCAATACGCACATAATTTCGAAAAGTCATATAACTTCCGAAAGTCAGAGGTGCGCGACGTGGGTTTGAACCTGAGACCCTCTGCATTGCAGTCTGTTGGTCTCCCCACTGAGCTATCGCTGCTCTTACCTCTAAAATAACAAATATAGTAAAAGCCAATAAAATTCCAATGTAGTATTTAAACGTTTGAAGGTAGAATTTATGACTAATATATAATTGACACCGTATCGGTTGAAAAACCGAAATTTCAATGTCAGTGTGTTTGAAACGTTTTCCTCATTTATCTCCAAAATTGGCGTATAACATCGAGAATGCTCCATTTAGTAAGGTGAAGTACGGACAGTTATTTACTGTCAAGGCCTGTTATACAAGCGAATCGTATATCAGATTTAAAAGCCTTTAAAAGTTCGAACACAATCATTAACATCGTATCACTTCATTACATATTATAAAATAAAGTCCCCTGACGCGTCTGTCTGTCTGTTTGCGAAAACTACTAAAAACTACTGAACGCATTTTCATGTGGTTTTCACCAATAGACAAAGTGATTCATGAGGAAGGTTTAGGTGTCCAATTTGTTAAGGTTACCCATACGTAGTCGGGGCTGGTCGCTAGTACGTTTATAAAGGGCTCAGAGAGCAGGTAGTGCTTCTAAAAGGTAGGGTACGGCGGAATCTCCACTTATTATAGAACTTATGATGCCGTATGATAGCAGATGTCGTGTATCTAATGAACTTGTTATCTGGCAAAATCGATTTTATAGGCTTACTTTCCAAAATTAATTTTAACGTACCTACAAAAAGCACGAGACGATATAAGCCTATTCACATGCCTTTAGTATCCACAAAAAACAGACAGAATACATTTCTCTGGCGAGCGGTTGATACTTTAAACGAACAAGCAAGTTCAACATTGACGTTTTTAATACTCAACCGGATGCAGTGAAGCGCATGCTCAGTCTTGATTTTTTTACAAGGTTTAATGCTAATTAATTTTACTTTATTTGTTATATTATGTTAGATGTTTAAGTGATAAAATAGTTGCTGTCCACGCATTGTTATTTAAGAGTTAGTCGTGGAGAACTATCATTGGCTCTCTATTGCATTTTTTTTTCACTACTATGAATTTCAAAGCTGTTGGTTTTTCTAATACATAAATAAATAAATAAACTTGACTCAAGCCTAAGCAATCCGACGGGGAACTACTTTGCCGAGGATCAATCTACCAAAGATTACGCCTCCTTAGTACGAACAACCATTTCGGTAATAGGTAACCAAAGTACGTGAACTGAAAATTACGGTGTATCCAAATCGCTGATTTCAGCATGAATGTGCCGGCTCGACCGGGGAAGGACTACCCTCTCACAGAATATCGACGTGAAATACCAGTATTCCTACTGTTGTGTTTTGTTTCGGTGAGTGAGAGCGCCAGAGGCCCAATCACCCCTTTTCCCCCATCCCGCTCCTTCTCCTTCCCACTTCCTTTCCTAAAGGCTCGGCAACGCGCAAGTGATGCTTCTGGTGTCGCAGGCGTCTATAGGCTACGGTGACCACTTACCATCAGGTATGCTTGTTTGCCACCTTAGAAGCATAAAAAAAAGACGATCGAATTTTGGAGTCCCCATCGTGCTATGCCATTCGGCCGTTCCCGGGAGAGCTTATACCGCCACTAGCCATAACGTCATAAAAATTAAGGGCAAGAATCACAACCCTGACCGTTCGTGACTATTAACTATAAAACCTTCGTGACTATTAAGTATAAATTGGGGAAGTACATAGTACTACAAGGAATTATCCTTGTTTTGTTAATGCGTTAAGTTAGAGTTCCAAGTATACAGACACAACCTTAGCGTAATATGTTGTAGTTTTTTAGCTGCCTTTATCTGCTTGTCTTCTTTAAATACTTACCGCAGAACAGAACACTAGTAAAAAGAAATAAATCCATGTAGCGAACTTAATTTCGTCAAACTTAAATACATAGATTCACGCCATCTCTATACTAAATATTCAGTCTGATCAGATTCTTTCATCAGATTCAGTCTACGTACTACTCTTGAAATAGAACAACCCTATAACTTTTGCTCGACACGGACGTCGAACCCGAGACATCGACCGCAAACGTATATTACGGGACCAATGAGGCAATTGTAAACAACTACCATTGCTTATATCTGTTTTGTGTGACTATTGTAAAGAATTTTTTCGCCATTAAAAACATTCTGGAAAACCGTAGTCTATGTTAGAATTTGTCTAAACTTTTGCCTAGCTTTATTCAGTAGGTAATAAAGTATAGTTAAGTTCAGTAAAGTTGCTAACTTTTACATGAAGTACAGCTAGCCTTAGAATAGGTCTTTCTTCTTTTTCGTGTGGTTAGTGGCCAACCTGTTGTCAAGAATTGTTCAAGCCGCCTGTAGGCCTCTGACATGGCTTAACGACTGCTGTAAATTTGACAACAACCGGGACCGACTTTTTACGTGCCCTCCGAAGCACGAAGACGCTCAGATGAAATAACACTAAGCGATCACCCATCTATAGACTGACCGCACTCAACGTTGCTTAACCTCGCTAATCGTTTATCGATCAGTGAGTGCAACTGGCTATTAGCGCTAGAATAGGTAAATGCAGATCATACATCTGTCGCATAGAAAATGATCAAATTGCATGCAACTTGCCGGTGATAAAGTGGCAACCACCACTTAAACCACTCAATCAGTTGAATCATCGGCATCTAAAGGTGTCATCTGAGTGGCTTTTAATATAATAGCACCTGTTACTAGTTATAACTGTTTGGTATAATGAGATTACCCCATATGTGTGTTTATATTAATCGTTGTAATGTTTCCTGTTATAAACATGTTTAAAACCTTCTCTAGATGCGTTATATAGAATTTAATAACCAGTAATGTTCTTTTTGATGGTTTGTAATACGTTAATAAACCGTCCTGTACCATTAGTGTTCATTCTTTAGTAATTAGTATTATTAACAGTAATGGAACAATGACTGACCCCTGTGGCACGCCTACGTAATGAAAGGTTTCGCTCTGGCAACTAGATTAATATTGACAAACAAGATTCACATTAATCTCTCAACCAACGCTAGGAAGCCGACATCCGAGCTTGACCAGACTATTTAAAACGTAAATTTGGTTATGATAGTCTTCTTTAATTTATTTTTTGTATTTTCGTATTTTTGATAACTGGGTTGGTAAAGAGTAACCTCAACAAGTGACACAGTAAGTAAATAAAATAATATAAAATTGATTTGTATTGTTAATAAACATTTGGCAATTTAAAAGAGTGGCCATGACTTTCTTACCTGCTTCTTCTCATGAAAGCTCTACTCCTCCAATAGGCATTTTCAAAGCAAAGTTCCTTTTATTTATTTTTATTAATATTGCAGTTAATTGACGTATCCAAGAATTGTTTACACATTTTCATGGAAAAAATATCTTTGACTTTAACTTTGAAATAAAGAACATAGGAATATATCACAGAATGAATGGATAGGAACTTTTATCACAGAATGATTGTAATGTTGTGGATCTTTCGAAAATGATTCTACATTTATACGATTTTATGATGTGACGATGATGATGTAATCAAAAGCATTACAGAATTCGATAATGATAAATATATATTTATTTGATAAAATAGGTGTGAATTATACATGCATAGGTATTGAGGGTTGAGTAATTTCAATTACGATATGTACGAGCATGTATATGTCACTAGATAATTAATATATAAATTTTGCTACAGGAAGCAAATAGGCGCTATTTAAACTGGAAAGTACATACAAATAAACAGAGCTTTGTTTTTATCTGTAATACCGACATAATTTGTTAATTTGGAAACCGTTTTATATTGACTACATTTTACCAAGAAATGTAAAAGCTTTAGATTGTAAAATAAAAAGAAATATAGATTTTATTAACCCTAGTGACTGGTAAAATAGGTATTCCAATATTTTGAGCACCAGTCTCTGACAAAAGTCTTGTTCTATTTAGATTATATTAAGCACCAATATTGTACAGATATTTGTGATAAGGCAATTAATATTATTAATTATAATAATAATAATAATAATAATATTTTACCACATACACACAACACCATCTAGCCCAAACTAAGCAGAGCTTGTACTATGAGTACTAGACAATGGATAAACATACATATATTGCTTTTTTTTTGTAAATACATACATATTATACATAGAAACACCCAGACCAAGACAAACATCCATGTTTATGCACACAAATGTTTGACTTGTGCGGAAATCGAACCCGCGACCTCAGGCGAGGCAGTCGGTTACACTAACCACTACGCCATCGAGGTAGTTCTGAAACCTAGTCCTTACGGTAGTTTTTGAGTTGATTCATTACAAAAATAAATCTTATTTCTCTTTATAATATTAGTATAGAATTATAGATATACACTTTGATTTTGTTTATATGTACTTTTTTGTTTAAATATGTTTATATGTATTGACAAGCTCTATGTACAGTTTTACTTTTTTTATATTAGTAGATACTAGCTTTTGTCCGCGGCTTCGCTCACGTAAAAGAAGGTTAGTTTATGTTAGTAACAGTACGTTCTTTTCCAATAAAATATAGCCTATGTTACTCAGTGATAATATAGCTTTTTAAGAAAGAAAGAATTTTTAAAACCGTTTGAGAAGTTTTTGAGTTAAATTGTTACAAACAAATATACAAACATAAAATCAAATCTTTTCTCTTTATAATATTGTTATAGATTATAGATGTCCCTAAAGATAAAACTGTTCAGTACCCTTTTCGCCTGTGTTTGTCAACTAAAGTTTAGTAATAATATATATGTAATATTATATTAAGGTATGTTATACAATGAACGAATTTATAAGAGTAGAAAATATCAGATATTTTTCCTCAAATCTCCAAGAATAATAAAATTATGGTCGAATTTTGACAACTGTGTGAATACTTAATTTATATTTATGTATATAATTCATTGCTATATAACTTAACATACTTCTATATTCGAGAAATTGCGTAGTACAATATTGTAAGTATTTGAATCAGAATAAGTACTTATTAATACTTTGTGATAAAAATTCGAATATGTTAATTCGAATTTAGTTGTGAGGTACATACTTACCACCATCTTTTTTGTAAATTATTTAATTTAAGAATTGTATGTATCTGTTTGTTTTCCCAAAATAAATAAATAAATATCTTTATATAAATATCTTTTTGCATCGCTTTGCGTAAAAATCTGATAAGCGGATTCATCACAATATCGATTCTATCGATCTATACATAAATGTCCATGACATGACTATAGCGCATCATTGTCACGATTAAAACAAATCCAATTATGTAACCCGAAGAATCGAATTTAGTGGAAGGTCATTGAGCTGGGCAGGGTCAAGGGTAAATGTTCGCCAAACAAACACAGCTGTCCTTTGTATTTGAACGTATGTAAATGCCCACGCTTATGACGTATATATACAAAATAGTGAATCATTAATACGTAAAAAGCCATTATATTATATGGCTAGTATATATTATATGGCTAGTATATATTATAAGGCTAGTGTGAAGGGAATAGTCCCAAGAGGAAAACCTAAGCGAACGTTTCTCGATCAGGTCGGAAGGCGTTCTGGACATAGGCCAGGTTAAGAGCACCTTGAACCGACGGGTGTGTATGAGGAAAGTGAATGAAGCCAGAGAAGTGTGTCAGGATTGTAGCAAATGGTAATCCGTAGTCTCTGCCAACCCCTCTGGGAAACAGGCGTGAATCTATGTATGTATGTATGTTATTATTTGAATATTTCCTCGTTTGTACTTCCGTGCTTAAGTTTGCGTTATATGTTTACATAATGCATGATGTAAATAAATAAATAAATAAAAAAAAAAATAATAATATGTAGGTACTATTATAAATTATAAGATCTCAAGTTCAATTCACGGGTCGGGCAAATTCTTTAAAATTCTTAGAAGCAACACATAGTCTTTCAATGTGCCCCGTAGACGGTAATATGCAATATTAGGTAAGACCAAAATGTTGGATAATCACAGCAATATTACACACACCTTAGATTACTCCTTCAGATTCCTAAAATTTACTAAAACATTATCTTCTTTCTTTTTCTTCTTTTCGTGTGGTTAGTGGCCAACCTGTTGTCAAGAGTTGTTCAAGCCGCCCGTAGGCCTCTGACATGGCTTAACGACTGCTGTCAATTTGACAACAACCGGGACCGACATTTTACGTGCCCTCCGAAGCACGGAGACGCTCAGATGAAATACCACTAAGCGGTCACACATCTATAGACTGACCGTACCCAACGTCGCTTAGCCTCGATAATCGTTTACCGATAAGTGAGTACAACTGGCTATTATAATATTAGTTACATTTCAGTTAAATTAATGAAAAAAGTGTGTGTTTGAAATACAAAATTAGTGTCAAAATATTAAAAAGCATGAAAAGGGGTCATAACGTTGTTTAAAAAGACATATATATAATGCATAGTTTACAATCGTATATTCATTTAGTTATTAATTACAAGGCGTAAAACATATTAAACTGTTGCGTTAGTTCGTGATGCTCGCGTTTAACGCTAGGTACACACTGTTATGTACCTTACTAATATTATAAATTCGAAAGTAACTCTGTCTGCCTATCTGTCTGTCTGTCTGTCTGTCTGTTACCTTTTCACGGCTAAACCACTCAACCGATTTAGATGAAATTTGGTAAATATATAGTTTAAAACCTGGGGAAGGACATAGGCTACTTTTTATTGATGTAGGTACCACGCGGGCGGAGCCGCGCACAAAAGCTAGTATTAGATAAATAAACATCTTTCTTGCTTGTGCCCGCAGTATGACAATAGTGAAGACAATAATTCCATGACCCGTTAATAATTGTTATAGTGACGCAAAAAATATGTGTGGCCTGACCTTGACCTAAGTTTTGGTACATTATAATAAATTTTAATTAATGAAAATGTATCGTAGCGCATGGCATTCAGCTAGTCAACTTTATAATACACACATTCTACGGTTATTTTATTTGATAGCAGACATTACACCCACATTTCATGGTAATGGTTTAAAGTAGAAAGCCCACGATATAATAGGCTTTCATATTATCGTCTACTGACACAATACTAGACTCCGTACTAATACTGAGGAATCCTGAAATCAAACAAGAGCCTTCATGCTCTAAAACAGCGTTACCGAGGCAACTATAATAAAATACATTCAAATATTATTTAATAAGTAGGTTCATGTGTACGAAGGTTTAGATCATATAATTAGTTTTTGTCCTTGACCTCCTTCGTATACTCTCAGTCTCAATATTTGGGCAATACCGTATTAAACGCTAGTATCATTCACTCGCTTGCTTTGATATTTTTAGATGACCGTGTGCGGACATTCACTTTCATCGTTCGATTGAGAGGTTCATGGCCTTTTTTATTGTATGTTTTACTAAACTTTGCCCGCGGCTCTGCTCTCTGCTTAAATGTAGGTTATGAAAATTTTCTGTGCCTCGGAACAGTACTTTTTCTTGGATGAAAGGTACGCTTTGTCTTTTTCTGTTCATCTGACAACATGTATCGACATTTTATGATGATCAGTCATACGCCCTTCATGTAGTCGATATTTGAAAACGTTAGTGAAAGAGTCGGCGTTCCGTATAGTATAATGTATCTTATAAATATACACTGCGGCCGTGAGAAAAAGGGCCACGTCTTATCAAAACAAGCCGAAAAAAATAAAACATATATGAAGTATTTAAAAATTCGTTCCAATGAAACAGGAAAAGGTTGTTGTATTATATGTAGAGGCAGATATTATCACAGTCTGGTCTCGGGCTCAAAACACGGGTTGGACCAATTTTTTAAACGTTATTGGGTTTTTCTTACAAGATATTCTGGACTGGGTAGTTGGAAATACTACACATGTCCGTAGCCCGACAATATACACTACCTAATATTAAAACAATAGGCATACGCCTCTCTTTCTTTAGATGGCAGTACAAATAAGTGAATTTATTTGTGTGTAACGTACATATTAAATAACATTCGCGTAAAATGAAGACAATATTATGTACATATTAAAATCAATATAAATAGCTTTCTCATTCATACTAAAGAACATAACCCATCATCTTATATCTCTTTATAACTGCTCCTATAGGTATGGTATGGCATGTGGTGTGACGCTGAAAGATAGAATAAGGAATAGTGTGATTAGAGAGAGATGCGGCATGAAAGTGGATATAGTGACAACAATAGAAAAGGGTATGTTAAGCTGGTTTGGACATGTAGAAAGAATGGACGAGAAAAGAATGACTAAGAAAGTTTATAAGGCTAGTGTGAATGGAACAGGCGGACCTAGGCGAACGTTTCTTGATCAGATTGGGGACGTTCTGGATATAGGCCAGGTTAAGAGCATCTTAAACCGCCGAGCGTGTATGAGGAATGTGATGAAAGTGAAGGAAGCCAGAGAAGTGTGTCAGGATCGTAGCAAATGGAAATTCACAGTCTCTGCCTACCCCTCTGGGAAACAGGCGTGAACATAACATTTAAGGAGCATATTACTGCAACATTGTCCCGGGTGAGAAAACTTATCCATGTTATGAAACTCCTAAGGGACGTGGCGGATATTAACCTTATAAAAACGATTTACTTCTCTGTGCCAATCCGTTCTGTCATATTGTATTCTTGCCTAGGGAGGGGCTGCCACTAATCATCTGATTAGTCTTGAAAGAGCCCAAAGAGCAGTCTTAAAGACCATCCTAAGAAAACCATTTCGCTACCCTACTGCAGTCCTCTACAGTGACTTTCAGGTCCTAAGCATCAGGCGTTTGTTTATCCTAAGGTCCGCCTTAGAGTACCACCGTGAGATCCCAACCATCCCCGACATTAATCGTATTTTAACCAAGCGAGTTATTCTTATCCCGGTTCCTCGAGTTAAAACGTCATTCGCCCAACGCTTCAATTATTTTATGAAACCATTCATTTACAATAAAATTAATAAAGTTTATAACATTATAGATCTAAATAATTATCAAGTTAAAAAAAAATTAACAATGCAATTGCTGAACTGGTCCTACCAATACTCGGAAGAATTCTTACAAATAATAAAATGACAATCTCTTTTAACTGTGTTAACTTTATAATAATTCGTAAAACAATTTTACTTCTATTTCTGTATCTGTATTACCTGTGTTTAGATTATAAGTACTTAGAATTGCGTACCAATCTTAAATTTTGTTAATTCTCTTGTAAAACCTCCCACGAGACAGGCCTAGCCTAGTGTGGAAGGTTTTTGTCTACTGTATACACACATTTTCCTTGGCAATAAATGATTTATTATTATTATTATTATTATTATATGTATGTACGTATTATAGATATACTCCTAAATTCGTCGCGGGTGCCAAGGCAGTTTTGACTTTACGAGTATCAAAAGTCGGCATTTTCCATAGTCACCAATAGATACTCTGAAGGAAGTGCGGGTGGAATTAATCCTATAAAAAATATTACAACCGATGCAAGTTCATCGAAACGTCGGGATATAAATAATGTTTATAACTTAAATTACTTATCAACGCGATTAAGACCCGTTGGGTAAATATTATTAAGTAGGTATTAATACCTTTCTGTCAGGGCTGCAGGTTGAATGCGCAAGCGATCCCTGCGGCCCGGCCATAGATTGAGAGAAGCAACACCGTGGTAGGTTTAGTCGGTAAGACAGGATGTCATCATCTTTGCCCGGGTGAGCACGACATGACCCCTCCACCACCCGGCGGAAAGTTTCATGCATTCCCACAAGTTAAAATAAAGGTATTGAACCTTAAATTACAACACGATTGAAACCTTTTTTGTAAATTAATGTGTACATATATTATGTGTACATATCGCGACAATCTAAAAACCTTTATAATTAGCATTGCAACCACAGCAAAGATATATTTTTAGAACTGGTTGGAAAATTCCTTTCGTTTATTTCCAAGATTTAAGTACTGACATGCATTGGGATCCGGTTCGCAGGGCTATTATTTAAAAGGGTCGGTCTTGTGCGTCACTCGACGTTATTTTAGTACAAAATGGCCACCTTAGGATTAAGGTTGATATATTTTATTATTGAAATAATATAACCTATACTTACCTAACTTTATAAAAAATATTAATTTCGCTAATGAGTGCAACTCAGGTAATTTGTGTCCATTAACATATCTGCTCTTGAGAGGAAACCACGACTCGGAAAACGTAGTGTAGGACGCCCTTCGACCAGGTGGGATGACGATCTGCGAGAGACTGCAGGCAGGTGCTGGATGCGGCAAGCTGAAGACAGGGCGCTATGGCGCTCTTTGGGGGAGGGCTATGTTCAGCAGTGGACTATTATAGCCTGATGATGATGATGATGATGATGAATAAATCTGGAACTATATATTACAGACAGCCTCAGTGGTGCAGGGGTTGTGCGACTGATATATTTTGAGTAGCACCACGTATACATGGTACAGTCAGCAACATTAATCGATACACACACGACGTGCGTGATTTCGATTGCCCCTATTTTATACAAGTAATAATTAAAAGATATGTAGTTAGTTAACCTATTAAGTCGCAGCGGCACACCGGCTACCAGATCTATTGTAGATTTTCAATGATTTCTGGCATTCCAAGAACTGACAGGTTAATATAATCACATTTAAAAAATACAGAATAATGATTTATACAATCCTTTAAAACATGTGTTTAATATTCAGCTACTTATGTTGCTGCCTGTACCTAAAATCTTTGCTGAGGAAGTGAACATATAATAAGTGCTTGCTATGTCTAGAATAATGTATTCTAAATTGCCTCCTATTGTTTATTCCAGATGAAGTTTATGCGAAGTTCCCGCGGCTGTATCACTTAGATGACTACAACAGCTGCCTGTCTCAGTCCGACGGGCTGTACTGCCTCGGGACCTTTGACATCACGCCGCTAAAGGAACCTGATCACGTCTACAATACGATTAAGGTTAGTTATAGTTGACACGTATTCGTTTCATTTTTGAAGATATATTGATTGTAGGGACACTTGCCCCATGAATATGGGCTGCTGAAAAGCAACCGAAACGTCAGGGGAATGTGTAAACTTAAATATAAATAGTTTGATTACTTTTAATCATTTAATTAGCTTAAAAAGTATTAAAGTTTATTAGTAGTATTATAGTTTCAATATTATGTAATAAAGTGTTAAATAAATAAACAACGCGATAAAATCCACATAAAGCAGTTTAATTTTACCGTTAAAGGACTAGTTTCTTTCTTTCTTATTTAAAAATGACGACTCCCGCTCTTGGAAAAATTCCTTTGTCGCGGAGCACTTTACAGACATTCAAACAACGGACACAAAGTACACACAGACTCGGAACAACCATTTGTGGATCACACAAAGTTTTGTCCCGCGTGGGATTCGAACCCACAACACTCAGCGCAGTGGCAGTGACGAGGCGAGCACTTAAACCACTAGGCCATCTGTGAAAAAGTTAGTTTTAGTAGTTAAAGTTTTATATACTTAGTCTGAGGCGTGATATATATAAATAGTGTCACGCGGCAATCGCCTTCCCACAGAGTTATGTCGTATTAAACAAGGTCATTTACATACATACATAGATTCACGCCTGTTTCCCAGAGGGGTAGGGATTTCCATTTGCTACGATCCTGACACACTTCTCTGGCTTTATTCACTTTCATCACATTCCTCATACACGCTCGTCGGTTCAAGGAGCTCTTAACCTGGCCTTAGTCCAGAACGCCTCCGATCTGATCGAGAAACGTTCGCCTAGGTTTTCCTCTTGCGACTGTTCCATTCACACTAGCCTTATAAACTTTCTTAGTCAGTCTTTCCTCGTCCATTCTTTCTATATGTCCAAACCAGGACATGTACCCTAGGTTCTTAAAAAATAGTAATAACCTTTTACCAGTGACCTATTTATACCTCACTTAACGACTTTCCATAATTCTTTACTTAATTTATTTTAATGACATAATTAAATAATTAACATAATATATAGATACACAAATAATTTATAAACAAAAGAGAAAATAGAACAACAAAATTAAAATGCGTCATAATATTCCTCCACATCGTCGTCAATTGGCAACGCCAGAAGACTGGCAGCATTGCCACGTTGAATGGCAATACTTATTTTTTGTGCAAAGAAAATACCAGCCTTCTGGTCACGCGAATCGTCGATCAGCCGCTTAGCTATGTCTCTATAAACAGACCTAGCACTTGAACCCCATGACATGACCCCAGCGTTTCCACACCAAATGGCTCAAATATGTATTCACCAATAAGGTTTTGATATTTGCGCCGTTTGAACGTCTCCGCTGATGCAGCAGCAGCACCAGCACAACCCGCTGTGCTAGAAAGATGTGATACCAAAGGCCTACCCATTTCACATGGCGGTAATGACATACCAACATTTATTTTATACATCCATACTAATATTGAAATTAGTTGCTCTAATCGCACGATTAAGACTTAAGATTATATACAGTCGCAAAAGACAGCAGCGGTGAAAACCAACAACTTTTCAAACATTTATTTTCTACTAGATTTTGCCCGCGGCTTCGCTCGCGTTAATTTAGAATTTGACAATCAATTCGGGTTGTACTCTGCTTGTAATAATATAATTCAATCATGATTCGAAAGACACGTGGCGCCATCTATTATCATAAAAACGTGTTTGTAATTTTTTTCGGGATGAAAGGTAGCCTATGTCCGTTTCTGTACACCTGACAACGTATATGCAAAATTTCAGGATGATCGGTTCAGTGGTTTAGGCGTGAAAAGGTAACAAAAAAAACTAATTTTCGCTTTTATAATATTAGTTAGGATTAGGATAGGATATGAAAAAGACGAAATCGATTGTATAATGAGCGAATTAATAGCCGAACAATAAATTAATTTCTAATATCAACTTATTAATTAATATATTACTACATATTTATAAAACAAAGTCTCCGCCGCGTTTGTTTGTCTGTCTGTTCGCTATAAACTCAAAAACTACTGAACGGATTGCAGTTTTCACCAATAGACAGAATTATTAATGAAGAAGGTTTAGATGCATTATTCAGATGTATTGACAAAATGTAGGTTAACGCGACCGAAGTGCAGGCAAAATCTAGTTCTAAATATAATGACTGCAATTAAAAAAGGGGTTCAATATAATGACCATCAAAAATACTAATTGCGCAGTAAAATATGCTTACTAAAATATATCATATCGAGCACCATACGCCTCAAATCAATACATTCCGTCTCGGAAGGGTTAGGTTATGTTAGGTTCCTTCTTAAACCCACCCAAAAATAGGGGCTCCGTCGCTAATTTTGATCTTTTTTAATATTTAATATATTTTAATATATATTTTTTAATAATATTTGACTGTTATATTTTACTATATGGGTCATAATCAAAAAGGGCGAAAAAAATGTTATCACTGAATTTCTCCAAATTTATGAGACTTAGTAAATATATTTTTAATTTGGGTACGGATTCGGCGTTAACCTATATTCACAATAAAGAACATTCAATTTATTTTAATTAAATATCTATTTTTTATGCACACAGTATAATAAAGTACCCTTCTGTGGTCTTGTTACTACTAAGAGTTCGGAGCTTTGCATGTATATTAAAAATAAAATACGCTTCCTGGCATAGTTAGACTGTTAATAATATAATCACTAATATATTGAGCTTTTATGTTCTTGGCATTAAAATAAATAATCTTACTAATTTGTAATAAAAAAACAGATTAAACAATTCGTTACTGAATATGTATCCATTCTGTGGACCCAAAATACCCGACACTAAAAATCGATTTCACAAATTACTAGTCGATTATTTTTATTTTTACACTGGCAATTTTATGTAGCTGTCACTTGTCATTGTGCCGGCGTGAAGTGAATGGTGCATGAGTTTTAAAGAACCGAAAAATTGTTTTCTCCAAGTTTTCGTCAAAGATCGTGTGTCTTTCCTTGCTTTCAAATATTTTGGTAAGTAAGCACTTAATTTTTACGAAAAGCTCTGTTCTATTGAGTCAAATGAACTTTTTTACGAATTTTACATTGTTGTTTTTCTAACCTAAAATATTATGACTTTATTTTGGATTTTATACAAGACAGTCCCTTCTGTGGAATTCTTTTCTGTGTTTCTGTGTCCACTGAAGGGACGTCGGTCAACAGAATGGATAATAATGACATTTCCTTGCTAGTGGTTATGCTTGTGTTTTTTTATAATCTCTTTATAAACCTATTGCCGATTTTACTTACGTTAGTCGGTTTTGGTTTTTTATGAACTTTTTTAAACTGGCCCATAAGGGTGCAACTTTAGACCTGAAAACTTGAGAAAAGGCTATGTGGATTGATTTAAAGTGCCTTTATGCTACAAAATGACTATACTTTTAGATTGTTTGTTTATATGTGCCTTTGGGCTGGTTTTTGCTTTTTGGTTTCGGACGCATATATTGCATGTAGCTTATTTTGTTTTAGCAAACATGCCTCCAAGAAAAAAAATGACAGAGGAAGAAAAAAGGAGAAGACGCCGCGAACAGAAAAAACAAAGTATGCGCCGTGCTCGGGCAAGATTGAATGACGCAGTGATTGAAGAAAGAAGAAGAAAAGACCGAGAAAGATATCATAAAAAGAAGGAGGAAGGATTAGTTAAAACTATTGATCAGTACACACCGCGTCAATAGCGCCAAATCCGAAAGATGTGGCGAGATAAAGCAAGAAAACGTCGTGAGGATATGAAGCAGAAAGAGCAATTAACAAACTGTAGCACACCGACTACCTCTGTGTCGTCCTATTCTCGAGTTGCATCAGGCACAACAGTGATTGCCCGTAATAAGCGTAAACTAAAAGCTGAGAATCTTTACCTTAAGAAGAGGTTAACAATTCTAGAGTCTAAGTTAGCCAAATACAAAATGCGCCTAGGAAGGGCAGCAAAAAAAATCTGTAATAACAGTAAACAGGTTACTACGTTGGCCAGTAAATCAAAGGAATCATCAATTAAAAATAAAATACATGATTTTTTACAAGAAGATGAGTATAGCAGACTGACAGCGGGAAAAAAAGAAACTATTACTCGCAATAAGAAAAAAATGCAAATACGTCTCCTTAATGACTCCTTGCTAAATTTACACAAAATATTTATGAGTAAAACAGGAATTAAATTGTCCTATCAAACATTTAGGCGAAATCGCCCTTTTTGGGTTATATTCCCAAAAGTCTTATCAAGAGATACTTGTCTGTGTTCAGTACATACTAACAATAATTTAATTGTCCATGCGCTACGTAATTCAAAAATAATTTTGCAAAATACTGCTACTGAAGTTGCTAAGAGTTTATGTTGCGATAATGTCCTAAGAGTTAACTGTTTAGAAAGAAAATGTCAAATTTGTTCTGAGAAAACTCTCCAACTAAATAACTTCAATAAGAATGACTCAATCTGCTATAGTAGATGGATCACAAAAACGGTTACTACTGTTGTTAAAGGACATGAAAAAACTTGCAAAAAGACGGTTAAAGAAACAGTAAGTACAAAAAATCAGGTACTGGTGAATCTTCTGTTTTCTAATATTCCTATTTTTATGCAGCATTGTGCCAACATAATTAACCAGTCAAAGGCAATTCGTTTCATTAAAGAAAATTTGACACCCTCGGACGGTCTTTTACACATTGATTTTTCTGAAAATTATATGTGTAAATATGCAGCTGAAATTCAATCTGCTCATTTTGGTGGTTCGAAACCACAGATAAGCTTACACACAAGTGTTTACTATTATACTCATTCTGATCCGCCAAACAACTTAGTGAATCCAATCTCAATGTGTACATTATCCGAAAACCTAAGACATGATCCCGTCTTAATTTGCACTCATTTAAAACCAATTTTACTGAAAATTAAAGAATTGTCACCGAATATTACACATTTTCATATATTAAGCGATGGGCCAACCACGCAATACCGAAATAAAACTATGTTTTATTTAATCGTTAACTATTTAAGTAAACTTTTAAATGTTGAGACTATAACATGGCATTATAGCGAAGCAGGCCATGGTAAAGGAGCTCCCGATGGTGTGGGAGGTTGCATAAAGCGTACCTGTGACCAGTCAGTTGCAGCTGGGTCCGATATATCGGATTTTAATGCTTTGTTGACTTGCGTGAAAAGTAAATGTAAGGGCATTGAAGCAATTGGCATAGATGATTCTAATGTGGCAGAAATCGAAGAAATTGCTGCCTCTAATACCATACGCCCTTTCAAAGGTACACTTAAAATTCACCAAATTTGCTGGGCCAAAAAGCAACCAAACATACTTCATGCAAGACGGTTAAGTTGTATAATCTGTGCAGCTCATGCTAAATGCAGCCACTATGAGATTGGGCAAATAGAAGTTGAGACTGATTTGTTACGTTCACCATCAAAAGAACCCAGTTGTAGATCGAGTACTCCTATCAGTTTCGCATCTAATCACAGCAGCTTAGCTTCAAGACATGTACCCACTCCTGATGCTTCTACTGTATCTTTTAGATCATACGTTCTAAGTCCAACTACACCAGAAGACAAATCTTCTCAAGCGTACCCTTCACGTCCTTACAAGAGATTGAGACTCCTTTCAGATTCTGATGATTCAGATAATATTTTATCTCCGCAACATGTTAAAAAAATATTGGTCAATCATACAGACAGTGAAGATGAAGATGACTTTATTATTCACCCACAACAGCATAAAACACCATTTATTAATCCTTACACAGACAGCGAAGATGATGAATCTATATTTTAAAGGGATACAGATTAATAGACCCGCTAACTTTTATTTTTCTTGTTTTTATTTTTCATATTATTTTATCATCACATTGCCAACAGAGGGGAAGTCTCTTCTGTAGACCTAAAACAATTATTTTTTTGCACGTGATTGCTTGATTTTATTTTTATGGGTTAATTACGAATCAGTGGAGTACAACACAATTTATATTTTAGTTAAGCTTTCAAAGGTTTTGTTATTACTTTTGTTAATTAAAAGTTTCATAATTATCTTTTCTGTAGATTTTGTGGTCCATACTGTAGACACATAAAAATTAAAATGCCACATATTTGCAAGAAAACAAATCATTGATCTTTGATATTATTATTAATTTAATACTTTTGTTATTTTTATAATAAATGCTGATTTTGAAGAAAATAAGAGTCATTTTTTATTTTTTATTTATTACCTCTAACATTTGTTTATGACCCATATATGTGGTTATAAGTTAAACATAAGCCATCAAAAATATCGTTATATTATCCATATTCTAAATGTTGTTGCTTCGAACTGTAAAAACAATTCAAAATCTTGCAAATGTATAGCTATTTAATATATATAGGTAAAATTTCCTCCACATTTTTTTTGTGAATCTCTCTATTAATTGTCTCCTTTTGGATTTTAACCTACAATAATAAGTATGGTGGCAGCGATGAGGTGATAGCTTGCTCGCTGCACTATCTGTGCAATCATGTTTTCGTTGCATAAGAAAATTGTTTTTAGGTATAAAAGAAACACCACATATTCATAAGGTGGAGGTCACATCTTTCAATATAAATAAGGAGAGCGAGTATATTTTTATAAGTACACAATAAAAACTGCAAAATAATGTAAGGTCTAATTAATGTAACCTCCATCCGCCATACTTCCTTAATTATATTCAGTTCAAACTTAAGAGTTCGTAGAATAAAATCAAATTTAATTCAGTACTGTTTCTTAAGTTGCCTTGTTTATTTTAAAGGCTTTTAAACTTTGTATTAACGAAAGAGTGTAATACAGGATGTTGAAGGGATCAAAACTGGAATATCTAGATAAAAATTCCCTGATCAAATCGAAGATATTCTATTTTCTATAAACGTGTGAGATTTGGTAAAGTTACACTCTACATAGCAAAAGAATTACATTCTGCTACAATTTATAAACAAATATGTACATTATGGGTAATTTATCTACGACTATTCGGTGAAAACAGTAATTACAAAAATGTGTAGTGTTAAGCTTAGAATACCTTTATTAAGAATAGATAGAGAATGTTCAACTGTACAGATAATAAATAGGTAGTGGTTTAAATAGTCATCTCGCCACTGTTACATAGATAAAAAAATGTGCCTAGGCCGCACTATGGTTTTTCCTGCAAGCGGTAATGCGCTAAACCGCGAAACCGCCCGAAACGCACACAAAATCAGTCGCGGGGAAAAACCGCCGGTGCAGCCGCTTACACACGCTTACTCTCCCTTGACTCACAAAATGACGCGGTTGAAAACCGCGGTGGTTTAGCCGTAGTGCGGCCTAGGCCATACACAAGTTGTTCCGAATCTGAGCGTTCATTAAGCCCATTGCTTCAATGTTTGTAAAGTCCCCCACTATATAGAAATCATTTCAAATGCAGAAAAAAAATGCTTTTCTTATTTTTACTATACATAAATGCAAATGTGAGTATGTTTGTAACACTTTTACGCCTTAACTACTTGACTGATCATCATGAAATTTGCATACACGTTGTCAGGAATACGGAAAAGGACATAGAATACTTTTCATCCAGAAAAAACTACTGTTCCCGAGTGATAGAAATGTATCGACTGCCAGCTTCGGTGTTTCCCGAGCGCTATGATATGTCCTTCTTCAAACGAGATTTGAAGAGAGTTCTTCTTTCACGGTAGGCAGCGGCTTTGCTGTGTCCTGACATTGCTGAAGTCCATGAGCAGCGGTTACAACTTTCCATGAGGAGGACCACATGCTCGTCTGCCACCAATGGCAATAAAAAACAAACAAAAAAAGCAGCATTAACGCAAGCTAAACCGCGAGCAAACTCTTGTATTTTAATATTTATGATTTCTTTGCAGGAATATTCACAAGACCCGCATCACTTCAACCGAACACAAGTTCACCGGGGCTACTGCGTAAGCTCGCGCTGTCCCGCCTTATCCTCTGAACGAAACACGTCTCTTCGCTTCGAACGATGTGCTTCGCACTGGGGACGTCATCGCTCGCTTCGCACGTCGTTATCGAAGCTGAATTACTGTCGCACGCACGCACAGAAATATGCACAAATCCATAACCCTGAACCGCTCGATATAGCGCACAAAGTGTTTTTGTATGTTGTGTTGGCGTTATTAGCAATGAATATTCTTGGCACTCTGTACGATGCTGTAATAGGAGATGACGCTAAAAGTAAGTATATAAAAGTATATACCTACACATATACATAGTCTCACGGCTGTATCCCCGATGGGGTAGTCAGAGGTGTACTAAAACCACGTAATAAGAACGAGCCTTGCCGCTTTACCGGGCACAGTTCAAAACGCCGTGCAGCTACTGAAAATTTCATAACAGAAGAACCCGATAACACGCAATGCAAGGGGACGTGCAAAGATGTTCGAATCCGACAACTTATGCACAATCAGTTGATCATTGTGTCTACACGCCATACATAACTAATGACTTACGGCTTTTTAGAGTTCGAAGAAACTCTTATACAACAGCTTGTCCGTCCGTCTGTCTGTTATACAACTTTCAACTCAAGAACCGTAAGAGCTAGAGACTCGCGGTTAACGCCATTCGACTCAGTATAGTCGATATACCCCCGAAATTACTATGGCCTTTGACCTCTGATCTCAAGGTAACGTGACACCATCTTTCAACTCAAGAACCGTAAGAGCTAGAGACTCGCGGTCAACGTCATTCGACTCAGTATAGTCGATATACTCCCGAAATGACTATGAACTTTGACCTCTGACCTCAAGGTCACGTGATACCAGTTTTTCGAACTCTAAGATTTAAGGCAATTCATGGTCGTTTCTCATTTGTTATTATATTAATACATTTATTCGCAGATTCACAGATTATTGTTAGTTCCCACGCATTAGTTATTGTCGCCTACCAACTTATTTGTTTCCTTGCTGCTATTGAGAATTTTCTAACAAACAAACCCAATAAAATTTAGCCCGACCAGGTAATCAAACCCGAGATACAATCGGCTGTAAACGTGAGCGCAATCTTATACCATAAGGACAAAAAAGCATTCCAGTATTTAACGTGTACCAAGGAGTTTGGAACCACATATCTTTGCTGAACTATTAAAACTTAGAATTCTCTGCTGAAACACGTGTTTCCTACTTCCTTTGATCCTAGGTCATTCAAGCGAGGAGGATAAAAAAGCACTTCCTTGATGTGTTGTGGAGAGATCTGCTCGTGGACTACACGACTGTTTACGATCAGGCGCAGTGAAGTCATTTTGCCTGGATAGAATAAAGTAAAACAATATGAAATTCCAGAAAATCACCTGCTGATGGTGTGGTCTGTTCGCAACAACTGGCGTCGGCTGACTGCCACATATGAAGATGGTGACCCAAGGCTATCTGCACTTACACCTGTGCAAGGAATCAGGTACTAAACTTGGATTTTAATGAATTGCAAACGATTGCAATCAAATATTAAACAAAGCTGACAATAATGTGGCAGATTCCACATTCTATAACGAAAAAGTTACAGCGAGCGACAAGAGATAGCGCTGTAATCAATTTCACACTAAATCGAACAACTTGTACTAGACCCAGTATCGCGCTAGCAAAGTTTGACGTACAAGTTAGGTACCTACTTACATGATATACAACAATTTGTGACAACATATGGTATAGAAAGTATAAAAAACACAAATACTGCTAATAGTTCTAATAAATTGTATACTTTTATTATTATATTGAAATTAAGCTTACTATACAGGCTGATTTTGAAATCGTGTAATTCTTTTTAACTACGCATTCTACTGGTGGTATAGAATAAACTTGACCATATTTTTTTTACCAGAGTTATTTTTTTGGAAAAATTAATGTATCGATGTTTTTCGTGAAATGGTTTCAGATAGTCATAATATGTTAACCACCCGACACAATCTTAATATTTTACTAATTTAAAAAAAAATAACGTAACCATAACTGATGTCGTAACCACCCGTTATTATTTACGACATTAATTATTGATATGTTATTTTTTTTAATTAGTAAAAGATTATAATTGTCTCCGGTGGTTAACATATGACTATCTGAAACCATTTCACGAAAAAAAACGGTACGTTAATTATTCCAAAAAAATAATTCTAATAAAAAAATATGGTCAGGGTTATTCTATACCACCAGTAGAATGCGTAGTTAAAAGGAATTACACGATTTCAAAATCACCTGTATATAGACTTTATCATTTATTTTAATAACTCTACTGTTAATCTATTTTTAGGCTCATAAAACTATGGTTATATGACTTATCTCGCTTTCCAAAAGGCAGATCAACATCACATTGTTTAACAAACTTGTCTAGAGACCGCTGTATATCAACTGCTGTTGACTGATATGTATCGACCCATCAAAACACGTTCTTCATTAGTTTACAGTATTAGGTTTTCTTGATTGTAATGCCGCAATATTTAGTCTTTCAGGACACAGGGCTTTAGCGACAAGGCTAATAATTATGCTATACTTTTGATGTAAGCTAAATTTCTGTTCAAATTATTGTACAAGCAATCCTATTCTATACTAAAACCTTGTGCTGGGTGCCTATTAAAATTTGAATACCTATTGAACAAAAGCGTAAACGCTACTGGAATAATTTACTTAATTTTAATCTACAAACGTTACAGGGTATTTCTGATGGTGTTGATCATAGGTACGCATAGTGCCTGCATTCACGACATGCTGTACCTTTACAACCCAAGATGGATGGAACAGGTTAGTGCCTAGTATTTAAAAAATATTACCTATTATATACAACGAGACTGTCGTGGTGCCGCAGCGCTACCACGCCAGTCTTTGTATAGGAAGTAGGATTTGTTCGTAATTGAAATTTCAAACAAATCCTACCTATACAAATACAATCGGTAGGATTCGGGAATATAGGTGTGAGATTATGTATATGTCGCAGAGTAGGACGGCAACTCGCTTTTGACATGATGTAGCAACAAAATATAGGCGTGGTATTATACTTCGTACGTTAACTAATGCTAGGCAAATACAAGACAAATAAAACAAAAAATGTGTGTGTGTACCAGAGTACACAGGTAAGAAGTGAAACTTCTTTACGACATTAATTAGTTAACAAAAATTATTTAACTAACTTTAATATTAATATTTATTTCATAACTTAATAAAAATAATTCAAAGCAGATATTTAATGACTTAATCAATAACACAAGTTATGAATAAATAATTGGAATTATCTTTTCAAAGTAATACAATTATATGATGACAGTTAATCTTGTAGAAATGCAACGATTTTATAAAATTAAAAATGAATAAATAAATCATTAAAAACGAATAATTAAAAAAGATGTACGTATACATATTTTTATTTTCTAATCGTGTTTTGTTTTATTTTTAAATTATTATTTAATTTATATTTCTTATTGTTTTTAGAATTAATAATGTTCACTAGATTTACAGTCATATTTATTAATACTTGCTAATTTTAACAGATTTATATACATTCACTGATACTTACAATCAAAAAGTGAGGTTAACCTCAAATAAATATTAAAATCATGCTCATACGTGTTGAATTTATAAAACGAAATATATAATCACTCTCACTTTTCTTGTAAATTCACTTAAATTTGAATAAGTCTTTTTATTTTATCACTTTCAAATTAATATATTGTTATTCTTATTTCAAACCAAACTTCAAAACTAATATATTGTTGTTATTATTATAAATATATTACATTATATTCTTTACGTCACTATACTAAACTTTGATAAAAAAGCAACATGGCGCGTAACCGAAAAACGTGACGATATTTTTTTACACTGCTACAAAATTTCTCCCATACGTCGATAAAGAAGTTTCACTTCAATAAAGGTTTACTGTGATTATCTCTGATTTGATCCGTAACGCAGCGAGTTTGTCACACCGAATGTGTCCGCGCACCTGTCGCCGGCGCTTATATAACGTCAATATGACACTGACAGTTATAACTGTCACCCCAACTAACACATTGGCTCTGTGACGACCTCACTCAAGCTTACGCTTGACGTTCCGAAACAAGCAATAGATGGCACTTTATTCAAATCCAAGTACAGAAATAAATTACATTCCAATGATTATTTCCTAGACGCTCCGACATATATAATATCAGCCCTGTATTAAACTGTCCCACTGCTGGTCACGAGCCTCTTCTCCGTGTAAGAAGGGTTAGGCCATAGTCTATTGTGGTGGCCCAGTGCGGGTTGGCAGATTTCACATATCTTCGAGAGTATAATGTGATGAACTTTTAGACATGTAGTGTTTCTCACCATGTTATCGTTCACAGTTAAAGCGAGCTTAAACTACATAAATAATAAACTAAAAATATATGTACATAGGTATGTTATTTCATAATTTTATTTTTATTTAAGTTGATAATCGAATTCAGTTGTTCCATTTTAATTTCATTTACGTGTCCTGTTTTCATTTAATCGAGTTCATTTGAATATACATAATTTTGTTGTTGCAGTGTAAAATATTTGCACGTCAAATTACTGACTAAGTGTTGAGCTTATATTTATATTTTAAGAGGTACAATCTACACAACACTCGAGGCAAATAAATTAGATATTATTAATACGTACATAACTTTAAAAAGTCATTGCGTTGGATCTGAACTCGAGACTTCTGCCTGGTCGTCCAACAGCAGTCCACTAGGCTATTGCTGCTCTATATTTATGTATATTAATGATTACACTACGCTCCAAAACACAAATCGCAGACGTCACCCAGAAAGCCGCCATACTGAAATGGGATTGGGCTGGACACGTTTGCCGTATGCCGCAGGAGCTTTGGGCTAAAATCAGCACAGATTGGATCCCAGACGGTGCTAAACGCCAACGTGGTAGACCAAAACGTCGATGGCAAGAAGAATTAATTAACTACAGGAGGGACTGGTGCAAACTAGCGCATAATAGGGATATGTGGAAAAGTGAGAGGGAGGCCTTGCCCTGCAGTGGGACAATACAGGCTGAAAATAAAATAATAAATAAATAAATAATGATTTAATTTCAGATATCTCGGCATCCCGCCCTGATGCTTTTTCTGAACGGCACTTCGGTGGTGCAGATATTCGTCACGCTGTCAAACTTCTTACTCGCCTACAATATGATGCTGCTCTCCAAGACCTATCCCCTTAGCATCAAAATGCTACCGCTCATCACTCTAAAGAGAATTTTCAGGTATTACAGCTTTATTTGCATCTTCGTCTTAATAGAAGCTGCCTGAATGGCACAGCAGCGGTAGTGTATGTGACTGCTATGCATGCGGTCTCGGGTACGATTCCAAGGTCGGGTAATTTTAATTACGTTTTCCAGTCATAAATATAGGTTAGTAGTCTTGGGAAGCGATCAGTACAATGACGCAAACCCATTTATGTTCTAATATTTGATTAAATCAAGTCTTTAGTAGTTTTTCTTATGAGTCTCACTAATCCTGCTTCTGCCTGTATTAGACTGTATGCTAAATTAATAATAATAATAATCATTTATTAAACTTAAATTGGTACAAATGGATCTTATGTTACATCGTAAAGGTAAGGTAAGGTATATAAGGGGTGCCTGTACTAGGGTAAACCTGTGCCACAGGCACTAAGGGCACATACTGTATAATAAAGATATAAATTCTAAAATAATACTTATAAAACATTATTATTTGTATCCAAAACTTATGAATTACATTATAAACTAAGTGATTACTATGACAACTTAAAGAGGTATTTTATTGCGTAACACTTATTGAACAACAGTCATAAAATTTTCAATTTGATCGTAGTTCAAGGTTTGTAAATATTGTTGAACTAATTGCTTAGTGTTAGCATATTTTTTGTCATAAATCGCAGTTATTTTGTTTGTTTGTTTGGAGAATATACATAATATGAGCCTATGTATGTATATGTATGACTTAGTATAAAATGTAATTATTTTGTACGCACACTTATTAATTCCATGTACATAATAATATGTATAATATACATTTTCAAAGGCGCCTGTTAAAAAGTTATTAATTTATATGCGAGAGAATTTTATGCATCTGTTTAATCTTGTTAGTTATTATGAGGTTTTCAAGGCAAATATACACGAAAATCATACACTCAATATTTAAATTTAAAGTCGATATAGGTATCTAAGTATGAATTTCTTGGAAATTGGAATACAAGAAGTTGATGATTCGATTTCTTTAATTATAGCTATGACTGTATTTGTTGGGGTCTTTCGTCGATTCACACTACGAGTTCTTCGCACCACGGTGTGAATCGCAGAAGGACCCATTTTGAATTAGTTGTTTCGCACCATGGTGTGAAACGGTGAATGCTTTTTTTGTACTTCGTCGATTCGCACCATGGTGCGAATCACCGAAGAACTATTTTTGACTTCGTCCATTCGAACCAATGTTATTTTACTACTATTGAACAGTCTCGCATAAAAGTGTTAGTACACCAATTTATTTTTATTTATTAATCCACTACTAAGCTATCGCTTTGGGTATTCAAACTATGTTTCATGCTTAGATGCAATTAAAAAAAAACTGTTCTTTGGTTACTAAATATATATATATATATATATATATATATATCTATATATATGTTTATTATTATTATTCTCTCTTTTTAAGGCAATAATCGACTCTTAAATAAATATATGAATGTAGTTATTTCTGAATTCTGAAGTTATTTCTAGAAAGCCAACCCCAATATGATGTTTTATAAGAGCACTTATGTCACCGCTATTCGTGTCTTCAACAAATTACCAATAGCTATAAAGGAATTAAATGGAAATGTATTTAAAACTAAGTTGAAAAAGTGGTTAATTGAAAATGTATTTTATAATCTCCAAGAGTTTTTTGAAAAGAAATAGTAATTATATAAAAGTATTTATAATATGTAGTGTTAAGTTTTGTTGCATTATATCCCTATATGTTGCATGTCCGATATGGACAAACTGTTGGGTCCTAAAGCATATGTTTTATTAATACGATCAGTCAATGTACACAGTTATGCAATAAATAAATCTTTATCTTTATCTTTATCTTTAGTGACTTGGGAATAATAAAGGCTAGGGAGAAGAGAAGAGTTATTTCTGAATAAACCACCTCCTAAGAGATGACTTGAAAAGGGTGGCTGGTTTAAACTAAAGATTCGAAAGGCGGATGTTTTATTTATTTTATTATTCGAAGACTATGTATACCAGTGGACTGCAATAGGTTGATAGATCGATGGATTCGTATTTATTATTCCCTTAAAGTATATGAGTTGTTAGTTTTGCCTTAGATATAGGAATCGCCCAATTGTTTATGATTGCTCGTAATATTTTTAATCACGAATAATTATCAAACAAGGTCTGTTTCGTTGAGTGCAAAAACCGCGTCGTAAACTAAAGTCATAAATCTCATTTCAAGTCCTATAATTTTAAAACTTTATTTATTTACTTTTTTGTGTTATACTTGCAGGATATTTCCATTATCTATACTGGTGGTGGGTTACGCGGCGACATGGTGGGTGCATGTCAACTCTGGTCCGATGTGGCCCGCCTCGGTGGGTGCCGAGAGCAAGATCTGTCGTGACAAGTTCTGGACCCATGTGTTCTTTGTTAACAATCTTGTAGACGCCGATGATATCTGCTTGGTGCAGACATGGTGAGTATAAATAATATGAGAGAGAAGGTTGATAATAAGATTTGTTTGTCAATCGAAGGGTAGAGCTGTTTCTACAGTACGTCATTTTATAGGTGCCTACCTATTTATTAGTAATTTTCTTGTTAAGAGCCTAGAACTTACGAAAATCGGTAACCATTTAGCTAACATAATATATGCTTTTTGACGCTGTGGTGGTATAATAAAATTAAAATATTGAAACCAATTTAAAAGTAATGAAAAGTAAAAAAATATAGGTCTAAAAAGTACGTAAGTAACATTAGGAAAATTATTGTTCTTACTTCAATGTCTTTATGTAGTCAGCTTATTTTGAGGTAAAAGTATTATTTTTTTTACTTGCGGGAATGCATTTACCCATACCTCTCCGCGGGGCGACGGAGAGGTTATGTCGGATTCACCGGGGAAAAGATATCCCGGTAATACCGACTAAACCTACCACTGTATTCCCCGACATAACCAGAGTCGGCGGGGCCGCGCAATCTCTTTCACATGCATTGGCGACCCACGACCTTGCCTAGGTTTCGGCCCGCCGCGCCGTATGAAACGGCAGGCCACTACATATACCTACCCTATATAAAATATATATTTTTTCCTACTGTCACCCTGTGAGGGGACGAAGACAAAACAAAACAGACGCGCGTGGGAACACACACGCCGCCTTTCGGACCTGGTGCTGATCGGATGGCGGGTGACCTACTGGAATACGTAGAACAAATTTTAAAATTAGTTAGTTCTAGGGAGAGCAGCGATAGTTCAGTGGGGAGACCAACAGACTGCAATGCAGAGGGTCTCGGGTTCGAACCCACGTCGCGCACCTCTGACTTTCGGAAGTAATATGACTTTTCGAAATTACGTGCGTATTGATTGACCATTATGGCCTGCTCCGTGCCTCGGAGAGCACGTTAAGCCGTTGCCGCGTTGGTCCCGGCTGCCATGAACATCTATGGCAGTGGTTATTGGGAGAGTATCGACACAAAAGATCCCACTGGGTCGAAGTGTCGCCGGTCTGCACTGACTGGCCCCAACATAAGATAAGATAAGATAGTTCTAGGGATATGCTCTTATATTACCTATTGATTAGTATATTATATTGTGAGTGTGAGACACCTCTGCCCATCTCTCGAGAATAGTTAGGTGGGATATTATATATGCATAAGTATATCAAATAGAGCCCCAACTCATGCTAAATACTTTTCGTTGCCAATTTTCTGTCACCCGTTGAGGAATCACACTCCGAGTCTACATGCCAGTATCAGATCTTTATCAAATTTCTATGGGACCACACTGTAAATAAGAACTTTCATACAATTCAAACTGGTTAAGAAATGCCGGTTATAATATCCTAATCCTAATCCTAACTTCCTAACTAATATTATAAAAGCGAAAATGAGTGTTTGTTTGTTTGTTTATTACCTTTTCACGCCTAAACCACTGAACTGATCATCCTGAAATTTTGCATATACGTTGTCAGGTGTACAGAAACGAACATAGGCTACCTTTCATCCAGAAAAAAGTTACTGTTCACGAGGAAAACAATAATAACGTTCTTATGATAATAGATGGCGCCACGTGTCTTTCGAATCATGATTCAATTATATTATTACAAGCAGAGTACAACCCGTATTGATTGTCAAATTCTAAATTAACGCGAGCGAAGCCGCGGGCATAAGCTAGTTAATAAATAATATCATAAAGTAATATCACACACCATACATAAAAATTAGAAAAAAAGACATATTCGATCCGAATGAGGTGGGGCTTCTATTTTTATAAAATGGGCTAAAAAGAAGGTTCCTCTTATATTCCGCAGGTTTTTAGCAGTCGACATGCAGTTGTATGTGGTAGCGGCGCTGCTCACGCTGGTGCTGGCGCCGCTGCGTCGCAGAGCTCTTCCTATCTTGGCTGCACTGGTTCTGGCTTCTTCAGTGCTCAACGGAGCTCTCGCTTATATCTTCAACTGGCGGTCTATCATGTACTTTGCTTATCCGAGGTAACTTTCTTTTTTATTGTTCAAAAAGACAACTTCCATAGTAGCAACAATTCCTGTATCGCTGGGGACTTTACAAACATTCAAACAAAGGACACAAAGAACGTCCAGATTCGGAACAACCATTTGTGGATCACACAATTTTTGTCCCGAGTAGGATTCGAACCTACAACACTCGGCGCAGTGACAACTTAAACCACTACGCCACCTGTGCAGTCAAACTGGTACTTTAATTAGCTACTTTCATTTTGTTACCCAGTTATTTTAGTTTAATTTATTGATTCATTGCGGCACATCGACGGCCAGACACAATGAGTTTCCAATTGTGTCTGGTCTGCCAATAATTGACAGCTTCAATCGTGTGCTCAATAAAATGCTGTTTCAAACTTACTTCCAAAGCTTTAGAAAGCGTGTAATAGTAAAGTGTAGTCATATTTCAGGATCGCAAAAAAATGGTGATCTAAATGTATAAGGTTTAAATATAATTTTCTAAGGGCCGCTTGCACAACAACTCACTAAATACATTTAACACTAAATAGATTTAAAACATCGTGCTGTCGCAGTCATCCGTGTGAAGGTGACTGAGATGCCACGATGTTTTAAATGTATTTAGTAAGTTGTTGTGCAAGTGGCCCTTAGTCTCTTTATCCGTAATGATACACATTTTAACACAGTTTAGTATGTCTTTTTTCACTGCCTAATTCTTTAGGCATAAATTTTGTTTGCATCCCGTTGCATGTTAGCAAAAAAAAGTAAAAGAAACGTCCTTCGAGCTTATGCACACACGGGTTTAATTTCACGGTTGATGATAAGTTACCTGGTACGATTTCCAACTTGGGCAAAATGTTTTGAGTTTTTCTGTTAGGCAATTCTCAACAATAACACACGCTTCTATTTATTGCTTCGGGAATTCCAAACGTGAGTTTATATATGTATATAGGAAGACAAGCTAGCTACGCTTAAAGTATCGTTTATACGAAACCAGTGCGTTGACGCCAGTCCTACAGACAAGCCACGGCTGGCTTGCCTCGTCTTGTTTAGATGAAGCCAACTCAGCCTGGATTTTTCTTGTGGTGTACACACATTTAAGGTTAAAAATAATCCACCAGCGACTGGCGCGATGCGACTACACGTGTCTTCACCGCTGGCGCGTGGGTTGAGGGATATGGTGGTCACTGGCTTGAGTAGACGGGCGCTCTATTCTCGCCAGCGCTGACTTGGCTTGAAAAACTGTATATACAAACCAATACTAAGACAGTGCTGGCTGCCAGTTAGACTAGTAGCCAGCGATGGGTTCGCATAAACAAGGCTTAATGAAATTATGAGTTCCTTTTCCAGTTAATTTTTGGTCTATAGAAAAGGAATATTAATTATTCTGTATATTCGTTTGCACAGTCCTTTAAGCACAATGTACCACTACGTCCCCTCGTTTGCGCGGCTGTACCAAACACCTTGGGGCAGTCTTCCCGGATGTCTTATCGGCTTGTTCTGTGGATTCCTACACTTCGAAATGCAAGAGGCTGGTGTTAAACTCGCTTCGTTTAAAGTAAGTACCTTACAGTTGTATTCTATTGGTAGGTATGGAGGAATGGGTATGACACTTCTGCAACACAAAGGGAAAATCTTTAACCAGGCGAAGTGATCACCCCTCGCGGGCCACGGCCCTGCGATTGACACTGAACTTGTATATTATTATAATAAATCGTACTGTAAACTTCGCTTGCGTGATTTAGGATTATATGGAGTCACGTAATTGGTTACAGCGCCATCTTTTGTCACAAGTCGTAAATTATTCGCCTATATGGAACCACTATAGAAGCCAACCTAGTTAAGATTTCTACTCACGAGTTAACCTGCAGCAGTCAAGCGCATATACTAGCCAGTGTAGCCATGCTAGAACCAGTTCATGTCAAAAACTCTGCTTAACTGTCCAGCTCATACAAAAATATATTTCAAATCTCTTGCTCGACAAGACTTTACTATTAAAACGGTTCACTGAAGGTGTTTTATCACTAGACAGTACAGGATATAGGGATTGTATATACATTCCGTAGTATTTACATTCTTGTTTGAAAGAGACGTGTTTAACTGATCATCGCCACTGCCAGTCCACTAACAGCTAATATAGATATGCAATAGCCTTATTGACAACACTACTCGGCTCATTAGCACTAGGTTACCACAAACCACTGCATCTTCGCGCGGTTTTCGTCATCTCCGACCACTCAAACAACTACAGCATGCGCAACAACTTAATAAATTCTTTATTATTTCAGAGTTTAGTATTGATGTACAAACTAGTACCTCTGGCTATGATCGGCTGGATCTTGTCTGGGAACTATTTGCGTCAGTGTACGGAGCCCTGGTTCACGGCAGCGTACGTGGCGGTCGAGAGGCCAGCGCTCAGCGCTATGGGCGCTTTAGTCATGATGGGCATGGTGAATGGATTCGACGGTGAACTTTACTTATTATTTTCGTAATTTCTTTAGCACCTGCCAGCTTTCCAGGACTCACGTAATGGGGTATAAGTATATTACTGTCTACCGGTCACAGCTTCAGAATCCTTGTTGCTATCGGTTTTTTTTTCTCTCTGGGTGTACCTATATTGGCTATGTAGGTATGTAGGACATGTATGACGTACTTAGTAAACATTGAGTTTAGTAAATACTAGTAATTAACGCCGTAATAGCTTACCGCCGCGACGGTGCCATGTGTAAAGTTCTGTTTCGGTTTTTAGATTGGGCTAAGTATTATTGGGTTTTCTAATAAGAAATTGTAAGAAGCAGCATGGACCCTGTAATGCCTAGGATGATGTTTCCTGTTAGACTCGTGTATTACGTGGGCCCTAGAGCTATAGTTGGCTTAAAATGGCTGCCTATTTCTTTTGGAGTACAGGCTTACGTCTGTTATTATTCAATATTTTTATTATTGTGTTACGAGTATAGTAAAATATATTAAATGCGATAGCCTCTTAACTAAATCGTATTCATATCAATGGCGGCAGGTTGGCTGAGGAACCTGTTCGCATGGCGCGGCTGGCACGCGATGGGCCGCATGTCACTATCTGTGATGACGGTGCACTGGTGCATCAATTTGAGCATCGCCGCTGCCAGACCTCAACCTATCGCCTCCTCAATCCTAAACGTGGTAAGTAGTATTCCACCCTTTTTTCCAACGCTCGTAATAGCAGACAAATTCAAATATTTAGTAAGTAGCCATAATTATTTATAACTATATTCACGGTTATATATTTTATCAGTAAAAACTTTTAATTGGCCTTCACCGTTATTAGTATTATGTTAATAATGTATTTTAGCTGTAAGTTTTCCTAAAATGTTAAAATAAAATAAATAAATAAAATATAGTATCATTATAGTACATAATTTCAATTATTACTTGGATAAGGAACAAATGGCGAAATTTGTATTATTTTAAAACATACATTAATGAATTATTAAAAAGAGCACGTTCAAGAGTAGAACTCTCATGAGCAGAAGCAAGCAAGATACGCAAGACAATTATTTTCCAGACAGTAAAGGTAGCACCACGGTGCAATTTGTATAAGCACTTTCAATTTATCTCAACTTCTTTCCTTATTGAGAAAAACACGTGATGGGCTGATTGGAACAATCGCTTTTAAGTAAAAATCGATTTAGTGTCTTGTCATAAAAATATGGCGCTCAATTTGGGCACACACACATTACTAAACTACTTTTTAAGTACCTACATAGCCGTTCTAGGTACTTTTTGTAATACAATTCTGTCAGGATGCCAGGTGTTACGGGGGTATAAGTATCTTGCTTTTTTAAGCAAGTTAGGGTGTTGCATAACAAATTTAGCTGACTCTAGTATATATGTACATACAGGGTAGAGCGAGTATGCGAGACCGTTTGAAAAGCGGCTTGCAGGACTCCCATGGTCGTATGGCATGAATGGCGCAAACACATTTCTTTTGTGCCAAAAAAGCACGTTGTACCTCAGTGGAGTTGCCCCACGATATGACACCGTAGTTTAGTACAGAGGATACATAGCCGTTATATGCCGCTAGCACAGTATGTTCAGTGGAAGTTTTACGTAATTTGTAAAGGACATACACCAATCTGCTTATTTTACTACATACGTTTTCCAAGTGCAAGTCATTTGGATAAAAATCGACACTGGGAAGTTCCGATTTTTATCCAAATGAAATCCTAGAAATTTTGTGCTTTTGACCTCATTAATTTCGTGATCCTTATAGTTTATTCTCATATTTTTATGTGGTTTACCGTACGTGCTTAATTGAATGAATTTTGTTTTATTTAAATTAACTTGCAAATTATTATTTTCGGGTCATATTATTATATTATTAATTGTATTACTAATGTCAGATGAAAATTGATTAATGTCAGTATTTTTATCAAAAGTCATCACAAGTCATATATCATATCATGTATAAGTCATATATCATTATACAATATACTATTTATTTTTTCAATAGGCGGTGGATTGCATAGCAACAGGATATACCTCATATATGCTTGCTATACCTCTAACTATCATGGTTGAGATGCCAATGCAGAGGTTCCTCAGCGCCCTAGTCTTCTGAACTACCAACCCTGACTACGGTGGCAGGGGATCTTCGAAGATATTTCCAGCAGCCTTGTTACCCAACAGAAGTTAGCTGGCAGATCCAGATGCGGGTCAGCTGGTTAACCATCACCCATGTGTATCTCCAGAAGTATAGGCAAAGATGAATTAAACACATACAATGCCTACATGCAAGGGGAAGTCCTTTGCAGATTATTAGGCAAAGTTCCACAATCTGTGCTGCTGGTTAAAGAAGGATAATATAAACATACAATGTGCAATGTGATAATTTTAGGATTAAGGTTAAACAGTAACAGTGAGATTAACTGTCTCAAAAGGTTAACTTTTAAAAGTGTTCGGTGTAGTGTTTCTCGGATTTTTAATTAATCTGAAAGTAACAAATTCACCACCGACTTTTAACCAATTGTAAATTAATCACCATTTTTGTGTAAAAAAAGTGGTGATTTGAGGTATATCGGCATTCGATATTTATACGCAATGAACAAGATTTGATTTTGATTAATCATTTGCTTGAGTAGTTTTATAAGCATAGTTTACAATCATTTATATTTTTAAGGCGCTGAAAGCGATTTATGTTTAATTGCAGTGCTCATTTAAGTTTTACAGGTATTTTTTAAGTTTTTGCGGTAGCTACGGCCGTTAGATGTTTCCAGATAATATTTTTGTTTAAAAAGAAATCAGTTTTGTTGGAAATATAACTTCATGACGAGCTTATGGCTGCGTTTTCGTTACCTCATTTTATAAAAAGAAATGTCTAATTTACTCGTACCTATATTCTATTTACAGCAAAAAAGTAAGGTCTACAAAAATTATTTTATTATTTATATACCTATAGCATAACATGGTTATTTGGCTCATATCAGCCCCTTAAAAAAATGTTTTGGTGGATGTAAATAAGCAAAACAGTTGTATTATCATCTATTCATCTATACAAATAAATAAAATTGAAGTGTCTTTTTGTAATGTCAAAATAACAGCTTTTTACCTAATGCATGTGAAAGTATATAAGGTACCTATACCAAAACATCTATTTTTTTAATTTTTGTCTGTCTGTCTATCTGTCTGTTTGTTCTGGCTAATCTCCGAAACGGCTGATCCGATTTTGACGGGATTTCACTGGCAGATAGCTGATGTTATAAGGATTAACTTAGGCTACTTTGATTTTAGAAAATAGGGTTCCGCGGAGACAAACTCTTTTTAGTTAAAATCTACGTGGATGAAGTCGCGGGTGACAGCTAGTTATAAGATACGATAAGACTCTCACTCTCATGTTAAAATTGGTCAAGGAATGTACCAAACACAAATACATATATAGTTACAAGTTTGTACAAGTTTATATAACAAGTGTTATTTGTAATGGTTGATACGCATGTGAAGGGCACATACAAATGTTTTAAGCGCAGGTGATATTTTAGGTTATTTATTTAGTGTTTTATATAAACGAAAATAAAATAAACCTACAAATTATATGGTCTTTTTATTTCTTTACTTATTTAAAGAAATAATACCTTTTCGAAGTAGAAGTAAAACTGTCAACTAATGTTACAGACCGAAATCTTATTATTATTTATTTATCTGGGGGTACGGTAATGGCCCCGCCAAGTCGAGCAAAAAAGCGGCACGGCCGTACCATACTTTTCTCGAAACAGTTCAGGCCATTTTCGACCCCCTATAACTTCGTTGTAGATAAAACTAGAAGTCTGAATTTTCAGTAACCAAGCAAGCATTGTATAAATACTATATATTTAAAATTTTTAGAAATTAAACTACTCTATACGGATTTTATCGCGTTGTTTATTTGACACTTTATTACAAAATTTTGAAAAACTGTAACACTACTATTACTATTAAACTTTACTAATTTTTAAGCTAATTAAATTATTGAAACTATTAAAACTATTTATACTATTACTATACTATTATACTATTTATATTTATGTTTACACTTTCCCCGACGTTTCGGTCGCTTTTCAGCAGCCATGGTCACGGGGAGACTAAGATGGTAGTTGTCTCAATGTTCCAGTGTAGTTATTTCAAAGTACCCGAACATAATTTAATCATGGGTGTTTCTATTTATGCAGAATGAGCTCAAAGTGTCATGAAGTCTAGCTGTGGTTTGCTTCTTCTTGGGTTTGACTATTTGAATTACTGGATCCCAAGCTGGTGGTACATTCCAACCATCTTCTCTATTGAAATTAGGATGTTTCTTGATTTCAATAGCCTCGCGAAGCTAAAGAGAGGGCGCTGTTCGTCAAGTAAACAACTAGCTCCGTATTAAACATAAACAAAAAATATTAGTTGACGGTTAATTGATTTGATTATAAAACTAAACTAAAGTACTTCAGTGATTAGTGAAAACGTTATCTAGAAAAAGTATAAAGACTAAATAGTAAAATTCGTGAAGTGAAAAATTCGGCTACCAAATTCGAAAACAAAATTGAAATTGCAAACTGTTGGTTTATTATGACTTTTAAGTGTTATGTGGACTTTATCTAATTACAAGTGACTAATTACAAGTGACTAATTACAAGTGAAAGTAAACGATATATGTTGCAAGAATAGACATTGTAAAGAAAGTGCAAAACAGAGACCGTTTTTTATTCAAACATTTTCTTGCTTTATAAAAGTGACATCTGGAGGATAGTAGCTGAAATAAATTCTATATAACAAGCTCTTCGTTTTGGTCCATCCATCTGGTAAATTATGGTGCTGGTATGTTAAAACACCCCAAACATAAGCGTCAGTGAATTTTCACAGAACATTATATGTATATAAAATTTAATGAGAAGAAATTAAAAATTGTTGATGAATGGCAGTTCTAGCGCCACCTATTAGACGATAGTGGAAATAGCTAATCCACTATTAACATAATAGATAATTGATTCCGCTATTACTCACTAGAGTACGCTGCTAGTAAAAAGTTAGCCCTTAAATAAAAAGATGGCGCCAAAGTATTCTGAGTGTGCAGGATGTAAACAAAAATTGCTATATACTGATAATCTCATTTGCATCCAATGTAAATGTATATCTGACCTAGAATGTGCTAACCTATCTAAAAAGATTTTTAATAATATGAAGCCTCTTCAACTCAAGAAATGGAGGTGCCAAGCTTGTTTATGTAAGCTACCTAAAACTAACAATACAGAAACACCTAGGCGACAGAGTGACAAAGATATAGTCTCGACACCAGTTGATTCCTGTAACATAACCTTGAGGAAAACCCAAACTAAAACTTACAATGACTCAGTAGACTCTGATGATCTAAATTTCTTAGGTGATACGATATATTCAGAAAACAGCGCGGGACTTCTAAACGAAAAACTACAAGCTGATTTAAATCTAAAAAATTTAAGCGAAATTATCACATTACGTTTGAAGGAAAATAACAGATCCATTATCTCAGAAATACAGCGTACAATAAAACTAGAAATTGACAAAGCGATTACAAGGGTAGTGGACGATTTTAAACAAGAAGTAAATGTATTAGCGAAGCAAAATGAAGAATGAAAAAGCGATCTAGAGCAAATCACTAAGAGGATAAAAGCCTAGAAACGGATAATGAAAACTTAAGAAAAGAAATACAAAATTTGAAAAAAATACCAAAGCATTCGGAACTCTTTAGTAATGATGACAACAGTCAGAAAATCGTTCTCTATGGATTAACAGAGTTTCCCAAAGAGTCGGAATATGACTTATGTAACAGACTCATAGACCTATTTATAGATTTCCAAAATATTGACCTTACAGGGTATATAGAAAGTGTATATAAACTTGGAAATAAAGGTACAAAAAGTCGACCATTAGTAATAGAATTGCTGAGTAAAAGGATGGCTAAGTATATCACAGAAAATAGTTACTGCTATAAAGGGACTCGCTTATCTGTCTCCAAATTCCTGGACGAAAATGAAAGAAGGGAGCGGTATATATTACGCGAAGAATAGGGCAAGAAAAACAGGTATTTTGCAGTAATCAGAAATAATAAATTGTATATAAATGGCAAACTAACAACTCCAGAGGAAAACATTACCCAACAAGAGATAACTCAAACACAACACTACCAAACTACAACCTGTAATCTACAGCATCCCCTCGATAACAATACAGAAGCCATGAACCATTCCTTTCGTACGTCACGATGATCAAATGCTCAAAATCTTATTTCAAAATGCACAAAGCCTATGTAACAAACAACATATTCTAGAAGCATTTATTCAAGAAAAACCGATATTTAAAGCTTTATGCATAGCTGAGACCTGGTTGTCGCAACAAAAAATAGAATTAATCCATTTAAGCGGATATAGTATTGCATCATCATATTGCCGCAAGAGTCGAACCGGTGGCGGTGTCGCCATCATCCTTCAGAACAATACTGACTTTATCGACAGAAGTGATATTACTAATATTTCAATTGATTATGTTTTAGAACTGTGTGCAATAGAATTACCTGTAGAGAATATACAGGGTGTTTGGAAGATCGATGCAAAGCCGTAAATCGGAGCTAGTATAGACTATGTAGAACCATTTGAACCATACTTGTCTTAGACGAAGTGTGACAATTTCTTTTTTAGCTAATTTTAATGATTTTTGATGATTTATCCCAAAATTTTACAGTTAGTTGGAAATAATGGCCAGTTTGAAAGATAAATAATTTATTTTTTATGTTATTTTATTGAAGTAATGTGTAAACAATCTAATGAATTATGATAAAGGCATCTGTGTCATGAGACAATTTTTTTACAGACATTTGAGTGAATTATTTTTTTTAAGATTCATGCAAGCTGTTTTTTGAAGGCTTTAAAAAAAAACACGGATGGTGCTTTTTTGTTCAAACATTTTTAAAAACATGCCTGATTATTGATCTCTCTTTTGAGGTATCATCTACACGGATAGCTCACAAATTGTTGAAATTAGGACTTACAAACCAAATTGAGGGAGAAAATTAAAATTTATAGGCGGAATAATTAAAACGAATTTTTTATTAAAATCATTTATTATTCGCTTTCTAAATGTTTGCCGTGGTTCCTAATACAAGCACGGGCCCGTCTTCTCACTTCAGTTGTTGTTATTTTTAACTTCATCTCCAGTTTCATCGTTTTAAACGCTGAATTCTGTCAATCAATTCTTCTTTTGTGTTGATTTCCACATTCGTATAAACTAGTTCTTTGGCCCGACCCCACACGAAAAAGTCAAGCGGAGTGAGGTCGGGTGATCGGGCGGGCCAAGGTATAAGCCCATCTCTGCCGATCCAGCTGTTAGGGAAGCAATTATTTAAGTGCTCCCGTACACTTAATGTCCAATGCGCTGGGCAACCATCTTGTTGAAACATTATTTCTCGTTCTGTAGTGAATATCGGGGCCCCGGATTCTTCAACAAGCTCTGGAAGATCATTTTGTAGAAATTACAAATAATTGTTGCCATTCAAATTATCTGGCAAGAAATGAGGCTCTATCAGTGTTCTGCCAATTACTCCGGCCCACACATTGACCGACAATTTTCGTTGAAAGTTCTTCTGCTTTTTCCAATGTGGATTATGCTGTTTCTCAGCCCATTTATGAAGGTTATGGAAATTAGTAATCCCTTCCCTAGAAAATTTACTTTCATCTGTCCACAAGATCGACTTTAGGAACCAACCATCTTCAATGTCGGAATTGAGAAGAAAACGACAAAACTAAATTCTTCTCGGAGGATCTCGCTCTTCAAGGCCTTGAACACCCGTGCCATGAAACGGGTACTTGTTGTTTTGGTGCATAGTATTCCACACCTTCCAATGGGAAATGTTTAAATTTCGAGCTACTTTTCTGGTGCTGGTATGTGGATCAGCTTGAAATGCCGCCAAGATATCTTCCTTAATGTCGGTAACATGTCTACCTGGATTGACTCCAGGTTCAACACGGTGTATCCCATCTTCAGCAAGCCGACGAAATGTGTTGTAAAACACTCTCACATTCGGTAGTCTGCGATTAAGATAGCGTTCTTGGTACATCCGTCGTGCTAAAGATCCATTGCCGTCTGCTCTGCCATACATAAAAACGATGTCGGCATATTCCTCGTTCGAGAAAGTAGCCATAGTCACTTCTCAGTTACCAATACAGCGTAGTGGAGCACTAAATGTTTAACTTAAACTCAAAAGTCCAAAATGAACACGTGCAGGAGCGCAGACCTAGGTAGCTAAGGCTACAACTGAACACAATGAAACAATCGTAACTAAAACAACTAGTGCAGGAGCGCAAAGGGCTACAACTGCACACGGTAATTTGTCACGAATAGGAGATAACGTCTAGTTACAAGCGTAGTTGTCACTCGACTAAGTAATATCAAAAGTATACTAGCGTCCCTTAAAAACTAGGTAGTTATTGAAAACATGACGCTATTGTCTTAAGGTTGTTTTTGCTGTGCTATGTATTTATTTGGGGGAGGCTTATGTCCAGCAGTGGACGTCTTTTGGCTGACATGATGATGATGATGATGATGTATTTACGTACCGCCAATTTTTTATTACTACTATGCGCGCTACCTGAAAGGGTCAAGTTTATCACGGCCTTTGTTAGAAGGGCCCCTAAATTTTTCGAACGTGCAAAATAAAATAATACTTACAATTGAATTCACTTATCATTTCCAACATAGAAAGTATTTTTTTAAAGCACGATATTCGTTTGGTAAAGTTTTTAATTTTCTCCCTCAATTTGGTTTGAAGGTCCTAATTTCAACAATTTGTGAGCTATCCGCGTAGTTAATACCTCAAAAGAGAGATCAATAACCAGGCACGTTTTTAAAAATGTTTTAACAAAAAAAGCACCATCCGTGTTTTTTTTTAAAGCCTTCAAAATCAGCTTTATATTTATTTTATTTTTTCATAATTGGTATAGTTACAGACAACAGATCAGTAATCCCATAGTAATAAATTGAACACAGTACAGCTTCAAATCTGCAGTCCACTTAAAACTATACACATCGTTCACAAATATAAATCTTAAAAATAATAATTCACTTCAAATGTCTGTAAAAATTTTCTCATGACTCAGATGCCTTAATCATGATTCATTAGATTGTTTACACATTACTTCAATAAAATAACATTAAAAATAAATTATTTATCTTTCAAACTGGCCATTACTTTTAACTAACTGCAAAATTTTGGGTTTTGTCATCAAAAATCATTAAAATTAGCTAAAAAAGAAATTGTCACACTTCGTCTAAGACAAGTATGGTTCAAATGGTTCTACATAGTCTATACTAGCTCCGATTTACGGCTTTGCATCGATCTTCCAAACACCCTGTATTACTTATTAATATGTATTGGAATAGAAGAGAAGAGAAAACATTTTATTATCAAATGAAACAAATACTAAATTATATAAATAGTAAATATTTTAAGCGTAATATAATCATCGGAGGCGATTTTAATATAAATATATTGGAAAATAACTTTAAAACAAACCAATTTTTAGATTTAATGTTAGAACACAAATTTACAGAACACATAAAATAACCAACCCGCATAACGTTGACTACATCCACATGTTTAGATTTAATTTTCACAAACTTTAATACCAACACTTTTTACACGTCAGTTGAAGAATTTGGCTTCTCAGACCACAACGGCGCTATTATCCACATGAAAATACCCCAACAAACAACGCAAACCACTTGGTTCATATATAAAAGGTTATTTAATAATTCTAACATAAAAAATTCAAAAACGAGTTACATAATATAAACTGGTCAAATATACTGAAAGTAGATAAAAATATTAATGTAAACTACAGCGTTTTTAACACAATTATAACTAATACACTTAATAAATACATACCCATTAGAAAAATTAAAATTACGGACACTTGCAAAAAATACTGGTTAACTACGAGCATTAAAAATTCATGTAAAAATAAAAGATTGCTAAAGGTACTAACATTAAAAATAAAAAGCCCTGTTCTGCTAGAATACTATAAAAAATACGAAAAAGAATTAAAAAATGCAGTAACAACATCGAAAAAACTACATTATATAAATAAAATGCATAAATCAAGTAATAAAGTGAAAACCATGTGTTGTATCATCAATGAGCGTACCAATAAAAAAAATCTGATATGAAAAACACAACATAAAACTGGAACGTAATAATTTATAAATATCTGAGCCAAAACAAGTAGCAAATATTTTTAATAGTTTCTTTGCGTCTGTCGGTATGAGTAATAGTCAGCCAGGAAATAACAACCCTAGTAGTACACGAGTCTTACAACCTACAGAAAACACCATGTTCTTGCGACCGATCGACCCGTACGAAGTACACGAACTTATTATGAATCTCAAAAACAAAAAAGTTGCGGTATAGATGAGTTTCCACCTTTCCTAGTCAAACAATGTGCAAAAGCATTATTATTACCCTTTTATTTATTAATAAACCAATCCTTTGAAGAAGGGACCTTCCCGAATCAACTAAAACAAGCTATCATCAGACCTATCCATAAGAAACATTCAAAAACCGACCCCAATAACTACCGACCCATAGCCTTACTACCAACAGCTTCAAAAATATTCGAAAAAGCTATGTGTAACCGAGTTTACTCTTTTTGTGAGAAATATAACATATTCAATGAGTCTCAAAATGGGTTTCGAAAGAACCGCTCAACTACATTAGCAGTGTATAAATATATACAAGAAGCCCTGAATATTTTAAATAATAAACAATATGCCATAGGGGTATTATTAGATATGACCAAAGCATACGACAGAGTCCAGTACAATATATTATTAAGCAAGCTATATGAAATAGGTATCCGAGGTAGAGCACACAAATGGTTCGCATCCTATCTACAAAATAGAGAGCACCAAGTTGAAATTGAATATTATAATAGTTACAATAAGGAAATACAACATATCCGTTCTGATAAACAATTTATCAACACTTCAATCCCACAGGGTAGCGTCCTAGGATGCCTGTTATTTCTAGTGTACTTAAACGATCTCCCAAATAACATATAAGGACCCTGTGTGTTGTTCGCCGATGACATCTCTCTTCTGATTACAAGCCAAAATTCCGCTGACATAAATGACAAATTGACAACCCTACTTAATAGCACAGTAAACTGGATGACCCAACACAATTTAGAAATAAATTACTCCAAAACCAAATTAATTACATTCCATCCACCACAGAAATCACAGTTACATATAGATTTTGTATATAGAGACACCAAAATAGAAAAGGTCAACGAATTCAGCTTACTAGGATTAAATATAGACACCAATATAAACTGGAAATCACATGTACAAAAAATTAAATCTAAGTTATCAACATTTTGCTACGCTCTCCGGGAAGTTGAAAAGACCACTCTAGTCACCTACTATGCCTATGCATCTTCGTGGCTAAAGTACGGAATCACCCTATGGGGTAACAGCGAGCATCTGTGGTTTGTCAAATCTCAAGTAGTGGTTGGTCTCCTGTTGCACATGTTCACACACAGCAGACTTCAACGAGCGTTAGTGTTTCACATCAGCTATGTGTTCTTTTATGCGGGTGCCGGTATGATACTTTTACAATATTACCAACAGATAGTGTAAGTGTATTCCTAGAACATCTTTATTCCATTAATAACAACATACAATTCACTATGGAATTAGAGGCAAATAATTCATTAGCTTTCTTAGATGTCCGTGTCATCAGGAATCCTGATCATACTTTGAGCCACACTGTATATAGGAAAAAGACCCATACAAATAGGTACTTAAACGGTGAATCTCACCACCATCCTAAACAGTTAGCTACTGTGGGAATGTCTTTGTTTCAGAGAGCCCACGGGATCTGTGACAAGAAACACCTGGACGCCGAGCTTCAACATGTCAAGCAAGTACTGCAAGACAACAAGCTCCAACAGCCACGCCGCTGTCACAGATCCCGAGAAAAGCCAGCCACAGTCAAGCGTCAGCCTGCTATACTACCTTATGTAAAGGGTGTCACTGACAAGATTGGCTACATCTTTAAGCGAGCTTCAATCAACACTTACTTCAAGCTGCCAACGAAGATAAGTCAATTTTTACCATCCGTCAAGTGTCAACTACCTATACAAGATGCAGAGGTCTATAAAATAGATTGTGACTGCGGACTCTCATACATTGGTCAAACCAAGAGAAGCATAGGCACCCGCATTAAAGAACACATAGCTGATGTAAAACACCAACGCTCGTTGAAGTCTGCTGTGTGTGAACATGTGCAACAGGTGACCAACCACTACTTGAGATTTGACAAACCACAGATGCTCGCTAAAGAACACCGATTCCTACCAAGGATGCTTCGCGAGGCTATTGAAATCAAGAAACATCCTAATTTCAATAGAGAAGATGGTTGGAATGTACCACTAGCTTGCGATCCAGTAATTCAAATAGTCAAACCCAAGAAGAAGCAAACCACAGCTAGACTTCATGATACTTTGAGCTCATTCTGTGTAAATAGAAACACCCATGATTAAATTATGTTCGGGTACTTTGAAACAACTACACTGGAACATTAACACAACAACTACCATCTTAGTCTCCCCGTGACCATGGCTGCTGAAAAGCAACCGAAACGTCGGGGAAAGTGTAAACATAAATATAAATAATATAATAGTATAGTAATAGTATAAATAGTTTTAATAGTTTCAATAATTTAATTAGCTTAAAAATTAGTAAAGTTTAATAGTAATAGTAGTGTAACAGTTTTTCAAAATTTTGTAATAGTGTCAAATAAACAACGCGATAAAATCCGTATATAGTAGTTTAATTTCAATGAATAACATTCGCGTAAACAGAAGACAATATTATTTAAAATTTTATTCAATTTTAACCAGTAGTTTAAGAATTATAACTAGTCAAAGTTTCTTAATTTTGGCAAAGTCAATCTATTTATTTAAAACATAAAAGATTTTTAATATTGATATGGTCACTATAAGATGTTGTTAGGTTAGCTAATTATGTAATAACTTAAGACAGAAGGTCCCTTAAGTAGGGACTAAATAAATTAACCGACTTGGTATTACATGGATCTCACAATTTTTTACGGTAGAAGAACTGAGTTGCGAGACTTGCTTTTTTACAAGACTATGTTTTTGATAGCATTTTTATTTAAAATAAGACAGTTACCGCACTAGGAATAATTCCTGTGTCGCGGGGGACTTTTACAAACATTTAAACAATGCACACAAAGAACACCCAGACTCGGAAACCATTTGTGGATCACACAAAGTTTTGTCCCGTGTGGGATTCAAACCCACAACACTCGGCGCGGCGGCCAGTGGCGAGGCGATCTTACTGCTTCTAGTACGACTATGTTCCAAAATTATTAGATGTATAATTATTATCGAACATTATCTTATATTATCTTATGTGGGGCCAGTCAGTGCAGACCGGCGACACTTCGACCCAGTGGGATCTTTTCTGTGGACACTCTTCCAATAACGACTGCCATAGATGATCATGGCAGCCGGGACCAACGGCTTAACGTGCTCTCCGAGGCACGGTGCAGGCGATAATTGTCAATCAATACGCACATAATTTCAAAAAGTCATATTATAACTTCCAAAAGTCAGAGGTGCGCGATGTGGTTCGAACCCGAGACCCTCTGCATTGCAGCCTGTTGGTCACCCCACTGAGCTATCGCTGCTCATTATCAAACATTAATGTGTAGTGGTTTTATTTGGATACCTTTTCACTACTGACGTGAAGAGTTTTGTGGGTTCATTCTACTTAAGAGGCTTTTTTAATATACATCTAGAACTAATGTTAACCCCTGTTAAGTACAAAGAACAACTAGAGAAGATACAACTATTTATGAATTGCACGAAACTTGGGGTCCGGCCGTTAGGGTCCCATTCCAGTACGCCCCCGGCCGGCGCGCACCCACAGTGAAAAATTTCTTATTCCGCTACGCCCCCGGCCGAGACGCTCCCATTGTAAAATAGCCGGAGAAGACACTTGAACAAATACTGTTGAAAACAAAAGTGTTTTTACTATTATATATTAGCTTTAAAATAAGTAAGATTAGTTTTTAGTATACTCTTTAAAAATATGGATGTTGTTGTAACACACTTTTGTTTCAACAGTATTTGCTCAGGTGTCTGCTCCGGTTGTTTTACAATGGGAGCGTCTCGGCTGGGGGCGTAGCGGAATAACAAATTTTTCTTTATGGGTGCGTGCCGGCCGGGGGCGTACCAGAATGGGACCCTAACGGCCGGACCCGAAACTTGCGGGGATGTGTCACATGTGGAGATGGGGAGTTTAGGTGGCACTTTTTTTCTTTTATACCACTAAGGTGACAAACAACTAACAAGCATACGGTCCACCTGATGGTAAGTGGTTACCGTAGCCTATGGACGCCTGCAACACCAGAGGCATCACTTGCGCGTTGTCGACCCTTTAGGAAAGGAAGTGGGAAGGAGAAGGAGCGGGAAGGGGAAAAAAGTGATTGGCACTCTCACCGAACGAAAGACAACATTAGAAATACTGCTATTTCAAGTTGATTTTCTGTGAGGGTAGTCCTTCCCCGGTCGGTCATTCATGCTGAAATCAGCGAGGCTCTACTGACTTAATAAATCTGTATTAGTACTTATTTATGATTTTTAATAAAGTGTTGAGTAATAATTTCGTTACTAATATTTATAACCTTAAAATATGACCACTTATTATTGTTACACGCTGTATATTAAAAAGCCATTAATCAGACTTAAAATATAAGTAATAAAAGTATTCTGCCAATAATGAAGAACATAAATCTAGTATTTATTAGCAAATTCATAATATGATCAGTTAAGGATTAGTTCTTAGACATATGTTTATATTTTCTATATTTTGCCTCATGTTCTGTTTTAATTAAGAATTTATTTTTGTTAAATTTCCATTATATTATTTTTTTTATCAGTGTTCCTTTTTAATTTAACTGTGTTTTGTTGAATTTGTATTTGCATTAATGTAAATTTACCAAACTGTTTAACTTCATATAAAGACCATTTTTTGTAAACGATGTGAAATGATGATGTACTCACGATGTGTTCTCCTGCAATTGAAGGAGCACAAATTATCGAACCACATTTTGTAATTATTGCATGTCCTGTGTATCCTTTGTTGGAGTTCCTAAGAATAAATAAATAAATAAATTATTAGGTAAATGTTTGACCTTATCTGCCCTGAAGGTCAGACCTGTATATATTATCTGCCTGTTCATAGGATCCTACAGACATGAAGCTAGTTAGTTTCACCTGTCCCGATGTTTGTCATCAAATCTTGCAAATTAAATTTGATCCACTTCTCGGTTACCGATTGAGCTGAAATTTTGCATACATGTGTAAATCGCGTGATAATGCAACATTATGATGACATGGTGCTGATCTGATGATGGAGCTGGAAGGTGGCCATAGGAACTTCGCAATGAAATGACACAACCTCATCGAGTTTGGGCTCGTTTGAATCATCTTGACGAGTAGTTTGTCTTTCAATAGTAACCAGTGTCTGATGATGGACCTGGAAGATGGTCATAGGAACACTGTAATGAAACGACTCAACCCCATCGAGTTTCGGCTCGTTTGATTCGTCTTGACCAGTACTTTCTTTTTAGATGGTTACCAGGGTCTGATCTGATGATGGAGCTGAAAGGTGGTCATAAGAACTTAGTAAAGAAACGACGCAACCCCATCGAGTCTCAGCTCGTTTGATTCGTCTTGACGAGTAATTTGGTGCTAGATGGTAACCAGGGTCTGATTATGGAGCTGGAAGTTGACCATAGGAGCTCATTAATTAAGCGACACAACCACGTCGAATTTGATTCGTCTTAATGGGTGGACCGTTTTTAATGGGTGGACCATTTTTGATGAGTGGTAAGTGGTATTGTCTTGTCTTGGGCATCAACTGTGTACAAAATGCAGGGAACTACTGTAGATCATGCTGTTATTTATCTTGGTTTCAAATTGTTTGATTCAGGTCAAGCTTATGTGGCTTTAAGCCGAGTTCGGTCTTTAGCGGGTCTTCAAATCAAAGAACTTGACTGCTCCAAGTTCACTTCGCAGAAACCTTGTAATATTGACGCATTAAATGAAATGGAGAGAATGAGAAATGTTGCAAACAACTAACCAGTAATTACATAACAAATTGATATGTAAAGTTATTGAAATATAAAATAATACTAAGAGGCTAAAATAAAATTAAAAGAAAAAACTTTTTAAAAACAAGCTTTTATTATGTTTTTGTTAATAAAAAGAACTAAAATTTAAAAATAATAATTTAAACCTGATAAGAAATATATATTATCATTATATAGGCACTTCATTGCAACCTTTAACGATAATTAACCATATTCGTCTACGTCACAATAATTCCATATCGTAAGTAGGTACATATCTATTAGACATTTTTATTAAAACCTAAAACTTTACACCTTGTATTAAATCTTTGCGCTTTTATCACATACCTAATTTTTTATAAATAAAAGCGTGTTACATTGTGATTGCAAAAGAAGGTGTAATTATGCTAAATGTTCTTTGATGTTCCATCACAATGTTCATGTAGTCAAGACTAAACACTTTCAATACCATACAACGGAGCCGAATTGCATCTTTCTTGGCCAGAGTTGGCACGTGTAGAAACAAAATAATTAAATAGTTTGCGGGTAGATTATATACCACTTCGATGTTTAAAAGATGGCTAGAAATAGCTGCGTAAAGGATATTATTATTATATATTATTAATTAATTGCTTTAACTATTTTTTGTTTTTGTTTAATATATAATTCTACTAACAGTTAAATTTTATTATTTAATTAATGTAATATATTTTCTAAGTTGGGTTATTAATAAAAAATATTAAATTGTCATGTAATATTTATTATGTTGTAATTGTATTTATGTCATTGTATTGTGGCTATTGTGTGGCTATTGTTATTTGTTGCAAATGTAATTTAGATTTGTCTATGGATCATGTGTCTGACAATATAGATTATTATTATAAATGCTGGCTAAGTATTTTTTTCAGAAAACTGGTATTTTGAGCTTTGGTAACTGTACATGACTTTTGAGTGTGTTGATGGCATGTCCAAAATTGTCCAGCAATGTCCAAATAAAACAATTTAAAAAAGATTCAATTACTGTTATTGATATTCAAATGTTATGAACCGTGGAACCGTGTTTAGAATTTCGTGGTACGGCCATGTGGTCGCCTTGACGCTGCCGCTGCGTTGATGTTATGGGTTCGAATTCCACACGGTGCAATTATTTATACGATCTATAAGTAGTAGTTATTGATCTGAGTCTGGGTGTAAATTGTTCGTTAATTTGTATGTTTATTAAGACCCCAGCGACACAAAAAATGTATCTAGTATGAGTGTCGTCTTATAATAGTAAGAAATAATAATCCTTACTAATATTATAAATGCGAATGTGAGTTTGTTTGTTACGCTTTCACGCCTTAGCTACTCGATTAATCATCATGAAATTTCACATACACGGTGTCAGAGGAATAAAAAAGGACTACTTTTCATCCAGGGAAATTACTGTTACTAATCAAACCTAACCTACATATAACTGAGCAAAACCGCGGGAAAAATCTGGTGATTAATAAGTCTGTTTTACGGGTATTTTCCACGTATTTTCCTAGTGCAAGAGGAATGTAGTTCAAGTTCTTCATTTTGTGTCCATGGGTTTTATAAGGTGTTATTTATAAAAAATATAGCAACCATCTATGTCGCGCCGAAAGGCATACAAAATATTAAATTGCAACAACTATTATAATAATAAATCAATAGCAAATATTATAAAATTACACATTAAAAATTAAAATACAATACAAACATTAAATTTAAAACGAATCATTCAAATACATAGTGAAATTAATATAAAATACAACTTTTAACGTGCTAAATAAAACGTCTGGTTCGTAAGTAACATGTATAACTTTAATACACACGAACACGAATAAGGCAACGTTACAATCACGTATTTTAGCATTACATACAAACATTATAAAGAAATACGAACATTATAAAGTAAATACGAACACGAGGAGCTGTGGGCCGCAGGCGCACAGAACGACACGGGTTGCGCGCGCAAAGCATTGTGGTCGACTGCCGGCATGCGTGCGTCTCCCCGAACGGGCCACAGCTGGTGGCGGGGAATATCGTACAGCGGGGTGAGAGGGGTACGAGGGACGCACTCACTACAGGGCACGTTATAAACTATAATTAGGAGAATGTCAGATTAAAATAATCAATGTGTTAGTAACACTAATATCCTTTCCTTTGTCCTTTCCCTCCTTCATTCCTTTTTAAAGGGCTGGCAACGCACTTGTAACTCCTTTGGGGTTGCGGGTGTCCATGAGCGGCGGTAATCGCTTACCATCAGGCGATCCGTCTGCTCGTTTGCACCCTATGCCATAAAAAATAATAATAATAAATTAGAGCATAATAGAGCTAGCCCTTTGGGAGGCTCACACGGGCACATGTGTCCAACATGAACAGGCCCTTAATAATAATATTTGTGTAGCGATAACCTGGTGGAAGACCGTTGGACTACCACGCAGAGGTGTCGAATTAGATCCCAAAGCGGCTTCGAATTTATACATGCATACATAGATTCACGCCCGTTTCCCAGAGGGGTAGACAGAGACTACGGATTTCCATTTGCTACGATCCTAACACACATCCTTCGAATTTATATGCGTACAAAATTGTTAATCGCTTTAATGGTGAAGAAAAACATCGTGACCATCCTGCAAATCTGAGAGTTTTCTATAATATGCTCAACGATAAATCTGTGTACCAGCATTACGGCAGCGTGGTAAACTACGTCAGAATTCTTCTCCCTTTTTTGGGTAAGCATATATGCAAACATTTTTTGTTAAGTGCTCTTACGTCATATAGGGACTTTATTGCTTAAAACTTGATCCCAACTTATTGTTTGTAAGACACTGTATATATTAAGGGATTTAACTTTTTGCCTAATGCATATGAATGCATTATGTAAAAAGTTGTTATTATGACATTACAAACAGACACTCCAAGTTTATTTATTTGTATAAATTCAGACGCTGCATCTGAATTTTAAATGTTTGTTTTTATAATTAATACCTTATAAGCTAGAAAACTGCAATGTAAGTATTCTGTTTTATTTCATTCCTAATAGATTGTACTCATAAATAAATTAAAAATAATATAGCACATATTTAATATAAATTGTATTGATGAGATATAAAAAGATTTGATAACATTAAAAAATGCCAAGATTTTTGTAAATTACTTCTTATGCTAATTAATTATTAGTGTCATTGCTTACTATTATTATCATTAGCCTTTATAGGTGTGCACTGTGGGCCCGAATTACTATGGCTTCTTGGCATGCCCCTTTTAATAACTGTCTGATATCAATAAAAAAACTGATTTATGGCACGGCATACTTCTTACGTAATATTAATATTTTTGCCTATTAACGGACAGCGCTGAGTACAGACAGCACCATTAACTTGTCGAAGTTACTGCTGGGCACTGCTTCTCATTTAAGCTAACTACACCCTTTCGTATCCAGCCCTACCCAGACACGTTTTGCAAGTCATCAGCCCACGTCCTATCTTGTATTTACCAATTCGCGGTTTCCAGTCGAAGACTTGTTTGCTCCAAAGATCATCGGTCCTTCGTTCTACCCTTTTCTCTTGCTTTTCATATACTCGGTATTAGGGTCGAAAAATATCGGAATAAATTGCTTTTTATTATTGTATTTTATTTTAATTTATTTTAAGGGAATACCCACCTTAGTTACATATAATTCATGTGTCCTTTATTAATATTCAAACAACGGACGGAAAGAGCAACCCCCGGTGCAGTGGCAGTGATGAGGCAACTATTCCTTTACATCATAACGTAATCCGTACAGTAAAAATCCAAAAGTTAGAATCGGTTTGACTAAAAGTTTGAGTATTACCTTCGATTCTTCCAAATATAGTTTAAATAATTTAAACCTGCCAAAAGATACAGTATTATCGATGGGTTAGGGACAGATGACCCACGGAAATAGATGCACTTAACTTATATGTGAAAAGATTACCTAGATAAAAATAAACAGCTCTATAAATGTTGCCAAATAAGGTATACCAGACTTATAAGGCGAAGAGTATGAAAATTTATACCTACTTACCTTCATCGTGCCTTTTGTTAAACGAAACTTGTTGTTTATAGAGCTTTGGTCTTGCCTATTCTCACTTATGCTGCAGAAACTTGGTGCTCTACAAGCGAGATATCCAAAAGCTTGATACCTTTCAACTTCAGTGTCTATGCACCATCCTCCACATTAAATAGCAAGATCATGTTCCCAATACAGAGTTACTTCGGCGCACTAAAATTATGGGGATGGAGGCGTATCTGATGAAAACCCAGCTGAGATGGTGTGGCCACGTTCAACGCATGGACAATAATAGACTGCCTAAAAACGTCTTCTACTCGGAGCTCGCTCGAGGAAAACGCAAACAGGGCGGACAACATTTAAGATACAAAGACGTCCTCAAACGGCATTTAACAGCAAGTGGCATACCATCTAGTCAGTGGGAAGAACTAGCCCAAAATAGGCAGAGGTGGCGCGCGACTACCCACACTGCAACAGGCTGCTTTGAAGATGGAAGACTAGAACGCCTTGACGAAAAACGCGCCATTCAAAAAAGTTGTCCACAGCGCTCCTACACCTACACATAATATATAATAACACAGAGCAGCTTTACTGTACTCAGTGTGACCGGATCTTCAAAACCAAATTTGGATTTGCGAGCCACATTAGAGCTCATGATAATAAGTGAGAGTTATTATAGGTCGTTGTCACCGGACACGGTGAAGAGGACATCATCGTCAGTTACACACAGCAAGTATTCACAGCAAAACTCTAATAACCGTTGGCCGTTCTCATTCATGTTGCCAGCGCCGTGATAACCGATACAATTCGGCCATTTAGTATAATCTCGGCCAACATGGGCATTGAACTCGCCTAGGATGTAGAGGCGACCGCCTCTGATGACATTTATTACTGTCTCGCTCAGTTGGTTATAAAACCGGTCTTTTGACTCATCCGTGGATGTTACAGTCGGAGCATAAGCGGAAATAATAGTAACAAAGTCGCAACTGCTGTTGAGTCTCAAGACCATAATGCGTTCCGAAATTCCACGTGAGCTCTCAATGGCGGATAATAGGTCGTTGTGGACCGCAAACCCAACGCCGTATTCGCGGACATCCGAGGAGTCTTTTCCTTTCCGGAAGAATGTGTATGAGGACTCGCGTAATAAGCCTTCATCCGGTAATCTAGTCTCCTGTAAAGCACAGACAGAGATGTTAAGCCTGCTCAACTCTGCATCAATCAAAGCGGTTTTGCGCAGGTCTTGTGCGCAATATAACTGTGAGCCTCCGCGGGTGTCCGGAATGCCTGTCCTTAAAAAACGACATTCCATGTAGCAATGTGCATGGATTGGCGGGGCAGTATTTTATTAACGCTTTGTTTACCAGCAGGTGTAATTATCGTCGCCTGCCATCTAGCTATGAGCTACTGCTCCCTAGACCCCAAAGGAACAGGCCAGCGACGGGACGGAATGTACCTTATTATACCGGCTTGAAGCGGGTGTTAACGAACAGTAAGCCTTCTATGGGCTCTCCCACTGTCAAAAGTGACCCCAAGCGTCCACACTTACACCCATACGTGAGGACTTACAACTGGTAACTGCCACTTTCTGTGTTGTTACCCGCACAGTAAGGCTGGTGTGGGGGGAGTGACTTGTCCACAGACTACGCCGTCTGGGACGAAATTAAGGAAACACTGGGTTGCCCAGAGCCTGTATTACCCTCTCGGCCTAAAGGCTGATCCCACAGGAAAGGCAAGCCAATACGTGTGGAGCCAGGTTGGCTGCAAGAATCTGTCACACATTTCGGGTTGGACCTTACTTGCGTCTGATGGAGATCCCGATCCTGGTTTTATTAGAGTTCGAAAAACTCTTATACAACAGCTTTGTCCGTCCGTCCGTCCGTCCGTCTGCTATACAACTTTCAACTCAAGAACCGTAAGAGCGAGGGACTCGCGGTCAACGCCATTCGACTCAGATTAGTCGAAATACCCTCGAAATGACTATGACCTCTGACCTCTGACCTCAAGGTCACGTGATATCACGTGACCTTTGCATATTACTTGAACCATTTTTTCGAACTCTAAGATTTATGGCAATTCATTGCCGTTTCTCACTTGTTTCGGCATTTTCCTTCTCCTAGATGGGTTGCAGCCATAGACTTTGAGCGTAGCAAAAAATTCTAAGTCTATGGTTGCAGCACAATGCTTAGAGGCCCATCTCCCCTGTGGCGAAGCGGTTAAAGTTATAGGAACGCTCGCTAGTGGACATTAGTCGCCTTTTACGACACCTAATCCGTTGTCAGGGTTGGTGCTATTCTAAGGCCGGACACCACACAGAATAAGCAAAGGCCGTAGCAAACCGACCACTTAGACCACTACGCCATCTGTGCTTCTGACAGTCACAGTAGCAGACTGCTTGCGACTACGGAGAATTTCTGGACAGAAATGTGATAACTTATAGTCTAACTCGTTCCTCGCTTATTGTCGTCAGTTGAACTAGTGCTTATTATACAACTAGTATGTAGGAAACATTGTAACAGCAGCTCAGTGGGGAGACCAACAGACTGCAGAGGGTCCCGGGTTTGAACCCACGTCGCGCACCTCTGACTTTCGGAAGTTATATGACTTTTCGAAATTATGTGTGTATTGATTGACAATTTTCGTCTGCTCCGTGCCTCGGAGACCACGTTAAGCCAACGGTCCCGGCTGCCATGAACATCTATGGCAGTCGTTATTGGGAAGTCAGTGTCCTCTAATATCCTGACACTGGTCTAGCTTCAGGGTATCGTTAGCCTTCGGGGTCGCTCCGTGTAAAAACTGATATCCAGTCAAATCCGGTGTTAGACTAGAAAGCCGATCCCTAGTGACTTGGGAATAATAAAGGCTAAGGAGAAGAAGATGTAGGAAACATTGTGTTAATACTAGAAACAAGGGAAGGAATATCGATTGTATCTGTAAGTGCCTGCTATTGAGATAAATTACAACTACTTGTAAGTTGTAATATATGGGCTTCCTGGTGGCCCAGCGGTAATATGACTGCTTTGTATGAGATCTCTTTACCTAATTTAACTAACTGATTGGGTTTTTTGTTAAGTCACTCTAGCAGCCAGGTATAGCATACCACGTGCCTCAGAAAGCACCTAAAGCTGTTGGTCCTGCGCCTGATCTTTCTTCGGTCGTGTCGGATTGCCGATTAATTGGACTATTAGGGTGACGGAATATAATGTAAACAGAAAATGATTGAACTAGTAGTTCGTAAGATTAGCGCGTTCAACCAAACAAATAAACAAACAAATTCATCAGCTTTATAATGTTAGTATAGATTATTGTTACTAGAGAATTAAAAATATGTAAGTAGGTAATTATAGTCACTATGAATAAATAGAATTATATTTTTTTTTAATTATCCGGCGTTGGAAAGCACCTAACTACTTTAGAGTAGTAGAGCCTCGCTAATTTCAGCACGAATGGGCCGGCTCGACCGGGGAAGTACTACCCTCTCACAGAATATCGATGTGAAATAGCAGTATTCCTATTGTTGTGTTTCGTTCGATGAGTGAGAGTGCCGGAGGCCCAAGCACCACGTTTCCCCCTTCCCGCTCCTTCTCCTTCCCACTTCCTTTCCTAAAGGGTCGGCAACGCGCAAGTGATGCCTCTGGTGTTGCAGGCGTCCATAGGCTACGGTGACCAATTACCATCAGGTTGGCTGTATGCTTGTTAGTATAAAAAAAATATATGTGGAAGGAGTCACAAGACGATGCTAGCACCAAATAAATACGAAAGTAATTTTGTATGTTTGTTATATTTTGAAACTTAAGTGGCATACCACTTTTAATGAAACTTTGTACATAGATAGTTTAATACCTGAGGAAGGACGGTGACTTTTAAAACAGCATGCACACTTAGGTACCGGTAACGGCTATCTTACAAAAGATTTTTATCAGACAAAGAGCGGCGTGTAAAACCCTTTACTGAACAAAATGCATGTGAAACGTGACTCGTATATTAAATAGCCTTATTATATCACTATATTTGGCCCACGGCTTCGCTCGTGTAAATGTATGTTAGGTTAGATTAATAACAGTACTTTTTCTGGATGAAAGGTACCCTATGTGCTTTTATGTTCCCCTGACGATGTGTATGCGAAATTTCATGATGATTGGCCGAGTAGGTAGTTAAGACGTGGAAGTGAAACAAACAAACAAACTCACATTGGCATTTATAACATTAGTTTAGGATTCAATTACTCAGAAAAGGTCAAACTAGCACGTAAATGGTCTAGACTAAACTGGAATAAACAAAAACCAGTTGCCTAGTATTTTTCCTGAGTATAAAAATAAAGTTATATATTAATATTGTGTTTACTAGTGGTTGCCCAATAGTATAAATTAGACAAACTATACGGGTTACGTACACTTCTTGATAAGTAATAGAAATAATAGAAATAATAGATAATATTAATAATTGCACTATTTTATTGATTACTGAAATAATACGACAAAATTGATAATTAAGTATGCTAAATTATGACAAATGATTGATATGCTAATGAGTACACGATACGCTTGCTGAAAGTGAACTGATTTATTGATACATAGTTACAAAATCGTCACGTTGAATTTTCAATGTTAACCGCAGCAAATGTACGGTCATTTTCCCGTACATGTTTACTCAGAACTTAATAAAATACAAGCGTTTCAAAACTAATAGTACGGGATATTGTCAAATGGCAGAAAATGCGTTCACAATATAGGCTGTGACGTAACCGCTATTTAAATGCAGCTGTTCGAGGGAGATAGCGAAATACCCCTACCGATACCCCAGTTTTTCTTTTATTAACTACTAGTAGTTAATAAAAGAAACACGCAGTAACCATAAACGCGGTTTCACTCGCGTTTATGTGTTCCCAGAAAAAAGCGAAGTAATGCCAGTTCGAGATACAGTTACCCCGAATGGTACACTTTTGAAATAATTCGACATAAAAAGAAAGGCTTATCTTCACAAGCGGTACAAAACTACTGGCTCGAAGAGTGATTATGAGGCGTTCGCCCAGTACAGAACTAAAGTAAAAAATATGATCGAGGTAGCTCAGAAACAGTACAAAGATAGGGTACAAAACTAAAAGACCCTAAGTCCTTTTCGAATTATATTAATTCTAAAAGGCGTAGTAACGCTTCGCTTAATATTTCAATAAATGGGGTGATTCTAACGGGGAAGGAATGCGCTAGAGAATTAGTGAAATATTTTCATTCCATCTACAGCGAGCAACGTGTAGAGCTGAATGTATGTACAGCGGAAAAGGAGGCTGGTTGCTTGAACGGAGCAGCGCGGGTTTATTTAGACCGATTATTATGTTTAAATGACGCACAGAAAGCGCTTCAGCAATTAAAGCCGAAGAGATCAACGGGACCGGACGGTATCCCACCTTATATCATCAGGGATTGCAAAGCTGGACTCGCTGAGCCGCTGCTTCATATTTACAACCTTTGTCTCCAATCTGCGGTATTTCCCGAGAGATGGAAAGTAACAAGGGTCGTTCAAGTGCCTAAAGGAGGAGCTAAAGACAAGGTGGAAGGCTACAGACCCGTGGCTGGATTATCAACATCAGCAAAAGTTTGCGAATCAGCAGTACAGAACCAGGTATTCGCGCAAATCAGCACAGTACTTACAGACGCTCAACACGGGTTTCGGCCAAGTAGAAGTACCTCGAGCAATCTTCTCAACTATATGGCTGATCTGATCCCGGCAGTAGACAGTGGAATGCAAATCGATACCGCCTATTTTGATTTTAAAAAAGCATTCGACCTAGTCGATTATGACATATTGGTAAAGAAATTAGCCGGCGTTGGTTTTATTCCACACTTACTGCAATTTTTTGCCAGCTGTATGACAGACAGACAACAATACGTCGAGTGTGCAGGTTACGTGTCAGAGCCGTACTTTATTCGTTTGGGCGTGAGCCAGGAGAGTAACCTTGGGCTGATGGAGTTTATCATTATGATAAATAATTTATCCGATGTCATAAAAGACGCCAAATTCTTATTATTCGCGGATGACTTAAAATTATATAAGCCTATAAGAAAGCAGGGTGACTGCGAGCGGTTACAGAGGGATATCGATAGAAATGTAGATTGGAGTACGAGCAACCTTTTACAATTTAACCGCACTAAGTGTGTGACTATCACGTTCTCTCGCGCACGTACTCAAATCATAGGTTGAAGGTAACTGAACAGAGTAACGTACCTCTGCATATTTCCAAGATTATGAATCTATCATTAGGTACTTACTTCGTGAACTTTTCAGTTCAAAAGCTTAGTCACGAGCCTTTTACGTTTATGTAACAGAATGTTATTTAGCTGGTGGCCTTTAAGGCTATATTATAGACGTTTATAGGTTTGTCCGTGGCAGTTGAGGCCACGGTATGTAGAACTTGTTATACCTAGAACAGTTTTTTAGATATACCTATATTTTTATTGTGAAATATACAAATTGACCTTTCAAAATATGCAAATATGCCGATGAGCAAAAACGAAATGATAGTGTTAGTATTTGTTTTATTTTTCTAGTTTTATTATTGTTCTGCTTTTTTATTTAGTATTTTTTTATTTCTTCATGTTTTGGGTGTGCACTTTTGTGTGCCAAAATAAATATTATTTTCTTTTCTTTTTTTCTTTTATGGTTTCGGTAATGTAACTATTTGACAAAAATAATAAAACATGACAGTTAACTACCCTATTATTTTCTTAAAATAATATATAACACTGCTATTGCGTTGACATATTCTGCTGAAAGTTTAGTATAACATCATCAAAACGTTTTTAGCAAAACAATGGCATAATATAATTAATTGTTACTTGGCAAGGTTTGTCATTTACAGTGCATTTTTGATTTGACTTTGATAAATAATCGCCTTTACACGCCTGTAAATAAATAAAGATTATTTAAAGTAGTTCTTAGGAGTAAGTCTCTGATATTTTTTTTTAATAAACCATGTTATAGTTTTGTTACCTTTAAAACATTTATTTTCTAAAAACCATGCTCTTTTAAATCCTATCATCTCGTTTACACCTACGTGAAGCAATGAAATGAAATGAAAATATTTATTTGCATTAAACTATATATCAATTTATCGCTTACATTCGAATTCTATCATGTAGGTGTACGTACCCTAAGTGGTGTAGTGGATTTTACGCTATAAAAGCCACCCAAGTACCCTTTTCAAACCAATCCGTACTTTACACTACTTATATCAGTCGTCTGGGTAATTTTATAACGATCAGAAATAATAGTCACTTAGGAAATACCTGGGCCTGACCTGGCCTAACCTGATTTATAATCGTAATAGTGTTTGCTTATTATAATCCTGCCCTAGATTTAGTTTCTGTGTCACAGGGGAAGTCAAAGTCAAAGTCAAATCAAAAATCGTTTATTCACTTGGGTCACAAAGTAACATTTATGAACGTCAAAGGGGTTAGTGAGTTTGTTACATTTACTGAATTTACATTTATGTTAGTTGCAAGGTGCAGGCAAAAGATTGAGCCTATGAGAAGATACCTGCAAGAAACTCAAGGCCACTCTTTTAAATCACCGTCAAATTATAATTTCAGTATTTTACAACTCATTTATGTACCAGGTGTTGCAGTCATTATGCCATATGTCACTGTCCATACAAAACTAACTTCTAAAAATAAAGAAAAAGTTAATAATATTAGGTAGGAAGCATTTCAGGTTTGAAATAATATTTATCTGTAGTTATTTGTAATATACAGTAGTATGGCATGAGGACGCATACACTTAACTTTGTGACATAATATGAAAAGGTAGTTCGAGACTAAATGTAGTCCATTCCCTAGATTAATTACTTTAATAATTATGAAGCAACTATATACAAAATAAAAATACGTTAACTTTATTTATTTGTTTAGTTTTATATAAATTTTAAAATATATGATACTGTCAACGAAGAATTTTGTTTTATCAGAGAGACACAGACTATAAATTACCTGATAAAAATAAGATATCTATGCCGATGATAACAAATGTGATATAGTCAAATTCTATAACAATAATAATAATACATATTGTATCAACACCATCTAGCCCAAACTAAGCAGAGCTTGTACTATGGGTACAGCTAGACAAGGGGTAAACACACAAATACTTATACTTTTTTTTTGTAAATACATACACATTATACATAGAAACACCCAGACCAAAACAAACATCTATGTCCATGCACACAAATGTTTGACTTGTGCGGGAATCAAACCCGCGACCTCAGGCGTGGCAGTCGGTTACACTAACCACTACGCCATCGAGGCCGATCATTTATTAATAATTATGTTAATAAATAAATAATAAATTAACTGCACTGATGGCATAGTGTTTTAAATGGTCGACTCGCCCCTGCCGCCGCGCCGAGTTTTATTGATTCCCACACGAGACAAATATTTGGGTAGCCCACAAATTTTTGTGCCGCGGCCAAAAGTTATTTTCACTCCTGATTTTGCCGTGCCCGACGGGGTCCATATTTTGTTCTCTCTACATTTATAAGACTTGTATAAGGTATGCATTATAGAGTGCAAAGAATTAATTGAATTGAATTGTATTGAATAGTAATAATAAAGCAAGAAATACATCGTATAGAGTAGCCTATATCGCCGTACGTCATTAAATCGTTGCGTTCAAGTTGATTTTATGCTAAATATATGACAAATAAAATATGGTTTTGGGGTAGGTATAAATATTAGGATTCATCCCTCCTTCTCCATATAAACTTTAACTGTGCCAAATTTCATACACCTCCGTCCGCGCAATTTTTGTAAAAAGGGGTACAAAGTTTTTGCTTCACGTATTAATATATAGATAAAACAGTAATAAATTATTAAGAAATAAACAACTCGATTGCAAAAACTCTTGACGGTACGACTTCTTTGGATACAGAAACAAAATGTTGCTGTTTCATATTTCTGTCACGATAGTATTAATTATATATTTTCAGCGATTACGACTGCTGCACTGGGCATAATGTCTCTATTGTGGGAGTCTTTAGAAACATTGAAACAATCGACACAAAAGACATCCGGACACAGAACAACTATTTGTGGATCGCACAAAATTTAGCCCCGTCTCGGAATGAACTTACAACGCGCAGCGTACTGGTGGCAATATGTCCATTTAAACTACTAAGCAATTTTCTTTTTTTAAAATCTTTTTTATTTTTAGGGCTTTTTTATTTTAATAACGAAATGTCAGCCCCATCGTTCCCTATACTAATCTAACTATCAAAGATAGAAATCATTTGTGCAAAAACATGCTATAAATAGCTACAGCTGGTTTTCAAAAAACGCTCCAATATCTTTAATATTTATTTCAAATAATTCTCACACTCAGCTAGCAAGTGTTGGACATCTTCAATGATTCCACACACCTCACAATTAGGCGAATTACTACGCCATCTATACAGTCAATTAATTTAAGTCACTCCTACTGTTAATCTGTCAATATGGAGACAATCCTGGCAGCGGTTGGATACGGGTGGCCAAAGACCGGTCTATGTGGATGACCTTGGGGAAGGCCATGTCCAGTAGTTGACGTCTTTCGGCTGAGATGATGAATCCTGGCAGCTAAATAAAGTACCTCCCGGAATACCGACTAAACCTACCACGGTGTTCCTCGACAAACTACTATCGGCGGAGCCGCGGGAATCACTTTCACATGCGGTCGCGACCCCGCCGAGGTTACGGCCCGCCGTATGAAACGGCAGGCCACTACTCGAAAAGACCTACCCTAAGATCACCTCTACAAAAAGCCCTACTGTCTCCCTCCCCTAGAGGGGAGACGGACAAGACACAGAGGCGCGCGTGGGAACACGCACGCCGCCTCTCGGACCTGGTGCTGAACGGATGGCGGGCAGGCCCACAAAGCCCGCCACCCCCAGGTCAAACCTCAGGGTGGCTGGAGGTCGTCTCGCGCCCTCCGGCGCCCGGCTCTGCGGTTGGGGAGAGGGTGACACTTAACCAGAGTCTCCATATACTGCTGTTAATATTTATTTGTTAACTTCGACATCCATTATTACATCAATGCCACTTAATGTATAACTTTTTATGGTGTTACATCTAAGCACCAATACCAGTATAAGGACGGTAGCACCGGCTTTAACAGCCGGCAGGTCATTGGTATAGATCCTTAGTTCCCAAAGTGGTCCAAGTGGACCCCTAGGGCTCCACGGGAGACTCGACGTGGCTCTACGTTGGAGCGACAAAAAAATTAGGGGTTCACAATTCGTAAGCCCCCGCCGCTTCCACGATAATTTATTTGCTTTCGATAGTGAAGAACTAAAATGTTGGCTTGACTTCACCTATCGATGTAGGCAGATAAAATTTTAAGAAGCTCAGCGACTGTTCCTTGTAAAAACTCCGATATTTCGGTAGAGAATAACTAAAAAAAAAAGTTCAGCTCGCCTACCGTGGTAGGTTCAAATCCGAGAATTAAAAAAAAAGTTCAGCCAGTAGAGATTTGACCAAATCTTCACAAATATAAATACGAATGCCAAGGAATATGGTAGAAATGTAGCTGCAGGGGGTCCACCAGAACCAGCTAAATTTTGAAAGTGGTCAATGAGAAAAAAAGTCTGGGAACCTCTGGTATAGATGAAATGTTCACATCTAAATATGTATGTTATATAAGTTTTGATATGGTCAATAAATAATCTAATAATCAACGTTAACTTTAATGTGTTAGGACACGTTCTGAACTTTCAATGTTGTGCAATGACATTATATATTTGTCGGCCTCGATGGCGTAGTAGTTAGTGTAACTGACTGCCACGCCTGAGGTCGCGGGTTCGATTCCCGCACGAGTCAAACATTTGTGTGCATGAGCATGGATGTTTGTCTTGGTCTGGGTGTTTCTATGTATAATATGTATGTATTTACAAAAAAAAAGTATATATGTATGTTTATCCATTGTCTAGTACCCATAGTACAAGCTCTGCTTAGTTTGGGCTAGATGGTGTTGTGTGTATGTGGTAGAATATTATATTATATTATTATATTATATATAGAAATAAAGCACATTTTGTCTGTCCTGATGGCGTAGTGTTTAAGTGGACGACGCTGCTACTGTGTCCAGTTCAGTGAGTTCGAACCAGTTGTGTGATCTGCCAACAATTATTCCGAAAATCTAAAGAACCACTACGCCATCAAGATCAGAATAATTAAAAAAATACATATAATTTTTAAATCTGACTGATAGTTTCAGAGATTAGCGCGTTTAAACAGAAAATAAACAAGCTTTTCAACTTTATTATATTACTAGAAAATGATTCACTAAAAAAATAAAATAAAAGCATACAAACGTATGTCCGCTCGACACTTGACGCGTTAATATATACCTACTTTTTATTTTCATTTTACAAACTCACAATTACTTTTGTACTAAAAAAAATAGTTCTGCTACCGATGCCGCCTGATTAGTAGTGATAATATACAAATCTGGGTGTTATTTAATTTTATGTCCCTTTTCGAATGTTTGTAAAGTTCCCTACGACACAAGAATAAGGCACTACCAAAGAAGAGCTTCTTTAAAAAAAATGTATAATACCAGTAGCAAGTACATACATCAGTAAATTTTTACTACTCGTCCATCGGACATAGAATTAAAATGACGTAAGTAACATTAATTTAATGCCGGTACGCCGGCGAAGCAATACAACGAACAGACAGAATTATAATCTATTACAAATCGGTAACTGCCCGACGAGTATTATATAATGTGTTGTGAGTTGCAAAAAAACTTGAATGACCAGTTCCGAAATATCGGACATGGCAATCAGAACATTGTTGTGGCGTTCTAAATTTGAAATTTTAAAGTCAGTGTCATCACTGTTTATAATGAATGTGAAGAGAAACCTAACAATGCTGGCTGTGTTTACAAAAGATTGCAATAAAAAGTGTGAATATACTGAGCTCGACGAACTCCGCGCGCATTACTTATGATAAAAGTAATATTTTTCGCAAAGTGACGGAAGTACGATAGTACCATTCTTCAACAATATCCTAACTAATATTATAAATGCAAAAGTGAGTTTGTTCGCTTACTTGCCTTAATTACTCGACCGATCATCAAAATTTTGCATAAAAGGTCAGGGTTACAGAATAGGACATAGGACACAGAATACCATTGATTCAGAAAAAAATACTGTTACTAACTTAACCTACAACACGAGCAGCGATAGCTCAGTAGGGAGACCAAAAGACTGCAATGCAGAGGGTCTCGGGTTCGAACCCACGTCGCGCACCTCTGACTTTCGGAAGTTACATGCCTTTTCAAAATTATGTGCGTATTGATTGACAATTACGGCCTCGATGGCGTAGTGGTTAGTGTAACCGACTGCCACGCCTGAGGACGTGGGTTCGATTCCCGCACAAGTCAAACATTTGTGTGCATGAACATGGATGTTTGTCTTGGTCTGGGTATTTCTATGTATAATATGTATGTATTAACAAAAAAAAATAGTATACATGTATGTTTATCCATTGTCTAGGACCCATAGTACAACCTCTGCTTAATTTGGACTGGATGGTGTTGTGTGTATGTGATAGAATATTATTATTATTATTTGTTTCTCTTTCACGGGTATATTCCTAATACGTTAGGAAAATACCCGGCCTTTTGGGAGGCTTACACGGATTATTATTATTATTATTATTATTATCGCCTGCTCCGTGCCTCCGAAAGCACGGTAAGCCGTTGGTCCCAGCTGCCATGAACATCTATGGCAGTTGTTATTGGGAGAGTGTCGACACAAAAGATCCCACTGGCACGAAGTGTCGCCGTCCTACACTGACTGGCCCCCACATAAGATAAGATAAGATAACCTACAACACAACCACCACTCACATGCATATCACATACCAACACACACACACACACAATTCATTTTAATTTGTTGCGACAAATATTTTCTTTCATTTGTAAATACCACATAATATACGAATATGTTAACTATAGCTTAATTATAAGTCTTACTTAATCTTAATATTAATAACATAGTAATACATACCCATCTTTTCTGTATCAAATAGCAGAATTAGTGCATTACGTCGCAATAAACTCGCCCGTAGGGCAGTTTTATCAATGGGAGGAAAACAAAAATATTAACCTACAAGTGAGTTCTGTACGAACTTAATAGGTATGCTGTTTTGTGATGTAACAACTAATTTACGGATGCCGGATATTTCCATAGACTTTTAGCCATATTTCATTAATTTAGGTCAATAAGAAGTGTCACATATTTTGATTCTCTTGCAAGTATCAAAATATGTGGCATAAACGGCCGTGTCTTTAGATTTCGTTGACTTAGAAGTTTTTTCATGGCTGCAAGGAATTGCAGAATGAATAAGGCATTGGACTTACGATCAACCGACCGTTTCTTTTTTTAAATTAAACTACTATATACGGATTTTAACGCGTTTTTTATTTGACACCTTATTACAAAATTTTGAAAACTGTTACACTATTATTACTCTTAAACTTTACTAGTTTTTAAGGTAATTAAATTATTGAAACTATTAAACTATTTATACTATTACTATACTATTATACTATTTACATTTATGTTTACACTTTCCCCGACGTTTCGGTTGCTTTTCAGCAGCCATGGTCACGGGGAGACTAAGATGGTAGTTGTCTCAATGTTCCAGTGTAGTTATTTCAAAGTACCCGAACATAATTTAATCATGGGTGTTTCTATTTAAGCAGAATGAGCTCAAAGTATCATGAAGCCTAGCGTTTTTTTTTTTTTTTATAGGAGGCAAACGAGCAGACGGATCGCCTGATGGTGAGCGATTACCGCCGCCCATGGACACCCGCAATACTAGAGGAGTCACAAGTGCGTTGCCAGCCTTTTAAATTTCCCCCCACCCCAGGAGGGGGAAGGGTTGAGCCTCCAGTACTCTCACTCACTCGACGAAACACAACGCAAGCGCTATTTCACGCCGTTTTTCTGTGAGGCCGTGGTGTCACTCCGGTCCATAGATTAGTATACCTGTTACTCCGGTCGAGCCGGCCCATTCGTGCCGAAGCGTGGCTCTCCCACGACGAATGTTACTTACGACTTATTGGTATTATTGTTAATGGTATGTTGACGACAGTTCAAATGCCACCTATTGGCTATTCTAGCTTAGATAGAGGATAAATAAGAATATTAGTAATTTGTAATTCAATATGATAGTAACCTTAAAAATCTTGAATCACGAGGAACTATGAACTATTTGTGGATCACACAATATTTTGTCCCGTATAGGGATCGAACCTATTACACACCGCTCAGTGGCAATAGCGAGGCAACTACTTAAACCGGTTTATTCCGCATATGCCCCTACATTACGTCCCACATTCCAAAATGTTCCTCATTAGCCCCTCTTTTGAAATTATTCCTTTTTCGTCCGACATCTTTGAGCATAATTATGGTTAGCAAAACAAAACATGGTTAAAAATTATTTTAAATCTTTTCGTTGTCGGGCTCGTGATGTCATTCAATCATAAGCTCAAAGTTTCACCGAGAGATCAACGAGGTATTTTAAAATATTTTTCGGCGGACGGTACAATAAAAGCTTCCATACAAAAAAAAACAGGGGTGAAAAAGGAACATAATTTGGGACGAAATAGGAATTAAATTAAAAATATATATTTACCTTTAAATTAATCTACCAATAATTTATGTGTATACAAAATATAAATTACTGTAAAATATAGTGAATACATCAAATTAATTATGTAACAAATAAATTATAACTTCTACTTTGTATAATTATAATTAATACAGTACATATGTTACTTAGTTAAATAAAGGTATGGAATAAATTCAAAAAATGTGTATAAATTGTAAAATGTGTGTGAGAATCAAGGCAATATGTGTATATATCCTAACAGTCTAAAGTAGTTTAATTTCAATGTATAACATTCGCGTAAACTTAAAGCAATATTATGTACTACGCATGATCAAGGACCCAGCGCACGTGCTATGTGTATAATAAATAAATAAATAAAAAATATTATACGGGCATTTGTAGCACAAAAACGCTGTATAAGGGCTATGTTCAATCTGCAGGTAACCGATTCGTGTGTATCATATTTTAAAAAACTTAACATTTTAACTTTGCCAAGTCTATACATCCTGGAGGTCGCATTATTTATTAAAGATAATTCTGAGTTGTTTAACTATCGTAAACGTATAAGACATGAGAACAAATTGCACATAGTTGCTAGCAAGTCTCATTTAATGTACGCAAGTATATTTTGTATAGCATCGCGCATATTCAACAGGGAGTCCGAGGGAGATCAGAATGGTTAAAGAAATAACTATGTTTAAAAAGAAACTGCATGATTTGTTAATAAATAAATGTTATTATACAGTAAATTATTTCATAAATGATAAATCTCTGCTCCATTACTCTATACCTCAATCATGACGTGTTCAGTAATCTCTACTTTTGCATTATTATTGCCTGTTTGTAATTTCTGTGACATTGTGATCCATATTGACATAATTGATATTATTAATTAATGCATGTACAATTCTAATTATTATAACTTTTGTATGCCCAATGCGCGGGACATAGCTGAACTAAATGATGTGAAATATAACTTCTGTATTATGTACCTATGATCCACAATAAAGAATTATTATTATTATTATTTATTTTCGTAAACATTTGGTGTTTCCTTAACCTAGTGTTTGGAGTATCCATTGAAGCATATAGCAATACTTGTACTAGGACACCCCGCTCTTTCACATCTATACGTATGTTTACAATAAGGTAAGTATTAACTAAGTATGAAAAATTCCTTAATTAATAGGTGTGTGTGTGTGTGTGTGTGTGTGTGTGTGTGTGTGTGTGTGTGTGTGTGTGTGTGTGTGTGTGTGTGTGCGTGTGTGTGTGTGGGTGCGTGTGTGTGTGAGTGCATGTGTTTGTATAATAGGACCACACATAAGTATGTTGATTTGTTTTATATTCTGTTGAATATTTAGTTTATTGCATTTCAATAAATAAATATAAATTATGAATGTTGATGTTTATTCTAAACTAGTTAATATTTTCTCCGTGTCATCGTAAGACAATTTACTAATCCACTCAGCAACAGTCGTTTTGCAATCATGATAAGTTTTAGGATATATTGTAAGAATTATATATAATGAACTAACTGACCCGCGCAACTTCGTCTGCTTCATAATAGAAGAATATTCCCCGTTTTTGCAAAGCTCCTATTGGTCGTAGCGTGATGTTATATAACCTATAGCCTTCCTCGTTAAATGGGCTACCCAACACTAAAATATTTTTTTAATTCGAACCTGTAAGTAGTTCCTGAGATTAGCGCGTTCAACCAAACAAACTCTTCAGCTTAATAATATTAGTATACTAGCTGTTACCTGCGACTTCGTCCGCGTAGATTTTAATAAAAAAGTGTTTGTCTCCGCGGAATCCTATTTTTTTCTAAAATCAAGGTAGTCTAAGTTACTCTTCATAACATCAGCTATCTGCCAGTGAAAGACCCATCAAAATCGATTCAGCCGTTTCGGAGATTAGCCGGAACAAACAGACAGACAGACAGACAAAAAATTTTAAAATAGATGTTTTCGTATTGGTACCTTATATACTTTCATATGCATTAGATAAAAAGCTGTTATTTTGACATTACAAACAGACACTTCAATTTTATTTATTTGTATGTATGTATGTATAGATGTATAGATAATATAGTGTGTAATATGTAATGTCGTCAATATATTCCAATAAAACTCGAATAATATTGCGTACTAATTTATGCGTTTGACAAAATAGGTTAATAATTATTGTTTGATTATTTACTTCAAAGTTGCCAACTGTTATACGGAAGTCAGTAATTTTGGCTCATTAAAATTAATCATAATATATAACTTACACTTACAGATTGCCTACTGTTATTCTTAATATTTTCACAATAGATAATATTACTTACCTAATTGTTTTTAATTTACTTGGATGTTATTAGTAGATCGGTTGACTTATGAATATGGTATAAAAGCAAGGCACAGTGATTGTCCGGTCACAACGGGTTGGGAGCCTTCTGCGCTCACCCACAGTCCGCGTAAAGTTGTAAAGGCCATCTGAGGCCAACAACGAGCACACACAAAAAAAAAAAATATTGTCCGGTCACTTGTTCTTTGGCCGCCGGAGGAATCACTTCTATAATAAGTTAAGTATATTGTTATTTTGTTGGAATTAATATATATTGTTGTTATATAAAATAATGTAATGTAATTTATAATTTATATTTGATCGAAGGTAAAATGTAATTTAATTTTGATATTAATAAACTGACTTGGTTTATTTGTTTAAAGGTAGTATTTATGATTTATAATACATACTTAATAAATGATAAATATAAAACTGTAAGATGTTGTTTGTAGTTTCTTTCATTAACACACAACATAAATTGCAATATCCTTCATTTAGTCCGGTCAATAAAAATAAATTATCTATTGCTTATATTTTCCCTATGCTGAATATATAACACGTTCATAATCTTATCTTGTGTAAGATTATGATACACAATTAATCACACGACTTGAACTGACTTTAAAATGGAGTAGGTTCCTTCTATATTTTTTTGTTTTGCGTAACGGTTTTATTAGACATCCTTACTAATATTAATGTGTTTGTTGGTTTGTCCTTTCACACAACAATGGAGGACGACGATATTTTTTATAAATCTATACTAATATTAAGCTAAAGCTGAAATTAATATAAAGCTGAAGAGTTTGTTTGTTTGTTTGAACGCGCTAATCTCAGGAACTACAGGTTCGAATTGAATAATTATTTTAGTGTTGGATAGCCTATTTATCTAGGAAGGTTGTAGACTATATAACATCATGCTATGACCCACGGGGGCGGTGCTGTAATCTATACTAATATTATAAAGCTGAAGAGTTTGTTTGTTTGTTTGTATGCTTGTTTGTTTGTTTGTTTGCTTGAACGCGCTAATCTCAGGAACTACTGGTCCGATTTGAAAAATTCTTTCAGTGTTAGATAGCCCATTTATCGAGGAAAGCTATAGGCTATATATCATCACGCTAAGATCAATAGGAGCTGAGCACCAATGAAGAATATTTCAAAATCGGAGGGTATTTTTTCCTTTTGAAAGCTTCCGCTGCGTGCGCAGCGTAAACTTTCGCAAAAATCATGTATGACAGAATTGTTCCCCTTTAAAAGTTCTTAAAAAAAGTACACGACAGCATATGTCTATCTTTTAAGGTTGGCTCACTATAACCATTTTTATGCTAACCAAATTTGTTCTAAAATAATGCATTATTTGCGAAGGTATTATTATAAACATGATATTAATCCTTATCCAAATAAATACATTATTCATCACAAATATTTAATTTAAAACAAAATTGCCCTTCACATCATTCTATTTCAATGAATATCTTAGGAGATATCGCAGTTTGAAAATAACATTGCAGCAAAATAATTACCCATTACAGACATAGTACAAACGATGTTTCTCCTGGTTTATTCTGCGTGATTACTACTGGCTCGATTTGAAAAATTCTTTTAGTGTTGGATAGCCTATTTATCGAGGAAGGCTATACGTTATATAACATCACGCTACAGTAACGATAAACGCGGGTGAAACCGCGGGAACATCTAGTATATTATATAAGCGACTAGCGAGTGATATACTACTTTTTATTTCACCAAAATGCAGAGTGCCTGCTGGTTGAATTATGGTAAAAACACGGAAATAACGGGAACAAAACCGCGGGTAAAAGCGAGTAGAAAATAATTATTGTATTATTTTAGTTTTACACATACATTCCATACCAATATCCCAAAGAGTTGGATAGAGGTTTGTTACAGTTACATTTCGGAAAACCCAATAACACTCTCCGACCCGGAAATCAAACCCAAGACTTCATTCTAATCCTAATCCTAACTAATATTATAAAAGCGAAAATGAGTTTGTTTGTTTGTTTGTTACCTTTTCACGCCTAAACCACTGAACCGATCATCCTGAAATTTTGCATTTACGTTGTCAGGTGTACACGAACGGATATAGGCTACCTTTCATCCCGAAAAAAATTACTGTTCCCGAGGAAAACAGTAATAACGTTCTTATGATAATAGATGGCGCCACGTGTCTTTCGAATCATGATTGAATTATATTATTACGAGCAGAGTACAACCCGAATTGATTGTCAAATTCTAAATTAACGCGAGCGAAGCCGCGAGCGAAGCCGCGAGCAAAAGATAGTAGTATATAAAAATCCTTACTAACATTATAAATTCGAATATGAGTTTATTACGCTGTCACGCCTTAACTCCTCAACTGATTATCATGAAATTTCGCATACTCGTTATCAGGGGTAAAGAAAAGGAAATAGAGCACCTCTCATCCAATAATAATAATATAATAATAATATTCTACACATACACATAACACCATCTAGCTCAAACTAAGCAGAGCTTGTACCAGACAATGGATAAACGTACATATTATATAGTATTTTTTTTATAAATACGTACATAGAAACACCCAGACCAAGTCAAACATCCATGTTCATGCACACAAATGTTTGACTTATGCGGGAATCGAACCCGCGACCTCAGGCGTGGCAGTTGGTTACACTAACCACTACGCCATCGAGGCCGACAAAGTAAAAAGTATTGTGCCAGAGGTATAGAAATTTAGTGACAAAATCTAGATTAAAGCGAGTCAAGCCGCGGGCAAAATCTTATACTAATTAATTTGAGGCAACTTCTTTAAAAAGACTTTACGCCTCGATGGCGTATTGGTTAGTGTAACCGACTGCCACGCCTGAGGTCGCGGGTTCGATTTCGCACAAGTCAAACATTTGTGTGCGTGAACATGAATGTTTGTCTTGGTCTGGGTGTTTCTATGTATAGAATGTATGTATTTATAAAAAAAAGTATATATGTACAGAACAGAGTACACAACAGTAAATACTTCAGATATACAAACCTTTTACTCAACAAGCTATGCCTCTCTGAAGTACTGTACCGTTGTAGTAAAAGTATATATGTATGTTTATCCATTGTCTAGAACCCATAGTACACAGGGCTACACATCAAGTTAGACACCCTGTATACGCATAACTACGCTACATACAAAATAGAGAATTGTCGGAAAGGGACAGTGCATAGTGGTGTCGATGTAATGGTAAGGATAGAGCGTAACAAAAATATAACGCACTCTCACGATTCGCAGCGTTCGACTTCTAATAGTACAAAGTTCAAACAGTCTAGGTTGATGTGTCTCTGTATGTACAAGCTCTGCTTAGTTTGGACGAGATGGTGTTGTGTGTATGTATTAGAATATTATTATTATGTTTCTCTTATCACAGGGATTTTCTAACATATTATATTAGGAAAATACCTGGCCCTTTGGGAGGCTTACACGGAGACATGGATCCAACGTGAAGGGCCCTTAGAGAGTTTTAATCAAAGGTGGGATGGAATGGAATAGAAAAATGCTATTACTCAATTAAAGAATTGTGAGCGACATAGCAAACTTTTTGTCTCATGCAACATTTCGTTTTTGAATTCATTAGTTAAATAATTACATTATTTTTAGTTTGTTTTTTGACATTTTGTCTTATTAATTCTTTTGTTTTATTGATATTTGACATTATATGGAGTTTATTGATAATTTTTCTTGCTATTTGACATTTGATTGCTTTTTGTTTTTTACTTATTATTATTAAATTGACATCATCATCATCATCATCATGTCATTAATGTTTATTGTATGTATCCACTTAATTATTTGAATTTATATTATTGAAATTGTTATTTGCATTATGATTATTAATATTCTTGTAATTATTTATAAATTGTAAAAAACATTCGCATACAATGTAAAAATTGTTCTCTGAACAAATAAATGAAAATGAACACCTACAGCGGCACTAGCCTCAGCAGTCGTAGGACTATTGCTATGTACGTATGGATTCTAATATATTGGCTACTAGCTGTTACCTGCGACTTCGTCCGCGTAGATTTTAACTAAAAAGTGTTTGTCGCCGCGGAACCCAACTATATTTATCTGCCCAAGTTACTTAAATGGCGTAGTTTTTATAGTGTAAAGCTAGATAATAGCATGGCTTACTCAAAAACAACATTTAAATATGCGTCGTTAGATTACACGCTGTCACAGAATGCGTAAGAAAAATAAAGATTCACAGCTCCTCCCCCGTAGGTGATAGCGTGATAATATGTAGCCTATATGTTGACCCGACCTGTTAGTAATATTCATGCAAAATTTGAAGTAAATCCATGCAGTACTTTTTAAGTTTAGCCCGGACATACATACAGACAAACAGACAAAAATTCTAAAAACTATATTTTTGGCTTCGATATCGATTGTAGATCACGCCCCAAGTATTCTTTTAAAAATATTCAATGTACAGTTTTGACTTTCCTACGATTTTATTATATGTATAGATAGGTATGGGTGTTTGATGGACCGGTATATAGGTAACTATGGATGGAAAACGTATTATTATTATTATTACTCCTCACGTTATTTTTCTTAAAATCTCCTATGAATTAACATCAACAAGTTACAAATCTGTTACAAATCTATACTAATATTATAAAGCTGAATAGTTTGTGTGTTTGTTTCTTTGAACGAGCTAATCTCAGGAACTACTGGTTCGAATTGAAAAATTCTTTCAGTGTTGGATAGCCCATTTATCGAGGAAGGTAATAGGCTATATAACATCAAGCTAGGACCCACGGGGGCGGCGCAGTAACTATAAACGCGGGTGAAACCGCGGGCATATCTAGTTTAACATATGTTTAGCTGTTTAACCTAAATTACTAGTAACCTTATCAAACATAAAATTCACATAATAAGGGTTCCGTATTTACCATTTTGACACGGACCCCTAACAAGCTATAACTGAACTGTCATAATAAAAGGCACTATTACCGTAATAGGTGGGAATTCTAATAAGCCTAAATAAGAGTTGAAGCCAGACCACAACGGTGAGGCAAGCATATGATGATGCAATCATTGTGCTCAGACGTGGATAATTTAATGGCATACAGTGCGCAGGAGTTTATTCTCTTTATATTTGCGAGAACGTTACGTCATAACTTTCGTTTTTATACTAATGTTTGTATGCTCGCTTTTAAGAATAAAAGAATTAAAGTTAAATAAAACTGACAATTGGATAAAATAATAAATTATTATCTTGTTAGTCTTGCGGTAAGTTTGCACTTGTGTTTGCATATGGTCCTGTGGTCTCAAGTTCTATTTCCGCGTGGTACAAAGTGGTTCCTGGTTTATCCTGAAATGAAAATGAAGGTGCAATACTTCTGCTACTGCTTCGAGGATGTAGGCTAGAGTGTATGATTGGATATATAAAAAAGAGTAGCGATAGCTCAGTGGGGAAACCAACAGACTGCAATGCAGAGAATCTCGAGTTCGAAACCACGTCGCGCACCTCTGACTTTCGGAAGTTATATGACTTTTCAAAATTATGTGCGTATTGATTGACAATTATCGCCTGCTCCGTGCCTCGGAAAGCACGTTAAGCCGTTGGTCCCGGCTGCCATGAACACCTATGGCAGTCGTTATTGAGTGTTGACACAAAAGATCCCACTGGGTCGAAGTGTCGCCGGTCTGCATTGACTGGCCCCCACATAAGATAAGATAAGATGTGTATATAATTAACTAGCAGTCCCCCGCGGTTTCACCCACGTTTATAATTACTGATCCGCTCCCTTAGTCCGTAGCGTGAACTTATATAGTCTATAGGCTTCCTCAATAATTGGGCTATCGATTAATAATATTCTACCACAAACACACAACACCATCTAGCCCAAACTAAGCAGAGCTTGTACTATGGGTACTAGACAATGGATAAACATACATATATACTTTTTTTTTGTAAATACATACATTATTATACATAGAAACACCCAGACCAAGACAAAGATCCATGTTCATGCACAAAAATGTTTGACTTGTGCGGGAATCGAACCCGCGACCTTAGGCGTGGCAGTCGGTTACACTAACCACTATGCCATCAAGGTCAGTATAATTTAAAAAAAATATTATTTAAATCTGACTTATAGTTTCAGAGATTAGCGCGTTCAAACAGAAAATAAACAAGCTTTTCAGCTTTATTACCTTACTAAATTTCTCCACGGCTTCGCTCGCTTTAATATATACTTTTTATTTTAAGAGCAGTAGAGCCTCGCTGATTTCAGCCTGAATAGGCCAGCTCGACCGGGGAAGGACTACCATCTCACAGAATATCGACGTGAAATAGCAGTATTCCTACTGTTGTGTTTCGTTCGATGAGTGAGAATGCTGGAGGCCCAATTACACCTTTCCCCCATCTCCTTCCCACTTCCTTTCCTAAATGGTCGGCAACGCGCAAGTGATGCCTCTGGTGTCGCAGGCGTCCATAGGCTACGGTGACCACTTACCATCAGGTGGGCCGTATGCTTGTTTGCCAACTCAGCAGAATAAAAAAAAACATTTTACAAACTCACATTCGCTTTTGTACTGAAAAAAAATAGTTGTGCTAGTTTTTTTTATTATTTTATTTATGTACTTATTTATTTATAATATACAATTCAACTTTATGTGCATTATGCTTAAAAAGCTTATGCGTAAATATAATTAGGTTAAACAAAAGCATGCCATGTTATATTATGTTTAAAATAATATTGCAGCGCCGTGAGTTGATCACGGCAGTCGGTATGGTTGCCCTCTCGCTCCCGGCCGTGGTTCAGTCCATGGTCCGGAGTGAGAGGTCGTGGAATCCCGTGTCGGTCGGTCGCCGGAACTGTCGTGGAGGGCGCGAGATGACCTCCAGCCACCCTTAGGTTTTATCTGGGTGTGGTGGGCTTCGTGGGCATGTGATGCCCAAAGGGCAGGTCTATTTGTGTAGTGGCCTGCCGTATGACAAGGCGGGGCGCGGCGCACAGTGGATCGTCCCCATACAAGAGGTTGGACATAGAATCAAAAATTTTAAAAGTATTTAATTTAAAAAAATATATACAGTTGCATTCCTCTATTGAAAAACAACAAAAATTGTTTCTATGCTTTTTTATTTGACTTACATTTTAGGAGCAAATCGATGAAAACTGTTATTTTTGTATGGAAACGAACACAAAAATGTCTGTATCTCATGATTCCCTCTTTTTTTTAAATATTATTCTATTACATACACACAACACCATCTAGCCCAAACTAAGCAGAGCTTGTACTATGGGTACTAGACTATGGATAAACATACATATATACCCTTTTTTTTGTAAATACATACATATTATACATAGAAACACCCAGACCAAGACAAACATCCATGTTCATGCACACAAATGTTTGACTTGTGCGGGAATCGAACCCGCGACCTCAGGCGTGGCAGTCGGTTACACTAACCACTACGCCATCGAGGTTTATTTTTCAATTGTTTCGATTTGCGGTTTTCATTATTATTATTTACTTATTTTATGCCACATTTTCTTCAAGGACATATGGTGTAACTATGTTTGTAATTGTATAAAATAATAGATGTATAATTAGTTTATACTAATTATACATATTCTATCAGTAATAGAAGTTAATAATTATTTATTAAATTCTTAATTATTTGTAATTCTCAGTAATTACAATAACTAATTAGATTAAGCAAATACTGGTAGTCGTTACTTGATGACTTATTAACGCTTTCGTTATATTGCAACAAAAGCGTTAACAAGTCATTAAAGTTGAGTACTTAATAATACACCTGTTATTTAAGGAACTGCTTAGTGATGACTAATTATCATTAATAAGTATACTAATTATACATCGATTCCATCAGTAATACAATAACAAAGATAGTAGATAGTTACTATAGGCAAAATATCTCGGAAGGGGCGCTCTAAGGGCACCATATGTCCTTGAAGAAAATGTGGCGTAAAATAGGTATATTATCTTATATTATGTGGGGGCCAGTCAGTGCAGACCGGCAACACTTCGACCCAGTGGGATCTTTTGTGTCTACGCTCTCCCAATAACGACTGCCATAGATATTCATGGCAGCCGGGACCAACTGCTTAACGTGCTTTCCGAGGCACGGAGCAGGCGATAATTGTCAATCAATACGCACATAATTTCGAAAAGTCATATAACTTCCGAAAGTCAGAGGTGCGCGACGTGGGTTCGAACCCGAGACCCTCTGCACTGCAGTCTGTTGATCTCCCCACTGAGCTATCGCTGCTATAAAATAGGTAAATAACAATAATAAAAACCGCAAATCGAAACAAAGAGGGAATCATGAGATACAGAAAAAAACGGGCAGAAAAGGAACATCATTTAGGACGAAAGAGGAATTACATTAAGAAATTAATATTTATTTCAATTTCGGGGCATATGAGTAACATTTTTTGGGGCGAATGCGGATTTTTACATTCGGGACGAAACATGAGGGGCGAATGCAGAATAAACCCTCAATATGCCATCAGTTGCAGCCGCTGATAATAACACAAGCGTTATCAATGCGAGCAGGTCATGAACCCCCGTTATATCAGTGTGTTGCATCCTAATACTTGCTGGTATTTATAAATAAGATAGTGAGAGTATTATAATATATAATTTATATAACATTAGTTGCCGGCCGCGGCGTCGCTCCATCAAGCAGCTACGCAGAAGTGTATCTGTACATAGTGTAAAATGAAGTCGTTTCCGCTGTCTGTTCGCTTAGACCCTTTTAACTACTCAACGGATTTTAATGCAGTTTTCAGCAATAGATAGAGTGATTCAAGAGGAAGGTTTATATGTATAATACATACATATTATAGTACAGAAAAGCCGAAAAATTCAAAGATTTGTAATATGATGTCGTAACAAACATATTTTTGTGCGCTTAAATCGCAAACGCTGGCTAAGCCTTATGAGATAGAACAAATTAATGTACTACGGAATTGTATATTTTAAAAAGACCGATAAAAAGTCCTCGCTGGTATATATTTATCTCCTAAGGATAACCACAACGATCACACAGATAAAGGAACAACTATTTGCGGATAAAACGAATGTTGGTACCGTCTCGGTATCGAACCCAACAACACTCGGCGTAGCGGCTGTTGCGAGGCGAACACTTAAACCATTACGCCACCCGTGCATACGACATTATATATTACTAGCTTTTTGCCCACGGCTTCGCTCGCGTTAATTTAGAATTTGACAATCAATTCGGGTTGTACTCTGCTTGTAATAATAATATAATTCAATCATGATTCGAAAGACACGTAGCGCCATCTATTATCATAAGAACGTTATTGTTGTTTTCCTCGGGAACAGTAATTTTTTCCGGGATGAAAGGTAGCCTATGTCCGTTTCTGTACACCTGACAACGTATATGCAAAATTTCAGGATGATCGGTTCAGTGGTTTAGGCGTGAAAAGGTAACAAACAAACAAACAAACAAACTCATTTTCGCTTTTATAATATTAGTTAGGATTAGGATAGGATTAGGATTAGGATTATTACATATTTACGACATACGAAAATTTATTGTACAGGATATAAATAGATATTTAAGGAGAATTTAGTCTCTACTAATATCATAAAGAAGAAAGATTTGTATTTTTGTATGTCTTTTTGTTTGCAATGAATAAACTCAAAAGTCCAGGACTGATTTGAAAATTATTTACCATTTGAAAGCAGCTTTATCCAGAAGTAACATAATACCTTCAAGAACATCATGGAGAACTCGTAGACAGATGCAGGTTTCTTTATGATGTTTTCCTTCACGGTTAGGGCGAATAAAAATGTATTATATAGCTACATATAAATATATGTTTGAGTGTCCTTTTAAGCTTGAAATCAGGCATATCAAAGTAGGAGGCTCAAATGACCTGTTTACTAGCTACATCTATGCTTAACTGTTTTAAATTCAATTCTTGTTGGCACTTCGAGGTAAATACAATACTCTTATATAGGAATGAAAACTTATGTAACGTTGTGTGAAAATAACATACATACATACATAGATTCACGCCTGTTTCCCAGAGGGGTAGGCAGAAACTACGGATTTCCATTTGCTACGATCCTAACACACTTCTCTGGCAAAGCATAGAAAATATTTTATTTATATAATTAGGTATTTTTTCTTATTATTGCCTAATTATGGTTATTATTTTAAGGCAAAGGGCGTCTTTCTTTAGTAAATGGAAATCCGTAGTCTGCCTACCCCTCTGGGATACAGGCGTGAATCTATGTATGTATGTATTTTAGGGTTTTTAAGTTGTCTCCAATACATAATCAATCATTAAAAAATCTGTACAATATACATGTATAAAAAGTAACAAAACAGGTAATTCTTGTATAGATATAGTTTATTGTACTATCGGCTTGAGCGACGGATGACCATTTCAGAAAATTTTCGCTTGCACATGTTGACCAGTTGAGTTTGTATCGCCTTAGAATCAGTAAACAAATGTAAAGTGTAAAAAAACTCAAACAAAGAAAGGGGCGTGTCACGGGTACGGGTACCAAGTGTTGGCATGCTATGCGATTTTAACCTTAGGAGTGGTCATCCGTCGCTGAAGTCGATAGTACCATATTCTCACGCCTTTATAGAATAGGGAGCTAGCATAGTGCCGTATCGGAAACATAGCGAGATATCGTAATGCTACTGAAAAAAATTCTAGACAGATAAATCCAATAACAATTTTACTGATCTGGGAATTGATCCCAAGACCACACACACACAACACACACACACACACACACACACGCACACACACACAATACGCACACTAGTTGTTCTCACTATCGCATACAACTACATAGTACAGCCGAATGCTTATCCACATAGCGGTATAAAGATCTCGTTGCTCCGAGTGTTCAGTACCTATAAGTAGACAAATATTTGATTTTAAAGTAAAAAACTACTCGACAAAATTGGATTTAGGTAAGTGCTGCATTTCCATGCACAGCTCAACTTTCACACTGTGAGATATTAAGGCGTCTGATGCTTGTGTTAAGGTTCAATTTTGTTTGGCGTTGTATTAAAAGACGATATACGTGGTGTTCGATTAAATGTTTATTAGCGACTAGTTCACAGATTACAGAGAGTCTATACAGACGCTTTGGGACATTTTTTTAGGTTAGTTTGTGTCTTTTGCAAAAGGTTTGCAGTATCTTCTAATACGCAGATACATTGTTGTTGTTCTGTATTAGCCATTGCTTCTCGTAAACACGTATATAATCTTGAATACAGCTAATACTCGATGCAAATGACGCCGTAATGATATCTCGATAATCTTTTGTTTGAAATAAATGTAGTAAACAACTTTTTTTTTTTTTTTTTTATTTTGCTCATCATAATGACCACACTCCACCTGATGGTAAGCAGTAGTGTGGTCTAAGAGCAGTGGCCTCCACATCGCCCCCACAGTAGCCGAGGTGATGTTGAGGTCTCTACTTTGACGGCCTGAGAAGATGCTTTTTTACGCCCCGCTTAAAGAACCCAGGATTGAAGGAAGAAGGAAACACACAACTCTTTAATTCTCAGAAAATAAGCCGGATTAGCGCGGCTAACAAGTTCAATTTTAGTTGTATTAAATGACGATATACATAGTGTTCGATTGAATGTTTATTAGCGACTAGTTTTAGTTGTGACAAACTCTATATTATAAAGTTTTAAACCGACATAGGAGATGTATAACTAGATAGTACGTTATTGAGCGGCCGTAGCTATAAGTACAATAAAATTCTCGCTTCAACAGCGTCTTTTAAAGTTTTATTACTATGACATTGACATAACCTACTATCATATAGCCAAACGCGAATGCCATAAAAAATATATCTAGTAATTCAAAAATAGTAAAAACTCGCATTCGGTTATCGATTTAAGCATTCTGAATGATTATAATTCAAATAACGATCAAACATTTAAATAAAATATTTTGGCTCTATACAACAATAATTTCTGTATCGTTGCGGCTCCACACCGCAGTTCCTTTTTGTGGAGCAATGTCTTTTTTTTATACAATTAAGGTGGCAAACAAGCATCCGGCCCACCTGATGGTAAGTGGTCACCGTAGCCTATGGACGCCTGCAACACCAGAGACATCACTTGCGCGTTGCCGATCCTTTAGGAAAGGACGTGGGAAGGAAAGGGAGCGGGATGGGGGAAAGGGGGTGATTGGGCCTCCGGTCCTCTCACTCACTGAACGAAACACAACAGTAGGACTACTGCTAGTTTTAGTAAATAACATCCGATAGCAAAAAGTTATTTGTTGTTAGTATTGGTGCCGTATTAAGTAACGTTGCTTAACTTCTGATAACAGTCAAAATATGGTATCAATAGACAACAATTGTTACTGAATGTTACCTAACATTATCTATGGTTAACAGGCCAACATAGAATAATAATTTTTAGGTAGGAACGACCGCGAGGCATGGGGTGCGAGGCAGATAGAGCGGCCCGGGCGACGGGACCGAGTCCGAGACATTATAACTTAAAGTTACTTTTTGTAAAATATTATAAAACAAAGAAAAAGAAAACTAAAACCCTTTAATAGGCGTCATAAAATTCCTCCGCATCACAGTCGACCGGTAGTGTGCCCAGAAGACTGGCAGCATTGCCACGTTGAATGGCAATGCTTATTCTTTCTGCAAAATAAAGCCCAGCCCTCTGGTCACGGGAAGCGTCGACTAACCTTTTTGCTATGTCTCTATAGAGCGCACGAGCACTGGGACCCCATGACCCTAGCGTTTCGACCCCAAACGGCTCAAAAACATAATCCCCTACCAGGTTTTTGTATTTGCTCCGTTTGAGAGTCTCCGCAGATGCAGCAGCAGCACCAGCACAACCCGCCGTGCTGGGAAGATGTGATGTTGTATATTGTGTTAACATATGTATGTTACTGGCAGTATGATTGCAAAACAAACATTCAACAAAAAGCAACAAACAGACGCAAAATTTCAAGAATGTTATCATGTTGCATTTTATTTCTCCACAAAAAATAACTGCGATCTTAATACACCATTACAAACATTTGTACTACAATCACAAAAACTCTCAAACTTAGAACGATCGTCAAAATTAAACTACTGTACGGATATTCACGCTTTGTTTATTTTAAAACACTTTTAAAATAATACAAAGCGTTTTTCCTGGGTCCTTCAAGCGGGGCGTGAAAAAGCACCTTGTCAGGCCGTCAAAGTAGAGAACTCAACATCGCCTCGGCTGCTATGAGGGCGGTGTGGAGGCCACTGCTCTTAGACCACACAACTGCTTACCATAAGGTGGAGTGTGGTCATTTTGACGAGCAAAATAAAAAAATAAAAAAACTTTTATTACATAATTTGAAACTATTAAACTACTGCTGTTAAGCTTTATTACTATTTAAACTATTAAGATTTAAGTTTACACTTTACTCGACAGCATTTGCATAAACGTAAGACAATATTATTGGAACGATCGTATGTGAATCATACAAAATGTTGACCTGTGTGGGACACTTTCTTTTTGACAAGTCTTGTGTAACGATTCGAAATCTGGAAGTTCAGGCAAACAAAAAGGTTTAAAATCTTCGCATTCGGATTGTCCGGTATTATAAATTACAAGCTGTCCCGACAGACGTTGTCCTATACAAAAGAGAAAAAAAATTTAAACCATTGTCGAATCCACTTGAACACACACAAAAAGTTTCATCAAAATCGGTCCAGCCGTTTAGGAGGAGTTCAATGACATACACACGTACCTACAGTAGAATTATATATATAAAGATAATCACAGGACCAAAAAATAGGCATACTGCCATATGCAAAGCTTTCGTACAAGAAATTATCAATGATATGGTAGGTGCTGAAAAGCAAATGAATTTACATAATATTGTCTTCTGTTTACGCGAATGTTATTCATTGAAATTAAACTACTATATACAGATTTTATCGCGTTGTTTATTTGACACTTTATTACATAATTTAGAAACTGTTACACTACTATTACTATTAAACTTTACTAATATTTAAGCTAATTAAATTATTGAAACTATTACAACTATTTATATTTATGTTTACACTTTCCCCGACGTTTCGGTTGCTTTTCAGCAGCCATGGTCACGGGGAGACTAAGATGGTAGCATACCATCAGTCATATCAGTCATCAGGCAGTCACTAAAATCCAAAGAAAAGCAATATCCAAGAAGACAGCCTAGGTGACGCAGCGTCGTACGTGAGTGGAACCGCCTCCTGTGTATCAGGACTTTAATATTGGTCTACTAGGCACAGTTCCAGATTTCGCACTACTATTAAGAAATTCTTGGCAAAAACCCCAATAACTTTTTCTAACTCGACCCGTGATTCGAATCCGAGACCACACATATAGCAGTCCCATTTACTACAGCTGCTACATAGACAGTCAAAGGATTATTATTTCTTAATCCATTAGACACGTCATCGGTAACTTCCCACACAGTCATACATCTACTATGTAGTATAAACCACATTAAAAAACGATTTAGTAGTTAGAAGGCAAGTAATGATTTAGATAGGCAGATTCTTCGCTGGAATAATGAACCTCAGCAGTCCATATCCGCACAAAACATCTGCTAAAGGTTTATAACCGATTGCAAGTTACACAAGGAAAGAATAAAACCACGATGTTGCAGGGTGTCCCGTATAGTATGGGTAATGCTGGAATACCTTACCTATACTAGTGCTTCTGGCGACATAAATAGAAATTTAAAAATAAAATGGTTTTAAGAGTTTACGCAGTGGTGTATACACTTGATGATAAAATTGAAATTAAGACTGAAGAAGAAAGAAGAAGAAAAAGAAAGAAGAAATATTTTTTATTTTGGCACACAAAAGAGCACACCCAAAACATGAAGAAATAAAATAAAATAAAATAAAAAAATAAAAATACAAAATAAAAAGCAGAACAATACGTAACTAAAAAAATAAATAAAACAAATACTAATACTAACACTATAACTATTTCATTTCATTTCTGCTCACTGGCAACACCACACCCAACCCATCAAGTCAAGGCTAGGCTAGTATTGTCAGTGAGCATACAAACCAAAAATACAAATTATGATAATAAAAATACAAACTGATTTATAAAATAAAAATCCAACATCTGCACAGCAATAGTATTTTTTTTAAATGTACATAACTATAGTGCATTAGCTTACTCTACAAAAAAACTCTATTCTAAGGTGTTTCGGGACACCGTATATACTAATACTAGCCGAATACACTTTCAGCAATCTGTTGGATACAATACATTTCATCATTAGTCATCAGTAACTTATTGCTCTCACTCTTGACAATTACATTAATGACAACAAGATACTATTCATAGCCTAATTATACCATGAAGCAGTTCTGTAGCAATCCATTAATAATGCTGGGACATCAAAAGAATTGGAAACCGAACAGTTATGATACTGTATTGCACTCCATAATGATAAAACACCTTAGTGTCAGATTTGGTAACAACCCTCTCGGGCACGTCAACAGTTATTTGAGAGAGAGAGAGAAAACAGTAACTTTATATACAAATATATACCAATATGTATGATTAATAATTACATATTTAGTATAAATTCTTACTTCCTTACTATCCTTACTTCCTTACTATCCTTAGTTCCTTACTATCCTTACTTCCTTACTATCCTTACTACCTTACTATCCTTACTTTCTTACTTATCTAATATTATAAAGCTGAAGAGTTTGTTTGTTTGTTTGAACACGCTAATCTCAAGAATTACTGGTTCGATTTGAAAAATTCTTTTAGTGTTGGATGGCCTATTTATCGAGGAAGGCTATAGATTATATAACATCACGCTACGACCCACGAGGGCGGCGCAGTAACGATAAACGCGGGTGAAACTGCGGGAACATCTAGTCCAGTCTAGTAATATTATAAATGCGAAAGTTACTCTGTCTGTCTGACGGTCTGTCTGTCTGTGTCTGTCTGTCACCTTTTCACACTCAACCCGCTGAACCGATTTAGATGAAATTTGGAATGGAGATAGCCTGAAACTCTGGGAAGGACATAGGTTATATAATCATTTATCTATACTAATATTATAAAGCTGAAGAGTTTGTTTGTGTGTTTGTTTGAACGCGCTAATCTCAGGAACTACTAGTTCGATTTGAAAAATTATTTTAATGTTGGATAGCCTATTTATCGAGGAAGACTATAGGCTATATAACACCACGCTACGGCTCACGGCAGCGGCTTAGTAACCACAAATACCACTGACGCGGGTGAGACCGTGGGCACAGCTAGTACTATATAAATTTACAAAATCGAAAGTCCACTGAGGGCGACGCGTGTTCGAATCTTCTTAACTTGTAACACATTGATTGTATACCATGTCTCAAGCTAATAAAGTTTTTTCATATTTCTATTTCTTACCTTTGGCATTATTCCTGTAAGTCGAGGCACTTTACACACATTTAAACAACGGACACAAAGAAGACCTAAACTCGGAACAATTATTTATGGTCATATTATATTTCTCTATGGCGATCGAACCCGCAACATTTGACGGTGGCGAGATGACTACTTAACCAACTATGCCATTCATTCTGAATCATTCAGAATGAAACTGCAAACAATAATGAATTCATTATTATTAGTAGTTTCATTAATTATTATTTTAATCCAAAATCTCATTGAACTTCATCATAAATAACGGTCAGAATAATATCAAAGTCCGATGTATCACCCCTGGTAAGAGGCTAGTGGTTGCGCAAACGCATCGGGTATGTTAGCGACGCAGTGCGCTCGCGCAGTGTCCGCCATGACGCCGACGCGTGCGCTGACCGCCCTCGCTCTTCTCGCGGCCGCAGCCGTGGGCGAACACGATATCATATTCGATCTCACCGGTACGGTAACTGTGTTATAGTGTTATGTGAATAGATATAAGGCATAGTGATAAGTGCATACAAGTCCCTGTAAAAGGGATTGCAAAATGAGATAATTATGGTTTCAAAGAGCCATAAAATGTTATAGCAATTTTGGTATAGGATTGCTAAAAACTCATCGTAATCTACATCTACACGTTGCGTGTAAAATATTCTAAAGGTTTGGAAAGAGTATTTGGCATTAACACTGGCAAGACATACATAACGACTATAAAAAATATTGTTTAGACACAATAATGTGAGCTTTCCAGATCCGACGAACAATTTTTCATTAGGAAAAGTAACGCACTTTTTTTTAAAACTTCATCAGATAATATATTATTATTATCTGCTGAAGTTTGAAACACACTTTTTTCTAACTTGCATTAGAAAAAGCATTCTAGTTTTTTTGTAACATCGCATTTTAAATATCAATTAAATCCCCTACAAATTAAAATATAATCTAACATAAATTTAGCTTATAGGTACCAAAAATACAAATTAAATATTATAACAAAAGCTTTAAACGAGCTATTAAATTTAAATTTAATAATATATTATTATGGATCCAATTCATACATTAAACGTTCCAATCAGTTCGATAACCTATTTTATTGTAGTACAGTTTCACAACTCTCTATTACATAATATAGTGTTTGCGACATACGTTTATGATTTATAGCTTTTAAAGTATATTAGCTATTTTATAGGCTATAAAAGTTACGTACAATAAAATATTCTCAATTTTACTATCCCTAAAATAACATATACTTAATCGATTATTTTATTACACTGAGTATCCATTTTAGGTTTTCATATAGCTTGCAAAGTATATACATAAGCTATTTTAAAGGCTAGAAAATGGATATGTATTGACTATATATTACTAAACATAACTAAATTAAAATAATGATGTATGTAATGAACAGATGGTGTAGTGGTTTAAATGGTCACCTCGCCACTGCCGCAGCGCTGAGTGTTGTGGGTTCGAATCCCACATGAGACTAAACTTTGTGTGATCCACAAATGGTTGTTCCGAGTCTGGATGTGTTATGTGTCCGTTGTTTGAATGTTTGCAAAGTCGTCAGCGTCACAGGAATTATTTATAATGCAGGAGTTGTCATTAATGAAAAAACGACTATTAATTAACATTCTAATAGCTTTTTATTTTAACTTATACTGCCCTTACCGAAAAAAAATTAAGATTTATTTAAGACTAGCTTTTGCCCGCGGCTTCGCTCGCGTTAATTTAGAATTTGACAATCAATTCAGGTTGTACTCTGCTTGTAATAATATAATTCAATCATGATTCGAAAGACACAGGGCGCCATCTATTATTATAAGAATGTTATTGTTGTTTTCCTCGGGAACAGTAATTTTTTTCGGGATGAAAGGTTGCCTATGTCCGTTTCTGTACACCTGACAATGTATATGCAAAATTTCAGAATAATCGGGTCAGTGGTTTAGGCGTGAAAAGGTAACAAACAAACAAACTCATTATCGCTTTTATAATATTAGTTAGGATTAGGATTGCGCCTGTTTGTTAGTTTGGTTGCCGATCGATTTACAGGACAACCTAGAAAATAAAACTTAGGAGCAAGCCCTTGTGTTGTTCCACTAACAACGATTATCTAGGTTTAAAAATAAGAAAATATTCATAACCTTATTTACATATTATGTAGTTTGTTAGTTACTCGCACAATTTAATTTAATTCATATATCATTTCGACTGCTCCGATGGCGCAGTGATTTTAATGGTCACAGCACCACTGTCAATCTACCACACACGGGTCAAAAATTTGTGATCAACAAAAGAGTGTAGTTTTCGCGTCAGATTATTTTTATGTCCGTTATTTGAATTTAGTTGAACACCCGCAGAAATGTACACCTACTATGTTTTAAAAAGATAAACATAGTATCATAATTATCTCTTCTATCTTTTTTTTTTTTTTTAAGATGTATCCTACTGGATGCATACACAACATGCTTATAATAAATTATATGACATATTTTGTATGCTTAGCTAAATTATTGATAAAATGAAATTGATATGAATATAGACAATTAAGACTTTTTTTTATCGAGGTCATAGAACTGCATTTAAATAAATCGATGTCTAATCTGACGTCGTTTGCGGAGGAACAAGAGAAAGAGATTAGTTCTTGGGAAATTAGTTCACAATACAATTTACCCCCAACTGCACAATATCATTATTAGTGAACAACACGGTTTTGTGCAGCGCAGGTCAACTACGACGAATTTAATGCTATATACGACATATTTATTTCAAGGACTCGATAAGGGTGATCAGATAGAGGCTGTGTGTGATTTTCAGAAAGCGTTTGTCAAGGTGGACCGTGAAACGCTTTTAGCTAAGATAGCATTCAATGGAATTCGGGGTAACTTACTTCGATGGTTTGCCTCATATGTAACAAATAGGAGCCAAAGTATCGTTATTAACGGGTTTCGATCAGTTCAAATTCGAATAACTTCTGGAGTCCAACAAGGATCAATTTTAGAGCCTCTCCTTTTCGGTTCACCCTTGTTTGATCGAACAACGTTTGATATAATATTACTAAATCGAATTTTAGTTGCAATAAAGTCATTTCGAAGAATTATTCATTTGACCGAATAAGTCATTGGTAAATTTTTATTTAGCGTAATTATTTATTTGAACTAATTTCATTTGAACTAATTTCATTTCGCCGAATTTTCAAATGCACTAATTTTATTTAAACTAATCAAACAAGGGTGAACCTATCAGGAGAAACTGGATGCAATCGGGACTTTAGGGTACCCCGACTCGGATAGGTTAGGTTAGAAGGGGATGGCGGGGTCGTTTGAGCGAGCGAAGCGAGCGAATAGACCCCGCCATCCCCTTCGTGGTTATTTTTTTATAAACCACCCAGAAGTAGTTTGGTTAGGTTAGGTTAGAACTGTGACCATTGAATATTCGATAAAATACATGGTTATACCATCTGAACATTACATCAAATGAACATTATACCTTTTGATCATTAGCGCAAATGTTGTTATAGCAAATAAATATTCGATGAACTGAAAATTCTATCAAACGATATTATACAAAGTGATGATTTTCTTAAACGTTGTTCGATTTAGTAATATTATATCAAACGTTGTTCGATCAAACAAGGGTGAACCCTCCTTTTCATATTATTTATAAATGATATTAATAAATGTTTTTTAAACTCTAAATTCTTATTATATGCTGACGATCTAAAAATATTTTTAACAATTAAATCTAATCATGACTTACTACTTCTCCAAGAAGACCTAGATCGACTATCAGAATATTGTATTAGTAATAAACTGTGTTTAAATACCTCTAAATGTTTCAATATTACATTTACTAAAAATAAAAATACATTTGATAAGACACTCACACTTAGTAATACCAGTCTAGCTAGAGTAAATGAAATCAAAGCTGCACTTAGATTCACAAGTTGCAAAAATCGTAAATAAAGCCTTTTAACACTTTAGATTCGTAATGAGAGCAACCAAAGACTTCAAGCGGCCTAAAACCTACGTCCATCTTTTCAAATCTTTAATTCGTCCGCAATTAGAATACGCAGTCTCTGTTTGGGATCCTTTTTACAACAAATATAAAGACAGAATAGAGAAGGTACAACGGAAGTTCCTGAGAGCTCTGCATTTTAGAACTCACCGAGATCATTTAACATATAAACAGTTATTAAAAACTTATAAACTACCTACCCTAGAATCTAGAAGACTTCTTCTACAGACATTAATTCTTTACCGATCATGTAACAATGCTTTCGACTGTAACACACTGATAAACAGAATCTGCTATATTGTGCCAAGAACCATGCATATCCGTGAGGTTAGACAACGACGCCTCTTTTTTACGACTAAGTGCAGAACTAATGCCGGTCTGAGATCACCTTTGCGACGTATTGTTGATATTTATAATAAAAAGTTTGAAGATATTGATATATTTGCCATGACACCACAAAACTTCAAAAAACAATAATAAGCCGTATTACACCGAAATTAAATTAAATCATATTTATGTGACATAGTATTAACAATTGTAATGTATTTTAGTTAAGCATCACCTAGTATTTAATGAAAACCTGTGGAATGTAACATGTGGACAACGTCGTTGGTTGTACATTCGTTAACCGTAGCTGTAATACCTACTAACCTAAACTTACACTGTATAACTGTTTGATTGTTCCAATAAATAAATTAACACATACGCTATAGAGGCGAATGTTGGCCGACGTTTGTCTTACAGTGAGGTAAGTGGAAAGTTTTCCGGTTGTTAAGGCGACTGCCTACCCGCGGCACCAAGAACGATACACGTGCTAGAACTTCGGGAGCGTCTATTAGACCATGAATTACTTTGCTTAAAAAAATATTTGGGTAACCTATGCTAGTTCAGGCACTTGCCCGGGTTATATGCGTCATGTAAACGACCAAAGTGCAAGCAGCTTCTCTTCTAATCCGTATAATTAACTCGCGCACAAAGCCGGCGCGAGTATGCCTGCACATAATGCCTGTAACCCAAGCCAGCTATTTGACTTTAATCTTTCTTTAATGAATTAGTCTTTACGTCGATATTTTAATACTTAGTTACAGCTTACCTAAGAAATAAGTTTTCTAACATCAGATAGCTAATGCCTACCCGGTCGCAGCGGTAGATAATATGTAATGTAGTTAGGTTTTCCTCGTTCTTTTGAAATTAGTCGCATAGTTATGAAATCGAAGAAACGTTGTTCAGTGAATTACAAGTGATTAATGCGAAACGGCAATTTAAATAATGGCAGTTGCATAGGTAAGTGAGTTACGCGGTCGGATGGTCGCGAAGGGGAAACGCTAAAGCCTGATTAACTTAACATCAACGCGCAACTACTTGTTTAACCCGTAAGTAAATAATCTTTTACTGGCTGTCCTAACTAAGATTAGTCTCCTCGTGAACATGGCTGCTATAAAGGGCTTATTCCCGCCCGCTCCGCTATTTTGTTTTGGAGCTGTAGGGAATGAAATTGGTAAATGTGGCTTTATTTATTATTTTCATATAAAAATTTTTGGAGCTCCTGGTAACTAATGTATGGAAAAATGAATTTTAGAGAACAATAGATTTGGAGCGCACGGGAATAAGCCCTATAAAGCAACCGTAACGTCGGGCAAAGTGTAGGTAAACTTATCTTATCTTATCTTATGTGGGGGCCAGTCAGTGCAGACCGGTGACACTTCGACCCAGTGGGATCTTTTGTATCGACACTCTCCCAATAACGACTGCCATAGATATTCATGGCAGCCGGGACCAATGGCTTAACGTGCTCTCCGAGGCACGGAGCAGGCGATAATTGTCAATCAATACGCACATAATTTCGAAAAGTCATATAACTTCCGAAAATCAGAGGTGCGCGACGTGGGTTCGAACTCGAGATCCTCTGCATTGCAGTCTATTGGTCTCCCCACTGAGCTATCGCTGCTCGTAGGTAAACTTAAATAACTTAAATAACAAACAAATTCAAATTTGGTACTATTATTGAACTTTACTACTTTTATAAAAACTGTTTATATTTAAGTAGGTAAACTTAAATATAAACAGTTTGGGTATATTTGCATGTTTTAAAAGGGGTTTGGGTAACTTTGTATGGACTAGTGGCGTCATTCTATTTTTCAGCGGCCACCATTAATTTTAATATTACTTTGTTGTGCTGTGTCAAGTGCTCATATATGGCAAATTATTTTTGTCCTAAGTGAAATCGGAGCTGAGATATTTGCAATTGAAGATTCTAAAAATGTGATCAATATTAATACTTCAATTATTGCCTAATGTAAAAAAACCTATTTATTACTTTATAAGGTCGATATTAGAGATTAGCTTTATTGTTTTACGACCTTCTGTTAATGTGCCGGCAGTATTGGGTCTTAGGAAATAATTAAAACACATTATTATACTTTGTTGCATTTTATTACATAATAAGTAAAACACATTTTTAACTCACTTCGTCTATTTCGTTCTCAATGTCTCAATAATTGTATCTAAGAATTGTGCCGGCGAAGTCAGATTATTTTGATATCTGCCCCATCCCATTTACCATATTATGGACATTACGTGTGAACAGCAGCCTAAGGTCCGTTTCCCAATAATGCATGAGCAATAGTGCCCCAATATTGCATCCAGCCCATGTGTAGTTCTTTCTACGAGAATATACACGTAATATGTCCATCTAGATGAATGTCGGGATTGGATCCGTCCTCTAAGAAGCCACGGATCAGCCCAGTTTAAGGCTCCCGCCGAAAAATCATTAATGTTGGGTTCTCTGCATACTTCAATCACATATGAGCCGTCGCTTTTTACATGTTCACCGTAGTAACTACGAGCTTGGTGTACCTGGTACGTTCCAAGTGCGTAGAGAATTAAATCATCGGCACTGAAAATAGGAAAATCATCCAGGCCAGGAACTTCAGCATTCATACATTCAAAATCAGCCCTTCTTCTATTCAGATTATTCCCAATGACATACTCGTCTAGCTGATTCCGAGTACTATGGTGAGCTATATTGTTTATTATTTCTTGAGTTAGCCTATGATCGGTCAGTTGTACCCCAAACGCATTTAATAATGCTGCAGCTATTCTTATTTCTTCAAATAGATGACTTGCAGCTACATTAAAATACTGAGACCGAAGCTGACGGAACTGATTTTTTAACCTGCCATTAATGGTTTCGACCACCCAACGGCACATGGTTACTTTTCTTGAATTGTTGGCCTGTTGTGTCATAAGCTGGTATTCATTGTCATCTTTTGATAAGGGCATATATGCATGGTATCCACATGACTCCACATCTTCGATGCAGTTTCTGAATCCTCTGTCTAATATTAGCACATCATTCTCATGAAAGAACCAGTGGAAGGGATCACATGGGTTCTTAAAGATCTCTGAGAGAATGGTTGCATCGGATTTAGTCGCTTCATATAAACCATATATGTCTATGATGTGGCCATCAGGACAAACCAGTAAAAAAGGCTTTAATAAATGCCGGAATTTGTGTAAGCTATAGGACTTTCGCTGAAAGTAATAATTACTACTTTTTTGCAAATAGATGTACGTGCCATCTAGTATGATAATGGCCTTCCTTTCAGTCAGAGAAACATCAGGATTGTCAAATAATGTCCTTGGGATTGCTTATCATCTTGATATAACATCTTGACGAGTCAAATGATCATAGCCAAGGTGCTGTGGAACAAACTTCTCTATTAAGTCTTGTCTCACGAGGCTCATCGTTTTTTGTAAAGTCTTTCTTGACATATTGAAAATCTGAGACAATCTCTGATTTGAGTCGCCCGTATGAAGCTTAGTAAGTACGATGGCGAGAGCTCTACCTACCCTATTTTTATACCGCTGAGAAATAATAGGACAGCTTTGAAGGATTTCTTGGAATTGGGATTTTGAAAAACCTATATAGTAGTGGAAAACAGGTGGTGATTGGCCGATCAGCGTCGCGCGTAACGGTTGTTCCGGCGGTCTGTGCGCAGTTCGCCGGCGTGTGCTACACCATGGGCCGTTCGGTCCGGCCATTTACATTATTGTACGTATTTAATTTATGTTATTTGGAATTCCCAAAACAATTCAGAATAAACCTAAAATACTGCAAAAGAACATAACAACTTCTTGGATTTTAATGAGCAATACAAAACTAAATATCTCTGTTGCGATGTGGTTTAGAGAAATGTGTCCATAATAGCTTTTGATCGCATTGTTCTGTTCTTTCATCATATCCGAGTTTCATTACTGGCCGCTCAACTTTAAAACAACGCCAACTTTACCCAAACCCCTTTAGTGATCTACCAAATTAATTTTAAATTATTGTAAGCCTAATTAGCAGAACATAGTTTGATCATTATCATTACTGTAAACATCTTATATATACCTATTATTTACAATAAAGAATATTTGATTTGATTTGAGGGCTCATGAGAAGAACGGGCAAGAAACTCATGGCCACTCTTTTTCACACTGACACTAGTTATCAGTGACTATAATTACCTACTTATATGTCAATTTGCCGTTTCTATTAATCTAATTATATAAAAGGATATACCGACTGACTAATACATCAAGACCATGCCATAGCCCCTGGGTCTAGATACTTAAAATGTTGCACAGAAGTTTCCTTTACAGTGTGTTTTTTACATTTCGTCTCTAGAAAGGTGAAAGAAGAATTCAAATAATGTTGTCTTCTGTTTACGCGAATGTGATTCATTGAAATTAAACTACTATATACGGATTTTATCGCGTTGTCTATTTGACACTTTATTACAATTTTTTTATTAATGATGACACTTTATAGTAATACTTTTAATAGTTTCAATAATTTCATTAGCTTAAAAATTAGTAAAGTTTAGTACTAATAGTAGTGTAACAGTTTTCAAAAAATTTAATAAAGTGTCAAATAAACAACGCGATAAAATCCGTATATAGTAGTTTAATTTAAATGAAGAATTCAAAGTTTGATATATCCATCAAGGCATAGAACAAGCTGCTAAGTAAGAAAGCTTCATATTTTACACAAAGAATCCTCATACAGCGGCATCCTTTCCAAAAAGGATTTTAAATATCCTTCCTAAATGGTGAAAGAGAGATTTGCAAAATAATTAATCGATTTCCATACAGATGAAGTAAATATTTAATCCCATAAACAATGCAAATGCAATTTCGTTTTGTTTTGTGGTTTTCGGCATGCATACACAGAATTTCTCCGCTTAATAAGATACTGGGTTTTTAGCATGTTAGTGCTATTGTCACCGCAGTCGCGATAATAGGCCATGACATAGAAAGCGACCTCTAGAAGCTAGAGAATTTCTATACCGCATCGTTTTCATAAACATAATGTTAACTTGGAACCGCAATTTGTGCCTTTATTGTACTAGCTGTTACCTGCGAATTCGTCCGAGTAGATTTTAACTAAAAATTGTTTGTCTCCGTGGAACCCTAATTTTTCTAAAATCAAAGTAGCCTATGTTACTCCTTATAACATCAGCTATCTGCCAGTGAAAGTCCCGTCAACATCGGTTCAGCCGTTTCGGAGATTACCCGGAACAAACATCAGACAAAAATTTAAAAAATAGATGATTTCTTATAGGTACCTTATATACTTTCATATGCATTAGATAAAAAGCTGTTATTTTGACATTACAAACAGACACTTCAATTTTATTTATTTGTATAGATGGGTAGCTTTCAACTGTCTCCGTAGCACGAATGTGTTCATGTGGCTTTGGGGAAATAAAATATTGCTAAACTTGTATTCTGCGTCGTGGCTTTGCTCGCGTAAATCCTACAGAAATATATACTAGTATAAAAAGTGTATTCAGGATACGGTCTATCTATGTGTTACGTTTCGTCCAAATTCGTTCAACGATTTACGTGTGATTGAGTAACAAACATATACACAAATTTTCACATTTTTAGTCAGTAGGAGCATTGAATGTATCCTCAGCCATGGTTTTGCTTTTATTCTTGAGATTCGGGCTTACATCTACAAAAAATTAACGAGTTTACTTTCATGAAGCAACTGTTATTTTGATTAGTGTTGATTCATCAATAGTAAAAGTGATGAATCAACACTAACAATTTGCGAAATATGTTGTTGTTCAGAAAATGTACCTATGCATATTTTTGTGGCTAATTTGCCGAGAATATTGTACCATTTTGGAATAGTAGTTAGTTGCGCCAATTTTTAAAAATATTTGCCATACTAGTGTCAATACTTTTTTTTTTCACCACGATGAGTGAAAGTGAACTGAAAGTGAAAATCTTACATAATTTAAGAAAAAAGCTAAATTTGGTTGATTTTTGTGTAAAAACTACAGGCATTCTGGGATTTTTAATGGTTGTGATGGATAGTAGTGCTACTTACGTTGCCAATACAATAAAAAACACAGAAATATTTGTGAAATTGTGGTAATGGTACTTAAAAATATAAGATGATAAGATTTTAGATGGTAAGGAAGTCCATCTTAGTCTCCCCGTGACCATGGCTGCTGAAAAGCAACCGAAACGTCGGGGAAAGTGTAAACACAAATATAAATAGTATAATAGTATAGTAATAGTTTTAATAGTTTCAATAATTTCATTAGCTTAAAAATTTGTAAAGTTTAGTAGTAATAGTAGTGTAACAGTTTTCAAAAAATTTTGTAATAAAGTGTCAAATAAACAACGCGATAAAATCCGTATATAGTAGTTTAATTTCAATGAATAACATTCGCGTAAACAGAAGACAACATTATTTATTAAACAGCTGAAATAAACGAAAATGTATCATAATTCAAGGCAATAAGGTTTTTGATGCAATAAAGGCAATAATGTTAGATTTATTGTAATATACCCATACTATCCGCGCACAATAAGGAGAACTAATTCGTTAAATTAAAATATTTAAGTACATAAAAGTAACATTTTAATGATTATATTATTATTACGATATAATAATCTAATTGGAGTGTCTGAGGTTGTGCGTTATATCTGTGACATGTTGTATATATTATTATTAACATTAATAGCATAACAAGATAATCTTTTTAACAAATACACATAAATAAACGTAGATTCATTATATTTAATATATTTAAAAGAAATTATTTTAATTGCAACGTAGCCCTGTTCCTCTCTTCTAGTTATATCCGACAGGGTCCATAATGACCTAATTTGTTTTATAAGTCCATCTTTGTATAACAATATGAAATGCAATAAAATATTTAATATGGAGTATTCAGTAGCTATGAATGTATATTTAAACCTACATCCTCCGAAACTGCTTGTTCACCAAGCCAAAGTTCGTTACGATTGTAATGAACAGTTTTAACACAAAGGATTATTAATTAGGATTTTAATTATCGACAGGATATTACACAGGATGCCTGTAATGTATTTATTTATGAATTGCGTTTGAGTGCAAGTTTAAGTTCAATACTAATGTAACACTTACGTTACAACTTACACAACGACTTGAATATAACATTGTAGATGTTATATAATATACTAGATATTTCTCGCGGCTTCGCTCGCGTAAATGTACTTAGTAAAAGTACTTTTTCTGGATGAAGGTATACTATGTTGTTTCTTGTTCCCTAACAACGTTTATACGAAATTTCATGATGATCGGTCGAGTAGCTGAAGCGTTAATGCGTAACACATAAATAAAAAACTCACATTCGCCTTTATACATAATTACGCCTTTATATATAATTTTAATTTTAATATTAATTTTAATATAATTTTAATTTTAATATTATGTTAATGTATTTAGAGTTTTTTACTTAGTTTTTGTGGCGATTTTTTTTATTTTTTGTTAGATGTGGTTGCCTGTAAGTGAATGAGCACAAGGCATGTCTGTAAATTATTATTTAGAAGTAAGAAATGTGTATCATTTGTTGGCGATCCAAATAAATAAATAAATATACATACATACATAGATTCACGCCTGTTTCCCAGAGGGGTAGGCAGAGACTACGGATTTCCATTTGCTACGATCCTGACACACTTCTCTGGCTTCATTCACTTTCATCACATTCCTCATACACGCCCGTCGGTTCAAGGAGCTCTTAACCTGGCCTTTGTCCAGAACACCTCCGATCTGATCGAGAAACGTTCGTCTAGGTTTTCCTCTTGCGTGAATGGAACAGTCGCATTTATAATATTATATTTATTAGGATATTGTTGCAGTTTTTCGTTCAGAAATTTTCTTTAGAGGCCATACTTTAGCAACCACTCCAACAGGAGGCAATAAAGTCGTCCTTTATTACGTGCCCCAAATACGTATCTTATCTTATCCTATGTGGGGGCCAGTCAGTGCAGACCGGCGACACTTCGACCCAGTAGGATCTTTTGTGTCGACACTCTCCCAATAACGACTGCCATAGATGTTCATGGCAGCCGGGACCAACGGCTTAACGTGCTCTCCGAGGCACGGAGCAGGCGATAATTGTCAACAATACGCACATAATTTCGAAAAGTCATATAACTTCCGAAAGTCGAAAAGTAGCGAGACCAACAGACTGCAATGCAGAGGGTCTCGGGTTCGAACCCACGTCGCGCACCTCTGACTTTCGGAAGTTATATGACTTTTCGAAATTATATGCGTATTGATTGACAATTATCGCCTGCTCCGCGCCTCGGAAAGCACTTTAAGCCGTTGGTCCCGGCTGCCATGAACATCTATGGCAGTCGTTATTGGGAGAGTGTCGACACAAAAGATCCCATTGGGTCGAAGTGTCCCCGGTCTGCACTGACTGGCCCCCACGTAAGATAAGATAAGGGATAGAAGATCCTTTTTTGAAGTTAGTTAAAAACAAGCCATAAAATACATAATAGCTAGATGTAATAACAGATAATTTCCGCAGTAGGTGCCGCTTAGCGGTCAGCGCGTGTAAGCCTATTGCAGTGATAGTGATGTTGCAAGTTGCGCGCCCCCGATACACCGCCTGGCCAACCGACACGTGCTCGTAAATATACACATTGCCTAAATACACTCTTACCGAAATACTAGCCGCATAAATATACGTTATTAGTTGTTACCCGTGACTTCGTTCGTATTTTAATTAGTGTGGCCTTTACATGTTCCCATTAGCATAGTCTTACACACAAGCAGCGGTCCTAGTGGGAGACCAATGGACTGCCACGCAAAGGTCTTGAGGGCGAACCCAAGGACACGTACTCGTATGTTGCGCATAGCTTAGAAAAGTCATAGTATTAAATAGTTAATTATCGCTCGATTTAACGGTGAAAGAAAACGTCGTGAGGCAACCTGCATTAAATTGTCCCATTGCTGGGCACAGGCCTCTTTTAAGTGTGGGAAAGGTTAGGCTATAGTCCACCACGCTGGCCCAGTGCAGATTGGCAGACATCACGTATCTGCATTAACATGATGGAGAACTCTGAGTTTCCTCTCGATGTTTTCCTTCACCGATAAAGCGAGTGTATTTAATATACATATAACTTTGGCAGCAGCGATAGGTCAGTGGGAAGACCAACAGACTGCAATGCAGAGGGTCTCGGGTTCGAACCCACGTCGCGCACTTCTGATTTTCGGAAGATAGATGACTTTTCGAAATTATGTGTGTATTGATTGACAATTATCGCCTGCTCCGTGCCTCGGAGAGCACGTTAAGCCGTTGGTCCCGGCTGCCAACTAGAACTGGAGTAACTTAGGCTACTTTGTCTTTAGAGAAAAATAGGGTTCCGCGGAGACAAACACTTTTTAGTTAAAATCTACGCGGACGAAGTCGCAGGTAACAGCTAGTTAAAAATAAAAATACTCTACATCAACTTATTAGCGTATCTAGAGCTAAGTTCCAGTTAAAGCCTGACTCATAAGAAGTGATGGCCTGCAAATCTAGGATTTTAGTTGCAATCTAATATCCTGGGATGGGTACCAGACTCCCCTTATACAACGAATCAGCTTAGTCATTGACCATACTTGCCATCGAAAACGTTGAACCTAACAAAAATTTAAAATACTGTCTATTTACATAATATTGCATTTTTACGCGAATGTTATTCATTGAAATTAAATGGAATGTACCACCAGCTTGGGATCCAGTAATTCAAATAGTCAAACCCAAGAAGAAGCAAACCACAGCTAGACATCATGATACTTCGAGCTCATTCTGCGTAAATAGAAACACCCATGATTAAATTATGTTCGGGTACTTTGAAATAACTACACTGGCACATTGAGACAACTACCATCTTAGTCTCCGTGACCATGGCCGCTGAAAAGCAACCGAAACGTCGGGAAAAGTGTAAACATAAATATAAATAGTATAATAGTATAAATAGTTTTAATAGTTTCAATAATTTAATTAGCTTAAAAATAAGTAAAGTTTAAATAGTAATAGTAGTGTAACAGTTTTCAATATTTTGTAATAAAGTGTCAAATAAACAACGCGATAAAATCCGTATATAGTAGTTTAATACTGTCTATTTCTTCATTTTTCAAGCATGACAACTCTCACACTACGATTAAGTCCTGTGTCACTAGGATCTTAGCAAACATTTAAATAATAGACGCAAAGATAACCCAAACTCAAATCACTATTTGTGGTTCACACAAACTTTTGTCGCGTATGGGAATCGAATCCACTCGGCGAAAAAACAGTACCGAGGCAACTATATAAACTACGCCGTGAACTCAATACATTTCAGATCACAGAAAGAATTATACCATTCACTACAATGTTGAAGTACTTTAGTGACAAAACTAAAAAAGCGTGTCATAACAAACTGCAATTCTAATAAAAGTATCGGACATATCTGAAAGAGTCATAATTCTGTTAAGTTTATAACGGTGACGGCGACACCGCAACGTAATATTACGTAAGAATACTAAATATAAGACGCCATTAATTTCGTATTATATATTTGACTAGCTTTTGCGTGCGGCTCCGCCCGAGTGGTACCTACATAAATAAAAAGTAGCCTATGTCCTTCCCCAGGTTTTAAACTATATCTGTACCAAATTTCATTTAAATCGGTTGAGTGGTTTTGCCGTGTAAAGGTAACAGACAGACAGATAGACAGACAGAGTTACTTTCGAATTTATAATATTAGTAAAGAAGTAAGGATTTGCTTTAGTGGCACAACGGTAATGAATGCGACTGCTTTACTTGAGGTCTCGGATTCGATACCTAGAGCACTATCGAGGAAACAGTAAATAAAAAAATAAAAAAATTGTTGGGTAATTCTATAAAAAAAAAATTGTAAAATAACCTTCGGTGAAAGTAAACAATATAAAGTAATTTAATAATAATATATAAATGAATATATGAATAAATAATAGTTATAAATAGTTTTACTTTATAATGTAAGGGTTGACTATATAAGATCTTAAAATATACTAATATTATAAAGCTGAAGAGTTTGTTTGTTTGTTTGAACGCGCTAATCTCAGGAACTACTGGTTCGATTTGAAAAATTATTTTTGTGTTGGACAGCCTATTTATCGAGGAAGGCTATAATATAGGCTATATAACATCACGCTACGACCCACGGGGGCGGCGCAGTAACGATAAACACGGGTGAAACCGCGGGAACATCTAGTCCCATATATTCTTGGCTGAAAACTCTGAGTTTCTAGGCGAAGTCAAAATTAAAGACGGACTAACCATCGACAGTTCCAGACGCCAAGGTGCTACAAATTCCTTTTCAAGAAAACCCTGTAACACTTTACTTGACGCGGCAATCGAACGCGAGACCTCATCTCGGTCGCATTCACTACCGTTGTGCTACCGAGCTCTATGAAAACTTAGCACATGAACAGCGACAAACGAGTACAAAGCATTACAAAAGACGGAGGTGACGATATGCATAACAATGCGCCGACGACTCTTGGTGCAATGCCAATGTCAGTCATTGCACCCAACAAATATGCATTTAAATTTAACTCCATTGAATCTCCATACCTTTGACTTAAGCGACTTTGTTCCTCAGCGACCAGTTTTCTCGTTAAAGAAAACTTTACAGGTGAATAATTTGCCAGTAAACACTCTTTTCTTCTTTGCTATTCTGTAAGTGATTTAATTTCGATATTATATGTTACTTCGATATTGATTTTGGGTCATCGCCTTAGGATTGCTTTCTATGTACTAAAAGCTTGCAATTTCAAAGTAGTTTTTCATTATGTATTTCTTTTCCATATATTTTTTAATACTACTCCTGTACTGCCGTCACACATGCTGACTGTTAGAAGACAATAACTGACATACAGGACACCTAAACTCAAAAGTCAGAACAATTAGTGGATCACAAAAACAATTATGCTATGCAGGATCGAACCCATCGTTCAGAGCGGCGCGCGGCGGTAACGGCTTGGCGACCACTTGTCAATCTCGCTGTTCATGCAACTTCTTTAAACGGATTTTATTAATAACCATACTATTCTGTAAAGTATGATTTTTTTATATCGTAGCCCAAGATAATCGACGACGATGGGGCAGACTTAAATGGAGATAGCGGGATAACTTGGACGCCTTTTAAAGGGACTTAGTTTAGGATCGCTAACAACAGAGCAATTTGGAAATCTAAGAGAGTGATCTTTGCTCTCTGCCCAGAAGTGGGACATACCAACAGACTAAAGAAAAAAGATGTAGAATTTCTTGCCAGTATGCTTCTTAAAAGTTGTGTTTTGAAATAATGTATTAGCTCGTCAATTGTACTAGTTGTTATAATATATAACTTATCTCTGAATCGATTGAAATGTACAAGTTGTTATATATAAATCGATTGCAATGTACAGTTGGCCTACAATCAAAATGTCTATTGGAATCTTCGGATGAAACGACACACATGTATGTAATATAAGGTTTCTTTCAGATTAATTTTTCACAAAATGACATTATTCCATTGATCAGAGCGTTTCATTATATGGCTTAAAACGATCAAAACATAACCTGTACGTGAATGAATGTGTTTCCTAGAACGAACTAGTTGTTCGTTCACACAAATCTTCGACGTTAATATTTCATAGAGTAAACAGCGATTTTATTTATTGATATTACAGACAAAACACTTATATTGTGCGAACGAGTTGTGACCTGTATTCTGTGCAAATAAATGTTTCTTTCTTTCTTTCTTTGACGTCTTTACTACTAAACCTATCCAGGCAAAAATATGCTTAAGCCTTGACTTCTTTAAGCATAATTAATAGTCGGTAGGTACTCCACAAAATTAAATACTTTTATCTATAGTGTTATGATCCTATAAGTAAGACAAATATTGTATTAACTTCACATATTATAAGAAGTGATTAGATAACGTAAAATGAACATGTTGTTCACACACCGTTATATTTTTATAATGACTACTAGAAGCGGAGACTTGTTAGTAAACAAAATATTGTTATGTTAGCAGTAATTCTACCATATTAAATATTAAATAGATATAATTCAGAGTTCGTCAAAAACACGATTACACTACAACTGTAGCGGTTTATATACATAATAATTAATATGCTAATAGATACTTGAATCAATTTTTTTTTATTGCGTTCGTCGGTGACAGACCAGCCAACGGCCCACCTGAGAACCGCGGCTCATACACATGGCTGTGTTTTCTTAGCATTACAGAAGCAATGTCAAAAACACCACCAAGTCGCTGCCTACCGGGAGGTAAAGGGATATGGAGCAGGATGGGGTTTGGGAAGGGAAGAGTGATTGGGCCTCCGGCGCTCTCACTCACCGAACGAAACATAACAGATACTATTATTTTACGTCGATCTTGTGTGAGAGGGTTGTACTTCCACGGTGGAGCCGGCCCATTCATGCCGTAACCACCTACCACTCAAAAAAAATAACCGAGTGATTGTGTCGATGCAGTCGCGCTGGTGAAGAAATAAGTTCAAGTAGTTGTATCGCTTAATCTACTGTAGCTTAACGCTTCACTGTTGTTCACTGTTGTTGTTCACACAAGACCAATGGTATTTATCAGTGAGAAGCATGTGTATGCAAAAACTTAGTCAAGCCAGTAATGTAATCCAGGACTTAATGATCGTAAGAACATCGCAGTACAATCGATGCAACGATCGTAGTCACGGTTAGGGTTAGGTCACGTAATATGCTACGTGACCCGTTCAGGGAGAGGAGAGGGTGGTCACAGGGGCGGGGGAGAAAGCTAAGGTTTTCGTCACGTATTCAATGTCCTCTAGGAAAACCCCGCGTTTTTTCTAGCTATATTCAAATATGGCGACATATATGAGCATAACAATATATTTAACCTTTCTCTTCCCAAAAAAATATTTCATTTTATATAATATAATATTTATGAATTACTAGCTGCGCCCGCAGGTTTATTCGCTTAAGTCCCGATGCCGGAATATAGGGATAAAAGCCTATGTGTTAATCCAGGTCTCCGGGTATCGCAATCGGTTCAGTAGTTTTTGCGTTACAGAGTAACAAATATCCATAGTCACAAACTTTCACGTTTATAATATTAATAGGATTACGTGAAAACTAGAGGAAGAGGAGAGGAGTCCTGGCACGCACTACGGGTGTTTACCAAGGGGAGAGAGAGGATTCAAAATTATAAAAAAGGGTCACTTCTTCATCTTTCATCTTTTCGTGTGGTTAGTGGCTAACCTGTTGTCAAGAGTTGTACAAGCCGCCCGTAGGCCTCTGAGATGGCTTAACGACTGCTGTCAATTTAGCAACTACCGGGACTGACTTTTTACGTGCCCTCCGAAGCACGGAGACGCTCAGATGAAATACCACTAAGCGGTCACCCATCTATAGACTGACCGCACCCAACGTTGCTTAACCTCGCTAATCGTTTACCGATCAGTGAGTGCACCTGACTAGGAGCGCCTCACGTAGTATGTACCCTTAACTGGTGTGAGTGGTGCCTTCTTTATGTGCGGGTTTCGGCAACTAAAATTTCATTTTAGTTAGTGTAACCGACTGCCATGCCTGAGGTCGCGGGTTCGATTCCCGCACAAGTCAAACATTTGTGTGCATGAACATGGATGTTTGTCTTGTTCTGGGTGTTTCTATGTATAATATGTATGTATTTACAAAAAAGAAAAGGTATACATATATGTATGTTTATCCATTGTCTAGTACTAATATTACAAGCTCTGCTTAGTTTGGGCTAGATGGTGTTGTGTGTATGTGGTAAAATATTATATTATTATTATTATTATTTATCATCATGGTCATTGTTATCTATATATTAATACGTGAAACGAAAACTTTGGATCCCTTTTTACGAAAATTGGGCGGACGGAGGAGTATGAAATTTCGCACACTTATAGTTTATACAGAGAAGAAGTGACGAATCCTAATATTTTTTTAAAATATGTATTAGAAATACATTAAACTAATGAAAAAACACTACACGCACACAACCATGCATTTGACACACGCAGTGAAAGCGCGTAACTATGGTTACATATATCAATATATAATGACATATACCAGTAATATGTTACAGGCAAACTTTGGTCAAATTTCGAGCACTAGGCGACCGCTAGTATCTTCAAATGTTTACCAAAGCGTTTAAAGCCTGTTGTCTAATATTGCTTTTTTTTAAAGACACCTTTAACCCTAGTAATAATTCCTGTGCCGCGGTGACCTTTACAAACATACAAACAACGGACACAAAGAACACACAGACTGGGTACAACCATTTGTGGATCCCACAAATTGTTGTCCCGTGTGGGCATCGAACCCTCAACACTCAGCGCAGCGGCAGTGGCGATGCGACCACTGAAACCACTTCACCATCCGTGCATATATTTATTTGGTGTATATATTTCAGATGAGCAGTACTATTCGATGCCAGTGCTGTTCTCACTGGACAATTGGGTGGGATGCAGTGCGGCAGGAGGCGCCTACTGTGTTGGCAGCTTCGAGCTCACTCCCGAACAGACGCGGGACAGACACCAGCTATTTGATATGATGACGGTAAGCTTTCTGCAGTAATAAAACTATTAAATCTTGGAATACTGGACATAATTAAAAACCTGTTGTATCTGGCCGCCGGTGTGCCACTGCGTTGTTAAGCATATTTTGTTGTGCAATTAATATTTTTGGTGGTCATTATATTTAATCCCATATAATAATATAAACACTGTTCGTAATTTGTGTAAACAAAATAAGAAAACCTTATTTACCTTATATTGGCTCTACCCGGGATTCGAACCCTAGAGTTCTTGTTGAACAACAACCGCATTCATAACCTCTGCGCTCTCTATTGCAATACGTACTTATTCAAATAATCAGCTAATTGTGCCTATTTATCTCACTGAACTCATTATGCAAGTTATGTAACTCCGCATATTTTGTGCTATTGCATACTAATCCTTTCTACCAAGAGATATTCTAGACCACAAACAGTTATACAACTCCGTTAGCTATTGAGTTATACGCTGTTTAATTTATTCAAGAGTTATTTAATTTCCGCACTCACTTGAGCGAAGTGTTCTTTTATAAATTAGTGATTAAAGAGTGACAGCCTAGAGAGAGACTATAGGACTGCCATATAGAGGTCTCGAGGCGATCCCAGGGTCACATCTCTGGCTTTTTGATGTTATATGTGTATTAATTACATAGTTAATTATCGTTCGCTTTAACAGAGAAGGAAAATACTGTGAGGAAAGCTGCATGTCTGTGTGTTCTCGAAGATGTGTGAAGTCTCCCTATCCGCAGTGGGCCAGCGTCGTGGACTATGGCCCAGCAGTGGGACAGTTTAATACCTGGCTGATATTATTACTAGCTTTTGCCCGCGGCTTCGCTCGCGTTAATTTAGAATTTGACAATCAATTCGTGTTGTACTCTGCTTGTAATAATATAATTCAATCATGATTCGAAAGACACGTGGCGCCATCTATTATCTTAAGAACGTTATTGTTATTTTCCTCGGGAACAGTAATTTTTTTCGAGATGAAAAGTAGCCTCTGTCCGTTTCTATACACCTGACAACGTATATGCAAAATTTCAGAATGATCGGTTCAGTGGTTTAGGCGTGAAAAGGTAACAAACAAACAAACTCATTTTCGCTTTTATAATATTAGTTAGGATTAGGATTAGGATTACTGAATCGATCATATGCTTATAACTAATATATAACTTAGCCGGATCCCGAAGGTTTCTTACAACCTTATTATTCGGTTTTAGTAGTTTTTGTGATGCAGCGACGACAAGATTGCATAATCATTGTCATGGTACTCAGAAAGCGTTGATTGCGATGTTACATCGAAGCTAATTTATTAATTACCGTACTAATAAAAATTTCTTTCTTTCCATAAAAAAATTTTAGTCGCGGGCTAAGAGTAATTCCAATATCGCGGGAAACTTAGAAAACATTAAAACCACAGACACTAACAACACCCAGATTCTGAACAACCATTTGTGGATCACACAGAGTTTTGTCACGTGTGGGATTCAAACCCACGACACTCGGTGCGGCGGCGGTGGCGAGGCGACCACTTAAACCACTACGTCATCCGTGCAATCAAAAAATAATACATCTATACTTCCATACTAATATTATAAAGCTGAAGAGTTCGTTTGTTTGTTTGAACGTGCTAATCACAGGAACTACTGGTTCGATTTGAAAAATTCTTTTACTGTTGGATAGCCTATTTATCGAGGAAGGCTATAGGCTATATAACATCACGCTACGACCCACGGGGGCGGCGCAGTAACGATAAACGCGGAAACCGCGGAAACATCTAATTATATTATAAAATGTAACCTCAATCTATCAAAAGAAGGCAGAATGTTACAATAATTGCACCATTTTTCTATTCAGGGCTGAAAAACCTTTTCAAATCACTTAAAAACACATTTAACACATAATCTTACTTGTAACATCTTTTGACAAACGATGTCTAGTTTACACTGTCATCATTGTTCAAGTGTTCACTCATCGCTTTTTGTAGCTGTCACTCATACCATGAGTTCATTTGTCAACGAATACTCATCTTACGACATTCCAGTGAAACAGTGAGTCGTGAATGAATGTGTTTTTAAAGAATCACTTTTGCGTAAAATGTTGGCCTTCGGTACATATTAGGGTATTCGTTTTGTTATTGAAATTAAACTATTACCAATAGATTTTTACACGGTTTATTAAAAAAAAACTATTTTGCAACTATTCATATTTTACATTTAAACCTTTATGACGTTTCGATTTGTTTTGGTTTTCATCTATGGTTACGATAGTAATATTCATAGTAGTAATATTCTATCACATACACACAACACCGTCTAGCCCAAACTAAGCAGAGCTTGTACTATGGGGTACTAGACAATGGATAAACATACATATATACTTTTTTTTTTGTAAATACATACATATTATACATAGAAACACCCAGACCAGGACAAACATCCATGTTCATGCACACAAATGTTGGACTTGTGCGGGAATCGAACCCGCGACCTCAGGCGTGGCTGTCGGTTACACTAACCACTACGCCATCGAGGCTGTCGATGAGACTGAAAACCTTATAAAATAGTTTAATTAAAACTTCTAAAAATGTTCTTTCATTTTTTCTTTTTTTTAAAGACAGCACCCGCACTAGTAATAATTCGTGTGTCGCGACGGACTTTACAAACATTCAAACAACGGACACAAAGAACACGCAGACTCGGAACAACTATTTGTGGATTACACAATTTTTTGTCCCGTGTGGGAATCGAACCCACAACACTCGGTGTAGTGGCAGTGGTGAGGCGATCACTTAAACCACTAAGCCATCCGTGCAGTCAAATCGTGTAAACATAAGACAATATCATTGTGATTTTCGTTTAATGTTCTGTGAGCCAAGTTCCATCTAAATCCGTTTAGCAGTTTATACATGACTAGATGTGCCCACGGTCTTACCCGCGTTTATGATTACTGCGCCGCCCCCGTGGGCCGTAGCGTGATGTTATAGCCTTCCTCGATAAATGAGCTATCCAACACTAAAAGAATTTTTCAATTAGGACCAGTAGTTCCTGAGATTAGCGCGTTTAAACAAACAAACAAACAAACTCTTCAGCTTTATAATATTAGTATAGATGAAGTGACAAACATACATATGCACGAACTCGCACATTTATAATATTAGTATAGTTTACGTTTACGGGAATGTTACACATCAGGCGGACGACTGACCCTCTTAGGTCAGTGATGTAACTTGTAAGAGTATCTAAGGATCCTCAATTCGTAAGGTCATATATTCGAATCAGACAATGTTTTAATGGATTTTTATAGATTTTTGTAGCACACGGAGTCGGATTATGAATCAAGTATAAGCTTATCATTATTAGGACGAACTTTAACATAGTAAGCAAAACTAAAACGTATTCATACATACATACATTACACGCCTATATAGTCGGCCTCGATGGCGTAGTGGTTAGTGTAACCGACTGCCACGCCTGAGGTAGCGGGTTCGATTCCCGCACAAGTCAAACATTTGTGTGTATGAACATGGATGTCTTGGCCTGGGTGTTTCTATGTATAATATGTATGTATTTACAAAAAAAACTATATATTATGTATGTTTATCCATTGTCTAGTACCTATAGTACAAGCTCTGCTTAGTTTGGGCTAGATGGTGTTGTGTGTATGTGACAGAAACTTTTTAAATAAATGTAGACCTCTTTCCTCTTTTTTTGGAGTATGCAGGCATATAGTCTATGAATACATAAACATTCTCTGAATTTAAACATTGAAACCAAGATCTCTAACTAAACAGTCCAATGTCACAACACCACGCTTCTTCTCATCTGATGTCAGTCATTAATTTAAGCTAGAGCCATTCAAACGGCTTGATAAACTCTAGCTCAAGCTAACTATGTCGTGACAAGCCGTGACAATAAGGTCACAATCTGTCACACATTTAGACACGCTTGTTGAAGATGATTTTTTGTACAAGGAGGCTTTATGCAACTAAACCTCGTTTCATCACACGACCTACATTAAACAACAGCTCAATAGATAACATGAATTTTATTTGGTTCTGTTTGGCGTGCCACGAAATAGACGAGAAATATTTTAAAATTTTGCCTAATCGTTTTAGTCAAAAGTCAAAGTCAAAGTCAAAAATCATTTATTCATTTAGGTCACAAAGTAACACTTATGAACGTCAAAGTATATAGGTTAGTGAGTTTACTAAGTTACTGAAGCTACATTTAGGTTAGTTGCTAGGTTCAGGCAAAGGGTTGAGCCTATGAGAGGAAACCTGCAAGAAACTAGAACTGTGTACCCTAATATCTACACTGAGTTATCGATGTTTGTACACTTGAACGACTGCGTCAGTGGCGCAGCAGCTTCGATTCTGCGAATAGCCGCGGCCGGGAAAAGTGTTTATACGACAATTATAGGCTCACACAGTTCCAAAATTATTATGAATTATCAATGTCAAAAATTATATATAAAACTAGCTGTCCAGACAGACGTTGTCCTGTATACACGAAAAAAAAGAAAAGAAAATAAATCTAAGCTATTCCCGAATCCACTTGAATACACACAATAAATTTCATCAAAATCGGTCCAGCCGTTTAAGAGGAGTTTAATTACAAACACACGCACAAAAGATTTATAATTATACTAGCTGTCCCGACGGACGTTGTCCTGTACAAAAGAGAAAAAAAAAAGGATATCTAAACCATCCTCGAATCCACTTGAACACGCACAAAAAGTTTCATTCAAATCGATCCAGCCGTTTAGGAGGAGTTCACTGTCAACACACGTACAGAAGAATTATATATATAAAGATAAAGATGATTAAAAAGTCATGTAGTGATTTTAACAATGTTTAAAAGTATTACGAATTATTACTGGTTTTAACGATGAGGACAAAGTATTTTTTTATGGTTACTAGCATAAGATACGGTTGTAACATCTTATAGCAATTAAATTCTTACTATAATAAATTTATTGATTATTTGGTGGGGAAAAGCTTACGGCCCGTTTGATAGTAAGCGATCACCGCAGCTTACGGTCGCTTGCAACCTTATAGGTACCAAGTACTGGCGTGCTACTGATTCTAGACAAACAAAATTAACGATGGAATGAAAAAAGAGGAAAGAGAGGAGGCGAGAGATATGATATAAGACTCTGGGACCCCGGAGTCCCTAAACGTAACTTCAACTCAAAATTCTAGGAATACAGGTAGATCACAGCACGTAATATATAAGATGTAGGCTATACCTGTTTAGAGATCGAAACCTTCCTGGAAAATATACGGCTTGACCTAAAATGAGCTTACTTTCTTATGGCATTCGTAATATTTGTAAGCTTCATGCTTTACGCCACGTGAGCAATCGAATAGCGGGTTCTTATTCGTTTTCTAATTGGCGTAGGGTTTATCCGTAATCAAATATACGATGAATATCAAAGTTTAATGTATTCAAATATGAGTCAAAATGTTGAATATATCGATTGGATTGAAGATTCCAATTATATGATTTTCTTATCAATTATTGCAAATTTAATCGCTTGCGTGATACTTCCCTATGATGAGACTCATCCGAGCCATCTCATATAGCCAATAATTGGCTATATGAGAGTTTTACATTCAAATATTTTCTATCGAGTCCAGTATCGAACCCCGCAACAGTTGTAGCATATAATATAGCATATTGATAAAGAGGTGAACATTTAATTTTAACACCTACGCTATTCATGCAATCAAATATTATTACTAGATTTATATACTAACTAGCTGTTACCTGCGACTTCGTCCGCGTAGATTTTAACTAAAAAGTGTTTGTCTCTGCGGAACCCTATTTTTTTTCTAAAATCAAAGTAGCCTATGTTACTCCTTATAACATCAGCTATCTGCCAGCGAAAGTCCCGTAAAAATCGGTTCAGCCGTTTTGGAGATTACCCGGAACAAACAGACAGACAGACAGACAAAAATTTAAAAAATAGATGTTTTCGTATATGTACCTTATATACTTTCATATGCATTAGATAAAAAGCTGTTATTTTGACATTACAAACAGACACTTCAATTTTATTTATTTGTATAGATGATAATTTAATCAAAACTATTCTACGAACGCAACTCGACCCAAAATCTGAACGCAAATCACCCATTCGCCTGACCTGCCACAACGTTACTTAACACACAACACTCATACACCATCGCCAAACAAATACAGACCGTACCCTCTATCATTTAAAACACAATTTCGCACGACAGCTTCAAGTAAACAATGTACTAAATCTATGAAATTATTAGTACCAGTAGTTAGGAGCGGTAGTGAAAGGTGCGGGGGGGTGAGGCAGCCCTACAGGCGGGAGGGGGGTAGGGTCAATGACCTCCGCTTACGTGGATGACCGGCGAGTTGGAGGTTCACCTTGGAGCCAATGTTTGGTCAATAGAACTGACAGAAGTGTTGATGGGATGTAGAATAGACAGTTAATATAACACATATCTGTGAAGGTAATTGACGGCACTAACGGTGTAATGGTTTGAGTGGCTCTCGCCAATGCTACTGAGCTGAATATTGTGGATTCGATTCCCAAATTGGACAAAAAATTGTGTGATCAACAAATAGACGTTTCGAGTCTGTATATGAAACGTGAAAAAGCACCTTCTCAGGCCGTTAAAGTAGGGACCTGAACATCGCCATAGCTGCTATGAGAATGGTATGCAGGCCACTGCTCTTGGACCACATGACTGCTTACCATCAGGCGGAGAGTGGTCATTTCGAGGAGCAAACAAAAAAAAAGAAGATCAATCAAATGTTTAAAAACGCAACTTAATGCTAGCTGCAAGAGGATACTCTATCAGTGAAAACTTTGAGTTATGTAAAGATTAAGTTGTTACGTGCATGCGTAATTAATGCAAACGTGATGCAAGAATACAAAAACATAATAGATAATGGCTACTATTCTAAAATTGTAAAACTACTATTTTAATAATATAGAAATACATAAAAATGTCTGATAGAAATCGAAAATCCTAAAAATACTTTAAATAGCTCTCGTGTCGTGCCAATAAATTTGTATGTAGTTTATTCTACGCAATAATCAAACTCGGTATCTCGGGCAGAAAGCGAAAACTTGTACAGTACAGTACTTAGGCTATAACCACCATGTTCTTATTCACGAAATCACGATGTGTTTATTAGTGCTTGTCTTTGTCAAAGGTTACTTACATAATGTTTTGTAAAGTTTTGCGCAAAGCAAGGCTAATGCAAAAAGATTATTTGCAATTTACATAACAAATGATTAGTACTAGCGGTCGCCTAGTGCTCGAAATTCGACCAAAGATTGTATGTAAGATATTGCTGATATATGTCATTATATATTGATATATGTAACCATAGTTACGCGCTTCGACTGCGTGTGTCAAATGCATGGTTGTGTGCGTGTAGTGTTTTATCATTAATTTAATGTATTTTTAGGCATAATTTAAAAAAATATTAGCATTCGTCACTTCTTATCTGTATAAACTATACATAAGTGTGCGAAATTTCATACTCCTACGTCCGCCCAATTTTCGTAAAAAGGGATCCAAAGTTTTCGCTTCACGTATTAATATATAGATTCTCGTTAAGGCCTTAATAAGCTTTGTAAACTTCTTGCTAAGGTAAAGCGGCGGTAGCCCACTGTATAAGGAAGGACATCCGATCGAAAGGTCGTCCGTCGGTTCGAATTTCAACCATAGCACTGCCAACATGAACTCTCTTCTAACACAAGCATTCTAGCTAAGCTGGGGGGCTCTCAAGAATAGGTACTGGTAATAAGTAGGTAATCAAATTGCATACATAAAAGGTGCTAGGCAGTTGGCAGTGTAGCATACTTTGCCTCGATATGACAAATGAAGTTACTGAATTTACATGTAGGTTAGTTGCTACAAACATTCAAACAACGGACACAAAGATCAAAGATTATGGATCACACAAAGTTTTGTCCCGTGTGGGCATCGAACCCACGACACTCTGTGCAGTGGCACTGCCGAGGCGACCACTTGAACTATTACGCCATCCGTGCAGTTAAACCTATGAAAAGAAACCTGCAACAAACTCACGGCCCCTCTAAATCGCCATACAATTATAATTTCAAGTATTTTACAACACATAATTATGTACAAATTATTTCAACCATTATACCATAATTATATTACTGCCTATTAAAATCAAAACTTTCCTTATCTTGGTTTAGATATATCTTATAAACAAATCGGCGTTATGTTAGTGACCTTACCGCGCGGTTGCTCCACACTCGCCGGTTACCGGGTGGTTGCGCAACCTTTATCTAAAACTCAACTGCTTTGGCAGCCGGCTAAACCAGCCGAGTGGGTGTTAAGCAACCAAAGACTAGTGGTAAGGAACCGTGCTATTAGTTATATTTAGGGCAATAGTTATCAGGTCTAGTTGAATTTTTTTTTATACTATTAAGTTGGCAACGGATACACGGCCCACCTGATGGTAAGTGGTCACCGTAGCCTATGGACGCCTGCAACACCAGAGGCATCACTTGCGCGTTGCCGACCCTTTAGGAATAAAAGGAAGTGGGGAGGAGAAGGAACGGGAATGGGGAAAGAGGATGATTGGGCCTCCGGCACTCTCACTTACCGAACGAAACACAACAGTAGCAATACTGCTATTTCACGTCGATATTCTGTGAGAGGGTAGTCCTTTCCTGGTCGAACCGGCCCATTCATGCTGAAATAAGCGAGACTCTACTACTCTAATTATTATTATTTTATCTGATGAAGATATTGTGATGACATTTAAGTTTAAATGCTCTATATCTTTATATATATAAATCTTCTGTGCGTGTGTTTGTAATTAAACTCCTCCTAAACGACTGGACCGATTTTGATAAATTTTTTTGTGTGTGTTCAAGTGGATTCGAGAATGGTTTAGATTTAGTACTTTTTGTATTTTTTTTTCGTGTGTATGTCTGTCGGGACAGCTAGTATTTTATAAATCTTTAAATCCACTACCTCTGTGGAACAGTAAATGCGACTGACCTACCTGAAGTCTTGAGCTTGATGCCCAGGTAGGACAGTGTTATTAAGTTTCACTGTTAAGAAATTCTTTGTAGCATTACGGCGTCTGTAACTGTGCCTGATAGAGCAGCGATAGCTCAGTGGGGAGACCAACAGACTGCAATGCAGAGGGTCTCGGGTTCGAACCCACGTCGCGCACCTCTGACTTTCGGAAGTTATATGACTTTTCGAAATTATGTGCGTATTGATTGACAATTATCGCCTGCTCCGTGCCTCGGTGAGCACGTTAAGCCGTCGGTCCCGGCTGCCATGAACATCTATGGCAGTCATTATTGGGAGAGTGTCGACACAAAAGATCCCACTCGGTCGAAGTGTCGCCGGTCTGCACTGACTGGCCCCCGCATAAGATAAGAACTGTGCCTGATAGGAGAGGAATAGGCTAGCCTCTTATTACGTGGTACCTACATTATTGTTGGCGAAATTTAGGTGTAGTGTAGTCTTGTAGGCAGAGGCATATTCCTCTGCCTATTACTTTGGATATGGAAGCATTGAGACTGAATTTCTATTAAAAACAAACAAGCATAATCGGTCCATCTGATGAAAACAGGGACATTAAGTCAATGCACGATTTCAATACCAGGAACGAGGTATCGCTATTCTCTACTTTTTTAAATAAAATAAGTACAAAACCATATTGATATGGTTTGTTATGGTCAACGTAGCTTTGTCTGTTGTTATATACATAGTTTATTTATAATCTATACTAATACTAGCTGTCCCGACATACAGACGTTGTCCTGCACAAAAGAGAAAAAAAAAGGATATCTAAACCATCCTCAAAACCACTTGAACACACACAAAAAGTTTCATTCAAATCGGTCCAGCCGTTTAGGCGGAGTTCACTGTCAACACACGTACAGAAGAATTATATATATAAAGATTATAAAGCTGAAAAGTTTGTTTGTTTGTTTGAACGCGCTAATCTCAAGAACTACGGGTCCGAATTGAAAAATTAGTTTAGTGTTGGATAGCTCATTTATCGAGGAAGGCTATAGGCTATATAACATTACGCTACGAGCCACGGGGGCGGCGCAGTAATCATAAACACTGGTGAAACCGCGGGCACATCTAGTTGAAACATAATATTTACAGATACAGTGTTAAACATTTCAAGAAAGCAATTAAATAGTTATAATATATCTAAATAACTAATAAAATAGCTTTAAAAGAGGCACGTAACAATAATAATATTTTTTCTGTCCATAAGAGCTAAGTATATCAAAAACAATTAATTTATAATTTTCTCTGTATGTTTGTATGCGTATCACGCAAACCCAAATTGAATGTGATTTTCAAAGAGGTATTATTGGAAGTCTGATTTCAGTAGAAATCGCGAGCAAAGGCTAGTATTATAAATACGAATGTGAGTTTATATGTCTGTTTCTTACGCTTTCACGTCTTAACTTTTTACTTCTTTTTACTTCACGTTTTAAAATTTACTTTTAATTTATACTATTGCAATGCCCGACAGGGTAGACTGTTGAAACGAAATCTAATTTTAAGAACACATTTCATGTACCTACACAGTTTAAGCAATAAATATCTTTGTCTTTGTCTTTGTCTTAACTACTTAAACAATCATCATGAAATTTCGCATACACATTGTCAGGGGAACAGAAAAGGACATAGGGTACCTTTAATCCAAAAACGTACTGTTCCCAAACAAGCGAACCTGCGGGCAAAAGCTAGTACATTCATAATTGTATGAATGTTAAATAATTTGTATTGCAAACATTCGTCACTATGTTGAGTTGTTGGAAAGTGGCAGTCGCTGGCAGAATGTCACACGTCCCTCTCACCGTTCTCACATTTCAAACAACAAATACTCTCATTAGAAAGTTCAATACTCGCGCTGATGTTGGTTTAATGTTTATTGCTATCAATAACGTGTTTAAAAATTAACAATGACCTTCCAAACTAGGGTCTTTAACTGCAGATATGACATATATAAAGGTCACCGTATAACGCTCTATATAAAAAAAACAATTAGGGCACTCTTTGGGGACTGCCGATAGAAGTGAAAACTTTAATCCTTGATCATAAACACTACTTTATAAACATAAATCGGCGGATTCCTGATACTCTCTTAGGGGTCTCTTAGTTATTAAGGGTCAAAATTTCGTTAATTTTTGCGTGGGACGCATCATTTCTGAGATAATATTCTAAAATAATTCAAAAATGGAAAGCATGGTAGCGTGACGATGACGCGAGTTTTATGATTTTTGTTCACCCAAGAAGTGCTTAACGCGCCTAAAGAAGTTTTCACTTAAAAAACATATACCTATATATCGACACTGCCAGGATGAAATATTGTAAAAGTTATTTTGGTGAAATTTAGTTATTGATGTAACATTGTTTTAGCCTTTCGAGCTGCCGACCTGTGAATTTAAAATGACGATATTCGCAAAAAATAAATGGATTTATTACCCAAAAAATACCGCAGCCAAACTTTTATTTAAAAAAAATTGTTTAAATAATACTTTAACCCACCATAAATGCTGTAAAATATATAATTTTTAATTTTAAAGTATAAGGAGCTAAAAAACTACGTTCACCTAAATATTGCGCATATTTTTGCTTTTACGACATTGCATGCTCGAAGGGTCGATATATATCTCCACGCCTTTATAAAACACTAGATGTTCCCGCGGTTTCACCCGCATTTATCGTTACTGCGCCGTCCTCGTGGGTCGTAGCGTGATGTTATATAGCTTATAGCCTTCCTCAATAAATAGGCTATCCAACACTAAAATAATTTTTCATATAGAACCAGTAGTTCCTGAGATTAGCGCGTTCAAACAAACAAACAAACTCTTCAGCTTTATAATATTAGTATAGATATACACATATATGACAGCGTATAACGTACTCTATTTAAAAAACTGACGTCATATAAATTTTTCGCATCGCCAAGCATTTTTTCTTGATAACTTTTTCTTTAACTTATTGGCCAATCTCAATAGATTCTTAATTATAACTGGTATTCTAAGACTTGAGTTGACCTAAAGTCTCGGTGACTTAGCCAATTATGTCATAGCGGTATGAATAAGCCGGCCTCCCAGAGGAAATACATAAGAAATATATATAGTGTCATTAGTGACATTAGTGTTATTCCATTTCACTTTCTGAGTAACAGTTACGGAGGCTTACATAATCCAACTTTATTTCATCACAATTTCATTTATTCTTCTGTCAGCAACATGCGGGTGATATTGCTACAATGTTGCAGGTGATTATAAGAAAGTAGTTATTCTATTTTTGTGCATCTCTTTATCTATTTGTGCCGGCAACACGCAAAAGCCCCTAACCACCACCGAGAAAGTGCTAAATAAAATAAAAATGATATTACTAATTTCAGTCCACAGCTTTACTCGCATTCATTCTAGAATAATATAAATATATAATACTAACTTTTGCCCGCGGCTTCGCTCGCGTTAATTTAGAATTTGACAATCAATTCGGGTTGTACTCGGCTTGTAATAATATAATTCAATCATGATTCGAAAGACACATGGCGCCATCTATTATCATAAGAACGTTATTATTATTTTCCTCGGGAACAGTATTTTTTTTGGGATGAAAGGTAGCCTATGTCCGTTTCTGTACACCTGTCAACGTATATGCTAAATTTCAGGATGATCGGTTCAGTGGTTTGGCGTGAAAAGGCAACAAATAAACAAACTAATTTTCACTTTTATAATATTAGTTAGGATTTGCCATGAGATAGATACTGTAGCTTGCCAAATTTCATCAAATGTATTCAATAATTATTATTTAGCTCTGAATTAGTCTGAAAGCATAACAGACCGAGTTAATTTCGCATTTGGATTATTAATTATGATTGTATGTGCAGCGTTATTCGGCGAACTGGGTGGACAACTTCAACCATACGCTGTTACACCGCGGCCTGTGTCTGCAACGCAGCTGCGCGCAATATGCGCCTGCGCTCCGCCAGGGAGAGCCACTACAAGAAGACGCGGTACAAACTTGGTGAGTCTCTATTTATTGGTGGACTAGTTTATTGCATTGCAACCTTATTGCAGGATCACAACACCTGCTTGTTTAGGTGCGATTTTGTTTAGGCACATTTTTGTCACGCTGGACGCTGGTCTGGCTTGAGTGAAATCCCAGATCCCAGAAGCGGAATCCCGCTTCGCCGTAACAATTCATTGACCAAACCACTAGAAAGCTTTTTATGGCAGAGGAACCCAATATCACTGTTAAGACCTTCACCATTTGTTGACCTTGTAACTCGCTACGTAATCGTCAGGAACATATTTACGAGATAAATGTATTTATTTATAAATTAGTTCGAATAAAACAATCACATTAACAAATAAATTAGAAAAACGAGAAAGGAAATAAAAATATAAATAAGACAAGTGCTTAAAGATTAACTTTAATGCATTTGCTTCACGACTGTAAGACGCAGCAAGCAAATGCAAGAATGCAGACACCTGACACACTGACAGTATTGTATTCTTGTATCCTATTCTTTGCAAACACTACGTTCATACATTCGTTCATTCAAGTTTATTGTCTAAGAAAGCGTTTATTGCGAAGAGAGAACGACAAGCAGGTGATTAAGCCATAAACAAAAAATATGCTACTTAATATTCACAAAAAAATTAAATAATAACTGACTTAGTAACAAAAACTATAAATATTTAACTGTACGCAAGTTGTCAGTACAATATATAATGTAAATATACGATTTTAAACGCGTTGATGTCTTTTATATGGAGATTTTAGCCGCGCCGTAATAGTCGTAGAGTATACTGTGCTCTACGATTCGTTTTTCATTCGACAAATTTTAGCAATAAATGTTATTTAAGTTTAATTAAATTCATTATGAAATAAACACATACCAACGTATATCGTTAATGGATTTTATTTGTTTGCAACACTTAAGTGAATTTAGATGTTAATTTTATTAATGATATTGATGAAGGTCGTTCTGAAACATTACGCATGTTTTATAACGTGTGTCTATTGCTCATTATGGGTATGGAAGACCAAAAGTTAATCCAACTGCAAAAACAAGCTGTTGAGTTTCTAATAAATGTATACTAATATTATAAAGCTAAAGAATTTTTTTGTTTGGTTGAACGCACTAATCTCAGGAACTACTGATTAAAATTGAAAATTATTTTTGTTTTGGATAGCCCATTTATCAAAGAAGACTATAGGCTATATAACATCACGCTACAATCAATAGGAGCGGAGCATCAATGAAAAATGTTGCAAAAACGGGCAAAATTCTCTTATGTGAAGCAGACGAAGTTGTGCGGGTCAGCTAGTAAATACATACATACATAGATTCACGCCTGTTTCCCAGAGGGGTAGGCAGAGACTACGGATTACCATTGCTACGATTCTGACACACTTCTCTGGCTTCATTCACATTCATCACATTCCTAATACACGCCCGTCGGTTCAAGGAGCTCTTAACCTGGCATTTGTTCAGAACGCCTCCAATCTGATCGAGAAACGTTCGCCTAGGTTTTCCTCTTGCTACTGTTCCATTCACACTAGCTTTATAAACTTTCTTAGTCAGTCTTTCCTCGTCCATTCTTTCTATATTTCCAAACCAGCTTAACATACCCTTAGTAAATAATGTAACCTTAAGGGTGTAGCGACACATATTGTGTAGAGACAGACTGCTGACGCGTTAGTTTTATATAGGCGCGCTATTGTGTGTGCGCAGCGCGCCAGTCGTCTCCCCAGACCCGCTCAGCTAAGACGCATTATTATTATGTAGTTTATTTTACATATAACTGGTACCAGAGAATAATATACACCCATATCTGCAATGAAGCATTTTATTTGAACATCCACAACAAGACAAATCATTAACCCCTACAAGGGTTTAGTTAGGATTACGACAGGCCACGCTGTAGGGGCGTGGTGTCTTGAGGTTATTTTAAGCAGAGATGATTCAAAGATAGTACAACAATGAATACTTTTAATAACAATAAGTAATTATATAAATTACACTTTAAGAAAGCTACGCGAACAATACTCAGGGCGTGGTTCTATAAGGCTTCCTACGTGGTTCCTTTAGGAAGAACCACTTAACTTAATAGTGCAGCGCAGCGGAAGGAAGGAGGACTCCACCAGGGCGCGATCCACTTATATAGGCCGCCGCCGCTCGGAGGGGGACTAGTGATGCCACCATCTCGCTCGCCGCGCACGCAGCCGTGCGCCGCGAGTCGACTACGTGACAATAAATTAACTATAATAAGTCATACGTAGTCTCACGCCTATATTCTCAAAGAGATAGGCAAAGATGTATAACAACCACATTTCGTCAACGATGGTTTAAGGTCCCTTGTAATACAGGGTGACCCTATTGGCTGGTTATCGAAAAAAAAACAATAACTATTTGCTTGACTCGGTAATAGAGCCCAAGACTTCGTACAGAGGCATGCTCCACCACCAAGGCAATTATGAAAATAATTGTGTTTTCTATTTAATTTTTTATGTATACTAGTTTTCACCCGCGGCTTCACTCGCGGAAATGTAGGTTAGGTTAGGTTAGGTTTGCAACAGTTCTTTTTTCTGGATGAAAGGTACCCTATGTCCTATTCTGTACCCCTGACAACGTGTATGCAAAATTTCATGTTGATCGGATGAGTAGTTAAGGCGTGAAAGCGTAACAAACAAACAAACTCATTTTTGCATTTATAATATTAGTAAGGATTAGTAAGTAACTGACCCGCGCAACTTCGTCTGCTTCATATAAGGCTAGATGTGCCCGCGGTTTCACTCGCATTTATGGTTACTGCGCGGCCCTCGTGGGTCGTAGCGTGATGTTATACAGCCTATAGCTTTCCTCGATAAATAGGCTATCGAAAACTAAAATAATTTTTCAATTCGAACCAGAAGTTCCTGAGATTAGCGCGTTGGAACAAACCAACAAACAAACTCTTCAGCTTTATAATAGATAAGTGCGCGATTGACTTGCATGGGTTCGCATCGTCCGTCTACACTATGCATGTTACCGGCAAGAGAGCCTCAATTTGCACACGTTACCGCATAATATTCATAGAGTCATAAAGCTTGCCTTAAGATGGAAAATAATAATAGTGCCTCCTATATCCTTCACATAAATTATATACAAATAAAGAATTGTTTGTTTACGTTTAGGTTTTCAACATGCGTGAACGCGACGACTACGGTAGCCTACAACCTTTCCGCTCGACTCTTCAAACTGGACTACTGCAAAGTTGGTGCTACAACAGATGAACCACTCACCACTAGTCAACGCGTCTTCGCTGGCTTCATGGCAGCGATGCTTGCGCTCACAGCTGTCTCCACCGTTTTGGAGATCACCCTGCCTGATCACGCAAGAAAAAGTAATTTTATATTTTTTTGTTATATCTATTCTTACATGTACCGGATTCCAAAAATACGAAAAAGTTACTGCTAGCGAACAAAGATGGCGCTATACTTAATCACACACTCCATATAAATTGCAATATGGGCTGAATATGATAGCGAATCGTATATAGTGAGTAATTAACATAAATTCATATAATAGGATATTAATTGTAGGGCCACGGCCTACCAGGCATGATCACCCAGCTTGCTTGAAGGTTTTACTGTGTATAGGAGACTCATCACACTTCGTTCCTCCAAATATCCATACATAGCCTGTGTTCATTTATTGCTTTTTATTTCTAGCTGTACTTTTTCTACTTAATGAAGTTTGAGGTGATCTTAGCTGACTCTATAAGATTGTAAATCTCTTTGTTTATTTGTTACATAAACCTCTGCAAGACATCACGGTTTACGATCAAATTCAGTCCGAATATAAAACGGTGCTTCGAGTTACGAAAGCATAACAAATTTCTTACTCAAATGTACCAGATTATCTAATCTTAAGATTTATATAAATATTTTCGTATAGAACTTTGTTTATTTACACAAGTATAAAGTTGATTACAAAGTTTGTAATTGACTGCTTTATACTTGTAATAAATAGATAAACTTACATCGTTATTGATTTTACTCATTTTGAAAAATGTAATCTCTCGCACTAGGAATAATTCCTGTATCGCGCTGGACAAACATTTAAACTACGGACACAAAGAACATTCAGACTCGGAACAACCATTTGTGGATCACACAAAGTTTAGTCCCGTGTGGGATTCGATTTTTAATCATCTATAACTTCGATCAAATATACCATAGAGGCACATTCTCATACAAAAACCGCGTCAATATGTGGCACTGACCAGTACTACTTACTTATAAGTGTCTGCATTTATTATGCAATCCAGGAAATAAACCGGAATAACCATTGATCGCCCACTGAGAAACATTTTATAATAGTTTAGTTAAAACGCGTCAATTTAAAGCGTCCTAAGTGTGTTACTCGCGATACGCAAGCGTACTAAGTATATGGTACGGTCTCCACCATAGTAGTGGTGTCGATTCGCTCTCGCTTATGGGCAGCGCACGCAAGAGTGAGTGGGACAGGTGCATAATATAGCGCATACGACTGATTTATGCACAGTTTTGTTGGGGCCGTTTTTCGAGCGACGATCGTGCATCTATGGTATATTTGATCGATGATCTATAATACTTAATTATGGCATAGTACGGGTTTAAATAATATGTATAAAAATATTTTCATATTATTGTATCGCTAAATATACACGATAATGTAATTATTATAATATAACACTTATTAGGTACTATCGATCCGAACTCGTGTCGTACGCCGTCTCCAAAACGTTTCGTGTGATGCGTTGTCTTTTCGATAGCTCTCGCTTACTAGGTGAGCCATGTAATGTATTATTTATCCAGTAGTTAAGGCGTGAAAGCGTTACACAAACACTCATATTTGCATTTATTAATTACTATTACACACACAGCAGCTCATATAAGAAAAATAACTACCTACTGTCAGCTATTTTTCTTATATGAGCTGCTGTTATCACACTACAAGATTATAAGATTTTCGTTATTCGCCAACTCTTACAGTTTGTAACACAACTAGCTCGACACCGTTAGCGAAATGCCTTTGTAGGCAAGTTGCACATAGTGACATTCTCACCTTATATCTATATTGTTATCGTCACCTTGACCATAAAGAAACTCGAAAGCGTTGTAGATAAAATAGCATCCCTGCTATCTCATGACTCAGTCTGCTACATTAAAATCAAACTACTTTTTGCGACTTATTGTTAAAATACTTTTTTAAGTAGTTTTTGTATATCCCACTCCTAGGCAAAAGCCTTTCCCTTGGACTTCCAAATCACAAGAAAATGAAGTGCCTAAATGGGCTTATAATCTGACTTATAGTAGCGTAGCGAAGCAGTAGCAAATGTGATTGCTGTTCATGCGGTCTAGTTTGACGCCTGGGTCGAGCAAATTACTTTATTTTATAATAGGTACGTTATCTGACTTATAATTACAAAATTGATAATAAAAAAGGTTGAATCATTGTTAAATATGAATTACTAGATTTTGCTCACGTAAATGTAGATTAGGTCAGATTAGATTAGTAAAAGTTATTTTTTCTGTATGAAAGCTGCACTATGTCCTTTTCTGTGCCCCTAACAAAGTGTATACGACATTTTATAATGATCGGTCGAGTAGTTAAGGCGCAAAAGCGTAAAAAACAAACTCACATTTATAATATTAGTTAGGATTAGGATTTGTTTATAGAGCATGATTATCTAGCAGAACATCCTTACTTTATAATATTATAAATTCTAAAGTAACTTTGTCTGTCTATCTGTCTGTCTGTCTGTTACCTTATCACGGCTAAACCACTCAACCAATTTAGATGAAATTTGATACAGATATAGTTTAAAACCTGGGGAAGAACATAGGCTACTTTTTATTCATTCAAAAGCTAGTCCTAATCCTAATCCTATCCTAATATTATAAAAGCGAAAATGAGTTTGTTTGTTTGTTACCTTTTCACGCCTAAACCACTGAACCGATCATCCTGAAGTTTTGCATATACGTTGTCAGGTGTACAGAAACGGAAATAGGCTACCTTTCATCCCGAAAAAATTAATGTTCCCGAGGAAAACAACAATTACGTTCTTATGATAATAGATGGCGCTACGTGTCTTTCGAATCATGATTGAATTATTATATTATTACAAGCAGAGTACGATCCGAATTGATTGTCAAATTCTAAATTAACGCGAGCGAAGACGCGGGCAAAAGCTAGTAATAATATAAATGATTGGAAAATTTATAAATACTAGCGGTCGCCTAGTGCTCAAAATTCGACCAAAGTTTGCCTGTAAGATATTGCTGACATATTATGTCATTATATATTGATATATGTAACCATAGTTATGCGCTTCGATTGCGTGTGTCAAATGCATGGTTGTGTACGTATAGTGTTTTATCATTAATTTAATGTATTTCTAATGCATATTTTAAAAAAATATTACCATTCGCCACTTCTTCTCCGTACAAACTATAAGTGTGCGAAATTTCATACTCCTCCGTCCGCCCAATTTTCGTAAAAAGGGATCCAAAGTTTTCGCTTCACGTATTAATATATAGATAACGCAACGTTAGTTGCATATTATAACTATTTACACGAGTACTTGCTAAAGCCTTGAAATGACTACATTCCGCCTGGTAGTAAGCAATCGTATAGACCACGAGTAAAGCCCTTCACACCACGTTTTCACGTGAAGTGGTGCGAAGGTTTCTACTTTGACGGCCTAAGGAGGTGCTTTTTCAAGCCTCGCTTGAAGAACCCAGGATTGACAGAAGAAAGAAACACATGTTTCGTCAGAGAATGCCAAGGTTTAATAATCGTCCGTAAAAGATATAAGGAACCAAACTTCTAGATACGCGATTTAATCGGCTCTACCGTGTAAGGGTGACCTAAGCCCAGCAGGTGCTCTTCAGAATATGAAAAAGGGGGTGAAATGAGTTGGAAAAGCTCTTCAGAATACATCCCGTGGAATATTGGTAGAAACATATTTCTAATAGGCAATATCAAAGAAGTCACCCATTGGTATTACGATGATATCAAGGCATACCAGATTTAGTAAAAAGCAAATGCACTATACAAATCCTGCATTATGTAAGCTCTGAACTCTTTAAATCCTAATCATTATTTTACTAAAACTTAGTCTCATTTTTCAAACTCTAATCAGCGTTTTACAAAGTCATAACTTTTTAGTAAATTATTTATTTTAAACAATATCCCTCGTAGTAACGGTGAACTTTACAAACATTAAACATTTAGGCCCAGACGCAGAACTGTGACGTTTTTCAAGGTCATCACTGCTGAACCTGGCTCCACAAGAATTATAGTAGACGATGTTTGGGTGAGATTGGATTATTTGATTCATAAACAAAACTCGCGACGATCGCATCGCTCGCAGGTCACTAGTTTATTATGATGCCATCGTCCGTTCGTTGCCGACGCCTGCACGGCTTACTTTCATTTGGACTCATTAAGCAATGGATTTGTTTTGAAGCGTCTGTCGTGCGCAGACCACGTGTTAGTGTGTGTAATGTTTTGCATCTACACTTTCGTGCTCGTGTTTGTTTGTTATTAATCATCGATTCCAATGACCGTTAACACATTCGCGGAAGGCTTATAAATTACTACACGGCAAAGATTAAAACCGCTTTACAGTAGATTAATATATAGAGTGTCAGCTGTTTTCCGCTTAGAAATATGTAACGCGATGTTTGTAATGCGCTATAACATTTCTATCTTAAAAGCTTTGTGTTATATTTTTGAAGAGAGGGATAGAACGCTACAAACAGCAGAAATGAGTCTCTGTACATAATTTGTTTGGCGTATCACTTTTTCTCGCTGCTTAGATATAAATTAGTAATTTTATCCTCCTGTTTGAAATGCATACACGTCTACGTAGAGCATTTATTTAAAACAAATATTTGATTTGACTGCATGGATGTCTGGTTTAAGTAGTTTTCTCACCACTACCACTACGCCAAGCGTTGTGGTATCGATTCCCACACGAGATAAAAATTGTGCGAATTTTAGCTATTCGGAGAGAGTTTTGTTCTTTCTGTCCGTTGCTTGAAAGTGTGTATAGTCTCCCACGATACAGGAGCTATTAGTAGTCGTCATTAATAAAACATACAACAAAATTGTTGAGTTGATATTCTGGGTTTCTGGTTAATTTTGTTTAGTGATACGAGCATACTTAAAAAAGAGCGTATTGTATTCAGTTACGTCTTGAGTAAACACTGGTATGTGCTTTCATAAGGACTAAATCGCATTAGTAAAGACTTATACCTTAATAAAATGCTTTATGAGGCTGTAAGAATGTGAACGTTCTATGATATATCTACTGATTAGGAACACATTCGCTGTTCGCTCGAATGTGTAGATGCGGCATTAACCGGTAACGCTTAGACGTGTGCAATAAATAGTTACAGCATCGTTCAATGATGAATGGTCGCGCGGATTGCTAATTTTAAACTAGGTTGTGTTACAATATTTTCGTAAACATGTTTTACGAATCGGAAACACGGAAAATGTTTACGTAAATATTTATCATCAATACCTAAAATAATTTTAAAGCAAGTTTACGATGCGAAATGGCTGTCAATTATTTGGTAATTGTACGTATGAGCCTGCTCTTCCTGGAAAGTACAGTCAACAACATAAGTCTATATCCAAATGCGAGATTTGCATTAGTTTTCAAAATTATATTGCAAATGTTAAATTATTATAGAAGTAATAGGTTAAAGATAGATTTGGATTTATATTCATATAATAAATGGGTACAAAAAATTTGTTCAATATTCAACTAAGGTAACTTCGTATGACTTTAGCCAGCCTGAGAGGTGACATTGGCCCTTAATTGGAAAAAGCTGTTTAATTGGAAGAAGCTGTTTTACTGACAGTTTATAGTGCTAACTATTGACTTCCACATGTATTTTTCCGACAAAAAGTATGATAGTGGTTTGGTGGGAACTTCAAACTTTTTCCAATTAAGGGCCAATGTCACCCCTCAGGGCTAAAGTCATACGAAGTTACGGTACTTATGTTGCTAATTATACCACTTCACAGGAAACAAGAATAATAGTATTTTTTTTTAAATATGGCTAGCAATAACGTAATTATTATTCATATCAACGCCTCCAGCTAAGCTAATAGCCCCTTGTGTTAGGAGTGAGTGCCGTCAGTAATGCAATAGGTACATAGAATTCAAAATTACAACATCTCGATTGCTAATTCAATACCTTCTCCGCAACCAACGGTATACTGTCCAATAGACAGAGATCACTGTTGACCATAGCTGTCCGCAGGTACCGTCCTCATGGCCTGCAGCCGCGGTTTGTACTGTAAGCTGATATTCGCTGGACACAAATGGCCACCAATGGTATTTTTGTCTTTATCCTTCGTATACATTTGTTCCACACCGGTCAAATTTTCCGGTTCACCGCAGTCATAGCATTATTATTTTGTCTCAGGTGCCGAATGGGCTCTCTCGTGGTCTTTACAAGGGTCATGGCGCACTCTACACGCGACGCCACCAAGCGGGTCTCGCACCGATCTGCGCTCGTTCGACGGACTCCGTGTGATGGCCATGGCTGTCGTCATCGTGGAACACGTCACTTGGATCACCACTCACACGTATATTAGCAACCCGAAGACTTATGAGCATGTTAGTAGAATACATGATTCGTGGAGCGCTCTAGCTTCCTACTAGAGACACCAAGGTTTTCGTCGCTATGTTCATACTAGAGAGAGAGGGAGAGAAAAGAGAGTTCAGTCTCACACCTGCATTTAAATTGCACGGATGGCGTAATGGCTTAAGTGGTCGTCTCGCCACTGCCACTGCGTCGAGTGTTGTCGGTTCGAATCCCAGACGGGACAAAACTTTGTGTGATCCATAAATGGTTGTTCCGTGTCTGGATGTTTTTTGTGTCACTTGTTTGGATGTTTGTAAAATCTTCCGCGACACAGGATTTATTCCTAGTTGTCTTTTCTAAAACAACAAAAAAAAAAATATAAATAACCTATGACACTTTGCAGGATCCGGCAATCGAAGATCCCGACACCTCATGCACAGTCACATACATTATCGTTGCGCAACCAGTCATTAATAAAATAATATTTCATATCAATATTTTGTTTACAGATCCGTCGCACCGTAGATGCTGTTCTTTTGGCAAACAGCACGCTGGTGGTGCAAATATTCTTCATTATGTCATCCTTCCTACTCGCACACAAATTGCTTCAACAGAGGAGGAGGGGAGACAACGTGCCGGCCGTCAGCACCTTCGTTGAGACTATGATTAATAGAATTATCAGGTCAGTATCTCACATAGTTTCGACGTCATGAAATCGTATAAGAGTCGCAGCTTAGCAAAAATAGAGGCGACAAAAATATATCGCACTTATAACAAAATTTAAAAATTTTGACTCAACTAAAAATTTGGAAGTAAGGCAATTTGAACTCTAATTATGTGACTATAAATTTTAAACTTATATCTGTGTTAAGTAATTGCAACAAAGTTTAAATTAGCTTAATCCAGAATACTCAGATAAGTCTCTCTTTTATCAAGCGTGCGATATTTTAAATTAAAATAATAAACAAAACGACAGGCATCTAAACATTTCTAAACGCAAATAAAATGCACGGGTGGCGCATTGGTTTAAGCGGTCACCTCGCCGAGTATTCTCGGTTCGATCTCCACGTGGGACAAAAAATTGTGTGATCCACAAATAGTTGTCACAAGAACAACCAGGATTCTTTGTACCCATTGTTTGAATGTTTATAAAGTCCCACGGAAGTTGTCTTTTAGATAAAAAATGAAATGAATTGAAATAAATAGTGTTATAGATGGTTAAACTGGATTCGAACCCACGAACTCTCGATCGCAACTCCAATGGATTATACATTAGGCCATCGCAGCTTGGAAAAAGGAATACAATACGTGGCACTTACTTACTTCGTTGGCTCAGCGATCCAAAGTGGATCTTGGCCTCCGACATTAAAGTGCGCCATTCTTTCCTATTTTGTGCCAAGTCAGACCAATCGAGCACATTCATCTCTTTCAGGTCTTTAGCTATTTCGTCTTTCCAGCGGTACCTTGGACGACCCACCGGACGACGCTCGGTGGGACGCCCGAGATATGCTCTTTTGGCAGCTCGATCCTCTCCCATTCGTTCCACACGTCCGAGCCAGCGAAGTCGGGTAGCTTTTATTTCCCCGATGATATTCGGCTCTGACACTAGATCTTCAATCTCGCTATTAAATCTTTGTCGCCACTCCCCCTTCTCTCCTCTTTTCGGTCCCAGAATCTTACGGAATATGTTTCGCTCCGTGACTAATAGTCTATTTTCTTCCTTCAGTGTCAATGTCCAAGTCTCGCACCCGTACATTAAAATCGGCCTAATTACTGTTTTGTAGACGCGAATTTTTGTGGTTTTGCTTATCAACTTAGACACTAACACTTTATGAAGAGCTGCAGTACACCTTAGCGCGTTGACGGAGCATCTATTATATCATAAGTTTCGTGACCTTCGGATTAAAGTGCATAAGCCTTATTGATATCTGCATAATAATCTATACGAATTTTATAAAGCTGAAGAGTTTGTTTGTTTGGTTGAACGCGCTAATCGCAAGAACTACTGGTTCCAATCGAGAAAAATGTTAGTGTTAGATGCCTAGCCCATTTACCGAGGTAGGCTATAAACTACATAACATCACGCTTCGATCAATAGAAGCGGCGCATCAATGAAAAATGTTGCAAAAACGGGCAAATTTCTTTTATGTGAAGCAGACAAAGTTGCGCGGGTCAGTCATTGAAATATTTGGATAGCCATATGCAAGATATTGAAGTGTTAGTGTAGAAAAGTCTTAATAAAATCTTGATAATAATTTACTATATGCCATTTTCGAACTTCTTATCCAGATTGAGCCCCAGCTACTTCGTGGTGGTGTGGTTCGCCGCATCCTGGTGGGAGCGATTAGGGGATGGGCCGCTATGGGACCCATTGGTGAAGACAGAGGCGGCAGTCTGCAGACAAAAGTGGTGGACGCATCTGCTATACCTAAACAACGTGTTGTACGCGGAAGATAAGTGCCTTATCCAGACTTGGTGAGTACCACGATGTTTAGTAAAATAGGACAATTGATTTTGGTATTACTTTGCTTTATGCTGATGGTAAATTATGAAGGCACAGGACTAAGAAAACCGTTCCTATGGAATGCAATCAAGCTGTGGACTTAGGTTGCCTTCAATATACATTGGCTAGTTCATTCATGACATATAAATGAAAGAATAAAAAGGGAACTAAGTGGACTTCATTTACTGTTAAAAAACAGATTAAGGTAGATAAATCAGGTTTGCCTGTTTCTGACTCTAGGTACGCCACAGTAGAGTCCACTTCACGACAAATCCTGAGCACATATTTTCTTGTCATCGACGAAACATTACTGCAATATTTGAGCCGAGTAAATCCGGGTTCCTATATTCATGAAACGAGTCCTATTAGCTAGACACTTAAATTTTACCTAACGTACCTATTTTTCATAGAATATGTGTTAAAACTAAAATGTCCACAGCTAAAATTGCTCGTTTCTTGAATATCGGAACTGAATCTAAGAGTCCACCTTAACCGCAATTTGATAGAATTCGTGAAGAATGTAGGTGTTTATAGGCTTCAGATACTCCTGCAGATAAGGCATAGTCTGACCATACTACAACTTTAAAACAGCAGAATTTATTAAGTTGTTTTATCCAGGTACCTTGCTGCAGACACCCAACTCTATGCCCTCTGCCTGATCCTAACCCTCGCCATGTGGCGCTGGAAACGAGCAGCCCTTGGCATTCTCCTAACACTACTAGCGCTCTCAATGACCGTGCTGTTTGTGATCGCCTACCGATGGCGGTTAGTGCCAACGCTCATAATGCACAGACCGGAATCTATGAGGACTTCGTACAAAGGAGAGCCGTCATTCAACGTGCTGTACCAGTCACCGCTGGCTAATGTACCCGGGGCACTAGCTGGGTTGCTGCTAGCGCATATACATCACACGTTGCTGGATAATGACGTACATCTTCATCATCATAAGGTAATTCTTTTTTTTAAGTAATATGTTAGCATGCTTGGTGTATGTAATATTGCGTATTGCACTTCTAAAAGTAATAAGCATATTCGTGTCAAGTGACGACGCCGTCGAACGCTTAAGCACTGTAAATATTTGCATGCATTTGGATTGTGGTGCCGATTGATATGCCAAACAAGTCATTTCTAGTTCAATTTTCAGTAGTTAACGAATAGAAGATCACAAGCGGACCGTATGTCTGATTGTGATCATAATAATTATGAGAAGATGTAGCCCGAACTTACACAGTTTGCCACAAGCATCTCTCCTGTTGTGGCCAGAAACAAATATGTACCAATTCAGCAATCAGATCTGGTCGAAATTATTCGAATTGGAAATATCATTTAAAAATGAAAATAAATAATATTGATACGTTTGAAACTCTGCTAAAAATAATGTTTACATATATGACTCTGGCAAAACAGATGCGATTTGTCCAGTAAACCATTGAATTGTATTTCTTAAATTCAATTCACGGTTGTAATAAAAAAATGTAGCCTTTGTACAATAGTTAAATAATTATATTTAACCATATAGAGTTGTAGAGCCTCGCTGATTTCAGCATGAATGGGCCGGCTCGACCGGGGAAGGACTACCCTCTCGCAGAATATCGACGTGAAATACCAGTATTCCTACTGTTGTGTTCCGTTCGGTGAGTGAGAGTACCGGCGGCCCAATCACCCCCTTACCACCTTCGCGCTCCTTTTCCTTCCCACTTCCTTTCCTAAAGAGTCGGCAACGCGCTAGTGATGCCTCTGGTGTTGCAGGCGTCCATAGGCTACGGTGACCACTTACCATCATGTGGGGCGTATGCTTGTTTGCCACCTTAGGTGTACAAAAAAAAAATCAACGGGTTGCACTCCGGGAGTGCCGGCAGAAGTGAAAACTTGAATATTAACGTTGTGCATTTTTGATATTTTGGAATGGTTAGGGAATAATTTTGCACGAATTGCTTTAAATATCAGTATAAAAGTACTATCATTTATGTGTGTTAATACAATATTCATTTATTGCGCTATCGTACACAAACATGACAATTCTCCCTCCGTCTTACGAATTTTCGATCAGGTCACATGTCCTGACGCGAGTTTAACATTTTTTACCCATCACAAAAAAAAGTGCACAACGCCGCTAAAGAAGTTTTCACTTCAAAAACAGACACTAAGTTCATTTCAGTGCTGCACCGAAAACCTGCGGTTTAACAGACGTTGTTGGGTCTGTTACTACTCTACTATGAATCAAATAACATACTATTTAGTATAAAATCTTCCTCTCACTGAACGGGTTATAATATACATCCTTATTATATATTATATATTTTTTCTGTACATGCATAAGTCACTGAACTCCCCCTTTACGGCTGGACTGATTTAGATGAATTTTTGTGCGTGTTTGTGTGGATCTCTGAATAGTTTAGATTCACAATTGGACTCGCTAGGTGACGATACGATCGAGATGCAAGCCAACGACAGCCGGGTCCGCAAGTATATTTATAAAATATATTTTAAAACATAGGTTTAAATTTTTCAGCTTTATCTATATATTAATACGTGAAGCAAAAACTTTGTACCCTTTTTTACGAAAATTGCGCGGACGGAGGAGTATAAAATTTAGCACAGTTAAAGTTTATATGGAGAAGGAGTGACGAATCCTAATATTTATATAAAATATGCATTAGAAATACATTAAATTAATGAAAAAACACTACACTACACTAACCATGCATTTGACACACGCAGTGAAAGCGCGTAACTATGGTTACATATATCAATATATAATGACATATATCAGCAATGTCTTACAGGCAAACTTGGTCGAATTTCGAGCACTAGGCGACCGCTAGTAACAATAGATAAGTTTACAAACCTTTCAAAGAATCTCCTAAGTAACTACGTGAAATTATCTAAGCTTAGTGAACAAGACTCATAGTGCTTCCGCAGTGAGCTAGTTTTACTATTACTTTCACCAATTACGAACAGCCGGTACCTTCGAGTCCACACATACTCGTATAATGGATGATAGACATCGTCGTGGCATTTACTATACATAATGTCAAGTTAACTAAAGACTGTAAACATGCCTTCTTATATCTAACTTTATATGTTGTTATACCTATTACGAGTGGCTTGTTGGTAACTTAGCATTAGTTTACGAATATCCCGAATTTGATTTAAGGGCCGGGAAATGTCCTGGTTTAGAAAATATTTAGTAACACTGTGCGGTGATTGAAAATGTGTCTAGTAGTAGTTGAAGCTAGCTCCAAGCACTGTTGCCAATTAATCGACTTTGTCGCTAGAAGTGACAGTTTAAGTCTCAGCGACAAAAAATTTGATTTGACCCCACGGTAGGCTTCTTTTTGTCGACCTTTTTTTTAGTAACTCTACCGAAAAACCGAAAAACCAAAGCAGAATCAGTTTCAGCGACTTTCTGGCTACTTTTGATATTGAATCTAGCGACTCGAATTTATAGGCGTTGGCAACACCAAGTAGATAATATTATTAAAAAATAACGACCGACGACAATTGTCGGAATAGATAAACGACCCATCATGCACTCCCGATTTAATTCCATGGGTTGAATAAAGTTATGTACCATACATTTTGTCAGTATAGCTTAGATCTCACGTAATAGGGAACGAACCTATTGCCGTTTAAGGAGCATTCGTCCAGCCCCATTGACAAGAATTACTAGACAGAAAATCATTATAACACTTTGCTCGACAAATCGAACCCAAGACCTCATAATTAGTAGCCACACACACTACTGCCGCGCCACCAAGGCTGTCTTAATCGAGCACAAAGACTGATACTGAAATTGCAGCTGCCCCTCTTCTTTCCGCTGCCTTTTAAATTGACGGCCTCGATGGCGTAGTGGTTAGTGTAACTGACTGCCACGCCTGAGGTCACGGGTTCGATTCCCGCACAAGTCAAACATTTGTGTGCTTGAACATGGATGTTTGTCTTGGTCTGGGTGTTTCTAAGTATAATATGTATGTATTTACAAAAAAAAAGTATATATGTATGTTTATCCATTGTCTAGTACCCATAGTACAAGCTCTGCTTAGTTTGGGCTAGATGGTGTTGTGTGTATGTGGTAGAATATATTATTATTATAATGTCCTCCAGACCGAATTTCGGCCACGGCGGCCAATCTTAACAGAGACTGGCTATCTGCGCAGTAGATATTATAGTGCACAAGCGTGTGCGCAAACACAAGTGCACTCTCTGTTCCCTAACCCTCAAGATCTGATGGGACGGTAATCCGACACGACCGGAGAGAGATCAGGCGCAGGACCAACGGCTTTACGTGCTTTCTAAGGCACGAGGGTTCTACGCCAACTTCCTAACTCCGGGCTGCTATTGAGATTACTTTATAGAAAATCCCAATAACTTTTTGCTGGCCCTACCCGGGATTCGAACCCAAGACCTCATGCATAGCAGTCGCATACACTACCGCTGAACCACGGTAGCAGTTATAAAAAAGCCTTTTAAATACTAAGTGAACAAACAATTTTAACATGAAATGCATTAACACCGATCTATACTAATATTATAAAACTGAAGAATTTGCTTGTTTGTTTGTTTGAACGCGCTAATCTCAGGAACTACTGGTTCGAATTGAAAAATTATTTTAGTGTTGGATAGCCTATTTCTCCAGGAAGGCTATAGGCTATATAACATCACGCTAAAACCCACGGGGGCGTAGCAGTAACTATAAACGCGGGTGAAACCGCGGGCACATCTAGTCTAATATATTTCGAAATGCAGTCGTCTATTTCGCTTTTTCTTAAATCAACAACTTCAAGTATAATTTACATAGTTATTGACCTTATTGTCCGTTAATGTGGATGGCGTTAGTAAATACACTACTTCACCTTAAAGTGTCTAAAATACTTTTAATATTTGTTCAGATATGTGAAACTAACAGCCAGGTCAACAATGTACTTTTCTCTAAAGAATAAATGATGGTTTCTTTTTAGTAAAAGTTATGAAGTCAACGTAATGTAGTAAGTGGCAATAAAAAGAAAATTTGGTAAGAATAGGTAGTATATTATTCATAACAATCACCCTCTTTCCCCCTTCCCGCTCCTTCTCCTTCCCGCTTCCTTTCTTAAAGGGTTGGCAACGCGCAAGTGATGCTTCTGGTGTTGCAGGCGTCCATAGGCTACGGTGACCACTTACTATCAGGTGGGCCGTATGCTTGTTCGCCAACCTAGTTGTAAAAAAGAAAAAAAAATTGTTGGGAGAATTGCGTAGACACACAATCATTAAATTAGGTTAGTGTTTCATATGTCATATTTAAACTTAATGATGTACGAAAGTTATAAATATACATACATACATAGATTCACGCCTGTTTCCGAGGGGTAGGCAGAGATTACGGATTTCCATTTGCTACGATCCTGACACACTTCTCTGGCTTCATTCACTTTCATCACATTCCTCATACACGCCCGTCGGTTCAAGGAGCTCTTAACCTAGCCTTTATCCAGAACGCCTCCGATCTGATCGAGAAACGTTCGCCTAGGTTTTCCTCTTGTGACTGTTCCATTCACACTAGCCTTATAAACGTTCTTAGTCAGGCTTTCCTCGTCCATTCTTTCTACATGTCCAATTAGTTATAAATATAATAATAATAATATATCAGCACTATATTTAAACTGTCTCTTTTCGGTGTTATAAGAGTTAAACCATAGTCCACCACGCTTGCTCAGTACGGTTCACATACCTTCGAGAACATTATCGAGAACTCTCAGACAGGCAGATTTCCTGGCGATATTTTCCTTAATCGTTAATTTTTTTTATACAACTTAGTTGGCAAACAAGCATACGGCCTACCTGATGGTAAGTGGTCACCGTAGCCTATGGACGCCTGCAACACCAGAGGCATCACTTGCGCGTTGCCGACCCTTTAGGAAAGGAAGTGGAAGGAAAAGGGGCGGGAAGGGGGAAAGAGGGTGATTGGGCCTCCAGCACTCTCACTCACCGAACGAAACACAACAGTAGGAATACTGGTATTTCACGTCGATATTCTGTGAGAGGGTAGTCCTTCCCCGGTCGAGCCGGCCCATTCATGCTGAAATCAGCGAGGCTCTACTACTCAACCTAAATTGACCGATAATCTACTATTTAGTACACACATGACTACGAAAAGCCTTAGCGCTTTTGCCTTGGGATCGAACTCAAGACTCCCACTAAGTTTCCGCTGACTTTTGATTTTTTAATTATATTTTTTATTTTACTAGCCTTTGCCAAGGGCACCGCTCGGGAACTATTTTCCTTGATGAAAACCTTTTTATGTACCACTGACAACGTGTATGTATGCGAAAGTTAGTAATGATCATTCGAGTAGTTAAGGCGTGAAAGCGTAACAAACAAACTCACATTCGCATTTATAATATTAGTTACAATTATTTTGCATGCCTTCTAGGATCTTTACAGCCTATACAATGGAACTCGTTAACATAGGATGACTGCCCAACAATGCGACTGACAATAAAACAATCAGTCATTGTTCCATGATAAACGTTTGAACCTGAAGCTTTGAGGCTATCATTTGCAGTGCAATAACACTTATTTCATATCGACAGTTTATAAAGTACCTACGTTATTATCTAATTGTGACAATGCAGTCTATTGAAATGATTGCATACTCTTTAGTGATAAACGTTTAGTCTTCCGTCTAAATAATATGCCATAATATCACACTTATATGGCACATGTCATTTGTCAACACGTGAAAGATACATAGTAATACATATAATTCCTTCAAAGCGTAGTGGTAAAGAATACAACTGCTGTGCATAAGGTCTTGTGTTTAAGTCCTGGGTCGGCCTTACAAAAAGTTATTGGGTTTATCTGTGGCCGTCAGGATGGCTGGACCAAAGGAAACATGAACATGAGACCATGTGCACTGTTGAATACCTATTTGGTACTATTTACTACCTATAATGACATATCTGCTACCTTTACGTTAAGACATATATCAAAGAAATAAAGTAGTCAGCCATTCTGACGTCAGGTTTGCTGACCACTTCCAAGTTCTCATAGTTTTAAGTGTTGTTTTAACCGCGTTGTTAATGAAAATATTTAATACCTATTTGGTACCTTAACTTATAGGTATTATTTACACAACCTTAAGAAGCTCCTATAAAAGTTATTAATAAAAGTCATTAAAACGCCTGCACATAAATTATTTACGTCTTTTCTTTCTTTTTATATGAGCTTCTTATGGTTGTGTACCTAAATAATATATTATGTTTAAGGTACCAAACAGGTATTAAATATTTACATTAACAACGCGGTTAAAACAACGCTTAAAACTATGAGAACTTGGAAGTGGTCAGCAAACCTGACGTCAGAATGGCTGACTACTTTATTTCTTTGATATATGTCTTAACGTAAAGGTAGCAGATATGTCATTATAGGTAGTAAATAGTACCAAATAGGTATTAAACAGGGCACATGGTCTCATGTTCATATCTCGTTTGGTCCAGCCATCCTGACGGACACGTTTATCTGGCTAGAAATTCTTAATAGCAGATAGGGATAGCAGATAATAATTTATTTAAACTGACTGAAATTCGATCTGAAGGACATTATTATTATTGTAATACTTGACTCTCTTCTATATTGCCCTAAAGGCATAGGGGCAGGTAGGTATATTACATCCACATTTCATTATTCAATACGGTATAGTTAAGGTGCTTCTAAACTGCACCGGTATTATTCGCCACTGCTATCGCGCCGAGTTTTCATAAAAGACATTTCATACACTAGGAATAATTCTTGTGTTCCGAAGTACTCTCAGGGCTGTTCAAGTATTAAATAAGCAAGATTTTAGTCATTATTAACCCTCCAGCCCTTCTTATCAGCAAAAGAAAGCATAATATATCGTTCAAAATAAGCATAGCAAAGTCCTCTCTACCCCCCATTGCACTGTGATTCCGCCCTAGGCCATAAATTGAAAAATTTCGTTGTCTTACTTCAGTAAGATCACCTCATTAAGTCATTAGCTAGTTCACATACTTCCAAAAACTATAAATACCAACGTAATTAGGTCAAGGTATCATTCACTTTTGTGCAGCGGAAGTGAGCGCATCGCGATACTAATTAACGCTACGTGTGAGTCATTAAAACTTAATCACGTTGTTTTTGAGTGTCACCATTTCAAATCAAGTGTTTACGTATTGTGAAGGTATGGATGTTCAAGAGCAAGGTATGTACTTTTATTATCAACCACTTTTTTTTTTTTTTTATGCACATATTATTTTGTATCATTTTATTATTGAGGGTAGTTTTCTTTTTAAAAAATGTGATGTATATTTATATCTTTTGGACCTACAACTTTTCGCTGTACTTTGCTGCCCTTGAAGCATATCTTTTTAGAATAAGGAGAACATCCTTATAAAGGGCTATAAGTTTCATCTGCCTCTTCCTGCCTCTTCTTACGTTAGTGGGCTGTCAAATTATGTATGCCCATAGAATAAAAATAAAGTCATTTTTTTAAGTTCAGTTTTTATATTGTTTCAGGTACATTTTTCAAATGTTCTGTATCGAGGATGTCAATTTTTAACATTTGGTACTCTAAAGTGGGTAAACCAAATGAAAAATCACAGCATATCCTGAACACTTTGACTGAAACATCATGCCTTTCTGATTACATCGAAAACATTAACCTAGAACCTTTAAGCCTTAGAATTACGAATGTATGTAAACGAATTTCTCATTACTGGGCCAAGTCGAATCGTACTAAATCTAAATTCTTAGAAATGTGTTCAGATTGGCTGCATGAAATTGAAAATATTGATGTAGAGCGAACTAAGGTACGTGTATCTCTGAACTTTGACGAAGTTGAAGCATCAACATCTTCATCGTCTGGCCGTCCGAAAATGAACTTTGACGAGACCAGTAAACGTACAAAAAGGAGAAGATTAGCTAATTTGTCTAAGCAAGATCCTTCTCTTGTACATTCATTGCTTAGTGCTTCCGATGATAGTTTATTAACTTTTTCTGAAATCGATGCTAACGAAGTTTTATCGCTCATTGTCGAAGCTCACTTAACTCGACATCAATATTTATTAGTAAAGAAATTTATAAACAATAAGTTTTCAAAAAGCATTTTGCCATCTTACCAAATTGTTGTGGAATCGAAAAAACACTGTTATCCTCCAGATATAACTGTTAGCGAATCATCTGCCGAAGTCGAACTTCAAAGTTTATTAGATCATACAGCCAATCGGATTCTCAAGTCTCAAAAGGTTGTTTTAGATAGGGTACCTAAAGAATCCCAGGATATGATAGCTTTGATAGGGAAATGGGGTTTCGATGGCAGTACAGGGCATTCTGAATATAAACAGTGTTTTTCTGACGCCACTATTGAAGACGGTAGCTTGTTTCTTACTTCATATGTGCCACTTCAGCTTGTTTTGAAATTAGATACTGGAGAAAATACCGTAGTTTTGTGGAAAAATCCTCGTCCTTCGTCAACTAGATACTGTAGGCCTGTACGCTTTCGATATTTGAAAGAATCGACTGCAGTATCAGTTGAGGAAGAAGCATATTTTAAAGAGAAAATAAGTAACTTACAGCAAACTGTTTTCAAAAAAGAAGATCAGGAATACCGCGTTACTCATTGCTTGCAATTTACTATGGTAGATGGCAAAGTGTGTAATGCACTTAGCAGTGTTTCCTCGTCTAAATGTTATATTTGTAATGCCTTGCCCAGCGAAATGAACCAAATTGACAAATGTTTAAACAAGAAAGTCGATGAGAGAAAATATGAATTTGGTTTATCACCTCTTCACGCGTTAATACGCTTCTTTGAATATTTTGTTCATGTCGCATACAAGTTAGATGTTAAAAAATGGCAAGCTAGATCTGAAAATGACAAAATTCTTGTTGCAGCAAAAAAAACATATATTCAGACTCAATTTAGAGAAAGATTAGGTCTTATACTGGATAAGCCCAAAAGTGGCGGAAGCGGGACCTCAAACGATGGTAATACCGCCAGACGGTTTTTCTCGAACTCAGAAATTTCAGCTGAAATTACTGGGATCAAGAAAGATCTCCTAGATCGTTGCTGGATCATACTTCAATGTTTGAATTCGGGATATAACATTAATAAGACGAACTTCGAAGAGTTCGCATTAGAGACAGCTCGGCAATTAGTTGCCGAGTATCCGTAGTATAACATGCCTGCTTCCGTTCACAAAGTCCTAGTTCATGGTGCTAATGTTATTGATCACGCTTTATTGTCAATCGGAGAGCTGTCTGAAGAAGCAGCTGAAGCAACTAACAAACACATCAAATCATTTAGGAGAAATCACACGCGAAAAATGAGTCGCATTTTGACCAATACTGATTTAATTAATAGGCTTCTTCTTCATTCAGATCCCTTCATAACAGGTCTACGAAAGTTACCTGTCAAAAAAAAGAGTGTACTGTCAAAAGCTGTTTTAGATTTGTTATGTATTTAAAGGTAATTTTGCCAATATTTCGTATAGTTTGTAGGTTGTTTGTATTTAGAAAATAAACTTATTTTATGTATTTTTGCTATTTTATTTTATTCTTTTGTGGTTATTGTTAATACAAATAACCATTATTTACAGTTTTACTATTAAAATTCGCAATATAAAATGTTTTAGATACATCGATCGTCTAAAATAAAATTACTGCGAGACATTTTTACACCTAAATGTTGTTAAGAATTTTTTAAACTTATATAATATATTATAATTTTAATTATTTACGTTTACCTAAATATATTCCAACGTGTAAAATAATAAAATACTTTTTATAACGGATTTGTGTATTTATGACCGCCTTTGTATGAAACCTGAATCACTGTGCATTGGTGCTTTCGTAATACTTTAACAACCCCTTATTAATATTTGTTCTGAGTGTGGGTGTTATTTGTGTGCATTGTTTAAATGTCTGCCATTTAAACAAAGAACATGGATCACACAATTTTTGTTCCGTGTGATATATATAAAAATAAAAAAAATTGGGGCAGTCTTTGGGGACTGCCGATACAAGTGAAAACTTTAATCCTTGATCATAAACACTTCTTTACACCAAAAAAAAGAAAAAAAATGGGACGGGTCGGATGCTAGTTCCTTATACCTACTCTCTTAGGGATAATTGCGTAGGACGCACCATTTCTGAGATATTGTTAATGTTCTAAAATAATAAAAAAATGGAAAGCGTGGAAACATGACGATGACGCGAGTTCTATGATTTTTGTTCACCCAAGAAGTGCTCAACGCGCCTAAAGAAGTTTTCACTACAAAAATTGTACCTACCCACAATATTAGGACTTACAACATTACGGCATCCGTGCAGTCGATTGAAGTATGATGCTGATCCCTAAATAGAACCACTCCTTGCTGTTACATGATACGACTCAGACAGCTTAACATAAGTGCCACTTATCTAACTTCCTAGAACCCAGACTGGAACGAACAGCACACTTTAAGTAATAAGTACCAACATTAGGTAACGTTTAAGTGAGCTCATAGTATACACTTTCGCCGACACCATTCCATAGGATATTTTCCTTTACATAACCGATACATAGGTACTATGCCTTTATATCCTTGAATATTTGGTAGAGGTGCATGACAGCTGTAGGTATTTTGCCACCTTTTATCGCTTTATTACCTTGAAGTCGAGTCCCGCCATGTCAAGTCGCCGCTACGTCTACTAACTCTGGATTAAATATAATGACCACCAAAAATACTAATTGCACAGCAAAATATGACTACTAAAATATACCATAACGAGCACCTTTACGCCCCAAATCACTGCATTCCGTCTCGGAAGGATTAGGTTATGTTAGGTTCCTTCTTAAACCCATCCAAAAATAGGAGCCCCGCGAAGGGCTCCGTCGACTTAGTTTGATCTCTTTAAAATAAAAGCGGAAGTTTTCAAAGTAGACGTGGCGGCGCGACGACTCGACGTGGCAGGGCTCGACGTCAAGATAATAAATCCTTTTTTGGTCTAACGCTACACAAAGCGGGCCTGTTGCGATCTACTGGTCTTAATATTGATCATAGACTGCGCTACTTACAGATGTGACTACTACCAACCTAAATACCTAATAATTATAAATGCGAATGTAAGTTTGTTTGTTTATTACGCTTTCACGCCTTAACTACTCAATCGATCATCACGCAATTTCGCGTAGACGTCAGACGTACAGAAAAGCACCTTTTATCAACAAAAAGTACTGTTCCCGGGAGATAGAAAATTGACAGCCTACATTTACGCAAACGGAGCCGCGCGCAATATCTAGTATTTGTTATTTTAATTCAGGAATTCACGATAGGCCACAATGTAGTTATGCGACAACTAACGTCATGGTCATAAAACCCGGTTTCTGAAAGGCCGCAATCTTGCATGTTCCAGTATGAATTCTAGGAAGTGATCATGCATCAAAATCGATTTCATGTAAAGGAATTCGATTGGCTGTTACTCATTCGGTCAGCTAATCACAGCAGTTGACTCTCGTTTGACTGTCTGTTAACAAATGTAAGTTTATATTTGTACTAAGTATCGTACAAATGCATTCAGGCACTTATGCGCGATAAGTCATCGCAAACTTTCCCATAAATAATTTTAGTAGGAGTAGGTACGTTCTATACAAACGAGTAAAACTCCATTCTGGCCAAATTTTGGAAACAGGCAAACAGGCATATTTAATCATAGGTACAAAAGAATATTTTATTGCTTTATCTAATACCCATAACGTAATAGGTATTAAGTAAGAAAAACAGTGTCAACTAATTCACTATTAGGAAGTTGATGGTATTGCACATCCCCGTGCCTTATGAAGCACGTGGCGCCGTTGCGTTGGTTCTTCTCCTGATCTCTCTCCGATTGTCGTCCTATCGGACTTTGAGAGTGAGAGAATAGAGAATGTACTTGTGTTTGCGCACAAACTTATGCGCTACCTATAATATCGGCTGCGCACATGGCCAATCTCCGTAAAGATTGGCCGCCACGAATGTATTAATCCATTATGGGATAATCTAGAGCAGCGATAGCTCGGTGGGGAGATCAACAGACTGCAATGCAGAGGGTCTCGGGTTCGAACCCACGTCGCGCACCTCTGACTTTCGGAAGTTATATGACTTTTCGAAATTATGTGCGTATTGATTGACAATTATCACCTGCTCCGTGCCTCGGAGAGCACGTTAAGCCGTTGGTCCCGGCTGCCATGAACATCTTTGGCAGTCGTTATTGGGAGAGTGTCGACACAAAAGATCCCACTGGGTCGAAGTGTCGCCGGTCTGCACTGACTGGCCCCCACATAAGATAAGATAAGATGGGATAATCTATAGATTTATATGTTATTTTATGTTTGCAGGTGTTCAGTTGGATCTCAGTTGCATCAGTGCCGGTGGCGGCTTGGTGGGTGGCAAGCTCCCCCCTCTTACTGGGACGCGGTCCACCAGACCGGCTGGCGGCCGCCGCCTTCGCTGTCTTCGAGAGACCCGTGTTCGCGTTGTTCGTGATCCTGGCGATGCTGGGAGCTATGAATAGCATTGATTGTAAGTTATGCCGAAAAAATATATTATGCCAAAGAGTTGCCAAAGGAAATTCGCGTCGTTCCCGCCCGAAACACAAATATAGGTAAGTTTAGTCAGGCCAAAATCTAGAAGTGTTTTTTATATAACTGTTTATCAATCATAAATCATTATAAAATGCTTTTCCTTTAAGCCATTATTTACTTCTCAGCATTTAGCAGCATAAGCTATTAGCAGCACTATCGGAAGATGTTACAAAATGATATTATTTCCAAAATAAATGGATTCAAATTTCAGCTGAGATCATCGATTTATCACGAATAGAATAATACCATTTTAACTTTAATTAAAATCGACATCGAAACTCCTTTAAATATTTTTGACGTTTGACCGTCCATTCAAAAGTTCTCCATTTTGTTTCAGCGGCCGTTCGTCGCGTGCTGTCGTGGTCAGGATGGGCGTGCTGGGCGCGGCTGTCATACGGTGCGCTGTTACTACACATGCCGATTAACAAAGCGCTGGTAGCGTCCAGACTACTGCCGTCACAACTCGAGAGATCCGCTGTGGTAATTAACTGTCTTTACATGTTTTTCTCAGTCTATCAATGTGTAATTCTAATTCAGGTCACTAGGTACCATTTATAATGCATCGAGGGGTACCTAAAGTGTTAAAGAAGTCAACGCGCCATAGCCAGTACCTACACAACTTATTCTAGCTTCATTTATACGCAGAAATTTATTAACATTATACAAAATGATTTTGAAATCGTGTAATTTCTTTTAACAACGCATTCTACTGGTGGTATAGAATAACCATATTTATTTTATTAGAAATACTTTTTTGGAAAAATGTGTGGGTACCGTTTTTTTTCGTGAAATGGTTTCAGATAGTCATAAACATTATAATTGCCTCGAGTGGTAACATATTATGTTACCACTCGAGGCAATTATAATGTTTTACTAATTAAAAAAAATAACCTATCAATAATTAATTTCGTAAATAATAACGCGCGGTCTTTTTTATTGCTCCTTATTATTTACGACATCAGTTATTGTTATTTTTTTTTTTTAATTAGTAAAATATTAAAATTTTGTCGGGTGGTTAACATATGACTACCTATCTGAACTGAAACCATTTACACGAAAAAAAACAGTACATTAATTTCTCTCAAAAACATATTCCTAATTTAAAAAAAATATGGTCAGGGTTATTCTATATCACCAGTAGAATGCGTGGTTAAAAGAAATTACACGATTTCAAAATCACCCTGTATATTGACACGTTTACAGATAGTGGAGTGGTTCGGCGTAGCTACAGTATCATACTTCGGTGCACTACTACTCGCTCTACTTGTTGAGATACCCACACAGCGGCTGCAACGCGCAATAACGCGGCCACGCCCGCCACCGCAACACAACCAGGCGACAACCGAGCAACAGCGGGCGACAGACAAAACAGACTTGTGAGCTGGACATATTGCCTCGTGTTTATCCTAGGCTGGACCTAGTCAAATTGGTTCCAAAGTTACACTGTACTGTCGAGTGCATGCTGTAATATTTGTGAACAGCGTATAGCTGATATTAAAAAAGTAAATTATAGACAGTAGGCAACATTAGGACTTGGTTCTACGACCAATGGCGCGTCGCAACTAGGTACATGTTTCTAGACTTTCTATGCGACTAACGAGTGATGAAATAATTATTTGTTATAGAACGACGGCATTTTATGATTCATTAGAAATAATCACGTCATGTTATAAAAAATTAACAAAATACAAATTCTCAGGTTCCAAGTCTGTTAAAGAATGATTACGAATAGACACGCGCTTGTTAAATTCGTGTACCTACCTACATAAATAGATATTTATAAAAGCTGATACAAACGAAGAGTATTGAAAATAAAAGAAATGCGTTGGCGAGAAGACTTCCTACAATTTCGACAGTCTTGGGTCGTAGAATGAATCTCAGTCAACGCCCTAGCGTGCACTCGACAAACAATAAGTGTAACAAACAGCTTTACTAACGCACCAAGTTAATTAGTTTAGTTAAATAATTAGGTTCAACGTTGTTAAACTAAATTCAAAGCAATGTTTGTGCTATACAAGTCTTTTTAAATTATTGAGTGTTACAAGAGCATCTGTGCCGCGCTGCGGTTAAAAAAGAACCACGATTCCACCCGCGCTTTTTGTTATCCATAAACAATACTTTTCTTTTCGATAGGTAATCAACTAATTAGGTACCTATGGCTCACGTGCATTTCCGGAAAATCGCGAGACAATACGAATACTCAAAATTACCTATTTATCCAAATAATACACACAATTTTAATAGGCAACTACCTAATTAAATCAATGTTTTCATAAGTAAATGAACATCAACTATTTTTGGTTATAGGTACCTACCTACTGGGCATTACGAAATTTACCGATTCCAGAAAAATACACGATACCAACTATAATAATTAGTGTACAACATTGATAAAAATTATCAATGTTGTGCTGCAAACATGTTTTGCTGTTGTGGGAAACAAAGTAGTAACCGTTAAAAAAAAAGGTACTTTCTATAATCGCAGCGTGGTACATACATATTGCTTTTCTATGAAAGTGCAATTCACTGACCGATATTTTCGCAGCCGCGGGGGCGATGGCGGACTCACGCGGCTTCTTGACCTTTCAGCGTCGAAAGTCTTCGCCAATGAATGACCCTACCGTATTGATTATCAACTAGAATAGGAGATCTGTTACATTTAGCATTGACTAAGTGTGCATAGATCTGTGGAGACCGTAGTAACTTCACAAACTTGGCTAAGTCCAAGCTTCAAGTAATAAAACATTTCAAGCCTTATTTATAAGTTTAGATAAGTAATTAATGTGCGTATAATAGTGCAGATTTTATATGCGCTTTTCAGATATACAAATAATTCTTTACGTCACAAATTTTAACAGATAGAGATTGCCAACTCAATTAGACTTTATTTGATATATACACGGGTGACTGTATGAGTGCGTGTATAGCCACGCTTACAAAAGCGTTTATTGCACAAAACACATAGGTAGGTACAAACCTACCTATGTGTTTTGTGCAAAAATATGTCGTGACGTAAAGAATACGAAGCGTACAATGAACTTTGTACTATGGTAAGCACTACAGCCTACAGGGTTAAAGACTAAGTATAGGTATACCTAGCAGAGAAGTGCTTGATTGAACTGATTAACATTAGAATAAGTACCTAAGCAATGTTTACTATCGTAAATAAAAGCCTCGATAAATACTCTGTAAGTAGATAGGTAATAATCAATACAATTCCTTTGCCAAATGTTAATCTATTTTAAAATCTCATCCATTTATTCTACATAAACACTTAAATTAAAATAATTGATAATGACAAATTATAAGGTTCCATTCATGCAACAAAAATATGTAGGTACGTTTAAACTTAGCTTTTTCTTGTGAAAGTCTATACGTGGTGTTGCCATTTATGAAACTAAGTTCGTGTTGCTGTTGTTATAAAGGCTTCACTCAGAGTGACTTGTAACGGTGAACAGCAAGGGCTTGTCCCACCACCTCCAAATAGCATTTATCTAGAAGATAAAAGTCTCGCCATCTCTCTTCTTTAATCTAACAAGAGTGAGACAGCATGCGATTTATCTTTCGGATAACTTTTACCTGTTAGTTGTGGTACTGGCCATGTGTAGTTATTTCTATTACTATAAGTGCCACATAAATATTGAAGCAGAGTATTTTATCGAGGCAGTTACCTACTTACGCGAATAGTATATAATAGGGGTAGGTACATATGGGGGTATGGAACAGGCGACAATGGGGTATATTATAATGTACATACAGTTCGAGATTTCAGTTCTCGAGACTTACGTTCAGCTCAATAAATGTGTACATGATAATGTTGTTTTATTATTTTATTTACATTCCTATTACATCACAGGTCAGTAGCGCGAGGGTTACAGACAAGGGAAACATTGATATATACACTCGCGTGCAAGTAAATCGACTCAAGGCTCAAGTGCGCATAAAAAGTGATATAACTTAAAAATGCCTTATTTTACCTCTATATAATGTTTTACATAATTATAGCCTAGTAATTAGGCTTTAAAATGGTAGCATAATTTCAGTAATTTAAATAAACGCATGTCCGTAGAATGCAACTGAACGCAACCTCCCATAAACTGCTCTGCGCTCTATACACAACTTGCGCGACACAACCCGCTATAAAAACCCCCTGTAATCGTTTTTTCTTATCAGTCGCTCACTAGACGTTGACCTGAACACATCTCTGCAAATTGAAGCCGTCATTTGAAGAAAATTATGGATACAACACCTGAAGAAGCCGCTCAAGTCGTTGCCCTGTTGCAAGAAGGGTTGAACCAGCGAGAAGTCGCTCGTCGGTTGAATATGAGTCAGTCTGCTGTCTCGAGAGTGTACAGGAGGTTTCAAGAGAGTGGTGCCTTCACTCGGCGGCCTAATACCAGCCGACGCCGGTGCACCTCGGAGCGTGACGACCGGTTTTTGGTCTCGACCTCTCTCCGAAATCGACACCTTACCGGCGTGGATGTGCAGCAGGAGCTACGTCAAGTTCGCGGAGTAACTGTCAGTCAGTGGACAGTTAGAAGAAGGTTGAAGGAAGCTAACCTTACTCCGAAAAGACCCGCTACAGGCCCGAAGTTGACCACAGCCCACCGTCAAGCACGCCTTCACTTTGCTCGAGAGCACTTGGATTGGAGCATAGAGCAATGGCAGTCGGTCCTGTTCACAGATGAGACGAGGATGTGTCTCCATGGCAGCGACAGGAGAGGTCGGGTGTACCGGCGTCCTGGTGAACGGTTTTCACAGTGCTGCTTTGTTGAAACCGTTGCATATGGTGGCGGTTCTTGCATGATGTGGGCTGGAATTTCCTTAGAAGCAAAAACGGACCTTGTTTTCGTTCCTGGGGGAGGCCGGAGAGGAGGTCTGACCAGTGATCGTTACATTGAAAATGTTCTACTGGATCAAGTTGTCCCTTATCAAGGCTTTATTGGGGATAATTTCATCTTGATGCATGACAATGCCCGATGTCACACTGCTCGGGCCACACGTGAGTTCCTGAGTGAAGTTGGAATTCACACTATGGATTGGCCAGCGCTCAGCCCCGATTTAAATCCCATTGAGCACATATGGGACGAGCTCAAAAGTAAAGTTAGGGCGAGGAATCCAGCTCCGACAAACATCAATGAGCTCAAGACTGCGTTGGTAGAAGAGTGGGGCCGAATACCACAATCATCAATTAAAAAGTTGATAAGGTCGATGAAGAATCGCTTGAGAGCAGTGATCAGGGCTAGAGGAGGGAACACCAAATATTGACACGAATATTTTTTTTATCTTATGCACATTTTGTTTCATTTATACCCAATAACCCCCATACTGTGAAATTGTATGAATTTTCAAATTTTTTTACAATATCTTTGACATTCACCTTTTTTACTAACCTACTGAATCGATTTTCATGCAACTTACATAATTTTAAAGCTCAATTACTAGGCTTTAATTATGTAAAACATTATATAGAGGTAAAATAAGGCATTTTTAAGTTATATCACTTTATGCGCACTTGAGGCTTGAGTCGATTTACTTGCACGCGAGTGTATTTAAGAGTGTACCTACTCAGTGAAACTCATCTAATAGGTATCCTTAAGGAAGAGTCTTTATTCTCCAATTTCACCTCCTTTTCGTGGATGACCACACTAAGGTACACTGAAAGCATGATAGTGCTTAGATTGGATATATTCGATCAATAATTAACTAAAGAAAGCCTGGCCATTGGACTTCTACGAAGATTCCACCAATGTCGCAATTACCTGGGTGTCTGTAACTATACAATTTGTGACGTAACTATATAGTTGTTAACGTCAAACTGTCCATAATCCAAAAGATAGCTAATGGCAGTTGCGCTGTAAAATAGCTGCCAAAATTCATATGGAACTAGATTGTCACCGTGCCGGTGAAAATATTAGTTCAAACAGCTGAAGCACAGGCTTAAGCGAGTGACCCAATAAATTGTGCGGTCGCTGTTAATTTGATAGATGGTTAACTGCATCTATATATTTCTTGCAGAATATTAAAATAATTACAAATACCTAAACCATAACAATAATAGGATCCGTTTTGTTGGTGTCATTGCATAGGTTCACACTTGTTTTTGGGGATCACAAAGTCTGGGAGTTGGATTGCCTGACGAGCGAAGTGAAATGGGCTTTTCCATTTAGAAAATTTTCCATAGCTAGTAGGGTCAGGCTCGTCACCTTTTACGTTCTGAGGTAAACAGGCATAAGTTTATGTATTTTTATGATTTAATATCAAAATAAATCAACAAGCAATTAGGTCCTTATATGACTTTATTGTGTATCACACAAAATCAGTCTGTTCACAAACATGGGCATCACACACACCAACTGTACATGGACATTATCTTGAACAGTTCACCTTTATTCCATACTTATTACTTACAATATTTGCCTAGCTTAGACAAAAATACTAACAGTATTCAAGTTCTAAAGATGGACATAGTCATAGTTTGTATATATTCAAAAAAAAAATAATTATAGCTTTAAAGCGCTTGGTTCGGTTATGCGTAAAACGCATGCGATAAACACAACCCGTTTGCCGCGTTTGCGCTGTGCAAGATAGCAGGCGTAACCCCGCGATTGACGCTGTGTCCAACGCAAAAACGAAAGCATAGCAATTGCTTTATATGTCATAAATAGAACATTGCATTGCAATATGTTTTATGCACCATATGACACATGAACTAACAGTGCACTGCAGTAATAAATAATTCACGAACGGCTTTCAATTGTCATTTTGTCCCTTTTTAAGCTCACCTATGTGATTTGCTTACTATTAGAACTTTAAGGTGCTGATAGACTACAGCTTCCACTTGTAATGAGCATTCTAGCGAATGTTACATTACAGAAAAATTAACGGTAGTTAAGTGCCAATACTATATCCATCTTATAATAGGTTTTGACGTCACATCCTTCAAATCAAATACATATTTTTATTTACACATGAACTGTATAATACGCTTCTTTTAAACATAGATCAACTCAAACACAAATTGATGAGACAGTGTGTTTGATTTAATCATTATTGTCTTAGGAAATGACAGGCAAAGGCTAATTTAGTTAATCTTAAGAGTACTTAGAAATTATTCTTAGATATACTATCACTGAGGTGTTACCGGTGAAGTTACAGTAGTAAAAAACATCAGAAATATCTGTGCGACTTCAGTATAGTAACTCCTATAGAAATAGTCTAGCAAACATTTAAATAATAACACATACTGAGAAATTTACTGATAATATTATTAATAATAGAATATTATGATTAATCTTAACCTTTTGAACGCCAGAGTATAAACGCATCGCCGTACCCCGACGCCAAGCCACTTTTTCTGTAAAATGACCTTCAGAAGTATAGGGATTCCAACTTTATCGAATATCAACTGTGTTATTATTTTCGTCTTAAATTTTCTAATAAACCCTACTCATGACACTGATATTTATTTAACCACAAAAGTAATGTTTTATTTAGTTTTATTGTTTATTTTTATGTTAAGGTGCGACGTATTTTTTGTCATACATATGTGACGTTGGCGTTGAGGGCAAGATTTCGATTGTCACGTATATGTGACAATGGCGTCCAAAAGTTTAATAAACAAATCAGTATTTTTGCTAATATTTAAATGGATGCATATTGCTCTTACTCCTATTTTGAACCTTAGAGATATTTCTGATATTATGTGTATCAAATTAGTTGGCTTAACGTCGTGAGGGTCCTGAGCCGCCCTGCCAACCGCCTCTATGTCCCCCGCCACGCCCACCTGCCCGCCCTCGACCAGCAGCTGAAAAAGACAACAATATGTTCATTAGAAACCTTATATAATAACTTTAACCTTTCGCATTGCATGATATAATTATTGTGAGCACGGCCGGTGTAATCTGGTCGAAATGTCACCTGGATCTAAGGTTCAAGTAATGGTCAGTGATGGACTAAACACAATTCTATTTGGGATGTATTTTTGCCATAAAGTCTAATGTCCAGAATAACCTAACCTGGATGTTTATGATAAGGGCACAGGATCAACGAGACATTTCAGTGTTACTTAACTGCATTGCACCAGGACATCACACTCATGATTAGAAATCTTATTTGGTTTCAAAAATAGTCAGGCAAACCCCAAATAAGAAATGGGTGTGTAGTGACGATGCTGATGCATAATTATATGTACTGTGTTGTGTCGCATTGCGCACAGAGCCCCAAGTTAACCAGTTGTCGTGGATACCTTGTTACAGATAGTCATTTAGACGAATTGTTATCAACACTTTTGACATTGTAATTCCTTGAGAATAAACAACTATATTACTTTGATGATCTCGGAATAATATTTATCTCTGCACACAATACCCAAACACGCAGATACATCTTTGCTACAGACAATATATTAGTATTCAGCCAAGCCAATACTAAAGGTGTTTAAACATAGTCGGCCTCTATGGCGTAGTGGTTAGTGTAACCGACTGCCACGCCTGAGGTCGCGGGTTCGATTCCCGCACAAGTCAAACATTTGTGTGCATGAACATGAATGTTTGTCTTGGTCTGGGTGTTTCTATGTATAATATGTATGTATTTACAAAAAAAAAGTATATATGTATGTTTATCCATTGTTTAGTGGTCATAGTACAAGCTCTGCTTAGTTTGGGCTAGATGGTGTTGTGTGTATGTGGTAGAATATTATTATTATTTATGTATATTACCAAGTCACAACTTCCTTTAATACGTCAAACACCATGCTGGTCATATATTACTACTGTGAACAATATATTTTCAATTGTCTGCTACTTAGCATTCTATTATTGATAATGAAAATACTTAGATATCGAAACCAAGTGTGTCAAATAGCTAGCGGCCCCATGATGGTAAATGGAGACCACTGCTCATTAACTGTTAATAAATATAATACTCTCCAGCGATAACCATATTTCAAAATACAATATATAGTGTAGAAAACCAGAACAGAAATTTCATTTCAGAGTTGAAACATAGATGGAAAAATATTTCCACCTTGATGTTAGCGTAACCGACTGCCATGCCTGAGGTTGCGGGTTCGATTTCCACACAAGTCAAACATTTGTGTGCATGAACATGGATGTTTGTCTTGGTCTGGGTGTTTCTATTTACAAATTATGTATGTATTTACAAAAAAAAAGTATATAATAATATGTATGTTTGTCCATTGTCTAGTACCCATAGTACAAGCTTTGCCTAATTTGGGCTTGATGGTGTTGTGTGTATGTGATAGAATATTATTATTATTTAGTATGAGCATATCATACTGGACAAGAACATTTCCAAGTGGCAAAGGTGAAGTAAAGTAAAGTGACAGTGTTTAACTAAACTGTTCTCCAATAATAACTATGTTTGAAAAGCAAAAGATAGAGTGCAGAAAACAATGGGACAATTACTTCATTCTAAACTGCATATACATGTAAGAAATAATCAGCGAAAGCATTTCAGACTAGGCTAGAATGTTTCTAAGATACAAGGGTGACCCTTGCTGCAGTTAGTTACAACTAAACTGCTAAATGAAAAGTAATATCAAGCCACAATATTAGTAGCTTGATGATATAATAATATTGTAGATGTAAATTACAATAATCATAAAATTATATAAAAAATAATTGAAGCAAAAGTGCTGGAATGTCCTTTACATATCATAATTTTCGCTATTTATGTGAATGTAATAGTCTGATACAGTGTATTTATTTAGGTCATTGTTAAACTGAATAGATGAAAAAGGTTAGAAAAGTTTTTCTAAGGCCATTGACAGAATGACAGTTCATGGGATAACCAAACAAAACATGATACAATTATTTACTTTTCACGAACAAAACAAAGTATTTATTCGGTAGAGGCAGAAATGCATCCTGGATACGAATAACACTAACCTTGAGCTCGTAATATAGCACTTTTGCCACGACCAGCAGTCGGTTTGTTCCCTTGTCGTTTGAACATAGGTGCATTTTTCAACATGTCTGGTAATATTAGGAACCTAATCTTGGAACCCCTGATGTACACATTCTCCAGTTGAGCGACTCTTCCATCTCTATACGTTACAGTTACCAGCGTCATTTGGCAATTCATATTATCTTCAGCTTCAATTAGCTTTCCGCGGTAAACTTCGCCGGTATTCGTTTCACAGGTCACTACATGGCCCTCGGCTTCGTGTAGTACTTTAATAGGCACACCGATCGACATGTTTATAATTACTGCAACAGAAGCACTTTAAGTTATCTGAGATATAAGATGTTTTCACGAGATGTTTTTAGATTAAAATTGGAAAAATAATTCAATAGAAACAACCCAAACAAAATAACCATAGACATTGGACCATAGATTACTATATGATTGGACAAATCATAGACAAGTAAACAGTAGTTCATCAACTTTTTAAATTTATTTGCTTCCAATTTTGCTTTTACTTTTGCTATCGCTTTATTTATATTCTACAGGAAGGCGATTTAATTAGTAGAATAACTGAAGGCGTTGAATCAGACCATGATACTCTACCCAAATCTATAAAAAAAACGACACTTTAATTTTTCATCAAAATATGTTTATCATACAAAATTGGACTTTGACCTCGACAAAATGTATGGAACAGGTGTTTTTTTTTTCGCAGTTTCGGCAATGTCCCTGAACAAAAGTTGTTCATAATAACAAGTATAATCACCCCCTGCGAGGTTTTCACTATACTAAGAAACAGGCAGTTTATATTATTAAGGGCCATTTGCACGACAACTCACAAAATATATTTAGCACTAAATAGATGCTGTCGCAGCCATCCGTGTGAAGGTGACTGAGATCAGAGGTGACACGATCTTTTAAATCTATTTAGTGCTAAATGTATATTGTGAGTTGTCGTGCAAGTGGCCCTAAGAATGTAACATTACATCAGTACCTAAAAACAAAAGCCACATAAAATAAAGAAATTATGCAATGAAAGCTGAAAAGAACTTTGTCCATGTACTTTGTCTATGTATGACAAAGAGAAATACCTATTACAATTGTCACATTTTGACACCTTAAAATATCAAACAACAAGTCAAAATTCACAAAACTGCAGTCGTTGGTCGTTGGGATTTTCACTAGCCAATTTTATTTATATGATATTGTTTGGATTAAAGTGTGTAGTGAGATAATTTGTCGACTATGGCTGCTGAAGTGATGAAAGTTGAGGTGGAGAGTGAGACGTGCTGCATCTGCGGCGGTGGCGGTGATCTCATGACGCCAGAAGAACACGATGCGGGGGCACCTCCTATGCAGGTGCCGCTACGAGCTATGCTACTGCACCTTAACACTAGCAAGGTATTCATTCACTTTATGACTATACAAGAACTAATCGAAACATCTAAACAAACGCATTTAACCTATATTTATGTTTACTATTACTGTTCTTATTGAGTTCACAACTATTACATTAGCTTTTTAAGGGCTGTGTGACCTATTAAAAGTTACTGTAGTTCGAGTTTTTGTACATTAAACCTCTTTATGTCTAGGTGGTGCCCGATGGTCGTTTATGCAGTAACTGTATCCGCCGGGCTATGGAATCGTATGAGTTTAGTACAGCACTCGCCAACCGAGGCACCCCACCGCTCAGTGAGAAGATCCGAGCATTGCGTAAGAGGTCAGTGAATACACCTTTGAATGATAGGTACTTAATCTGTATATTGTTGTAATGCTGATGTTAATATTTCTTGCTTATGTTTGGTCGCTCATAAACTCTTTTTTTAAATGAAATGCCACGGTGACTAGCTGAACAATTCGATAAACGGTCATTAGCAAGAGTCGTCAAGTTTCACCCACTGTGATATAGGACGTAAGACCATAGCTGACAAACGTAATTCGCTTCTATAATAACAATATCAGACAGATTAATACAGCTGTCCTATGGTGAGCTCGGGTTTCTTCTCTAGTGTTTTTAGTGACTACATATCCTTGATAACATTATGAAAAACTCTCAAACATGCAGGTTTTCTCACGATGACCATTAAAGCAAGTGATAATTCTTTATTTAATATGCACAAAACTTCGAAGTCGAGATGCGTGCCTTTGTATTGAACTCGAGACCACTCCTTGGCAGTCCATCGGTTTCTGACTAGGCTATTGCTGTTAGCTAATTCACCTCTACCTAATAGGATAAAGGTGTGAGACTATTATGTGTATGATGTATGTATGTTGACAGATTACATGAGCTGACTCAGAAGATTGACGTATTCATCGTGGTGGGTGGAGCAGGCCCTGACGGTGCCTATAGTGAAGAAGATATAATCATGGTGGAACGGGACACCCTTGCCGCTGCAGCAGCCGCAGACAATGATGAACTGGAGAGAGGCAGGAACGCTCGTGGAGATCATGTGTACCAGTGTTCGGTGTGCCCCGCATCATTCCCAAAGCCAAATGACTTCCGTACTCATCTTGCTACACATCCACCTGATGCGTTGCATTCTTGCTGGACGTGTGGAGCGCAATTTGCGACCAGAGCGTCTTTGAAGGCGCATTTAGGTAATCATCTAGTTAGATCGGTATCTTTACATAATTACAGTTGTGGCGACTCGACGAAGAAGTTTCGACGACAGACAACAGATGTCGCTGTACACAATAGGCTCTTATAATCACGCTCGCCATCCTGAATCACGCAAGTGAAGTTTACACAGCGACTAAGTATATATTCATGTTCCCGACATTAACAGCCGGGGCACGGTAGATGTTGCTCTCGTGTTTAATGTTAGTTAAGTTTGCTAAATACGTCACATAATTTGGTTATTTCAGTGATATTAGTTTGAAAGGAATCGCTGGTTTTAGCCTGATTGCTTCAATCATAGATTGTTGGTAATGTCAGGTGCGTCGTGCGGGTCGGCGCTGTCGTGCCAGCTGTGCGGGCGCGGCGCGGCGACGCCGGCCGAGCTTCGGCGCCATGAGGCGACGTGCCCGGCGCGCTGCCCCGCGTGCGCGCAGGTGTTCGCCGACCGCGCCGCGCTCGCCGCGCACGCCGCCGCGCTGCACGGCCGCGGCGCGCGCCCGCCGCTCGTGTGCCCCACGTGCTTCCGCACGTGCGACACACCCGAGCTGCTGTCCGCGCATCTGCTGCGCCACCGTCAGGCCAAGCAGTTCGTGTGCGGCTACGACGCCTGCATCCTGCGCTTCGGCACCAGGTATGGCTATCACACGCGCGCCCACCGCTCGTGTGCCCCCTGAATCTCCTTTCAAATTTGGAACCCATCAACTGCGGCATCAACTACAGCTTTGTGTGTTCATCCAATCATAACTAGGGTTTTATCAAGACCTATCAAACTTAACCTACGGCAGAAGCGGCCTTATAAACATCAACGCAAACAAGCAAATGTGTTCACTAAAATGGGTATGTATAGTTTTTGACAGTAGTGTAGGTATGGGCCAGGTTAAAATAAATAGATAGTCCCCATGTATTTATCTTAAACCTAACCTGACCGTAACCAAAGATACAAGCTTGGTACTACTTGGTCGGTACTATATGCCAGTCTTGATCAAATATACCATAGATGCACATTCTCATACAAAAACCGCGTCAATATGTGGCACTGACCAGTACTACTTACTTATAAGTGTCTGCATTTATTATGCAATCCAGGAAATAAACCGGAATAACGATTGAACGCCCACTGAGAAACATTTTGTAATAGTTTAGTTAAAACGCGTCAATGTAAAGCGTCCTAAGTGTGTTACTCGCGATACGCAAGCGTACTAAGTATAAGGTACGGTCTCTACCGTAGTAGTGGTGTCGATTCGCTCTCGCTTACGGGCAGCGCACGCAAGAGTGAGTGGGACAAGTGCATAATATAGCGCATACGATTGATTTATGCACAGTTTTGTTGGGGCCGTTTTTCGAGCGACGATCGTGCATCTATGGTATATTTGATCGATGATGCCAGCCTTAAAGAAAATATTAAATTGCAGGAGCAACCTGATGTCCCACATCCGCAAGTGCCACACAAGTGACACGGTTGAGGAGGAGCCTAGCGCGCAACAGGAACAGCCGCCTTCCACTACTTGCGAACAGTGCGGACGAACGTGAGTACTTGTTATACTTCTATAAGAGGTGGTAACGTGTTGGACTTGAGATCTAAAGGTCGCAGGATCGTATTGTAACAAATCCGAATGCAAGTTTTCCGTAAGCAGAATTTTATTCATTCTCAACCCCATTCTTCCCCTCTTTTCCACTTGTTAGCAAAAGTAAGACAAGTTGGGTTAGTTATGTTCAATTAAGAATCTACTTAAAAGTAGGTAGGTATACATAGATTCACGCCTATTTCCCAGAGGGAAATAGGCGTGAATCTATGGTAGGCAGAGACTACCGATTTCCATTTGCTACGATCCTGACACACTTCTCTGGCTTCATTCACTTTCATCACATTCCTCATACACGCCCGTCGGTTCAAGGAGCTCTTAACCTGGGCTTTGTCCAGAACGCCTCCGATCTGATCGAAAAACGTTCGCCTAGGTTTTCCTCTTACAACTGTTCCATTCACACTAGCCTTATATACTTTCTTAGTCAGTCTTTCCTCGTCCATTCTTTCTACATGTCCAAACCAGCTTAACATACCCTTTTCTATTCTTGTCACTATATCCACTTTAGTAGGTAGGTATATGAGGAGTAAATTTATAAATTTGCTGCCGTAATCGCCATTCATACCCACCCGTCTCTCGTATTATCAAAAATAAGCATAAGATAGATTGCTCACTCCCCATTGGTGCTTTCGTAATAGTTGAATGTTACCTTACAGTATAATATATGAACATAGATTGTGCTCTGAGCTCTGAATTGCGTGCTATTCACTGTCTCGCAAGGCTATGTGAGAGTGATAGGGCTAGGTAAGGCAGTGAAAGGGCTGGGTAAGGCAACGAAAGGGCTGGGTAAGGCAATGATGGAGCTGGGTATCTTATATGGGGGCCAGTCAGTGCAGACCGGCGACACTTCGATCCAGTGGGATCTTTTGTGTCGACACTCTCCCAATAACGACTGCCATAGATGTTCATGGCAGCCGGGACCAACGGCTTAACGTGCTTTCCGAGGCACGGAGCAGGCGACAATTGTCAATCAATACGCACATAATTTCGAAAAGTCATATAGCTTCCGAAAGTCAGAGGTGCGCGACGTGGGTTCGAACCCGAGACCCTCTGCATTGCAGTCTGTTGGTCTCCCCACTGAGCTATCGCTGCTCTCTGGAGCTGGGTAAAGAAGTGATGGAGCTAGTTGAGACAGTAATAGTGCTAGGGAAAGGCATTCATACGTGTGTAAGGAAGATGTCTATAGAGTAAAATTCAATTAACTCTATACTATTACAATTACTGTATCATACTTTCAGGTTTGGTTCGGTAGCAGCTATGAAGCGTCACGCACGAGTGCACCGCTCCACACAGCTCAATAACTCGCTCGTCGTGCAGGTAACTATACTACCTACCTCATCGTACTAATAAGCGACCCCCTATTACGTGGGATTTAATACAATAACTCTGTACGGTTTCGTTATCGTACATACTTATTCTGTAGACGCAGCAATACTAAAATGAGCACACAAGATCGTTGCAATTTACCTCATATTGCTGTGATATATAATGATGTAATTCATAACAACATTAGAGTACATTTATAACTATAAAACTATACACTTGCCGTGAGAAAGATCACACTAATTAATTAACTTGTAAACATTTTACTTTAACTTTTAACAATATAACTTTTAAACTTAACTTGTGGTTCTTTCTGTGTACTCCAACAACTTACATATATCTTCGAGTGTAGGAAAACTAACTGGCTCCTACAAACTCAATACTCAATATTTTATCGGCCTCTTCATCGTAGATAACAGATGGACAGATCAAACTATTTTCAGATTAGGGGGACAGACAACAATAAACCGTTCCAATCCCAAACGAAACAAAAATTGTGTGTTCCACACATGGAGGAACGAGTCGCGGTTTCTTGTGTTGATTATAAGAAGGCCAAATTACAGAAAAAGGATGCACATAAACTGTGATGTAACCGCTATTTAAATGCATCAAAATACATTACTGCCCCACTTTCTTATATCCAATTTTAAAATATGAAGGATACCCTTATTTTGCTAATAATTCATTAATAATTTTGATACATTTTTGTTTTCATTTTTATTTGTTCTTGTAATAAAATATAAAATTCAACCATAGGCAACTATCCTATTATAGACCCAGTTGGGCACAGCTAAATTAGGATAGAGGGAGACTAACTGGTGAAATGTGGGGTCTGCCTCTGTCTTACTCTAAGAATATACATACATACATAGATTCACGCCTGTTTCCCCGAGGGTTAGGCCGAGACTACGGATTTCCATTTGCTACGATCCTGACACACTTCTCTGGCTTCATTCACTTTCATAACATTCCTAATGCACGCTCGCCGGTTTAAAGTGCTCTTAACCTGGCCTTTATCCAGAACGTCTCCGCTCTGATCAAGAAACGTTCGCCTAGGTCTTCCCCTTGTGACTGTTCCATTCACACTAGCCGTATAAACTTTCTTAGTCAGTCTTTCCTCGTCCATTCTTTCTACATGCCCAAACCAGCTTAACATACCTAAGAGTATATACTAGTATATAAGCGTAAAACTATGTGTGTATTCTGACACAAGGTTGATGGTTTAGCAGGAGGAAGGCATCGAGTCTCAGGAAGGCGAGGACATGGAAGGTGAAGTGGAATACCTGGAGGTCGAGGAATTGGAAGAAATGGAGTACCGAGACGATGACTTCGAACACAAGTCGAACATACAGCGTCTACATTAAACTGTTGAGAGAGATATACGAGTTCTGTACTGTTCTATAATAATTTTTCCACAGCTATACCGGCTTATGGCTTCAGTCAGTCCTATACGTGTTTTTAAGTATGTATAACATGTATATGTATGCTTGTCTTTTGAGTACATACAGTGACAAGATTAATCATACAAAGTTAATTTTACTGATCTTCTACATACTTATGGGGTTAAATGAAAATACTAATAACCTTTTAACTGTGTCTTCTCTATACAATACTTAACAACTTTTGTTTTAAAATGTGTTACAAAACCTAATACTTTTTTAGAGTTCTAAAAAACTCTTATACAACAGCTTTGTCCGTCTGTCTGTTATACAACTTTCAACTGAAGAACCGTAAGAGCTAGAGACTCGCGGTCAACGCCATTCGACTCAGCATAGCCGATATACCCCGAAATGACTATGACCTTTGACCTCTGATCTCAAGGTCACGTGACCTTTGCATATTACTTGAACCATTTTTTCGAACTCTAAGATTTACGGCAATTCATTGCAATTTCTCACTTGTCTAAAATAATATCTATACAAAAACTCGAATACATAGCATGTTTGCCAATGTTTTGGCAATAGGTATAACGAGACTCAGATGGTGTTATAGTCTATTTAATTTCAGTAAAAGTAAAGCTTATATACTAGTGTGGCGCGTGTATACATTTGCATGCGTGTGCATTTTTAACTTATCTTAAGATGTGCTCTATCGGAATGCATGCTATGTATTCGAGTTTTTGTGATCCACAAATGGTTGTCCCGGGTCTCGGTGCTCTTTGTATCCGTTGTTTGAATGTTTGTTAAGTCCCCCGCGACACAAGGGTTATTCCTAGTGCGGGATTTGACTTTTCAAAGAAAATAGAGAAAATAAAAACGCGTCCCGCCGCCCGCACAACCCCTCCCACCCTGTAGTGTGTTGTTTGGTTACGCCGACCGCGTGTAGTCTTAAGTCTTAGTCGTGCGATTTGAGCAACTAATATAAATATTTATATTTTTCTACTAGCTGATCCGTACAACTTCGTCTGCTTCACATAAGAGAATTTGCCCTGTTTTTACAACATTTTTCATTTATGTTCTGCCCCTATTGGTCGTAGTGTGATGATATATATTTTTCTACTAGCTGATCCGTGCAACTTCGTCTGCTTCACATAAGAGAATTTGCCCTGTTTTTACAACATTTTTCATTTATGTTCTGCCCGTATTGGTCGTAGCGTGATGTTATATAGCCGATAGCTTTCCTCGATAAATAGGCTATTCAACACTGAAATAATTTTTCAATTTGAACCAGTACCGTAAGGTCGTATGACTTTAGCCCTGAGGGGTGACATTGGCCCTTAATTGGAAAAAGTTTGAAGTTCCCACCAGACCACTATCATACTTTTTGCCGGAAAAATACACGTGGAAATCAATAGATAGCACTATAAACTGTCAGTAAAACAGCTGCTTAGCGCCAAGCTTTGTTCTCATTGGTTATTATAGAAAAATTGATTTATTTAATGTACAATTGTTTCTTTACCTATAAAAATATTTATACACGATGACTTTGACCAAATGTTAAAGAAACTTATGATTTCTATTCAAAGAAAAGAGCAGGCCACCAGTAAGCTTATTGCGACTCAAGTGGGTGTAGGTTTAGCATAGCCCTACTCCCAACCACTGCTTTCCTGTGTAGAAACGGACTCCCCAAAAAAAGAGCGGGCCAATGTGAACCATCTTTAAGTAAAACTTTTGCCCAGTTTGGCAAAAAATATATATATATGAAAACTTTTATGTAGCATAGTTTTTTTATATGTACAGCTTCATTATATCCCTAATAATGTACCAAATTTATTTAAATAAGGATATGGTTAATATCTTCTGAAATGTGAAACGAAAATAAAAATGTTGCCATATTTTGGGTTAAAGTCATACGACTTTACCGGTAGTTTCTGAGATTATCGCGTTCAACCAAACAAACAAACTCTTCAGCTTTATAATATTTTTGTATAGGAATATCCAATATTTAATTATGAAAAGTACTAGAAGGAATGTCGTTAAGTAAGGTTTAAATAAGTCACAGGTAAAAGCTTATTAGTATAATTCAAATAAACCTGTATAATATCCATATTTCAGTGAATGTCTTTAGATACTAAATAAGATTACCTAGGTAACTAAGTAATACTAGGTTAGGGTATGAAAAGGCTGACATGCCTTTGAAAGGTAAAACCTTTAAATAAAAAATATATAATACGAGTACACACAGCGACACATCAACCTAGACTGTTTGGACTTTGAACTATTAGAAGTTGAACACTGCGAATCGTGCGAGTGTGTTATATTTTTGTTATTTTGTCTCATTCACGCTGAACGGGACGCGACGCTCTATCCTTACCATTACATCGACACCACTATGCACTGTCCCTTTCTGACAATTCTCTATTTTGTATGTAGCGTAGTTATGCGTATACAGGGTGTCTAACTTGATGTGAGCCGTGTGTACATTAAAAATTTATTGAACTTTCTGGAAAGAAATTGTTGCTATCAGTGCGAAGTCTGGTATTATGTCCGATAGACATAGGTGACGAAGTGTAAGTGTAGTACAGCCTACCTTTTCAGGATATGAACATAAGACCACGTTAGTGGGTATGTTCTCAGTTTCTATATAAAATGTAGTCACTTATATAATCATTATATGTTTATAGGATTCGGTTCGAATAACGATTTAAATATATCTAAACTAACGAGAAACGAGAGTCTGTCTATCATCATCATCTCAGCCGAAAGACGTCCACTGCTGAGCATAGGCCTCCCCCAAGGTTTGCTACACAGATCGGTCTTGGACCACCCGCATCCAACCGCTTTCCGCGAGCAAGTCGTCGGTCCATCTTGTGGGGGAGGCCTACCCCTACTGCGTCTTCCGGTGAAGTCTGTCTATACATGGTAGATATTTAAAAATAGCTCTTAAAAATGGTTACTAGATCTACCCAAAACAATGCTCTTTAGAATTCTTGTCTATCTGTCTGTAAAACTACTGATCGAATTTTGGTTAAGTTTGTAGCTTGCAGTTCAAGTTAAAACTATATAAGTTTCATCTAATTCTATTCAGTGTAACCAGTAAGTCCTTAATTTTGGTCCAAGCTATGTCGCCGGGGCTAAAGCAAGGCGCTATGTACAAAGCTGTATTTTTAGGTTCCCTGTAGTAGGATTCCGAGTTTTTTTTCTAAATGGTGTCTACGCCCTTGTTGTATATTTGCTGTGTGAATTACCTTATTCATGTCCTAGTTTAAGTGTTTAGATTGGTTTAAGTATGACGTGAGACCAATGTGTATGATTGAAATGTTATATTGATATTAAAGTACTTTACACGGCAGTTTGTTTTAAATTTGACTTTGACTGCATCGATGGCGCAGCGATAGTGAATACGACTGCTGTGCATGAGGAACATAGTTTTATGTTTGATTCCCGAGTCGGACAGTGTTTTTAGATTTTTCTTTCGGGAAATTATCAGTAGCACCACGGAGTCTGAAGATACAGACAATACCCTCGTCACTTATTCTACTTTAGACTTACATCAAATGAAAATTTAGATGTAACTGCACGTAATGATTTAAGTGGTCGCCTGGCCAGAAAAAAAAATTGTGTACTCCACAAATAATAGTTCCAAGTCTGGATGTTTTTATGTCAGTCATAATGTTTGTGGTCTCTCCGCGACACATGAATTATTCCTTTATGTCAGTCTTAATGTTTGTGGTCTCTCCGCGACACATGAATTATTCCTTTATGTCAGTCTTAATGTTTGTGGTCTCTCCGCGACACATGAATTATTCCTTTATGTCAGTCTTAATGTTTGTGGTCTCTCCGCGACACATGAATTAGTCCTTTATGTCAGTCTTAATGTTTGTGGTCTCTCCGCGACACATGAATTATTCCTTTATGTCAGTCTTAATGTTTGTGGTCTCTCCGCGACACATGAATTATTCCTTTATGTCAGTCTTAATGTTTGTGGTCTCTCCGCGACACATGAATTATTCCTTTATGTCAGTCTTAATGTTTGTGGTCTCTCCGCGACACATGAATTATTCCTTTATGTCAGTCTTAATGTTTGTGGTCTCTCCGCGACACATGAATTATTCCTTTATGTCAGTCTTAATGTTTGTGGTCTCTCCGCGACACATGAATTATTCCTATAAAATAATATAATAATAATAATATAATATAATTATTCTAGGGATCTTTACACTCGAGAGATATGCAGGTGTATATCGCAATAAAACAATCAATATGTCAACAACAATAATACTTTATTATAAATAACAACATTGCAATACTAAATTGTAATTATGGAAAAATACTTTAATACTAAACTAATAATGATATCACAAAATAAGGGTGTTTTCGTTTTACCTACACTTCTCAGGCGAATGATACACTTTCAATATTTACCATGTTTGCACGGTCTTTGCTGACAAGTCATGCTTAGTTATGAATTTAAATTTTTGACTAGTGAGTAATCGTTTTTGACATAATAATGACCGTAATCGAATGCATAATTTGACAATTAGTATATTATATAACTACACGTAAGCTAAATATATCTGTAGTCCAATATCGAATTCGAAACCTTAGTAGTGTAACATACGCAAGCAGTATGTTATAGTAAGATTCGAATGAGAACTAACATGTAATCAACATATCGGTCGAAAGGAAGTTTCATCAAATCGTGCATTCGAATACTCGATTATTATTCAAACAATAATTGATTCGAATACGTGTTCATATAATTTTCAAAACATTGTTCTTTTTTAGATACTTATTGAATATGTAACATTTGCCTTATTATTTTAGCTTGAAGTCACATCTGTCAGCATCAATATGCATTTCGTTTAACTAATAATGTTTTTTGTTCATAAAAGCTGGCTTGAATAATCATCAATTTTTACCTCGGTCAGGCTTCCTTCACTCGGCCGCACCTACAGGAATAAGTGCCTACACTTTCGCGCGGCTTCCAAGCCGCGTCGCCAGTCGATTGTCACCGCTCGCGCGCAGAGCTCGCTAATAACGTAAATTTTAATAGTGTACAACAAAAATGTCTCATCACAAGTCTGGTGCAAAGTATTGCTCATTTGACGGATGTGTGTCGAAAAAGGGAGACATTACGTACATATTCTAGATTATCGTGTTGTTCACTCATAAAATTTGATTCCTTGAAATTAGACTTAGTTTAAAATAAATTATAATTGCTTAAGTAAGTAGTTACATACCTAGACTAATAATTTACCAATAGCCTGAGTAAGTAAGATGCAGTTACTTATTTATACCTAGCGAACAGACGAAAAATATTTCCTAAGAATTCGTCAAGCCAACTTGAAGTACCTACTTAACTTAACAAAAAATATAACTAATGATTAAACAAGGATATATCTAGGTTTGTTTTAATTTATTAAAATTTACCGTGTAACCATACGTATTAAACATAGGATAATAATTATTTATTATTACGTGGTCAAGTATGTAGATAGACGATGAATAGATATTATAGTAGCAGCGGCAAGTCGACAACCCTAGCGCGACAGCTAGCGCGCCACCATGGTGTAGTATCTTAGAACAAATCTTCTAGGATTTATTTTACTAGCGCCATCTAACGGACATAGTTGAAATAAATTAGTACAAATAGTCGTCAATGTTGTTATTTAAAAAAAGAAAAACGAGTTTATAAAAGAGCCTCACTTTTTTATATACCATTAATTAAAAAAAAAACAATCTCCAAATAGTTTATTACTTTACTATTTTTGATTAAACGCCATGCTCTAAATAATAAATTAGACTTTATTTATAAAACTTGATTACAGATATGAATTTTCATTTTTATCTCTGCAACATTCTATATCAATCAAAATTCAAATATGTCTGCGGTGTTTTGATGCGCACAGGCATTTATTTCATTTCTTAACTTTCAATATTATCTTGTTTATATTGAAAGTGGTTTCATTGCTACATATTAGCGTAGAGTTGAACTATCCTCCGCTGTGGCTGTGAGCTTGCTATTGACGTCGATCTGAATTATCCTCCGTCGTGTCTATGTGTATAAATTGTGGGTCTAAAAACATTTTAAATAAGCTAGAAGTATCTCAAACGTATTTTACATACCATATTTTTTGTATATGATTATGCTATGTAGGATACGTTTGAGATATAATCTGTTTAAATGTTTTTAGAGCTACAATTTATACAAATTAATATGCATAATATATTTTTGTAGTAGCTATACGTAGGTACTAATCTATACTTTACATATCTATATATACATACGTAGGCATGTGTTTTGACGAACTTCAAATTCAACTATGAGTACTAGATGGCGCTACAAGCGCGGTACAAGTTCATGACGTAAGATACCCATCTATACCCGTAATACATATTATTCTATGCGCGCCACTCCGCGCCAGACCGCGACAGCGTTGTGTTAGAAAAGAGCGGGAACGGTTAGCTGAATATCGCGTTAGGCACTGAGTGCATATGCAAGCTGAATTGCACTTTGTTGCTTAGTAGCAAGAGTCGCTATTTCTATAAATTGGTTTGCGAAGTGATCCTTCTGTACGTTAGTACTTTATTCTGTGCCTCGGTGATTTATGCACAATAGCCGGGTAAAGAAGCGTAAATTTCCTTAATCTGATGGTTATAAGCTTTTTATAGAAATGTTATTGAGAATGTAATAATAATATTCGTGTTTAATGCCAAACGGTGCCGGTATCCTGATGAACGGCATGGAGCACAGCCAGCATCATCAGATCAACAACATAAGTGCCATCTATGTATAAATAGGCCAAACAGTATAGTACAATTTTCTCCTTCGTTTGTTAACCGAGAGTATAGAACCAATAAAAAAAATAAGAAAAATATAATTTCATACTATTTGCTTTCCTCAAATTTTCGTAATGATTATGGTCGAATTCCGATTATAGAGCGATCACTAACAATTGTAATTAGCTGTAGGTAGTTATCACTGATTGGTTCCGTACACTATGACGCTGATAGATGTGACTCCAAATAACAATCTCTTTACGTGATAGTATATACACTGTCGCGGGAGCTCTTAGGGTCAGTATGGTCGCTAGCGTGTTGCGGCAGCGGGCGACTGCGGCAGATGACGGCCACGCGGCGCTGCCGCGGGACACGCTCCCCTCGAAATGTGCTACCCTCGCCACCTAGTACGGCATGCGTGAACGCGTAGCGAGCTGTGCCCCTACAATACAATCATACAGTATGAGTGTAATATCTACAGGTTTCTTTGAATGCTGTATGCTGAAGCGGCGGTAGTCCATTGGATAAGGCATTGGACTTGTGACCACTCATTGCACTACTGACGTGAACCCACTCCTAATACAAGCATTCTAGATTAGCTGGAGAGGTTAACCCATTCAATGCGGCGGACGCCGATCGGCGTCATGTATAGTTGTTTTATATTTTACCCAAATTTAAAGATATTATATTAATAAAACAACAAATGTGTTTGGAATTTACTAATGAAATGCCTGATATGAGTAGTTTTTAGATATTTTGTTTTTTTTATTTCATCAAGTGCGGCTGACGCCGATCGGCGTTTACGTTAAATATGAGCCGATTCTGGCTAGTGAAAGCAAAATTTGTTGCCGCATTGAATGGGTTAACAAGAATACTAGTAGTTTGAGTAGTAGAGCCTCGCTGATTTCAGCATGAATGGGCCGGCTCGACCGGGGAAGGACTACCCTCTCACAGAATATCGACGTGAAATAGCAGTGTTCCTACTGTTGTGTTTCGTTCGGTGAGTGAGAGTACCGGAGGCCCAATCACCCCCTTTCCCCCATCCCGCTCCCTTTCCTTCCCAAATCCTTTCCTAAAGGGTCGGCAACGCGCAAGTGATGCCTCTGGTGTTGCAGGCGTCCATAGGCTACGGTGACCACTTACCATCAGGTGGGCCGTATGCTTGTTTGCCACCCTAGATGTATAAAAAAAAAAAACAAAATTCTGGTAATCAATTATTAAAAAAATTACTTTTTGCACTCTTGGCTGATCATGATTAATTATAAGGGACTAATGTGGAGAGAATGTGGTGGTTTAAGCGAACGCTTAACCATATCCACTGTGTTCTCCAGTCAATATGTAGTTGTTCCCGAGTTCAGGTGTCCTTTGTGTCCGTCATTTGAATGTTTAATAATAATAATAATATTTTACCACATACACACAACACCATCTAGCCCAAACCAAGCAGAGCTTGTACTATGGGTACTAGACAATGGATAAACATACATATATACTTTTGTTTTTGTAAATACATACATATTATACATAGAAACACCCAGACCAAGAGAAACATCCATGTTCATGCACACAAATGTTTGACTTGAGCGGGAATCGAACCCGCGATCTCAGGCGTGGCAGTCGGTTATACTAACCACTACGCCATCGAGGCATCGATAGCAAGTTCGGCGCGAGAACTACAAGATTTTAAATAAATAGGCTGCTCGTCAATTGATACCTATTCCCTTTTCTGACAATACTTACATCCACAACCGGTTTCCGAAAGGCTAATCAAATTCGTGTCAAAATCAAACTTATATCAAGTAATTTGATTAGAGCAGCGATAGCTCAGTGGGGAGACCCAACAGACTGGAATGCAGAGGGTCTCGGGTTCGAACCAACGTCGCGCACCTCTGACTTTCGGAAGTCATATGACTTATCGAAATTATGTGCGTATTGATTGACAATTATCGCCTGCTCCGTGCCTCGGAAAGCACGTTAAGCCGTCGGTCCCGGCTGCCATGAACATCTATGACAGTCGTTATTGGGAGAGTGTCGACACAAAAGATCCCACTGGGTCGAAGTGTCGCCGGTCTGCACTGATTGGCCCCCACATAAGATAAGTAATTTGATTAGTTGTTGCTAATTACGTCAGCCAATCACAGCAGGTGTCATACTACTGCCTTTCGGACACAGGGATTAACTAAATAAAACTAAACTAAATGATGCAAATTTAGTATGTGATTCAAGGACAGTTCCGTTGATCCAAATCAGTGTGTAATTTGTGTCCGTTGTTTTATTGTTATTAAATTCTTCGAGATTTTGAAATCCAAGGAAGAGGCTTTATCTCAACTTCATTCTCCATGCAAGGAGTAATTCCTAAAGCGAAATATCTTTTTACGGAACGATTTTAAATTTAAGCCTTAATCCATTGACTATATAAGCTTGTAGGGTATCTTTACAGTAAGATTTGACCATAACCAAGCCATCATTGACTTATTATATGCGCTTGTGTAATTTCCTAACGCGGCATCCAGGGCCGGATCGATCCAGCTCTATAAGTCCCATAATTGTGAATGCTTTCATTCATAATTTTCTATGTCAAAATATTTCCAACAAGCTGACCCGCGCAACTTCGTCTGCTTCACATAAGAGAATTTTCCCCGTTTTTGCAACATTTTTCATTGTTGCTCCGCTCCTATTGGTCGTAGCGTTATGTTATATAGCCTTTAGCCTTCCTCGATAAATGGGTTATCCAAAACTAAAAGAATTTTTCAATTCGGACCAGTAGTTCCTAAGATTAGCGCGTTCAACCAAACAAACAAACTCTTCAGCTTTATAATGTTAGTATAGATAATAGCGTGGGGTGTATCACACCCATCACAGAACAGGTACAACAGCGAGCGAGTGATGCGAGCCACCCGCATGTAAGGCGAGGGTGGCCCGCGTCGGCTGTTAACACAACCCTAACTTGTAACCAGCATGTATAAGAATAAATAATTATTAATAATGTCTGCCCACCTCATGATGTACAAAGCTCGTCGTGATAGCAGCGCGTACAGTGCCAGGTCTTTGTTAACATTGTGTTGGAGGTGCATCACTGCTGACGACACAAGGCACAAGCCCGCGATCACGTCGCCACAGAACTGCAACATAAGTCATGTATATAATGGTGCTGATAGACTTGATCATTCACTCGTAACAGAACATCGAGCCTTCGCCGTTTTCAAATTGTCGAACTGAACAACGAACAGACGCAAACATCGCTACGAACATTTTCACAATAACTCTAGCAAACGATGTAAATTCGAAGCAAATTAAATTTCCTTTCGCTAGAATGCTCGCTAAAAACGCTCACGTTTTTTTTTCTGTAATGTAACATTCGCTAGAATGTTCATTACAAGTGAATGCTCTAGTCTATCAGCACCTTTAGACTGAGACTTCAAATCCAACACCACTATCATCGTGTTCTGAAAGGCTAATTAACAATGTATCAAAATCAAACATGTGAAGTAATTTTATTGGCTATGCAAATTCAATTAGCCCAGTAGTGATTCATTGAAATTAAACTTACCATCTTAGTCTCCCCGTGACCATGGCTGCTGAAAAGCAAACGAGACTTCGGGGCAAGTGTAAACATAAACATTAATAGTATAATAGTTTTAATGGTTTCAATAATTCAATTAACTTAAAAATTTGTAAAGTTTAATAGTAATAATAGTAGTGTAAGTTTTTAAAAATTTTGTAATAAAGTGTCAAATAAACAACGCGATAAAATCCGTATATAGTAGTTTAATTTCGATGAATAACATTCGCGTAAACAGAAGACAATATTAAGTAATAGTAGTGTTACATTTCAAAATGTTGTAATAAAGTAAACAACGCGATAAAATCCGTTTAATTTCAATGAATAACATTCGCGTAAATAGAAGACAATATTATGTAGCTCAGTAGTGGTTTAAAGGTCGCTTCGCTAGTCGCAACTATTGCCGCCGTCGCGCGTCGCGTGCTGTGGGTCCAGGGTCCCAACACGGGACTAAAATCTGTGTGACCCACAAATACTTGTTCCGAGTTTCGTCCTTCCTTGACTACGTTGTTTGAATATTTATGAAGTCGTCAGTGACGTAGGAATTATGTCTAGTGTGAAAGTTGTCTTGTTAAGAAGAACAATCAAAGAAATTTACATGGGTTTGACTATCTGTTAATAAACTTTTTGTGTTAATCTGTAAAACCGGATAATAAACTCAATGGACTGACGACCTTAATCAGATGACTGGGTTGCACTGGTTGCTGAAGACGTTAGACTAGTAGTGTAGAGGTGTATAATGGTAAAGCCTTATTCACAGTATTGATAGGTTATTTATTCATAGGTTGATTGATACAGATATAATAATATAATGCCTAGTAATCTCACCCTAACAGCATCAATATGGGGTTTGATATGTCCAGCAGGGGCTAAGTCCAAGACGTGTGCGTGTGGTAAAGGCTTCCCGCCGCCCGAATCCGGGCTGAAGGCGATCGCTCGCACGCGCGATAACACAGATTCTCCTACGTCTGACCAGCGGGACCGTTCTGTCTCACGAAAACCATGGATTGCCTGCAATAATAATACATACACACAATATTAACATAAATAAACTCCATATTGTCTGATAGTAAGTAATCGGTGAAATCTTATGGAAAGGCCTCCTCCCAGCAAAGGGCTATAATCATTACAAAATTGAAATAATTGGAATCTATACTAATATTATAAAGCTGAAGAGTTTGTTTGTTCGTTTGTTTGTTTGCTTGAACGCGCTAATCTCAGGAACTACTGGTCCGATTTGAAAAATTATTTTAGTGTTGGATAGCCTATTTATCGAGGAAGGCTATATGCTATATAACATCACGCTACGACCCACGGGGGTGGCGCAGTAACCATAAACGCAGGTGAAACCGCGGGAACATCTAGTCTATTATAAATAGTAAATTCAAATAATTTGTATCATTGACAAATATTCTAATTTCATATTGTTGTCTTACATGCAGTTGATTTAAATTATTACCTACCAATTTGAAAATATTTTTATTTACGCTCACTATGTACTTGACTACTTTTCAGCAGCCATGGTCACAAACTAATGTAATAATTTAAAAATGTAAGTAATCTATACAAATAAATAGAATTGAAGTGTCTGTTTGTAATGCTTTTTATCTAATGCATATGAAAGTATATAAGGTACCTATACGAAAAACATCTATTTTTAAAATTTTTGTCTGTCTGTTCCAGCTAATCTCCGAAACGGCTGAGCCGATTTTGACGGGACTTTCACTGGCAGATAGCTGATGTTATAGGGAGTAACTTAGGCTACTTCGATTTTAGAAAAAAAATAGGGTTCCGCGGAGACAAACACTTTTTAGTTAAAATCTATGCGGATGAAGTCGCAGGTAACAGCTAGTTAAACATAATGCAGCTTTAATGTGCCATCAAAGAAAATAAATCACATGTTTTATTTTTCAAACAAGTTGTATATAGATTCAACAATGACTTAGTAATACATAGTCAATTACTGGAGCGCCCAAATTATTTTATTGCGTGCCAGCTCTGGATGGAATGCCATTGGTTTGCACTCCCTGCCCTATGTAATAGAGGATGAGCGTATTGACATTTACTCGAGGCATAGTTTCTGGATAAAAGCCAGGTTAAAAGCACCTTGAACTGACGGGCATATTTTCGTATAGGTACCTTATATACTTTCATATGCATTAGGTAAAAAGCTGTTATTTTGACATTACAGACACTTCAATTTTATTTATTTGTATAGATGCATAGATATAATTTAATGGCATGATAACCAATGAAGGTTTGCGGTACATGACATAAGGCCTAAAACCATAGGTAATAAAATATGTGTATAATTATACTCTTATGCTTATAACTACCCGGATTTAAGTATAGATGTATGTATGCTACTCACATTGTCCCAGTGATCAAATTCATATCTCATGCGTTTTAGCTGTGGCTCCAGCTCAGCAAGCATGGTAGCTTCCTCGCCCTCCGTTATGAAGTTAGGAAACACTTGCATATCTTGCTGCACGGTCTTGCGCAATTCCGGCTCCATGTCTCTCCCCCACGTTGGAGCTATCTCTATAAGATTTGGGTCACCTAAAATCAGACTGAGTAATACTATAAATACAAAAGTACCTGAAAAGTTGTTTATTAGTGGCTCGTTAAAATTTGTTGCAATTATCAGATTACGAAGACTTTTACATGGCTAAATTCAGCCCAGCTTACTATAATATGCTATAGATAAATTAAAATGATTATAATTAAATATAGTACAAAAGCTAACCTGCAGTTTTGGGTAAGAAAATTTCAGGAGACATCCCTCTAGTAATCGTACGCGTCAAGCTGTAGCATAATGTTTTGTTTTTGCAATTCTTTAAGAAACTAAATGTTAATACACGCATTTTGATTATTTTTTTATACTGAAAACTGTTGTAAACAGAAAAGAATTAAACTGACAACATTCGGAATTCGGAAATCTCAGTATTTTAACAACTTGAGCAATGTTGCCAACTCTTGCAAACAGGGTTGCCAACTCGGATTTTTAAAAAGACGTAGGCCAGACTAAAAAAATACGTAGAATTAGTACAAATTTTCATGTAAAGTTAGTAGATTTACGTACTTTTTTTGTGAAATGCAGAGGGTAACACAAGTGATTTGTTATGCAATTTATTGAAATTAATCATTTTCAGTACTATTTTCAGGTAAATTAAAAATATACATATATTTATTAAAATATTTTATACGTTCTTGTAAAGGCTCGTGGTCTTTTTTTAAACCACATTTTGTGAAAAGTAAGCCTGTTAATGTTTCTGTGGGAAGCCTTTATCTGATGTTGGTCTTCATTAAATTGATCGCAGAAAAAAAACGTTCAACATTAACAAATTGGGCCAACCCACCAAGGAAACATTTGAGAAGAATCGCCTTTTTTTATTTTTGAAATATAATGCCAAAAATATTTTTGATCGTAGTGCAGCTTTCTTTTTTTAATGGGAGTAACATTCCGCGTTTCGTCACTGTCACTGCTTACTTCCATATTTGTATCAAACACGTAAAACAAGGAACAACAAAATCCTTCAAAACTTTGAAATATTTCTAAGTTATGTTATGACACCTATGACAAAAAAAAACTAGCCGAGATGTTTCGTTTTACGCAGTCACAACTCTATGGAATCAGCAACATGACATATTTATTTGTTTCTATAAGGTGTAGCGCGGTGAGCGCGCGTTATTTGGATGAAATGGAACGATTATTAACTTTTTTCCGTGGAAGAAAACGGAAATTTGCCATTCAGTCTTAGGAGTTATGTTATTTTGCAAATATGTATATTTAATTGAAAATACGTAGATTCTGGGACTGAAGTTCGAAGGTTTGCAAGAAAGGCCTATAGTACGTAGATCTACGTAAAAAGACAGAGTTGGCAACGCTGCTTGCAAAGTCGAGTCGCTAGATTCAATATCAAAAATCGTTAGAAAGTCGCTAAAACTGATACTGGTTTGGTTTTTCGACTTTCAGGTAGTGAATTACTAACTGAGCTTTTTTTTTAGTCGTTCTCTGCCAAAACCTGGAGATTTTATAATTTTTCCATATATACTCTTCGCATTGTATAATTCTGTCTCGAATGAACAAATAATGTATTTATTACATGCCCTAAAATTTTTTTCATTTGTACTCCAAAAGTCGCCAGATTAGTCGCAAAAAATTTTTAGCGACAAATTTTATTTTTTGTTGAAATTAAACTACTATATACGGATTTTATCGCGTTGTTTATTTCACACTCTATTACAAAATTTTGAAAATCTGTTACACTACTATAATACTATTAAACTTTACTAATTTTTAAGCTAATTAAATTATTGACTCTATTAAAACTATTTATACTATTACTATACTATTATACTATTTATATTTGTGTTTACACTTTCCCCGACGTTTCGATTGCTTTTCAGCAGCCATGGTCACGGGGAGATTAAGATGGCAGTTGTCTCAATGTTCCAGTGTAGTTATTTCAAAGTACCCGAACATAATTTAATCATGGGTGTTTCTATTTTCGCAGAATGAGCTCAAAGTATCATGAAGTCTAGCTGTGGTTTGCTTCTTCTTGAGTTTGACTATTTGAATTACAGAATTTTAATTTTTAATTTATTTTATTTTTATTATAATATGCCTTGTCTTGCATTCTCGAAAGAGATTTTGCTATTAATCGGGATATATCTGTGCCTTTCATTATTTTATTCATTATACAACACCAGTTAAAAATAACTATTCTTACCTCATGGTCAAGCAAGGCCTTTTCAATTTCTTTTTTATATGTTTCACAAGAAAGGAAGTCAAATGAGTAGGTACTTAGACATAATTTGGCTTTTTATTGTAGCGTATTTATGTTATGTTTATATAATTATATAATTTAGTAACGTAATGTCTATATGTGTCGGACATACAAACACTAATTGTTATTAGTGAATCGGCTCGCCGCGAGGCCCATCCGTGAAGCGTTGTCCTGCTCCCGCGCACTCGGCGCGGCCAATGTCCACACGCATTCCACGGCGCTTCCTCGCGGCCAGTCGGTTCTTAGCTACGGACGCGAATCACGTGTTATGTTTTGCTTACGCACCGCGCTTTCTATAAGCTAATAATTAATGTTAAATATAAGTTTCTGCTTCCATCACTGTCTCCTACCATCTCTTAATTCTCGCTTTCTTACTCCTTCTGTCAACCTATGAACTATCAACTGTGCTTGTGAACTTTCCGCTACCTTCGCTAGTGAATAAAAACTGCCGTAATTACCGTGAACTTTGTGTGTTTCCTTCAACCACATCAACGAGGCGGCAGTAAGTACCAGCCTGCTTAACCCACTTGCTACACTGGTGACCCCGACGGAACAAAAACGAGACATGAGCAAAAGCAGTGAGACAACGCCCGTAGGCGAACCAGAGGTCATCCGCGAAACTTATCGTGTGGGTGTGCGAATACCTCCATTTTATGCGGAGAGTCCGGGATTATGGTTTTCTCAAATGGAAGCTCAGTTCGCGCTAGCGAACATAAAAACCGACGAGACGAAATTCTTCTACGTGATCGGCAATTCGGATCCTCAGTACGCGTGTGAAGTAGAAGATGTGATCACCTACCCCCCACAAACAAATAAGTATGAAAAGCTGAAGGGGGAGCTTATTAAACGTCTCTCTGCGTCACGAGAGAAGAAGGTGAAACAACTCCTGATGCATGAGGAGCTCGGCGACCGCAGACCATCTCAGTTTTACCGGCATCTGCATACCTTAGCCGGCGAAGGGGTCCCAGAGGAATTTTTGCGGACTATCTGGACAAGCCGTCTGCCAGGATCTACGCAAGCCATTATCGCGTCGCAGACGAAGACCACCATGGAAGAACTGTCCGATCTGGCGGATAAAATTCACGATGTCGTCGGAATGCAGGTAGCATCAACATCTGCCGTTTCTGCATCGTCACCGACAACATCCGGGTACAGCGTAAATCCTGAGATCGCTGCACTGACGAAGCAGGTCGAGAAGCTGACCCAACAGGTAGAGAGGATGTCGCGTTCCCGAGGACGCCCTGTAACCCGAACTCGTCACCGATCCAGTTCTACACGATCACTTTCAAATTACCGACGGTACCCACAATGTTGGTATCATCAAAAGTTTGGTGCGCGAGCGAGCCGATGTGTAAAACCCTGCGATTACAAAACCGCGGGAATCGTCATGGACAGTCAGTGATGGCGACCAATGATTGTCCGAGTGCTGGTCACCTGTTTGTCACCGATCACAGATCGAAGATGCAGTTCCTGGTCGACACAGGTAGCGACCTCTGTGTCTTCCCTCGATCGGCAGCTCCAGGGCGACGTTCGAAGACGAAATATGAATTATGTGCGGCCAATGGTACAGCTATTAATACTTACGGTTTTATAAATCTTAATTTAAACCTAGGGTTGCGCCGTGAATTCACCAGGCGATTTATTGTAGCCGATGTCACAAAGGCAATCATAGGCGTAGATTTTTTAATTTATTATAATTTAATTGTTGATTGCAGGAATAAGTGCCTTGTCGATAATAATACAACGTTAGCGACCCCGGCTTCACCCGTCCGAACGTCTGATGCTATTTCATCGGTGAAGGTAGTTCTTGGTAAGTCTACATTTCATGACATACTACATGAATTTCCCGACATTACTCGCCCACACGGTTTTCACCGCATACCCACACACAACACTGTGCATCACATACATACCACACCTGGCCCACCTGTATCGTGTACACCGCGACGTCTGGCCCCAGACAAGTTAAAGGTTGCCAAAGATGAATTTGAGGCGATGCTGAAGGATGGAACAGCTAGACCTTCGAACTCGCCATGGTCTTCTCCTTTACATTTGGCTCCTAAGAAGAACGGATGGCGTCCATGCGGTGATTACCGTATGTTGAATGCCAGAACGGTGCCGGATAAATATCCTATTCGGCATGTACATGACTTCGCGCATAATCTTGCAGGGTGTTCGGTCTTCTCAACTATAGACCTGACAAAGGCCTATAACCAAATTCCAGTAAGTCCAGAGGATATCCCGAAGACCGCAATAACAACCCCGTTTGGTCTTTACGAATTCCCATATATGACGTTTGGGCTTCGTAACGCGGGACAGACTTTTCAACGATTCGTTGATGAAATGGTAAGAGGCTTGGATTTCTGTTATGCTTTCTTGGACGATTTTCTGGTCTTCTCAAAAGACCAGTCTACTCATAGAGACCACCTACGTCAACCCTTCACCAGACTGCAGAAATACGGTATGGTAATCAACCCTGGTATATGCGTCTTCGGTGCAAGCGAGGTAACTTTCTTGGGCTACCGTATCTCTGCGGAAGGAACCAGGCCATTACCTGATAAAGTGGAAGCCATTAGCCAGTACCCTGCGCCAAAAACCGTTCGTGAGCTTCGAAGATTTTTGGGTATATGTAACTTTTACAGACGGTTCATACCTGAAGCAGCTCAACACCAAGCTCCCTTGAACGCTCTGCTGACCGGCTCTGTAAAAGGCTCGCACCCGGTACACTTCACGTCTAAAGAGTTAGAAGCATTCAACGTCTGTAAGACTAGTCTGTGTAACGCTGCATTGCTTGCGCATCCGGACTGCGACGCTAAACTGGCGCTCGTTACTGACGCCTCAGATACGGCAGTAGGTGCAGTCTTACAACAATGTAAGGAAGGTGAGCCCTGGCAGCCATTAGCATTTTTTTCTCGAGCATTGAGCCCAGCACAGAGAAAGTATTCACCGTATGTCAGGGAACTTCTTGCGATCTACGAAGCTATAAAATATTTCCGACATATGGTCGAAGCTAGGAGCTTTGTTGTTTACACAGACCACAAACCCATCTGTTTCGCATTCCGCTCACGTAAAGAAAATTGCTCACCAAGACAGTTCAGACATCTGGATTACATCTCGCAGTTTACAACGGACATTAGGCACATTTCTGGTAAGGACAATATAGTTGCTGACAGCCTCTCACGTATAGAGGAAATAACTCAGCCCGTGGACTTAGAAAAGTTAGCGCAGTCTCAGGTAAACGACCCTGAACTTAAGCAACTCCTAACTGGGGACATTCATTACGCCTCACTAGAGTTAAATTGCCGGGATCGACGTCTGAACTGTACTGCGATGAGAGTAGCAAGATCGCTCGTCCATATGTCACAAAGGAATTTCGCCATCAAGTATTCCAGAGTCTTCATTCACTGAGTCACCCTGGTGCCAACGCGTCAACTAAATTAGTTGCTGAAAGATACGTGTGGCCAGGTATGAAGAAAGACTGTAGAGAATGGAGTCGCTCATGCACGGCATGCCAGAAATCTAAGGTCACTCGCCATGTTTCAGCACCATAAGGAACATTTAAATTACCCAAGGCTCGATTCAATTTCATTCACATCGATCTCATAGGCCCGCTACCATTATGTCAGGGATATCGTTATTGCCTCACTGCCATCGACTGGTTCTCACGTTGGCCTGAGGTGATACCATTACAGGATATAACAGCCGAGACTGTAGCTAAGGCATTAGTGACCGGCTGGATTGCCCGATTTGGATGTCCCACCAACATCGTGACTGACCGTGGTCAACAGTTTCAGTCAGCACTTTTCAGGCATTTGGCTGAAATTATAGGGTTCCAGCACAGACGCACGACTGCTTACCACCCAGCTTGCAACGGCCTTGTGGAAAGATTTCACCGACAACTGAAAGCCGCCATTACCTGTCACGCCAACGATAATTGGGTTGAATCGTTACCTCTGGTGCTTCTAGGCATTAGGAGCGCATTTAAGGAAGATCTAGGTGCTACATCTGCAGAGATGCTATACGGTGAACCACTTAGACTACCAGGTGAGTTATTTCAACCAAAGGCTGACGACACCATAGATAGGTCAGATTACGTGAACCGCTTAAGGATCTTCGCTAGACGCTTACAGCCATCTACGACATCCCGACACGGTAATAAGTCGACATTTATATTTAAGGACTTAGCCACGTCTAAGTATGTCTATCTTAGGGATGTAACCGGCGGATCACTTAAGGCAGCTTATACTGGCCCACATATGGTCCTGCAGCGAGGAGATAAAGTTTTCCAACTCCTCGTCAATGGTAAGACAGTTACGGTGTCCATAGACAGGCTAAAGCCAGCTTACACTCTCAACGACACTAACACTAACTTACAATCTCAAACACAAGTTCAGACACATACATCGACACCTCACATAACAACATCCACCACGAATTTACCTTCAGCCAATGGAAATAGCATCAAGACGACTCGGTCAGGTCGTAAAGTACATTTCCCGGACTACTATCGCCCGTAGTGACGGTCTCAAGGGGGGGCTGATGTGGCGTATTTATGTTATGTTTATATAATTATATAATTTAGTAACGTAATGTCTATATGTGTCGGACATACAAACACTAATTGTTATTAGTGAATCGGCTCGCCGCGAGGCCCATCCGTGAAGCGTTGTCCTGCTCCCGCGCACTCGGCGCGGCCAATGTCCACACGCATTCCACGGCGCTTCCTCGCGGCCAGTCGGTTCTTAGCTACGGACGCGAATCACGTGTTATGTTTTGCTTACGCACCGCGCTTTCTATAAGCTAATAACACAGGTCTGCAATGGTTTTCCTCTCTGAGATCTGATTAACGTTTTCTATAGTTTCTAATGTGCTGATTACGAGAAAAATAATAAAAAAATTCTATCACGTCAGGATTCTTTGATATTGAATATTTAAGATTTTAACTAAAAATGTCTGAGCGCATACATTTTAAAATCTATAAAACGTCACTTAATTACTTCAGCTTAATTTTTATTGCATTTAATTAGTTTAAGACGACATAGAAATGAATGCAAATCAGTAATTTGTTAATTACTACATAATAAGTGTAAGTAATTCGCATTAACCATTTCGAAAACGGGTCATTTTGGCTTCATTTAGTAATGAGCTCATTAATACACGATGTTTAGGTGATATTGCCTAATTGTTGTTAATGTTGTTCAAAAAGGGTATAATGAAGAAAACAAAAGGTTTTTTTTGTATAAGTACCTACTCTGAATTAGAAAACTAACAGTCGAAGTGCGCATCTTGCAACCTAAACTTTAAAATGTCGTCGCGAAGTTGTTTAAACTCTTCGAATTGTTTTTGTTATATTTGCGGGAAATTCATGGTGATAAAACAACGAAACAACATTACAGACTATGTGAAAAATATTTACAAAAGTTATTTTGGACATTCTATAAGTAACCAAGACAAAACTTGGACACCTCAAAAAGTTTGTTCGACTTGTTTACTTGAACTTCGCAAGTGGTCAAAAGGACAGAAAAATAGCTTCAAAATCGTTTCGCCCATGCTATGGAGAGAGCCTAACAACCATGTTGAAGATTGCTACTTTTGTTGTTAATAACGAATTTTGGTGTAATGGGTTGTAATATGAGCGTTAAACTTCATTTTCTGAATTCGCACATTGATTACTTCCCAGAAAATCTAGGAGCCGTTAGCGAAGAACAAGGTGAAAGATTTCACCAAGATTTAAAAGAGCTTGAAGTCCGGTATCAAGGAAGATGGAATGTCAGCATGATGGCGGACTATTGTTGGTTGTTGAAGCGTGATGATCCAAACCGGAAATATAAGCGAAAATCGCACAACAGAAGCTTCCAGGAAAAAAGGACCAGGTTCCACAAATAAAATTTAAGTGTATTTTAACCCAGCAATAAGTTGTTATTACGTGTTAATAGTTTTTTAAGTTAAAAATTAAGTACTTTTTTAAATATATAATTTTTTAAGTGAAAACTTGTCTTTTTTCTCAATTTTCTATCTGTAGCTTTTTTGAAAAATCAGGAGGTGATGGAGAAAAACTAAGTACATATTCGTAATCAGCGCATCAAAATACTCCAGAATCAGCTATCAAATTCCAGAGAGGAAGTTATGACCTTCATTTTGCAGGCCTGTGTAATTAATGTTAAATATAAGTTTCTGCTTCCATCACTGTCTCCTACCATCTCTTAATTCTCGCTTTCTTACTCCTTCTGTCAACCTATGAACTATCAACTGTGCTTGTGAACTTTCCGCTACCTTCGCTAGTGAATAAAAACTGCCGTAATTACCGTGAACTTTGTGTGTTTCCTTCAACCACATCAACGAGGCGGCAGTAAGTACCAGCCTGCTTAACCCACTTGCTACATTATTACCTATTTTCGAAATGATATTTTTTCCTGGAGAATGTTCTAAGTACTCATGTGCTTCCTTTGTGACTACTCCGAAGTCCGAACGCTTTTACTGCATATTCAGAAGGATAGGTCAATTTCATTTTCTTAGTAGTTTTTGTATGGTTTAAACCTCGGACCAATTATAACACAGGTTTGATTGAACCATGAGTTAAAAGTTTTAACTTTTAAACCATGGTTCAAAAGTTAAAACTTCTTTTAACTTAAAACTGAACTGAACAAATTGAAGTACCTATTGATTTGATAGCTTTGATAGAGTTTCGCTTTATAAGACTTTGTTAAATGTTAACATTGTGTTTTGACATTAGTTTTTGTTTTGGTTTGAGGTTATGTAGTTGTTCTATTTTAATGATTTTTATCGTGAATTAGGAAGAAAACGTAGTTTGAAATATCATGATTGTGATGCCTCCCTGAACAAGGTCGGTTTCATATGATAGAAGAGGGAGCTGCCCTACCTGATGAAATGCTACACATGATCTTCCAGTATGTGCCGACACCAGAATTAGTGGCTGTGTGAGTGCGTGTAAACCGGCGCTGGCAGCAGATTGCAGAGCGACGCACACTTGATCTGCGGGCTGATGGCGATGACGTCTACACCGCGGCATTCGCGCAGTGCTGCTCACCACCTTCCCTGTCGACCTCATCGCATTGCTCGACGACATCACGACCAAGACGATGTACCTGCGCGAGTTCACGACCCACGCACCCGGGCCCTTGCACTATAAGCACTTAGAAGCCCTGCAGCTCCTACCGCACCTTAAGCATTTGGATGTCTTCACTATGCCGCGCATACTGGATGAGCGATTCGCTCCAGTGAGCAAGCGGCTCCACACCCTCGTACCTTACCGTACTCGGCACCACTCGTACTCAGCAGCGGTTGGTTCTGCGATGAGCATGTAAGATTAGCCATCTTAAGGCGCGCTCCCGAGTTGCGCGTTATCGAGCTGTGGCACTGCAAGCTGACTAAAGCTAGCGTGTAGGCACTGGCGGCTGAGCGGCCAAAACTTGAGCGAATGGATTTGGACCTGACGCTGTCGACGCGTCGCTTGCGGCGGCTGGCGCGGCACCCAAGTCTGTGCCAGGTGCGATGCATACCAGCGTGCGTGGGCCGCGACCCTGAGCAGTACATAAAAGACCATCCGCAGTGTTACGCCGCGTTCACATTAGGTCGGACCGACAGTTTTACCGTAGTCGGCTTAACAGGTCAACTGTTCACATTTCAAACTGCCGATCCGACCAAATATGTGAACACTATAGCTGTCGTTACTGTCGATTTACCGCTGTCCGACACGTCATAAAGTAGTTTTGAGTTGGCTTTTGCGTACAATGGACGACGACGACGTTATATGTAATGGGTGATGTCCTTTGTTATTGTTTACTGACAGTTTAGCGGGGAACGCGCGGGTGGATGGGTGTCGGCCGGATGGTTTCGCCACTCTGATCCGACAAGTGTGAACGGCGCCACACAAAGCAATATGCCAATATTACGTCGGACCCGATCAAAATCGTGGCTGGACATCCGATAAATGTGTCGTCGCCGACAGTTTTATCGGATCGCCATAATGTGAACAGCGCTATTGAAATACATGTACTAATTTGCATCCAATACCTTTGTCGTTCCTGTACAACTGTCAGTCCGACCTAATCTGAGCGCGGCGTTAGGTTGACGGGCTACAGATAATGTGCACGTACGCATCACATCCGCGTAAGTACTTCCGCGCCGGCGGGGATGGTTTTCGTTCGTCGCTGTTCTACTTATAACACTTAACACTTATAATATAATTGGTTTAGGTAGTAAACTGGTACATAAACGAAGCCAATATTTTAAAAATGGCAGCGAGACGACAGCTCCATTTAGCCACGCTACTATTTGAAACTGTTAATACATATAAGCCGTTGTACCTATTTGATAAGTTGAGTTGGAGGCAGGACCATTATTCTTATTCCACCCGCTCCACTGCAAACCCGCTCACAATGCCAAAATATAAGACAACAGCATTTCGGGGCTGTTTCAAATACTCGGCCACTCGTTGTTGGAACGATCTCCCACCTCCATTGAGATCCCTACAAACAAAAGTATGTTTTAAATCACACATGAAAAGATACCTATTACAAAAACAAAAACAAGCACAATAATATACATAAAACATAGGTTTCACTTACATAATGTTTGTGATCTACGGGCGAGGTAGGTATATCGGCTTCCAAGCGAGTCGAGGCGGCATTCACCATTGCATGTCTATTATGTATGTTTTTTTCCAACTAAATAGTCAATCTTCGTCTATCCTTGTTTCCGTATTCCATATGAATTTTGAGACCGCATAATTTGTTCGCTGTTAGTCGTATAAATAGAAAATGTGCTTTATGTTGATCGTAATTACAATGTGATAATATTCCCCGTATTGTTATGTAAACAAATGATTACGCAACCGAGCGCCTCGCGAGACCAAGCGCAGCGGTCGTATGCGCCGCACGCCGGCCGCCAAGGCTTGTGGAGTGCAAGGTGTTAGTACCTAGTTGTTGGATAGTGGGGAACGCTGCGCTGGAACGACGCGACGCGCGACGTGCTAATCATGCGATAAACTAGGCTGCGTAGGTATATATAGCGTGCACAATTTAATGAAATTATAATATGATATTATAGAATTATAATTAGGCTGACTTACGTCCGTGCGACATCTAAAGGTCCGCACTGAAAATCAGCGCTCTATTGTGGATCCCCTATGGACCACAATATAGCAACAATGCTGAGTGCGTACCAATCTGTCCACAGATTGCACGTTTCTAATAATTAATGTTAAGTTATATTGTAAGTATGTATTTCCTTTTTGAACTGTATCTGTGGCAAATAAACGGTTTTTCTTTCTTTCTTTCTTCTTCTTTCTATCCATGGATTGAACACGTTAGTAATATATTCATAAAAAGTTCTATCCCACATCCAGCCTGAATCTGACCTGCCTATGCAGGCTGGATGTGAATCACCAATCTTTTGGTACGCTATTAGCCATTACGGCAGGTAAACGCTCATAAGGGTATACTATCATTGGTCGAGCTAAAACTTTAGCAGCATTACAGTAACCAACACAGTTAAATTTTCTTACTCATCTCCTGATGCTGTATAGACATTTTTTCGCCTTTGCGCACTATGACTCGTCTAGCTTTTGGTTATAAGTAGAATGCGCTTTCATCAGTATTAAAAATTCTTTCAGGGTCATTTATTACTTCAAGCAAGTCTTTATTTTCAAGGTAACCTTTAATTACTTCAAACCAACGGAGTATGTCATCTTCTGTGACTTCATCTCTCGCTTTAATTAAATTTTTAGAGAGATCTAGATGCCTTTTTAAAAACGAAGAGTACCACTTTTTTCCTGGCCGATTTTTTGTGAACGGATAGGAATCTAAATTTTTCTCAGATATTTTTTTTTGGACACTATCAAACAATTGTTCTTTGGTCACAAGGAAGTGTTTTCCAGCCATAAAGGCTATCCATCTCACGAGTATCCTTTCTTCCTCATATGTAAGTACAGTAGCTGGACCTGGATTACAATCAATAGGACTTTGCCCGGTGATTTTATTATAAAATATAATAATTATGTAGTTATCCTTGGGACTCCGTATCTTGTAGTGGCAACAGATATTTTCTCTCCTTTTCTTACTTCTTCGATAGCCTTGGCCATTTGTTCTTTTGTGTAGTCTTTTCTTTGTGCCATTACTAGGTTGAAAATAAATTTGTTTGTATTAGAAATACGTTGAACCTATTATAAATACCTAGAGGACAGAATGTCTATTATTGGATAGACTAATAATTTATTGCAGATTTCTAGAGGAACATGAAGATATACTAGAACAAACGTATAATACATGAAAAATAATAAAAATAAGGAAGTTCACTTTATGAATAATATCCAGTTAAGGACACCTTATTAATTTTAGGGTTAGAATGACAATGACATTTTGGGTTATATTATAAAAGTAATGTATTACTATCGATATATCACTAAATAATATTAATTTCAACAACGACGATACACCTGACACAAAATGAGATGTTAATAAGTGTACTTACTTGCATCGCGATTCTTGTAATAAATTACGTTTATCGACACCAAATGACACCACGTAACTAACAACCGTTATAGCAGCAATCAAAATGGGTGTCGGCTGTCATATCATAAAGAGTTGGTATGACAGCTAAAATATTGGGAAACGGATCGGAGATGACATTTGAAAAAAATATTGCTCGTTCGCTTAATTTTGAAGGTAAATTCAAAAATGTCCATGGCTGGTCCGCGTCCAACATAGGCGCCATTGCCTTAGTATTCCTATTTCACAATTATAAAGTCTGATGTATATTACCGATTTTCTTCCTGGTTCGACTAATGAAGTAATGACAGCTAGAGAGGTGACGGAGACAAGGTTTCAATGCATTGTGACAATCCTAGTCTAAAATAATATCTGAATGTTGAATATGTAATCTGATCGATTTATTCATCTGTAACACAAAATAAAATTATTTCCCAACGCATTTGTTGTGTTATTTGTTGCTTAATGTGAATCTATTGAACGGGGCGATATCTGATCGTGTATTGCGTCTTGCGCATGCTGCTACAGAGATGGTACTTTATAGTAACGTGTTGGTTTAGCAACCGTTATCGCTATTGTGATGCATCCCTGCGCGTTAGGGTTGTCAGATCGAAAACCAAAAATGTTTATTTTAATAGTTAATTAATTATTGTGGTCTAGTGAAGTGTGATTGGGCATGCTCAGTTAGTATGGTAATTACGAAATTCTTTACAATACATAGTTATTATGTCCTTTACCCAAAAAATCCATTCGTAGCCGAAATACAATCAGTTTTTAGCGTTAAGGTTTGTAAAATAAGGTTTAAAGTGGCGTGACGCTCGATGGCTCGTATCCGAGCCGCTGGTAAAAGAGGTACACAATGTAGCAGCTCGTATACGAGCCGCTGCGCTGGCATGCGTGTCGTGGTTGATGAGCTTTAATTTTTGGCTATTTTCTATGGTGATACATAATTATACAAAAACCTTCGTACTGCATTTTACCTATTGGTATTTTTTATTTGTTGATATTCTGGACATCACATAAAAATTTGAGAGAGTAACTTTTACCTGGCAACCCTGAATCGTGTACGCACACATTCAAAGAAAGAGAGGCTCAGACACAGTACCTACACACACATATAAAATGTATTTATTATTCCATTACAATATAATTTACATAATTGTTCGTGCGGTGCGTGGTTCAATAAGCCATTAAAGGTAAGATGCTGGAGTTATCTTGGCCAACGGCTATTTATAACGGCTATAACGTTATTTGCGTTTTGAAACTCATGGCTACTAATAATAAGTATGCCTGATCTGTATTGCTGTCATTATAAATTCAATGGGTTAAGCTATACTTTATATAATTAAACTATAAAAAAAGAAGTTGTAAGTAGCGGTTGTGAAGTAGCGGTCGGTAGCATATCTAATAGTTAGCCACAATATATAATTAGAAAATATCCTATTGATTTATAGATGTGAATTCATTTTTAATGCATAAATTAAGTTGAGTTCGAAGGGCTCACAATAATACCTACTCTATATTATCGTGCAGTTTAATTGGTTTGTACACATAATTAAAACGAGATGGGTGTAAAAACCCAGGATTCAACCTCTTCGTCTTAAATGTAAAAGTAATGAAAAGAAATGACCCCTATATATCTCGTGGGACTTTTGATCCACAGAGCCCATACCTATTCAAACTCGACCAAGGTATGACCCCAAGGTGTCTGCACACCAAGTTACAAGTCAATCGGTCCAGTGGTTCTGGAGTTATGCCTGTCAATAACATCAATTTGTCACTTACAACAGACCGTCACAGTGTTTTCATTAACCTCTTAGAAGAAGACTCGGAGGTTAATAAACACCGATCTAGTGCGGATAGACCCGCTTACCGAGAGTGGCGTACTCTAGAGAAGACTGCATAGAAAGTTCATATTCCTGAAGATGTGGACAGAAATGTAATAAGTCTCGTTTCGTCGTCTTTAGTTTTAAGATCTCGGTATGCAATTTAAGAGTAGTAGAGTCTTGCTAATTTCAGTATGAAGCCGGCTCGACCGGGGCAGGACTACCCTCTCACATAATATCGACGTGAAATACCAGTATTCCTACTGTTGTGGTTCGTTCAGTGAGTGAGAGTGCCGGAGTCCCAATCACCCCCTTTCCCCCATCCCGCTCCTTCTCCTTCCCACTTCCTTTCCTAAAGGGTCGGCAAAGCGCAAGTGATGCCTCTGGTGTTGCAGGCGTCCATAGGCTACGGTGACCACTTACCATCAGATGGGCCGTATGCTTGTTTTCCAACGTAGTTGTATAAAAAAAAAATGCAGTAGGAGCTAGCCTTTCGCCATTGCCGTCAACCGGACACATTGTCAGAATCCGTAATGCTACTGAAAATGTTGACAGAAAAACTCAATAACACTTTATGGCCCGGGCATCGAACTCGATCTCATGGACAGTAGCGACATTCACTACTTCTGTGCTGGACAACATTTATATGGAAATATATGTATGGTTTTTAAGAGGATACACTGAAAAAATGCACTAACTTTCATCGAATAGTATAGGACTATGAGAAGACCAATTAATCTAGAATTTTGATATAGGTAGGTAAATTGATGTCTTTAACTAGAATTTCCTAGCTCAAAAACACGATTTGTGATTTTGGCTCGATCACAATTATTTTCGGAAACACCTCGGAACAATAAATATTTTTGAAATTACAAGGAAGCTACACTATCATTATGCTTAGGAATTACTCAAATATATTCGTAACACCAATATTAGTAATTTGCTAGCTCATTATTTCCATAACTAAAACCAATCATATTTAAATAATATTTTAAGATTTTAACATTATATTTTCTAAGCGCTCTCGATCATTGCGGGCGCATCGCAATTCTAGACTTTATGACCGCTCTTTAACGATTGATACACAACGAGTGTCAATGAGTACGGGCGTCGAGTTTTGCGGTGTCCCCTTAAAGACATCTCCCGTACTAGGAATACTTCCAGTATCATGGTGGGCTTTATAAATATTCAATCAACGGTCACAAAGTACACCCAGTTTCGGGACATCTATTTATAAATCACATAAATTGTTGTCTCATCCGTGCCGTCAAGTATTGATGTAAATTGACTACCTATCTTGACGCTTCGAATAGTATGTAAAAAAACGAAAAATATCACCTTAATGAAAACGCGGGCGAATTGCAACTATCTCGGATAAAGATGCTAAAAAACTAAATAGGTAAACTGAAATTAATATTATAGGCTAGTGGGTGACCGTTACTGTCACACAGAGGCCTCAAGTTCGATCCAAGGGTATGTACCTCAGTCTTTTCGAAGCTATTATAAGTGTAATAAAAAGTTGATGATCGCTTGCTTTATGGTGAAGGTAAACATGTAGATGTCCTACATATTTCAGAGTTCTCCATAATGTTCTCGAAAATGATGTAAAGTCTACCAACCAGCGCAGCAGCGTGCTGGACTATGGCGTAACGCTTCTCAGTGTGAAAAGAGGCCCGAGCCCTGCAGTGGGACGGTATACCTATATTCAGGGCCAATATGATTATTATTAATGTTCTCGAAAATGATGTAAAGTCTACCAACCAGCGCAGCAGCGTGCTGGACTATGGCGTAACGCTTCTCAGTGTGAAAAGAGGCCCGAGCCCTGCAGTGGGACGGTATACCTATATTCAGGGCCAATATGATTATTATTTATGAATATTATAACTTGCGGGCAAATGCTTGTACCGACAATTAAAAATGTAAGGTACCCAAATTATACAATATGATAATTAACCTCTGATTTCTTAAACTAATTAAATATCGAAATATTTGCAATGTTGTTTCTTTAATTGTAGGTGGGTGCAAGCAGCTGCGCATGCGACACAATTCACAAACTATTGCAGTTTCTAACGTAGGTATCTTCTTACTTATCCTAACTAATATTATAAATGCGAATGTGAGTTTGTTTGCTACGCTTTCACGCCTTAACTACTCAACCGATCATCATTAAAATTTGCATAGGTACACGTTGTCAGGGTTGCAGAAAATGACATAGGGTACCTTTCATCCAGTAAAAGTAGGTACTATTACCAATATACCCTAACATACCTTTTTTATTTTTATCGGCGGCAGTGCTTCTGATACCCTCTTGCCACAAGGGGAGGCGAGAGGGTTATGTCGGGCACTCCCGAGACTTCGGGCCTATTGACTAAAACCACCAAGGTGTGCCAGCTCACTGCTTTGTACGGTGGGTGGGCCGCTGGAACTGAAACTACATCAGCGACAACCTAACATAATCTACAAATATGCGAGTGAAGCCGCGAGCAAAATCAAGTAGGTACTAAATATTTACAGTCATGTTATTGACTTGTTTTCATATAAGAAACCCTTCTCACTATAGATAAACAGTTCAAGATTGTCTGAAAATAATAATAATATTCTACCACATAGACACAACACCATCTAGCCCAAACTAAGCAGAGCTTGTACTATGGGTACTAGACAATGGATAAACATACATACATACTTTTTTTGTAGATACATGCATATTATACATAAAAACACTCAGACCAACACAAACATCTATGTTCATGCACACAAATGTTTGACTTGTGCGGGAATCGAACCCGCGACCTCAGGCGTGGCAGTCGGTTATAATGCGTCCTACGCAAAAAATAACGAAACCCCTTCCGCCCCTTGTTTATAAAGAAGTGTTTATGATCAAGGATTAAAGTTTTCACTTCTATCGGCAGTCCCCAAAGACAGCCCCATTTTTTTTTAATGACGGCTTCTTCCCTATAAGTAATTCCTGTTCTGCGGGGGACTTAACAGACATTCAAACACGGACACAAAACACCCAGACTCAATACAACTATTTGTGGATCACACAAATGTTGTCCCGTGTGGGAATCGAACCCACAACATTCGGTATAATGACAGTGGGGAGGTAACTACTTAAACAACTTTTAGATAGAATATCAAAATGTAATTCCTACTGTCATGTACTATGTGCACTATTGTCTTTGGTATGGTCTGTACTTGTGGAAATAAAAAAATTATCGTTCGTACCGTCATCGTGCGTTTCATTATAACAACACCAATCCTGATTCCTGGGTCCTTTAAGCGGGGCGTGAAAAAGCACCTTCTCAGGCCGTCAAAGTAGAGACCTCAACATCGCCTCGGCTACTATGAGGGCGGTGTGGAGGCCACTGCTCTTAGACCACACGACTGCTTACCATCAGGTGGAGTGTGGCCATTTTGACGAGCACGATAAAAAAGAAAAAAAAAACCGATATTGACATGGATATTGTGTCATGGATGATTAAAAAATGTAAACTTAACACTTAGTAGTCACGCCAGGATATTTCATCGGTCTTGCGTCGAACTAAAGTGCCCAGACCGAATCTTCCCAAAGATGAATAATAATTCGTCGCACTGAAGAACTTGCGGTCTAGGCCAGATATTACAGTACTCCGTGCTGATAAAGGAAACGCTACGGTCATAATGGATACGTCAGATTATAAACATAAAATTAAAAATTTACTTTCGGATGAAACAACATACAAACAGGTTAAGACAGACCCTACAAACAAAATATTGAAGAAAACCAAAGACATCATACATAAATACTCCGAAAAACTAGATCTAGACGTTAAACAATTAATACCAGCTTGCGTAAAACCTCCAAAGCTGTATGGGTTACCAAAAATACACAAGGAAAACGCTCCCCTACGTCCTATTGTGAGCCAGATTGACACACCAACTTACAGACTGACTCAGCACGTAGCGAAGATACTCTCACCACTCAGAGGCAACTCGAGAGCACATGTGAAGGATTCATACCATTTTGTGAGTGAGAGTAAACACCTATGTCTCACAAACAATGAAACTATGGTTAATTTTGATGTACAGTCATTATTTACAGGCATACCAGTACATGACTGTATTGAAATAACTAAAAGGAAGCTAATAGAGTACAATATGCATGAGGAATATGCAGAACTACTTAAGCATTGCTTATCAACTGGCTATCTGTTGTGGGACAATAAATTCTACATACAAGTCGATGGTGTGGCAATGGGCGCCCCAGTATCGCCTGTTGTTGCCGACATATATATGGAAGACTTTGAGGCTCGAGCTTTGCAGACTGCCCCCATCACACCCAGGATTTATAAGAGGTTTGTAGATCATAATTTTACAATATTACCAACAGATAGTGTAAGTGTATTCCTAGAACATTTTAATTCCATTAATAACAACATACAATTTACTATGGAATTAGAGGCAAATAATTCATTAGCTTTCTTAGATGTCCTTGTCATCAGGAATTCTGATCATACTTTGAGCCACACTGTATATAGGAAAAAGACCCATACAAATAGGTACTTAAACGGTGAATCTCACCACCATCCTAAACAGTTAGCTACCGTGGGAATGTCTTTGTTTCAGAGAGCCCACGGGATCTGTGACAAGAAACACCTGGACGCCGAGCTTCAACATGTCAAGCAAGTACTGCAAGACAACAAGCTCCAACAGCCGCGCTGCTGTCACAGATCCCGAGAAAAGCCAGCCACAGTCGAGCGCCAGCCTGCTATACTACCTTATGTGAAGGGTGTCACTGACAAGATTGGCTACATCTTGAAGCGAGCTTCAATCAATACATACTTCAAGCCGCCAACGAAGATAAGTCAATTTTTACCATCCGTCAAGTGCCAACTACCTTTACAAGATGCAGGGGTCTATAAAATAGATTGTGACTACGGACTCTCATACATTGGTCAAACCAAGAGAAGCATAGGCACCCGCATAAAAGAACACATAGCTGATGTAAAACACCAACGCTCGTTGAAGTCTGCTGTGTGTGAACATGTGCAACAGGGGACCAACCACTACCTGAGATTTGACAAACCACAGATGCTCGCTAAAGAACACCGATTCCTACCAAGGATGCTTCGCGAGGCTATTGAAATCAAGAAACATCCTAATTTCAATAGAGAAGATGGTTGGAATGTACCACCAGCTTGGGATCCAGTAATTCAAATAGTCAAACCCAAGAAGAAGCAAACCACAGCTAGACTTCATGATACTTTGAGCTTATTCTGCGTAAATAGAAACACCCATGATTAAATTATGTTCGGGTACTTTGAAATAACTACACTGGAACATTGAGACAACTACCATCTTAGTCTCCCCGTGACCATGGCTGCTGAAAAGCAACCGAAACGTCGCGGAAAGTGTAAACATAAAGATAAATAGTATAATAGTATAAATAGTTTTAATAGTTTCAATAATTTAATTAGCTTAAAAATTAGTAATAAAGTGTCAAATAAACAACGCGATAAAATCTGTATATAGTAGTTTAATTTCAATGAATAACATTCGCGTAAACAGAAGACAATATCACTCAGTAGTTTTAAGTCTCAACTGTCTCAGTATGTATTTGGGCACTTTTCGCCATGAGTTACAGGCATAACTTGTATCGAGTGGTGGGTAACCAACTGCATGTAATCTTGATTACTTTTAACCAAATTAATTAAACTACTAAAGGAGTATTCGGTAGTATATTTGTATTTCACTAAATGACGTCATGTTATTTTCAAGTAAGTGACATGTAGTATCTCTTATTGAAAATAAATTCTTTAACCTCATTTTGACTGCACGGATATACCATCCATACTATCGATTGTATTGACGTAGGGTAGTCATAGGACTACCCTACGTCAATACAATCGATAGTTTTAAGTCAGATTGTATAAAGAGCGCAATCAACCAACGCCTAGAATTTCTCTACGCGCATGTGCAACTGTGTGCGTTGCTTGACGCCTGCGCAGATCGATACGGAAGAAAGCGTCGAAAGTTGCGCACGCGCCGCTCAGTCAATATACATAATAATATATAATAGCGTGACTATTAGGAAATATTCTTACACATGATTTCGATATTTATATAGAACGGAATTAGTAAGATGACAGGGACATTGCTGAGTACTGAAATCGTATATTTTATTGTTAGAGTTATTGAATCGTACTGGAAATGGTTGTCTTGTAAGTATAAGGTAGCGGTTTCAGATGGCTTGTAACAAATAAAATTAACACATTAAGGAATTCATAATAATTAGTAGACATATGTTATATCCGAAGGCTTTGCAGTCATTGCTCTAGGAAAGGACAGACAAGCTACACTTTAAAATAACTACCATTAAAATTTTAAATTACTTGTTTTTACAGGCTGGTAGTACTCAACCCGATCTTTATTTGAGGAGGGTAGATAAAGACTGGTTTAAATTTGAATTGGTCGGTCTTAGCTTCGATGCCCGACTGGGCAAAATGTTAGTCAGTGTACCTATAAAAAGAAATTCAATAGCAAGTCGACGTTTGGAACTTTGCCCCATGTGAGACCATAGCTAGCAAAATGTAGGTGTAATACACATGGACGCGCGCAGCAGGGTGCCAGAAGGTGTACCTACATGCACGCCCCTGTCGGGAAAGAAAATACATAGACATTTTATTTTATTTTTCAATGTGGTTGGTGTATACTCAGTTAAAAACCCGCGATTTGAATTTGACGTTACATTTATTTACATAATATACATAATTATCACAGCAGTCGTCGAGCAAGTTTTATAGTTTTACCAAAGACCCGAACTCATAACTATGGCGTCAAAACAATAATTTATGAAGAAGCAAGAATTTATAACAAATTACCTATAAGTACTTATAAAAAATTTAAACTCGCTTAATGCTTTTAAGAAGGCATTAAGTAAATATTTGCTGGAAAATCCTTGAAGGATTAGACGAGTATAGATGACGAACTTATAATCGGTATATCTTATGTTTAAAATTATTCTCAAGTAAGTGACATGTTTTAGGTCAGGTGGAAATAAAACTCGTAACGTTTTTCGTAGTTCACACAGGTTTTATTTTTTACTTTACACTTGTTGTTCTCACTGCTGGTCGACACCGACTGCGCTAAATTTCTACAGACTAGGTACTTCTATACCACGTCGCCATGACGAATGAAAATAAACGATAACCTCATAATGGCGGGGCATTAGTCAAATCAGTGACTTATTAAAGCAATAATAAATTGAAACTAATTAAATTAATCTACCAATAATTTATGTGTAAACAAAGTATAAATTACTGTAAAATATAGTGAATACATAAAATTAATTAACAAATAAATTATAACTTCTACTTTGTATAATTATAATTTAATACAGTACATATGTTAATTAAATAAAGGTATGGAATAAATTCTAAAAATGTGTGTAAATTCTAAAATGTGTGTGAGTATAAATCCTAACACATGTAAATGTTCTTATTGAGATTAAATATCTTTAAAGCTAATTATATATTTTATATCAGTTAGTAATATAATGTGTAGATGTAGTAATCTTGGCGGTGTCCACGGTAATACACACTCGCCAACTCTTTCGAAAATATATGCTTAAAACGTTTGTGACGCTAGAAATGTAAGTATGAAGCATTATTATTGTGCAGCGGTCCTTTACAGACAATAATTGGTAGGTTATGTAATTTCGTGGCATCATTGCAGTATTGCAACTAGGCTTGGCTACAATCCTCCTTTATGATTTTAGTTTATAACTTATAACTATAATTTCCTTTTACTACTGTAAAGCATATCTCTCAGAAACCATTCATTACTGGACGATAAAAGCGGCCCAAAGTTGCCAAACATCGGATTCCTAAAGATACGATAGCTGATAATAGATAGCTAGTTGTTGTAAACAACAATTATTTGTTTTTCTGAAAGCGCACGTACAATGTCTTGTTTGTTGGCAAGATGGCAAATGTCGCGACTTTATGCTAAAAGTTTTACTGTTAAGTAAATGTCAAATATGGTCGTATGACAGAAGGGTTACGTACAAAGAAACTTTGACCTCAATACTCAATTCTTTATTGCTTTTCACAGTGTAATACATTTGGTAATATTAACGCTATGTACCTATCAATTATGGACCCTCTCGAACAGTTACCTTCAACTGTATAATTATATACTTACTAGATGTTCCCGCGGTTTCACCCGCCTTTATCGTTACTGCGCCCTCCCCGTGGGTCATAGCGTGATGTTATATAGCCTATGCCCTATAGTCTTCCTCGATAAATAGGCTATCCAATACTAAAATAATTTTTCAAATCGAACCAGTAGTTTCTGAGATTAGCGCGTTTAAACAAACAAACAAACAAACTCTTCAGCTTTATAATATTAGTACAGATTAGGAGAAAGGAGGACCGTTTTCTGTGTCTTTATACAACGTGTAACAGATAGGCGTGGTTATATTTTATGACCGCGATGTATATCTGATAATTAATAACCTATTCTCTTATAAAAAAAAACAATTTTAAATTTTATCAAAATTTTCAATAGTTTAGTTATCTTTTATTAAAACATCGAAACAAACGCATTGTATCACTGTACAAATAGAGCCTGGTCATTTTCGGATATACAGTGATCAGCCGAGTCAGCTGTTTGTGTTTGTTTAAGTATCGACTATAATATGTGATGGTGATAAACCGATAAAAAGAAAATGCTGTATATGTATCTTAGTGAAAATAACGTACCTACTTATATGAATTTTTGTCGCGGTTTTTCATTGTACAAGTGCTATATTACATATGTGATACTTAAATATAACACCATTCTATTACACGCTGTGTATTTATATTTATGAATTTTAGATTTTATGCAAAATATTATATTATATTATATTTAGCCAGAGAAGTGTGTTAGGATCGTAGCAAATGGAAATCCGTAGACTCTGTCTACCCCTCTGGGAAACAGGCGTGAATCTATGTATGTATGTCTATGTACATATATTAATGTTAGAAAATATTTTGTTACTAGCTGACCTAGTGTTCGTTTCACACATTTTTTAAACATAATACATGTTGGGTGTCGCACACTTTTGTCAGACGGGGTCGCTTGTCACTCAAATTATAACGATGTGTGCGAATCGACACTTAAAAATTTTATTTAAAAAAGGTGTGCACAATTCATGCAAACAGATTTTTGAGTAGTAGAGCCTCGCTGATTTCTGCATGAATGGGCCGGCTCGACCGGGGACGTGAAATAGCAGTGTTCCTACTGTTGTGTTTCGTTTGGTGAGTGAGAGTTTCGGAGGCCTAATCACCCTTTTTCCCCCTTCCCGCTCCTTCTCCTTCCCACTTCCTTTCCTAAAGGGTCGGCAACGCGCAAGTGATGCCTCTGGTATTGCAGGCGTCCATAGGCTACGGTGACCACTTATTATCAGGTGTGCCGTATGCTTGTTTGCGACCTTAGTTGTATAAAACAAAGAAATAAAAAAAAACAGATTCCTGTGACACGACCGCTATGCCTACTAGGTTTTTACAAAATATTGTTAATGAGGTCATATTTTATAGTCGTAAAGTATCGATAATAAACAATATCGTGAACGTATAGTAATTTATATGTTTTTATAGACATTCGGAATTTTGGAAGTATTTCTTATTTATTACTTTTGACTATGACGTTACTTATTTGTAAACACAATTTATTATGTTTGCATTTAATAATGAAGGTTTATGAATACTGTAGTAAATAAGACATTGGCCTTGAGACCGCGGGCTAGGCTGGAAGGGAAGAACATCTTCTAGTAATTTGTAACCTAAAGTTGAAGTCTTCTTCTCCCTAGCCTTTATTATTCCCAAGTCACTTGGGGTCGGCTTTCTAGTCTAACAAGATTTGACTGGATATCAGTTTTTACACGGAGCGACTGCCATCTGACCTCCACAAACCAAAGTCTAATGGTACCCTAAGGCTAGACCAGTGTCAGCATATTAGAGTTAAACTTTACTACAGTTTTCCACTGTAACTGCTTCAAACTCTGTAGTATTTTCGCTCCCGTTCGCTTCGATGAATACTTGACCGTTTACGATTGTAAACTGATTCGGTGAGTTTTTTTTGTTGAGTGTTAGTTGTTGGCCTCAGATGGCCTTCACCGCTCCCAACCCGTTGACTCGGTGAGCGCTGGCCTTGCCCTTTTATACGCGGTTAAAGCGTTTCTGGAGTTTTCTCGAAACGCCATACCCGATATGTAAACAGTACGAAGATTCGAGAATATGCCAGCGATCTCTCTATTCTTCACGTATAGTTCTTTGTAGCTACTTAGTTCCGTAAGATGTCAATAGATGGCGCTGTAATAAATTATTAGATAGAACTGCCGAATCTTGCCCACAATGCCAAGAGATGGCACTGGGTGTAACAATAAGAAAGAGTGACGCTTTTATTTTTTAAAGTTTGTCTTTCTACAAACTTAAAAAAAGTCAGTCAGAAAATAGTCGGCCTCGATGGCGTAGTGGTTAGTATAACCGACTGCCACGCCTGAGGTCGCGGGTTCGATTCCCGCACAAGTCAAACATTTGTGTGCATGAACATGGGTGTTTGTCTTGGTCTGGGTGTTTCTATCTATAATATGTATGTATTTACAAAAAAAAAAAACAGTATATATGTATATTTATCCATTGTCTAGTACCCATAGTACAAGCTCTGCTTAGTTTGGGCTAGATGGTGTTGTGTGTACGTGGTAGAATATTATTATTATTATTATTATTATATTAACAGTGGCACATTATATGTACTAGCTAGTAGTAACTTGTGTCTATAATTACGTAAATAGATACTAATGTGGATTCTATGCTATCGATATTGATTTATCCTTACTAATATTATAATTGCGAATGTGGAGTTGTTTGTTACGCTATCACGCCTTAACTACTAGACTGATCATCAGGAAATATCGGATACACCATGTTAGGGGTCCAGGACAGGGTAGGTCCTATCGTCCAGAAAAAAGTAGCGTTACCAACTTAACCTTACCTATTTGGCGTGCGCGAAGCCGCGGGCAAAATCTAAACTATTCATATTATAATAATAAATGAATAATTTAAATTTTATAATTATTCGTAGTCAGACAACCTTGAGCTGAGTTGAGTACTGTTTCCAAGGGATAGAATTTATTGATAATATGTATATTAACGCGTAGTAAAATAATAATGCTTAGCTATGTCTGCTGTTTAATCGCGCTAATCTCTGGAACTACTTGTCCGCTTTGTAATATCATTGCCTTTGATAGCTTAATCTTTAAGACTGCGCCGAGCGTAAGACAGATAATGACAGAGCTCGTGCGGCGCATATTCAAATCGGCGCGCGGCCGCCATAGTAAAATTGTATGGAGGATTTGAAGTGCTTTTTTGATAAATACATATGTATCTTTATTGTCAACCAATAACTTAAATATTTGGGACGGACAAATTGTAATATAACTATTTATGTTTCGTTTAAGCTGTATAATAGGATAGATTTTTTCCTGTTATAATCTAAAAATCACGTAACACGAGCTTACGTTTTTGCATTTTTCGTGCAAATTTACGTAATTTTGTAGGCGAAAATATTAATTATTCTAAGTTTTTTACACGGAGTACCTAATTGTAAACACATTCATTGTTATGGTAAATGTATATTATTTACATTAAACAAAATTATATACTTTATTACAACACGCTACAAGCCATGGAAGCGGAGCAGTAGTATCTTAGGTATCATAAACATAAGAAAAATCGCAGGGGATAAGTTAAAGCATAAAATCTGTTGGTCAAATTACGACCAGTAGTGTACATTTATGTTTAGCACCTTATTATGGCTAAACAGATTATTTTAATTAATAATATTAATATGGCATAAATTAATATGGTTTCTATTATAATTAACCGTTAGGCTGACCAATGTATTGCTCATAATTTCATAACGGTTTATTAATAACGGTCCAAGCATTTTGTGTCGGTTCAGTATTTTCAGAGACTAGACACCGGCATACAAACAAACATATTTTAATCTATTTTAACATTAGTAAAGATAATACTTATTACTACGACTAGAATGTAGGACTTCTTAGGTGTCGCAGTGCAATGAAGCGACTGCTGTGCGTGAGTGAGGTCTCGGGTTTAATTGCCAGGTCGACAAGTGCTATTGGAATTTTTTTTTTGTTTATTTGGTTGAATGCGCTAATCTCAGGAACTACTGGTTCGAATTGAATAATTACGGGGGCGGCGCAGTAACTATAAACGCGGGTAAAACCGCGGGCACAGCTAGTATTTTAATATTTTGTTAACTTCGAGAATGGATAGCTCTAGATTTAGCAAAATATTATTAACAAAACGTAATCTTTGTAGTACGCCATTTCTATTTACTTGTGACATCTCTGTATAAAGTCTGGCGCAGCGGTATGTGAATGCAACTGCCGTGCTTGTCGGTCTTGAATCCCAGCTCGATCCACCAAATAGTGATTGGATCATTCTGTCACGAAATTCTCAATAACAGCCCGGAGTTAAAAAGTGATTGGATCATTCTGTCACGAAATTCTCAATAACAGCCCGGAGTTAAAAAGTGATTGGATCATTCTGTCACGAAATTCTCAATAACAGCCCGGAGTTAAAAAGTGATTGGATCATTCTGTCACGAAATTCTCAATAACAGCCCGGAGTTAAAAAGTGATTGGATCATTCTGTCACGAAATTCTCAATAACAGCCCGGAGTTAAAAAGTGATTGGATCATTCTGTCACGAAATTCTCAATAACAGCCTGGAGTTAAAAAGTGATTGGATCATTCTGTCACGAAATTCTCAATAACAGCCCGGAGTTAAAAAGCTGGTGGCGTGGCATCTGTTGGTGCTGCACTTGATCTCTCTCCGGTCGTGTCAGACGCCGTCCCATCGGATTCTAAGAGCTTCGGAGAATGCACTTATGTTTGTGCACACACTTGTGCACTATGCAGATGGCTAGTCTCTGTTAAGATTGGCCACCGTGACCGAAATTCGGAGAATTTTACGTACCGATATTATATATATACTAATATTATAAAGCTGAAGAGTTTGTTTGTTTGTTCGTTTGCTTGAACGCGCTAATCGCAGGAACTACTGGTCCGATTTGAAAATTTTTTTCAGTGTTAGATAGCCCATTTATCGAGGAAGGCTATAGGCTATATATCATCACGCTAGGATCAATAGGAGCTGAGCACCAATGAAGAATGTTTCAAAATCGGAGGGTATTTCTTCCTTTTGAGAGCTTCCGCTGCGTGCGCTGCGTAAACAGTTAAAGTTTCGCAAAAATCATGTATCACAGAATTGTTCCCCTTTAAAAGTTCTAAAAAAAAGTCCGCGACAGCATATGTCTATCTTTTAAGATTGGCTCACTATAACTATTTTTATGGTAACCAAATTTGTTCTAAAATAATGCATTATTTGCGAAGGTATTATTATAAACATGATATTAATCCTTATCCATATAAATACGTTATTCTTCACAAGTAAATACTTGTGAAGAATAACGTAATTTAAAACAAAATTGCCCTTTACATCATTCGATTTCAATGAATATCTTAGGAGATATCGCAGTTTTAAAATAACATTGCAGCAAAATAATTACCCATTACAGACATAGTACAAACGATGTTTCTCCTGGTTTATTCTGCGTGATTACTACTGGTTCGATTTGAAAAATTATTTTAGTGTTGGATAGCCTATTTATCGAGGAAGGCTATAGGTTATATAACATCACGCTACGACCCACGGAGGCGGCGCAGTAGCGATAAACGCGGGTGAAACCGCGGGAACATCTAGTTACTTATAAGGCTATTTAAAAGAATACAAACTATTCATTGACAACAAGTATCTAACAATTGGGTGTCCGTTCCTTGACATAATTGTGACAGGTGCCTCAGAGTATAAACAGATGCCTTTTTTGGTGCGCGCGTGACAAAAATTGTAGGTGAAGTGATGCGTCATTTGGTAGCTTGGCACCTACCCATACATTATTAGCTGGTGTGATTGTCGCTTTGTAAACAATAGGTCGCGTTCTCTCTAGGCAAATTGGTGAGCAGGTTGCGGCTAATTTGTTATCGTCGCTCGTAATGTAATATTTGGCTTATAGTACACGAGTCCAGAGCCGCCAGACCTGTCAATTTAGCGCATTGTTTTTTTAGATATATAATTAATCAACGTGTGCAAATGAGTTTAAAAGTAAAGCTTTTTTTTTAATATGTTCCTTTCTTCTTCCTGTTGATTACCTTTCGGATCAATTTGGCCACTTGGAAATAGGCTTAAAATTGTCATCCAAACAATATCAAATTAAGACTCATTACTGTAACATAGGCTTATATATATAACACTAGCTGTCCCGACAGACGTTGTCCTGTACACAAGAGAAAAAAAACATCAAAACCATTCTGGAATCCACTTGAACACACACAAACAGTTTCATCAAAATCGGTCCAGCCGTTTAGGAGGAGTTCAGTGGCATACACACGTACAGTAGATTTATATAAATATATAAAGATGAGAAATATTCATACTTTCTACTTAATTTATATTTGATGCTGTAAAACTGAACATTATATTAATTTTTTTTTGTTTAAATCTTAAACTTAATGCACATTAAGACGAGGCATGTTGGCACGTAAAATATTACTACATAATATAGAATACTAGCTTTCGCGCGCGGCTCCGCCCGCGTGGTACCTGCATCAATAAAAAGTAGCCTATGTCCTTCCCCAGGTTTCAAACTATATCTGTACCAAATTTCATCTAAATCGGTTGAGTGGTTTAACTGTGAAAAGGTAACAGACAGACAGATAGACAGACAGAGTTACTTTCGAATTTATAATATTAGTAAGGAAGTAAGGATTAATTAGTTCATCATATACGTAATACAAGCAGAATAAGTAATTCTACCAAATTCGTTTGATTGTGGATAGCCGCATCATGTGTACCTACAGAGCTTTCTTCAACTTGCAATACTCCGCATCAAACACGAGATATGTTTCAGCCAAAGACTTAAATCATAGATGCGCTTTACCACGTTTCAATGTGATTACCTTCTTGGATGTTGTCATTCGAAACGTAATATCAACTTGAGATCTGAATTATAAAAATAGTAGTATCACGCTCACTTATGTATATTGAAGATAGAACACTATCATTCTCTATTTAATGTGTGGACTCCTTCCTCTTGATGTGAACATTATTTGTGCACATGACGTTTGTGTTGTTTGACGCTCTTTGGTATCAATTTACGAGGGATGAAGGCATTTAATCAATTGCCTATCGAATTGGAAATAGACCTATATTGCACAAGTGCTAGAACAGTAGGTAGGCTCTTGGCCAAAACTTTCTTTGATTGTGGGTAGCGGAACTCAAACTGAAACTGTAATAATTATAATTAAACTGTGTTTGCTATTTGTTATTGATATTTTTCTTTTCTTTTGTACTTTTGTTAGATTATTCTTGTTTTTTTTTTGTTGTTTTAATATTCATATGTGGAGGCTTGTTATTAGCAACATGTGTACCCATTAAATGTATGTTTTTAAAATTATATTAGTTTGTAAGCCTTCCTAAGATTAAATAAATAAAAAAATAAAATAAAATAAAACATGAATTTTGCCTCATTGCGAGACATCCAGAGCCCAGATTAGCAAATGAGCTAAGCAAACAGTTAGCATATGAACGTACGGTAAGCTGCGTAGAATTAGCTTCATACAAACACATTCTTAATCAGTCATCACTCTGTCTACGTGTGTGTTTATCCTCCATTGATCGGACGCAGCGTTCAATGCCGTGACCCGATTTAATCCACACGTTCAAACAATTAATGAGCCCGTGAATTTAACAATTCACGATCTTTGTCTTAATTATGTTATCATTCGCTGACATTGAGCCGTGTTATATTATACTTATTATATTTTTAACTGACGTTAAAACAACGGTCACAGACTCGGAAGAACTGTTAGTTATTCGTTCAAATTTTGGTCCCGAAATAGGACGGAGAGAAACCAACCCTTTTCTAAGTTTGGACATGCCTTAGCATTTATGCTATAAGCCTTAACCTCTTTTGTGGTAAAAACCGTACTTGGGATGATTATTATCTAGGTATGTCGCAAGGGACTTTTACACAAGTAACACTCAGCCTCTGAAAATTTATAAATAAATAGGATCATTACAGTTTTAGTCGGCCAAAATTCTCCAAAATATGGAATAGAGGAACTCTGTTCTCGTCTTCGATCAAATATACCATTTATATTTGATCGAAGGTTCTCGTAGATTGACTACCCCAGCTGTGGCAATGAAAAAATGGAACTGTTACGAACTCCTTCCGACGAACAACGTTCTAAGAATGCTTTATATACATAATTAAGTAATAAATATTTATATCACAAGCATTACTGAAGCCATCTGTACTTAAAGCTGTAACGAGGGACTGTATGTACATTGCATATCTTTAAATAATTAAATAAGGCTTTGATTTAGAGGCGTTTGAACCAACAACAAAATATTTTGTAAAGTTCTGTCTGTTTCTTTGTTTGTTTGTTTCAGTAACACCCGAAAATAATCAATCTGACTTTGATTTCATTAAATTGATAGCCTTAAGCTTAACTTAATATCAAAACCAATTTTTTTATACTTACAGTCAATAAATCCAGAAAGTCAGTGCCCTATAATATCCTGACACTAGTCTAGCCTTAGGGTATCGTTAGCCTTCGAGTTGCGGAGGTCAGGTGGCAGCCGCTCCGTGTAAAAACTAATATCCAGTCAAATCCGGTTAGACCATAAAAGCCGACCCCACGTGACTTATTTTTTTTAATCTTTTTAATTTAGAGGCTTTTATTACAAAATAATATGTTAGCCCCATCGTGGCTACCACGTGACTTGGGAATAATAAAGGCTAGGGAGAAGAAGAAGAGAAGAGACAGTCAATAAATCCAGAGTGTATGTGTGCATTTTTAATTTATTCAAGTTATTAAAGCTGTGCCTTAACATTTTTTAAGATACTTAAGTATCTATTAGGCATAATTCCTGTCGTCGACTTCACAAACATTCGTATAACGGACATAAGTGTAACTTTGAGACCTTTTTTTTATGAGATAGGAGGCAAACGAGCAGACTGATAGTCTGATGGTAAGCGATTACCGCCGCCCTTGGACACCCGCAAGACCAGAGGAGGCACAAGTGCGTTGCCAGTCTTTTAAATTTGCCCCTCTCCCAGGAGGGGAGAAGGTTGGGCCTCCGGTATCCTCACTCACTCGACGAAACACAACGCAAGCGCTATTTCACGCCGGTTTTCTGTGAGGCCGTGGTATCACTCCGGTCGAGCCGGCCCATTCGTGCCGAAGCGTGGCTCTCCTACGGTGGAAAACCTTGACTTTGACACAAACAGACTCGACATACAATCAATTGTGGATTACACAAAGAACCCACTACACTTAACGCAGCGGCAGTACCAATACGACCACTTAAACCACTACACTATTCGTGCAGACACGTAAACGAAGTCACGACCAAAGGCTAGTTAAAGAATAAAACGTTTCCAGATTTATGCGGACGCCATCATGCATATCTAATACAGCAGACAGAATGTGTAACAAGACGCATTGTGAATTTGAAATTTTTGTCTGGTGAACTTTAAACGGTCGGGCGCGTTGCGTGTTGGGCGCAAGCCACACAGAAAAGGCGTATTTTGCTATCCCTTGCTTATTTCGAATCCTAACTAATATAATAATAATGTCAGCCCTGTATTAAACTGTCCCACTGCTGGGCACGGGCCTCTTCTCAGTGTGAGAAGGGTTAGGCCATAGTCCACCACGCTGGCCTAGTGCGGGTTGGTAGACTTCACATATCTTCGAGAACATTATGGAGAACTCTCAAACATGCAGGTTTCCTCACGATGTTTTCCTTTACCGTTAGAGCAAGCGATAATTAACTATTTAATACGCATATAACTTCGAGAAGTCAGAGATGCGCGCCTTGGGTTCGAACTCGAGACCACTGCGTGGCAGTCCAACGGTTTCCCACTAGGCTATCGCTGCTATATAATTGTTTTTAATTAAAATTTAACACTCACTATGGAACATTCTGTATATACGTAATATGAACACTGACTTCATCCAAAAGACAGCCAATGCGGTGACGTGAGCGATGTTTGGTTCAACATTCGTATTTTGAATCTACCCTCAATATATAAAAATCTAATATTACGCAGTGTATAACATTTTTGTTCATTGAATTATAAGTTTGTAAGGTATTTTACTAAGCATTATGTCGCAGTCGATGATGTGATGCACGGTAAAACTCGAACGAGTTTGTGTTTGCATCACAAAAAGAAAATTTAATCGTAACTTTTATTACTTATGTAGCGAATAAAAAAGAAAAAGAAAATGTGAATGTGAGTTTATTTGTTACGCTTTCACGCCTAAACTACTTGACCGATCATCATGAAATTTCGCATACACGTTGTCAGAGGTGCAGAAAAGGGCATAGAATAAATTTCATCCAGGAAAAAGTACTGCCCTCGCGAGGTAGAAAATTATTGACAAAATCTACTTAACGCAAGCAACGCCGCAGGCAAAATCTCAATCTGTCAATTTTCTTACACTCGGGAACTGTACTTTTTCTGGATGATAGGTATCCTATGCACTCTTTGGTACATGACAATACAACATGTTATGCAAAATTTCATGATCATTCAAGTGGTTAAAGCGTGAAAGCGTATCAAAGAAACACACAGACTGACATTCGCATTTATCTATACTAATTTTATAAAACTGAAGACTTTGTTTGTTTGTTTGAACGCGCTAATCTCAGGAACCACTAGTTCGATTTGAAAAATTCTTTTAATGTTGGATAGCCTATTTATCGAGGAAGGCTATAGACTATATAACATCACGCTACGACCCACGGGTGCGGCGCAGTAACGATAAACGCAGGTGAAACTGCGGGGACATCTAGTAATGTTATATTAGGATGATTAGTAATATTAGGATGCGAATGTGAGTTTTTTTGTTTTTGAACAGAAAAGGATACTGTTGCTAATCTAATCTATATGTACGCAAGCGAAGCTACGGGGAAAATCTACTTTATAATATTAGTTAGGATGAATTGAGAATGAACTGGCGAGACCGCGCCACGCATGCGCCTGACGCCATTTTTATGTTTTGCGCGATGGACGGGAGAACGATACAACCGGTCCACATTATTCCGCTTCCTCGCATACATACTTATAAACAACTTTTTATACTTGTAAAGGTTGCAATGATCAGGTTATTTGTTCAAGTATACTGTGTAAAATTTGTCTTGTGTGCATTTTGTGTGTGAAAGCCGTCAACGCACGCAACTGCAAACTTCTGCGGCGCACTTCAATGACGCGGTAGCCCCAACAACATTAGTCATTAAGCAAGCTTCGCGAAAACTCGGAGTTCTGAACAGGGTGAGGCGGTTCTTCGCGCCTGGGCAACTGTGCCTATTGTATAAGGCACAAGTGCGCCCATGCGTGGAGTACTGTTCTCATCTCTGGGATGGCTCCACGCAGTACTTGCTGGACGCTCTCGACCGGTTCCAGCGGCGGGTTGTCCGTATTATCGGAGATCCAGAGGTCACGAGTTCACTGGAACCTCTGCAACTCCGTAGGGACATTGCCTCATTGCCATGTTTCTACAGAATATACCACGGGGAGTGCTCTGAAGAGTTATTCCACCTTATTCCGCCCTCCCCTTTTCTATCCATAACAACGCGTGCTGGGCTCAGATGCCATCCTTACACGGTAGAGTCGATTAAAGCGCGTACCAACAAGTTTGGGTCCTCATACCTCTGCCGAACGACCAAGGCATGGAATTCTCTGCCAAGGCACGTGTTTCCTTCTTCCTTCAATCCTGGGTCCTTTAAGCGGGGCGTGAAAAAGCACCTTCTCAGGCCGTCAAAGTAGAGACCTCAACATCGCCTCGGCTGCTATGAGGGCGGTGTGGAGGCCACTGCTCTTAGACCACACGACTGCTTACCATCAGGTGGAGTGTGGTCATTTTGACGAGCAAAATAAAAAAATAAAAAAGTTAGGAGAAAAATATTACAGATAAAATGTATATACATATCGCACAACTCTACCTATCTCTTTGCAGACATACGTAAGCGTCAGTCTACATATGCACTTACGTAAACATGATTGCCAATTTATGTGATCGTCGACGCGCATCAAACAACTTGTCTCTTCAAGATGGCGAAGTTGTCATTTCCTGCGCAGTGCGTGCACGTAATGTTGGCAGCATTGGATGCACATCCGGCGCGGGGGACACGCCCTGACAACTGTGAGGCGATAGCCGTAAACCAGCGACTCGACACCTAGTAATCTACTACACGTAATATTACCGTAGTCATTTATTGCTAGCTGTTCCCCGCGGTTTCACTCACGTTTATGATCACTGCTCCGCTCCCGTGACACGTAGCATGATGACAAACTCTTCAGCTTTATTATATTTAAGTATATATGTATGTTTATCCATTGTCTTGTACCCATAGTACAAGCTCTGCTTAGTTTGGGCTAGATGGTGTTGTGTGTATGTGGTAGAATATTATATTATTATTATTATTTCTAAATGTTGTTCGCGGCTTCGCTCGCGTAAATGTAGGATATGTCTATTTTCTGTCTCTCCGAAAAAGTACTTTTTCTAGATGAAAGGTACCCTATGTCCTTTTCTGTACCCCTGACGACGTGTAAATTTCATGATGTTTGGTCAAGTAGTTAAAGCTTGAAAGAGCAATAAATAAACAAACCCATATTCGCAGTCATAGTTAGTTAGGAAGGTAAGATGTTTGTTATTATTTTAGAAAAGGCCCTTTCCTCCTATAGGAATTAATTCAGTGTCACGAACGGACGGAATGGACACTAAGAACAACCGGACTCAGTGCAACTATTTGCAGATCTCACATTTTTTATAACACTCAGCTCAGTAGTAATCGCGAGGCGACCATTAAAACCAACTACATCATTCGTGCCGTCTTAAAAGGTATAGATATTATAATACTACCATCTTCCTCTAGCCTTTATAATTCCCAAGTCACTTGGGGTGGGCTTTCTAGTCTAACCGGATTTGACTGAATACCAGTTTTTACACGGAGCGACGGCCATCTGACCTCCGCAACCCGAAGGCTGACTATACCCTACGGCTAGACCAGTGTCAGGATATTACAGGGCACTGACATCCCAATAACGACTGCCATAGATGTTCATGGCAGCCGGGACCGACGGCTTAACGTGCTGTCCGAGGCACGGAGCAGGCGATAATTGTCAATCAATACGCACATAATTTCGAAAAGTCATATAACTTCCGAAAGTCAGAGGTGCACGACGTGAGTTCGAACCCGAGACCCTCTGCATTGCAGTCTGTTGGTCTCCCCACTGAGCTATCGCTTAAAAGGTATACTTACTTATAATATTACCATACCACACTAATAAGGTACAAGCAACCCGACCCGGTTTCGCATCGCTTCGTAATTATCGCCAGGCAAATAACATATTTTGCCATGCACATGAAATATCTTCTAAACCATTTATTCAATTTATTTGATGTAAAGTGGTCTTGACTCTTGAGTTCGAGCCAGTCACGTACCTCTGACTTTTCGAAGTTATATGCTTATTAAATAGTTAATTATCACTCGCTTTAACGACGAAGGAAAACATCGTGAGGAAACCAGTATGTCTAAGATGTTTATGTTCTTGAAGATATGTGAAGTCTACAAATCTGCATTGGGCCAGCGTGGTGGACTATGCTGCCGTCTTCTAATTGATAAGACATTAAGCCATATGCGTTCCATGCCACTTAACGTACTTTTAGTGAGTGGACGGCAGTATGGCCTAAGCCTTCACTGTGAAAAGAAGCCCATACTTAGTAATGTTTCAGTTTATAAAGAGCAATTGTATTCGTAATATAAATTATGTCTTCCTGCATTTCCTCGCCATATAAGCCTACTATGCTAGTTTTCACATTTCTCCATGCGCATAGTATGCTTAAAATATGGATATGAAGATAGTATTCGCGCGTTAATATATAAAAAATATATTAAAATGATGTGTTGTTTTGCAATCGTCCAGATAGGTTAAAATAATTAACCATCAGCCGTGAAAGCTATAAGGGCTTGTATAGACGGATACTCTGCCGCGCCGCCATCGCGCCGCCACCGCACCGTAATCGCACCGCAACCGCGCCGACGGACGCCGACACATCAATCAGTCATTAATGTTAGTTGTTACCTATAGTAGTAGGTGTCCACTAACGTACTAAAGTTGAATAAATTCAGACCTGACGTATGACGAATATTCAAGTCTTTAAAACGAAAATCACGTTCAGCAAATAGTAAAATCTAAATAGATTTTGTTATTTTCTATTTATATACCGCTAGCTTTATTTCACGCCTTCGCACCCATAAAATATAGCCTATTTTACTCGGTGATCACTGATCGGTGATAGATATAATATATAAGAAAGATTTCCAATGATGAAATAATTTTTAAATCGTTTGAATAGTTTTTGAGTTAAACCCTTACAAACAAACAACAAATTAAATATTTCCTCTTTATATTATTAGTTTAGTTGGTGATCTGTGTTTACACCAAATTTCAGGATTTTATTATACTAACGGACATATTTAATCAGACCAACATTACTCACCTATATTTATTTAATATACATATCTACTTTTAATTGGATGGACTGTGTGAGGATGGATATGAAAGGGAAAGGGGTAAATGATCAGATGACGGGTGACAGAGAAGTATGGAAACGAAGGACATACTGCGCCGACTCCAAATAAATTGGGACCAGGGCAAGAGGATGATGATATAGTAAATAAGAAAGACACCGCACATGCGCTGTAGTTATTTCGTATTTATTGCTTTTGTAACTCAGCCACGCTGGACGGCGTGTGTCAGAGAATCACTGCATATACGTTAATTCTGTGTAAGGTGCGCGTTTTTCAACTAACAGGTTTAAAAATAAATATGGACAGATGTATCAGAATAAACAGTAGGTACCTGTAATCACTGTAAATATGGCAATAATTAAGTTCAACATTTTCTATAAAACATCAAGACACCAATAAAACAGTAAGAACTAAATATAATTTTCGCCGTGACGGTGGCGTGACGGAGGCATTACGGTGACGTAGCGACGCTGACGGCGCGTGCGTTGTCGTCTACACAACCTCTTATATTTGCTAATTAAATTTGTATAGCGATTCAATCTGTTCGTCAAACAATAGGTACATACGCGAGATTTTGCCCTAGATAACCTGGCGCTATTAGCATATAACAGTCAATATTTAATTGTTATGTAATGTTAGTGAACCTTGATGGCTGCGTGATAACGTGATCAGTTTTATATTAATTAAAGCAAGGCATAATTATGGTTTTAAATCTATTTATTTACTTCTTACTAATTACCTTCTGATATTTTCAATTCTTTTTGGCACAGTGATAAATAAACCACCAAAAATATTAAAGGGAGTGTTTTATTAAAATCAATCACGATAAATATCCAGAAATAGCAGTTTAACTTGAATATATATAAAACATTCGCGGACAAAATTATGGTTCTAAGGATGCGTTTGCAGACCTCTCAAAAATGGTTTCTTTCGGTACATTTATAAAATGACCGAACTCGAAAATTGTATAGATAATTACTAATTATTTTATTCTTTGTGTGCAAACTAGCTTTTGCCTGCGGCTTCGCTCGCGTAAATGTAGGTCAGGTTATTTTAGCAACAAACGAGATTTAATCTATGTTACTCGATGATTCATCAAAATTATGTTATAAAATTGTTAATAAAAACGCGATGAAATCCGTATAAAGCAGTTTAATTTCAATAGAAATCGAACACAGTACTGCAGGTGCAATCACTACCTTTGCGCCGCCGCGGCTTATACCAAAGGGACCGTGTACAAAAGCAATATGGTACGAAAAGTGTTGACGTAGACTTTAGCCATTAAAATCACGCCATTGACTTAGCAACAAGGGTTTAGTGCAATAAACAATAAATAAGTCTTGTATATGTATGTCATAATAATTGTTCTATTGAAATTGAGTTTATTGCTTTTTTGTGATACCATTTTCTTTCCATGTTTCAATGAATTATGGCCTACTTTTTAGGACTTCTAATGGTTATTTTGAAGGCCTCGTTCGCGTTTCGATAGTAAATAAGACTACTATGGATTAGGTCTTAGATTTAACTTTAATTCGGGCAGTGTTATTGGGCTTGCCTGTCAAAATATTTTCAGTAGCAGTATGGAGTTTGGAACAGTGCCTGGCAGACACTTATTATTTGGGACTTTAAATCATGGCTGGCAAAATGTGGTTGTATAATATCCTCTCCTTACCTCTTTGGTGATATTTGCGTGAGACTATGTATGTATTAGAAGGACCAAAGCCATTTAGATATAGTTAATCATTTATTTTGACTGCGCGTTTTTATAGTCAAAGTCGAAAATCATTTATTCATTCAGATCACGAATTAACTAGTCAAAGTAACGTCGAAGTTTATGAGTTAGTAAAGTAAGTAAATTTACATTTAAGTTAGTAACTAGGTAAAGAGCAGCGATAGCTCAGTGGGAGACCAACAGACTACAATGCAGAGGGTCTCGGGTTCGAACCCACGTCGCGCACCTCTGACTTTCGGAAGTTATATGACTTTTCGAAATTATGTGCGTATTGATTGACAATTATGTGCGTATTGATTGACAATTATCACCTGCTCCGTGCCTCGGAAAGCACGTTAAGCTGTTGGTCCCGGCTGCCGTGAACATCTATGGCAGTCGTTATTGGGAGAGTCTCGACACAAAAGATCCCACTGGGTCGAAGTGTCGCCGGTCTACACTGACTGGCCCCCACATAAGATAAGATAAGTTAGTAACTAGGTGTAGGCAAAGGCATGTGCTTATGACAAGATACCTGTAAAACAACTCGCGGCTACTGTTTTAAATAAAATTGCAATGCTATATGGTGGCTGATTCATATTTTATTATTACTTAAGTCAAATAGTTACATTACCCAAACCCATAAATACAAACAATAATATAGAAATCTACTTAAAATAAATAAGATACAAAAGTTTCAAATCTATTAGTAGATAAGGGTAGTTGTCAAATGACAGAAAAAGGATGCGCGATACAAACTGTGACGTAACCGCTATTTAAATGCAATTGTTTGATAGAGATAGCAAGATATCCCCACTACAAGATATCTCCACTTTTTTTTTATCCAAATTTAAAATATTTATTATCCCCTCATTGTGCTACCAATTTCGACACACTTTCCACAAAAATCTTCTTTTGATTGTTATTTGTTCTTATGAGTAAAATAATGTACAAAATTAAACATCGTCTACTACCCTATTATAATTTCATCATTTTACAACTCATCTATACATCTATACAAATAAATAAAATTGAAGTGTCTGTTTGTAATGTCAAAATAACAGCTTTTTATCTAAAGCATATGAAAGTATATAAAATTTTTGTCTGTCTGTCTGTTTGTTCCGGGTAATCTCCGAAACGGCTGAACCGATTTTGACGGGACTTTCACTGGCAGATAGCTGATGTTATAAGAAGTAACATAGATAGGCTTCTTTGATTTTAGAAAAAAAATAGGGTTCCGCGGAGACAAACACTTTTTAGTTAAAATCTACGCGGACGAAGTTGCAGGTAACAGCTAGTCATGTATAAAATCGGTTTAGAGTACAAGTGTGACTAAGGCAGATTTCTCGGTATTCTATAAAAAGGATTATCTTAACTTAATATTATAAATACGAATGTGAGTTTGTTTGTTACGTTATCACAACCTAACGACTCGACAACGCATGATGAAATTTCGCATACGCATTGTCAGGGGCGCAGAAAAGAAAATAGGGTACCTTTCATCTAGGAAAAATGACTGTTTTCGAGGGACAAAAAATTTACATAACCTTATGAATATATCATTTTCGCGAGCGCAGCCGCGGACGAAATCTGGTATTATAATATTCATAAGAATAGTAACAAAAAAGTTTTTACCAGGAAGTGTAATTAATTACAGTATGAGATCATATAGATGCGTGGAGAATGGTCTGTGAGGCCGGGCTAAGGATGAGCGTGTTAATATATTGGTTCGTGACTTTTAAGACCCTGGTTTTGTAACGCTCATCTTCCGGAGATTGCCGAAACTTGCCGGGCATAACCGAGTAGTGGCGCTTAGGTGTCAAGTGTTGGCAAACTTTTGGATTGTATTGTCTATATTTATTTAGACTCATGATCAAAAATATTCTTGAATGGGTGAGCAGAGGTAAATTACATCCATGTTTTGTTAGCATTGTTAAAAAATCTAACTAGCTGATTTGACAGACCTTGTCCTGCCTAAATGTTGGCTTACCTGCAGCGCCATCTACTGGGTCCAATTGTGAATCATAACCATCCAGGGATCGACTTAAATAAATAAGATAATATAAATATGCATAATCTTAAACCTATATACAAAAGAGTTTGCAGGAAATATTTACTAGACCCACATTAAATATCGCCAACAACGATGCCAGGTCCAGCGTAATAGTAGGCCAGTTTTTTGCCATTTACCGGGCTTATTCCAGATTACAGAAGTGTTACGAAGTCTGTACTCTAAGACTTTTCCTGACATTAGAACCCGTAACACACTGACAGCCTGAGTCGGTAATCGGAGCCGACACCTCCTGCACTGCCAATCCACTCTTTCAGCTATTTTCTTTTAGTAATTCTTGTGTCGCGGGGAACTTTACAAACATCAAACAACGGACTAAAAAAACATCCAGACTCGGAACCATTTGTGGATCACATAGAGTTTTGTCCTGTGTGGGATTCGAACCCACAACACTCAGCGTAATAGTAGTGGCGAGGCGGCCACTTAAACGACTACATCATCAGAGCAGCTTCTACCTGTTAAGTGGAACCTGCAATCATAGCACATGTGGATGTACTACCGAACAACTTTATCTATCCTTTTAGGGATAGGTGTGAGTCTATGTACATATGTTTATTTAGAAAGATTGCCTGGGTTTCAGCTGACGACCGTTCCCGAGCTGAGACCCAGACAGTCTGAGTTATCTAGACAGACGCGCGACGAGGGTGCCAAAACGCGCATGCGCGGTGAGCCCTCTCTGAGATCCTAGCCTACCTTTTCTTTTTTTATGGATTAGTGGGCAAACGCGCAGACGGATCGCCTGATGGTAAGCGATTACCGCCACCCATGGACACCTGCAACACCAGAGGAGATATAAATGCGTTGCCGGCCTTTTAAAAAGGAGTACGCTCTTTTCTTGAAGTATTGAAGGTCGTATTGGTCCGGAAATACCGCAGGCGACAGCTCATTCCGCAGTTTTGGTGTGCGAGGCAGAAAATTTCTGGAGAAACGTACAGTTGTGGACTGCCAACTATCTAAATGATGGGCATGAAAATGCTGTCGCGTACGACGATGGCGAAAAGAGGCGGCAGGGATCAGTCCGAACAATTCCTCGGAGCACTCCCCATAGTACAAGCGATAGAAGATGCAGATACCTCTGTGGGGACAGAGGCTTGAAACTATATATAGCTTAGAATGCCTAGTGCGAGTTATTTTAACGTTAACGCAATTGAAACGGTAACTGCGTTTGGCTCTCTGATTGGTTAAGAGCTTGGAGCGCGCCAATCGGAGCGCCGAACGTCATAAACGTGTCGAAGGCGTTAACGTAAAATGAACTCGCACAAGACATTGTATGCTGGACGCGGATCTCGCGTTTGTCCAATTAAATACAAAGAATAAACACTACATGTGTGCGAGAACTGAGATAGTTATCTATTGTCACGCAGTGGTTTGAAAGTAACTCATTGAATTGTGTGCGCCGGAGAAATTTTTGTTTGTATTCGTTTTGAAAGATGGCCGTCGACCGTAGCGGCGGGAAATAGGTGTTATATATTTAAATAGAAAACTTTCATGACTAGCATACATATATACAAACTTACGGTCATATACATAACACTTACAAGAGGGTTATAACGTCATTATAGGCAAAACCTAAAAAGTATTGTTTATCCTAACTATCCTAATCCTAACTAATATTATAAAAGCGAAAATGAGTTTGTTTGTTTGTTACGTTTTCACGCCAAACCACTGAGCCGATCATCCTGAAATTTTGCATATACGTTGTAAGGTGTACAGAAACGGACGTAGGCTACCTTTCATCCCGAAAAATTACTGTTCCCGAGGAAAACAATAATAACGTTCTTATGATAATAGATGGCGCCACGTGTCTTTCGAATCATGATTGAATTATATTATTATAACATATTATTACAAGCAGAGTACATCCCGAATTGATTGTCAAATTCTAAAAGCCGCGGGCAAAAGCTAGTAATTGATAATGCATAACAGTGCTAGATTGTCTAATAACGATACTGTATATCTTAAAATCATAAATTTTCTATTAATCTTTATCATATACCTTTATATGATAAAGATTAATAGAAAATTTATGACATGAATTTTACAATTTTTCAGTGACATCATACTTGTATCTATACTAATATTATACAGCTAAAGATTTTTTTTGTTTGGTTGAACGCGCTAATCTCTGGAACTACTGGTTCGAATTCAAAAATTATTTCAATGTTAGATAGCACATTTATCGAGGAAGGCTATAGGCTATATAACATCACGACCAATAGGAGTAAAGCATAAATGAAAAATGTTGCAAAAACGGGAAAATTTATCTTATGTGAAGCAGACGAAGTTGCGCGAGCTACAGCAGGCCTATTCTTGTAGAACAAACTGTTTAAAATAGAGTTCTGATCTAGCCTTAGTATCATTAATATCCCATCGGCCTCGATGGCGTAGTGGTTAGTATAACCGACTGCCACGCCTGAGTTCGCGGGATCGATGCCCGCACAAGTCAAACATTTGTGTGCATGAACACGGATGTTTGCCTTGGTCTGGGTGTTTCTATGTAAAATATGTACGTATTAATAAAAAAAATATATATATGTACCTATGATTATCCATTGTCTAGTACCCATAGTTTGGGCTAGATGGTGTTGTGTGAATGTGGTAAAATATACTATTATTATATACTCCTAAATTTAATAAACTTTAAATTCATTGTATTTGAGCTCTACGTTAAACACTTATTAAGAGAATTGTTTTTATATTCTTAAAATCCAACCAAGCCGTAAGCTACATAACATTCAAAAGCAACAAACTGACATACCTACAACCAAAAATATGACCCTCATTTGGCACAGTCGGGTAAAAGCGGCAGACCGATTGAATGTAAATCATGTATTATGATGACAACACCGATAGCCTGGTTTTGATGCCAGATACGGATGTTCTGGATCACGAACACCGGTGTCGTTGACAGCGGCTTTTGTGCTGAGACGTTCAGATTTGGTGCCGATAAGTTGGTTCCATTGTGCCAGTTCAGCAACCGGTGGCCCGCACGACAGTGATATAACACCGGACGCTGGCACATCCGGAACGACTCATTATTACCACCAAATAGATACATACAGAAGAACATGCGAAAACAAATGAAGTCATAAATTAACGCAATAAATATAGATGCATAAGTAACGAAAAAAATGGAATTATACTTACAACACTACTCTTATAATTATGTTCTGTGCTTATAACGTTTGTTGAAATGAAAACTTCTTTAGGCGTGTTGAGCATTTCTTGGGTGAACAAAAATAATAGAACTCGCGTCATCGTCACGCTTCGTCATAGTCACGCTTCCACGCTTTCCATTTTTGAATTATTTTAGAATATTAACAGTATCTCAGAATTGTGCGTCCTACGCAAAAAAATAACAATTTACCCCCTTAGTAATCTCTAAGAGAGTATCAGAAATCCGACTCGCCCCTTTTTTATTTTTTAGAATGCCCCAATTTTTTTTAACTGATGCCTTTGTTAAGTAGTTAGATAATTTTTATAAAATTTTAATACCCTTATTATGGAAGACTACGAACATCGAACCAATACAAAAAACCTCTAGACTCGGCACTGCTATTTCAGAATGTGCGTTTTCCTGTGTTCAGGTCTGTTGTTAATTCTTTAGTAACAGTACGAATGAGTGAGTAACGAAACCAATGAAATAAAAACATTTATTAAAGTCAGTAGTACACACAGCAACACATCAACCTAGACTGTTTGGACTTTGAACTATTAGAAGTTGAACGCTGTGAATCGTGCGAGAGAGTGCGTTATATATTTGTTACATCATCATCATCATCAGGCTATAATAGTCCACTGCTGGACATAACCCTCCCCCAAAGAGCGCAATAGCGCCCTGTCTTCAGCTTGCCGCATCCAGCATCTGCCTGCAGTCTTTCGCAGATCGTCATCCCACCTGGTCGGAGGGCGTCCAAAACTACGTTTGCCGAGTCGCGGTCTCCACTCAAGAACACGCTTACCCCAGCGGTTGTCAGTTCTTCGCGCGATATGGCCAGCCCACTGCCACTTCAGCTTGCTAATTCTCTGAGCTATGTCGATGACTTTGGTTCTCTGTCGGATATATTCGTTAAGAATTCTATCCTTCAGAGAAACTCCGAGCATAGCTCTCTCCGTAGCTCGCTGAGCGACTTTGAACTGGTGGACCAACCCTACCGTGAGTGTCCATGTCTCGGCTCCGTAGGTCATGACGGGTAGCACGCACTGATTGAAAACTTTTGTTTTCAAGCATTGCAGTATGGATGACGAGAAGACTCGGCGTAGTTTCCCAAAACGCTGCCCAGCCCAGCTGGATCCTCCTCCTGGCCTCCCTCTCGAAATTGTTTTTACCTAATTGTCCCTTTCCGACTTTGTATGTAGCGTAGTCATGCGTATATAGGGTGTCTAACTTGATGTGTAGTCGTTTGTACTACAGTTTAATTTTAGTTATTTTATTAGGGACGTATGTCTAATGTCTTCACGCCTATTGTATCAATCCGATTTTCTGTAATAACTGAATCTATGACTCCTATGTAACGCTTCCCACACGCGGATAACAGCCCCACTTCCAGAGCCGTTAGACTAATAACCTGTTTTCTTAAGGCCAATCCAGAAGCAGATATATTATTTGACAAACCTAGCGTAATAATTATATAAAATGTGTTACTTTTCTTATGGTAAGGTAGGACTACATATATATTAGTAAAGGTATAGGCAATTAAGTTTGGATTGTTATATAGAAAAAGATCTCATTATAAATTGTTGTGTTTGTAATTTGTATTGTATATGTTAATATAGGTGTTTATCGTTACTGCGCTTCCCCCGTGGGTCGTAGCGTGATGTTATATAGCCTATAGCCTTCCTCGATAAATAGGCTATCCAACACTAAAAGAATTTTTCAAATCAAACTAGTAGTTGCTGAGATTAGCGCGTTCAAACAAACAAACAAACTCTTCAGCTGTATAATATTAGTGTAGATTTAATTATCATTGATTTTATATGTTTTTTGTGTATTTTAATTTGTGTTTAGTATAGATATTAACGATTTGGTTGTAAATACTGTAAGCTTGTATTTTATGAATAAATGATTATGATTATAAATTGTGCTGTTTCGGTCGCCCCGTTAATGATGAAGTACATTTGGGCGCATGAGTTATACCGACCCGGCGTTCTGTAATCACTGTGTCTACAATTTTTGCTATAACACCCTGTCATGTATAACATCTTCATATTATTATCTTTATATATATAATTCTTCTGTACGTGTGTTGACAGTGAACTCCTCCTAAACGGCTGGACCGATTTGAATGCAACTTTTTGTGTGTGTTCAAGTGAATTCGAGGATGGTTTAGATATAGTTTTTTTTTGCTCTTTTGTACAGGACAATGTCTGTCGGGAAAGCTAGTATACCTATAAATCTTCTGTGCCTGTGTTTGTAATTAAACTCCTCCTAAACGGCTGGACCGATTTTGATGACATTTTTTGTGTTTGTTCAAATGGATTCGAGAATGGTTTAGATTTGTTTTTTTCGTGTTTACACGACGACGTCTGTCGGGACAGCTAGTATTTATATGTAAGTGTGACTGTTCTCGCAAGTTGACTGCACAGATGGTGTAGTGGTTTAAGTGGTCGCCTCGCCGCTGCCACTGCGCCGAGTGTTGTGGGTTCGAATCCCACACGGGACAAAATTTTGTGTGATGGTTGTTCCCAGTCTGAGTGTTCTTTGTGTCGGTTGTTTGTATGTTTGTAAGTCTTCCGCGACACAGGATTTATATGCAGAGCGGGAGTAGACTAATAAAAAAAAGGATATTATTTAAATGGTTAGCATAGTATTGGTATTTTTGTGAGCAGAAAAATATAATCTGTGAGCAGAAATAGCTAACTGATCAGCAACTCATGGCCAGCAAACTTTAAAGAGATTAAACTAAGTCGACGGAGCCCCGCCTCGGGGGGCTCTTATTTTTGAGGTGGGTTTAAAAAAAGGAACCTGACATAACCTAACACTTCCGAGACGGAATGCAGTGATTTAAGGCGTATAGATGCTCGTTATGCTGTGCAATATTTGCTGACCAATTAGTCTTTTTGATGATCATTATATTTAATCCCTAAAAAAATATCCAAAATGTTTTATCGATCCAGCGTTCTGTATTTACTGTATCTATAACGTGTGGTATCACTGCATCCGTGGTATTGCGTGTTTGATGTCCGATAGGCGTTTATGAATGCGAGGGTCAAGTTCGAGAGCTTATTAACATTCCACAGTTTCATTTAGCATTGGGATTACGCCATTTTAATTTTAAATTAATTGGTTCCATGGCTAATTATTGTTGTATTTAAGTAGGTACAATGTTTTTATTAGAAACCTCTTTTTCCGTATTAACTTATCGAATGTTGATTTTAGCAGACTAAATTTGTTTCGATGATTTTTTTGATTTGAGTGCTATTCTGTAAGATCTCACTAGCAAAGTCACCTTAAAATACGAAATGAAAAATTTTGTAACTAAGTTATTAATAGATGGTTTATGGTTACTGACCAAATTATATTGAAATTCTAGTATATATTAAGTAATTTGCACATATCTTGCTGCTATTGAGAATTTTAACATAAAATATATAATAAAACTAGCTTTTTCCCGCGGCTTCGCTCGCGTTAATTTAGAATTTGACAATAAATTCGGGTTGTACTCTGCTTGTAATAATATAATTTAATCATGATTCGAAAGACACGTGGCACCATCTATTATCATAAGAACGTTATTGTTGTTTTCCTCGGGCACAGCAATTTTTTTCGGGATGAAAGGTAGCCTATGTCTGTTTCTGTACACCTGACAACGCATATGCAAAATTTCAGGATGATCGGTTCTGTGGTTTAGGCGTGAAGAGGTAACAAACAAAGGAACAAACTCATTTTCGCTTTTATAATATTAGTTAGGAAGTTAGGATTAGGATAATATAATATTCTATCACATACACACAACACCATCTAGCCCAAACTAAGCAGAGCTTGTACTATGGGTACTAGACAATGGATAAATATACCTACATTATATATTTGTTTTTGTAAATACATACACGTTATACATAGAAACACCCAGACAAACATCCATGTCCATGCACACAAATGTTTGACTTGTGCGGGAATCGAACCCGCGACCTCAGGCGTGACAATCGATTACACTAACCACTACGCCATCGAGGTCTTCAAAATGAAGTTAACAATATCAATAGCTCAGAACAGAATAAGCAAAGAGGCCGCAGTAGAGGTTCAAGTGAACGCTCTGCTTCTACCAAGGCGCACAGGAGCACGATTCTCACACGGGTTGAAAATTTGTGTGATACACAAATATTTGTTTTGTGTCTGCATGTTTTTTGTGTCCGTTATTTGACTGTTTTTAAAGTCCGCCGCAACAGAGGCATTACTTCGTGCGGAAATGACATTTTACATAAAATAGTTTATAATAATATCAGTCCTGTATTAAACTGTCCCACTGCTGGGCACGGGCCTTTTCTCCATGTGAGAAGGGTAAGGCCAGAGTCCACCACGCTGGCCCAGTGCGGGTTGGCAGACTTCACATATCTTTGAGAACATTATTGAGAACTCTTAGACATGCAGATTTCCTGACGATGTTTTCCTTCACTGTTAAAGCAAGCGATAATAAACTATTTATTACGCACATAACTTTGAAAAGTCAGAGATGCGCGCCTTGGGATTGAACTTGAGACCTCTACGTGGCAGTCCAACGGTCTGCCACTAGGCTCTTCCTCCTCGCGTCGTATTTCTTATTACTGAGCGTCGTGACTGACCGCCGCTGAATCACTTTCTCATTGACTATCTACCTCCATCTGTTCCGGTCTTTTGCTTCGTGGAGATTGGTATTAAGCAATGATCGCATTTGGTCCGACCATCTCGTTGAACTGCGGCCTATTGGTCTTTTGTCGTCAACCTTGCCTATCACTAGGCTATCGTTGCTAAAATAGTTTACTTACATTAAAAGTACAGCTTATTATAATGTAGAGCGGGCGGCCTTTTCGTTAAAAGGAATCTCTTACAGGCAATCTTTGAATGGAAAAGATCGAAATAACTTGGGTACCCACAAAAATACAAGGGAAGACTTAGTCCACTGGTCCAATGAGGCAAGTGGGGATTGCCACAGTACCGACTGTTATAGGTTCGATGCCTACACGGAACAAAAAATTCACAGATAGTTTTTTCTTATCAGGGTGTTCTTCGTGTCCGTAGTTTGATTGGTTGAGTCGGTTGCATATTAAAAAATCAAAACTTTCTCGAGCAAATTTCAAAAGATCAATAAACGAAATAACAAAATTTAAATGACCAAATGTTTTATTTAGAAAAATTTTAGAATCCCAATGTATGTGACATCAAATGAACGACTGATCAAAAGTTGCTAGATGTAATTTTAAAATATCAAATCATAACTAATCAAATTTTATAATCACAAATGATTTCTTATTAAGAATTATTAATTTAAATGTAGGTATACTTATATTTATTTCCATATCCCATATCCCGAAGTTAAAAATCCCGAAGAATTAATGAACTAATGGGAGTTTTGGACGGAGCCCCGCTTCGCGGGGCTCCTATTTCTGGGTGGCTTTACAAAAGAGAACCTAACACAACCTACCGCTTCCGAGTCGGAATCGTACGGATGGCCTAAGTATTAGCCAGCCAGTTTATTAAATGTTTATTTCATATATTATTTCAGTATTTCGTCCATTCGGGGTTTCATCCTTTCGGGCATTCGGACATCGGTATTTTATGTTTCGATATAACGGCTATCGGCAATTAATTTATCCAGTAATCCATTTTGACTTTTAAACGATTTGGTCAATAGTGTAATAAATAATATAAACATTGATATTCCAGACTTTGGTCAGCTAAACTTTTGATCAAATAACCATCGCTATTTTAAACTTTGTTGATTTGTACGTTGTTCTTTTGAAATTTGCTCAGAAAAGTTTTGATTTTCTAATATGCAACCGTTGAGTCCACCGCGATACAGGATTTACTCCTAATAGTAAGAGAATAGTCTTTGATAATAAAATAAACTGTATCGAGTTGTAATGTATCTTTGCTAGTATGTGAGAGATGTACCGTTGTAACGTGATCTCGTTTCTCTTGTTAAGAACAGTTCTGTTAACTGCGCACATTAATCGCATTGCTCTGCGACTATGCATATAGTGACAGCTTCTTCGTACATTAAGTTTTAGTTTTTAGTTTTAATTTTGGTTTTTTTTTTATTTAAGGACAGTACTGAAATACTGAGAAGAGATCTATATTGCCAGTAAAAATACGGTTAAGTGATATTACATACATAGTACGCTCAGCGAAATAAGCTGAACATTAAACGAATTTGTAACAGTATTTTATCAACTTTCTTAAAGGAACACTTAGCTGATGTCATCATCATCAGGCTTTAATAATCCACTGCTGGACATAGCCCTCCCCCAAAGAGCGTCAAGCGCCCTGTCTTCAGCTTGCCGCATCCAGCATCTGCCTGCAGTCTTTCGCAGATCGTCATCCCACCTGGTCGGAGGGCGTCCTACACTACGTTTGCCGAGTCGCGATCTCCACTCAAGAACACACTTACCCCAGCGGTTGTTGCTGTTAGCTGATGTAAAACACTAAATCTCGATGAAGTCTGCTGTGTGTGAAAATGTGCAACAGGTGACCAACCACTATTTGAGATTTGGCAAACCACAGATTCTCGCTAGACAACACCGATTCCTACCAAGGATGCTTCGCGAAAATATTGAAATTAAAAATATCCTAATTTCAATAGAGAAGGTGGTTGGATTGTACCACCGGCTTGGGATCCATCCAGTTATTCAAATAGTCAAATCTCTTGCGTTTGACTATTAGAAGCAAAACACAGCTAGACTTCACGATATTTTGAGCTCATTCTGCGTAAATAGAAACACCAATGATTCAATTATGTTCAGGCACTTTGAAATAACTACACATCAAGACATTGAGACAATCAACATTATAGTCTCCCCGTGAACATGGCTGTTGAAAGGAACCAAAGCATCGGGAAAATTGTAAAATTAAATCTAAATAATTTTATAATTTAAATAACTTAAATAGAAGTAATCAGTAGTAAATATGTTTAACAATAGTAGTTTAAAGTTTCAAAATTATGTAAAAACTCAAACACCGCTATAAATCTGTATAAAATTGTTTAATTTCTTAGCTGATTAAAATAACTATCGTTTAATTGTAAGAGGTAGGGAATCATCACCACTGTGTACGAAAAATAATGTTTGTCTATTTATGTCCCTGACTGTACCACTATATCTCGAAACCGTAGGTAGAGGTGTTTTACACCCATTCATGAAGAATGGTTTAGGTCTCAAGTAAGAGAGAGCGAGCTTATAGCCGTCTATAAGGCACAGTGTCGGATCTTCTCAGGCCGTCAAAGTAGAGACCTCAACATCGCCTCGGCTACTGTGGGGGCGATGTGGAGGCCACTGCTCTTAGACCACACGACTGCTTACCATCAGGTGGAGTGTGGTCATTTTGACGAGCAAAATAAAAAAAAAATATGAAAATTTCGTGTCATAAACAGCCAATATCACTCTACCCAACTTAGAAATCGAACCTGATTTCACGCACAACAGTTGCAATTACGATCGCTGCGTTAGCGGTGCCGTGTAGTCTCTCAACGACTGTTCACTTAAATTCATGAATTCGCAGCGTTTGAATACCGACCGCAAAATTAAGTTTGTATGTAATCGATATTTACTGATTTCTTAACTGTGCTGGTTCGAAATTTATTTCATTTTTCCTTATCTATTCCTACATATAATAAAATTGTAACTGGGCAATGACTGTTCATAAGCGATATTTAAAAATAAATGTATATCGTCTTTATACGAGTCAGACATGCCAAAATAATTATGATAAATTTTTTGTCTGTCTGCCTGTAATTGCACGCGCATCATGCAAAAACTTCAGCACGAAATTGAATGCGGATTTCACAGCTGTATTGTTGAGGTGTAACTTGCAATCTGGTGCATGTTTTATCTTGTTAGGCTGCCTAGAAGCTATAACAACGAAAAATAGGTGAAGGATCATCTATAGAAATGTTTTATGTGTGTGGATTAGCATTTTATTATATGCAAAGAAAGAAAAATATAGAGGTACCTACTTCCAAGTTCGCGTCCGTAGTTGCGGGGAAAAGCTAGATAAGACATTTTTGCTTTGGAATCTCTGATTGTAAGGTTGGTTCTATAAGAAATGGTTCGAGGTAGCTACCTCGAGATGATAAGAAATGATAAAATGAGAATTGGTATAATAAATAATAGTTCATTACTGAAATAACACTTATTTTATGATGATTACAAAATTGATTGATTTCAATACTATTGATTGATAATAAATAATCAGTACGCATCTACTGGTTGAATACGTGAACTAATGATATATGCGTTGTATTGACGCGTACTGATGCATGACCTGCAAAATATTGATGAGTGCGCAAGATGTACGGTTGCATCGTACAGAGTGGTATGTTTTATTTCTTTTACGACAAATTTAGAATTAGGTTTCGAACTCTGTTTCGCGGAGGACTTTACAAACAAACAATTATCAGACTTAAAGTACGCTTAGATTCAGAACAACTTGAATAGCGGCTGGACAGTACCACCAATTTGGAAATCTACACTAAAATGCACGTTCTACCAGCTCGCTCTAAGGCGTCACCTCCACGCGACGATAGTCTCGCTGTGCCATCAAATTTAATAGTAACTATGAATCAATCTCCACGCCGCGATGAAATCGCAAGTGACATTGACGAGCACAACGTCAACAACTCGCCGCGCGCCCGCCGCGAGACGCCACGTACTAGCCGCGAGACTCAAGCGACTCGCAGCGCGCTCGCCGATAAAACGTCGCCGCGTGTTCTCGCCCCCGCTAACCCCTTACTCCGCCTGCGCGTGTCATTCCTGCGTTGTCTATCTGACAAATCAAGCGTGTTGGTTGTTAAAATATAAAAACTACTGACACTACTTATTCCCCCCTTGTCTGTCTCCGAACTGAGCTCTTTTCAACAAAACAACTGTACAACGTGTCGTTGCGGATACGCGGCGCTTTGTTGCGAGGTGCGGTGAGTAGTCGCCGACATGCGGGGGCCGGCGGTCCGTTGCGAGTCGTGACGATACGCTGGCGGAATAATCGCCTTACCGTGAAGATTACCTAACGACGGAAGGGCGATACACTCGCCCGTGGAGGTAGCGCCTAAGCTATAGGGATGACCATAACTATTCATTAACATAATCAGAAGACAATGGCAGCGACGATGCCAGGACAACACAGAATCCATACTGAACAATTATTTTTGCATCATACAATTAAATGTCCCGAGTGGGATTGGAACACATAACAGGCGTGACAAAACTGGATAATGTTTGACGTAGGTACGCGAAGTGGTAGTTTTATAGTAAGTAGAGCCTCGCTGATTTTAGTATGAATGGGCTGGCTTGACCGGGGAAGGACTACCCTCTAACAGAATATCTACGTGAAATAGCAGTAGTCCTACTGTTGTGTTTTGTTCGGTGAGTGAGAGTGCCGGAGGCCCAATCACCCTCTTTCTCCCTTCCCGCTCCTTTTCCTTCCCACTTCCTTTCCTAAAGGGTCGGCAACGCGCAAGTGATGCCTGTGGTGTTGCAGGCGTCCATAGGCTACGGTGATCACTTACCATCAGGTGAGCCGTATGCTTGTTTGCCACCTTAGGTGTATAACAAAAATTTGGAATAATGCTTACGCTTAGGTAAGCGTAATACAATATTAAATGGTTAGTCTTTAACGGTTCCTCAATTGTTTGCTTTTGTGCCACCAAAAATACTAATTGCACAGCAAAATATGCTTACTAAAATATTTTAAAGAGATCAAACTATTTTACCCATTCATGCTGAAATCAGCGTGGCTAACATAACCTAACCCTTCCGAGACGGAATGCAGTGATTAGAGGCGTATAGGTGCTCGTTATGATATATTTTAGTAAGCATATTTTGCTGTGCAATTACTATTTTTGGTGGTCATTACATTTAATCCCATATTAAAATATAACAATGTCCTCTCTTGTGCGTTTCATATTACTATACTATTTATTTAGTAAGATTGCCTGGGTTTCAGCTGACGACCGTTACCGAGCTGAGACCCAGACAGTCTGAATTATCTAGACAGACGCGCGACGAGGGCTCCTTAGTCCTACACGCGCATGCGCGGCGACGCTCCTCCCAATGACCTACAGTCTATTGTTAATGCAACATAAATATAAATTATTGCGCGGTTGACGCTGTGATTTAAGAGTTTACAACGCAGCTATCACTGCGCTGAATGCAGTTCGATACCCATACATCACAAAATATTATGAGTTCCACATTACAAAGAACATGCAGCTGTTCCTTTGTTTTTTTAAAATTATTAAAGATGGCAGCATAATATAATTATATCTAATATTAGAAATGCAAACATGTTTTGTTTGATACGTTTTCATGCCTTTACTATGGGTTATTCTACATATCCCCATTGAGTATCCCTATCAATGGGGATCTGTGAACATTTAGTCCACAAATCCCCATTGACCAATCATCATCTTAGCAATAGGGATTACTGCTTCGAACATCATGAAATTTCACATACACATTGTCAAGAGTATCTTATATTATCTTATCTTATGTGGGGGCCAGTCAGTGCAGACCGGCGACACTTCGACCCAGTGGGATCTTTTATGGCGACACTCTCCCAATAACGACTGCCATACATGTTCATGGCAGCCGGGACCGACGGCTTAACGTGCTCTCCGAGGTACGGAGCAGGCGATAATTGTCAATCAATACGTACATAATTTCGAAAAGTCATATAACTTCCGAAAGTCAGAGGTGCGCGACGTGGGTTCGAACTTGAGAACCCTCCGCATTGCAGTCTGTTGGCCTCCCCAATGAGCTATCGCTGCTCTTGTCAAGAGTATAGTAAAGGATATGGGGTTCCTTTCATCCAGAAAAAGGACCGTTTCCGACAGATAATCATTTATAAGGATAACACTTTATGAAAGCTATAGAAGCCAAAACAATTTATTAAAATCTGGTGCATGTTTTATCTTGATACGCCGCCTAGAAGTTGTGTGTAGATTAGCTTCTTCTTACATGGAAATAAAGAAACGTATCGATGGGTACCGACTTCCAAATTCCACGCGTACAAAGTTGCGGGCAAAACCTAGAAATAACATTTGAAATATTCTTCTCCCTAGCCTTTATTATTCCCAAGTCACTTGGGGTCGGCTTTCTAGTCTAACCGGATTTGCGCCTGATCTCTCTCCGGTCGTGTCGAATTATCCGTCCCATCGGATCATGAGAGTTAGGGAATAGAGAGCGCACTTGTGTTTGCGCATACACTTGTGCACTATAATATCTCCTGCGTTGATGGCCAGTCTCCGTTAAGATTGCCCACTGTGACCGAAATTCGGTCTGAAGGACGTTATTACTACATGACCGAATAAGCTTGTCTTTAAAAAGACTATACTTAGTCGTGTATGAAAACGTTAATGATATTTTCATACAAAACGGCAATTTCATCGTAAAAGACTCAATATATGTAACTTGCTCTACGCTTAGTATATACTACAACTCAAGTACAACCTACTCTGGGTGTAATTTAAGCCATTTAAAGTAATGTGTGACCACTTAAGTATATAAAAACATGAATTATTGTCTACTGATGTCATTCACAAGTAGGGTTGCCAACCTTACTTTATATTATGATGTAGGTGTAATAATATATAATCAGTAATACTAATAAACCCAGTAAAATAACTCAGTGCGGAGACCAACAGACTGCAATGCAGAGGGTCTTGGGTTCGAACCCACGTCGCGCACCTCTGACTTTCGGAAGTTATATGACTTTTCGGAATTATTTGTGTATTGATTGACAATTATCGCCTGCTCCGTGCCTCGGAGAGCACGTTAAGCCGTCCGTCCCAGCTGCCATGAAAATTTATGGCAGTCGTTATTGGGAAGTCAGTGCCCTATAATAACCTGACACTGCTCTAGCCTTAGGGTATCGATAGTCTTCGCGTTGCGGAGGTCAGGTGGTAGTCGCTCCGTGTAAAAACTGATATCCACTCAAATCCGGTTAGACTAGAAAGCCGTCCCCAAGTGACTTGGGAATAAAAATAAAGTCTAGGAAGAAGACTAATAAAATAATAATATCATATCAGCCCTGTATTAAAATATCCCACGGCTGGGTACGGGCATCTTCTCAATGTGAGAAGGGTTGGACCATATGGCCCAGTGCAGGTTGCCAGACGTCACATATCTTAGAGAACATTATGGAGAACTCTCAGACTGCAGGTTTCCCCACGATGTTTTCCTTCACCGTAAAATCGAGCGACAATTCATAATTTAATACGCAAATAACTTTGAAAAGTCAGAGTTGCGCGCCTTGGGATCAAACTCGCCTCTGCGTAGCAGTGCAACGGTCTCCAACGGGAGACCGTTGGAACGGTCTCTAATGAGACTATTTAAATATAATATAACTAGAGGATGCCCGCAACTACGCCCGCACATGTTTTTTTATTTATCCATTTCTTCCCAATCCCGTGGGAATTTAGGGAAATCCCTTCATAGTGCACCTTTACAGTACCCAAGGAACATACATGCCAAATTTCAGCTTCTTGCGTTCAGTAGTTTCGGCTGTGCGTTGTCTGTCAGTCACTCAGTAACAGAAGAGTTTTATATACTTAAAATATAGATATTTATAGAAAGAGTATGATAAAATACTCTTTTTTACACAATTCTTCTTATACCTACTAATACCAGTCATGCATACCCATTGTCAAAACTTAAAAACTGTTTACTTTTAATATGTTGGTATTCCCAAACCTACTCGAGCGTTACTGAACGAAGCCAACTTTAAAAAATTAAAATGAATGTACTCTTTTTATATATTGTGTTTCTTGTTTCGTTTCTACAGTGGTTCTCTTTATTTCTTCATTATTTCTTACAAGATTTTGCCCGTGGCTTCACTCGCTTAAATGTAGGTTAGATTATGTTAGTAACAGTTCTTTTTCTGGATGAAAGGTACTATGTCCCTTTTTGTACCCTGACGAATGCGAAATTTCATGATGATCGCCATGTAGTTAAGATATGAAAGCGTTTATAATATTAGTTTGGATGACGTCCAAGTGCTAGGTCTGTTTATAAAGACCTAAGGCAGGTAAATTATATTGACATAGAATAAGTATTGCCATTCAACGTGGCAATGCTGCCAATCTTCTGGGCACGTTGCCAATTGCCGACGATACGGAGGAATATTATGACGCTTTTTAAATTTGTTGTTTTATTTTTCTATTTATTTTGTACTAGCTTTTGCCCGCGGCTCCGCTCACGTTAATTTAGAATTTGACAATCAATTCGGGTTGTACTCTGCTTGTAATAATATAATTCAATGATTCGAAAGACACGTGGCGCCATCTATTATAATAAGGACGTTATTATTGTTTTCCTCGGGAACAGTAATTTTTTTCTCGGGATGAAAGGTAGCCTATGTCTGTTTCTGTACACCTATCAACGTATATGCAAAATTTCAGGATGATCGGTTCAGTGGTTTAGGCGTGAAAAGGTAACAAACATACAAACAAACTCATTTTCGCTTTTATAATGTTAGTTAGGATTAGGATTTATTGTATATATTATGTTAATTATGTATTTTTTTAATTGAAATAGAAGAAACGAATAGTTAGGATTTCTTTTAAAAATGTTGTCAGCCCTACACAAGTAACAATTACGACTAAGTACTTAGTAATATGGCGCACGAGGGATTATTATAGAGTTGCATAAATGAATGGACAATGATTGGCGAGTCATAGAAGGAAAAATATCTCTTCGGTCCGTGCGCCATAAGATTACAGAATATGATTAACTAACAGTAGTTGCGCAGTATTGTAATTACTTTTTATAGAACTTTTTGGAGCCTCGGTAGTGCAGTGAGTAAATGTTGCATGCTGTGCATGAGGTCTCGGGTTTGATTTTCTGGTTGGGAATAGTGTAGTTGGGTTTTTCTGTCACGGTTTCTCTGTAGCGGCACGGTGTCTGGAATTGTGCCCGGAAAACTATACTTACTAATATTTTATTTTTAAAAAGACAACCGCTCTGTAAACGATATGGGTGTAAAAACCAAGATTCAACCTCTTCGTCTTAAATGTAAAAGTAATGAAAAGAAATGACCCCTATATCTCAAGGGTCTTTTGACCCACAGGGCCCATATTCAATCTCGACCGAGGTATGACCCCTAGGTGTCTGCACACCAAGTTACAAGTCAATATATTGCCATTTAAAATACATGTGACCTTTTGACCCCTATATCTCGGGGGTCTTTTGACCCACAGGGCCCATATTCAATCTCGACCCAGGTATGACCCTAAGGTGTCTGCACACCAAGTTACAAGTCAATATATTGCCATTTAAAATACATGTGACCTTGTGACCCCTATATCTCGGGGGTCTTTTGACCCACAGGGCCCATATTCAAATTTGACCGAGGTATGACTCCAAGGTGTCTGCACACCAAGTTACAAGGTCTTAAATGTAAAAGCATTTAAAATATGTGTGACCCCTATATCTCGGGGGTCTTTTGACCCAGAGGGCCCATATTCAAACTCTACCGAGGTATGACCCCAAGGTATCTGTAAATCAAGTTACAAGTCAATCGGTCCAGTGGTTCCGGAGTTATGCTGCTCACTAACAGACAGACACACAGAGCCATAGTGTTTTCATTAACCTCTTCGAAGAAGACTCAAAGGTTAATCATTCCTGCGTCATGTCGTGTTACAAACATTGGAGAAAAACACACAGACTTGGAAAAATCCTGTGTTGGATTCGAACCACTTAAACCACTGCGCCATCCGTGCAGTTTGTTTGTTTGTTACGCTTTCACTCCTTAACTACTCGACCGATCATCATGAAACGCATGCACGTTGTCAGGGGTACAGAAAATGGCATTCTTTTATCCACAAAAAGTAACAGTACTTTTTCTGGATAAAATAATAAACTAACTTAAATTATACTACATTTACGTGAGCGAAGCCGCGGGCAAAAGCTAAAGATGAAACTGTAATAGCGCAAACAAAGTGTGTTAGTTAACAATAGACAAATTACAAATCTGTTGAGCTTATTGCTGTATCAATATTTAACTGTATGTCACTGTGACCCAGTAACTTACTCATGCATTGTACTTCTCACAATGACTGAGGCGTAGGATGCATTGAAACGGAGATGGGCGGTCATGAGATGTGTTTTCGTCATAAATAAGCTATAGAATACTGGTATCCTAAAGGCCTTTAGGACTTGTGCTAGCGCAGTGCTCGAAATACTACAATAATTTAAAAAAATATTGAGAACCAGCTTTTGGCCGCGGTTTCGCTCGCGTAAAATTAGGTTAGGTTATGTTAGTAACAGTAATTTTTCTAAAAATATTATATAGCCTATGTTACTCGGTGATAATATAGCTTCTAATGGTGAAATAATTTTTAAAATCGGTTCAGTAGTTTTTGCGTTAAATCTTTACAAACAAACAAAAAATCAAATATTTCCTCTTCATAATATTAGCACATATTAGTATAGATGTATAGTTTTTCTTCTCTTTTGCATTCGTTCGTCAATAGTAACTAAACAATAAAGAAGGCATTCGGTTGACAAATAGAGGGGAAAAATGTACAGAACTGTGCTTTGCCTACACTCTTTTCGCTCCATATGTCTGAAGCGAAAAGAGTCGTTTGATAAAAAGTTGATATAAGCTAGCGCGTAAGCTCTTCAGATGCCCATACAGCTTGACTCATCTGTTTAACCGCTCACGTCGGATTAATCCGACAAATATTTTCGTGTCCATTTCGCCAGCGTCGTATATTTCCGACCAGATACCACAGCTCGTTTAATCTGCTTTTTTATTTAATTACGGTGTTTTTTATCAAAAATATGTTTATATCGTGTAAATGAATAATTAAGTAATCATTTACAATTTAATACACTTTAGTCTCATAATTAGAAGTCTTTAGATTCTATTAAGTATTTATTTTTGTAAGTATTTATTTTCGATTCACTGTGCTGGGCGCTGAGGGCACGACAATTACTGTTATGAAGTGGGGGCGGTTAAAAGGTTAACACGTGCACGATATCTAAAATCAATATACCTACTTAGCAATATTGTCTGTAGATATGCACTTGTCTTTTGTGTAGGTACTGTCATATCTACTTACATACGACATCAACATGTATAAACGTACACGCTTTTCCCGCTACGCCGGCGCCGCTCATCACCGTTCATCTCCGCTTTGTTAAATACCTGCCCTATTGTGTAGAGGTCACTGCATTATATGCTAAGTGTTGGCTGAGTATTAGAACCTTCACATCTGCTTGCAAGTAGGACTTGGTGAAAAGGAACACCTTTTACAGTTAAGTTCTTGCTCGAGATAAAGGCAGCAACCTCAATGTAAATGTAACGAAGTAATACCTACATACATAGAATGACGGTTGTCCCTATATTGACGCCTGTGCGTTTCATAAGGGGTAAGCAGAGATGTATAGCAGCGATAGACTAGTGGGAAACCGTTGGACTGCCACGCAGAGGTCTCGAGTTCGATTCCAAACGCGCGCATCTCTGACTTTTCGAAGTTATGTGCGTATTAAAAAGTTAATGATCCGATCATCGCTAACTTTAACGATGAAGGAAAACATTGTGAGGAAACTTGCACGTCTAAGAGAGTTCTCCATATTGTTTTCGAAGATATGTGAAGTCTGCCAACCCTCGTTGGGCTAGCGTGGTGGACTATGGCCTAACCCTTCTCACACTGAGAAAAGACCCGTGCCCACCAGTGGGACAATTTAATACAGGGCTGATATTATTATACTATATGATATTATTATATTATATTATTATGATCGCAATCAAATGCGTTTTACATTGCGCTACATATCAACACGAATCAGTCATAAAATAGTCTCACCCACTTACCTCATCAAGTAAGCACGTATCACGAAGCTCATCACTGCTCATCAGATGTGTGCATGACGTCATAACGTCATCGCAATCGTGCTTGTCGTGTTCCTGGTACTGTGTATGCTACTCGTGCGCATGCGTGACCTTGTAATCCTCCCCTCTCGAGGTGGTCTGCCTCACCCCCTCCGTCGCCCACGCCTGACCTCGGCTACGCATCGATGAGCATCAATGTTATCATGATGCGACGGTAGCTGATACGATGGTGTTATATCATCATCTCGTGTCAATGGTTACGTCAGTATTGCTGAGCTTTTTTGCGTAATGTATTTTGTAGAGATATAACTACGTGATTATGTTGATCTAAAAGATTTTGAAAATGATTCGTGTTAACGGTTTTTTAACACTGATTGCTAATCGTTGGACGTTATATGGAAGACTATAGCGTGCAACACATTTTTTTTCTTTTTTTAACAAGGCAGCTTCACACAAATATGTCCTGTGCATGTGCGTAATTATTTTTTTAAATATTTTTGTAGGTATAAGTATATGCAAACAGCGATAGCTCAGTGGGGAGACCAACAGACTGCAATGCAGTGGGTCTCGGGTTCGAACCCACGTCGGGCACCTCTGACTTTCGGAAGTTATATGACTTTTCGAAATTATGTGCGTATTGATTGACAATTATCATCTGCTCCGTACCTCGGAGACTCTCGGTCACACTAACCACTACGCCATCGAGGCCGACAAAACTATTGGTAATTAATAGTAGTACAGGCAGCTTTTAATTTAATTTGATTGGACATTTTCGGATATATTCGGACATCCAATCAGCACTATTGACAGTTATCACTTATAGTTAATTCAAATCCGTTTATCTATCTAATGAAACATTTGTAATTGGGACTTCACAAACAACAATGGACACAAGACATCCAGACCCGGCACAACCATTTGTGGATCACATGAATTATTGTTCCATGTGAGGATCAAATCCTTAAAACGAAACACAAGGGCCGTTGTTCCATACAAACGTAGTCCCACTTCTCTTCCCTGGATAATGCCAGTAGAGCAATATGTTTTTTCCAAAAGATGATGGGTTCTATTGGCATGTCCATATGTTTTCCTTTTTTTCATAAATTAGTTATTAAAAGAGACGAGCCTTTAAAAACCTCAAAAATTGACCAGATTTTCCGCTGTGTTCAAACATCCAGAAAATAAATTTGACTAGACTATATACAAAAAGAAAAACAGGAACACGGCCAAAGTCTTTCTTTAATTTTTAATGAAAAAGTAGTTAAATCGGTCAAGTTTTGGAGAAGGAATCAGAGGACTACGAAACGTTGATTTTGTGTAAGTACTTTTAATAGGTATTTACGGTCCAAGCTGCAGTTGTCTTTATTGCGCTCATGATACTATACATATGACACTGCGCGACAGCAATAGATTTTAAAAATACCTATTTTCAATTCTCTCGCCCTTAGTGTTTCCTCTTAAAGCTCAACGTAGAGACAACGGCAAGGCGACCGCTTAAACTATAACGCCATCCTTGCATTCAAAGTTATATAGTTAGTTAATCACGTAGTTAGAGCAGCGATAGCTCAGTGGGGAGACCAACAGACTGCATGCAGAGGGTCTCGGGTTCGAACCCACGTCGCGCACTTCTGAATTTTGGAAGTTATATGACTTTTCGAAATTATGTGCGTATTGATTAACAATTATCGCCTTCTCCGTGCTTCGGAAAGCACGTTAAGTCGTTGGTCCCGGCTGCCATGAACATCTATGGCAGTCGTTATTGGGAGAGTGTCGACACAAGATCCCACTGGGTCGAGGTGTCGCCGGTCTGCACTGACTGGCCGCCACATAAGATAAGATAAGATAATCACGTAGTTATTTAGTAATAATTCATTCGGTAAGCTGCAATCCCGACGGCCTAGCTAAATAGGAAATAGCATTGCATCAATTGTTCCATTTACAAAAGGCCAGTAGCAGGTAAATATGTTCAGGGATGACTTAAACAAAGACGTGGTTTACGAGGAAACTTATCACTAAGTCACGACTCGGTCGGCATTTTAATAATGTCGTCGTCGGCAAATTATATTTGCAAATCACTCGAGGTTTAGTTCTAAACCATTCTTTTCGCTTAAGTTAATGATTTCCTTATTATCACAATGATGTTGGGCCATTGAGATGTTTGTGAGGAAGCGAGTTATGGGTGGGAGGTAGTGAATGTACGCGGTAACTTCGCTGCTCTCTAGTTGTTACGTCTGTTGTAGTGACCACGCACGTAGATTTAAAACATAGATGCGCCGTACACCTTTCTGGGAAAACCTTACTACATTTAAATATAGAATGAACCTTTTCAAAGCAGAGATACCCTAGAAGGAAAATGTTTTACTGCCACGCAGAGGTCTTAAGGTCCAAGGCGCGCATCTCTGACTTTGAAATGTTATGTGCGAATTAAATAGTTTATTATGGCTCACGTTAAGGGTGAAGAAAACATCTCGAGGAAACCAGCTGCATGTCTGAGAGTTCGCCATAATGTTCTCGAAGATATGTGAAGGCTGCCAATCTGCATTGGGCCATCGTGATTGGCTATGGCCCCTCTCATACTGAGAAGAGACCTGTGCCCAGCAGTGGACAGTTTAATACGGGGCTGATTTTATTATTATAATTATACTTTTCTGGATGTTAAGTTGTCATCTGACTCACAATGCTAACATAGACATTTGAATATAAATATATGACTTAAGTGTATTAAATATAGTATTTGAGTGATCGCGATGGTAATAATACGATCACTCATATTGGAAACTAGATGTTTCCGCGGTTTCACCCGCGTTTATCGTTACTGTGCCGCCCTCGTGGGTCGTAGCGTGATGTTATATAGCCTATAGCCTCCCTCGATAAATAGGCTATCCAACACTAAAAAAAATTTCAACCATTAGTTCCTGAGATTAGCGCGTTCAAGCAAACGAACAAACTCTTCATCTTTATAATATTAGTATAGATTGTACACTATCGCTTTCTATCATGTAAATGCGATGTATGAGCTCACTGTTCTTACTGTGCACACTTTTTCTTGCGATATAAGGCCTGTGATCTATGATTTAGATCTTTGACCTCATTACTTATATTTTTTGTTCTTGTTCTTTTTCTTTAAATACGCATATTATATCTACATTTCATTATTTACGGTTTTAGGTCTCACCAAACCTATTGCCGTCTTACTAGGAACAGTTGCTGACTCCATACAGCTACGAGATCTTACATGATCACGCGTTCTAATTATCAACGCTTTTATTTGCCTGTTAAGAAAATACTGATTGCAAAAGATTCGCAAATTCGTTTATACGCGTATAATCTGCGAAGAATTGGCGATTCTCGTGTATCTTCCATAGACGTGTGACGGTGGTCACGGCAGGCTTAGCGCGCTGTATCGAGTAGCATGACGACCTTCACGCCTCGACACGCCTGGGGTGCTGGCAGCATGTAAACATCTGAAATGTAGGACACCAGCTTTTGCCCGTAACTTTGCTTTCGTTGTTCCACACACACACACAGGTACTTTGTATTTTTCCGGGATTGAAAGTGTAGACTGTCACTCTTTGGCCCAACAGATATCTCTGTACAAAAATTCTCGTCCATCAATTGTTCTATTGTTTCGTAAAAGATCGCAAGGTTAAGAAAATATGAGATTAAATAAGTATATGGAAAGAAAGGTTTTTTATTCTTAGAATACGGAAATAAGGCTGATCGTAATTATTTCCAACAGGAACAGGTCAGTAAAAGTTAATTGTAGAGTCGATGGCTAATGCCTGGGTAACTGATTTGATTCGCTAGTTTAAAAAAATATCGTTTTAAATTCAATTTGGATTGAACAACTCAGATTAGATGAATCCTATGGTGCACTGGTTAAAACCCGGACCAGCCAGATTGGCTACTACCACACTTAATGATTGAAAGAGCTGCTAATAATTCGGTGACAGTACAAATTCAGTGATCCTTCCAGGAAAGCATCACACTCTCAGAGAAATCCGAGCTTATTCATACCGTCAATAACAGCTTAACAAGGGTAACCTCTCCTCAAAGATAGCAGTCTTGTTACATTCATCCCTCCAGCCGCAGGAGATACCCGGAGCGCAGGAGAGTACCTGACGATCTCCGATCACCGTGAGCGTCGGCCAGCGAGCTATGGATAGTTCGTTGTGTTTTCAGAATAAGGCCCCAGACTGTGTTCCCGCGCGTATCCTAATTTCGTCTTACTACTGGTGTAGCCTGCCTCATATGGCGGGCTGGTGCCTGCTGAGGTTACGAAGCAATCCGAAAGGAATCCCATAGCCCCAGAATACAAAGGGGTCAGAACACAAAGGAACACGGGTGTGGTTTAGTCAGTAGAAGTCTGACATACCCCTTCGCTCCACCCAGGACACAGCAAAACCATTTGACATCTCATCCAAAAAATAAACTATAAATTTGAACTGTTTTCTCTTAACGTTCTGCCAAAAGTAGGTGACAAACCGGATCCTACGTATCAGTAACAAATTTTAATTCTAACTCAATTTAAATGCTTTTGTTGGACTGTAAACCATTGTGTGCGAGTTTAACCCAAATCGATATACACCGTGGAGATACCGCTTTAAACTGTGTTTGCCACGATTTCGCTGCATACAACACCGATATACCATGACCGATGTGTTAGGTAAACTGTAGCATTGACCACGAGAGCTGTCCCACTGTTCGTGGATATTTGGTCACAGTGCTCCACGGAGAAATCACGGCGTATTGTGGTTGTGTGACGTCACTGGTCAATATTGTGCGATCTTGTGTCAGTGAGTATCAAACACGTTATTTTCCAATATTATGTTTGTGTACAATGCGATGATATTTGGTGGAACTTTCCCATAAAGTATGTGCGGTTCAAGTACATGCCAGTGTGAAATTATTTATATTATGTTATATAAGTGGTGTGTGAAGAATATTTACCCGTTGAGTCGTAGCAGCACACTGGCGACCAAACGAAATAGGCCATTAATATGTCTGGCATTTGAAAACTTGACAGTTTAGAGCAAAACTGTTTTAACTGCTTGGGTAGTGTATTGGGTACGCGGTCGGCTTGCCATTGCCACTGCGGCGCCGATAGTTTAATGCTACACGTTGACTCTAGGTGATCTTTGTGTCTTTTAGAAAATGCCCCAAATTTTGGAAAATGCCCCAAATTTTGGAAAATGCCCCAAATTTTGGAAAATGCCTCAAATTTTGGAAAATTCTTCACGACACAGCTCTAAATAAAGAATAGTATTTTTTTTTAATAGTGAAGTCTTTATGGGTTTTATAAAATAGTAATTAAAGAGTGATGTTTTTAATTAGATGTCTCCTATTCTCGAGATACGTTCTGTATCCTAAGGAACGTTGCAAACATTTAATCAACGGACTAAACGAACAATCACAACGCATTTCGGAATACCGTTTTGGGTTGCACAGAATATCCTCATTGATGAGACAACTCAATGGGATTTGTGAACTTTATGTTGGTTTATGTCCATAAATTCCCATTGCTAAGTTGATGATTGGTCAAGGGGGATTAGTGGACAAAAGGTTCATAGATGATGATATGTAGATTGATGTTGATGGGGATATGTAGAATAACCCATTTTTTGTACCGTGTGGAAATTGATAACACTGGGCAACGTCGAAGCAAACATTCAAACCAGTATGCCATCAGTGCAGACCATAGCGATGGTTATCTCTGCGCAGATGCTTTAATATATTTCCTGTGGCAAATTAATGTCTGTTATTATTTATATCAGTAATCAAAACGATGCTCTATTTGGTACCTTCTAGATACAATTTTTTTCTTTTTTACATTGATTTAATATGTACCAGCTACGTACAACAACAACAACAACTTAACTAGATTGAACGTAACAGGCGTTCCAGACTAAGTGATTTAGGGAGCGTGCACTCTACGGTATCTGTAACTCACTTATCTCTCTAGCCTCGAGCTCTATAAATACATCGAATCATGTATTCCTCATAAAAGATATTGCTTTTAGAACTGGTAACCCATTGCCAATTACTTAGTACTGTAGGAATGAGCAGGCTTGTCCGGGTAAGAAAGAAAGAAAGGAATTAATTTATTTGACAAAAAGGAAATAATATAAACAAGCTAAATATAAAATAATTAAATTTTGCCAAAGGATTGGAACTAAATTAATTGTGTCACTGTGTTCTACCCGGTAACTCAGTTATAAAGGCACACATACGTTGATACGTAACTCATCGATTTCTTCACACATCTTACTCGAAACGTCTTATAATAATTGCATATAATACAATATCAGCCCTGTAAACATATAAACTACCCCATTGCTGGGCTTCTTAGTTTGAGACCGATCGGGTCATAGTCGCTTGCAGACAGCGTGTTGATATGCTTCACATATTATTCGAAAACATTATGCAGATATCTTAGATAAGCAGTTTCATATAATATTGTCTTCTGTTTACGCGAATGTTATTCATTGAAATTAAACTACTATATACGGATTTTATTGCGTTGTTTATTTGACACTTTATTACAAAATTTTGAAAACTGTTACACTACTATTACTATTACACTTTACTAATTTTAAGCTAATTAAATTATTTAAACTATTAAAATTATTTACACTATTTATATACTATTATACTATTTATATTTGTGTTTACACTTTGCGCGACGTTTCTCCCCGTGACCATGGCTGCTGAAAAGCAACCGAAACGTCAGGAAAAGTGTAAACACAAATATAAATAGTATAATAGTATAGTAATAGTGTAAATAGTTTTAATAGTTTCAATAATTTAATTAGCTTAAAAATTAGTAAAGTTTAATAGTAATAGTAGTGTAACAGTTTTTAAAATTTTGTAATAAAGTATTAAATAAACAACGCGATAAAATCCGTATATAGTAGTTTAATTTCAATAAGCAGTTTCCTTAGGAAGTTTTTCTTTTGTCTCAACGCAAGCGATAATTACATAATATTGTCTTCGTTAAATTTTAAAGCGATAATTAATTATTTAATACGCACATAACTTCTACAAACTAGGCTATTGCTGTTATCGAAACAAAAAGTTTTATAAAAACGTTTTTATATTTGAATATAGGTTAATTATTCCAGTTACAAAACATTTTTTTTTGTGACAGGGTGAGCAGCTAATGTCACGTTTTCCTGGTGTACCTTTCAATGTCAGCATGTTCGTGGTTATAATACAAAGACATACTTTCCATTTGTCAAGGCTTTTCCTCCGTCACCGAAGCGAGTCGCCTAAATTTATCATTCGTTGATGTTAGTCGCACTTGCAATTCAAATGTTCAATGTTGATCACATTTGACATGAGTTTTATAACCAGTGTTGTTTAAATTCATTCATGTCTCTGAACGGATTGCTAGAGGTGTATCTCAGCCTCATTTCGCTGATTATGTTTTAAAGACCTGAAGGGCAAGCCTTTTGATGTTTTTGAGTACATTTTCAGATGCCGTTCTGCTACTGAGAATTTTCTAACAAACTAACATAATACTTTGCCTATAAATGGAATTTGGCACCTCACAAACACACGCAAGTTTTTACCACGGAACCAACAAAGCGGTTCGTATACATACATCAAATCTATACTAATATTATAAAGCTGAAGAGTTTGTTTGTTTGCTTGAACGCGCTAATCTCAGGAACTACTGGTCCGATTTAAAAAATTCTTTCAGTATTAGATAGCCCATTTATCGAGGAAGGCTATAGGCTATATATCATCACGCTAAGATCAATAGGAGCGGAGCACCAATGAAGAATGTTTCAAAATCGGAGGGTATTTTTTCCTTTTGAGAGCTTCCGCTGCGTGCGCTGCGTAAACAGTTAAGGCGAGGATTTCCGAGCGCTCAAAGGTTTTGGGGCCCCCCGCTTCACCGGTCCGCGCGTACGCCGACGTCCATAATTACGATGAGTCGGGCGCTATGCTACTCGCGAGTGCCGGTGACGTAGGTAGGGTGGTGGCACCAATTATCGGCCGTGTCAACTTTTTTTGAACTTTGACTGCTTGTAATATTTACGTTAATAGCTTAATTTGCTTTCTTGCAATGCCTTTTTTGGGTAGAGGGATACTGAAACTCGGTTTGGGTAGAACATTTCTAAGCTGTGACACTAGTGCATTCTTCATAGGCGTGATAGTGATAGATAATACGATAATAATATTATTAAGTGTCCATGAAAACTACGTAAATATAACAATCAAACCGTATTCCATGTTTGGTAATAGTGTGGTAATAGTCAATAGGATTATTGAATACTAGTTTCTGCCCGCGACTTCGTCCGCGTGGAATAGTTACTTTGGGCTAACGCTGACTTTAACCCGCGACTTCGTTATACTTAGTTAGCTGCGATGTTATTTTAAAACTGCGATATCTCCTAAGATATTCATTGAAATCGAATGATGTAAAGGGCAATTTTGTTTTAAATTAAATACTTGTGATGAATAACGTATTTATTTGGATAAGGATTAATATCATGTTTATAAGAACACCTTCGCAAATAATGCATTATTTTAGAACAAATTTGGTTAGCATAAAAAAGGTTAAAGTGAGCCAACCTTAAAAGATAGACATATGCTGTCGCGGACTTTTTTTTAGAACTTTTAAAGGGGAACAATTCTATAATACATGATTTTTGCGAAACTTTGAGAGTTTGAGAGTTGAAGAAGAACTTTGAGAGCTGAAGAGTTTATTTGTTTGTTTGTTTGTTTGCTTGAACGCGCTAATCTCAGGAACTACTGGTCCGATTTGAAAAATTCTTTCAGTGTTAGATAGCCCATTTATCGAGGAAATTTGTTCTAAAATAATGCATTATTTGCGAAGGTATTATTATAAACATGATAGTAATCCTTATCCAAATAAATACGTTATTCATCACAAGTATTTAATTTAAAACAAAATTGCCCTTTACATCATTCGATTTCAATGAATATCATAGTAGATATAGCAGTTTTAAAATAACGTCGCAGCAAAATAATTACCCATTACAGACATACAAACGATGTTTCTCCTGGTTTATTTTGCGTGATTTTAAATTAGCACTGTAGGTATATTTATAAAATGTTGTTCAATGGTTCTTATGTGGTTCGTGGATTTAACAAAGAAAGATTCAGCTCCTTTAAAATTGTATTATAGGTGCCTACGACCCACTCTCTCTCTTATGTGACGCAGACGAAGTTGCGCGGGTCAGCTATCTATACTAATATTATAAAGCTGAAGAGTTTGTTTGGTTGTTTGTTGGTTTGAACGCGCTAATCTCATAATAGCCTATTGATCGAGGAAGGCTATAGGCTATATAACATCACGCTACGACCCACGGGGGTGGCGCAGTAACGATAAACGCGGGTGAAACCGCGGGAACATTTAGTACCAAATAACATTACAACTCACGAGGGTGGTGCAGTAAACATAAATACCACAACGCGCAGGTATAACTGCGGATAATATTTGTATTTATTTAGGTAGGCAGGTACCTACCTATAAAATACGCTCGTATTGCTTTTAGGCACATCTCACATTTTTATTCCCGTATACTTACCTAATATAATAATAATGCTATAAAATAATGATTCAAGTCCTATACAAATATGATAGGTAGTGTTTAGTAATTTTCAAATAATAGGTATGCAACCTACCTTTTACATTTGTTTAGCCTACGTAAGGCTAAAGATGACAACCTTGATTTTCTTTTATTTTATTGCCCATTTCTACACTCGTCATCTACAAATCAATAATGGACTTGCACTGGTAAGTGGTACCTAACTATGCTGTTGTTATCAAGGCCGTTATCTCGTCCAATAATCAAAAATATGCTAATTATAAACACTCTTATTACTAAAAATTTACAATACCTATTTACAAACTAAACCTAGATATAATATATTTATCAATAAGTGATACCATTCGTAACTGACGATAAAATTATTTGTAATTCTGCGGTGCGCTCTGCAAACTAGCGATACGTCCTGTCCCCATTACATCCCGCTCGGGAGTGCAAGACGCTAGAGAGAGCGCGGGGGCTAGTAGGAAATCACATATTTTCGGTATTATATTTTTGTATATTATATAATGCATATTGTGATGCCCGACAAATAACCGTTTTTACATGACCTTTCTTTTGGTATATTTTTGAAAATTCAATTCTCAATATAACTCAAATAAAACACGAAAAATGCTTAAATCAGACCTATCTTCACGATTTTTTTCGATCGTATAAAATGTCAGTAATCGTGTTTTGAATGCCCGACAAATTAAGATCTAATGCTGTAAAATAACATATATTATTTCAGAATTTAAATCTATGTTATTTACAAATAAAACGCGTTTAAGCACGCTAGATAACACTGTACTTTGGGAAATCTTCGCCTTTAAAGTTTTGCAAAAATCATGTATGACAGAATTGTTCCCCTTTACAAGTTCTAAAAAAAAGTCCGCGACAGCATATGTCTATCTTTTAAGGTTGGCTCACTATAACCATTTTTATGCTAACGAAATTTGTTCTAAAATAATGCATTATTTGCGAAGGTATTATTATAAACATGATATTAATCCTTATCCAAATAAATACGTTATTCGTCACAAGTATTTAATTTAAAACAAAATTGCCCTTTACATCATTCGATTTCAATGAATATCTTAGGAGATATCGCAGTTTTAAAATAACATTGCAGCAAAATAATTACCTATTACAGACATAGTACAAACGATGTTTCTCCTGGTTTATTCTGCGTGATTACTACTGGTTCGATTTGAAAAATTCTTTTATTGTTGGATAGCCTATTTATCGAGGAAGGCTATAGGCTATATTAACATCACGCTACGACCCACGGGGGCGGCGCAGTAACGATAAACGCGGGTGAAATCGCGGGAACATCTAGTACCAAATAAAAGGCATTCCTAGTCTGTTTTATATTATAATAATAATGTCCTCCAGACCGAATTTCGGTCACGGCGGCCAGTCTTAACGGAGACTGGTCATCTGCGCAGGAGATATAGTGTGTGCGCAAACACAAGTGCACTCTCTGTTCCCTAACTCTCATGATCCGATGGGACGGTAATCCGACACGACCGGAGAGAGATCAGGCGCAGGACCAACAGCTTTACGTGCTTTCCGAGGCACGGGGGTGTCTAACACCGCCAACTTCCTAACTCCGGGCTGCTATTGAGATTTCTTAACAGAAAAACCCAATAACTTTTTGTAGGCCCGACCCGGGATTCGAACCCGAGACCTCATGCACAGCAGTCGCATTCACTACCGCTGCGCCACGGAATGCTGCCTGATGGTAAACGATTATCGTAGCCTTTGAACGCTTGTAACAATAGGCATATCGCCTAACAAAAAATAAGTGACTGTATTCTAGCCTAAGTGCACTGTGTCACGTCAAAGAGCTTGACAATCCCATTCACTGCAAAAATACAATAAAACATGCGATACAGTTACGCTTTGCTCCTTGCACTGATTGCGCAGGAACTCTTTTTAAAAGAGCAGACGTGGTGAGAGTTATTTCGCAGGATGGAATAGTGTCCCCTATACAGCGATGGCATATAGATACCACTAGGAGTGGAGTTTTAAGTTGAACCTTACGTGCTGGCGCAGGCACCAGGCGATTCTGGAATGGGCATGCCCCACCTGTCCCCCCTTACATTTACACCAATGTCCTCAGGTGTTAAAAACGTAAATAGGCTACAGCGATCACCATCAGGCAGTATGTTTGCTCATAGCCAGTTGCACTCACTGATTGGTAAACGATTAGCGAGGTTAAGCAACGTTGGGTGCGGTCAGTCTATAGATGGGTGACCGCTTAGTGGTATTTCATTTGAGCGTCTCCGTGCTTCGGAGCGCACGTAAAAAGTTGGTCCCGGCTGTTGACAAATTGACAGCAATCGTTAAGCCATGTCAGAGGCCTACGGGCGGGTTGAACAACTCTTGACATCAGGTTGGCCACTAACCACACGAAAAGAAGAAGAAGCAGTATGTTTGCTTGTTTACAACTTTGATAGTATAAGCGAACTTAAGATTCTCTACACAGAAATTACTATCAAATAAGTCTCTCTAGATAACATAATATATTACATACGTACAGCGCTGTAACCAGTGCCGGATTTAAGAGCTTGTAGGCAATGAAGAAATGGAGGATCCTAATAATTTTGAACCAGATGACGAAAAATCAAATTAAATTCTCTTATTGCTGGCTGGTGATCAGTGGTAAACACCGTCCATAGACATGGATATGTTGTCACAAAGCAATTCCAAAGCAACAACCAAATTTAGTTTATTGTTATTCATCTTATATTAGTTAAATAGTATTAATGTAATATTTTGGAAAGGAAAAAAATTATAAAATTTAAATCGCTATTCACTGTAACCATAGATGGCAAAGAAGCAGACGGTCTGCTGCCTGGTGGTAAGGAATTAACGATACTACTTATACTTCAGAAGACCGTGTGATTCGATGTCTACGAAGTCAACATGCAACGGGCATGCGACAAGAGCTAGGAGAAGGAAGAAAAGCAGAAGAACGAGGTGGAGACAAAGATGGCGGCGCTGAGGATAAACTGAACTCAACGTCTTCGTCGTATTTACATCAATATTCTATAACAGGGTAGTAATTTTGCAGCTGCGGCGATCTATTCACGCTGAAAAAAGAAAGTCTCTACTACTCAAATAATGACAGCGAAATCGGCTCTAGAAGCCTTTAATTGTAGAGACCGTAGTGAAAACCAAGGCCTCCCCTAAATACGGCCCTGTCTATTCACTGCAAATCATTATGGAAGGAGAAAGATAACATTTAAATGACATTAAGTAAGTGCGAGTCAGATATCAAGATGAGAGATAACACGTAATAATATATGGCCGGATGTTTATTTCCCACTTGCGTTCTAAGATTATCTAATTAAGTTCGTTTTCCTACGTGTATAGCGTATATAGTATTTGATCTGGTTTTAACTTTTATAATTCGCTGAGACACTAGACCCAACATAAACACTCTTATACACTCACACACACATGCACACACATCCGCCCACATGCACATACGCGCGCACACAAACGCAATTATAGTAAAACGTTAGGTAGTTTTGATAACACATGATTTTAAATGATAGTGTCTTTTCTTTTTGTTCTTTTTTTTTTAATACAGGTCTCCTAGTACAGACACCAGTCCCTCACACAGATTGTACTATATTATGAATAATATGTAACTAGATACCTACTATTGTCTTGTTTTTGTAAAACTGTGTGAGAGAACAAATAAAAGTTATTGTATTATAGTGTTTGTTAATTATGACGTCATTGAATTCTAAAGATTTTTTCATTTCCTTCTTTATCTACATGTCTACATACACACATAGGGTTAGCTTGTTCCCGCACTAGAAATAATTCCAGTATCGGTTGAGACTTTAGAAACATTCAAACATAATATTTTCATATGCGACGGGTAGTTTCAGAGCTTACAAAAACAAATATACTCTTCTGTTGTATTACTACCTACTGCTCCGTGACGCAGCGGTAGTGGTAGCGTAGACCGAATTTCGGTCATGGCGGCTAATCTTAACGGAGACTGGCCATGTGCGCAGGAAATATTATAGTGCACAAGTATGTGCGCAAACACAAGTGCACTCTCTGTTCCCTAACTCTCATGATCCGATGGGACGGTAATCCGACACGACCGGAGAGAGATTAGGCGCAGGACCAACAGCTTTACGTGCTTTCCGAGGCACGGGGGTGTCTAACACCGCCAACTTCCTAACTCCAAGCTCGTATGGAGATTTCTTAACAGAAAAACCCAATTCGTTTTCATTGGCCCGACCCGGGATTCGAACCCGAGACCTCATGCACAGCAGTCGCATTCGCTACCGCTGCGCCACGGAGACAGTTAAGAAATAGTCAGTAGTAGTACGGAGTTGGGAACTGTGTCTGATTAATAATTGAACGTACTTTCTGAAAAACGTCCCAACCCACAAAGTTAACAATTTGAGATAATCGTGATTGAAGTTAAATCCCGTATTGCTTCTTCATACATGTGGGTTGGGCTACTAAGTCATGATTTCATATTTAAAGTGATAGTAGAGCTACCAAATTTTTCCAGTAACCCCGTGACTAATAATAACTCGATTTTGACCCGAGTGTGGGTTGAAACGTTTTTCAGAAAGTACGTCCAATTGGTTATAGGCTTGAGGCTATAACCAATAGCCTATAACCATAGGGATCAATCCCACGTAATAGGGATTGATCCCTATTACGTGCGATATGAAACTATAGCTGGCGAATTGTAGGTGCATGAATACACCTTTGTCTATCCTTTCGGTAATATAGACATGACTATGTATGTATGGAAGTAAATAATACTTAATATTGACTTCATCGCCGGCTCTAGCCGTTCATAAGGATAGAGTGAGATTGTCTCTCGGCGCCCTTTGGTCGACGTTTTCATTTCACGTAAATTCTACTTCAGTTTTATGTTCAATAAAATTCTTATAATATAATATTCTTATAATATTCTATCACATACACACAACACCATCTAGCCCATACTAAGAGCTTGTACTATGGGTACTAGACAATGGATAAACATTCATATATACTTTTTTTCGTAAATACATACATATTATACATAGAAATACCCAGACCAAGACAAACATCCATGTTCATGCACACAAATGTTTGAATTGCGCGGGAATCGAACCCGTGACCTCAGGCGTAGCAGTCGGTTACACTAACCACTACGCCATGGAGGTTGTCAAATAATAATTAATTACCAAAGTTATAATTTTGCGCTAAAATGTTCCCAAATTCATTTTCTTTTTAATTAAAAAGATAACTCCGCCACTAGGTCTAATTCCTGTATCGCGGGAGACTTTACAAACATTCAAACAACGGATTTAAATAACACCTAGATTTGAAATATTTGTGGATCACACAAATTTTTATCCCATGTGAGGATCGAACTCACAACACTCGGCGCGGCGACAATGGCGAGGCGACGACATAAACCACTACGCTATCGTTGCAGTCAATTTGCATTGGAAACTGTTTGCCGCAGTTGCCTTTTTGGTGCCCCTTGTCATCTGTCGCCTAAAGCGTACGCTTCTCTTGCTCTATCTCAGGGCCGGCGACTGATTCTAATCTCAAAGCCGTAATGATAATGTCTAATAAACATTCTGATAGCACTATGTCATAATATTCTTACTAATTTTATAAATTCGAATGTTAGTTTGTTTGTTTGTTACGCTTTCACGCCGTTTTAACACGGATCCTCATGAATTTCACATACACGTTGTCAGAAGAACAGAAAAGGACAGAGAAAAAAGTACTGTTATTAACCTATCCTTACCTAACCTACATTTACACGATCGAAACCGCTGTCAAAATTTAGTACATAAAATAATTCCCAAAGGTTTAATGTTGCGCTAGAATTTTCCCAAATTTGCGCTGGAAATTGTTTTTCGCATTTGCGTTTTTAGCACCCTTGGCCATCTAAAGCGAACGCTCCTTTTGCTCTACCTCAGCGCTGGCGCTGACTGACTCTAATCTATCAACTAATACTAGTTTTCATCAATATCAAATCTGTAATAATAATGTCTTTGTGATAAACATTCTGGTAGCACTGTATATCATAATATGTACCTAATATAAATAATATAAAAAAGTCAATGTCAACGGTTCCTGCCTAGCACCATTAAGATAAGTATATATAAATGCTTCCGTGCGTAGCACTTAACAAGGTAATGATTACATAGACTTGTGCTCATAGAACCGGCCACGACACTTATGGTATTCATAATACTCATAACACATTATTTGTATTTTGTATTAAGTTTTGCCCGCGACTTTATACGCGAAGAAATTTAAATTTTAATGTGACATCTGTTAATCAATATTAAAAATAATTCACTTCAAAACCTCAACCTTTAATATTTTGTTTTTATATACATATATGTACAAAGTGACCCGCGCAACTTCGTCTGCTTCACATAAGAGAATTGGCCCCGTTTTTGCAACATTTTTCATTGATGCTCCGCTCCAATTGTTCGTAGCGTGATGTAATATAGCCTATAGCCTTCTTCGATAAATAGGCTATCCAACACAAAAATAATTTTTATTTCAAACCAGTCGTTCCTGAGATTAGTGCGTTTAACCAAACAAACAAACAAGCAAACTCTTCAGCTTTAGTAAGTAAAGATTTTTCAGAAGGTAAAAATATGTTAGGTCTCTCTCCGATCCTTCAATTATTGCTTGTTGTTACGGTGCCTATCAAAAAGTTCTTATTACTAATACTAGACTTCTACCAGATGAGTTCTTCTACCAGAGAAGATGAAACATGCACCAGATTATTAGTCAGACCAACTGTGAAAACCGCGTTCAATTTCATGCAGTAGTTTCTGAGTAATGCGCTCGCAAACATACAGGCAGACAGCCAAGAATTCTAATATGGCTTCTATAGCTTTTATAAAGACCCTTCACGTTATATTTCTTGAATATCTCCTGTATCTACAGACATTTCAATTGTTTTGACAATTTAAAAATTGACAGTTTCAATTGTATTATATTATGTTATATTAAAAATGGTTAGCTAATAAAAACACGCTACTTTGGTGTCGTGCATGTCTGGTATTTCAACACACAGGTTAAGAAAAAAACAGCTGATGAAATGTAGTTTTGATACAGTTTTGCCAAGCCCTTTGGGGAGGCACAGATAAGCTTGACCTTGCTTATTATGTAAACAGCTTAAGTCTAACTGTTCAACAAGTAGTGTTAGATGCAGTTTGGCAAGGAGTGCGCAGTCAATATGTATCAGACACTCATCAATATACAAAAGCTATGTATGTGACACGACTTCACTAACTGTTTAGTTATATTTAGCTTCGTTTCTGAACGTGTTCTGTTTACAATCCAGCATACGATACGCATAAACATAAAATAAATATATTAGATTGCTTTGCATCTATAATGGGATGGACGATTATCGATTGGCAATTCGAATTATTCGATTGTTCAAGCGATTCGAAATATAGATTAGTTTTCGAATACCAGTATCCAACCCATGCACAGCAGTCGTATTCATTACCGAGGCATAATAAAACGCTATTTATAGTCATGTAAGCGATGACGTAGGTTAAGTCAAAGTCAAGTCAAAAATCATTTATTCATTTAGATCACAAAGTAACACTTATGAACGTCAAAGTATATAGGTTAGTGAGTTTACTAAGTTACTGAAGCTACATTTAGGTTAGTTGCTAGGTTCAGGCAAAGGGTTGAGCCTATGAGAAGAAACCTGCAAGAAACTCACGGTTAACCACTGGTGCAAGTATCCCGGATGATTAATTCTTCTTGCATGTGCCTACACGAATAGCTTGCACTTCTAAATAACGCCACTTGCAAGGTATACAACCTTTTATATTTCAACTGCCTCGGTGGCTTAGCGGCTATGACAATGCTGTGCATGCGGTCTGAGATTAGATTTTCAGATCGGGCATTGTTTCTGTTATTTTGTCTATGTTCTGCGCCTGCTCTCTATCTAAAAATTACTTTATTAGGTTGTTAGTCATTATAACAATTAAATAATGAAAAAGCAGAAACACTGGTATATAGCAGTGGTAGATGACCTCGTTGGCGTAATGGTTAGTGTAACCGACTGCCACGCCTGAGGTCGCGGGTTCGATTCCCGCACAAGTCAAAAATTTGTGTGCATGAACATGGATGTTTATCTTGGTCTGGGTGTTTCTATGTATAATATGTATGTATTTACGAAAAAAGTATATATGTATGTTTATCCATTGTCTAGTACCCATAGTACAAGCTCTGCTTAGTTTGGTCTAGATGGTGTTGTGTGTATGTGATAGAATATTATTATACTTATAATAATAATAATAATATCAGCCCTGTATTAAACTGTCCCACTGCTGGGCACGGGCCTCTTCTCATACTTAATTATTATTATATAAATTATACTTTGAATTTATTCTTGTCATTCCTTAGGGAGAAAACAATGAAGTACATTTATATGAACAAAAGCTGCCCTTCCTCATAATAATATGCCTCGGCATGACCAGCAATTCATACTGAATCGTCCACTTCATACAATTTTATATTAACTCATCTTGGTGGGCGTTTGAATATCACATCATTACGTTCAATCTGACATAACAATGTAACGAGCTTATAACAAAGCAAGTAAAAGGTGCGGGGTAAGCAGAGAGGCAGGGGGGTAACAATGTGTGAAAGTAAATAGAATAGCTAGAATAGTTCCCACGACATGACACTGATTGTTACGTACTGAGAAGCGCTCCCTGTCACTGGGTGACCAAGTCGCATCTATAAATCATTGACTTTAAGCCATATGTGATCTGCCATGCATGAGACTACTGTAGATAAGGTCACAAGTTCGATAAGTTGGATTCTCTTTTAAAATTACGTTCACCGTCAGATGTCTAGATGACTCAGCCGCCTCTATAAATCTATGCTAATAATTATTATAAGGACGAAATATTTGATTTTTTGTTTGTTTGTAAGGATTTAACTCAAAATCTATTTAACCGATTTAAAATAATTTTTCACCATTAGAAACTTCGATCAAATATACCATAGATGCACATTCTCATACAAAAACCGCGTCAATATGTGGCACTGACCAGTACTACTTACTTATAAGTGTCTGCATTTATTATGCAATCCAGGAAATAAACCGGAATAACCACTGAACGCCCACTGAAAAACATTTTGTAATAGTTTAGTTAAAACGCGTCAATGTAAAGCGTCCTAAGTGTGTTACTCGCGATACGCAAGCGTACTAAGTATATGGTACGGTCTCCACCGTAGTAATGGTGTCGATTCGCTCTCGCTTACGGGCAGCGCACGCAATAGTGAGTGGGACAGGTGCATAATATAGCGCATACGACTGATTTATGCACAGTTTTGTTGGGGCCGTTTTTCGAGCGACGATCGTGCATCTATGATATATTTGATCGATGATTAGAAAGCTATATTATACCGATTCATTACCTACTGAGTGACAAAGGCTACATATTATTTAAAAAAACGCGGCCTACGCTAGCGAAGCCGAGTGCAAAAGCTAGTCATTGAGATTATTGTTAGCCATATGTGAATGCGACTGCTGTGCATACTATAGAACACACCTCAGAAATAAAAGCCTTATAACACTTTATCAGTTTATTGGCTTATTTTTATTGAATTAACAGTTCAACACTCCTTTAGCAACTTGTTCGGTCGATAGAAATACTTCTCACTGATTAAATATTCCTAGAGTTCAGCAATATTTACTAAAATTAATTAATAGAAATATTGCTAAACAATAAAATATTAAATGACGGAAGTTGATAAACTTCCGCTTGATATTCTATATAATAGATGCTAACTAAATATTCTATGACGGAAGTTGATAAACTTTCGTTTATAATATAATCTAAGTATTGTTTGATGTGCTGTGTAAATGAATATTCGTATATTATGGTTATAATTATTAGTATGTAGCTTACAATACGGTCTCGGGTTCGATACTTAGGCTAGACAAAGTATTTTTTTGGAATTTTGTTTTAATTCGCTTACTGTCACTGGTGACTAAGCTGCACCTATAAGTCATTGACATTAATGTAGGGTGTATGTGATTGCAACTGCTGTGTTTGAGGTCTCGGGTTCGATACTAAGGTTAGACTATGTTTGGCCAAGGCATGCATCTTGGACTTTACGAAGCTATATTAGGGTTTAGGGTCGTTGGTGGTGGTATAGGTTTAGGCTTAGGACAAGTTTTAGGGTGCCAAAATAAAGGTTTATACAAGTTTATAGCTGACTATCTCTCATTCCGAGGTGAAACCCCTAATATTCCTGGACTATATGCGTATTTAATAGTTTGGGTTGTTCCGTATTCATCCTATGACGTCTCATCCTATTTCTTTACTCATCCTAAACTAGTATTCCTAACTCATCCGATTACAATATTTTAATAAAGTTTCCTTATTCAACCGAAATATGTTCCTTACTCTACCTGTGGCAAATATTACCGAAAATAGTATGGATAGCAAAACAATCTTTAATATTTTAATATTTATTATATATTGCTTTGGCAACGTAAGAGTGCTAACTGATGTCGTTTTAAAAGAAAAGAAAATATTGTAAAAGAAGCTTTGCATAATCTCAAGGAAAAAGTGAAGTCAAAACAAGGTGAACCTATACCGACAGTGTATCAAGGTATCAATATATATGAACTTTCTTGTCACTACATGAACGAGGGATCAGTTTAGTGACAGAATTGCCAGAATTTAAAATATTAAGACTGGAATGCTGATTTTCTTCTTTTCGACTATCAAGAAGGTGAAACACGTATTGTAGCATTCGCGACACAGGAAGGGCGCCAAAGAATGACAACAATTCCAGAGTTTTATGCTAATGGTACATTCAAATGCTGCATCAGACCATTTTACCAACTATATGCTATTCATGGAGCTATGGACGACGACAGTGGAAATACTTATATCATTCCATTAATATATGACCTGCTTATGTCAAAAAATGAAAAGACGTACACAACAATGTTTCGTCTGATTAAATCTCAAATACCGAATTGGAACCCGAACAAAATTATTATTAATTTTGAAAAGGCTGTGATAAATTCTATCCGAACTGTTTTATCAAGTACGGAGATCAAAGGATGCTATTTTCATTTTTGTCAAAACTCACCAAAAACAGTCATCATCTAAAACATCTTTCCCTCTGCTTGGCTTTACCAATCATACCTGAATATTTGATTGACGACGCATATCTGTACATAATGGAAGACTGTCCAAGAGCGGTCAATGTTACGAAATTTAATGATTATCTTGTAAAGACATGGCTCGTTCGGTGAGTGAGTGTGCCGGAGGCGCAATCACGCTCTTTCCCCCTTCCCGCTCCATCTTCTTCCCACTTCCTTTCCTTTCCTGAACGGTTGGCAACGCACAAGTGATGCCTCTGGTGTTGCAGGCGTCAATAGGCTACGGTGACCACTTATATCATCATGCATGTTTGCCACCTTAGTAGTATAACAAAAAGAGTATTTTATGTAAGTACCGTATGTACTTTCATATGCATTTAGTAAAAAGATGTTATTTTGGCATTACAAACAGATACTTCAATTTTATTTATAGATTATGAAAGCAGTATTTTTCGTTCAGACCGTCCAAACAAAACTTAGAACTTTTAGGTGAGTTCGTAATCGGTTGAGCTAGGAATACTTATAGGATGAATCAAGAATTAAAAATTGAAATAATTGCTGTCGGTTGAGTAAGGAACGTAAATAGGATGAGTTAGGAAAAAAAACAGCGTAGGATGAGACGTCATAGGATGAATACGGAACAACCCAATAGTTTATCGTTCGCTTTAACACTAAGGGAATGCAGCGTGAGCAAACTGAGTACTGCTTATCTGAGAGTTCTTAAAGATAAGTGAAGTCTTCCACCCCTCACAGGGTAGGTGTGGCCTTACGCTTCTCACGTGATATGTGTACAAAAATATGTAAATATGTGTACAATTAATATTTTTATTATCAGCCCTGTATTATGCTTTCTTACTGCTGTAAGAAAGCATAATACAGGGCTGATAATAAAATTATTAATTGTACACATATTTGACAATATGTAGATTGAGCGTACAAAAGTTTACGATGAACAATAAAATAAACCTAAAACATAATTATTGTATGATCTTTTTATCACACAACTTTGTTGATTGATAAAATGATTTGGGCGCGTCGGTTGGTACGGATTGAAACACTGAATGGACTGTTAAACTGAATAATTATATTGAAATTAACTTTATAAACTAAATTTGTATGATATGACGCGATATATTTAATGACTGATAATTTGAGAACGCACGGCGTTAATGATGGCTCGACGCGAACTGAATGTAATATTAATGAAAACGCGTGCATCGCGTAAAAATGCTGACTTAAGAAATGTACAGTTGGACCGTTCAATCATAATTTTATTCGCAATACTCCAACGCCGCCGCGCCGTTTCGCCAAATTACAGATATTGGACAACAAATCACGTTTACGAATTGCAAGCTTTTAAATATTACCCGACCTTGGAATCGAACCGACAAACTATCGGTCGGAAGCTATTGAAGAGGGCGAGGTTAACGGGTGGTGCGTTTAATTCACTAATGGTTGTGAATCGTGAAGGTCGATACTTTGAATGGTGAAGATCCCCAATGATCGTTGTGATGAGCGCCGTGACCAATCTTTTGTTGGTTTATGTAACTACCGTACATAACTAAGTACTTGTGTTTAATTACACACGATTGAATGCACGGATGGCGCAATGGTTAAAGGGGTCACTGCGATTGCGTAGCTCGTTCGCGAGATGAGCGGAAACATTGTGTGATTCATGTTACAGTACAATATCTTTGTGCTGTATCTACAATCTACATCGCAATCTTATGATCTTTATCGCACGTTCAATATCTATTAAATGTTTCTACTATCCGTTATCAACACGTAGTCGTTAGTATATAAGATGCACCTTTGGATAATTATAACTAGACTATACTACAACTTTGTCTCATTTATACCTAATCATATACTGCCAAGAAGTTTGGCAAATTGGTGACCCCGACGAACGAATACGCAGCAAGAAACATGGCACAATCACCATACAAGGCGAACATAAATCAGCAAGGAACACTTGAAGTAGCTGCTGGCACCTCGGTTTTATCTCGCATTCCGGAATTTTGGAAAGACCAACCAAGATTATGGTTCACGCAACTAGAAGCCATATTAGCACCACAGAAGCAAGGAGACGAATACAAATACTGTACAGTAATAGCAAAATTATCCAAGGAAGAAATACTACAAGTTAGTGACCTAATCACTTCACCACCGACTACAGATAAATATAAAAACATCAAGGAACGTTTAATTGATTGTTACGAAGAAACAGAACAGCGACAGTTTCAAAAATTAATATCAGAGACAGAACTCGGTGATCAAAAACCTTCGCAGTTATTACGTCAAATGCGAGTCCTCGGGAGAGGAAAAATCAGTGACGAAACAATTAAACTACTATGGTTCAGGCTTTTACCAACATCAGTTACTACGGTTCTAGCAGTTACGGAAGACATGGAAATTGACAAACTGAGCCAAATTGCAGACAAAATAATAATGAATTCAAAAGTAACCGAAATATCAGCTGTTAGCAAAGACACTTCAAACGACAACAATACAGCATGCATTTTAGCCCAGCTAGCAAAATTACAGATAGATATTGACGCAATTCAGCAAGGTCAATATGGCTATCGACCCAGCACGCACAATCATTTCAAGAAACGTCAACAATTCCCGATTATGAGGCCGAGAACAAACTATAGAGGAGCAAATCGATTTTGTTACTACCACGAAAGATTCGGAAAATATGCAAGGAACTGCATTAAACCATGCGGTTGGAAACCAATGACTTACGTACGGAACCAGGGAAACGAATAAGAGCACAGACAACGGCGAAACTCTGTGCAATCCACCCATCCAATCGCCTCACCATTACCGACCGAAAAAGTGGTATGAAGTTTTTGATTGACACGGGCGCAAATATTTCAGTCATTAGCAAGCAACAGAGATATTCAATTTTACAAAATGAACAATACACACTATACGCTGCAAATGGGACTAAAATTAGGACTTACGGCGAGAAGACGCTTACCTTGAATTTAGGACTACAACGATGTTATAAATGGAATTTTATAATCGCCGATGTTACACAACCAATAATTGGAGCAGATTTTCTAGAGCACTATAAACTATTAGTCGACATAGCAGGTCGCAAACTTATCGACAAAGTTACAGAGCTGACAACGCATGTAACTTCAGAAAAAGCGACACAACAAACAATTCGTACTATCGCAGTGGGAACGAATTCACGTATTACGCAACTTTTAAACAAATACGAAGACATCACGAAAGAGTCCTCTCTACGCAATGCGCCCAAACATAAGATTGAACACCACATTATCACTACAGGACCACCCGTCGCAGCTCGGGCAAGACCATTACCTCCAGAAAAATACGACATAGCCAAAAAGGAATTTCAAAATATGATAGAGCTCGGAATTTGCCGACCGTCAGATAGCCCATGGGCAAGCCCATTACATATGGTAAAAAAGAAAAATGGCGAATGGAGACCGTGCGGAGACTATCGAATGCTCAATAGCACGACAGTACCGGACAAATACCCACTACCAAGATTAACTGACTTTACATACATATTAGAAAATAAGAAGATACTAAGCAAGATAGATATACGCAAAGCATACCACTGTATTCCTGTTAAAGATATAGAAAAAACAGCCATCATCACACCTTTCGGACTTTTTGAGTACTTAAGAATGCCTTTCGGATTACGCAATGCGGCACAAACATTTCAACGATTCATGGATTCCTTATTTAGAGATTTAAACTTCGTATTTATATTTGTAGACGACTGTCTCATCGCATCGGACAACGAAGATTTGCATTATCAGCATTTAGAAACGGTTTTCAAACGTTTACACGAGAATGGAATAACCATTAATATCGAAAAATGCGAATTTCTCAGAAGGGAAATAGATTTCTTAGGTTATCATATAACGAGCCAAGGAACCTACCGAAGAAAATTACAAAGCAATCATGGAATTTCCCAAACCGAAAACAATTCAAGAATTAAGACGATTTTTGGGCATGGTCAATTTCTACAGAAGTAATATTCCACGCGCAGCGGAAAATCAAAGAATTTTAAACGAATATCTACATGGTTCAAAAAAGAACGATAATTCACCTGTTCCTTGGACAACGGAAGCAGACAAAGCTTACGAAAAATGCAAGGAAAGCATGAAAAACGCAGTGTTAACAGCGCATCCTTCCCGCAACGCATCACTAGCGCTCATGACCGACGCTAGTGCTACTTGCGTTGGTGGAGTTTTACAACAAAAATCCGGACGCAATTGGGAACCATTAGGTTTTTTTTCACAAAAATTGAGCGAAACTCAACAAAAATATTCTACGTTTGACAGAGAGCTGTTAGGAATATACATGGCCGTCAAACATTTTCACAGATTAATCGAGGGAAGAGAATTTACAATATTTACGGATCACCGACCTTTGACATACGCATTCTCCCAAAAACCATCATCAAACGATACACCGCGACGGGTCCGGCAGTTAGATTTCATTTCACAATACAGTACCAACATTCAACACATAAGCGGACATGACAATATTACCGCCGATGCCTTATCTCGAATAGAGGAAATATACGTGCCATCACCTATCGATTACGCGGAATTGGAAAAATGTCAATCAACAGATAATGAACTAAGTAAATTACGTGACAATAAAAGATTAAAATTCAAAAACATTACGCTTCCGGGTTCCACAATAAACATCACCTGCGACACGTCTACTGGAAAAAGCCGCCCCTACTTACCAAAGCAATTTCGCAAACAAATTTTCGATACCATTCATGGTATGAGCCATCCAGGAAAAAGAACTACGAGAAAAATGATAACCCAAAGGTATTTATGGCCGTATATGAACAAAGATATCAATAATTGGTGTAGATCATGTATAGCCTGCCAAAAATCAAAAATACAACGACATACGATATCACCTCCTGGTACATTTATGACAGCGCAACGTTTTGAACATTTACATATTGACATCGTCGGACCACTTCCGATTTCACAAGGGAAGAGATATTTAATCACAATCATAGATCGTTGTACGTCATGGCCCGAAATATTTCCGGTAGAAGATATAACTGCAGAAACAGTAGCCAAGACACTTTTCGAAGGATGGATTACTCGTTTTGGATGTCCATTGCGCATTACTACGGATCAAGGCCGACAGTTTGAATCAAGAATATTTGAGTCACTCTCACAATTTTTGGGAATACATAAAATTAGGACAACACCTTATCATCCGCAATCCAATGGAATGATAGAGAGATTTCATAGAACTGTAAAGGTGGCGTTAATGACAAGCGAATCCAACGAAAATTGGTTAAAAGAAATTCCAACAGTTTTACTCGGGTTGCGGAGTAGCTTGCGAGAAGACACAGGTTATAGTTCAGCAGAGATGACATATGGAACGCCAATACGACTCCCTGGAGGATTTTTTGAGTCATCAGCAGCACAGTTATCAACGTACGAAGAGTTTGTAAAACAAATTCAAAAGGACATCACACAAATGACATCAATTCCGAAAAGAAAAAACCACAACCAAGCTATATTTGTGCATCCCGAACTCAAAGAATGCTCACACGTATTTGTTCGGTGTGATAGAATTAAGAAAGCCCTGACACCGCCGTATGAAGGACCCTACCCAGTAATTAGTAAAACAGATAAAACATTTTGCATTAGAATTAGGGATAAAGAGACAGTGATATCAATTGATAGATTGAAACCAGCATTCATGATCAATGACGAATCAAACTACGTGCCAGATTCAAAGGATTTCTACAGACATTCACACACGTACACTACACGATCGGGACGTAAAGTAAAGCCAGTAGTACGTCTATAAAAAATCGCTGATATAAGCAAGCTATTCGTATATATATTAACATAGATCTTAACATATACCATTAATTCACAACTACTCGTAACAACAAGACATCTAAAATGGGAAATCAAAGTTCTAAGGACCAGATAACATACAATCCGGACAGTTGCCTCAATCAAAACGAAGCGGACAAACTCCGTAACCTGATCCAGGAGGACTTACGGTGGACAAGAAATGTTGCAATGGGACAGATTATTTTAACAATCGGCGTGATCCTACTTTACGGCATAATGAAAACACTGGACAGAAGAATGAAGAGTTTAACGGAAAAAAATAATAAACACTCGTGCAACAGCTAAGTCAAAATTACATACGTCAGCAAATCACACCACAACAGGCGTCATCAAATTCCACCGCGTACAATAGCATTATTATTTATATACATCAGCAAATAACTAGTAAGGTCTAGGTCAAATTTATATTGTAAACACTATTACCATAATATTTTTTTTTTTAAAGGGGGGTGTACTGTTACAGTACAATATCTTTGTGCTGTATCTACAATCTACATCGCAATCTTATGATCTTTATCGCACGTTCAATATCTATTAAATGTTTCTACTATCCGTTATCAACACGTAGTCGTTAGTATATAAGATGCACCTTTGGATAATTATAACTAGACTATACTACAACTTTGTCTCATTTATACCTAATCATATACTGCCAAGAAGTTTGGCAAAATTCACATATTAATTTGGTTGTTCCTAGTTTAGGTCAAGTTTAGGCAAGCAAGCATACGGCCCACCTGATGGTAAGTGGTCACCGTAGGCTATAGACGCCTGCAACACCAGAGGCATCACTTGCGCGTTGGCGACCCTTTAGGAAAGGAAGTGGGAAGGAAAAGGAGCGGGAAGTGGGAAAGAGGGTGATTGGGCCTCCGGCACTCTCACTCACGGAACGAAACACAACACTAGGAATACTGCTATTTTACGTCGATATTCTGTGAGAGGGTAGCCCTTCCCCGATCGAGCCGGCCCATTTATGCTGAAATCAGCGAGGCTCTACTACTTATAGCGAGATATATAGATACTTATATATTGAATAAAAAATGCGTATGTTTGTTGTAAAAACTCACAGGACTGTCCAATCCAGGAAACGAGCCCAAGTTCTCACGAACGTAAGTGTGTGAGTCGCAAACTTATGTCATAAGATCAATGACTGAGTGCAAATTCAAATTACAGATTAGTTATTGCGATAATGCTATGCCACAATAGATGACGTTAGCATCTTTTTGTTCAACAGGCCTTCGGGCTAAGACGTTACATAATAGATACATTTCAACTTATTTTTTGTTAATGTATATAAATCAACGTTTACAGGACGACCACAATTATAAGGCTGTCGTCCTCGATGGCGTAGTGGTTAGTGTAACCGACTGCTACGCCTGAGGTCGCGAGTTCGATTCCCGCACAAGTCAAACATTTGTGTGCATGAACATGGATGTTTGTTTTGGTCTGGGTGTTTCTATCTATAAAATGTATGTATTTACAAAAAAGGATATAATTACATAGTCAGGTCATAAGTTCTGTCACATGTTTAATATGAAATAATTGAGACATGTTTATTATTGATGTAAACATTTATATACCAAAATGAACTTAATAAAACACAGATTCTTATGCTAATAAAGTTTATTCAAAATGACCCCCACGATTTTGAATACAGGCCTTCAACCTGCGCGGCCACTCCTTTATCACAGCACGAACGAGGTCCATGTCAATTTCGGCGGCTGCCTTAAACAAGGATGCCTTGAGTGACTCCAAATTAGGATGACGCGTTAAGCAGACCTTTTCCTCCAAGTGTTGCTATCTCTTGTAATCTAACGGACTCAAATCTGGACTGGAGGAGGGCCAGTCTTCGTGCCGGATTCTTTTTTGCCGGATTTTCTTCGATATGCCCGAAGCCCTAAGTCTTCATTTAACACCCTTTTCACCGTGGTTCTGCTTAAACCCATCTGAAGGGCCAAAAGTTTTTGCTTACATATGGGATTTCTTTGAATTTGCGCCTTCACAGCTTTTATCACTGCTGGAGTCCTAACAGAGCGAGGGTGACCACTTCTTGACCTGTCATCTAAACTAGAGTCTTCATTGTATCGTTAGATGGTACGATAAACGAATCTTATGGTTACATTAAAATTTTTCAATATGTCAAAAATCTGAATTGGCGCGTAACCGCAACGATGCAACGCAATAACCACAACAGGGTCTTCTTTAAGTGTTCACTCCATATTTAAAAATGGGTAAAATTCTAAAAAGTACACAGTTTTATATCCATGAAAAATTCAAAATTCTAATTCAATAAACTTTGTGTGGCCAGCATTTTAAATTCTAAAGTTTTTATTGTGTAACAGAACTTATGACCAGACTATGTATGTATGTTTATCCATTGTCTAGTACCCATAGTACAAGCTCTGCTTAGTTTGGGCTAGATGGTGTTGTGTGTATGTGATAGAATAGAATATTATTATTCTTTGCTGTTATGTAAGATGCAAGATTGATCGAATTGCACATTATTTATATTTCTCAAGCATACTACGAGATTTCGGTAGGTACACTAAAATATTGTGCATCACCTTTTGCATTACACTAAAATAGAAAACTTATACATACTTTTACAAGAATTTTCGCATATTAAATATCAACTAATAATTAAGATGGTAATATATTTTATTTAACACTTCGAACGCCATGTCGCCAATAGAAAACATTTTGTTAGCAGCTAACAACTAATAAAAACACTCACTATAGAATACTTATTTACTTTGCGGTATAGTTGCTAATTACGACAGAATAATAAAGACTAAAGACACAGAAAATAAAGGCCAAGAAAACAAAGTAATAAAACATATTTTATTATTTAAACTCAATACTTATAATTCATTAATTTGTGTCACAAGTATTACGTGGGAAAAGTTTAATAATAATTACTAGCGACCCGCCCCGGTTTCGCTCGGGTGCAATGCTGATACTAAATATACTACAGAATGTCTTTATATACAACGTTCACAGCTTTTTTGTCATTAGACAATATAAACATGTCCCTCGGCCGGTACCGCCGCAACCGCTATGTCCCTGCATTTTAAATCTGTAATATCTTCAAAAATATTAATTTAAATTACATGCTATAAAGGGCTATATTGATGTATATTAAATGCACAATGTATTTAAGGTACTTCATTGGATAAGGATTAATTCTGTATTGCTTAAAATCGCTTCGTACATAAGCCATTATTTCTCGTAAAAAGTAAAGGATAAAAAATGATTATTGTGGGTTATCCCTAAGAGATAGACATATATCATCCCGGAGTTTTTTGTAGACCTTTTTAGGGTGTACAATACTGTAGTACATTATTTTGATCTATCTCGTAGGATTCAGCCAGCGTTTGCAATGTAAGCGCAAAAAAATGTGATTATTTACGACATCACATTAGAAACCTCTAAAATTATCAGTGTTTCTCTATTATATTATGCATGTATTATACATATAAACCTCCCTCTTAAATCACTCAATCTATTAAAATAACCGCAAGAAAATCCGTTGCGTAGTTTTAAAGATCTAAGCATACATATGGACAGACAGATAGCGGGAAGCAATTTTGTTTTATACTATGTAGTGAAGCAGATTAACCAGCAGAAATATACAAACAAAAAAAGAAAGAAAGAAAAGTAACGACTTACAGAATGAACAATATTCATTAGTCGCTAACTGTACTTGTAAAATACGTTAATAAGTCAGGTACACCCGTGCACCCGTATAAACATGGCACTACTTCAGTAAAATGATTTATTATGAACACTGGCCTAGTTACGTGCACCCAATTACATGAGCATTCACTCAATCAGACAGTAATACATGCAATATAGAGTTATTAGCACAAAATCAAAATAAATTGATTCGTGCAATCATCGGGAGCACTTACAAGTTTCAACATACTCGTGATAACTGGCTCGCTCAGTAAATGTTACATCGCTGAGTTGGTCTTGTTAGTGAATTTCATAAATCCCTAGTGAATGGAGAATGTATCCCATTCTTCTGATCTCAAGTATATATATAATACGTCTATGTACTATCCTAACTATATATAATAATAATATCCTCCAGACCGATTTCGGCCACGGCGGCCAGTCTTAACGGAGACTGGCCAACTACGCAGGAGATATTATAGTGTACAAGTGTGTGCGCAAACACAAGTGCACTCTCTGTTCTTTAAATCTCATGATCCGGTGAGACGGTAATCCGACACGACCGCAGAGAGATCAGACGCAGGACCAACGGCTTTAATGCTTTCCGAGGCACGAGGGTGTTCAACACCGCCAACTTCCTAACTCCGGGCTGCTATTGCTATTTCTTTTCAAAATGTTATTGCTTACTAGCTGTTAACTGCGACTTCGTCCGCGTAGATTTTAACTAAAAAGTATTTGTCTCCGCGGTACCCTATTTTTTTTCTAAAATCAAAGTAGCCTAAGTTACTCCTTATAACATCAGCTATCTGCCAGTGAAAGTCCCGTCAAAATCGGTTCAGCCGTTTCGGAGATTAGCCGAAACAAACAGACAGACAGAAAGACAAAAATTTTAAAAATTGATTTATTCATAAGGTATCTACCTTATATACTTTCACATGCATTAGATAAAAAGCTGTTATTTTGACATTACAAACAGACATTTCAATGAAATTAAACTACTATATACGGATTTTATCGCGTTGTTTATTTGACACTTTATTACAAAATTTTGAAAAATTAATAGTATTATAGTAGTGTAACAGTTTTTCAAAATTTTGTAATAAAGTGTCAAATAAACAACGCGATAAAATCCGTATATAGTAGTTTAATTTCAATGAATAACATTCGCGTAAACAGAAGACAATATTATAGACATTTCAATTTTATTTATTTGTATAGATATAGGTATAGATTTAAGTTTCTATTTCCTGTGAGAAGCAGACTTTTTTTAATATGCGCTTTTAAAAAGACGTGCACTCTTATACAACAAAGTGTAATCCGATAACCAGTCGCGCCCACTGAAAATACACAACAAAGTTTTAGCAGATAAAATAAGCTGGTATAGAGTTACTTTACGACAGCTTGCGGCTACATCAAAGCGTGCAAACAGGCCTGCGCCATAAAAAGACATTCGTCTCTGTCGGAGCGCGCAGCACATGCACATAATTATAGCGACAGGCAGATGTGTCGTCGCGCCTGGCGGGAGGAGAGGGAAGAGGAGGGGAAAGGGAGGTACAAGGGGAGATTAGAGGACACGACACGGACGCCAAGGATCAGTCTGTCTGCGACGACAATATATTCTATACTAGCGTTTGCCCGCAGTTTTTCACGGGCGGCGGCGGCTCGCTCTAGCGTAGTACTTTTTTCTGAATAAAAGGTATACTATGTCCTTTTCTGTGGCTTTGGCGACGTATATGCGAAATTTCATGATGATCGGTCGAGCAGTTTAGGCGTGAAAGGAAAACAAATAAACTATTTATTAATAACTAGGTTTCACCCGCGGCTTCGCTCGCGTAAATGTAGGTTAGTTTAGGTTAGGTTTGCAACAGTTCTTTTTTTTAAATGAAAAGTACCCTATGTCCTATTCTGCACCCCTGACGACGTGTATGCAAAATTTCATCTTGATCGGTTGAGTAGTTAAGGCGTGAAAGCGTAACAAACAAACAAACAAACTCATTTTCGCATTTATAATATTAGTAAGGATAAGGATGAGCAGCGATAGCTCAGTGGGCAGACCAACAGACTGCACTGCAGAGGGTCTCGGGTTCAAACCCACGTCGCGCACCTCAGACTTTCGGAAGTTATATGACTTTTCGAAATTATGTGCGTATTGATTGACAATTATCGCCTGCTCCGTGTCTCGGAAAGCACGTTAAGCCGTTGGTCCCGGCTGCCATGAACTTCTATGGCAGTCATTATTGGGAGAGTGTCGACATAAAAGATCCCACTGGGTCGAAGTGTCGCCGGTCTGCACTGACTGGCCCCCACATAAGATAAGATAAGGATAGTTAAGATTATTGTGCTTGGACGGCGCGACTAGCAAGCTGTTTTCTTGCCAATGTTGCCACGCGAATCCTACACGGTACAATGCTTGTTCTGAGTCTCACAGTAGTCTCTCTGAGTATCACAGAGAAGAAACACCCTAGTTAAGGCCAAGTTTGAAAATGAAATTACAAACTAGTATATGATCACGACTTTGCTCCTAATATGGTCTACTTACATCCTCGATGGCGTAGTGGTTAGTCTAACCGACTGCCACGCCTGAGGTCGCGGGTTCGATTCCCGCACAAGTCAAAACATTTGTGTGCATGAACATGGATGTTTGTCTAGGTCTGGGTGTTTCTATGTATAATATGTATATATGTATGTTTATCCATTGTCTAGTACCCGTAATACAAGCTCTGCTTAGTTTGGGCTAGATGGTGTTGTGTGTATGTTATTATATATCACACTATGGTTCTACTACTACAGAATTCAATAATAAGTCAATTTGTTATAGTTAGGTATAGTTGCGTGCCGTGGGATCGAACTTAAGGCCCTTGTGTGACATTCTGACAATCTTCCCACTGCTTTTATTGAAAAGTAAATTGCTTTTTTATTACAGTGGTTTTTGTTGCTGATTGTACACACATACATACATAGGTAATTGTATTATTATGTCGTATGTATGTGTGTGTGTGTGTATGTGCTGAGGATTAAAGTGCCTTGACTCCTGACAGAAACCAAGAGCATTGTTTATTATTATAATCTTTCATATGTTTGCGTCGTTGAATTTATAAATTACTGTATAAGCACTGGTATTTTACAATTTATACATACAAATTTACAATATTTTATTTACTGGCAGAGTTGCAGTGATAGTCTAGTGGTAGTCCGTTGGCAGACCTAGAGTTGGCTACGCAGACGTCTCGAGTTCGATCTCGGGGCACGCACCTCCGAGATAGTGACTCTTATTTTTTATTATTTAAGGCATATAGTTACATTACCCAATAAAACTCTAAAAAAAACAATACTTTAAAATCTACTCTATCCTAATCCTAATTTCCTAACTAATATTATAAAAGCGAAAATGAGTTTGTTTGTTTGTTTGTTTGTTACCTTTTCACGCCTAAACTACCGAACCGATCATTCTTAAATTTTGCATATACGTTGACAGCTGTACAGAAACGAACATAGGCTACTTTTCATCCCGAAAAAAATTACTGTTCCCGAGGAAACCAATAATAACGTTCGTATGATAATAGATGGCGCCACGTGTCTTTCGAATCATGATTGAATTATATTATTACAAGCAGAGTACAACCCGAATTGATTGTCAAATTCTAAATTAACGCGAGCGAAGCCGCGGGCAAAAGCTAGTATTAAATAAAATACAAGTGTTTCAAATGTGATACTTGACAGAAGAAGGATACACGATACAAACTGTGACGCCAACAGCTTTTTAAATGCAAGTGTCTGAGGGAGATAGCGAAATATCACCAAAACTCTCCCACTTTGTCTTATATTAAAAATATTAATTACTCCGTTAATTGGTAACCAATTTTGATACTGTTTGCCTTAAAAGCTTTTTTTGCTTAGATACTATTTGCTCTTGTATGAAAAATAATGTCATCAAACATATCCTATTATTTCTAGTGCGTCAGATGACGTAAAAAATGCCTTATCTTATCTTATCTTGGGGCCAATCAGTGCAGACCGGAGACACTTCGACTCAGTGGGATCTTTTGTGTCGACACTCTCCCAATAACGACTGCCATAGATGTTCATGACAGATGGGACCAACGGCTTAACATGCTCTCCGAGGCACGGAGCAGGTGATAATTGTCAATCAATACGCACACAATTACGAAAAGTCATATAACTTCCGAAAGTCAGAGGTGCGCGACGTGGGTTCGAACCCGAGACCCTCTGCATTGCAGTCTGTTGGTCTCCCCAAGGAGCTAAAGCTGCTCTTAAAAAAAAAAAGCCTTAATCCCTCTTGATATTACAGGCAGACGCTTCAATTATATTTATACATACAGGCTTACATAAAATGTGTCTTCCTAGACGTTTCCCGAACCTGTTTGATAGTATGACGGTAACTCGACGTCATGCAACCGAGAGATTCGCGGAAGAGAGGTCACCGGGGTTGTGCGAAACCTCACTCCCTCTTTCTTAGCTCATATATTGTTATAATCTTATTGCAAAACCGACGTTAACCAATGACTTTATTCATGTATACAGATGACTAACAACTGTTTATTTCTGTAAGGATAGGCAGACGTACAGGCATACCAAGATTGTGTTGTACATAGCCTATTGCATTAGATAGTAAGTATCTGTAATAATAGTTTTATGTGTGTGTGTGAAATCCTAACTAATATTATAAATGCGAAAATGAGTTTGTTTGTTAGTTTGTTTGTAACGTTTTCACGCCTTAACTACTCAACAGATCAACATGAAATTTTGGATACACGTTGTCAGGGGTACAGAATAGGACATAGGGTACCTTTCATCCAGAAAAAATAACTGTTGCACACCTTTTTTTTTTTTTTTATTTATTTTTATTTTGGTACCCAGGAAAAATGCTTGATGCACTACCCGCCGGCTAGGGAACGGCACCGGCGGGGCGTGTGGGACTCCCCAGCAAGAAAAAAGCGCTGGTATACCCACTAAAAAACCTGGGGTGTTCCCTCTCTCATCCAATGGGGGGGGGCCTGTTGGGAGCTCTTAAAAGAATTGACTCATCCATAGCAGGCCCCCCCGTGTGGGTGCGGGCCGGGTCATTTTTTTTTTAGGACCCGACCCCCTCTTGTCCCCAGGGGAGAGCTTCACCGCTCTCCCCTTTCAACGTTGGAAGGCGCGCGGGAACACCGCGCGCGCCCTCTCAGGGTTCTTAGTTTACGGGTGGCAGGCCCCCCTGAGGCCTTGCCACCCGGAACCCTTAAGTGGGGGGCAGGAGAGCGACATAAGCGCGTCTCCTGCGCCCCCTCCTCCGGCGGCGGACTTCCGGGGCGTAAGGATCGTCCTCACGCCCCCGCTCCGCCGCCTCCTTCTGCGAGATGACAGACTCGCAGAAGGACCTCATTGCGCCCCAGCACCTGTCGTCGCCACCATCTTGGGTATGACGGTCGGCAAGGAGAGGTCGGGGCCAATCACAGCGACCAGGGCACAGCGCTCCGCGGCCCACGCCGGGCACTCCTCCAGCGTGTGCTGCGCCGTGTCCCGGTCACACTCCTCACAATGGTGACACCTGGTTGTCGGCTCCCTACCGGCTATCTTGCAAAGGTACTCTCCGAAACAGCCGTGTCCGGAGAGCACCTGAGTAAGCCGGTAGGTGAGCGGTCCGCGCCGTCTGTCCGTCCACTGCCTTATCACCGGACGGACAGCCTCGACGGTCCTCACCCCATAGCGGGGCTGGGCCAGTCTATTCTCCCACTTTTCCACGAGGACCAGTCGAGCCTGGGACCTTCGCGTCTCCACCGCCCTGTGCGTGGGTTCTTCACCCTGGAGCCGGAGGTCAGCGCGCCAGTAATACACTGACGCTTGGACCTCCGCCTCCAAATCCCAGGGCGGCGATGCCGCCAAAACGCACGCCGCCTCAAAGGAGACGGTGCGGTACGCCCGTGACACCCTGATCGCCATCGCCCTCTGAGGTCTCCTGAGGAGGGCGATATTTTGGCGATCAAGGGCGCCAGCCCAGATGGGCGCTCCATATAGGGCCATCGACCGCACCACCCCCAAATAGAGGCGGCGGCAGACGACACTGGGCCCCCCGATATTCGGCAGCAGAGAGCTAAGCGCTCCCGCTGCCGCCATCAGGCGGGGGGCCAGGCGGCTAAAATGGACGCGAAAGTTCCAGCGGCCGTCGAGGTGGAGCCCCAAGTACTTTATGCTCGGCTCCACCCCGATGCGGACCCCTCCAATGATGATGTGGGCATCGGGAGGCGGCGCTCGCCGAGGCCCGTGAAATAACAGGGCCTCGGACTTATCCAGCGCAACCTCCAGTCCCAACATCCTAATCCTGCCGACAACCAGGGCCACTCCAGCCGTGGCAAGACGGGCAGCTGCCCCGCAATCCGCTCCCCGGGCCGTAACCAACGTGTCGTCGGCGTAACAAGTTACGCCGACGCCCGGGGGCAGGGCGCCCCGCAGCACCCAGTCGTAGCCGATGTTCCACAGTATCGGACCCAGAACCGAACCCTGTGGAACACCGCACGACATCTCCCTCCGGAACGTCTCTCCGTTCCGCCCCACACAAAACACACTCCTCTGGTGCAGGTAGTCCCCGACTATTCGGCGTAGATAGGGAGGCACCCCATCAAATCGGAGCGCCTCCCTAATAGTCGCCCACGGCAGGGTGTTGAAAGCGTTGGCGATGTCCAAGGACACCGCCAATACCACCCCGCGCGAGGCGACCGTCTCTTCCGAGAGGGCCTTGACGCTACTGATCGCGTCAATCGTCGATCGGCCCTCCCGGAATCCGAATTGGCGTTCGGATAAGTCGGGGCCCACCCGCACCAGGTGCTTGGAGAGGCGGGCAACCACTACGCGCTCAAAGAGCTTGCCCACCTCATCCAACAGCACTATGGGGCGGTACGCGGAGGGAGAATCCGCGGGGCGGCCCTCCTTTCTCAGGAGGACCAGCTTGCCTGTCTTCCACATGGAAGGGAACCGTCCCGACTCCAAACAGGCGCTGAATAGCCTGAGGAGCCGGTCCCCTAGGGCGTCAAAGGCCAAAACCCAGGCGCGGCCAGGAATTCCGTCCGGCCCCGGGGCGGTGTTTTTGCCCCGAAGCCGCACTATTGCCGCGCCGAGCTCCGCCATCGTAACTTCTGGCACCCCGGCATCGGCACCGCCCTCCTCAATTTCGGGCGGCACCATTACGGGAGGCGTGTGCTCCGCCCTTGAAGGAAAGAGAGCGGAAATCACACCCTCCAATTGCCAAGGCTGGAGACTCTCGGTGACCGGCGGGGCCCAAGGGCGCAACTTGCCCCTGACCGTCTTGTACGGCCGGCCCCACGGATCTGCCTCGAGAGTCCCCAGGAACTCTTCCCATCTTTGGGTTTTGGCCTCGCTGATGGCGGACTGCAGGGCGTACTTCCGCTGTTTGTACGCGTCCCGCAGCCGTGCCTCCACGGTCGGGTCACGGTACCGCCTGCGTCGGCGGTACCTAGTGTACTGGCGACGCGCCGCAATGCACGCGGCGCGTTTCCGACTGATGTCGTCAGACCACCAGTACACCTGACGCCTCGGAGGCTGAGCACTGGCCCGGGGCATCGACGCGTCGCAAATCTGCGTCATCGCGCCCCGGAACCACTCCGCCTCTTGCTCAACCTCCACAGGCCCTTCGACCATCGGGGTCCAGGCCTGCACGATGGAGGCTTCCACCAGCACGTCTACATCGAGACGTTTCAACGCCCATCGTGGGGACGACGGGGTGTGCACTCTCCTCGGGCGATCGTCCGGGATCGCCGGCGAGGCGGAGACGTCGAACCGCACGTAACGATGGTCCGACAGAGATTCCGCCTTGACCAGCACTTGCCAGTCCCGGACGCGGCGCGCTACGGCAGGGCTAGCGAACGAAATGTCCACGATGGACTCGCCCTGCCAGCGCACGCATGTGGCGACCGACCCCCGATTAAGAACGACGAGGCCGGTCGCAATCGCCCACTCCTCCAGCGCGTCGCCGCGAGCGTCAGTGACAGGGGATCCCCAAGCCGTTGATTTGGCATTGAAGTCCCCCGCCACCACGACCGGACGCGATGGGTACCGATTAATCACGGCCCCCACCGCGCCCAAAAATCGCTCAAACTCGGCGAGGCGCCGGTTCGGAGAAAAATACACCCCGATCAGGACGATTCCCTCCCAATCAACACATATATACCCCTCGCCCCTGTCTGTCATCACCAGGAGCGAGGGACCAGACGAAACGATGGCCGCCAAGCCCCCGAGGTCCCCAAACCAGTTGTGACGGCTGGGGACGCAGTAAGGCTCGGCGACCACGGCGATGTCTATTGACCACTCCGCCATGTGCTGCAGCAAAATATCCTGCGCCCTGGCGGAGCGGCCAACGTTCGCCTGTAGGAGGCGATGGGCCATAATTAATTATGTGTCCATCGCCGTCCCACTGCTCCCTGCTTGGGGAGGGGCCGGGGCGGCCGGAGTCCCGGCGACCGCCCCTCTGGCCCTGCGTCTTTTTGGAGGGGAGCAAGATTTGCTCCCCATCCGGTGCTCCGCTGGCCTTCCTGCAGCCGAGCAGATGCTGCAGGAAGATTTTGCAGCGGAGCAGGCGGCGGCCTTGTGGCCGGGCTAGCCGCAGCGGTAGCAAAGGTCGCTGCGGTCAGTTTCAGCGGTGCATTGCTGCCTCACGTGCCCCGGTTCGAGGCAGCGGTAGCACCGCCTAGGCCTCGGCTCCAGAAGGTTAACCTGAGCCGAGACCATCCCGACCAGCAAACGGCCGGCCGCCACCTTCTTCGCCGCGGCGATGGGGCAGCGCACCACCACCGTGCACAAACCACTTTCGCCGCGGCGCATCTCCCCCACTCTGACCTGAGCCTGAGGGCAGGCTCCGGCTTGTGCCACCGCAGCGGCGACATCCTCGGAGGAGGCCGAGTCGTCCAGCCCGGCTATTCGCATTTCTGCGGACTTCACCGGGCGGGAGACCCTGACCTCCTCAGGCGTGAACAGGGACCGTAGCGTAGCTGCTACCCTGTCCGCCTTGTCGCCGGAGGTGGCACCTGGGACCTCAAGTATTCTGGCCCCAGTGGCGGCAACCTTGAATAGAACGCCTCCAGCAAGGCCCATCTCGGCGAGGTTGCCTTTCATGGCCTGAGTGGCCCGCTGGAGGACGCTCGCGTAGCTCACGCCTTGCCGGAGCCCCTCCTCCGTTAGCTCCACTACGACGGCGGTGGAGCGCGGGGGCCGCAGGTCGGCCGGGCGGGGGCCCTTTTTCGTATTTATGACCGGGGTAGCCCGGGAGGCCTTCTTCTTCTTCTTCTTCCTCTTCTTCTTGGTGACCTCCGTCCACGGCTGTTCAGCCGAGGTAGAGGCCACCGGGGCGGGTTGGAGCTGTGGGACAGGGCGCGGTGGCGTCACAGTGACGATCGCCTTCCCCTTGCCCTTCCCTTTCCCTTTCCCCTTGGAAGAGGAAGCCGGAACCGACGGTGTGGGGGCAGATATTTGCCTTGTCAGCGGTTGGCTGGAGGGCGCCGGGGTAGCCGGTGTGCCCCCGACCATTCGGGGACGGCCCCCGAGCGGAGGGCCTAGTGTCGGCACGGGCGCGAGGCCATAGTTGGCCAGGCACGCCTCCACAACGTTACGCGCCTGAGCCACCGTGGCCCGCATCAAATCCTCCGCCCAGGCGGGACGCCGGTCCTCCGCGGGAGTGACGGGCTGCGATGTGTGCCGCAAGAGGGGCGGGAACTCCTCCCGCGGCCTCCTGGCAGGCGCCCTGGCAGCGGCCGAGGGCGCCTTTGCGGCGACGGTCCGAGCAGCAGTGGCAGCGGCCGCCTTCATGGCCGTCATCTCCGCTCGGAGCTCCGCCAGCTGCCTATGCAGCCCCTCATTCTCTGACCTCCAGCGCCTCTGGAGGTCAGAAGAGGTCTGCCCCCACATGTGAAAGAAGGCCTCCCTCATGTCCTGCGTTGCGGTTTTAAGGTCCCGCACGAACCCCCCCTTTAGATTCCCGGACCGGGCCGCCACCCTCAGCACGGTCTCGGCTCCAGCCTCGAACCGTTGCCTTAGGCCGGCAACCGAGTCCCCTCCAGAGGGGGTCGCATCCGGGACCCCAGCCCTCTTCAGGAAGTCTTCTCGCGTCAGGAGCTTCCTCGCGGAGGGAGGCGGCATCGGGGAACCAGCCCTTCCTCTACAGGGCGTCCCCTCCACTACCTCCACATCCGTGTCCGAGCCTGAATCGGACGGTACGTGGTGCGACGTCTTCCGGCGCTTCGCGGAAGCGCCGGGCGTCGCACCAAACTTGAGGGTGAGGGAAGTAGGGCTATCACCCCCCTCCTCCCTCTCCCGTCTAGCAGCCGACGAGCACCGGCTCTGGGGCCGACTGGCCTCCGAGCCCGAGCCCGCCCGCGACCCGACGTCCATATCTGTGCCGGTGCTGGCGCTGAGCACACTCGACACGGAGTCGCTGCGTGCTAGGGCTTCAACCCGACACCTCGACCGTGTCCTCACGGCCGGCACTCTATTCACAGCTGTTGGCGGGGGCATATCCCCCCAACCTTCCCCTTTTGCCCCTTTGCAGAGGTCTCGGTGCCAGATATTTCGCGCGGCACTACGCTGGAATGGCGGTTGCCCCCCCCAGAATACGAGGGGCTGACGGAGCCGGATGGCTCCGTGAGGGATTCTCCGGGCGCGGCGCGCCCGGTACCCTCCTGGGGTGACCTTTGACCTATGACCTTTAGCCGACATTTTCATATTTTTCATTTGGGTGGCCCTAATGACTGGGTTCCCCCCAGCCATACAGCCCCTCGCCGGGCCACAAAGCTTGAGCTTTGGGTTATTTTTATAGAGGTTTTCTTCCTCGCAGCCCGAAGGCCCCCGGTCCTGTCAGTTCAGGATTACGGGTTGGGCCGGATGGGGGTCCATGCTGGACCGATCCACCCGCCCCAAGAGCGCCCGCCTGGGCAGGAAACCCATGGTTCCCACCTCGGCCTGACGGCCCCACTAGTAATTTTTTAGAGAGGTTTTCTTCCTCTATAACTGTTGCAAACCTAACCTAACCTAAACTACATTTACGCGAGCGAAGCCGCGGGTGAAAACTAGTAAATAAATAAATAAAAAGTATTAACCTATTGAGTTGCAGCGGCACACCGGTGGCGTAGCGGTTAGTGTAACCGACTGCCACGCCTGAGGTCGCAGGTTCGATTCCCGCACAAGTCAAATATTTGTGTGCATGAACATGGATGTTTGTCTTGGTCTGGGTGTTTCTATGTATAATATGTATGTATTTACGAAAAAAATGATATATGTATGTTTATCCATTGTCTAGTAGGTACCCATAGTACAAGCTCTGCTTAGTTTGGGCTAGATGGTGTTGTGTGTATGTGATAGAATATTATAATTATGTCTGATTTTCTGAGACTTGACAGATTTCTGACAAAGCTACCTGAGTGTTTTCTCGACCCGATAATAGTCTAAAATTAATATTTGTCATGCATGTGTCATTTATTACATTATAAATATACGCAGGACATAGTGTTTTAAGTGGTTTCGCCACTGGCAATTCGCTGAGTGTTATGGGTTCAATCCCACACGACACAAAAATTTAGTTTTACAAATATTTGTGCCGAGTCTGGGTGTTTTTTGTTAAGGCCCCCGCGACACAGGAAACATTTTAAGATCGGGAGATGTCTTTTCAAAATAAAGGTATTTTAAGGCGCAAGACACACAGAAAAATAGACTTAACCTACCATCATCACACCTTAAAATGCACTCAAACAGCACTTACACACACTTAGTAAAAGTCAAATTGGATACATTATACTTATTACTCATTATTACTAAGTTTTTATGTGTGACGTATGTACCTATTTTATATACCTAATTTCTTGTAAAAAGTGAAATATTTTTGTTTTTTTAATAATAATAATAAGTTTATTAATAATAAAATACATCATTACAAAGTTCAAATAGTTACAAAAACTGAACATTGAGTGGAACAGTGAAACTTTGTAAACAGCTTGGGAACATTTGCAACCGAACTAGGTGGTAACCTGCATCTCACATATGCAGCTCATCATCCCCTTGCCTCCCTTTATTATAATTATTATACTGCTGTATGGCCATTTATCTCTTAGACACATATTGAAATAAATCTATTTTACTAAACAAACCAATTTCTGGAGTATTCCGCTTTCGGCACCAATTTTTTCGGCACCTAAGCTATTCTACTTTTTATTTCCGAAACCATAGGTGCCGAAAAAATTCCAATTTCTGTCCAAACATGGCAAAAAAATGGACGTATAAAATTTTGCAATACTTGAATAGAAATATGAATATTGTTATCAAGTAACACTTCCGGCCTCAATATACTGCTAGTTCGGCTTGGCGCCTTCCGCTCGTGAGCTTCCGGCGCGATTACTAAATAGTACGTATTGTTACTGATCTCTGTACTTTTTACACTATGTCAAATAATCAATTCTATAATCATTTTATTTTACTATGTATAATATAATGATTAAGCTATTCGATTCTTACTGATTTTGGGTTACGCATAATATTGTACACCGGCGCCTCTGCTTCCGGTGTAATACATCCTTAATGTTATATAATCCTGTATTATTAAATAATAATTGTATGTAAATAATCATCAGAATAATTAAGATAAACAGTGTTTAATATTATCCATTGAGTTTGTGAATTTAATATTAAATTAGGTCAAACGTTTGTATAAATACCGGCGGGTAGAATATATTGTCGCATTCATATTCTAACTGTTGAGACGTGCATTCAATGATAATATAAGTTCTTTTCCGTACAACTTGTGTCATCATTGTCGCCGCCACCCTGACTATCCACGTTTACAATTTGTCATTAATTATTAACGAAATCAGAATCCATGATTAACCCATTCAATGCGGCGGACGCCGATCGGCATCTTATTTTTTCATACTCAGATTCGGAGGACGCCGATCGGCGTCATGTATAGTTGTTTTATATTTTACCCAAATTTAAAGATATTATATTAATGAAACAACAAATGTGTTTGGAATTTACTAATGAAATGCCTGGTAGGAGTAGTTTTTAGATATTTTGTTTTTTTTATTTCATCAAGTGCGGCTGACGCCGATCGGCGTTTACGTTAAATATGAGCCGATTCTGGCTAGTGAAAGCAAAATTTGTTGCCGCATTGAATGGGTTAAGACATACTTTTTAAATGTATAATTAAAAAGATGTGGATTGGGAATTGGGATACAGTTCAGATAAAGATAATATTTTCTAAGAAACAACTGAAAGAAGCTCTTCAAAGCCTGTGTAGTGATCGAACCCCCAACAATCGACACAATGACAGTGACGAGGCGACTAGTGGTTAACCCGTCATACTTGACAGCTAGGTATTTATATCTCACGTAACAAATGGCGAGCCTTTTAACGAGAAGATTTTCTAGACTCCGTGCTAATACTGAGAATGACCTAACACAACATTTTGACAAAATCGCACGATAACCTCAGACATAACCGCAAACTTATTCGATACCAAAAAGCTAATCGAATATTTATTCGAATAATCGCACAACACTAGCGTACCAACATTTACTCCATCTTTACAATACATCCTAAGTAATATTATAAATGCAAATGTGAGTTTGTTACGCTTTCACGCCTTAACTACTCGACCGATCATCATGAAAAGGACATAAAGTACCTTTCATCCAGAGAATAGTGTTAGTAATCTAAGCTAACCTATCCTATATTTACATGAGAGAAGCCGCGGGCAAAGTCTAGTAATTGAATATCTATCCGAATAATCGCACAACCCTAGCATACTATCACTGACTCCTCCTTTATAAGACATCTAACATAAATGTATATTTCACAACTTCTAAAATGGCTTCTTAAATAATGACCGACATGCAATGAGCAATACATTTACACATAAATAGTGCATTAGTAACGTAATACTAGATCAGAATTAAAACTAATGTATGAATTGTGAATGTACGACGCGTTGAATGTTGCAACAGCGAGCGAGCCCGTAGACTATGTGAGAAGCGTTATATCTGTATAATGAGTCCCCGATGTAATCTACGTTTATGATTTATCTTATCTTATCTTATGTGGGGACCAGTCAGTGCAGACCGGCGACACTTCGACCCAGTGGGATCTTTTGTGTCGACACTCTCCCAATAACGACTGCCATAGATGTTCATGACAGATGGGACCGACGCCGACGGCTTAACGTGCTCTCCGAGGCACGGAGCAGGCGATAATTGTCAATAAATACGCACGTAATTTCGAAAAGTCATTTAACTTCCGAAAGTCAGAGGTGCGCGACGAGGGTTCGAACCCGAGAACCTCTGCATTGCAGTCTGTTGGTCTCCCCACTGAGCTATCGCTGCTCAACGTTTATGATTACTGCTCCGCTCTTGTGGCTCGTAGCGTGATGTTATATAGCCTATGTTACTTCTGGATTAAATAGCTTTCTAATTGTGAAAGAATTATTCAAATCGGTGGTGTAGTTTTAAATTTTATTGAGACAAATAAATAAATTTTGATGTAGAAATATCAGCTTATGTATGTTTGTGTCTACAAAATTGAAAGGTTTAGGATGGATTGATTTGTAATTTTTAACATAACGTTGCATTTCTATATACAAATGTTTTATATGTTTGTGTGTTTACCTAAAGTTTTCACTAAGCATTATGAACATCAGACGCGAAACGTGACCCTGTTTATGTTTGTTAAAAACTAAATTATGAAATTGATTCTTATGATGGTTATTCCAATATTTTCCGGTTACTGAATGCGTTTCGAGCAGTGAAAGATTAAAATGTTATTATTTATAATCAAGAAAATATTTATTAGTGGACATTCTATTTTAATTTTATAAATGAAAGTTTGTCAAGGTGTTTAGGTGTTTGTTGCATTGGACAAACAAATATAGGTATCATATTCTGGATTTAAGTAAACGTTTTTGTCCGGGTATGCGTTCCCGACGGTATCACGAGATTGAAACTGCGGACAATTTCAACACACTAGACTCGCTGATACCTTCTATTCGGTAAAATACCAGATTCCGTGCAACTACTAAGAATTTCTAGACAAAAAATAAATTGTAGAGTTCTTCCTAGTACCTACCCAATATTCGTGTAAGTTCTGACTCATTGATGTGTGTGTTAATTATGACGCGCGTGTTATTCACGTAGAACTTGTTTAACGTCTTATTTTCGGAACAATTTCCTGGTTCACCTGTTCTTGCGTACCAAGTTCAATAATGTTTGCCGATGATCGTGTGCTTCATTGCTTTCCGAGTTATTTATTCAATATTTATTTTTTATAAACGTGTAGCATATTGAGAGTTTTCCGTACTGAAACTCCGGATTGTTTTTAAATTAGGTGTGCACAATTGCATTTGAATAATAACATTCTATTTACATACATAGCTACTTTATTATTTTATTTCATTTAATAAATTCTCGCGTTAGGAATAATTTCTGTGTCGCGGGGGATTTTGCAAATATTCAAACAGAATACAAAGACTCGGATTAACTGTTTGTGGATCATACATACATACATTCTTTTTGTCCGTTGTTTGAATGTTTGTAAAGTCCGCTGCGATACAGGATCTATTCCTTGCGCGTGAGTTGTCTTATTTTTAGGAAAAGAATGAAATATACAATATTTACACATTAGTGGTTAAGACTTCGCCGAGCGAAATGTGCCAAAGCAGGCGGTCACAGTTAAATGAATTAAATCAACACTTTTTGTTTAATACAAATATAAAATACACATTTAACAATGAATGTGTTTACAATTTCTCCGTGTTAAAAACTTTAAATAATTAATATTTTCGCCTACAAAATTACGCAAGCTCGTATTAAATGATTTTTTAGATTATAATTTATAACAGTAGAAATATTTCCTATTTTACAGCTTAAACGAAACATAAATAGTTATATTACAATTTGGTCGTCCCTAATATTTAAGTTATTGGTTGACAATAAAGATACATATTTATCAAAAAAGCACTTCAAATCCTCCATACAGTTTTATTATGGCGGCCGCGCGCCGATTTGAATATGCGCCGCACGAGCTCTGTCATTATCTGTCTTACGCTCGGCGTAGTCTTAAATTCTTAATTGCTAATTCAGTTTCTTGACAATTTTGATGCTGCTTTCATTATTATTGAGGGCATTCAGTGTTTGATTATAATTGGATGTACCTTTTCTACAAAGTCTGTTATGCTATATTATTATATTTATATATAATATAATATTATTTTTGCTAGCAATCCATAAAAATAAAATTTCTTTAAGTGTCGTTCGCCGTTGCGTATTAAAATAACGTGAAAAATCAAACAGTAACTGCCTTATTACATCGCCTCTTATTCACTGCTACAAATGAAAGTTTACCTGAAAATAACACCACTTACATCTCTATTAGGGACTTTAAGGTCAATGTGTGATACGCAAATGCTTATCATACAATTTATTATCGTTATACCAATTGACAGCTAACAGGCGTGACACGGAGTTATTTAATGCGATGTATTTGAACATGAAAATTGTCACACACAACAATGAGATGAGATTATAATGTGCGAATATTAAACACATATATTATAGTATTTTTGTGTAGTTCTTTTTTATTTTTATACAACTAAAGTGGCAAACAAGCATACGGCCCACCTGATGGTACGTGGTCATCGTAGACAACGGCTGCGACACCAGAGGTATCACTTGCGCGTTGACGACCCTTTAGGAAAGGAATTAGAAAGGAGAAGGAGCGGGATCCAGTAATTCAAATAGTCAAACCCAAGAAGAAGCAAACCACAGTTAGACTTCATGATACTTTGAGCACATTCTGCGTAAATAGAAACACCAATGATTAAATTATGTTCGGGTACTCTGAAATAACTACACTAGAACATTGAGACAACTACCATCTTAGTCTCTCCGTGACCATGGCTGCTGGAAAGCAACCAAAACGTCAGGGAAAGTGTAAACTTAAATAGTGTAAATTTTAATATTTTGAATAATTTAATTAGCTTAAAAATTTGGAAAGTTTAATAGTAATGTAACAATTTTCAAATTAATAATTATGTGATAAAGTGTTAAATAAACAACGCGATAAAATCCGTATAAGGTAGTTTAATTTTAAAAAGTAGGGCAGTTTACTAAAATTTTTAAATAATTATTTCAAATAGTTACATTCACAAACCATAACAAGATAGCGTTTAAAATCTGACGATAAATGTTAAATAAAAAAGTAGATAGGCACGAAAAAACGGTGACGTAATCGATATTTAAACGTTGCGTTGCTGTCCAAGGGAGAATGAGAAGTCCTCACTACAGGCAGCGCGCCACTTTTACTTATATTCAAATTTAAAATATGAATTTACTACATTATTTTACAATCAATTTTGATACTGTTTTCACAAAGAGCTTTCTTTTGTTTGTTATTTATTGTTGTGTGTAAAATGTAATATAGGCAAGTACCTTGTTGAACGCATCACTAGCTAACAGTCATAAAATTACAGTTTTTTTTTTATAGTTTATTCAATTAGGTATAATAAAATTGTATATACCTATAGAGGCTATTCTGATGGTTAGTATTATCCTGTGCGTGAGCGTCAAGCGACAGGCCGCAGGACCGGTCCTGCCGGTGTGATTACTTAGTTATAATAAGTAAGTGGTCCCTGCCCTGCGCCTGCGCAGGCGTCAACGGTCGCCGCCATCCTGTTCCCTCTTTTGCACTTATTATTATTTATGTACCGCCAAACGGGCTTATGCCGTTGATTGATCAATATTCGTAAGAATCCAGCATATAAAATAAGGTTTGTATGTTTGTTACATTTTACTGGTAAACTGCTGAATGTATTTAGATGGAATTTGGTATAGAGATGGATTTACCTTCGGAAAAGCAGCTGTCGTGCCTGCTCTACCATGCCAATGCAACTATAGTGGCAGGCAAGCATAGGAGGCAGGTCATTGTATTAATAATAATAATATATTTATTTCAGGAAATGACCCATACATTTCATAAGCGATTATGAGCTGATACTAATATTATAAAGCTGAAGAGTTTGTTTGTTTGAACGCGCAAATCTCAGCAACTAGTAGTTCGATTTGAAAATTTTTTTTGGTGCTGTATAGCCTATTTATCGAGGAAGGCTGTAGGGTATATAACATCACGCTACGACCCACAGGGGCGGCGCAGTAACGTTAAACGCGGGTGAAACCGCGGGAATATCTAGTTTAATATATAATTTAACTGGCGTCTCCAACAATTGTTTACACATTTTTATGGTAATAAAGATTATTGATTATGTCTTTAACTCCTTGTCACGGGAAGACAAGGAGCTGACGTAGTGCGATAAGGGCGCATGACTTAAATTTCCCCCCAAAAACGCAAAGATGTGAAAAACATTAATATAATTTTGTAACTAAATTAAATCAATTTCGTAGTCATAACAAGTCCAAATTTATTGTTATTTCAGGTGTGAGCCACGGCGTGTAAACAGTCAATATTGGTAAAACTGCGCGATGTGCGCAAAACACAAATTATGTTACGTTTTCAATTTATTTTGCTTCACAAGTAGCTATTTTTGAATATAAATGTATATTTCATGTCTGCAAGCTGCCAACTAGCTCCTGCCAACTGCAATGTAGACTTAACTCTATAAGTATTTATGTTTTGCTGCGCATTTTAAGACGAAATTAGCATCAAAATGTTTAAAGAAAATGTTTTAGCCGATCTGTTGTGTTGGATCCGATTGAAATATCAATGTGCAAAAGCGAGGTTCTGGTTCTTATAATAATTAAATTATGAAAAAGCATAAACAAGTAGCCGTCATAGATAGAAATATTGACAGATCAACACCAAAATTAATAAAGGTCAAGAGGATACACTGAAAAATTTCACTAACTTTCATCGAATAGTATAGGACTATGAGAAGACCAATTTATCTAGAATTTTGATATAGGTAAATTTATGTCTTTAACTATAATTTCCTAGCTCAAAAACACGATATTGTGATTTTGGCTCGATCATAATTATTTTCGAAAATACCTGTGAAAATTACTATCTACTTATTTTTGAAATTACAAGGAAGTTACACTATCATTATGCTTAGGAATTACTCAAATATATTCGTAACATCAATATTAGTAATTTGCTAGCTCATTATTTCTATAACTAAAACCAATCATTTTTAAATAATATTTTAAGATTTTAACAAACAATTTCTAAGCGCTCTCGATCATTGCGGGCGCATCGCAATTTTAGACCTTATGACCGCTCTTTAACGATTGATACACAATGAGTGTCAATGAGTACGGGCGTCACGTTTCGCGGTGTCCCCTTAAACGCTGCTGTGATTGGCTACAGAATTAGCAACTGGTCAATATTATTCAATTATATTTATATTAATGTATATCAAAATGATAAAATAATATTTAATTTATATGCATAATCAATAATCTGAAGTAAAATGACTGGCTACACACCTTATACTTACATACATATGTAAGAACAAGGTGTTGCAGTCATTGTTAATTTCTGATATTATAATTTTATGGCCATTTAAAAGGTGGCCATAAGTTTCTTGCAGCAATTTCTCTATGGATTCAACTCTTTACCTGAACCCAGCATCTAACATAAATACAGTAACTTCATTAAAGTCACTAACTCATAAACTTTGACGTTCATATGTGTTACATTGTGACCTAAATGAATAAATCATATTTCACTCTTTACTTGACTTGACTCACTTTGAAATGAGTTTGATTTTGATACGTTGTTGATTAGTGTTTGAGAAACCGAGTGTTAACATTCCAATGTTGCATCTTCAAGTTGAGGGTGAGCTTTTAAGCGGTATTTGTTCAACTATGCATCTGTTCTACAGAATTTGTTCTTGAATTAACTTTAATACCTATTGTTTTCCAACAGTTAGTATTGCTAGACTGTCTGTGGAAACAGTACCTAGTGCTTTTATCCCTTACCTAGAAAATTAGGTTCTGACGTTTACGATCACGAGGACCGTATGTTTGTTTTTGAAGAAATCAAATATGTATTAAAGCTAATTAACATACATATTAATTAGACTCTTCATGAAACTATTACGTCATGTTTCTTTGTGTAATAAAGTAGTCAAAAACAGAATCGCGTCAATTCACATTTGTTTGTCGATATGGTCCGGCAGCTGAGTTAACATGGCATGTTTTCGGAGAATAAGTAGTGTGGAACACAACGTGCGCAAGCTTCTGATATGAGAAGATTTGTTTTGAGTGACATGACTATAATTGTCGCGTCCTGGGTCGCGGACGACTTTACAAACATTCAAACATTGGAACCATAAGACACCTATATTCAAAACACCTATTTGAAGATTACACAATTTTTTGTTAATCAAACACAGCACTCTGCGCATTCGCAATGGCGAGGCGAGTTGTCTGACGCGGAGCATGGTTGTGAAAGTCCACAAAGCATCTCAAATTCTGAATTAAAAAGTTTTAAAATGCAATTTCATAAAAGACTTTCTTTGGTAATAGGGATAAATGTCAAATTACAGAAATTAATCGCAAGACACTATTTTCGCATAACCACTAATTAAAAGCAGGCATGCGAGAAAGATACCGAGGTAAACCCACTATTTTAAATCAGTGCCACATTTAAAATATCTATTGCTGCTGCGTTTCCCAATGAATTTTGATGCTGCTTTCATATGAAAGTTTCTATTACCCTAATGCAGGCAACGCGTATGAATGAACGGAGTATTCCGCTTTCGGCACCAATTTTTTCGAAACCTATGGTTTTGGCACCTAAGCTATTCCACTTTCAGCACCAATAGGTATTTTTGCTTGGTGCCGAATGTGGAATAAAATACCTATTGGTGCTGAAAGTGGAATAGCTTAGGTGCTGAAACCATAGGTGCCGAAAAAATTGGTGCCAAAAGCGGAATACTTCAAATGAACAATTATATCTACTACGCCCTAGCCTTTTAAACTTCATATACCTATTCTCGCTATGTATTTTCGACGTAAAACGTGTGTCTGGCTGGTTGCAGCTGCTCCTCATTATAATAATTAAAGAAAGACTATACTACGACTTAACACTTTATTCTTAGAACATTGTGCTTCGTGTGCCTTTTATTTAACTAACAACCATGTGTGCCCTGGCGAGGCATACCGTCTGCATGGGAACAGACGGAGGGGACTGTTCGCGAAACTCGTTGACTTGCTAATGTGTGTGTGTCTGCGACTTGTTGTTAACAATGCACACGACGCTAGCGACGCGAAATTATAATTGAATACATTCGAATTATTCAATTGCAGCATTTTCGATTCAAATGCTTTCAATAAAAATTTCTGTCCCCTTGATAACGTGTATGCGAAATTGCATTATGATCGGTTGAGTAGGTAAGTCGTGATAGCGTAACAAACAAACAAACAGCTTATGTTTAACTTATCACCAGATATAGTAAAATATAATAGCCAAAAATAGTAAATGATCACCAAAATTAAAACCGTATTTTAATACCAAAAATATTAATTGCACAGCACAGAGATCAAAATAATTCGACGGCTCCTATTTTTGGGTGGGTTTAAGAAGGAACCATAACCTAAATAACCCTTCCGAGACGCAATACAGTGATTTGAGGCGTATAGGTGCTCGTTATGATATACTGGGTGTAAGGGACGGTGTACCGAAAACTGAAATAGTAGATTCAAACCATTATTCTGAGTTAAAAATCGTTGGAATTTTTTTCAACAATCACAATTCCTTTTCTGTAATTTTTCATTTTTCTGACTGTCACATTTTTCTACAATACAGCAATGTAATTAAATGGTCGTGATTTAAATAGATCAGCTGTTTTTATGCGCGCGGAACGCAGAGTTCATTCGTCGAGTGCGATGTATTGGTAGCAATCCATTGCGTACCGCGTAATAATGTTAATCTACATTACATTTAAATCTTGCGTTTTTTTATTAATTGAAGTTAGCGTCGTGATAAGTACTTATAGAAAGACGTCTTGCTAAAGTTTTCGGTATGCCGTCCCTTACACCCAGTATTTTATTAAGCATATTTTGGTGTGCAATTACTATTTTTGGTGGTCATTATATTTAATTAATTCCCAAACAATTGACACAAAAGATCCCACTGGGTCGAAGTGTCGCCGGTCTGTACTGACTGACCCCCACACAAGATAATCCCCAAACAAACTCACATTTGCATTCATAACATTAGTTAGGATTAATATTGCCTTATTTTCAGGTTTCATTGTAGCTCCGTAACGTGTAGGTGTAAATTATATAAGCGATATTAACAACACAACACTACTTTTTAATTATCATGTTTTTATTCGTTACGGCATACGATATCACTTAATTTGTCACAGAAACTTATCAACATTAATGCATATAAATTGTTTTAGATTAGATATAAAGTATTTACGTAAATAAATAATACGTAAATTTAATTAAAATCTAGCACTGATTACGTTGAAACATGGATAAGGTTTTTATTTGGAATCATTTCTAGGAATAATTATTATGGAATTTATTTACAATGTTTAAGTATTTAATTATCTATATCTACTAATTAAATCTTTGTACTTAGATATATATTTTTTTTTTATACACACAACACCGTCTAGCCCAAACTAAGCAGAGCTTGTAATATGGGTATTAGACTATGGATAAACATACATATATACCTTTTTTTTGTAAATACATACATATTATACATAGAAACACCCAGACCAAGACAAACATCCATGTTCCTGCACACAAATATTTGACTTGTGCGGGAATCGAACACGCGACCTCAGGCGTGGCAGACGGTTACACTAATCACTACGCCATCGAGGCCGTCAAATCGTCAAAAATATTGAATTGAATTGGGCGTTACTTGTGTCGGCAATCCATTTCCATGGATTGACCATCCCAACCGTTGCAATAGAAAAACGTTGACAATATCAAACTCCTCTGGATAGCGACTTCAACTTGCAGTATTCTGCTTCGAAGTTCGATCATCAAAATATGTATGTATCCACACGTGTTTCGACTTCGTGCGAGGCATCGTCAGGGCTGTTTGGCAACGAATGAAGGTTCGTGGCGGGTTCCTCTTTTCTCAATAATTTTATCTTTATTCTAGCTGTCCCGACAGACGTTGCCCTGTACACACGACAAAAAAATAAAAAGAATGAAATCTAAACCATTCTCGAATCCAATTGAACAAACACAAAAAATTTCATCAAAATCGGTCCAGCGGTTTAGGAGGAGTTTAATTACTAACACACGCACTATATATATATGTACAAATACAGATACAGCTTCCGTATGTTTGTGTTCACAAAAACTCTAAAAGTAGTCAATAGATTGAATCGAAATTTTGACACGAAGTTGCATCTTTAAGTTACAATTTATCCCAACGTTGACACGGGAACGAAAGACATAAATATTAGTCTGGGCTACAGCGAAAGATGACCGGGTTTAGCTAGTAATAATATTATAAAACAAGTGAGAGACGGCAATAATGAATTGCCGTAAATCTTCGAGTTGAATGAAAGATGAAGAGAAAAATGGTTCAAGTAATATGCAAAGGTAACGTGATACCAAGTGACCTTGAGGTCAGAGGTCAAAGGTCATAGTCATTTCGGGGTATATCAACTATGCTGAGTTGAACGGCGTTGACCGCGAGTCTCTAGCTCTTACGGTTCTTTAGTTGAAAGTTGTATAACAAACGGACGGACGAAGCTGTTGTATAAGAGTTTTTTGATCTCTAAAAAGGTAATGAATTTTGTGTGTTTGCGTGTATGTGAAGGGTAATCTAATCACTACATTTATTTAGAAAACGTATCTTACTATTTGAAAAGTACTTTGTTCCAGTTTAGCATTATTATGTTTAATCATCTATACATCTATATCTATAGCCTATACAAAAAAAAAAAAATTTAAGTGTCTGTTTGTAATGTCAAAATAACAGCTTTTTATCTAATGCGTATGAAAGTATATAATGTACCTATACGAAAACATATATTTTTAAAATTTTAGTCTGTCTGTCTATCCGTCTGTTTGTCTGTTTGTTCCGGCTAATATCCGAAACCGTTGAACCGATTTTGACGGGACTTTCACTGGCAGATAGCTGATGTTATAAGGAGTAACTTAGGCTACTTTGATTTTAGAAAAAAAATAGGGTTCCGCGGAGACAAACACTTTTTAGTTAAAATCTACGCGGACGAAGTCGCAGGTAACAGCTAGTACACATTTTTTTTTCTAAGTTTATTGTAAAGTCTGTTTCCTCCGTTTATACCCCGGCCCAGGTCTAAAATCCAACTTATAGTAGGGTAGGAATATGAAATTGTTTCGGTGGCGCTAGGTTTAAGAGATCCCGCTACAAGGGACAATGGCGAACAAAATGGCCGCGGTGCGCTCTTATTTGTACTACAATAAGGTTGCACTATGTCTGCCTTAGATGTCTGCGTATAACACCAGGCGAGATGAGGTATGTCGCGGACAAAGTGTAACCTTATTGTGGTACTAACCCGTCAATTGTCGAGCGGATATAAGCTGTCCGCAAAAATGAGTCATTAAAAAAAAAAACGACAAATGTATGTCCGCTGCACACTTGACTCGTTAATGAGTCAAGTGTCGAGCGCACATACATTTGTCCGTTTGTGTATTGTTTGCACAATGAATTTTTAATTATTTTAAACGTATTTCCCCTAGACGTTGAAGAAGCTAATAAGAGCGCACCGCGGATATATTATTCGCCATTGTCCCTCGTATGCGCTGGCTCTAACTCTCATGAATCATAATAAATCCATGCTAATAAAATTGAAAGTAACTCGGTCTGCTTGTTACGCTTTCACGGTTAAACCGCTGCACCGCTTTTGACGAAATTTAGTATGGATGTAGTATGAGCACCGTGGCAAGATATAAAGTACCTTTAGTGAAATGCGAAGCGAAGTCGCTGGTCACAGCTGGGACATTTGTTATTGCCTAGGGTTATTATCTATGCCGTCGAGGACTCTACAAACATTTACAAACCACAACCATACTACATAGAAATAACTATTTGTGTATCATACAAATTTTAATTCCGTGTTAACTAAAATATACTAGACTGCCTTGTTGGCGCAGCAATAGCAAATGAGACAGCTGTGCTATCTCAAGTTCGATTGCTGAACCGAGAACACTGTTATTGGTTCTTCTGTGGCGAAATTCTCAGTAGTTGCACGGAGTTTGTAACTGAGAAGCGCCTAGTAGACCAGAATAGGTTCTATTACGAGGAACTTTTATTAGCTGGTGAAATGTGGGTAGAATACACATCTGTTTACCTCTTAGGGGCTTTCAAATTTACCGCAATGTACAGCGAGGCTGCAGTGCTGCGGTCACGCTGCTTTGTAAATCCATATAAATAAAAACGCGCGACTGGAGCGCTACACCCGCGCTACTGTCGCGCGTTAGTTCATCGATAGACTAGTGACGGCTGCGTGGCGGCAGCGTTGCAGCCTCGCGGCAAATTTGAAGGCGCCCTTAGGGCATAGAGATATATTATGTAGGTGAGAGACTATATTGTATGTATTAAGAATTCAGTGTACTGCCGCAGAGAGTAAGCGGTCTCCTCACCGCTGCCTCCACGCTGGGAAGTGTGGGGTGGAATCTCACACGGACTAATTGTGTGATCCGACAAATGACTGTTCCAAATCTGGGTGTTATTTGTTGTGTGTTTGTAAGGTCCCCGTGACACAGTACTTCTTGTGCGGCAGTTGTCTTTTATTATCAACTAGCTGACCCGACAGGCGTAGTCCTGTCTTAGACGAACTGTCAACATCGCGAGGTTAAAATCGTCAATAGTTTTCTGATATTACCTAATTTTGCGCACAATTTTCTTTCCGTGAGAACCTTTTACAAATTATTACAAACATAAAAAAAATATGAATGAAATCGGTAAAGTCTTTCTCAAGTTATGGCGTGACCAAGGCAAACAGGGATTCATTTTTATATAATACTAGCGCAACTTCGTCTGCTTCATTCATTAGATAATATTTGCCCGTTTAAAAAAAAACTATCCTATCTTTTAAGTTGGACCAAATTACAGATGGTTACGAAGTTTGATCAAAATCGGTTCAGTAGTTTAGGAGTCCATAGCGGACAAATAACGTGACACGTAATTTATATATGTATATTAAGAGCAGCGATAGCTCAGTGGGGAGACCAAAAGACTGCAATGCAGAGGGTCTCGGGTTCGAACCCACGTCACGCACCTCTGACTTTCGGAAGTTATATGACTTTTCGAAATTATGTTCGTATTGATTGACAATACGAACATAATTGAAAAAGTGGAGCAAGTGAAAGAGTTTGTATATTTGGGTACTTTGTTTACAAGGGATGGTAAACATGACGGAGATATTGAAAGGAGAACGATTGCTGGCAACAAAGTGAATGGAGCCCTACGCGCTTTTAAGAACAGTCGAAATGTATCCGAACAAGCACGTTTGGCTGTTCATAGAGGACTATTAGTGCCCACACTTATGTATGGAAGTGAAAGTTGGGTATGGCAAAAGAAGCATGAGAGCAGAATAAATGCTGTAGAAATGAGAGCGTTGAGAAGCATATGTGGCGTGACTCTGAAAGATAGAATAAGAAATAATGTGATTAGAGAGAGATGCGGCATGAAAGTGGATATAGTTACAAGAATAGAAAAGGGTATGTTAAGCTGGTTTGGACATTTAGAAAGAATGGACGAGGAAAGACTGACTAAGAAAGTTTATAAGGCTAGTGTGAATGGAACAGTCGCAAGAGGAAAACCTAGGCGAACGTTTCTCGACTAGATCGGAGGCGTTCTGGACAAAGGCCAGGTTAAGAGCTCCTTGAACCGACGGGCGTGTATGAGGAATGTGATGAAAGTGTATGAAGCCAGAGAAGTGTGTCAGAATCGTAGCAAATGGAAATCCGTAGTCTCTGCCTACCCCTCTGGGAAACAGGCGTGAATCTATGTATGTATGTATGATTGACAATTATCGCCGTCGGTCCCGGCTGCCATGAACATCTATGGCAGTCGTTATTGGGAGAGTGTCGACACAAAAGATCCCACTGGGTCGAAGTGTCTGCACTGACTGGCCCCCACATAAGATAAGATAAGATATATATATTAAGATATAGATAAAAAATACGGTATTTGCTGATGTAAAGGTTTATTTCAAGTTCGAAAGTTATCTTTTTCAGGAAACTGTAAATATTAGTTGTAATAATGTTATTTTTATTTCATAATATTCACGTTAAGCGTTATCAATCCGTGGAAATCGAACCGTACGTAGTGGGGCGTATATAATATAGTTATCGGTAGATCACGACAAAGAGCACGGTCGATCACACGGGCTGATTGGTCGCGCGTGTTGGTCGCGCACGGGCGGCGGTATGCGCGCGTGCACTCGCTACGCAAACTTGCGCGTCCAACAGATTTACGCTGCAGATACGGTGCTAACTTACTAGACACATTGTATTGGAGTTATTGTATATGTGACGTACATACATGACTATGTGTTAGGTGAAATAGGCTTTAGACTTCACGCCTATAATATATAACCGAAATGGTGGACATAAATCTATACTAATACTAGCTGTCCCGTCAGACGTTGTCCTGTACAAAAGAGAGAAAAAAAAAGAAAGCATATCTAAACCATCCTCGAATCCACTTGAACACATACAAAAAGTTTCATTCAAATCAGTCCAGCCGTTTAGGAGAAGTTCACTGTCAACACACGTACAGAAGAATTATATATATTCATATTATATAAAGTTAAATTACCACTGACTCACTCACTCACTTAGAGAAATAGAAGTCATACAAGGGGGAGTCGTAGGAAAAATGTAAATATAGCATCGTATAGAGAATCGCTCAGAGGGCCCGGGAAAAATGCCTGACCTTCGGAAAGTCAGCTCTTGGTGGTGGTACCCCATCGGATCTCAGAAACGGTAATATCTACGGGGGTCGTTCTCGAACAAAATCTTCCTAAAACCCTGGCAACTTTTAGGAGGGGCCAAAAATAAACATAGCTTCCATACAAAAAATCATGGCCGCCATACAAACTTTGACCTCTAATATCTCCGAAACGGTTAGAGATAGGCGGGGTGTGTTCGAACAAATGTCATAGAGGTCGACGAGATCTTTTCAGAAAACGTCATTTTTAAGGTCACCGGGGTCATCCTTGACCCCCCATGTTTCAAGGTCCCTGAATCCGAATAAGTAAATATAGCGTCGTATAGAGAATCGCTCAGAGGGCCCGGGAAAAATGCCGGACCTTCGGAAGGTCAGGTCTTGGTGGTGGTACACCATCGGATCTCGGCAACAATGATATCTACGGGACTTGTTCTCGAACCAAATCTTCCTAAAACCCTGGCATCTTTTACGGGGGGCGAAAAAAAACATGGCTTACATACAAAAAAACATGGCCGCCTTAAAAATTTTGACCTCTAATATCTCCTTAACGGCTAGAGACAGACGGAAGTATTCAAAAAAAATTCATATCTCTATGAATTTTTTTGGAAACGGTGATATCTACGGCAGTCGTTCTCGAACAAGATCTTCCTGAAACCCTGGCATCTTTTAGGAGGTGCAACAAAAAACATGACTTCCATACAAAAGACATGGCCGCCATACAAACTTTGATCCCTAATATCTCCGAAACGGTTAGAGATAGGCGGGGTGTGATAGAACAAATGTCATACAGGTCGACGAGATCTTTTCATAAAAGGTCATTTTCAAGGTCACAGGGGTCATCAGTAATTTTTCGCTTCGGGGGTTTTTTGATGAAATCAAACTGTTCCTGGGCCCGCGCAACCACGCGAAAAACTAGTAAAGATTATAAAGCTGAAGAGTTTGTTTGTTTCTTTGAACGTCGTTCGTTTGAAATCTCAGGAACTACTGGTTCGATTTGAAAAATTATTTTAGTGTTGGATAGCCTATTTATCGAGAAAGGCTATAAGCTATATAACATCACGCTACGACCCAAGGGGGCGGTGCAGTAACCATAAACGCGGGTGAAACCGCGGGAACATCTAGTTTGTTATATAAACAAAGCTAGCAAAATGTGGATGTAAGTACCTAATGAGGTGGCTGATGCTGGCTGGTGATGGCTGATGGCCAAACAGTTCTCATACTGAGAAGAGGCCCATGCGCAGCAATTGGACAAATGATATACAGGGCTGATATTGATATTGTTTTTTACTAGATTGTTTCCGCGGCTCCTCTCGCGTTTATATAGATTTTCAATACATTACTATTCGTCGAGCATAGTTCTTTTTTTCTGGATGGAAGATGCCCTATGTGCTTATCTGTACGCCTCACAACGTGGATGCTAAAATTTCATGATAATCGGTCGAGTAGTTAAGGCTTGAAAGCGTAACAAATAAACAAGCTCACATTCGCATCTTAACATCCTAATCCTAATCCTAACTTCCTATCCTAACTAATATTATAAAAGCGAAAATGAGTTTGTTTGTTTGTTACCTTTTCACGCCTAAACCACTGAGCCGATCATTCTGAAATTTTGCATATACGTTGACAGGTGTACAGAAACGGAGATAGGCTACCTTTCACCCCGAATAAAATGACTGTTCCCGAGGAAAACAATGATAACGTTCTTATGATAATAGATGGCGCCACGTGTCGAATCATTATTGAATGATATTATTATACAAGCAGAGTACAACCCGAATTGATTGTCAAATTCTAAATTAACGCGAGCGAAGCCGCGGGCAAAAGCTAGTAATATTATAAATGCGAATGTGAGTTTGTTTGTTAGTTACGCATACACGTTTTCGGGGGAACAAAAAAGGCCGTAGTGTACCTTTCATACAGAAAAATTACTGTTACTAATCAGGCGGGCAAAAACTAGTTGATGATATTAGTATTCCGGTTAAAATTGAGTTAAGACCTAGGTTAATACAAAATATAAATTACATGTTCGATAACAGCTGCAGTAGTTAGTGAACTGTGTCGCAGCTATTAGCGCCCACGTCCAAGTGACACAAATTAACTGATTCAATATAATTACCTTTAGATAAATATTTTGAAAGAGTAAGGTAGTTTTTTAATTACCATAATTATGTTATACTGCATGTGTATGTTATGGATGTGTTGATGTGTGTGAGCATGTGGGAGTGTGTGTGTGTGTGTGTGTGGGAGTGTGTGTGTGCATAATTATATTCGACTGCACGGATGGGGAAGTGGTTTAAGTAGTCCCCTCGCTACTGCTATTGCGCGAAGTGGGTCTGATACAAATATTTGCTCCGACGCTGGGTAAGATATTAATTCGGAAGTTGTCTTAAAAGTAAAAAGAATGAAATCTTTGTGGATGTTAGTCTTATCTATCTATAGTACATGCGTAAAAAGTTTGCAGATTTTAACAAAAGTAGCAAGGTGCGTATCGTAAAACCACATGTTAATGTTCCGCGTCACGTCTAATACAATTTTATGATCATAATAAAATTGCTACTAACTGTGCATCTTAGTTTCTTTTTCTTTTTTATACATCTAGCCTATGTCTTTCCCCAGATTTTAAACTATATCTGTACCAAATTTGGTGGTTTAGCCGTGAAAAGGTAATAGACAGACAGAAAGACAGATATACAGAGTAACTTTCAAATTTATAATATTAGTAAGGATATCTATAGTATACAAGTATATTAACAGCAGACCCTAACGACTCTTAAGCTTAATTTACACTGTGACGACGCATTGTAGCATCAACAAATGTATGGGTAATCGAGTGGCGGTTCCGCAGTCAGGGTTCTGTTGTTGTACAGTACACTGTATTGTATGTATGTGTTGCAATAAATCCACATATATATTCGTAATACAGGGTCTAATTTTATCGCTACTACTTACACCTCAAATACCTGAACACACGCACCATAAAAATTATATGAACGTAAAAAGCCTAAAACAAGTTACAAAACCATGAATAAAATTAAATTAATAATTTAAAAAACCTCCGACACAAAATAATAAAAATAGTATGAACGTAAAAAGCCTAAATCAAGTTAAAAAATAGCCACAAATAGAACAAAAAAGGAATAAACGTGAAACACGATAAAAAGAAAAAAAATACCTTGAAATTATGACCCTACGTTTCATAAGTACGTATGAAATTTTTTGATTAAATGTTCTCGCGTCGGGAGACGGCTATTTACATATAAAAACACCTACCTAAATAAACACCCCGTCGTTCTTGCGTCGGGGGTTAAAAAATAAGATAATGGATCCCTGCAACAAATATCGTGTTAACTTGGTCTTACTTTGCGTAAATATAGAGATAGCACACTTGCTTTAAAAGCTAGTCTCATGTAAAGGGACCTTACGAATGTTTGTCTCACAGCTCGATTTCAACTCGCCAAATCAAGTTGCTTAACAAGTTGTCCTGTGACACTTTACTGACAGCTGCAGGGAAAATAGTGTCAACGTATTGACGCTAGATGCTACATTTATTTATTTTGTTTAATTATAATACGCATGTATGTAAAATTTTCGAATAACTGTCAATAACTATGATGTTATTTTTTAAGTTTTTATCTTTTGTATGGTTTAAAACAATTCAGCGTCAGCCTCCTCGAATACCTTGGTTTTATAATAGTAAATTAAGTATAGGTTATATAGTTGCAATGAATAGATTACGTTCTGGCCACTATCCATCGCGAAAATTTGCTTTCTTGATGAAGAAGGTTAACTCACCTAATTGTGATGTATGTGGTGCAATAGAAGATGTTCAACACATCGCATTCTTAATAAAATAAAGACCTATCTGAGTGTTTTGGATCAAGCAAATTTCAACTCTATTTCAATTACTTAACCCAAATAAAATATTACAATTTATAGTCACACAGTTAAAGTTCAAATTACCTTACTTCCAAATTTCGACTTAAGTCGCTGTTATATTAAGAGTGCGACATATTTGTCGAATGTGTTAAATATCGAAGGGTTAGAGAATCATTTGTGCAGAATTTTAATATTAATAAGTATAATCAAGGAGTATTTTTAAGTATATTAGCCGAAGCGATTTCTGAAGCTGCAAAATTTATTATAGAAAAGATTATTTATAACAAATGATTCTTTAACCCTGAACCTTTATAACTTAATAAAAATTATTGTAGTATGTAGTATATGTACTGTTTAGGAAGCGCTGGGGCTCACTTATCCTTGATGGACAAATAAAGAGAAAAAAAATCCTTTGTTTTTCGAGCTGTTGGTATTCCGAAAACAATATAATATCATAAAATAATAATACAGCTCCCGCACTGGGATTGAGTCCTGTGCCGCGGGGAACATTACGAACAACGGATACAATAAACATCCAGACGCAATACAACTATTTTTTGATTACACAATTTTTTGTATTGTGTGGGGCCCGAACTTACAACACTCGACTCGGTGGCGGTGGCAACACAACCACTTAAACTTTTACTTTGAAAGGACCTCTAAACGGGCATTATTTTTACTGCAATGTGTAGCTGCAATATACTGGCCGATAACAGACATGTTATAAAATTCACGTTGGGTATGGCAAAAGAAGCATGAGAGCAGAATAAATGCTGTAGAAATGAGAGCGTTGAGGAGCATATGTAGTGTGACTCTGAAAGATAGAATAAGAAATAGTGTGATTAGAGAGAGATGCGGCATGAAAGTGGATATAGTTACAAGAATAGAAAAGGGTATGTTAAGCTGGTTTGGACATGTAGAAAGAATGGACGAGGAAAGACTGACTAAGAAAGTTTATAAGGCTAGTGTGAATGGAACAGTCGCAAGAGGAAAACCTAGGCGAACGTTTCTCGACCAGATCGGAGGCGTTCTGGACAAAGGCCAGGTTAAGAGCTCCTTGAACCGACGGGCGTGTATGAGCAATGTGATGAAAGTGAATGAAGCCAGAGAAGTGTGTCAGGATCGTAGCAAATGGAAATCCGTAGTCTCTGCCTACCCCTCTGGAAAACAGGCGTGAATCTATGTATGTATGTATAAAATTCACATCTATACAAATAAATAAAATTGAAGTATCTGTTTGTAATGTCAAAATAACACCTTTTTATCTAATGCATATGAAAGTATTTAGGGTACCTATACGAAAATATATATTTTTAGAATTTTTGTGTCTGTCTGTCTGTTTGGTCCGGGTAATCTCCGAAACGGCTGAACCGATTTTGACGGGACTTTCACTGGCAGATAGCTGATGTTATAAGGAATAACATAGGCTACATTGATTTTAGAAAAAAACAGGGTTCCGCGGAGACAAACACTTTTTAGTTAAAATCTACGCGGACGAAGTCGCAGGTAACAGCTAATAAGTGTAAACATAAATATAAATAGTTTTAATAGTTTAAATAATTTAATTAGCTTAAAAATTAGTAAAGTTTAATAGTAATAGTAGTGTAATAGTTTCTAAATTATGTGATAAAGTGTCAAATAAACAACGCGATAAAATCCGTATGTAGTAGTTTAATTTCAATATAAAATTCACGTCAACATTTTGCATGATATGATTATTCAAAGTGTTAGGAATGGCCGATGCATCTAAATGTTTTTGAGCTGGCCAGGCTATAGTATAGTATCAATTATTAACCTCTGAGTCTTCTTCGAAGAGGTTAATGAAAACACTATGTGGATCTGTGTGTCTGTCTGTTAGTGACCGGCATAACTCCGGAACCACTGGACGGATTGACTTGTAACTTGGTGTGCAGACACCTTGGGGTCATGCCTCGGTCGAGTTTGAATATGGACCCTGTGGGTCAAAAGACCCCCTAGATATAGGGTTCATTTATTTTACATTTAAGACGAAGAAGTTGAATCCTGGGTTTTTACAGTCATCTCGTTTAGTTACTGGTGTCTACGTTGAATGCAAATACATAATATAGTGTTACTTTTAACGCTTCGGTGGCGCAGTAATATTTTATACCACCCAGGAATCGATCAAGCAGCGTTGCTTAAGGTCACGGGTTTGTTTCCTGTCTCTGCTGAAGATTTCTTCGATTTTCTGTCAAGAAACTCTCAGTAGCAGTACCGAGTCTGGAGCTATGCCCAGTAGATGGAAATACGCTAAATATTTATATTATAACAGACTAGCTGTCCCGACAGGCGTTGTCCTGTAAACACGAAAAAAAAACAATTCTAAACCATTCTCGAATCCACTTGAACACACACAAAAATTTCATCAAAATCGGTCCAGCCGTTTAGGAGGAGTTTAATTACAAACACACGCACAGAAGATTTATATTTATAAAGATAAACTCAAATATTTATAAAGATAAACTCAAATATTTATAAAGATAAACTCAAATATTTATAAAGATAAACTCAAATATTCCCTCACATCAAATCAAATCAAATAACGATTTACAGATTGATTGAGCAAATAGAGTATTTTAATCCACATCCAGATCTCCTTATAATCAAAATTTAAAAATAAACGTAATCTTTAACGTGCGACTACTAACGACTAACAGTTAAAGACTACGTCTTTTTCCCCAAAATAATTATTTCTGTCTTTTTATGCTGATATACATAATATTTATTACTTTTTTCATATACACGTTAGGATCCTTTAATATGACCACAGCTTACTGTCACACTCGTATAGGCAAACGATCCGACGTGCTTCTGATCGCATATACAGCCGGGCAATTACTTCCCTCACCCATAATTGGCAGGCCCAACACGAACGCATAAAATAATATGTTCTTAATAATAAGGCAGTCGACGTTCATCTTCCATCACGAGAGCTGCTCCCTGCCATTAAATTATTATAATAAATTGTGTAACAAAACATTGTTGTTTGTTAGAAGCTTCTCAATTACAAATTAACTGGACTTACGTAGATCTATATATTAATACGTGAAGCAAAAACGTTGTACCCCTTTTTACGAAAATTACGCGGACGGAGGAGTATGAAATTTGGCATAGTTAAAGTTTATATGGAGAAGGAGGGGCGAATCCTAATATTTATATAAAATATGCATTAGAAATATATTAAATTAATGAAAAAACACTACCATGCATTTGACACACGCAGTCGAAACCCGTAATTTTCGTTACATATTATATCAATATATAATGACATATTATTATATCAGCAATATCTTACAGGCAAACTTTGGTCGAATTTCGAGCACTAGGCGATCGCTAGTAAATAATAAATAGGTACTATAGTAAGCTTACTTTGTAAGGTTTTAGCTTTTTCTCGAGGAAAAATCGTCGTAGTGACTAGCGACAAGCAGTTGTACCGAATAAAGAAATTCGAATATTCGATAAATGTATGACAGCGATAATTGATCAATTCGTTGTCACTCATAAACGAAGTCTAGATGGATTTAATTTCAAGGTTTGCCGACTATATTTAGCATAGCCTCGGATGACAATGTTGATATCCATGTCTTTCTTTCTTTTCTTTTAAAAAAGACAACTCTAGCACTAGGTATAAATCCTGTATCGCGTGAGACTTTACAAACATTAAAATAACGGACACAAAAACACCCAGACTCGGAGCAACCATTTGTGAATCACAAAAAGTTTTGTCCTGTGTGAGAATCAAACCCATAACACTCGGCGCAGTGGCAGTAAGGTGACCACTGAAACCTCTACACCATCCGTGCAGTCACTTATTTTAAGATTCGAATAATTCGATGTTTTTATCGATAATCGCTAATCGCTATTAGTAACGTTGTTACTGCTTTTTGACCCAATCTCACTTACTGTCAAAAACCAAATTCACGATTTCAGTCCGATTATTTGGTCATTTCACCAAGGACTATCGTTATATTAAATACGTATTCAGACACGCTATCTTAGACGCGCTCCACTTGTGTCTCTCTCTCGCAGCCGTGGTCACTAACGAGCCGCTCTGAATATTACGCCACAATGCTTATATCGCACTTAGGCTGACCACACATTGGCTACTATCATATATAAGCTACTAGCTTTTGCCCGGGGCTTCGCTCGCGTTAATTTAGAATTTGTCAATCAATTCGGGTTGTACTCTGCTTGTAATAATATAATTCAATCATGATTCGAAAGACACGTGGCGCCATCTATTATCATACGAACGTTATTATTGTTTTCCTCGGGAACAGTAATTTTTTTCGGGATGAAAGGTAGCCTATGTTAGTTTCTGAACACCTGTCAACGTATATGCAAAATTGCAGGATGATCGGTTCAGTGGTTTAGGCGTGAAAAGGTAACAAACAAACTAACAAACAAACTCATTTTCGCTTTTATAATATTAGTTAGGAAGTTAGGGTTAGGACGGCTTTTATCTTTTTTGTATTATGAAAAAACCCTATTGCCTGTACACTGTTGTAAAACGCAGATGATTACAATTGCCTAGGGACGCTGGTAATATTAATAGGGAATCACAAGCGAACCAGCTTTAAAACAAAGTCACTTTACTTTTAATGCAAGGCAATCCACTGCCCCCCTGTAAACGGCACACGCCTCCTTGCAAGAAGGCAAGCACTCAGTACAGTATAGTACGATTTTATGTACTTAGATAAAATACCCATGCTTCGTCTCAAACATTGTAAACGATAAATCACTTTAGCGTTATTCAAATAACAAATAAGCCTTTTAGAAAAAAAAATATAAGTAGCTTATTGTGTGTGTTATAAACATACTTTTAAAATAAGGAGAAATATGTAGTTATTTATCTAAATATTTATTTATTTATTTATCTATTTACTATATTACACATTTTTATAATCAGCAGCGGCTTTCGCACTAAGCTCGAGGCTTGTATCGCGGTAAACATGCGTTACACATTAGTTGCTTATTTATAAGAATGCGGACATCGGTTTGAAAACAAATAAAATATTAAAAATACTAATATTAAACTTCTAACAAAAAATGTTATGTGGATTGAATTAAGTGCCTATAGACCCGTAAGGAGTCTGGTTGTTCCATTATGTTTTTCTGTAGGGTAGATCTAATTCTATACAGTGTACATACCTTCACAGCGCAAACGGAATCATAGATTTAAGCATATGTCCTATCCCTTCCTCCGAAGATAATTCAGACACTCACAATGTGAACAGGACAGTTATATATTTAAAAATCAACGCCTTTAAACTTACATGATTACTTAGTTAATTTTTATAACGACGTCATTGGTACGTGTATGCCAATAAGAAATGTGCAGTCGACGCGTGCAAACTTTGACCATTTTGTATGCACGCATAGTATAAGTGTAATACTACCCAAACCGCAAACGCTTGAACGACTGAGTATTGTTGGAGGCCGGCTGAAAGCGATTACTTCTACCTAATCCCTTGAAAGTTGAAAATCTTAAGGTATCACTGGCGCGTTGCCAAGCCTTGAAGACGTATCTTAAAAGGAACACCTACTTATCGTAGAAACACTAGACAAGGTTGTTTACAAAGGAAGATGGCGTAGTACCCTTGTGTTGGCTGTTAATATTCCAAAAAACGATAATACGTACCGTTTACGTGATAACACAGTGTGCGGTTAACCTTAAACTAACCATTACGGACTTTATTAATAAATAAGATTAATATGCCAGATAATATAATAACATTTTTATTATGCCGAGCTATAAAAAATATTTCTTTATTATTAAAAAGGTCGCATTTAAATTCAATGGCAAATTGTTGTGGAATTAGAATGGAAAGAATTAGGTAGTTTAATGTATAATTTATTTAATTAGTTCCGAGTTTGTGCGTTTAGAGAGAAATAAGTATGCCGTTCTGAGCGCCCTCTAAGAGTGAATATTGCAAATACTTGTTTAAATAGGTGCATGAGCTTACATGCTCGGCGCAATTATTCGGCATGCTTGTTACGTATTTTTTGTGCAGAATGTCTCCCATGTTCTGGAGAAAAATAAAATGATTTTCCAGAATATAGACGGTTAATGATACCTTAAACCGACAAGCTTACATGGAGCGTTATCTTACTCTAGGTTTCTGAATTGTGAATAACATGTTGAGAACGGGTCAAACTCTACTTAAGGATTACTTGAAAATTTGTTTCGTCTCTATTGTCGATTAGCACAATCCCGACTCGCACCAAAATGTTCTGCAATTCCTTAATTTATCAAAATAGCAGACTTGGACCTCAGGTCTGTTACAATCACTTGGCCGTGTCACTATATAAAAATAAAAATCAAGTTTCCTTAAGCTGTAATAAAATTTGAGCAGGTATTACATCATAAACTTAATTAAATCTCAGTTGATAGCAGTTTAATAAAATTCTTCTTCTTCTCCCTAGCCTTTATTATTCCCAAGTCACTTGGGGTCGGCTAGTCAGTTTAATAAAATTCGATTCTGTAAATAATATTTGGGCATATTCGTTTGCCATTCGCTTCTTTTTTCAATTCAAAAATTAGTCTCAACCTTCCAAAACACTGGCTTAAGTCGATGTCATTAAGTAGGTATATATTGAAAAGAAAATCACTGGGAACCTTAAACCCTCGGCGCAGTGATAATGACGAGACGACCACAGTATGTGTAATCCAGATTACATTAAAGACAAGCTTCATTAGCGGCTAACAGGCAGTGATCTGATTACTGCGTACGTCATAATCGAATCAACACATAATGACACCTGTGTTTGTATGCAATAGCAGTTAGGGTCGCAACTGAACGCGTCTGGCAAGCAACTGCATGGAGATGTGCACAGATATGCGGCTGTGTCGTAATGTCCTTTATTGTCGTGAGTCAACTGCGTTTATTTTGGTATGCAGTTTCGTATTCTTTAAGCATATAGTTGCGATATACTGCGGTGAAGAAAAGGTACGTTTTTTTTAAAGTCAGCTCCCGCATGTGATTCCCGTGTCGCAGGGGACTTTACAAACATTTAAACAACGGACACAAAGAATAACCAGACTTGGAACAACTATTTGTATATCACACAAATGTTAGTTCCGAGTGAGATTCGAACCCACAACATTTGGTGTAGTTGCAATAGCATAGCGACTACTAAAGCACTACGACATCCATGAAATCTGCAGGTTTTATCGCTTGCTAACAAAGGTTAAAGGTCATGATATAAAGGTTATTATACAGGATGCATAAAGTTACTTGCGCGGCCTGTCTTTTTTGATTTAAGGCATGCGTAAAATCTGTACGGATGCCTTAGCTAACACTCGTTACTTGCGTCATGGACAAGAACTCACCATCATCCTCTTGCTCTGGTCCCAATTTAAGCTCGGCGCAGTATGTGCTTCGCTTCCATACTTCTCTGTCACCCGTCATCTGATCATTTACCCTTTTCCCTTCCATATCCATCCTCACACAGTCCATCCATGTTTTCCTTGGCTTTCCTCTACCTTTTTGTCCCTCTACCCTCATATTCATCACTTGCTTACCTACATACGTATCATCTCTTCGCATAACATGGTCATACCAAGCCAAACGATTTCCTTTCACCTTCTAGTCTATGGGCACCACTTTCAGACTATCTCTTACGTGTTAATTCCTAATTCTGTCTATTCGTCATGTACAAGAACTATAGGTAGCAAATAGCAACTTTGTTCAAATGTCTGAGACTGCTGTTAATATATAACTGGACTGCTGTATATATATTGTTTATATATTAATGGAGCTTCTCCTGCTTCTTTGCTCGTACTTATATAAATAAGAACGAGCAAAGAAGCAGGAGAAGCTTTGCAGCTTTCCTAAGTCACTACTGGTACAAATAACTCTTTCACTCACTCTTTGGCACAGAAGGAACGCTGAAATTGGGATTTTGCTCGTATTGGGCACTCCGGATGGAAAAGTCTTACTTGCTGGACATAATAATATGCTTTTGATGTCACCACAAAATGGTTTTCCTTGTGTGGCTGTTTTTTATGTCCATTGTTTGAATGTTTGTGAAGTCCCTCATAACACATAAATTATTCCTAGTGCAAATCATACAATTGTCTTTAACACAAAAAAGAATTAAAATTAAATTTATAAGGCAAGTAAAGATTCCATAGCACATTAAGAAGTTACAGAATCTTTATTTTATTGATTGAGCATGTGCCTTTTTTACTGGTTATTTAGTTTATTGATTGCGCATGCACCTTTTTTAATAGGACGGCATCAAGTCAAGTTGTACTCCTGGTGGTATAGACTACAGAAAGCATTTAACACTTCTTCTCCCTAGCCTTTATTATTCCCAAGTCACTTGGGATCGGCTTTCTAGTCTAACCGGATTTGACTAGATATCAGTTTTTACATGGAGCGACTGCCATCTGACCTCCGCAATCCGAAGCTAACGATACTCTAAGGCTAAATCAGTGGCAGGATATTAGAGGGCACGAACTTCCCAATAACAACTGCCATAGATGTTCATGGCAGCCGGGACCGACGGCTTAACGTGCTCTCCGAGGCACGGAGCAAGCGATAATTGGCACATAATTTCGAATAGTCATATAACTTCCGGCTGCCATGAACATCTATGGCAGTCGTTATTGGGAAGTCCGTGCCCTCTAATATCCTGACACTGGTTTAGCCTTAGGGTATCGTTAGCCTTCGGGTTGCGGAGGTCAGATGGCAGTCGCTCCGTGTAAAAACTCATATCCAGTCAAATCCGGTTAGACTAGAAAGCCGACCCCGAGTAACTTGGGAATAATAAAGGCTAGGGAGAAGAGAAGAAGAGAGATATAACTGCCGAAAGTCAGAGGTGCGCGAACCACTAAGCAAACTAATAGACGTAATGACCTTAGCTGATTAATATACAAGAATACTCAGGAGCTAAATAGCTGAAGGAAATAGACAAGATATAATATTTTGAAGCCACAGTAATAGACAGATATAAATAGACATTCATACTAACTAACAACGAATGAGAAAAACAACAAGTTAACTAAGTATATTTCTTTATCGCTAGCTTTTTGCCTCTTCAAAATTAAAGCGTGGATCTACCCATTTTTTGCTGGATTTATTTTAGAATTCACGGTATAAGCCTATTACGTTAATGGAATATGCTACAATAAAATAATATAGAGATTACCAATTCAGTTGCTTATCTTGATTATATTTTCATATCGCTTTTTATACATACATGGCTACTGTAATTAGAATTTATATACCTAATCTCAGTCACCTTCACACGGATGACTGCGACAGCACGATGTTTTAAAGGAGTATTCCGCTTTCGGCACCAATTTTTTCGGCACCTAAGCTATTCCACTTTCAACACCAATAGGTATTTTTGCTTGGTGCCGAATGTCGAATAAAATACTTATTGGTGCTGAAAGTGGAATAGCTTAGGTGCCGAAAAAATTGGTGCCGAAAGCGGAATACTCCGTTTTAAATCTATTTAGTGCTAAACGTAATTTGTGAGTTGTCGTGCAAGTGGCCCTTAGTTGTATAATAGTCTTTTATACAACTTAGGTAGCCTTTGTCACATTACGTTAACCGCTTAAGCGTTTCGCACACGATAGTATTTTTTCAAAAGGACCGAGTTTCTTTCCGTTGATGTCCGCCCTTGCCTGCTGGTACGGTCATCACGAGGCGGGCAGTCGCAGTTGTTCTGTCGGTCGACGTCTTCCGATCTCAGCCGAGCAGCAACAAATTCTTGTCATTACCCTTCGTCTGCGTTATTGCATAGGATTTCATATCCTAACTATTGTTATAAATGCGAAAGTGAGTTTGTTTGTTACGATTTCACGCCTTAATTAAGCTATACAACCGATCATAATGCATTTTGCATACAGCTTGTCAGAGGTATAGAAATGGAATTAAAGTATCTTTTGTCCAGAAAAAGGACTGTTACTAAATTTTTCTTTTTAACTTGCTGGAATTCATTGACTCATACCTCGCCGCGGAAAGGGGAGCGGAGAGGTTATGTCGAGCTCACCCTTGATAAGATGGAATGTCCCGGGTACTACCGACTAGACCTACCACGGTGTGCCAACTCGCTGCCTTGAGTGGTGGGTGGATCGCTGGAACCAAAACTACATCAGTGACCCACCCAGCAGTACTCAACGACGGACGACGGCTCCTGGGTGACACCCCGGCCCGACAGAGAGTGTCACTCCGACTCAGTGGCTGACGGACGGGAGATCCCTTATATTCCGCCCGTGGCCTTCACTATGGAGGCATCAGGCGCGCTTAGGCGCACCTGCACCGTCCGCCGGCGACAGCTAGGGTCCATAAGTATTTTTTTCTCATGAATCCGCTCCACACCACTTACATTTACGCGAACGATGCCGCGCCCAGGATCTAGTATTCTATAATGCGCGTAAAATTACTGCTTTGTCGTCAACAGAACCCCTTAACATCTGGCAGGCTGTATGATTGTCAAACTTCCTGTACAAAAAAAAATCAACGGTTTGCACTCCGGGAGTGCCGGCAGAAGTGAAAACTTGAATATTAACGTTGAGCATTTTTGATATTTTGGAATGGTTAGGGAATAATTTTGCACGAATTGCTTTAATTATCAGTATAAAAGTACTATCATTTATGTGGTAAAATACAATATTTATTTATTGCGCTATCGTACACAAACATGCGCTATCGTACACAAACATGACAATTCTCCCGCCGTCTTACGAATTTTCGATCAGGTCACGTGTCCTGACGCGACTTTGACAATTCTCCCTCCGTCTTACGAATTTTCGATCAGGTCACGTGTCCTGACGCGAGTTTAACATTTTTTACCCATCACAATAAAGTGCACAACGCTGCTAAAGAAGTTTTCACTTCAACAAAACTGCCACACAATTTTCACTTCAAAAAAACTTCCACACAATACTTCCGAAAAAGGTAGCTAAGTAGCTAATGTAAGTTCAAAGGTACTTGTTAGTCCGACCGATGCGTCACAAAGGAATTGTTTCGAACAACGGAAGACAATAAAAGTTCGACACGTAATAAATATTGATGTCACAAGTACATCAAGTTGGTTCATTGGTAATAAACGTGACAATGGCTGGAAACAGCTGTTTGTGACGTAATTGTATTGACTGTGTACGCGATATTGTCTTGAAACATGGTAGAGTGAGGGTATTATAGATAGGGTGTTATTTAAATGGTTAGCATAGTATTGTTATTTTTGTGAGCTGAAAAATATAATCTGTGAGCAGAAATAGCTAATTGATCAGCTACTCATGGCCAGCAAACTTTAAAGAGATCAAACTAAGTCGACGGAGCCCCGCCTGGCGGGGCTCCTATTTTTGGGTGGGTTTAAAAAAAGGAACCTAATATAACCTAACACTTCCGAGACGGAATGCAGTGATTTGAGGCGTATAGCAATATTTGCTGACCAATTAGTATTTTTGATGATCATTATATTTAATCCCTTATAGATGGGATAATGTCGCCATGTGTAAGCCACAATGTTGGATATATGAACTTCATTGGCTTAACTAATTATTTATTACTAGACAAGAGACTGTTACAGTAAGTAGGCGTTTAAATGTGTGTAGCAACATTGCTTGAATTACCACAATACCGAAATCATTACAGGTGGTTCCCACTGACCGTAGACGTCAATCGCCAGACATCTGCCACTTAGGTCAATAAAAAAATGTCATGTACTAAGATTGGGTGTACTAGCTATAGCTCTATATTAAAAGGGTAGGCTAAGATGTTCTTATCTTATCTTATGCGGGGGCCAGTCAGTGCAGACCGGCGACACTTCGACCCATTGGGATCTTTTGTGTCAACACTCTCCCAATAACGACTGCCATAGATGTTCATGGCAGCCGGGACCGACGGCTTAACGTGCTCTCTGAGGCACGGAGCAGGCGATAATTGTCAATCAATACGCACATAATTTCGAAAAGTCATATAACTTCCGAAAGTCAGAGGTGCGCGACGTGGGTTCGAACCTGAGACCGTCTGCATTGCAGTCTGTTGGTCTCCCCACTGAGCTATCGCTGCTTTAGGCTAAGATGTTACACTCGTACCTACCCCGTAAATTGCATCCAATTGCAAATTCTACGCTAAATTCCATAAACTTTCGCAACGAGCAATAACATTTTACCTTACTCGAGTCTTGTAACCGAAACTACACGATCACACACAAACATATACGCAAACACCAACAACTTAGTAAGTTGCCCAAATAAATGTTATTTCGATAGCGGTTTCGCTACTTCATGTCACGAAAAGACATTGTACACAATCGAACATAATATTATGTACGTGACACACTGACGTTGATAGAAGTAGGACACGTGACATTAAGATCGGTTAACAATTATTACTAAATGTTACTTTGTCACTGACATGCTCTTGACACCGTTGTAACGTTGAAAGTTACATAGACACGATACATGTTGATGAGTTGACAATAGGTACTGCATAAAACTGAATTATTGATATGCTTTTATGCCAACGTTGTATTGAAAATTACATAGGTATACATAAAGTTACAGACGTGTTATGTAATATAGATAAACTGACCATGACTACTAAGTGAAACTTAATCACCTACATGCTTTTCACAGCGTAGTAACATTAAAAGTTACATATAAATGAAAGTTACTGATATGTGATATTTTTTTTAGATAAGTTGAGAATGACAACTTTATTAAATTTGATAACTGACATGCTTTTGACATCGTTGTTACATTGAAAGTTATATAATACATGATAAACGTTAATGATTTGACAATAAGTACTAAATTAAACTGAATTATTGGTATGCTTTTATGCCAACGTTGTATTGAAAGTTACATATACATAAAAGTTACAGACGTGTTATGTGATATAGATAAATTGACTATGACTAGGTACTAAGTGAAACTTAATAACCTACATGTTTTTGACAGCATTGTAACATTAAAAGTTACATAGACGTATTATGTTAATGAGTTGACAATATATACCTATTATTAGTAAATGAAATCTAATCACTAACATGTTCTTGAAACCGAAGTAATATTAAAGGTTACAACATATAGATGAAAATTACATAAACGTGATATTAATATTTTATTTTTATTTTATTTTATTAGGGGAGTTACAGTTACATACAAATAGTTATACAAATTAGATCAATAAATGCCGATAACAAGCTTCCACAATTAGTTTGAAACATGATGGTATTTTTAAACAGCTTCAGCACAGTTAGATATGAGAATGAGTACTTAACAGATATTTTCAGAAGGTTAAGCCAATATTAGTATCCAACATCTAGATACATATGTACACTATCAACAAAGTATTTAAATAAGCAGGATCTGGCAGGCTCTGCAGTAGTAAAAATACAATTATTACTGAATGAAAGCCTCGCTGATTTCAGCATCAATAATATAATATAATATAATATAATATTCTATCACATACACACAACACCATCTAGCCCAAACTAAGCAGAGCTTGTACTATGGGTACTAGACAATGGATAAACATACATATTTACTTTTTTTTTTGTAAATACATACATATTATACATAGAAACACCCAGACCAAGACAAACATCCATGTTCATGCACACAAATGTTTGACTTGTGCGGGAATCGAACCCGCGACCTCAGGCGTGGCAGTCGGTTACACTAACCACTACGCCATCGAGGCCGATCAATGGGCCGGCTTGACAGGGAAAGGACTACCGTTTACCGTACCGTAAAGGACAGAAAATCGACGTGAGATAGCAGTATTCCTACTGTTGTGTTTCGTTCGGTGAGTGAGAGTGCGGTGACCCAACCACCACCTTTCCCCCTTCCCGCTTCTTCTCCTTCCTACTTCCTTTCCTAAAGGATCGGCAACGCGCAGGTGATGCCTTTGGTGTTGCAGGCGTCCATAGGCTACGGTGACCACTTACCATCAGGTGGACCGTATGCATGTTTGCCACCTTAGCAGTTAAAAAAAAAATGCTCTTACAACTGCTGTAACATTGAATGTTACATATAGTTGAAAATCAAACGAGCTTACCGACCCTGTAATCGAACCCTAGACCTCATGCACACTGCGCCACTGAGGTAGTCGAGGTAGTAGTAGTATTGTTTTTTACCTAATAAAACAATACTACATAAATAATCTCTAACGTATATCGTGACCGTTTAACTACTTAAACAGTTTCTGTTTATACCGGAAAACGAACATTTTGAGTAGATATTAATAACTTAGCTTGAATCATATTCTATATTAAGTTCACAAACAGACTCACTGAAAGACTGTAGTTAGCAATAACAAAGCATTACAAACAAATATTTAGAAAGAAAGAAAGAAATATTTTTATTTAGGCACACTAAAGAGCACACCCAAAACATGAAGAAAAAAAAATACTAAATAAAAAGCAGAACAATACGTACCTAAAAAAATAAATAAAACAAATACTAACACTATAACTATTTCATTTCATTTCTGTTCACTGGCAACACCACACCCATCCCATCAAGTCAAGGCTAGGCTAGTATACAAGCTGTGAGCATACAAACCAAAAATACAAACAATATTCATTGACTTAAATTTCAAAAGCAATACGAAGGTGTGTGTCTCATCAGTGCCAAAATTTGGACATCGCTCAGCGTACGTTGCGATTATAGATATGCGTCGTACTAAATATGGTCACCTTTCTTTCCGTTAAGTTGTTATATTATGCCACACAATACCAACATGACATTTGAATTATAACTGTAGTATTTGTAGCAGTGATGTTGCGAATATTCGCATCCGCATCCGCAATAATCAACGCGGATGTTAATGCGGATCCAGATATAGCGTAGGTTACTATAAGAAAGAAATCGGTTGCTCAGTAGTACGTGTTTAATTATGAACCTTCGCAAAACAGGCTTGAACCTGCGAAGGCAGAGATATTAGATACTTTTTATTAAATAAGATGAACAATTTTCATCAACATCCACATCCGCATCGATTGGCACATCCGTATCCGTATCCGCATCCGCGGATGTGTGTCTTCAAATATCCGTATCCGCATCTGCATCCGCGGATGTCAAAAAACCTGCATCTGCAACATCCCTGATTTGTAGTATTACCACACACTAATATTGAAAATAGTACACTATCGTTCTCTTTCTAATGTATCACTCATCATAGCGATAGCCTAGTGTTGGTCTGTCACACAGAGGTCTCGAATTCAATCCTCAGGCACACACCTCGACTTTACAAAGTCATGTGCGTATATAACAGTTAAATAGGCGAACGTTTCTCGATCAGATCGGAGGCTTCTGGACAAAGGCCAGGTTACGAGCACCTTGAACCGACGGGCGTGTATGAGGAATGTGATGAAAGTGAATGAAGCCAGAGAAGTGTGTCAGGATCGTAGCAAATGGAAATCCGTAGTCTCTGCCTACCCCTCTGGGAAACAGGCGTGAATGTAATTATCGCTTGCGTACAGTGAAGTAAAACATCGTGGAGAAGCCTGCATGTTCGAGAATTCGCCATAGCATTCTCGAAGATATGTGAAGTTGGACTGGATCAGCATGGTGGACTACTGCCTAGCACTTCTCACAAAGAGAAGCGCCCAAGCCCAGCAGTGAGACAGATTATATTATACTGTGCAAATTATAATCAAAATCGAATATTCGAAACCTAATATGAATATGACACGATACATACGATAGATCACTATTTGCGTATAGTTAACAAGTAATCCAATCAAAATTGATTGCATTCGATAATGACTAAAGTTTTAAGGGATTAAATATAATGACCATATCATAGTAATTGCGCAGCAAAATATGCTTACTAAAATATATCATAACGAGCACCTATACGCCTCAAATCACTGCATTCCGTCTCGGAAGAGTTAGGTTATGTTAGGTTCCTTCTCAAACCCACCCAAAAATAGGAGCCCTGCGAAGCGGGGCTCCTATTTTTATCTCTTTAAATATATTTTGCTATGTAATTTGGTGATCATTTACTATTTTTGACCGTTATATTTTACTATATCTGGTGATAAGTTAAACATAAGCCAAATTTTAATTTGCTTGATAATTCTAATAGTTCATTCGAATATTTATTCGAATAATGTGTCATTGCAAATTTCAAGTATCCTTAACGAGGATCTACGCTATCAATAGAAACTTTGTCTTTCACACTGGCAGCAAAGATGGTACTAGTTAAAAGAGGCTATTGGAAAAAGGCTGTCGTTTGCAGGACACCTTACCATCAGGCAAGACATAGGACTATTGGCCATCTTAACAGTGATAAAACATAATAACACTTTGCTAGTATCGGTACTTGACATTCGGCATGAAACGCGTAATGCGCATACTTAAGCGACTGATTGAACGAAACAGTAAACAAAACAATAATACGTGACAATTTTCAGTTCTGCACAATCATCTTAATTAAGGTGATTGCACACAACTGGAAGCTGGATAAGATTGCATGAATAACCAGTTTGTTGGTAAGCATGCTTAAACGATAGTATGACGACTTTGTTCAAGCAAAATGTTTGCGTAAACGGCGTGAAAATTAGGCAGGTGATGCAGACAGTTGATGTGTTTGCTGTGGTCATGCACCTCATGGTAGGGATATGTGATTATCGATTTAAATGTTTAATCATTCGAACCATCGATAGTAATTCGAATAATTACAGTGACTGCTAACCTAACCTAGCCTACATTTACTCGATTGAAACCGTGGACAAAATTGTAGTACCTACGTATATATGTAACCATATGTAAATCGAATGTAAATACCGCATGGTTTATGTGATAGGATGGCTAGAAACCTTAGGAGGAACAGCAATAGCAGCGAATAAGTAAGCATTCCGATGCGAGCATATACAATTTTTTAAATATCAATGTTGTTTTGTCATTTAAAGCACGCAGGTTTTCCCGAAACAACCACCTCCGTGTTACGGCAAAACACGAAAAATTCTTTGGTGTTGCGCTACATCTTTATACAGTCGTCTCGAAATGCTTTATCATTGGAATAAAAGTTAGGATATAGACAGCGCACTTTATTCAGTTTGCATACACACTATATCTCCTGTGCAGATAGCTAGCGTCCGTTAAGATTGGCGGCCTGACCTAAATTCAGTTCAGAGGATTATTATCGTGTGTAGATATAAAACAATTGTGCAATCTTCACATTATTATTGTTTGTTCATGCAGAATTGTCAAGCTTGCAATTATGTGTGTAACCACCTTTACTAAATGATTGTCGTTTAACAACATTGGCGAAATCAAGTAATAACAGCGAGGACCCGAAACACCTAAGAAACATGTTTTTATCACAATCGGCCTCTGACCTTCGGTTTGTTTTGTATATTGTATATTATTATTGCACGAACGTGTCGTAATTCATATAAAAACCTTTAGGTTAAGCACATGTAATGTGTTCGTGATGAGTCTTGATGAACAGGCGTGTGCGAGTGATTAGGCGAAGGTTGTGAGTGCACGTGCACTGAAGACTGGATGGATTAGAACTTTGACTAGATGTGTTTTTGAAGTGAAAACTTCTTTAGGCGCGTTGAGCAAAAATCTTGGGTGAACAAAAATCATGGAACTCGCGTCATCGTCACCGAACACTTTCCATTTAAGAATTATTTTTGGTTTATAAAGAAGTATTTATTTGAATTATTTTTGGTTTATAAAGAAGTGTTTATGATCAAGGATTAAAGTTTTCACTTCTATCAGCAGTCCCCAAAGACTGCCTCAAATGTCTTTTAAGAGGCAGACGGACCATCACTCTACTGTGAAGTTAATAATCGCCGCTGCTTATGAATGTGTCTATGTTTTATACTTAGGCCTTGCAGAAGCAACTCCAATAGAGCAGAGCGAAGCTCTTTTCTGCCGTAAAGAAGATGGAACAGAGACGATTATTTCCCGCTTCAGTCGCAAAGCAAATACGGATAGCGACAAAGAAAAAACGGTAAATAAAGGGTTCAGAGAAAATAAAGTGGGTAGTTCCAATAAATATCAGATCTGCTGCCAGAAATAGGCAAGGAGGAAGAAAAGATTCCATAGCGAAAGAGACACAGTAACAATAATCCTTATTAACTACTATTTTCTTGGTTTTATGAAAAGACTGCTTTGGTAATAAGGTTTTTTTGTGTTTCGCAGGTAAATTGAAATTTATAAAAATAGAAAGAGAGTGATGTGAGAGGAGCTGCCGCACCTTAACCTCTCAAACCTCCAAGACTCCACCGTAGGAGTTCGTTGCGCGTCTTTGACTCCTACGCGTGAGTCAAGAAAATCTTTGGTATTTTTTCACGACCAATCCCAACGAGCTTACCTTGACTCCCCCGTAGGGGTCAGGACGCGCATCGGAGTTTTTTTTTTGTATGAGTCATAGAACATTCCAAAGGTAAAGAAAGCGATGTTAAATCGTTAGACTGAAGACAAGAACTCTTTGTTCCTCGTGCTAGCACGGCAACGTTTCCATACGAAAAATGATTTACTCTTTTTCTAATTAAATATTAAGAAAATATACTATAATGACAAGTTCTTTCAAGTAACACAAAGCTCTTTCGGGGTCGGTATTTGTTGTTTTGCTCTCGTAGGCTATGGTTGTACTTGTTTGCCACCTTTACTTTATAAAAAAGAATTTACGCCAATAGCAGTTGCGAATTGACCGCTTTAAATCGCTGTGTCATCTGTCTGTCCATGTTTCTTAATAAGTACATATCATAATTAATCGCGAATAAAATGTAATTTTGTGCAAGTAATTGGCACAGACAACTGTGCTTCTACGAAAACTTGTTAACCTATAGAGACAGCAAATGGCTGCTGTCCTAATGATGATTATGGCTCAAGGTGAGCGTAGCACCGAACACGATAATGCGATGTTTGTATTCAATTAATGTGTAGATTAGCCGTGAGCTGGTCGATAGACTTGTTTAGTATGAATGTTAACCTCGTTTAAGCCTGCCTTGTTAATCCCTTGGCCTAAGTGCTCACGCTTGGAGTGATACGCCGAGTGTTGTAGGTTCGATGCTCACACAGGCCAAAAAATTGTGTGATGCAGAATTGGTTGTACCGAGTTTTGTTGTTCTTTATGTCCCTTGTTCGAATGTTTGTTAAGTCACCTATGCAGGACTTATTCCTAGTGCCGAAATCTTTTATGAATATGTCTGTTTTAGTCTGATGGCTTGTCAGTACCACAACTCACTAGACTAACACTGCTTTCTATGTATGTTTGTAACTGTTATTAATAAACTCTGCAAAGTTAGTTTCGTTTTCCATTTAGGGCAAAGTTTTATTAGGATTTTCTAACATCGGTTAGGAAATTTTCAGTAGCTGCAAGAAGTATGGCAGTGTGTATACCCAAGATCCAAAGGGGCAGCAATCCGCCACGATGGAAGGGATCAGGCGTAGGACCAATGCAACGGTTTAACATGCGATCTGAGGCAATGTGCATCATAGACAATATTTGCAACTTCTTCCTGCTAGCTATTTCTAGCAGAACAATAACACTTTACCCAAATCGGGAATCGAACGTAAAATATTAGGCACAGTAGTCGCATTTATTAGCACTATGCCATCGAAGCATGTACTGCCAATGATAGGATCAAGAGTAAGACATCATGCTGTGGATGGAACAAGGCATGCATGACTCAAGAAGCCGGTACTATGTCTGATGTTTTACAATCAGACAAGTTACAATTAGTAACCATTTGATTAACCAGCTGATAAAAAAGGGAACTGAACACATAGTCTATACTGTATATACTAAGTATATACATACATACATAGATTCACGCCTTTTTCCTAGAGGGGTAGGCAGAGATTAAGGATTTCCATTTGCTACGATCCTGACACACTTCTCTGGCTTCATTCACTTTCATCACATTCCTCATACACGCCCGTCGGTTCAAGGAGCTCTTAACCTGGCCTTTGTTCAGAACGCCTCCGATCTGATCGAGAAACGTTCGCCTAGATTTTCCTCTTGCGACTGTTCCATTCACACAAGCCTTATAAACTTTCTTAGTCAGTCTTTCCTCGTCCATTCTTTCTACATGCCCAAACCAGCATAACATACCCTTTTCTATTCTTGTCACTACATCCATTAAGTATATACCGTCGTTAAACTATATAAATCCAAATTTTGCTTCAAATAAGCCTTGCATACATTTGTAAATGCAAATAAAATATGGCTCCGTTCTAATTACTAAAAATAAGAAGGTCAAAGTATACGATTAAATAAAATATATTTATAACATAAGCCGTGTATAAGCTAGTGCTACGGTATATTTTCTTTAGTAAACGAAGTGTGGCCGTTTATTATACAGGTAATGCGGCATGAAGATACTGTATTAAGTGATAATCAGACCATACACGAGTGCGAGCGACGCGCGTGTCCGCCATTACTGCTTACACAGATTAAGTGTAAACAGATGGACATTTAATCATCATCTCAGCCGAAATACTTCCACTGGACATTGGCCTCGCCCAAGGTTTTCCACACAGACCGGTCTTCGGCCACCCGCATCCAACCACTACCTACCTACCTTGTGGGGGCCTACCCCTGCTGCATATTCCGTTGCGTAGAGTGCCCGGCAAACATCTTGAACAGGGGGCGGCGTGGTGGGGAGGATACACGCACGTACACTTTGTACGTGAGCGAACCCTCCCCACCACCCTCTGTTCAAGATGTTTGCCGGGCGCCGTAACCGCCACTCCAGAACTACTGCCCAACGGCCGTCAGTTCTGCACGCTATGTGCCCTGCCCACTGCCACGTCAGCTTGGCTATCCGGAGAGCTATGTTATATGTATGTACAATTAATAAACCATGCCAAAAGGGATGCCTATCTGAAGACTGCTCTGATTTACTGGTTAAAATGGTCGCCTCGCCGCTGCGAATGTTTTATGGTAGTTATGGGACGCACAGCGGCAACAAAACAATCTACAAAATTAAGTTGTTCTGTGTGTAGGTGTCCCTTCTGTCCGTTCTTTGAATGTTTGTAAAGTCCCCCGCGACACAGACGTATTTTCAAGTGCGAGAATTGACTTATTTAAAACTAGCTTTTGCCCGCGGCTTCACTCGCGTAAAAGTCGATTAGATTAGCTTAGGCATAACAGTAAGTTTTTTAATAAAATATAACCTGTTACTCGGTGATAAGATAGCTTGCTAATGGTTTTTCTTAATCCGTTGATTCGATTTTGACTTAAATCATTACAAACAAACAAACAAAGAATACATTTTCCTCTTTATAATATTAGCAGGTATAGATTAGTATAGACAAAGCTAAGTAAATGGAAGTAGTACGCGGAGGTGCGTGTAGTTGTGGAGAATTATTTATTTGGACATGGAAAACTTACAGCTATAACACATTAGATATTTCGGCAGCATAGTCATCTGAGAGCCAATTACAAGTTCTCACTTTTATTCATTTATTCATAAAAATATAAGCTCACAATGTATACAACCAAATCGCTTATATCTATACTAAACATACAATAATGATCCTATACACTCACAAGAAACAAAATCTATGATGATAATCCAATTATAATAGATTATATAAATAACAAACATAATAATGAAAACAACGAGTAATACCTATATCAGTCCTACCTTAATGAGCTATTTAGGAAATGTAACACTTTTTCGTTCATTACTTTAGGTTTATCAATAAATATTTATCAATAAATATTTATCAATAACTTATAGATATAGAATAAATTAATTATAGTGAGCAACAAAGAGCAAACATCAAGTTAATGCTATGTATGAATATAATAAAATAGTCTGTTAACACTACTTAAAGAATGGTAGACTTAGACACCTTCTTGCTGAGGACACATTATACGTAAATGGATCTATATCGTGCTGTTTACATAAATAGTTAAAACTGCTGCTTGCACGCACCAATAAACTATTTTGTCTATAGTTAGTTTTAACGGTAGGAACGCGAAGGGTAGGATTGAAACGGATTGATTTGGATGGTACATTAAAATAGATTATCGACTGAAAATTCGAATTTTATGAATTATCAAGCAAATTTAAATAATCGGTACTGTTAATATTTCATATTGATCGATAATTGGGTTTCCTATTAGCCATACGCAAATACGAATATTATAAACGTGACTGTGAGTTTGTTTTTATTGTTTGTTTATAACTATTTCATGCCTTAACTACTCGAAAAAAATATCATGAAATTCGCATGAAGAGGACATAGACAAAAGTTATGTACCGAAGCGATAGTATTTTCATAATCTAGATTAACGCAAGCAAAGCAGCAGACAAAATCTAGTATACATTAACGATACTATAAGTTAAATGCTCATGAATCTAACCCGAATTGATATCAATTCGCTTCATCGCAGGTGTATATGTCACCGTTAGGTACGTCGATCGATCGATACAATCAGTGCTTGGTTTAAACTCTCTAATACCTAGGTTTTGCTGGGTTCTCAAAAACTATAGCGATTTAGTAGACATACACCATTACAGTTTAAGTCAAATTATCAACTGTACTGTAAATAAAAATTGGTACGTGTTTTTAATAATATCTCATTTATTTGTTGACTATTATATTTAATAATTACATAATAATTTTATTGACTAATTGTGATTTAATTTAAATTAGTTTAATTATTTTATATTTGTTATTTATTATTCTTAATTGTTTTAATAATTGTAATGTCTCATGTATTATTTCTTATAAAATGTTGAAATTATTATTATTATATTAATGTTATAATTAAATCATTTTACGTTAGGGCTTTTCAAAATGTCAACCTTTAAATAGTACATAATTGGTGTTATAAATGATTGTTACACTTGTAAATGTACTTACTCAATCAATAATTCTGTAATGTGTTGTGTAAACAATTGTTGGATAACCTAATTAAATACATAAAATATGTAACATAAATTCTTCGATCAAATATACCATAGATGCACATTCTCATACAAAAACCGCGTCAATATGTGGCACTGACCAGTAATACTTACTTATAAGTGTCTGCATTTATTATGCAATCCAGGAAATAAACCGGAATAACCATTGAACGCCCACTGAGAAACATTTTGTAATAGTTAAAACGCGTCAATGTACTCGTAAAGCGTCCTAAGTGTGTTACTCGCGATATGCAAGCGTACTAAGTATATGGTACGGTCTCCACCAGTACGGTATGGTACGGTGGTGTCGATTCGCTCTCGCTTACGGGCAGCGCACGCAAGAGTGAGTGGGACAGGGGCATAATATAGCGCATACGACTGATTTATGCACAGTTTTGCTGGGGCCGTTTTTCGAGCGACGATCGTGCATCTATGTAATATTTCATCGATGCATAAATTAAATTAATATGTGTGAGTGCATCCATTCTGCTACGTCGTATTGCCGGCCATCTGTTTCTATTTAATTTGTGCTACTTACACAGAATACTGCGCGATGCGCTTCTACCAGAGACGAAATTAATAATAATATTCGTGTCGAATGATGGACAGCGCTAAGCGCCGTCGGTAATGACACTAATGACTGTTCCACAATATAAGTGTCAACTACTATTGCGTGTGTAGTTGTCACTGAAACGCTTGGTTGTATAAAATATGGCAAGTGGAGCCATTTTAGTGGAGAGATGAGGAAGATTGTGTATGATTGTGCTTCTTCTTCTTCTTTTTCGTGTGATTAGTGGCCAACCTGTTGTCAAGAGTTGTTCAAGTCGCCCGTAGGTCTCTGACATGGCTTAATGACTGCTGTCAATTTGACAACAGCCGGGACCGACTCTTTACGTGCCCTCCGAAGCAGTAATTTAGCTAAACCTAGTCACGCTTCGTTGTGACTTAGTTCCTTAAAAGTAAATGCAGAGATATATAGGGAATTGAAGAATATGGCAATGGGCAATGTTGCAATTGTTAGACTGACAAGCGCCATAGCACTTATATACATTTCACTAGCTGTGTCCGCGGTTTCACCCGCGTTTATGGTTACTGCACCGCCCCCGCGGGTCGTAGCGTGGTGTTATATAGTCTACAGCCTTCCTCGATAATTAGTCAAATTTGGCAATCGAATCCACAACACTTAACGCATGAGCGACCACTCAAACCATTAATGCAATAAACAGTATACCCATCTCTAAACTACGTCACTGAACGTAGGAATACTTATAAACACAGTTCAGTGCTCACCGGATGTACCGCGACCGTCGTTTAAGCACGTACAGACGTTCAACAAGGAGCGGTATTATTTATATATGCATATATATACGTGACTGCCTTGTTGCTCCTCTGCAATGCTCCCGTGGCATTAATGCTAACGCTTATGGTCGTGAGGAATAGGTTCGAATCCCACGACAAAAAGAATCTATACTAATGTTATAAAGAGGAAGGCTATAGGCTATATAACATCACGCTACGACCCACGAGGGCGGCGCAGTAACGATAAACGCGGGTGAAACCGCAGGCACATCTATCTATACTAACTAGCGGTCGCCTAGTGCTCGAAATTCGACCAAAGTTTGCCTGTAAGATATTGCTGATATATGTCATTATATATTGATATATGTAACCATAGTTACGCGCTTCGACTGCGTGTGTCAAATGCATGGTTGTGTGCGTGTAGTCTTTTTTTCATTAATTTAATGCATTTCTAATGCATATTTTAAAAAAATATTAGCATTCGTCACTTCTTCTCTGTATAAACTATAAGTGTGCGAAATTTCATACTCCTCCGTCCGCCCAATTTTCGTAAAAAGGGATCCAAAGTTTTCGCTTCACGTATTAATATATAGATATTATAAAGCTGAAGAGTTTGTTTGTTTGTTTGGTCGAACGCGATAATCTCAAGAACTATTGGTTCGAATTAAAAAAATATTTTTTTGTTGGATAGTTTATTTATTGAGGAAGGTTATAGACTATATAACATCACACTATGATCCACGGGGGCGGCGCAGTAATCATTAACGCGGGTGAAACGGCGGGCACATGTAGTATAATACTATACTAGTACAGCTAAAAACTCAAATTCGAGTGTTTGCTGTTATAATTTTAGTATTTTTACTCATTCGAGTTCGAGATGAGTTTTTTGACAGAGTGGTTTTACCCACGTTAATGTTTACTGATTCGCTCCTGTTGTATAAAATAGATATCTATTGGAAATTTTTTTATCGGCTTAGTCGTTTCCGAATTTATCGAATAAAAAGAAACAGACAGATTCTTGCATTTCTATAAAATTAGTATAGGTAGGCTACAGTCTGTACTGTCTGTCTCTCGGGAAAAGTATTTTTTTTCCTGGACGAAAGATTATGTCAATTTCTAAAATTTTATGATGATCGGCCGAGTAGTTAAGGTGTGAAAGCTTAACAAACAAACAAATTCACATTCGCATTTATAATATTAGTTAGGATTACAGGTTAAGTGTGGGTGTATTACCGCAATATATTGCCTTAGGTGATATTCAGTCTTGAGTTTGTTTGCACGGATGCGTGCCTGTAGGTCTACCATGATAATGTCTATCCGAAACTTCGGGCCGAACGAAATAAACCTTCAATGATTTTCTTCGGATTTATTTCTTTCAAAATGACATTACTCCGTTATCGAGTCTACTTCTTGAATGGGTTCAGGACAATCAAGAGGTTATGTACCAAAATTCAGGACGAATTTCGGCATAAATCTGTTTTACGGTACGAATAGTTGGCTCGAAACTTAGGCATTTACCTACGTTATATGGTAGACTTACTGTAAGCCTATTATGTAATGTAAATGCCGAAGTTTCAGGACGACTGTGCGTTCTGTAAAACACATTTCTTCCGTTATTTTGTCTTAATGTCGGCGCACAACCCATGATTATTTTTATTATTTTTTTATACAACTAAGGTGGCAAACAAGCAGGCCCACCTGATGGTAAGTGGTCACCGTAGCCTATGGACGCCTGCAACACCAGAGGCATCACTTGTGCGTTGCCGACCCTTTAGGAAAGGACGTGGGAAGGAAAGGGAGCGGGATGGGTGAAAGGGGGTAATTGGGCCTCCGGTACTCTCACTCACCGAACGAAACACAACAGTAGGACTATAACTGCTATTCCACGTCGATATCCTAAGCTCTTCTATGAAACGGTTCAAACAACGGAGTGATGTCATTTTGAAATAAAGAAATCCAAAAAATCTTTGTGAGTTTTATTCGTTCGGCTTGAAGTTTCGGATAAACATTTTTATGGTAGGCCAGCTGGTTTATTGTTTCGTCTCGTCGACGTTGAGTCGCCGCGGGCGCGGCCCCATTACATTAATTTATATCAATAATAACAAAATGCTCAATCAGCTGTCTTGAACAGCCGGGGTCAATGCCCGCTGCCCCGTTAACAAATGTGCGAGTTTTAGTAACTTCTGTGTTCATGCTTGAGTTGTGATCATATGCTAAAAATATCGATTTCATAATGATCAATAATTACATTTGGCTTAATTTAAAATAAGTTTTTGAAACTGTTGTGTCTGTCAACAAGTTTTGATCAATAATTTTCATTATCTATATATTAATACGTGAAGCGAAAACTTTGGATCCCTTTTTACGAAAATTGGGCGGACGGAGGAGTATGAAATTTCGCACACTTATAGTTTATACAGAAAAGAAGTGACGAATGCTAATATTTTTATAAAATATGCATTAGAAATACATTCAATTAATGAAAAAACACTACACGCACACATCTATGCATTTGACACACGCAGTCGAAGCGCGTAACTATGGTTACATATATCAATATATAATGACATATATGTCAGCAATATCTTACAGGGAAACTGGTCGAATTTTGAGCACTAGGCGACCGCTAATTGTTTATAAATATGTGTATGTTTTATTTCATACCATGTAAGTTATTTTGATAGATGGAATATAATCAATTATTTATTTAATAACCGCCGTATTTAACATAATAATAAATTCCTTATTTATCTATATATATAAATCGCATCTCACGATGTTTGTGGTCGCATTCCTCCGAAACGGCTCGACCGATTGTAATGAATTTTTTTATGTATATTAATATATATGAGAATAGGTCGTAAAGTATATTTTCCATCTACAGTCCCCTTTACGCAAACAAACACTTATATATTCTCGTAAACTCACACTCACATACACACACCCTCACATACACTCACACATTCACACTTACACACACCCCCTCACACACACACATACTGCACTAACACACAAAGGTTGCATGCATTAATTTATATTTATATCAATAGTAATAAAATGGTAAAAAAAATATTTTTTAATCAGTTTTGTATCTACTTACTTTATTTGCTGTGTAATTTTACGGTATGGAAGAGCGGAGCCTCCTAACATAGGCATTAAATGCTTAAAAGGAGACTCCACAAACTAACTTAAGCATATGTATGGTTAAAACGAAATAAAATATTTGAATATTTGAATACCGCTAGGTGATTAGGGCGTCCCTATCCGGAATTATTTATATGGCAGAAAAGCTTTTGCCAGCTCAGCTAGCAAACGATAAAAACCGTTACCATTGACGTAGTAATTTACCATTTCGATCTGCCCAAAATAACGGTAAGTAAAATTTTGTATATTTATAAAATATTTTTTGCAACTATTGAGCATAAGTACATTTTCAATTTTTTATTTCTATAAATAAAGCAGACGTAGTAACTTATTTGTGTGGTTTTGCTTTAATGGATAATTGGAGCTAACCAGAACACGTGGTAATATGCAGAACGTGTAAGCAGATATTAGTAAATACATATCCTTAATAAAAATAGACTTAACTCGAAATTTGGAAGTTAGGCAATTTGAATTCTTACTCATACACTATTACAGTTCAAATTGCCTGAATTCCAAATTTTGGATTTAAGTCTCTGTTTCTCACGAGAACGATATTATGACGTTGAAGTATTCATTTGTCAGTTCATAATTATTTATTTATTTAATAGCACAACCACATCATACCTGTTAATAAATTTTAAATTTTGTTTATGATAGTATTTTGACTGATATGTATGACACTTACGGTGAACATAACATTGACTGGTATATAAAGAAGTTAGGTGTTTACATTTTTATATAACTACCAGATGTTCCCGCGGTTTCACCCGCGTTTATCGTTACTGCGCCGCCCCCGTGGGTCGTAGCGTGATGTTATATAGCTTATAGCCTTCCTCGTTAAATAGGCTATCCAACACTAAAATAATTTTTCAAATCGAACCAGTAGTTCCTGAGATTAGCGCGTTCAAACAAACAAACAAACTCTTCAGCTTTATAATATTAGTATAGAATAAGTTATCTAATTTTTATGTCAGAAAGATCTGAAAAAACTTAGCAAAACTCGCTTAACCTGCAACACGGCAATGTTGACAATGTTTTCATAGACTACCCTAGAGATAATGAATTAATTCTGTGGTGACTTTGCAAATATACGATCTAGCAACGCTATCGATATCGTCCGAATTGAACATAATATATTTATGTTTATCTGGAAAAATGTAATTTTCAAATTGTCAACCAATTATTTAAATCGGATGAGTAGTTTCGGATATAACCTCTTACATCCAAACTTACGAACCTTACCTTATCTTACATGTTAATAAAATACTAGCTGACGCCCCGGATCACCCGCTTTTATGATTATTGCTCCGATCCTGTGGCTCGTAGCCTGGTGCAATATAGCCTATGTTACTTCTGGATAAAGTAACTTTCTAATGATGTAACAATTATAAAAATCGGTTAAGTAGTTTTAGAGTAAATCGATTACAAACATACAAACAGATCGTTCCTCTTTATAACATCCTAATCCTAATCCTAACTTCCTAACTAATATTATAAAAACGAAAATGAGTTTGTTTGTTATGTTTTCACGCCTAAACCACTGAACCGATCATCCTGAAATTTTGCATATACGTTGACAGGTGTACAGAAACGGACGTAGGCTACCTTTAATCCCGAAAAAAAATACTCTTCTCGAGGAAAACAATAATAACGTTCTTATGATAATAGATGGCGCCACGTGTCTTTCGAATCATGATTGAATTATATTATTACAAGCAGAGTACAACCCGAATTGATTGTCAAATTCTAAATTGACGCGAGCGAAGCCGCGGGCTAAAACTAGTTAGTATAATATAGGTAAGTGTAAATCAGTCATAAGTACCTAAAGTATACTATTTGTAATATAGTACAAGCGCACACATTCGCTTGTGCGGTACAGACGCTATACAAAATACAGTTACATACATGACCTAGTCCTGTAGGTCAGAGGGCAGTAGGCTGTCGCTAGGCCAGAGGGCGACGCCCGTCCTCCGTCGACACAGATCTACTCTCTGTTTCTCAAACTACCGTACAGTTAATACCTATACGTCACGTCACGACTTGTCATGGATGCGGGGCTATTCCACATTACCTCTCTTTTGAGATGTCTCCTTTAATAGGGCTCTGCGAACTTTTTGTCCACAAATCCTCATAGACATAGAGTGATCATTATGAAATTATTTTACCGTTGTATTTCAGTACCCTTGCCAATTTAGCAATTGGGTCACCTTTAAGTCCATTAATGGCAGATATATTTCGAGAGCAAATATTTAGTTAAAGATGAGAATATTTTATATTATTACCGATACTTAGACAATATTTTGAGGGCTTGGACGGGTACCGACAGACAACTTCATAATCATGTCAAAGCAGTCAATAATACACCCGAAACAATAGAACAAAAAGATTAATTCATTTTTTGAACCTAACCATACACAGGACTCACAATATTCACACTTTTGAGATTTTTCTCAAGCCGACATAATATACAGACACAACTATACCGGCGTCATCATGTCATCCCTGGTAACATACATTAGCTGCATTCCATAGTATAATCCACAGGTTATTAAATGTCCCATTAACTAAAGAGTCATATAATAAAGAATTGAATATAATATACCACATGGCTAAATCCATTTGATATAACAAGAATTTGATAGACAAATTAATTAGAATGAAACGCGATAATATTGCAAAATCGCTTTTGTACCCTGTTGGCAACATAATTTTAACTCTATGGTTATAGTTGGCAACCCTATTTCCGGCTCTCTTACAACATCATTTACTGTCACATGTATTGTCCTGATAAATATTATTCATCATCATCATCATCATCATCATCATGTCAGCCAAAAGACTTCCACTGCTGGACATAGGCCTCCTCCAAGGTTTTCCACACAGACCGGTCTTGGGCCACGCGCATCCAACCGCTTCCCGCGACCTTTACCAGGTCGTCGGTCCACCTTGTGGGAGGCCTACCCCTGCTGCGTGTTCCGGTGCGTGGCCGCCGAATATTATTAAAAAAAACGAAATTTGAAATGTTTGAAGTAAATCAATAATTCTGCAACAATAATTGTTATACTTCAAACATGCCCACCTGAAAAGAAATAAAGTAATTGTACACCTTCGTGATTTCTTATTTTGGTCATCATTAATTATGTAATGGATGTGGACATAAAATTGACTTGTCTCATTGACAGGGATTTGTGGAAATTAGTGGATTTTTGACATTGACGTTAACGTTTTATTTTAGGAACAAAAACAGCTAAACAATGAGCATAGGTCTATGTTGCGCGCCCTACCAGCAGCGGCGCCTGAGGTGGTGCGCGAGAGGACTGCGCTCGCGGCCCGCGGCCGCACGTCCCCACCATTATTAAGACTAGTAAGGCAGACGGCGGCGCGAACACAAATCGCGCGCGTTCCTATTTGTTTATATCTATTGTTCTTGTCAAAACTACCAGTTTTAATTGTACTAATTCTACATGGAGATAAATAAGAGGATCAGAAGAAGGCTATCATTTTAACAGTCTATTTACTATGTTATACTTTAACCATATTACACAGTAACTGAACACCAAATAAAGGTCTAAATGCATGTTTTATTGTAATATCTTAGCGACAAGACAAGACATAAAATAAAATAACCAAACCTAAGGTAAGTTAAGGTAGTAGATCCTGGCTGGTTTCAGCATGAATGGGCCGGATTGACCGGGGTAGTACTACCCTCTCACAAAATACCGGCGTGAAGTAACGGTACCCGTACTGTTGCGTTTCGTATCGGTGAGTGAGAGAGCCGGAGGCCTAGTTACCCCGATCCTTTTCCTATCCTTTCCTTTGTCCTTTTCCTCCTTCATTTCTTTTTAAAGGGCTGGCACCGCACTTGTAACTCCTTTGGGGTTGCGGGTGTCCATGGGCGGCGGTAATCGCTTACCATCAGGCGATCCGTCTGCTTGTCTACCCCCCTATGCCAGAAAAAAAAAACCTAATTTCGGTTTTTACGGCCAATGTTAGGCCAAGGTTATTGAGACTGAGCATCTGCACAAGATGATGAAGAAGAATTTTTCTTCAGTCTTTCAGGTAACTTATGTATACTTTTATTTATTTATTGATTTTGGAAGAAGGCTTACAGACTAATAACATTTTTAAATATTCATAAATTATTATATATAACAATGTTGCTAATTACAAGCCTCCACAATTAATAACTTTTAAACTTTCGCGTTGCATGACACAATTAGCTATCCAATTGGATCATTTATAATACACAAATATATAAAAACAAAACAAAGAAAGAAAAGTAAGTTTACACATAATTATACACAGATAGACACATTTATTGACACTAACGGTCGCCTAGTGCTCGAAATTCAACCAAAGTTTGCCTGTAAGATATTGCTGATATATGTTATAATATATTGATATATGTAACCATAGTTACGCGCTTCGACTGCGTGTGTCAAATGCATGGTTGTGTGCGTGTAGTGTTTTTTTATTAATTTAATGTATTTCTAATGCATATTTTATATAAATATTAGGATTCGCCCCTCCTTCTCCATATAAACTTTGACTGTGCTAAATTTCATATTCCTCCGTCCGCGCAATTTTCGTAAAAAGGGGCACAAAGTTTTTGCTTCACGTATTAATATATAGATAAGTAATGACTTGTAGTTAAAAAAGGAGTGATATTTTACACTGTTGCTATTTCAATTAATTAATCCAAATTACCAAACTACAATCTATGTCCTTGCGCTACAATTGAACTTTTTGCCTATCAGTCAATTAGAATATTTAAATCTTATATTAATATTTAATATCTGTAAAACAAGCTCACAAACCTTCGACGAATTTATTCTGCTTTAATTTTAATAGGTAGAACATTCTAGATTTCTAGCAATTACTAATAGGATCTTATACAATGTTGTACCGATTTAATTGAAGTTAAAATTGATATTGGTAACAGTACTGTATTATATTTGTTTAATATTAACCTCTTAGTTTAAAGCGCAGCGGTAGTGAATGTGACTGCTGTTTTAGGGCTCAAGTTCGATTCTCAGGTTGGGCAAAGTATTTTTTAAGTGGTACTTACTGATCTGATTGAAGTCGGTACCAAGCCCGATCCACAATAAATCTTAGTGATATATATAATTAATAACGAAATATAATCTATACTAATATTATAAAGCTGCAGAGTTCGTTTGTTTGTTTCTTTGAACGCGCTAATCTCAGGAACTACTGGTTTGATTTGAAAAATTATTTTAGTGTTGGATAGCTCATTTATCGAGGAAGGCTATAGGCTATATAACATCACGCTACGACCCACGGCGGAGGTGCAGTAACGATAAATGCGGGTGAAACATCTAGTTCTAATATAAAACACGTCGTCGACACGTGACGCGAGTGTTTAGGCATAACTACTACTTATCTGGCTTAGCACCGACTTCAAGCAGATCAGTAACTAGGTCCCTACCTACCAATTATCAAATAGTATTTTATTTAAATTAAAAAGTAATAGACTGTAAAAGAATTGTCATATTGGAATTGTATAAATAAAACATAACCTAATATGTAAATAGGTTGATTAATTGGTAATTAGTTATTTTTCTCTTTTAGTGCCTTTTGTGTTTTATTTTGAAGTTGGTATATTTTTTTATTAAAATGTTTTTATGTATAAATGTGTATACAAATTTCATGATGATCGGTTGAATAGTTAAGGCGTGAAAGGGTAACAAACAAACCAACTCAGATTCACATTTATAATATTAGCAAGGATAACACTTATGATGTCGCAATGAATCTCAGTCTCTCAATTCCGTGTTTATGCCTAATTTCAAAAATCTCCATTAAAAAATACACTATACATTCGTAAAATATGCAGCGTTATAAAATTAGGCCTTTGTGGTTTACTCAGTTAACCTTTTGAGTAGCAGCGGTACACCGGCGGCTAGGCACAATTTGTTTTTAATTATGTCTGGCATTCCAAAACATGATACGTTAAAGGAGACCGCAGCATGTTGACTTATGTAATAATAATAATAATGGCAGCCTCGTATTAAACTGTCGCATTGTTGGGCATGGGCCTCTTCTCAAGCTGAGAATGGTTTGGCCATAGTCCACCATGCTGGCCCAGTGTGGATTGGCAGACTTCACATATCTTCAAGAACATAATAAAGAACTCTTGGTCATGCAGGTTTCCTCACGATATTTTCCTTCACCGTCAAAGTAAGCGATCATTAACTACTGTCGGCCTCGATGGCGTAGTGGTTAGTGTAACCGACTGCCACGCCTGAGGTCGCGGGTTCGATTTCCGCACAAGTCAAACATTTGTGTGCATGAACATGGATGTTTGTCTTAGTCTGGGTATTTCTATGTATAATATGTATGTATTTACAAAAAAAAAGGATATATGTATGTTTATCCATTGTCTAGTACCCATAGTACAAGCTCTGCTTAGTTTGGGCTAGATGGTGTTGTGTGTATGTGATAGAATATTATTATTATTGTTATTATTTAATACGCACATAACTTTGAAAAGTCAGAGATGCGCGCCTTGGGATTGAACTCGAGACCCCTGTGTGGCAGTCCAACGGTTTCCCACTACTGGCTACACAGATAGAAAATTGAACTAAAATCGAACTAAAAGGCGAACCGTGCAATATTCTTTATTTTATTTTTGTTTTTTTGTTTGTATGTTGTGTTTTTAGTGTGTCTAATAAATTATTTTTCTTTCTTTCAATATAGTTTTGAATTGATCACACAAATAGGAAGCGAAATAATCGAGGCATGCCACCACAGCTCTGCTCGCATTCAGCGAACGAGCGCTATACACTGTACAACTTGCTTTCAACGCATGCATTAGATTTGTTTTGATTGATGGCACGAATGTCTTCTGCGCTATCCGTGTAAGATTGATCACACGTAGGTCCGAAAATGCCAATATGTACGAGACACAGTACATATCTTAATATATATAAATTACGTGTCACGTTGTTTGTCCGCTATGGACTCCTAAACAACTGAACCGATTTTGATCAAACGTCGTAACTATCTGTAATTTGGCCCAACTTAAAAGATAGGATAGTTTTTCTTTTTTAAACGGGCAAAAAATATCTAATGTGAAGCAGACGAAGTTGCGCTAGTCTTTATATATATATATATATATATATATATATATATATGTATAAATCTTCTGTGCGTGTGTTTGTAATTAAACTCCTCCTAAACGGCTGGACCGATTTTGATTAAATTTTTGTGTGTGTTCAAGTGGATTCGTGAATGGATTAGATTCGTTTTTTTTTTCGTGTGTACAGGACAACCTCTGTCGGGACAGCTAGTTTTTTATAGAATGACAATTAAGTATAGTTTATCTGTCGCGAGGGACTTTAGAAACAATCACAAACGAAAAACTAGGCTTAGAACAAGTATTTGTTGATCACATAATTATTTATCCTGTGGGATAGTCCCCTAAACACTCGGCGCAGTGGTAGCGGTGAGGGGACCTACGACCGACTTTGTGTCCAATAATTGTATGCTTGTTACACAGAGCCTGATATGGGTTATGGGTTTGAGCAGCGATAGCTCAGTGGGGAGACCAACAGACTACAATGCAGAGGGTCTCGGGTTCGAACCCACGTCGCGCACCTCTGACTTTCGGAAGTTATATGACTTTTCGAAATTATGTTCGTATTGATTAACAATTATCGCCTGCTCCGTGCCTCGGAAAGCACGTTAAGCCGTTGGTCCCGGCTGCCATGAACATCTATGGCAGTCGTTATTGGGAGAGTCTCGACACCAAAGATCCCACTGGGTGGAAGTGTCGCCGGTCTGCACTGACTGGCCCCCACATAAGATAAGATAAGATATACAGAGCCTGATAAGGGTTATGGGTTCAATCCCCACATGCAACAAAGTGTGATTCTCAAACAGCTATTCCGAGCCTTGGTGTTCTTTTTGTCCGTTGTTTGAAAGTACCCCGCGACACAGAAAGAAGTTGTAATTCTTCTAAATAAAAAAAAACTAAATCTACAGATGTTTGAAGTGTAGTTCTTATAAGTATTTTATCTATAAAGTCTCTGTGTAAGAGTGAGGTCTAGCGGTTCTTCAAGTGTTACGTGTGGCTTTGGTGATTAGCCTAATTTGTTCGATCTCGTTGCGGTGCCACGCGCCGACACCGTTGCACAAAATGGACTCATCACATTGTATTGTTTGCTGCCAAGCACTCATTAGTGTAATTACCTTACCTCGTTAAAAAATCTTTAAACGTAAGTAGCAAAAGCACTTAATTTTACTTTCAATATGTTTGCAAAATGTCACCTGCTATTAGCTTACTTATAGATTGCTTTGTTGCGTGTTGACTCGCGCAAGTGACATTTCTTAATTTTGTGGTAAGTGTATTTGTAATTCGCCCCATTTTGGTATAAGAATGACTAATACCCGTTTCTGAAAGACTAATCAACGACGCGTCCAAATCAAGCTCATCATCATCATCAGGCTATAATAGTCCACTGCTGGACATAGCCCTCCCTCAAAGAGCGCCATAGCACCCTGTCTTCAGCCTGCCACATCCAGCATCTGCTAGCAGAAAACAAAAAAAAATTAAATCAAACTCATGTGGATTTGATTTGCTGTTCTTAATTCAGTCAGACAATCACAGCAGTTATCCATTTGCCATGCGTTTGTCTGTTAGCAGGCTTTTGTATGCCTTTTAGGCCTTTCAGGAACTTGCGGTAAGTATGGTCTTCCTAGAAACTAGGAACCGCCAACGGGGATTTAAGTGTTTAGGGTTTTAAGGGCAACGATGAAAAGCAGAGGAGCACGAGTGGCCTAAAATAAACTGCAGAAATGCAAGTATGAAAGCGATGATTGTCACGAGGCAGTCGTCTTTGCCATGAAACAATGATGTTATAGCGGTACTGTACACAAATGTCGTGCATGAAGTCTCGCGTTCGAATCCACGTAGCGTTATTGGGTTTCTCTGTGAAGAAATTTTCAGTAAAAGCACGGAGTCTGGTAGGAAGCCAATCTGGGATTCGTTTTCCGGCTCAAGCAAAACATTATTAGGATTTTTAATCAATAAATTTTCAGTAGAGCACGGTGTCTAGAATTGTTTTCGGTAGAAAGAAATAAGCTCGTCTCTATTATGTAGGACCTACAAAAATAGTTGGCCTACGCCTTCGTCTTCTAGTATATAAGCTCAAGACTATAATATATAGAAATCTGTGATATATGTTTTTTATCATTTATTTAATGGTAAGCATATAATGTAACTTTGACATTCATAAGTGTTACCTTGTAACCTAACTTGAATAAATTTATTTTTGATTTCTTTGATTTGATTCAGTACAGAATGCAAGTCTTGCCAAGCTAAACAGCTTGTTGGCGACATACGTTAACAATTATATATTTTAAATCGTTAAAACTAAATATCAAGTAAGTATTTGTTATTCAGTATGATAACTTGATAAGTAACAACTAGACACTATGTAGGTTAAAGAGGCAGTATTTTACGAATATTTTACAACAAGCTTAAATGCAGACAAGTTGCCACGGCCCGACAGGTGACCTGCGAACATTGTACTTATATAAACATTAATTGTGCAATATTTTGAGGTAAATCTGCGGTTATTTGTTATTGTTATGCAGACGAAGCAAGATGAATAATATGTTTTATGTATATGAGCTGCTGTTTGCCTTGAACTGCACTGGCAAAGCTTAAAACATGTATGTTATGACTTATATTGATGGTAAGTGATATAGGTATATAAATATTTTTTATTTTAAATGAAATTACTTTATACAGCTTTTATTGCTTAATCCATTCGCTGTCCCGTGATAGACACAATATAAAATCTATTGTTATGTATCATATCGGACAGGGAACCTGTTAAAACACAATTGTTACATAATTTTGAAATTGTAAAGTCCTATTGTTAAATACTGTTACTAGTTACTGCTTTACTTTTACTAGAGCAGCGATAGCTCAGTGGGGAGACCAACATACTGCAATGCAGAGGGTCTCGGGTTCGAACCCACGTCGCGCACCTCTGACTTTCGGAAGTTATATGACTTTTCGAAATTATGTGCGTATTGATTGACAATTATCGCCTGCTCCGTGCCTCGGAGAGCACGTTAAGCCGTTGGTCCCGGCTGCCATGAACATCTATGGCAGTCGTTATTGGGAGAGTGTCGACACAAAAGATCCCTCTGGGTCGAAGTGTCGCCCGTCTGCACTGACTGGCCCCCACATAAGATAAGATAAGATACTGTTTACTTCTATTTAAAGTATTTAAATTATAAAACTACCTATTTAAATTTAATTTTAATTTTGTACGAGGATGTCCACGTGATCATGGCTGCTAAAATCAACAAAAACGTCGTGGAAAGTGTAAAATTAGCTACTACATAGTAGGTAGATAAAATACACACAGATGGCGCAGTGGCTAAAGCGATCATCTCGCTGCTGCCCTTGCACCGAGTGTTGTGGGTTCCTATTGTGTAATCCACAAAGATTTATTCCGAGGGCCACTTGCACGACAACTCACAAAATACGTTTAGCACTAAAAAAAATTTAAAACATCGTGCTGTCGCAGTCATCCGTGTGAAGGTAACTGAGATGCAACGATATTTTAAATCTATTTAGTGCTAAACGTATTTTGTGAGTTGTCGTGCAAGTGGCCCTGAGCCTCGGTGTTTTTTTTTGTCCGTTGTTTGAATGTTTGTAAAGTTCACTTCACATAGGGTAAGGTAACTGCTTACCTTCAGGTACCAGATCGTGTGTTCTTCACCCATATGGTTTACTGTAGATAATGGTCAGATTTTTTTGGAATTGCTTCTGTAATGCGAAGGAAACATAGCTATATCCATAGGCTAACATAGAAGTTTCCCTTCTGCAAGCTTATAGTAAAATACGTTTAAAGGAGACCGACCACCTTGTATGGGACCCTGGCCTGCGCGTGAACAATTTTATATTGTAATAACAATATTAATTTTCAGTAGCCTAAACTAAGTAGAAAACATTATTCTTTGAAGTTTAGTATCAAGTTCGTTAAATAATAATATAAAACACATTGTTTAAAATAAATATTTATTTACATCACCTTCATAAGTAATTAAAATATTTTCCAAAAACTGGGCTGACGAAGTGACATTTTCATACCTTGCCCAGCTTAGGTACCATATTACAGACATTATGTGAGCACAGCAACCAACAGTCCTTCGGCCGACTATGCAGTTGCAGTAATCCTGCCTTATTGCTTCCAGACTGTGTACTATTTTGATATAGGTAATATATAAATAAAGTACGTCAAATTCATACTACTGGATGGTAACCAATATTTATTATATATTAAAACAAAACTTTTAATATTTTACTTTGTTTATAAAACGATTGTCCACGTGCAAGCCGAATATGGACGGTCTCCTTTAAATGCAAATTACCAACTGGTTACTTGTAAAAAGTTGCCTACACTGCCTTTAGATTAATGTTTAACTACCTACTAAAAGGCCTATTACTGTATTATTTGAGGCGCTCATAGCCAGTTGTAGACACTGATCGGTAAACGATTAGCGAGGTTAAACAACGTTGGTTGCGGTCAGACTATAGATGGTTGACCGCTTAGTGGTATTTCATCTGAGCGTCTCCGTGCTTCGGAGGGCACGTAAAAACTCGGTCCCGGTTGTTGTCAAATTGACAGCAGTCGTTAAGCCATGTCAGAGGTCTACGGACGGCTTGAACAACTCTTGACAACAGGTTGGCCACTAACCACACGAAAAGAAGAAGAAGACTCTATTATATAATAATAAAAATTGGTTGTCTGTAAAGTCGGTTTACGGACGATAGTTTAACGTGACAACGTCATAACAAAATTTCTTTCCCGTAACGTTACAATGAGCGTAACGGGACAATGAGCGTAATGGGACAATGGGCGTAACGGGACAATGAGTCATCCTTTTTCGTGCGTGCAGCCGGCGTTCATCGATTTATTAGACGTTGTCACATCAAAATCTGCCCTATATGTAAATAGCCTCAATGCTTGACACGCCCTTTTCTCAGCATAAGATGCGAGAGAGTCTTCGAGAACTTTATAAAAATCTCTCAGATATGCAGGTTTCTTCGCGAAGTTTTCTTTTACTATTAAAACGAGCGATAATTGACTGCACATATGGCATAGTGGTTTAAGTGGTCGCCTCGCCACTGACACTTCGCCGAGTGTTGTGGGTTCGAATCCCTGGGAATAACCATTTGTTGATCACACAAAAAAAGCTCTAGGTGTTCTGTGGGTCGGTTGTTTAAATGTTTGTAAAGTCCTTCGCGACACATAAATTATTATATCTGCCTCCCAGGAATTAATATATTATTATAATTGCCTCCATGGCGCAGCGGTAGTGAATACGACTGCTGTGTATGAGGTCTCGGGTTCGAATCCCGGGTCGAATTGGGTTTTTCTGTTAAGAAATCTCAATACGAGTTCGGAGTTAGGAAGTTGGCGGTGTTAGACAGCCCCGTACCTCGGCAAGCACGTAAAGCCGTTGGTCCTGCGCCTAATCTCTCTCCGCTCGTGTACGGATTATCCGTCCTATCGGATCATGAGAGTTGGGGAACATAGAGTGCACTTGTGTTTACGCATATACTTGTGCACTTTAATATCTCCTGCGCAGATGGCCAGTCTCCGTTAAGATTGGCCGCAGTGACCGAAATTCGGTCTGGAGAACACTATTCCTAGTGCGGTAGTTGTAAAAGAAATAGACTATTCAATACGGACATAACAACAAAAAAGGCAGGGAGTGTTCTTTGTGGTTTCTGTAGAGTCCCTCGCGACGCAGGAATTGTGTCTAGTGCGACAGCTGGCCCTTAAAAAAAACAACGGGTTGCCCTCCGGGAGTGCCGGCAGAAGTGAAAATTTGAATATTAACGTTGTGCATTTTTGATATTTTGGAATGGTTAGGGAATAATTTTGCACGAATTGCTTTAATTATCAGTATAAAAATACTATCATTTATGTGGTAAAATACAATATTCATTTATTGCGCTATCGTACACAAACATGACAATTCTCGCTCCGTCTTACGAATTTTCGATCAGGTCACGTGTCCTGACGCAAGTTTGACAATTCTCCCTCCGTTTTATGAATTTTCGATCAGGTCACGTGTCCTGACGCGAGTTTAAAATTTTTTACCCATCACAAAAAAGTGCACAACGCCGCTAAAGAAGTTTTCACTTCAAAAATATTTTGCTGCCATTATGGTGTATACTTCTCAACAGTACTATACGATATTGTGCCCAAAGTCTTGCATTACTTCGCCTTTCCAAAGCTTCTGGCAAACGGAACAGTGAAGCAACTCCATTGCGTCACAACACTATTGTGAAATGCTTCCTTCTGTTAATGGTTGCATGATAACCATCTAACGTGATATACATTTATGTCCGTAATGAATAGAAATGCTATTTAGCATGATTAAAACATGCAAGCATCGGAACGACCGCTGTGTTTGGCAGCTCATAATACACGAAATTGAAATTTTTAATTATGTTACTTTATATAATATGAGAGATAAGGCGAAATTGTTGTTTAACCTAAAGCCCGTCTGCAGAAGTACCGTCACCTGACAGAACTACAGAAGATTATAGCTCTGTGTAGGCTTAGCAAACGTAAGCAAACTCTGGAATGAACTGCCTGCTTCGTTGTTTCCCGAGCGCTATGATATGACCTTCTTCAAACGTTGTTTAAAGAGAGTTCTTTCACGGTAGGCAGCGGCTTTGCTGTATCCTGACATTGCTGAAGTCCATGAGCAGCGGTTACCACTTTCCATCAGGTGGGCCACTTGCTAGCCTGCCACCAATGGCAATAAAAAAATAAAACGTAATTAGTTAGGCGCTGCCATGTTGGTAAATGGTTTTGGTGGTGGTGGTCTTCATTGTGACTTATCTGCAAAGCATAAGTTCATAAGCTACTAGCTGACCCGACAAACATTGTTCTGTCTTAGACGAATTGTCAAACTCGCGAAGTTAAAAAAGTTGTTAGGTTTTCAGAAATTATCCAAATATCTGCGCAATTTTCTTAACTTTTCTTTCAGTAACCTTCTACAAAGTAAGAAAATTTAAAAAAATAGTTTAATGACATTGGTAAAGTTGGCGGCGTGGCCAATGGAAACAGGTATTCATTTTTATATATATAGACAATAACATATTTTGCCATCATCATCAAACCATCAAGGGAACTGGCATGTTAAATATTGATATGTGCTAATTAAGACAGGCAGATAGTCGCACCAAAACGTACGCGCATCCAATATTGTCTTGCACGTATACCTGTAAGAATTTGGGATGCAATGTTGCTAATATGCGAGCGAGTGGGCCAGATGGCTTATTGGTACCGACACTAAAATTTGTGACATCAGCGAATTGTTCCACTTTTCATTTTTAGTTTCATGTATGTAACCAATACAAGTTATGTTATGTTTCGAAGTTGCGTCGTCGACCAGACTGTTTTTAGGCTGGTAGACTGTTGAAAATAGCCAAGCCTAATCTGGGAATCGAACCGTCACGATCGAATATAACCTCTACTTTGACGCAGCATGAGTTTTCACTAATTTCGGGTCAACGGAAGTCAAGTAGGTGTGAACGATAAGGCGTTATCTGCCGAGTGATGAATTTGGTTCATGAGACCCGTCGTGTGTAAACACATCGTACCCGTGCGTCAACAGATTTTAGGCTCAATTTTATTCATGTTTGTTTTCTTTAACGAAATCTTCTTTTTCTTTACATAGCAAACATGGTATGTAATGAGAATAATTGAAACATAATAATATGTGTTTTACGTAGAGATAAAAAAAAATATAGGTAAAAAAATTTAGGAATCGTTTTTGTAGTTTCAAACTATAGGTATAGGTAATATTAATGGAATTTAACCTCCTCATAAAATTTTCCTTTTATATGCTCTTTTGCCTCAAGTAGACATTTAAATTTATGCACTGTATCTGATAGACATGCTTCATACATAAAAGACTTCATCTTATATTTATTTTATTTTATTAAGGACTAGATGTGCCCGCGGTTTCACCCGCGCTTATGATTACTGCGCCGCCCCCGTTGGTCGTAGCGTGATGTTATGTAGCCTATAACCTTCCTCGATAAATAGGCTATCCAACACTAATATAATTTTTTAAATCAAACCCGTAGTTCCTGAAATTAGCGCGTTCAACCAAACAAACAAACAAACTCTTCAGCTTTATAATATTAGTATAGATAACATTGTTATATTGATAGCATGCAAGTCGTTTATATTTTTTAGAGTTCAAAAAAACTCTCATACAACAGCTTTGTTCGTCCGTCTGTCCCTCTGTCTGTTATACAACTTTCAACTCAAGAACCGTAAGAGTTAGAAACTCGCGGTCAGCGTCATTCGACTTAGCATAGTCGATATACTCCGAAATGACTATGACCTTTAACCTCTGGTCACGTGATACCATTTTTTTCGAACTCTAAGATTTACGGCAATTCATTGCCGTTTCTCACTTGTTATCGTAAGTTTGCCACAACATAAGAAAAATAAACAAAATAAAATATCAGAACGCACAATTAGGTTGTGTTGTCAAGTTTGGCAACACTTAATCCGTTCCAAGAGGTTAAATGTTTTGTCATAGTGACCTTAACAATACAATGTGTGAATGCTAATGCGTCCGGCGCAAACACACACACATACACATTATGCGTATCAAGTCCACGATAGCAGCTTCCGCAAGTTACATATGTTTTTAGATTGTGATACGTATCTATACTAATATTATAATTCGGTAAAATGTGTGTGTGTAGAGCGTTAACGTTTTAATCGCATAATGATAATGTCTTCCAGACCGAATTTCGGTTTCGGCGCGGCGCCAATCTTAGCGCAGGCTAGCTCTCTTCGCAGGTGATATTATAGTGCACAAGTATACTTACTATTTCCTCACTCTTATAGATCGATGGGAAGATAATCCGCTTTACGTGATTTCGGAGACAACACCACCAAATTGCTAATTCTGGATTGATATTGAGAATTTCTTGGCAGGAAAACTCGATAACGTTTTGTTGGCCAGATCCGTATAGCTTAGAATAATAGTAATAATGTCCTCCAGACCGAATTTCGGTCACGGCAGCCAGTCTTAACGGACACTGGCCATCTGCGCAGGAGATATTATAGTGCACAAGTGTGTGCGCAAACACAAGTGCACTCTCTGTTCCTTAACGCTCATGATCCGATGATCCGCAGGACCAACGGCTTTACGGCATGAACATCTATGGCAGTCGTTATTGGGAAGTCAGTGCCCTCTAATATCCTGACACTGGTCTAGCCATAGGGTATCGTTAGCCTTCGGGTTGCGGAGGTCAGATGGCAGTCGCTCCGTGTAAAAACTGATATCCAGTCAAATCCGGTTAGACTAGAAAGCCGGAAATAATAAAGGCTAAGAGAGAAGATCTATGAACGTACTATCTATATATAATATAACTAGATGTTCCCGCGGTTTCACCCGCGTTTATCGTTACTGCGCCGCCCCCGTGGGTCGTAGCGTGATGTTATATAACCTATAGCCTTCCTCGATAAATAGGCTATCCAACACTAAAAGAATTTTTCAAATCGAACCAGTAGTAATCACGCAGAATAAACCAGGCGAAACATCGTTTGTACTATGTCTGTAATGGGTAATTATTTTGCTGCGATGTTATTTTAAAACTGCTATATCTCCTAAGATATTCATTGAAATCGAATGATGTAAAGGGCAATTTTGTTTTAAAATAAATACTTGTGATGAATAACGTATTTATTTGGATAAGGATTAATATCATGTTTATAAAAATACCTTCGCAAATAATGCATTATTTTAGAACAAATTTCGTTAGCATAAAAATGGTTATAGTGAGCCAACCTTAAAAGATAGACATATGCTGTCGCAGATTCTTTTTTAGAACTTTTAAAGGGGAACAATTCTGTCATACATGATTTTTGTGAAACTTTAACTGTTTACGCAGCGCACGCAACGGAAGCTCTCAAAAGGAAAAAATACTCTCCGATTTTGAAACATTCTTCATTGGTGCTCCGCTCCTATTGATCTTAGCGTGATGATATATAGCCTATAGCCTTCCTCGATAAATGGGCTATCTAACACTGAAAGAATTTTTCAAATCGGGCCAGTAGTTCCTGAGATTAGCGCGTTCAAGTAAACAAATAAACAAACAAACAAACAAACTCTTCAGCTTTATAATATTAGTATAGATAAAGCTGAAGAGTTTGTTTCCTTTTTACTGAAACGCGCTAATCTCTGAAACTACCAATCACATATGAACAAATTCTTTTTGCATTCGGTAGTCCAATTCTTGAGGCAGGTTACAGGCTATATTACATCACGCATTCCTGCTCGAAGCTGCAATAATAAACGTGAGTGAAGTCGCCGAAGACTGCTAGCGAATTTAAATGTATACCTACATATCTGATGATATTACAACACAGTTTGTATCGGAAGAAACCAATATATATTTATTGGCGCTATTAAAGTTTGTTTGTATTTGAGGTCCTTGTCCTTATTGACCCGTAGCTCGTGCTCTTTAATAGAGGCCTAGCGTTGCCTCACGGCTGATTGGCCGTTGCGACACACTCTTATAGTGGTATAAGTGATAATTGATGCGTGCGCGCTTGTGACGTCACGTAATTGTGCGCGCATGGTCGCGGAAGGTCGGAGTTTGTGACCGAACAGACCTGGTGTTGTAATACTCTGCCATTGAAGATGTTGGTAGTAGTTAACGAGACGGTTTGATACACGATATGTGTATTTAAACATAATGTGTGATTGCCCTACACAATTACACATGTGAGGTTACACAGTTGCATGAAATTCGAACGACCGTTTTACCCCTTGAGGGAACTTGTTATGAATATAATTTTATGGTGTATGATTGGCTTTTTAATTTAAGAAAGAGCAAGAGTTAATTCCTGTGTTGCAAGGGACTTTACAAACACTTTTTTTATACTTCTAAGGTGGCAAACAAGCATACGGCCCACCTGATGGTAAATGGTCACCGTAGCCTATGGACGCCTGCAATACCAGAGGCGTCACTTCCGCATTGCCGACCCTTTAGGAAAGGAAGTGGGAAGGAGAAGGAGCGGGAAGGGGAAAGAGGGTGAATAGGCCTCCGGCACTCTCACTCACCGAACGAGACATAACAGTAGTTCCCCGGTCGAGGGAATTCATGCTGAAATCAGCGAGGCACTACTACTCTTAAATAGCGGGCTCAAAGTACAGACTCGGAATGAATATGTAGGTATTTGTACAACACACAATTTTTGTTTCATGTGGTGATCGAAACTACATCAGTCGGCGCACCGGCGCGGCAGTGGCGAAGCGAACACTTTATTCACTATTCTTCGAACCCTATTTTCTCCCTTTATACTTGCCTAAGTAGTGTAGTTGTGTAAGGAAAGTATGTGTAAAATTTCAAGGGTCTAGTACAGAGGTTCTCAGACTAATTTTCTCATAGACCGCTTTTATAATTTTGCTGGTTTCGGTGGACCTCCTGCAGCTAAACAAGTTCAAGCAAGTAAATAGTAATTCTCTACCGAAAAACAAAAACAACTGCACTTTATTTTTGGTTTTCACTATCGAAAGCAAATAAATTTTCGTTAATCCCCGCTTACGAATTGTGCACCCCCATGTTTTTATAACGTAGACCCTTGTCGAGTCTCCTGTGGACCCCTGGGGGTCCACCTAGACCATTTTGGGAACTAATTGTCTAGTACTACTCAAAGGTTACGGTTATGCGTTGGTATAGCAGTCATTTAGTCAATTAGATTAGCGTGATGGTATATACTTAAATACTCTACATTACTTCCCGATAAAGTAGCTTTCTAATGATGAAATCATTTTAAAAATCGGTCCATCACTTTTGAGTTTATTTATTACAAACAAAAATACAAAAGCCCAACATCCCTGTTTTATTTTATTTATATTAAAAGAAACACAAATCCTGCTCATTGGCAATAGCGAGATACGACTACCTTAACCACTAACCTATCCGTGTATTATGATATCAGTTTAATATACTCGTATAAAACTTTTACTAGAAGCTTCAATATAAACTTAATATGGTTAATTCATTGGTCATTTTGGCATGAACAACTTCCTGTGCAGATTGAGATTGGCAAACAATTTGATCTGCAGAGCCTGTGGTGAACAGGACGAGTCCATATCACACCTACTGTGTGAATGTGATGCGTTGGCTGGACTAAGGATGGGTTTGATGGGATTGGCATATCCGAACTCTAAAGACTTCAGGCTTCTTCCTGTGATGTGTAAGCTGCGACTGATGCAGTACATTCATAGGGAGATAGCTAAGGGATAGATCTCAGGGTCGACACAAAAGATCCCACTGGGTCGAAGTGTCGCCGGTCTACACTGACTAGCCCCCGTATAAGATAAGATAAGATAATATGGTTAAACTAGAGAATCTCTAGCAGAAGCAAAAACAAATATTAAGTACTATTAGAGTTAGTGCATACGATCAATGTGTGGATTAAAAACAACCGACAGTTGCATTCCTTACTTTAAAAAGTTTTTTTCTTTATTTTTAATCTTTATTTTTAAAGAACTTCGTTCACACTTTAAAAAGTAAAGAATACTACCTCTAACTTCATTGTACATTTTTGAAACTGCACTATTTGTTAAAAACAATCCACATCTATTCCAAAAAGTAGCCACAATAAAGAGAAATCCAATACGTTCTCAATACATCAATACTTTGTGTCATGTGAATTGTAAAACAGCATTATTAAAAAAAAAAATCTGTTTGGTACTGCTCCACAAGTATATAATAGAATACCTAATAAAATAAAATGTATGCCACTAGAAAAGTTCAGAAATCTCTTATTTGACCTGTTAATAGAAAAGTGTATAAACTAGACGAGTTCTTAAATGATAAATTTGTTTGACAGCATTGATATTATAAGTTAAATTAACATTTTGAGTATTACTGTTAAATTATTATCTATTATTTTTATTATAATTTTCTTTTGTAATTTTGGTTATGACAATTTAATATTTTTTTTTATGTTACTAATTTGTATGTCAATATTGGCAAAGCATAGCGCACTAAATATTTTGTATCCAAAATCTTTATATGTAAATACCTATGTTTGACAAATAAATGATTATGATTATGATATACTTCTTAACATATAGCACTTTACCTACAAGACGCCTCTACAGGCGCAATTATGTCTAACTAGACAATAAATTTAAAGTAAACCGGTCAAGACCATTTTAAACTTAAGCTTGGCTTAATCTCTCTGGAAGCCAATTATCCACAACCGTGCGTTGTTAGCGTGTTCTGTATAATGTATAGGAGTTTGCACAGAGCTAATCTGGTTTGAGACTAACGGTAAGCGAAGCAGGCAGGCTAAGCCTACCCGGCCACTGGCCCCGTTTTGTGCGCGTGTTCATAGGATTTACAACTCATATGCGTGTATTATACATTCATTTTAAATACTTCTTGTGTTTGGTGCAGGGAAGAAAGAGAAATGTTAATTTCTGAATTAAATATTCACTTTTTAGAGTTAGGTATTTTTCAAACAATCCTGTCGAGATTTTACAGCAAGGAGGTTATTAAAATTTATATTTGTTTGTGATTTGAACAGAACCTTATTTTGAAGTAATAATCCTCTTTCTTTACCGTTATTTTAGTCTATGATGGAGCTGGCATAGGTTATCTTGTTTAGATTTTTTAGCTCTAAATTTAAATAAAGAGAAAAAAATTCTTCTTGCTATATGAGTTTACTAGTATTCTTATTAACCTGTTAATTGAAAATATATTGTGTCTGGTCACCGGTGTGCCGCAGCCACTTAACAGGTTAAAAGGAATACGAGCGTAAACGCGGTCTGAAGAGAAGGCTAATACCTAAAGAATAAACATGTACGTCTAATATACATAATTATGTCGAATGAAAATGGCGGCATTCTTAAAGATAAAACAATATCAAACCCCATCTGAAATTTTATTCATCATGAGTCTATGTCTATATTTATATGTATACATACCAAAATGTCTAGTTTGTGAGAACTAGCGCCTTGGTTAATACCTACTAGGTTTGCTGTCGTCGAGATTGACAAGAAGGATTACACATGCATACATACCTATATAGGCATGTGACTATGTATAGCCCCAAGGGATAGGCAGAGAAGAAATACAACCTATTGCTATGGATTTTATTTTTATTCTCACGTTATAGAGGACGAGCCAAACAAACCTATTCTAATTAAATAATTAACGTAACAAGATATGTAATAAGACAATTACGTGTGTCATCGTTGAACATATTTCCGGTTACACTGTGTTGCCAAAATAATACGGTGACGTGAGATTCTCTCTCATGTAATTATGTAAATTAGGTGCGCGGCCAGGTCACCGCGGTTGCCGTCAGAGCTTAGGTAAATGCACCTTTTGTGAGTTTATCCACATACCTACACCAGTGGAAATTGCCTAATGGATAAAATTTTGTGACCAATTTTAGTAAAAATAGTATCACTGCTATAGCTCAGTGCGGAGATCAACCGAATGCAATGCAGAGGGTCTCGGGTTCGAACCCACGTCGCGCACCTCTGACTTTCGGAAGTTATATGACTTTTCGAAATTATGTGCGTATTGATTGGCAATTATCGCCTGCTCCGTGCCTCGGAGAGCACGTTAAGCCGTCGGTCCCGGCTGCCATGAACATCTATAGCAGTCATTATTGGGAGAGTGTCGACACAAAATATTCCACTGGGTCGAAGTGTCGCCGGTCTGCACTGACTGACCCCCACATAAGATAAGATAAGATAAGATACCATCAGGTGGGCCGTATGCTTGTTTGCCACATTAGTCGTATGAAAAAATGACTAAATGAAGTCATATATATACATGATGGTAGTTCTCACCAACATTATATGTATAGATGACGATAGCGAAACCTAATGAATCATAATAATTGAGCGCTTAGAGGCCAATAACATTCAATGAGGACAACGCTTCACCTAGCTAAGTGATTGTAGCGTATAATTTGTGTTTTAGGCGAATATGAATAAGCCGGTTGGAAGTGAAGTCCGTAGTGTGCTCTGGCCAAAGACTTTCTGGAAAAATAAGCGTAGTTTTCATGCATATATCTGAAGATTGTGATGTAAGAGACACAAGAGAGATAGGTCAGGTTTATAACAATCATACGAAAATGCATATCCATTTGCTGATAATTATTTCTTCTTCCTGTCTTTAGCCGTTGCCCTCCTGTCTGTAGTAATAAATGTTTCTTTCTTACTTTCTTCTTTCTTGGCACCATCATGTGCTAGACCTAGCTTTGCGACTGACTCACGTCTAGTTACCTCGATCTATTGTTTCCAGTAGTTTGCAATTAATTGCAAGTTGAACGTTAATAATAAAACCACCCACAAAGTTTAGCAGTTAGACTAAAGTTTATAATTTAATGGCCGATATTTACAAAGTTCGTAAGATCTTATAACTGTGCTTTGATTCGTCTATATTGGTTTACATTGTAAGATAATAATCTTAAACATAGATTTACCGTTACCATAAGTTCGAACGAGAGAGTGTACCCACTAAGAAGAGTAAGCTCACATTAGATAGAAAACGATAGTGTACAATTTTCGGTATGAGTGAGAGTGATAACACCATATTTATAATTTAGATATCATGTAGGCATTATGTGTCGGATGACAACTGATAACTAATCTAGGGAAAATGCGCTTTATCGTGAATTATATACGGCATAGATTATTGACAATATTCAGTTACAATCTTACTAGCATTATGAGAAGCGGAATACTGCAAGATGGAGTACGCCTGGATCCCACGTCGTGGCTGTCCCCATCCAGAGGTGTTCGGTATTGGTGCCAATTCTGTTGTCACAAAATTCTCTAAACTTAACTAAAAATCAGTAAAATTTAGAGAATTTTGTGAAAACAGAATTGGCACCATTGTCAACCTTTGTCTATTGCAATGGTTAGGGTGGGCTGAGCAGCGATAGCTCAGTGGGGAGACCAACAGACTGCAATGCAGAGGGTCTCGGGTTCGAACCCACGTCGCGCACCTCTGACTTTTCGGAAGTTATATGACTTTTCGAAATTATGTGCGTATTGATTGACAATTATCGCCTGCTCCGTGCCTCGGAAAGCACGTTAAGCCGTTGGTCCCGGCTGCCATGAACATCTATGGCAGTCGTTATTGGGAGTGTCGACACAAAAGATCCCACTGGGTCGAAGTGTCGCCGGTCTGCACTGACTGGCCTCCACATAAGATAAGATAGGGTGGGCTATCCATGGGCGCGTGGCGGATTCCTCTTCTCCCAAACTTTATTTAAGGTTGTTATATTTTTCTGAGACACAAACAATACGCGCTAGTCCCTGAGTTTGTGCTTTGTACTCATCGTGTACAAGAGCCATTAGCTTGTATACGATGCGTGACATTAGCTTGTTTCAGGCGGCAAATGATTAGCTACATATTATTAGCTCTGTATACACAAGGTCTTCGTGATGATTGAGGATTAACGAACTTTAATTAATCAAATGTTTCCACTTTATCAACGCATTCCTCATTCCCTAATAGCATAATTGATTTATCAAAGGCTGTTTTAACAGTGTGCCGTACATTCTAATATGCCAAATATTGGATCTTTGCTGCTTTGTATAAAAAATATCGCCAGAATCTTTTTTTCATGCTAAATATTTAATTGATATTTTGATGGCAATGCCGAATTCTGTCATGTTTTACCTGCATAGTCGCTTGACTCTAGAGAGTCTAAGAGCCAAGCAGGTATGTCTTAAATTATCATAAACAACAACTATCATATAATTATGACGAATTTAAGCAACGAATCCGGATTCTTTGCCTTCAACCTAACCTAACGTTGAACACAAATTTTATATAAATAATTAATATACATTATAAATAATACATGTTATTGAGCATATAATGTATTATTTTCGAATAAAAAATGTTTTTATCATTATAGTGTGATTTTGTAATTTGAAATTGCATATTCGAAAAATACCGAGAATTTCATAGGTAACGAACTGAAAATAGGCAAAATGTTGACCACGAGGTGGATGTCATTAGCATCATTCTACCTATTTCACTAGTCAACCAGACAGTTCGCCTTTCGACTAATAAAGTCAGAATAGCCGTTCTTGCTACAATTTTCCTTACTTCACTACGGTGAGTAGGTAACGGCTTGACTACGTAACGTAAGCTGGGCCCCCTTAGCAATGCCTAAGGTGCCTGCAACTATGATTATAAGCAAGGTGAGTTAGTGAGAAAGGTGGTTATCGCCATCGAATAAACTCGCTCATTTGCTAAAATCTGGTTCAGTATACGATAGAGAAGACATATAAGCTATGTACCTATAGCATGCACAGCACAGTATAACATGCATACACAGCATGAGTTGTATAGCATTTGTAGCATGCGTGGCATAACTTGCTGAAAAGATGCTGCGCGCTTTATTCAGCATGCATGCTCATGAGTTCCGTAAGTTACATGCTATGCAAGTTCGATGCCTTATCCAGTGGGTATTGCTTCATTATAAATCCTTGCTTTAACCGTGTATCATATCAAAATATACGCGTGAACAATAACTGAAACGATGCACCTCCATCATGCATAGTGTGTTTAGTACGATAGTGGACAAATGGGATAGCTCCATACTATGTCATTGGTTGCGGTTGCCTGTTGTGTAATTTTACTTATGATTTTATTATGTATTACTAGTTTCTATACCTAACAATAGCTATGTTATACTAACACAATGGATCTTAGTCTGAAATAAATTATTATTATTAGTATTAGTTGCCATCTCATCAGTTGTTATGTATCAATAAACATGGCAGACGGAGAAGTGCGTACGAGGCGCCGACGCTACGCTCGCGTCTTTCAATACTTGCGTGGGATGATAATAAAATTATTCTTCTTTTATACGAATATTTTCCCACCGTTTTTATATTTCATTCAAAATGATTGGACAACGGGTGACTGACTGCCGAGTCAAATCGTTACAGGAAAAATATATCTCCGTTTTAGGCCGGGACTCCACCAAAGCAGAGCTGTTTGCGGTGTGCTGTGTGCTGTGCGAGAAGAGATGTTTTTCAGCTCGGGGGACTCCACCAAAACGGAGATGTGTGCTGTGCAAGAAGAGATGTTTTTCAGCTCGGGCCGGCTCGGCCGGCGCGCGCGCGGGGCTCTGCGGGTTGCTGGCGGGCGAGAGCGGGGAGGGTGACATCGCTCACTGCAGGCCGCTCACATCTCTCGTCTCCACTGCGCGTCGTCCGCGCACAGCTCACCTCTCCGCTTCCATCGCGCCATACAAATATTACACATCTCCGCACAGTGATCTCCACTGAAGCTGAGCGGAGAGGAGATGTGTCAGTAACACAATTCTATTGGTTGTTTAAAAAACATCTCCTCTCCGCTCGTCTCGTCTCCGCTTTGGTGGAGTCCCGGCCTAAAATTTAGAATTTACTACTATATTATGCCCGCGTGAATTTCAGGGTCGCATGAATATCGTTCTCTGTTTCTATCGAAGAAGTTTAGATGGCTTTTAATTATCAGAATCAGAATCAGAATTTGAATTATTTATTTGTTAAACATAGGTAAATATAATTATTGAAGGTCTTAAATAAATAAATAGTTCACTGTTTTGCCATTAAGACATACAAATAAAATATAAATAAAACATAAGAAATATTAAAATATACATTAAATTGTTATTATTAATCATGTCACATTTATAATTATTATGCACTAGTTTTCACTCGCGGCTTCGCTCGCGTAAATGTAGGTTAGGTTTGCAACAGTTCTTTTTTCTGGATGAAAGGTACCTTATGTCCTATTCTGTACCCCTGACAACGTGTATGCAAAATTTCATGTTGATCGGTTGAGTAGTTAAGGCGTGAAAGCGTAACATACAAACAAACTCATTTTCGCATTTATGATATTAGTAAGGAAGTAAGGATAAGGATTCAGCCAATTCACGACTTCGTGGAGAAAGTTATTAATATGATTTCGATAATTATTTAGACTAGTGAATTTTTTGCTGTGCTATCAATTGCGAAAAGAACCATTTTATTTTGTATTGTTTTTGGGAGATCATTGATATATTACCTACATAATAATATATTAAAAATAGTAACGGTCCCAACACGATACCTTGAGGCACGCCATACTTTATATGCCTTTATTTCGATAGATATGTGGTATTGACTTTATTTGTCGGACATATTGTAAATACTTCTGTACACTCATATCTATCACTCAGGTATGATTTTATGAGTTCAAGAATATTTCCTCTTATACCATATCCATATAATTTTTGTAGTAGAATCTTATGATCCACATACATAGTTTATAAGGTTTATAACAGCTTTTTTGATAATATGTAAAATAAATGTCTTCTTTTTGTGTTCCCTTACTTATTATTCATTAGCCATTTGTTATCCCGACACTAAACAAAAAAGAAAATCTATTGTTGTGACATATAATATCATTAATCGGGCAAGGAACATGTTACTATTATGTAAAGTGTTATGTACCTATATACGAACTAGATTTTGCCCGTAGCTTCGCTTACGTTAATCTAGCTTTTGTCCATCAATTTCTATCGTTTGAGAACAGTACCTTGTTCTGGATCAAAGTTACCCTATGTATGTAGGTTTCTCTACCCCTGACAACGTGTATACGAAATTTCACGATGAACGGTCAAGTAGTTACGGCATGAAAGCCTAAAAAACAAACTCACATTCGTAAGACTCATACATACATAAGAGCGTAAAATATTAGTATTTTAGCAACCTTTACTAGTATTTTTATATAGTTTTGAGTATAAACTATAACAGCAAGCATATAAAACCAACATGTATTACAAGATATATTTATTACAAACTAGCCGTTACCTGCGACTTCGTCCGCGTAGATTTTAACTAAAAATTGTTTGGCTCCGCGAAACACTTTTTTCTTCTAAATCAAAGTAGCCTAAGTTACTCCTTATAACATCAGCTATCTGCCAGTGAAAGTCCCGTGAAAATCGGTTCAGCCGTTTCGGAGATTTGCCGGAACATGCAGACAGACAGACAGACAAAAGTTTTAAAAATATATGTTTTCGTATACGTACCTTATATACTTTCATATGCATTAGATAAAATGCTGTTATTTTGACATTACAAACAGACACTTCAATTTTATTTATTTGTATAGATGGGTAGTATTTAACTGTTCCTCAATTTTTTGCCTTTGTTCCACCAAAAATACTAATTGCACACCGAAATATGCTTACTAAAATATATTTAAAGAGATCAAACTAAGTCGACGAAGCCCCGCTTTGCGGGGCTCCTATTTTTGGGTGGGTTTAAGAAGGAACCTAACATAACCTAACCCTTCCGAGACGGAATGCAGTGATTTGTGGCGTATAGGTGCTCGTTATGATATATTTTAGTAAGCATATTTAGCTGTGCAATTGTTATTTTTGGTGGTCATTATATTTAATCCTATTACAAATTACCATACGCTATTTTTTGCCAAGAAATATGCATAAAACACCTCATTTTTATGTAGACTCGTCCCCTTTCGTCTGAAGATTAAATTACATAATATTGCAACGGTAGCCACATCTCCGCTGATCATATCGAAGACCTGTTTCACCACCAACTAACGAGCCATTCAAACGATAAATGTACGACACGTCGCGTCGCTTACCCTTGTCACACGCTGCGACAACATGTTATTATGATCATCGTATCAGCAAATTTATATGACAGTGAAGCAGTGAAACCTTGCTATAATGAGAAAATAAGCTAATAGTAGTGTTATACAATGTTTTTAGTATGGTAACAAGTAACTTTGAAAGGAGATTGAGTTATTTATTATATACTGAGTAATAATATAATATCATCCCTCTATATAAAATATCACATTTCTGGGCATGGCCTTTTCCTCTCAGTGTGAGAAGGGTTAGGCCATAGTCTACCAAGCTGGCCCAGTGCGGATTGGCAGACTTCACATATCTTCAACAACATTTTGGAGAACTCTCAGACATGCAGGTTTCCTTACGATGTTTTCCTTCACCGTTTAAGCAAACGATAATTACTATTTCCTACGCACATAACTTCGAAAAGTCAGAGATGCGTGTCTTGGGATCGAACTCGAGACCTCTGCGTAGCAGTCCAACGGTCCCTCACTACGCTATCGCTGCTTATATCGAGAGAATTTACAAACATTCAAATAACGGACACAAATAACAGCCAGACTTGAAACAACCATTTGTGGATCACACTAAGTTTTGTCCCGTGTGGGATTCGAACCCACAACACTCGACGCAGTGGCGAGGCGACCACTTAAACCACTACACCATCGGTGCTTTAATATACCTACTGAGTGCAAAGATTTACATCACAGATGCACTACCGGGTTTAAATATGGTAATTTGTCTGGATTTTAAGTAGTCATCTGATATTTGAATTATTAATATAGCATTATCACGCTCACTCATGTTGAAATTTGTACACTATCGTCTTTCATGTAAGGCGCAAGACACACAGAAAATACGTAAGACGAGGACGCGTCGCAGACGTGGCGCCCCTTCAATCAATTTTCATACTAAATGTCTATACATTTTGTATGAAAATTGACTGAAGCGTCGTGTCCGCGTCTCGTCCGCGCCCTGTCTTTTGTGTTCGTTTTGTGTTGCGACGTTTCTATACATTTTTTATGAAAATTTATTGAAGGGGCGCCGCGTCTGCGACGCTTCCTGGTCTTACGTCTTTTCTGTGTGTCTTGCGCCTAAATGTAAAGTATGACTTCACTTTTATTAGTGTGGACACTATTTCGTGCGATCTTAGTGAGTAATAGGTATCTATGATTTAATCTTTGGCTAATGATAATAAGTGAGTTGTAACGCTGCGGTCCTGAATGCTTCAATGTATACATTTTTTCCGTAACGAAGTCCAGTTGCTCCACCCAGTGTGCTTTGACTAAGCTTATATTATTTAGCGTTACATTTTGTTTTCGTACTTTAGTATGATTATTATATATAATATTATAGTCGGCCTCGATGGCGTAGTGGTTAGTGTAACCGACTGCCACGCCTGAGGTCGCGGGTTCCATTCCCGTTCAAGTCAAACATTTGTGTGCATGAACATGGATGTTTGTCTTGGTCTGGATGTTTCTATGTATAATATGTATATATTTACAAAAAAAAGTATATAAGTATGTTTATCTATTGTCTAGTACCCATAGTACAAGCTCTGCTTAGTTTGGGCTAGATGGTGTTGTGTGCATGTGGTAGAATATTATTATTATTTGTTTCTCTTTCACGGGTATATTCCTAATACGTTAGGAAAATACCCGGCCCTTTGGGAGGCTTACATGGAGACATGGGTCCAACGTGAAGAGGCCCTTCGAGAGTTTTAATCAAAGGTGGGATGGAACACCTACAGCGGCACTGGCCGCAGCAGGCGTAGGACTATCGCTACGTATGGATTCTAATATATGGGCTATGGGTATGGGTGTTTCATGGACTGGTATATTGGTAACTATGGATGATAAAACGGCGTCTGCCCTGAATACTCTAATAGCATCAATCGAATGGACAGACGGTGACTTGCCAACTCACTAGATGGGCCCCCTAAATAGCTACCATAAGCATACAAGCCAGCAGCAGAGGGCCACACCGGTGCGAGCGGCTAGGGATGTCGAGCGGTGCGGCGCCGATTTCGCCATCACGGATCTCGTGAAAACGGAAACCCGAAGCGGGTTTCCCCGTAGTTATGCCCTTGAAAATGACACTTCCACCCCCAAGCATGTAGCTCTAGCGGCCCCCCTCTGACCGGCCGATCAAGGCAAGCCAGAGTTGAGAGTCCTACGGGCGCTCTTGAAGTTCCACCCCAGCCAACCAGTAACGGCAAACTGGGGACGAGGCCCTCACCGACTCTCTGAGGCATTCAGGACCACAGTGTCGCCACTCACATTCAGCTCGCCACAAGCTGCCCTGCGGTTTGTGCGCTTTTATTTAACCTGGTGATACATTTTTTGTTTATATCACAAGGCGAAGGTGTTAGTTTAAAAGCTAGTATACTATGCCCTCCGGTATCGCGTTAGTCTCATGAGGAGATAACGACTGTCCCTGAGGGTTTTATTATTATTATTATAATATTACTATAATGAAAGCATATTTTGCAAATATTATAAGTTTGTGTGTATATTATTGGTAAGCGTTCTAGATGGACATAGTATGTCCCACCTAGGGAACGTTAGTGTAACATATATTAGTGGCCTGTTCAATATTGCATATTGTTATGACATTTGACTGACATACATAATATGTTTCTGTCAAGCAAATGTAATATTTACTTATATATTTTATTCTGCCGCTGGCGTTAAAGTAGACAGAAAATAGATCAAGACGTGCAGAACTTAAGTAGTCCTTTGCGCTGACATCAACTTTACTTTAATTGTATGGTGAACTTACTTCTAAACGTCTTTAGAGAGTTCAAGCCCATTTTTTACTAGTTTAAGATGCGTATGTAATAGAGAGCGGCTTATAGCTACTTTCCATAGTTCGTGATACTATATGGAATTCCCTTATCTTATCTTATGTGGGGGCCAGTCAGTGTAGACCGGCGACACTTCAACCCAGTGGGATCTTTTGTGTCGACACTCTCCCAATAACGACTGCCATAGATGTTCATGGCAGCCGGGATCAACGGCTTAACGTGCTCTCCGAGGCACGGAGCAGGCGATAATTGTCAATCAATACGCACATAATTTCGAAAGGTCATATAACTTCCGAAAGTAAGAGGTGCGCGACGTGGGTTCGAACCCGAGACCCTCTGCATTGCAGGCTGTTGGTGTCCCCACTGTGCTATCGCTGCTCTAGAATTCCCGTACTGAGATACTTAATAACACTCTCACTCTCTCTGATTCTCAGATCGGTCAGGATCTGCAATCAAAATCATGATTGAACGGAAACTTAAACGTGGTGGTAATTATGCTACATAAGTACACAGCTTCCAATACGACTCCTATTGCTTCAATGTAGTTTATTTTAACAGCTTTGTAACACCCAAAAGCAGTACCACATCCATAATTTCTACAATTTCATGGTATACAGGCCGTAAGAGACTTAACAGCGGTAACGCATAACCAACACTCATTTTACGAGTGTGTATTTTAGTGAGTCTATGTTTGTTCAGCAGTTATTCAGATATACTTTGGTGCTCAGAACTGTGCTCGTTAAAGTCTGCACTATCTAGCACTTGGTCTTAAACTTGGAATTTGATGAGGTTGATGACGCCGGGGAGCGCAGACGGATGACCGACGTCGTTTTGGTAATATTTTCATATTATCTGACTTCATCTATTGACTTCATGGCGTAGTGGTTTAAATGTTCGCCACTGCCACTGCGTTAAGTACTGTGGGTTCAATCCCCACGCTTGACAAAATTGTGTGATCCAGATATATTCGTCCTGAGTCTGGACGGTCTATGCATCCGCTCTTTGAATTTTGTAAAGTCCTTTGGGAAACAAGAATTACTCAGATTAAGAGTGCGCCGAGCGTAAGACAGATAATGACAGAGCTCGTGCGGCGCATATTCAAATCGGCGCCCGGCCGCTATAGTAAAATTGTATGATGGATTTGAAATGCTTTTTTGATAAATATGTATCTTTATTGTCAACCAGTAACTTAAATATTTGGGACGGGCAAATTGTAATATAACTATTTATGTTTCGTTTAAGCTGTAAAATAGGATAGATTTCTACTGTTATAATCTAAAAATCACGTAACACGAGCTAACGTTTTTGCATTTTTCGTGCAAATTTACGTAATTTTGTTGGTTTTATTCACTTAACTATGATCGCCTGTTTTGGCACATTTCGCTCGACGCAGTCTTAATGCTACTCGTAATATTTGTAATAATTATATCTGAAGCATGTAATAAAATGTCGATTTTTGTATCGTTGTCAGCGCATGTCAGCGCGAAAATATAAAAGAGTAGATATATTTTTTAAGAATATTGGTTGATAACCATAAAATGTGATTTTACTCAGAATATCTTAAAACAACATTCCTATTCTATCTCAATTTAAAATCAATTCCATGTACTTACCAATTATTATTGTACTAGCTTTTGCCCGCAGCTTCGCTCGCGTTAATTTAGAATTTGGAAATCAATTCGAGTTGTGCTCTGCTTGTATAATAATATAATTCAATCATGATTCGAAAGACACGTGGCGCCATCTATTATAATAAGAACGTTTTTGTTGTTTTCCTAGGGAACAGTAATTTTTTTCGAGATGAAAGGTAGCCCGTTTCTGTACACTTGACAACGTATATGCAAAATTTCAGGGTGATCGGTTTAGTGGTTTAGGCGTGAAAGGTAACAAACAAACAAACTCATTTTCGCTTTTATAATATTAGTTAGGATTAGGATAGTATCGTCCGAATGACAATACGTTTATTTGGATAAAATAATTATGTTATCCATTCGGTATACTTACCAGATTTCAAACCGTTACAACAAATAGAATACCGACATCTAAGGTTTGTTTACTTAGCTACATAGTTAGCCCACACGTAAAACTAACAAAAACTTCGTCTTATCTGTCGTTTAGCTCTTAGCAGAGCGGTTGCGGTCACTTTGAGGCGAACATGTCGGCGGTAGAGGCGAACACAGCTCTTCGCACGATTTCCCGCCATCTCTCCCAGGCTGTCTAGCGGTCTGATACGCGGTTTCCTGCTGCGGACTTTACTTTGTCAGTCCAGAGCATAGGTAACAAAAAGCTGGTTAATAAATTCGTCCCGTCGGATTCTTTATAAATACAAATTATGTGAATAACTAGCTACTCGTTCCGGCTTCGGTCGGCTTCTCATCACGCGAACAATATATTATATTTGCAGCACGTAATTTTAAGTCTGCGATAACTTCTAAAGTATTTATTTTATATATCCTTACTAGCTAACTAATATTCTAAATGCGAATGTGAGTTTGTTTGTTACGCTTTCACGCCTTAACTACTCGACCGAGCATTATGAAATTTCGCATGGATGTTGTCAGGGACAGAAAAGGATATAGCTGCCCTCGGAAACAGTACATTAAAAGAAAAGGTATTTCAGCCGAAATAAAGTATTGTGCCCGAGGAATCGACGTGAAATAGCAGTATTCATGTTTAGTTCGGTGAGTGAGAGTACCGGAGGCCCAATCACCCCCTTACCCCTCTCCCGCTCCTTCTCCTTACCACTTCCTTTCCTAAAGGGTCGGCAACGCGCTAGTGATGCCTCTGGTGTTGCAGGCGTCCATAGGCTACGGTGACCAATTACCATCAGGTGGCATAAATATATGTAGCATATAAATTACAATAAAATTACTATAAAAATTCTAAGGGAATAATGCAGATGTCTATATACGTATATACACGTATGTATGTATAGGTATAGGTTGCTTTGTTTGACGTCTTCAGTTTAGTTCATGATACTGATACTTGGCGGCAGCACTTATGCAAACCTCGAGCGAGGCTAGAGTTACCCATCTATAACAGCTTTACTAATCTATGGTCCACCGAACCGCGCTTGGACCAGGGCTCGCGCTCTCCACGACCCTAACGTGGATCACCTGAAGGCAGCGTTCAACCAAGCCACAAAGGTCTGCAAGAGGGCATACTTAAGAGCGGATGCCCAGCGCGTCGCACGGTTCGGCCAGGAACTCATGGCGCATCCTACGGGTAGTCGTAGCTATTGGCGCCTGGCCAAAGCCGTGCAGTCCAACTTCTGCCAGACCTTGCTGCCCCCTCTGAGATATCCAAATGGATCACTGGCCGCAGGAGAAAGCAGATCTGCTAGCAAATCTCTTTGCGGCCAACTCCCGAACCGATGACTGCGGTTCGCAGCCGCCTAATATTGCCAACTGCGGCTACACCATGCCTGATATATATATCAGGCAACGAACCGTTCGTGCAATACTGCAGTCTCTCGATGTTCGGAAAGCCAGTGGACCTGACGGCATCCCAGCTGTGGTCCTCAAAAAATGTGCAGCGGAGTTGTCTCCTACACTTACGCGCCTATACCGGACGTCTTACGCCGCAGGCATTGTGCCTGAGGCTTAGAAGGAGGCGAACGTTCAACCGATGCCCAAAAAGGGGGATCGTTCCGAGTCAAGCAACTATCGACCCATAACTATCACCTCGGTGCTTTCCAAGGTGTTCGAGCGGATTATAAACACCCAAATTGTCCGCTACCTGGAGGATCAATCGTTGATCAATGATCGCCAATACGGCTTTCGGGCTAAACGATCAACAGGTGATCTTCTAGCGTTCGTCACGCACCTCTGGGGTAAGGCTATGGACAAGCACGGCGAGTCTTTGGCTATCAGCCTTGACATAGCCAAAGCTTTCGATAGAGTTTGGCACCGGTCTCTTCTTTCCAAGCTTCCGGCCTATGGCTTGCCCCCTCAACTGTGCACCTGGATTGCAAGTTTCCTGCAGAAGCGTCGTATTCGGGTCCTTTGCGACGGTCGCGCTTCCAAATTTATGCGGGTCAATGCAGGAGTGCCTCAGGGGTCACTTCTTATCCCCTACGCTCTTTCTTCTGCATATCAATGATATGTTGAATCTCGGCAACATACATTGTTATGCGGACGACAGTACCGTGCATGGGCGATATCTCGGACGTCTTGGGGCCAAACAGGCTGAGGTTGAGGGAAAAAGGCAGAATCTTGTCGTTGAACTTAACCAGACCTTGGACCGCATCTATGAATGGGGTGCCAAGAACTTGGTCGAGTTCAACGCCAAGAAGACCCAGGCATGCGCGTTCTCAACAAAAAAGTCTCCGTTCCTTCCCCTCCCTTCTCTGAAGAACACTCCACTGGTGATACGTGACAGCCTCTCCATCTTAAGTATAAATCTTTGCCACTCCCTTAATCCAAAAACCTACATCGAGAGCGTCATTAAGCAAGCTTCGCGAAAACTTGGAGTTCTGAACAGGGTGAGGCGGTTCTTCGCGCCTGGGCAGCTGTGCCTATTGTATAAGGCACAAGTGCGCCCTTGCGTGGAGTACTGTTTTCATCTTTGGGATGGCTCCGCGCAGTACTTGCTGGACGCTCTCGACAGGTTACAGCGGCGGGCTGTCCGTATCATCGGAGATCCAGAGGTCACGAGTTCACTGGAACCTCTGCAACTCCGTAGGGACATTGCCTCATTGGCATGTTTCTACAGAATATACCACGGGGAGTGCTTTGAAGAGTTATTCCACCTTATCCCGCCCTCCCCTTTCCTATCCAGAACAACGCGTGCTGGGCTCAGATGCCATCCTTACACAGTAGAGTCGACTAGAGTGCGTACCAACAAGTTTGGGTCCTCATACCTCTGCCGAACGACCAAGGCATGGAATTCTCTGCCAAGGCACGTGTTTCCTTCTTCCTTCGATCCTGGGTGCTTCAAGCGGGGCGTGAAAAAGCACCTTCTCAGAGTAGTAGTTCAAAGTAGAGACCTCAACATCGCCTCGGCTGCTATGAGGGCGGTGTTGAGGCCACTGCTCTTAGACCACACGATTGCTTACCATCAGGTGGAGTGTGGTCATTTTGACGAGCAAAATAATAAATAAATAAAAGAAAAGACTTTTGCTTCACCTGATCTTTGTAACTTCTCCTTGTTCTACCCTTTCCTCTTGTTCCTTCTATTTACCATTCTAAGATGGTCTTTATAAAGTTGTTATGTCGTATGTGTGCCAATATTTTTGCTGTTCGATTCTACATGACTTCTAAAAGCTGACCGTTTCTGTCCCCTTGCAATATGCAAGTGAAACCTAAGTGCTGCACCCACGCCATGCGTGCTTAACCCGTTTTTAAATTGAATAGGTTTATCGATTAATGTTTTGACTACACGAATGGCGTAGTGGTTTAAGTGGCGAGTGTTATGGATTCGATCCCCAGACGGGACAAAAAATTCGTGTGTTCCACTAAGGCCCAACTCACACTGGCGCAGAGTCGAAGCGACGCGACGCGTCATATTTTTCCGCCTAAAGCATATTCATCTTTATTGTTCTTCTATTTAAAAAAATAAATAAAAAAAGAATGTGTCCGCGCACGAGTCTTCAGTGCTTATATAACGTCAATATGACACTGACAGTTATAACTGTCACTCCAACTAACGCATTGGCTCTATGGCGACCTCACTCAAGCTTACCCTTGAAAACAAACCAATATATTATGGCGCTTTACTCAACTTCAATTACAGAAATAAATTATATTCCAATTATTATTTTCTTGACGCTCCGACATATTTTTATTTCAACTATATAAAATTTTATAAGATAGTATTCTACATCCGAGGAAAGCTCTAAATGACATTGAATACTATATCAAAATCCGTTGCAAGTCTATACTAATATTATAAAGCTGAAGAGTTTGTTTGTTTGTTTGAACGCGCGTATCTCAGGAACTACTGGTTCGATTTAAAAAACTATTTTAGTGTTGGATAGCCTATTTATCGAGGAAGGCTATAGGCTATATAACATCACGCTACTATTCACATGGGCGGTTTATATAAAGCAAACGTAGAAACAGAAACGACAATAACAGACGCGGATAGCAACTCTGTAAGTAGACATAGTAAGTTCTATGTAATGTATAGACACTGGTAATAAAGTTTATTGCCATACCGTATCTTATTACGTGTAACCTGTGACCGAGTGTCATACCTGGTGGTCTCATGTTAAGAAACGACACTGTAATTACCGAGTGTTGTGTCGTGCGAAGGGCAATGACACGCAACGTCGAGTCGTTAAGAAGACAAACTGCATTGTATTTATAGCTGATATAGTACAAAAAGTGGCGCCTGCGGGCGTGTCTCGGACGCAGTGACGTTGACTAGTCTAGACTATTAAATGTCTGTAGTCTTAATTCTCCACGAAGCAGCGATAGCTCAGAGGGGAGACCAACAGACAGCAATGCAGAGGATTTCGGGTTCGAACCCACGTCGCGCACCTCTGACTATCGGAAGTTATATGACTTTTCGAAGTTATGTGCGTATTGATTGACAATTATCGCCTGCTCTGTGCCTCGGAGAGCACGTTAAGCCGTTGATCCCGGCTGCCATGAACATCTATGGCAGTCGTTATTGGGAAGAACTCTAATATCCTGACACTGGTCTAGCCATAGGGTATCGTTAGCCTTCGAGTTGCGGAGGTCAGGTGGCAACTCCGTGTAAAAACTGATATCCAGTCAAATACGGTTAGACTAGAAAGCCGACCCCAAGTGACTTGGGAATAATAAAGGCTAGGGAAAAGAAGAAGTCTTAATTCTCCACGTTAGTCTACATATACACTACGGTTTATTGGCGAGCATGTGTTTTGATGCCTGTCTTTACGGAAAAGACAGGCATCAAAATACGATCGCCAATAACGGCGGTATTGCTGTGTATATTTTTATACATTTGGACATAGCCGAATTCAGGAAGAAACTCAGCTAATAGGGACAGTAAAAAAGTGGGGATGAATCTGTGGCATAAGCTTACGTTTATGTTTGCCTCAATAGCAACACGGACCCTAAAAATATGGGTTAGATATTATCTGACAGGCTGACCATTGGACCATGATTAAATTCTTTTTTTATTAGTATAAAACAAAATACCTTGTGTTCATTTTTGAAAAGACAGCCCTCCACTGGTGTTGATTATTTTGTGGCGGAAGATTTTACAGAAATTTTAACAGCGGACACAGAAAACACCCAAAATTGGGACGAATATTTGTGGCTCACAAACATTATTGTCCCGTGTGGGATCGAATTGACAACACTTGGCTTAGTGCCAGTGGCAACGCGACTTCTATAAAGCGACTGTTTTATCTTTAACCATTAATGGCACCAGTGTAAAGTTTGTAAGTGTACAATATTTGTCAATTATTTATTTCTGGTACTGACCACTGAGAAACAAGTGGTTAATAGACGATAATGAGATCCAAGTAAATAAAATTTCTGAAATATGATGGCTTAATGTTGGTATATTCTACCTCTTGTCTATCCATTCGGCGCGTGTGTGTTCGTGTGTTTATGTATACCTTCTAGAAGAACATGGTACTTAGTAACACGGAGTAGTTCTATACGAATGAACATGCCGCACGGAAACCTATGTATAAAAAGATGTGATTACGTGAATTAAATTAGATTTCCGTTTTTTTGCGGAACCAACAATCGCCGGCTGGAAATAATGGCTAATGGGCAGTTGTGGTGTATTACGGCATTATCATACAGATGAGAGTAATTTGGGTAATACCGACGAGCTGGTGTGCATGTTCGTGCAAAAACCAATTTTGTTTAATAATGTTATGTTTTGGAAAATTCCGCTGTCCACAGGACAGGATTTTTGTGTCCATTCTGTGGAAATACATTATCATTTGCTAAGCCTTAGTATAAGTATATCATTTTTCGAAGTCATAATATACTAGCTTTGCCCGCAACTTCGTACGCGTGGAATTTGGAAGTAGTATTCTATATTTTTCTATGCATGTATAAAGAGGCTGATCTACACACATAATATTCGCTGTGATGCACGTACAAACGTACAGACAGACAGAATTTCAAAAATGACTTTTTTGTTTTATTTCCTTTTTTATGACAAAATATACCATATTTTTTACCGCGGCTTCGCTGGCTCTGGAACACTGTTTTTTTCTGGATGACATGTACCCTTTTTCCCTTTTCTGTATAACAGGCATTCAAACTTTCATGATTATCAGTTGAGTAGTTATGGCGTGGAAGCATAACAAACTCATATTCGCTTTAGTTGGGATAGTTGTTTTGTCACAAACTCTTTGTGCCCATCGTTTGTAAAGATACAAAAAAAGGATTATCTCTTTCTAAAAATAGCACATCTGTAGAATCATATTCATTAAAACAAAGCTGTATGTTATAAACCAAATATACACTAAGTTCTAGTACGTGTATTCTTTTGTAAATACATATTTGCAAAGGTAAGCCGAGCTAAATGACGCGCATAATGCATATGTGCTGAACAAATACAAGATAAACTTTAGTGTAAACCGATAAGACGTGTAGACACACACACACACACACATGCACATACTCACATCTTTTTTGTATATACGGACACAGTTCTGCCACAAAATACACAGGTGCAGATGACAGGCAGGTTAAATAAAATAATATAATATTTATAAATAAAAATCAATTGCCACATGTATGACGGAGGATGGCTCGACCGATTTTTCTGTGTTTTTTTTGTCGTGTTTGTAATTGTCAATTTGCGAAAAATCCGTGGGAAATACCGAAAATTTTAATGGTATTTTTATATAAAAACAATTGATTGACGTGTTGATATTTAATTTGAATTACGTGAAATGTATTTTTGTATAGATGGACAGGGCAACGACTATCGAGCTAGCTAGTCTATATCTATACAAATAAATAAAATTGAAGTGTCTGTTTGTAATGTCAAAATAACAGCTTTTTATCTAATGAATATGAAAGTATATAAGGTACCTATACGAAAATATCTATTTTTAAATTTTTGTCTGTATGTCTGTCTGTTTGTTCCGGGTAATCTCCGAAAAGGCTGAACCGATTTTGACAGGACTTTCACTGGCAGATAGCTGATGTTATAAGGAGTAACATAGGCTACTTTGATTTTAGAAAAAATAGGGTTCCGCGGAGACAAACACTTTTTAGTTAAAATCTACGCGGACGAAGTCGCAGGTAACAGCTAGTAATAAATAAAAATAAAAATATTTATTTGCACCTAATACATCATTCATAAACAGATTGTTGTACATACATTTTCAGTAGTTATTTTAACATATTTAGAGAGGCAGCTAATGCCTAAGCTAATTGAATATATTGTAATATAGGCATTAGCCTACCCTCGGTGTTAAAGTCTTAAGTACCTACTTATATGTAAATATACTCACGATTATTTTTGATTAATTTGGTTTTCAAACCTAATTACTAAGCGGCGGTAGCCCAATGGATAAGGCGTCGGACTTGCGACCAAGAGGTCGTAGGTTCGAATCTCACTCATTGCACTACCAACATGAACCCACATGCAAGCATATTAGCTTAGATTAAGGGGATGGAGAAATTAAACCTTATTTAAAAAAGAAAAGCTTGATCAAGATAATTATTAATTATTTCTTAGTCACAGCGATAGCGATAGTAATCGATTTTCAATGATGTCTGGCTTAAGGTATTCCGACAATTGACTATTATACGTTAAATTAAATAAGAAACCAAATGTTTATACATAGATTCATCCGCAAACAAACGTGTTATACGTATATAACACGTTTGTTTGCGGATGAATCTATGTTAAGACGAAGTTGGGCGGGTCAGCTAGTTTACCTATATATATATATATATATATATATATATATATATATATATATAGGTACACTAGCTGACCCGCCCAACTTCGTCTGCTTCACATAAGAGAATTTGCCCCATTTTTGCAACATGTTTCATTGATGATCCGCTCCTATTGGTTGTAGCGGGATGTTATATAGCCTTCCTCGATAAATGGGCTATCCAACACTAAAATAATTTTCAATTCCATCCACTAGTTCCTGAGATTAGCGCGTTCAACCAAGAAAACAAACTATTCAGCTTTATAATATTAGTATAGATGTGTATATACACATACCACATAGACATAGGTACATACATAGATTTATTTCTTTCTATTTCTTTTTATTGAACCTTTTACCTTTATTTCAAAAGATTACTCTTACACTGGGTTTGATTAATTAGATAGCGGAAATCTATATTAACATTTAAACAACGGACACAAAGAACACCGACACCCAGAACGACTATTTGTGGATCACACACATTTTATGTCTTGGGTTGGGATCGAACCCACAACACCCGGCGCGACAGGACCGGCGAGACGACCAATTAAATAACTACGCCATCCGTGCAATTTAAATGAGTTAATCCTAATCCTAATCCTAACTCCTAACTAATATTATAAAAGCGAAAATGAGTTTGTTTGTTTGTTACCTTTTCACGCCTAAACCACTGAACCGATCATTCTGAAATTTTGCATATATACATTGTCAGGTGTACAGAAACGGACATAGGCTACCTTTCATCCCGAAAAAAATTACTGTTCCCGAGGAAAACAACTATAACGTTCTTATGATAATAGATGGCGCCACGTGTCTTTCGAATCATGATTAAATTATGTTATTACAAGCAGAGTACAACCCGAATTGATTGTCTAATTCTAAATTAACGCGAGCGGAGCCGCGGGCAATAGCTAGTAATAAAATATTGCGTTTTTTTCCGCATTTCGTCAGCCGTTTCCATAGTCCTATATAATAGCGAGTTTATTGAAGTTCACCGGGCATAATTCCAGACTCCGTGTTCCTACAAAGAACTTATTGATAAAAAAATCCCGTAACACTTTATTCAGCATCGAATCCAAGACCTAAGACCGACACAAACATGACCGCATTTTCTTTTTTCTATTAATGCTTTTGTCGCGTGGTACTATATTTATGTCGTGTGTAAATATGAATATATAAACGTGTAATCATTGATACTTAATGTCTATAACTTGACGAGCTGTAATTCCAAACAAGCTGTGCGTTTCACGGAGCTTGGTTACATTAATCTATGCGCATCGGTGTCAGGCGGATGTTCACGATATCGGCCGCACACGAATACCACTTAATACGTACAGATTATCTTTCTTTAGAAATCTTCCTTTTCTTCTTTATTTATTTATGGGACCACCAAAAATAGTAATTGCACACCAAAATATGCTTACTAAAATATATCATAACGAGCACCTATACGCCTCAAATCACTGCATTCTTACGTTAGGTTCCTTCTGAAACCCACCCAAAAATAGGAGCCCCGCGAAGCGGGGCGCCCTCGACTTATTTTGATCTCTTTGCTGTGCAATTAATATTTTTGGTATTAAAATGCCGTTTTAATTTTGGTGATCATTTACTATTTTTGACTGTTATATTTTACTATATCTGGTGATAAGTTAAACATAAGCCTTTATTTATTAGCTATTCCACGGAAACAATCATTTTCGTCTGGATGAAAGGTAGTATATGTCCTGTTCTGGACTTCTGACAACGTGTATACGAAATTTCATGATGATCGGTCGAGTAGTTAAGGCGTGAAAGTGTAACAAACAAACTCACTTATAATATTAATTAGGATTATTAACTAGCAGCGATAGCCTAGTAGGAGATCGTTAGGCTGCCACGCAGAGGTCTCGAGTTCAATCCCAAGACGCTCAGCTCTGGCTTTTCGACGTTATGTGCGTATTAAATATTAAATTAGCGCTAGCTTAAACGGAAAGTGTAACCATCATGAGGAAACCTGCATGTCTGAGAGTTCTCCATAATGTTATCGAATATATGTGAAGTATGCCATCTCGCACTGGCCCAGCGTAGTGGACTATGGCTTAACCCTTCTCACATTGAGATGAGGCCCGTGCCCAATAGCAGTGGGCAGATTAATACAGGGCCGGCATTTCAAGCAATCATGAACTAGAGTAGTCACTTACCATCATGCGGTTCATATGTTTGTAGTATAATGGTTAAATATCAAAATTTGGAAATTACTACTACTACAAATTTTACAGCGGTTTATTTAGATTATTACACGTTTAAAGGATTTTTATTTACAGTTTCCTCGACGTTTTAACTGCTTATCCGAAGCAGAAGTAATCATTTCAACAAACCGCAAGAAAATCTGCAAAAGATAGCTTAATTTCAATGTGTAACGTCTCTGTAAATTTAAAATAATCTTTTATATAGGTACATAATATCCTAATTACCAATCAGACTGCATTCAGCAAATATTTATGACCTTTTCATAATTGTGTGTAAAATTTTACACAACTTTTGAATTTGGAACAGCTCGAGTAGCAGTTAGCAAGTAGCAGTTAATTGCAGATGCAACGATGACATTTCTTTTGCGCAAATGTTGTTGGCAAGGTTGCGCACGCGCCGATCTACTGGCGACGTCGACATCGCGGCGGGCGGTCGCCGCCACAATGTCGTATCCTGTGATGACAGACCACTTTAAATTAATGTTCGATTTATGTCGAATATTCGATTTCGTATAACCTTGTACTATTTATAAATTTCATATTGATTATAATCGATACTCAAAACGAATAAAAAAATTGCAATATATTTCGCTTTAGCAATATTATTGCACATGTTTATTTTACGGTATGATATAAATGCTTAAAATTCTACTGTAGAGAGTGCATAATCGAACTTTTTATTTCTTGCTTGCTTGTGTATGGAATCGATTCTCTTGGAATTATCCACTCTTGGAAGTATCGACTTACAAATGTTATGCGTATGTTGCACTATAATTATTATAATTACTTTGTAGGTACGGATTTGAACGCAATTGATTTGAAATATACCTTTATTTAAAACATTCTTAACTTAGTACTTATATCTATACTAATATTATAAAGCTGAAGAGTTTGTTTGTTTGTTTGAACGCGCTAATCTCAGGAACTACTGGTTCGAATTGAAAAAATATTTTAGTGTTGAGCCTATTTATCGAGGAAGGCTATGGCTATATAACATCACGCTACGACCCACGGGAGTGGTGCAGTAACTATAAACGCAGGTAAAACCGCGGGTAGTAAAAAATAAAAGCAGTGATAGCCTAGTGTCCAATGGTCTTCCATTGGACTGCCATGCAGAGGTCTCGAGATCGATTCCAAGACTATTTGTAATTATGTGCGTATTAAATAGTTAATTATCGCTCGCTTTAACATCGTGAGGAAGGCTAAAGAAAACATTGTGAGGAAACCTGCATATCTGCGAGTTCTCCATAATGTTATCGTTGATATGTAAAATCTGCCAATCTGTACTAGGCCAGCGTAGTGGACTATGGTCTAACCCTTCTCACATTGAGAAGAGGCCGGTGCCCAGCAGTGGGACAGTTTAATAAAGGGCTGTTATTATTATAATATTATTATTATAAATATAAAAAGTATTTTTTTTATATTAATGAAGGGGTAAAGTTTTGTAAGTTTAATAATTTAAACTTCTACTCGGTTGCTGTATTTGAGAAACGAATCGTTTTACCTTCGACATTTAATTTTGACACATTTTGACAAATATGTCAAAATTTAACTATCTGTAGCTAAAAATATAAGAACCGGGTTTTGAACAACTGTTCATAGATATCCTTCCATAGTACGGCACCATTGATAAGCGAATATAAATCGTACTTGCCCGGCTTTTTATCTTATTTTAGTAATATCACCGTTGAGAAGCTCTATTTGAGACCGAGCCAACAAACATAAAAAATAAGAAACAAACAAACAAACGCGATTGTTCTTACATACCGACGGACGAGGGACGTGTGTCATTCGCAAGGCAATGCTCTCTGACCGCTTTCAATCAACTTAAGAGCATTGCGCTTGCCGGTGGAGCCTCTTCCATTTCTCTATTTTCTGCCATTACTTTGGCCTCTTGGTACGACATGACACATTTCGTAGGGACATTGCCTCATTGGCATGTTTCTACAGAATATAACACGGGGAGTGCTTTGAAGAGTTATTTCACCTTATCCCGCCCTCCCCTTTCCTATCCAGAACAACGCGTGCTGGGCTCAGATGCCATCCTTACACAGTAGAATCGACTAGAGCGCGTACCAACAAGTTTGGGTCCTCATACCTATGCCGAACGACCAAGGCATGGAATTCTCTGCCAAGGCACATGTTTCCTTCTTCCTTCAATCCTGGGTCCTTTAAGCGGGGCGTGAATAAGCACCTTCTCAGGCCGTCAAAGTAAATACCTCAACATCGCCTTGGCTGCCATGAGGGCGGCGTGGAGGCCACTGCTCTTAGACCACACGATTGCTTACCATCAGGTGGAGTGTGGTTATTTTGACGAGCAAAATAAAAAATAAATAAAAGAAAAGACTTTTGCTTCATCTGATTTTTGTAACTTCTCCTTATTCTACCCTTTCCTCTTGTTCCTTCTATTTATCATTCTAAGATGGTCTTTATAAAGTTGTTATGTCGTATGTGTGCCAATATTTTTGCTGTTCGATTCTACATGACTTCTAAAAGCTGACCGTTTCTGTCCCCTTGCAATATGCAAGTGAAACCTAAGTGCTGCACCCACGCCATGCGTGCTTAACCCGTTTTTAAATTGAATAGGTTTATCGATTAATGTTTTGACTGCACGAATGGCGTAGTGGTTTAAGTGGCGAGTGTTATGGATTCGATCCCCAGACGGGACAAAAAATTCGTGTGCTCCACTAATAGTTGTTTCGAGTCTGTGAGTTCTTTGTGTCACTTACTTTGCTACTTGTGAAGTCCTCGCGAAACACGATTTGTTCATAGTGTGGGGTTGTCTATTTTAAAAAGCAATAATAGAAAAGAGTTTAGAAAACAAATGTACTATCGACTCCATCGACGGATGACCACTCCTAAGGTTAAAATCGCATAGCAGGCCAATACTGGTACTCGTAGCCGTGACACGCGCCTTTCTTTGTTTGAGTTTTTTTACACTTTACATTTGTTTACTGATTCTAAGGCGATACAAACTCAACTGGTCAACACGTGCAAGCGAAAATTTTTCTGAAATGGTCATCCGTCGCTGGAGCCGATAGTACATACTTACATTAGAGTTGCCAACCGTCCTGTTTTCCCAAGACATGACCTAGTTTTTGTGGTGTCCTGAGCCGTCCTGAATAGTTTCTAAGCAGCGTCCTGGGTTTTTACATTTTAAAATATTTTCACTACATATTAATTTAACTATTGCAACTCTATTACTGCGTCCTGTTTTTAAAATGAATTGTCCTGGGTTTTCCAACTCAAAATCCTTTTTGGGCAATCCTAACTTACATAGTCTGCCGGATGGGCGGGCAATGGTGTATCAGACCCACATTTCGCTAGTTATGGTTTTAAGCTCTACGCAATAAATTGCGTATATCCGGCATAGTTTCAGATCACTTATTGCTATTGAGAATCTTTAACAGGAAATCCTAATATCACTTTATGGTTTCATCATTCAGTGATCATACATTCGGTTCGCTATAATATTTTTAACCGTACGATATACTAATATCTACAATAAGTTTGAACATTTAGACATTCCTGAGGCCGTGAAAGTAGAGCCCTCGGTATCACTTCAGTTGTAATGAGGACGTAGTTGGCTCTGGTCGTGGACTGCACGGCTTACCATCAGGCAAATTAGTCCTATCGACGGACAACAGGAAAAAAATTATATAGAAAAGATAAAATTATGGTTCTTAGCCATAAATAAGAACTTGAATTTGCTTACCTGCCTCGTAAGAAGAATGCAATAAAAATGTGCATGACGAATACGCACCCTTTCTGGGGCGTTGTATGCGCTGTACTAAGAATAGCCTCTATTAGTGCAATATGTCACTCCGTGAGCGAGTGCCGGAAGACATCAATCGCCTCGAGTCTCACACCTGACGATGCAAGGAGCGACCAAAACCAACAAATAGAACATTATGTTACAAATAACAAACTGCAACGGCATCGGCACTCAAAGATTAAAACGGTGCTTTCAGGCGTCGAGCCAATAGTTAACTGTCACCTAACAGCGACACTAACAGGATGTAAATAGGGTACTTGCCTATATTTGATTTTGTACATAATATTGTCTTCTGTTTACGCGAATTTTATTCATTGGAATTAAACTACTATATACGGGTTTTATCGTGTTGTTTATTTGACACTTTATTACAAAATTTTGAAAACTGTTACACTACTATTACTATTAAACTTTACTAATTTTTAAGCTAATTAAATTATTGAAACTATTAAAACTACTTTGAAATGACTACACTGGAACATTGAGACACCTGCCATCTTAGTCTCCCCGTGACCATGGCTGCTGAAAAGCAACCGAAACGTCGGGGAAAGTGTAAACACAAATATAAATAGTATAATAGTATAGTAATAGTATAAATAGTTTTAATAGTTTCAATAATTTCATTAGCTTAAAAATTAGTAAAGTTTAATAGTAATAGTAGTGTAACAGTTTTCAAAATTTTGTAATAAAGTGTCAAACAAACAACGCGATAAAATCCGTATATAGTAGTTTAATTTCAATGATTTTGTACAATTATGTTACACAAAAGCGGCTATACAAGACAAGAAGTATCACTCGCGATCATATCACATTTAAAAAAATGAATCTCTGATTAGTCAGCTCAAGGCACAAAGATTTGTGGGACTCAGTTGTCAGCATAGGGCTGGCTCATCGGCAGCATAACTATAATATTGATCTCTGGGTGGCTTTAAACTTGCCATGTATTAGTTGTTTGGTATTGAAAGAGTTATTTATCATCAACATTGTTAAAATACCTTGAACATCAAAATTGTTAAAATACCTTGAGTACTGCCCCACAATCTATACTAACATTATAAATATGAGGATGGTGTAGAGGCCACTGCTCTTAGACCACATGATCGCTTACCATCAGGCAGAGTGTGAGAAAGGAAGGGGAAAGGAGAAGGAGCGCAATGGGGGAAAGGGGGAGATTGAGCCGCCGGCACTCTGACTCATCGAACGAAATACAACAGTAGGAATACTGCTATTTCACGTCGATATTCTGTGAGAGAGTAGTCCTTCCCCGGTCGAGCCGGCCCATTCATGCTGAAATCAGCGAGGCTCTACTACTCGAAGAAGTTGATTGAAAAGTTAGTTAAAAAGTTCCTGAGATTAGCGCGTTCAACCAAACAAATAAACTCTTCAGCTTTATAATATTATAGTATAGATTAATTAATTAATTATTAATTAAATCATAATAATAAACGAAACCGACCGACAAGTGCATAGCACTTAAACATTGGATGAATGGAATTAATTATCTAGAAACCATACATTGTTGTCCCATACAGAAATCGAAAAGAAACAATACGTTTTCACTACTGACACAACAACGTCGATTGCACTAATTAAATAAGATATCCGTTTCTAGCACTGAATAGTTTATAAACAAGAATATTATTTATATCATAAAATGTAATAACATATGTACTTAGTATTAAATTGAATGTTTAGGTACAGACGACTGCGCCGGTGTCGCATTACAAATAATTACAGCATGTTTAGCCAGACGCCGCTTGCGCATACTAAACATTACACATTTTATTATTAACAACAACTATAATACAGAAATAGATTGTTTTCTTCTTGGCCTTACTATTTCCAAGGCTTTCTAGTTAAATATTAGCGAGAGCAGCGATAGCTCGGTGGGGAGACCAACAGACTGCAATGCAGAGGGTCTCGGGTTCGAACCCACGTCGCGCACCTCTGACTTTCGGAAGTTATATGACATTTTGAAATTATGTTCGTATTGATTGACAATTATCGCCTGCTCCGTGCCTCAGAGAGCACGTTAAGCCGTTGGTCCCTGCTGCCATGAACATCTATCTTATTTTATTTTTTATTTATTTATTGTCGGAAAGCTTACAGACGAATAATACATATTTGGTATAAGATTGTTCAGAATACATGCTGACAACAAGCTTCCACAGATATAGAAATACTATCGCAGTCGTTATTGGGAGAGTGTTGACACAAAAGATCCCACTGGGTCGAAGTGTCGCCGGTGTGCACTGACTGGCCCCCACATAAGATAATTATTAGCGACTAATTTAAGTAGTCGACTTGCCACAGCCAATGCGCCGAGTGTTGTGGGTTTGAATCACACACGGGAGAAAATTTTGTGATCCACAAATGGTTGTCCGAGTCTGGATTTTCTTTGTGTCCGTAGTTTGAATGTTTGTAAATAATTCCCAGTGTAGGAGATGTCTTTTTAAATAATTGATTAATCCTAAAAATAAGGTTGGGCTCAAAGGCCCACGATACTCCATGCACGAGAACCGCATAGCGCGTTACAGGGTATATAGCCTCTTTCACGTACGAATAAAAATAATGTTGATATAGTGTTAAAAGCAACACTAGTGAAATTTGTATCCCACGGCAACGCATGTCTCATCTCAGCTGGAAGATATTTAGCTTTTTGTAACTCTTACCATCTAATTGGATAGGTTTCGATGTATAGTCCTTGAGGCGGACTTACATGATCGCGTTTTCATACAAACACTTAAGAACTTCGAGATATGAGTAGTCAATTAGACACCGTTGGAGAGACAGCAGCACTGCCCAGGTTTTGATTGAAAGCATGTCTGGATAAAAATAATACATACATACATACATACATACATAGATTCACGCCTGTTTCCCAGAGGGGTAGGCAGAGACTACGGATTTCAATTTGCTACGATCCTGACACACTTCTCTGGCTTCATTCACTTTCATCACATTCCTCATACACGCCCGTCGGTTCCAGAAGCTCTTAACCTGGCCTTTCTCCAGAACGCCTCCGATCTGGTCGAGAAACGTTCGCTTAGGTTTTCCTCTTGCGACTGTTCCATTCACACCAGCCTTATAAACTTTCTTAGATAAATAATACAAGGCAGGGTTTATCATTTGCGTTTGCAAATATCTTTTGACGGATGGCGTAATGGCTTAAGTGATCGCCTCGACGACAAACTGTGTGATCCACAATTAGTTGTGCTGAATCTAGGTGTTCTTTCTGTCTGTTTTTTTAATGTTTGTAAAGTTCGCTGCGACCCCGAAATTAATCCTGGTTTATTTTAAGAAAACAAATAAATACAAAAACATAATTAAATAACAAACTTCTAGGTATATGACAGTCTAATATTTCCTTACGGAACGTCCAAATCAAGGTAATATAGGCATGTTAAAAAACGCAACATGCTTACGCAAATAGTAAGTAATACTTATTAGATGTGATCGGTGATCTTCACTGAGTAATGCGCAACGCAAGGACGAGGATGCGGGCGGCACGACGCAAGCTTCGCATCGCATCGCGGGTCGTGCCCTTTCACACAAATGTCTCCGTTCGTCGTTAACATTCCTGCAAGATGCACTAACATTAAATGTCACCGAGGTCTATGTTCACCTTATTAACAAATTGATTTAATATTTACATGCCGGTTATGTCTTCCGCGTGAACTAAAGTGCTGAGTTCATTTATGCGTGATGCAATGCGGAAGACGCATGGGGCAGACGTACTCCGCTTGTCGTATCAGCGTCGCTTAAGACGACACGTCTCACATGCTAATATTGGTGCTGCGAAAAACAAAGTGTAGCAGTTGCTTATGTAGTATAACAGTAAACGGCAATTGCAATGCGTTTAACGCATAAATAAACTGAGCCCTTTAGAACTACGATTCGCGCGCACTTTCATTTATCTTCTTCAATGTATTATGGATAAAATTAGACTTAGTAGTTTAACTCAAAGCTACGCTATTCTGACAACAGCATCGAATTTCATTAAGTAATTTTTAAATGATGCTGAAGTTATCCTTCAGACATACAAAAATTTAATAGATTTTGATGTGGTTTTCAAAGATCACGTCTTTTTTTTATTGCTATTGGTGGCCGACGAGCTATTGGCCCACCTGATGGAAAGTGGTAACCGCAGCTCATGGACTTCAGCAATGTCAGGACACAGCAAAGCCGCTGCCTACTGTGAAAGAAGAACTCTCTTTAAACCTCGTTTGAAGAAGGACATAATTATCATAGCGCTCGCATCTCTCCTTATAATTAACTTAAATTTACGTTGTTTAGAACCAGTGATATGTAGACGTTGCAGTTAACAACACAAGCTAGTAGTAGTCCTAACTAATATTATAAAAGTGAAAATGAGTTTGTTTGTTTGTTATCTTTTCACGCCTAAACCACTGAAACGATCATCCTGAAATTTTCCATATACGTTGTCAGGTGTACAGAATAGGACATAGGCTACCTTTCATCCCGAAAAAAATCACTGTTCCCGAGGAAAACAACAATAACGTTCTTATGATAATAGATGGCGCCATGTGTCTTTCGAATCATGATTCAATTATATTATTACAAGCAGAGTACGACCCGAATTGATTGTCAAATTCTAGATTAACGCGAGCGAAAGCGCGGGCAAAAGCTAGTATTTTATAAATTTAAATATACTAAGGGCAAGCCCTTAGAATATTTGTAGGTAGTGGAACAAGTCCTAGCACCACCAAATAGCATTTATCTATAAGATAAAAGTCTCACCATCTCTCTTCTTTAACCTAACAAGAGTGAGACAGCATGCGATTTATGTTTCGGATAACTTTTACTTGTTATTTGAGGGACTGGCCATAAATATTATGCCGTATCTATCACATGTAATTAAATCAACTATTTCTTTTCTTTTTTCTCTTGGGGTATGCTTCCATGCATACCTCTCCGCGGGGCGACGGAGAGGCTATGTCGCGCTCGCCGGGGGCAAGATATCCCGGTAATATCGACTAAACCATACACCTCGACATAACCATAGTCGGCTGGGCCGCGCGAATCGCTTTCACAATCGCAACCCCGCCTAACTGCTAAAAAAACAAATACTTTTTTATGGGATTAAATATGGGATAAAATACTAATTGCACAGCAAAATATGCTTACTAAAATATATCATAACGAGCACCTATACGCCTCAAATCACTGCATTCCGTCTCAAAAGGGTTAGGTTATGTTAGGTTCCTTCTTAAACCCACCCAAAAATAGGAGCCCGGCTGCGTCGACTTAGTTTGATCTCTTTAAAATATTTTAGTTAGTATATTTTGCTGTGCAATTAGTATTTTTGGTGGAACAAAGGCAAACAATTGAGGAATAGTTAAATACTACCCTTTTTTATTATCATCAAAAGACTAAGGCTATTAAAATCCCGCACGTGTATCAACTTATGTTGCTGGTTATACCACGTGTAGCGTTGCCAGGTGTCCGGATAAAGTCGGACACAGTCAGGCTTTTTAATTGAGTGTCCGGGTTTTGTTAGGCTTTTTAAATTCGATTTTGTTTTACATTTCTCATTTCTGATTTCCGCTCCGCGCGCCTCACCTTGTATCGCTAGCGCAAACAAGCAGAAGAGCACAGCCCTTCCCTAAAAAAAATTGTCTTGTTATACTAAAACTAAAAAATGAATGTCCGGCCATTTTACCCAAAAGTCCGGCTAAACTGGTGGGTCTGTCCAGCTATTCAGTTTTAAGACCTGGCAACCCTAACCACGTAAATACCGGGGCGAGCGAAAAATATAGTCAACGTAAGCAAACTCGCAACATCAGGTGATTAAATAATTGTTTAATAAGCAACTTAATTATGCATCTGACGCACACTCAGCCTTGGGTATCAAATTTATATTTGCGGCTGAACAAACAATGTTTTGCTATTCCTACACGTGTATTTTTGGTATATTACGCTTTATTTTATTTGCTGTATGATTAAATGATAAATCTAAACTGTTTTATGTACAACTGATACACAATGGTTTTTATGTATAGGTATCTATTTTATCTTCGGAGTTTCTCTGAAGGATAGGATTCGTAACGAATATATCCGACAGAGAACCAAAGTCATCGACATAGCTCAGAGAATTAGCAAGCTGAAGTGGCAGTGGGCTGGCCATATCGCGCGAAGAACCGACAACCGCTGGGGTAAGCGTGTTCTTGAGTGGAGACCGCGACTCGGCAAACGTATTGTAGGACGCCCTCCGACCAGGTGGGATGACGATCTGCGAAAGACTGCAGGCAGATGCTGGATGCGGCAAGCTGAAGACAGGGCGCTATGGCGCTCTTTGGGGGAGGGCTATGTCCAGCAGTGGACTATTATAGCCTGATGATGATGATCTATTCTATTACTATATACAGGAAAGATTTGTTTTTTTTTGTTTGTTAGTAAGGATTTAACTCAAAAACAAATCAACCAAATTTAAAAATTCTTTCACCATTAGAAAGCTATATTATCAATTTATCACTGAGACACATAGGCTATATTTTATTAAAGAAGTACTGTTACTAATATAACCGAACCTTATTTTTTCGCGAGCGAAGCCGCGAGCAAATCCTAGTGTTTAATATTTGTGTAAATATAGAATAAACTTAATTTATTTCATGTCACTAATTCGTTTAGATTTATAATATAAAATGGCACACTGTATGGTGTATGTTTTTGGTACATAATTTTACACACAAGAGCAAAAGAAGACTTTTTTTGCAAACAAGAGTAACAAGAGTAACGAGTAATTAATATTTTAAATTTGGATTTAAGAAAAATGCGGCTGTATTGGGAATATCTCGCTATCTCCCTCGAACAGCTGCATTTAAATAGCGATTACGTTTTGAGAGTGCCGGAGGCCCAATTATCCCCTTTCCCCTATCCCGCTCCTTCTACTTCCCACTTCCTTTCCTAAAGGGTCGGCAACGCGCAAGTGATGTCTCTGGTGTTGCAGGCGTCCATAGGCTACGGTGACCACTTACCATCAGGTGGGCCGTATGCTTGTTTGCCAAAAAAACAGTTTGTAACGTGGTGCACTTTTCTTTTGTCATTTGACATTTACTGCTACTACCAGAATTAAAACACTTGTAACTTATTTATTTTTGAGTAGATTTCTAAAATTCTTTGCTGTTTAGAGTTTGGGTAGTGTAACTATTTGACTATTCACCAAATTTGAATCTGATCAAATGTTATATATGTGTGAATAGTGTAATTTTTTAAATTATATTTTACTATGCATATGCTAATTTTGACATTTAACTTCACAAATATTTGTACGTCATATAATACCTATGCCAAACATGTTGAAAGAAAATTCATGTAACATCTTTCATGCATTTATATTTCTGTAGACCTGTTTACACAAATAAATTATCTTATCTTATCAAATTATTGAATACTAGCTGTACCGCGTGGATTCACCCACGTTCATGATTCCACGCCACTCCCCTGGCTTGTAGGGTGATGTTATATAGCGTATGTTACTTCTGGATAAAGTAGCTTGTTAATTGTGAAATTGTGATTAAAATCTGTTGAGTTTTTGTGTCCGTTGTTTGAATGTTTGTAAAGTCCCCAGCGACACAGGATTTATTCCTAGTACCTACGGGAGTTATCTTTTTTAAAGTAAAATTAAGTAAAGTAAATACAATTTAAGACACAATTTTAACTGACATCCATTGTAGTCATTTTGACGAGCAAAATAAAAAAGAACATCTTTCCAACTTTCACGTTTATTATATCAAGTAGGATATTGTTTACTGCAATACGATATTTTCAGGTGATAAAGTGAGTTTGATGACTAGCTGCAATTAATTAGCTGTGCGTTAATTAAAATGTCAAAATGTGAAAGGAATTGACAGCACTTTCATAAATCGCTTGTGCGCTGAGGAAATATTGAGAAATTCCTAGTTTTTTATGAACATACATCGTTCCGCTTGTGTTTGTACCCGAAGGGCCATATTTGCAGTAGCTACTTATAGTCTAGGTCCATTAAAAGAGGGACTTATGTCCAGCTACCGGGCATTACCAGATTTCTTGCAGTTACACCAAAACCCAGCCACATTTTACAAATAGCATCCGATTTCACGATCGACACTCTTACTCACCAGGTAAAACGGAGAATCAATGTAACTATTCTAGGCAATAGAAACCCCTCTAATACCATCGGCGAATTGTGAGGACTTTGAGGATATAGGCATAAGACTATATGTTTTTTAAGCTAGCCAAAATGACAATGTTCCGGTATTTAGGTTAGGTAAATAACAGTTTTTTCCTGGACGAAAGGTACCCTATATCCTTTTCTGTTTCCATGACAACGTGTATGTACTATTTCATGACGATCGGTCGAGTAGTTAAGGCATGAAAGCGTCACAAACAAACAAACTCACATTCATATTTATAATACTAGCTGTTACCTGCGACTTCATCCGCGTAGATTTTTTTTCTAAAATCAAAGTAGCCTAAGTTACTCCTTATAACATCAGCTATCTGCCAGTGAAAGTCCCGTCAAAATCGGTTCAGTCGTTTCGGAGATTAGCCGGAACAAACAGACAGACAAAAATTTTAAAAATAGATGTTTTCGTATAGGTTACCTTATATATACTTTCATATGCATTAGATAAAAAGCTGTTATTTTGACATTACAAACAGACACTTCAATTTTATTTATTTGTATACATGTATAGATATTTGTATAGATTAGGATTTAAATCTTTGGCTGGATGTATGCTCATTAATAATTTTTCCTACATCATTATAAAAGCGTACCACAATAAGAGCATCTTCAAACAAAAAGTAAGTTGGTTTGTACCGACTTAAGTCGGCATGCGATCTACGCCGCAGGCTTTTATGAGTACAGTTATATAAAAAGGCGGCAACGACTAAAGAATATGGCTGTACTACGTGTCTCAAAATCAGTCAAATCTTTAGTTTCGTGCAATCTCTTGTACAGTTAGGATCATACATAAGTATATATGTGTATATCTTTATATATATAATTCTTCTGTACGTGTGTTGACAGTGAACTCCTCCTAAACGGCTGGACCGATTTGAATAAAACTTTTTGTGTGTGTTCAAGTGGATTCGAGGATGGTTTAAACATGCAATTTCTTTTTTGTTTCTCTTTTGTACAAGACGTCTGTCGGGACAGCTAGTATATATATATATATATATCATAAGTCGATGATAAACACACGGATGACGTGGTGGTTTAAATTGGTCGTCTCGCTATTACCATTACGCAGAGTACCTACATAGTGGTTAGTGTAACCGACTGCCACGCCTGAGGTCGCGGGTTCGATTCGCACAAGTCAAACATTTGTGTGCATGGATGTTTGTCTTGGTCTGGGTGTTTCTATGTATAATATGTATATATTTACAAAATAAAAGTATATATGTGTGTTTATCCATTGTCTAGGACCCATAGTACAAGCTCTACTTAGTTTGGGCTAGATGGTGTTGTGTGTATGTGACAGAATATTATTATTATTGAGACAAATAAATGTATTTAGTATCGCAGCTAAATACCAAAGTAATCTAGCAGTGCAATAACTGGAGAGTACTGGTGACTAAATATGCGCTGTATCGCCGCATTGATGCCTAAACGTTGCACTTGATCTGCAGCACTCCGTGTTTATAACAATATAGTTGATTCTGTGAGCTAAATATAGCTCGGGCCAGGAGCGTCCCGCCGGATCTGGAGCGAGACCTTCGTGGAGTTGATTGTGAGTTAACTGCAAGATTGCTGCGGGGACATTGGTGACGCACTCCACGGCACAAACATGATTAGTTTTGTAAAGGCTGTAGCACACGTGACAGTTTTGCCAACAAACTGTGCGTACAGAAAGGCGAATTTGTAATTTTTTTTTGTTTCTGCAGCTTTATAGTCTTCGTTTAATCGGTCCTTAAACTAGGTAGCAGCGAGGTTTAACATTTACTCCGAGAGTAGACTCGGATTAATTTAAGTAAGATAAAATTTCAGTATTAATAAATATGGAGTAAGGATGGATCCTTACTCCATATTTATTAATACTGAAATTAGTTAGAACGGACTTAATACTTGGAGTAACGTTAATCTTAATTTAGTCTTCGTTTATTTATTAAGACAGTTAGTGTTTAGCACTAAATATTAGTGATGACAATACCATGGATATAAAAATATTAGTGATGACAACACCATGGATATAAAAATATTAGTGATGACAACACCATGGATATAAAAATATTAGTGATGACAACACCATGGATATAAAAATATTAGTGATGACAACACCATGGATATAAAAATATTAGTGATGACAACACCATGGATATAAAAATATTAGTGATGACAATACCATGGATATAAAAATATTAGTGATGGCAATGCCATGGATATAAAAATATCTTTCAAGGTTTTATTTGTAGCATTATTTAATTATTCCAATTAAATTTTATCCCTCGGAAACAATACTTCGCTGGCTCACTATTACAAGGTTCTATGTTTTTTTTTTATTTTTTTTTATTGAATAGGTACAGTAACAGACTACAGACTAATACATACACACATAATCTTAAACAGTATACAATACTCACATCTGGAGTCCAATTATAACTACACACATCATTTAGTTAGAGAGAGAGAACATGCGAGTGAAGATTCGATATAAACAATCAGTAATGTTCATGCACTTATTATATAAACATAAAATAAATATTACAAAAGTTTTACATAGGTACTAGTTGATTATTTTTATTAAGGTTTCTGCTATCTTACTGTAGCTTACACTCTTCCACTCTTTACTTTGGAGAAATGAGGTTTAAAATTTGCATATCAGTAAAAATAAATTAAAAAGTAACTTAGAACTATTTGCGATTTAATATTGTGAGGTGGTAAGTGCTTCCATCTATTATTATATCGGTCTAAACAAAAAGGAATCACATATAGAACCATGCGATATCCATAACTCATTTTTTTCAAAAATGTAACATTGAACCTTGTAATATTGGACCAGCGACTTGTTCTGGGCATAAGTTACCGTATGTCCTTTCCTGTACCCCTGACAAAGTGTTTTCGAAATCGAATGGTGGTTGGTCGAGTAGATAAGACTTAGGAGCGTAACAAACAAACTCATATTCGCATTTATAATATTTGTCACGATAATACAAACATATATAATACACTTTTTTAAAGACCGCAAGATTTTTTTGCGCTAGGTATCGGTTTCTGTATCGCGGGGACTTTACAAACATACAGAGAACATAACAACTCAGAGTAACCTATCACAAAAATAACTGTACCATATGGGATTCGAACCTACAACACAGCGTGGGAGCAGCAAAATCATCAATCGCTGATGCTAAAAGTACGTGTACTCTGGTCCTAAGGAATAAAAGTAGTGGAATCTGGTGACGCGATAAAACAGTAAACGCTCGCCCTCACATAAATGCAAGGCGTAGGTGGTTATGTGGGCGCCATTAATCTATGCTTATGCATAATCTTTCGAAAGAATATTATCTACTAGATTTTGTCTGCGGCTTTGAGCGCATAAATGTAGGTTGACTCCTAACCTTTTTGCATTGACTTGCATTGAGTTATATCCCTCTGCAGGGGCAGGCGAAGGGGCTACGTCAAACTCACCGGGGTATAAGAGAGATGGTAATGATGATAATGGACCTCCCGGTAATACCGGCTAAATCTACCACGGTGTTTGACAGAACCGCAATCGGCGGGACCGCGCGAATCACTTTCACATGCAATCACGACCCTGCCGAGGTTTTGGCCCGCCGCGTCGTATAAAACGGCAGGCCACTACACAACAAGACCACCCTTTGGACACCACTACATTTAAGCCCTTCTTTCCTCCCATAAGGGGGGGATGGACACAGCACACAGAGGCGCACTTGGAAACTCGCATGCCGCCTCTCGGACCTGGATCGGGTAGCGAGCAGGCCCACGAGGCCCACCACACCCAGGTCAAACCTCAAGGTGGCTGGAGGTCATCTCGCGCTCTCCGGCGCTCGGTTCTGCGGTTGGCAAAAGGGTTTATGCAATCCCTCTCCCGCTCCGCCGCCTCCTTGATGGAAATGACTTCCTCACAGAATTTAAACAACGGACAAAAAGAACACCGAGACTCGGAACAACTATATGGATCACACAAATTTTTGTCCCGTGTGGGAATCGAACCCACAATAATCGGCGCGGCGACCAGTAGCGAGGCGACCACTTAAACCACTGCACTATCCGTGCATTTAAATTTCAATAGAATAGATCTATCGCAATTTGTATTCGCATGAGTCTTCAGTGTCCACAAGCCAAGGCTGGTAGCGCAACGACGCCATTTTTGGTGAGTTAGTTAACGCACGAATGATACATCTGGTATTGTTTGCAATACCAGACCTCTATGCCACGGGAAACGCCCATCATTTGACAAGTCGCACAATTGTTTATTACCTTAGACTGCAGGAGTATTGTGGGTACGATAGACGAGACAAAAAATTGTGTTCCGTAAATAGGTATATAATATAATATAATAATATTGTATCACATACACACAACACCATCTAGCCCAAACTAAGCAGAGCTTGTACTATGGGTACTAGACAATGGATAAACATACACAGTCATATGCTTTTTTTTTGTAAATACATTCATAATACACATATAAACACCCAGACCAAGACAAACATCCATGTTCACGCACACAAATGTTTGACTTGTGCGGGAATCGAACCCGCGAAATGTGTTCCGAATCTGAGAGTTCTTTGTATCCATAGTGCCCAGGATTTATTTCACAGTGGCGCAGATGTAAAGTCAGTTATGATGATCCTTTGTCATAATAAATAAATTTTCAATAGCCACACGAAATCTGGAACTGTGAACACGGGAATGCACATCAGGTAAAAAGTATATGAACTAATCCAGGACAATTGGTCTATTTGTGTGCCAAGTTTCATCTAAATCCGTTCATCGGTTAGGCAATTTTTTTTGTTTATACAACTACGGTGGCAAGCTAGCATACGGCCGACCTGATGGTGAGTGGTCACCGTAGCCTATGGGCGCCTGCGACACCGGAGCCATCACTTGCGCGTTGCCGACCCTTTAGGAAAGGAAGTGGGAAGGAAAAGGAGCGGGATGGGGGAACGGAGGTGATTGGGCCTCCGGCACTCTCACTCACCGAACAAACCACAACAGTAGGAATACTGCTATAAAAGAAAACATCTTTATTAACTTTCATATAAATGTAATATACCATCTTACGTTATTACACGGACCGCTAATGTAACAAATGTTATAATGTTCACTTTCAGTAGCCAACATTGTGACGTAACAACGTCAGTTATTTTGTAGTTATGGACGAATCGCATCGTTCATCTCTCACAGTCATATGAAACGTCATTAAATCGATACATTTCACTCGATATTTACGCTCAATTATTGTTTATTGCATAGAAAACGATTATGCAAAATAGTTGGAATCGATGATGCAATGTTGAATAACTAGCATCGATTCTATATCGATAAAATTTTATAGTCAACGATTTGAAAAGTGTTGTGCTGATGAGCTGAAGTAGGTCATGCGAGTAGAATTAATGTACCAACTAGCGCGCACGTGTTGTATTTTTATAAAATAAATATTAGATTCGTAATTTTTTCCTAACATTTTTCTTTACACTGGAACTTTCTCGTTTATATATTACTAGCTTTTGCCCGCGGCTTCGCTCGCGTTAATTTAGAATTTGACAATCAAGTCGGGTTGTACTCTGCTTGTAACAATATAATGCAATCATGATTCGAAAGACACGCGGCGCCATCTATTATCATAAGAACGTTATTGTTGTTTTCCTCGGGAACAGTAATTTTTTTCGGGATGAATGGTAGCCTATGTCCGTTTCTGTACACATGACAACGTATATGCAAAATTTCAGGATGATCGTTTCAGTGGTTTAGGCGTGAAAAGGTAACAAACAAACAAACTCATTTTCGCTTTTATAATATTAGTTAGGATTAGGATTTTATTCATCATTCTTATTTTATTCAGAGGTGTATGTATGTAACAATTCGTCAAATATAGTTTTAAGACAGTAATCCTAAAATACCTGTTTCTTCGATTATCTTTTCCTCCGTATATAGGAATGAAAGAGTGCAGGTACCTATGTGACTACTATTGCATAAGGTCTCGAGTTTGATTCCTAGGTGGAGTAAAGTGTTATTAGATTTTACTGTCGAAATATTCTCAGCAGACGTGCCAGCCAGCGCCCTATTACGTGGGGACTTAAATATTTATGTATTTACTTACTTTATTGGGACACAAAACAGTTACACATTATATGTAATGCAAACATTTTATATATCGCACCTTCGGTAAGACCTTGTCTTACCGAAGGTGCGATATATAAAATGTTTGCCGAAGTGCTAATTTTCAAATTTTTCAGGACAGACGATTTAAGGTTTTTATAGATTTATATTGTATTTTCTGCCCATATTAATGTAAATTTGTATTTTATTTTTAGCAGAAATATACCTTATACATTTGTGAATATAAATATGTAATTTAAAAGAGTGAGTTATTTATTTATTTATACTATATTTAATGAAATATTAATGTATGCATACAATTATGCCCTTTTCCCACCAACATTTAAAGTATTGTGCAATTGTGACCAAAGTAACACCATTATATTGAAATGATTTATTAAATGAAAATACTACTTATTTTGTACTTCTTTATTATTCTTCTTAGGAACATCTTTATCACTGACAAAAAACACTACAATTAAAAAAATAACATAAAAGTCACTTCTAAAAGGTTTACATTAAATCTATAAAATGGCGTGTAAATGCGTAAGACTTATTTATACTGTTAATCTAAAATCAGTCAGTAATCACAGCATTTGTTGAAATCACAATTTGTTTCTTATAATGTAATCACAAAGTTAATTACTATTATAGAATATGAAAACAATATTCATAAGAACATTTTCTTACAATGAACTAAGTACCTAGGTATAGATAACTTTTTGCATATACTTTCAAAACCTAATAATAATCATAATACTTAAAAATCTTTTTAAGTGATTAACAGAAATAGTCTTCTAAATTAGGCACAAATCAGTAGTGCTACTAATAAAACCTTATAAAAACAAAACAGTTACTATAAAAATATTAAAAATGTATGAAAGGCGGATACTTATAAATCTACATTTATTTATTTATTTTACATGTTCACTCGAATGTGTTATTGAAATAAACTATTATAAAATTGTTCATAAAATTTGGGAACTATGTTCGAGGCGATTAGTTGACGGATATCTTGTTTCTTCCGATCCGGAATTGGTAAAGTATCAGAATATAACACATTTAATACAATATCTATCTATCGTTTCTTATTACCCGTCCTGCCCAATTTGACTTGCGCTTCAGCCCATGTGTTTGTTTTGTAACTGTATCTGAATTGGTATGTATCAGAACTCTTAGTGAACTTAATGGCTTTAATTTCAGATATTTTGATATTATTTCTCGTAACATCTTTGCTTAGATTTAAACTAACATCGTCAGATAACAATTTCAAATCAAAGAATGAATCAAAATTCATTTCTTTTACTTCGAATCTGTTGCCGCGTTTTTTTGCATTTCTTACGAGACATGCATACTCAGCTGGACAGTATATAGGCCCTGCTTTCTTAGCCCTTTTAACGCTCTTCTCGATGACAGAATGAACCGCGTCAGCTCTATTCTGAGTATGCCCTCTAATGAGGAATTTTTGTGTGATAGATTTTATGGGCAACATATTGACAGCATAGTAATACATCCCGAAAACGAATTTATTTTTTTGCTGGCCGCAACAGTTATCAGAATAAAATATGATGTCTTTATTGGGTTGTTGAGTAGATAATTCTACCAGAAACTTGTAAAGACATGTTCCTATTTCATTCGCTCCACGTTTACCAAGGCCTTCATGCCAGAAAAAGCAAAATGTTTTATCACTATTGATATTGGAAACTGTGAAATTATAGCAGTTAAGCTTTGACTTGTAAAAGAATGCTGACGACTGGCCAATGGGACACGGTAAAACTGCCTGTAGGTCGAATATGGCTACTATGTTATTGGAATCTGTCTGTTTACTGTCTTCTATATCCCTTTCAAGTTCTAAACGGGAGAGACTCTTTTCTTCAAGGTGTAACTTATGCTTTTCTGACAGTGGTTCTTTGTCAACAGCGTTTTTGAATGCCTCACATTCATCGCATTGGTCTTTACGGGGTACAAATAAGCCTATATTAAAATCATTGTTGAAAATGCGGTGGTAAGCATCGTAGTTGACGGATGGTTTTCCAGCTGCTTTTCTGATAGCTTCATAGTTGCGATGGAGCTCAGCTATAGTCAGGCTACCATCTATGAACTCTCTGGTAGTATTAGCCCTTAAGTAATGACTTTCTGTGCGTGGAATCAACTTTATGTGATCATGAACCGATTGGATAACTTCAGCACTTAGTTTACAATTTTTACCGTGTTTGCCTCGATTATCTAAAGCACTCATTCTCATAGTATTATTAGATATATTTTCAATGACATTACGTAAAGTTTTTTCTCCAATAGCCAAGGTATTTAGCAGAAACTTCTTACAGACCCTAACTTCTTGTGAACGTATCATAAAATAGTAGGTCGAATTTGGTTTTCTTGGTGGCTTAATACAGGTATTACTGTCGGTAATTTTGACTCTTCGGTATGCAGGCGGAATCAGTTTCACACAAGACGCAAGAAAGTCTCTTTGTCTTATGTGTGTTCCCAGCTCCCAGTAGGATTGAAAAATCGTATTTCTATCTTCAGAAGAAACTTTAGTGGAACACGAAAGTCGGCATTTATCAGGGCAAGGAGGAAGAATTGATTTTGCTGCTACAATTTTTCCTCTTTTTGTAGTGTACTCTTGGCCACTGTTTTTCAAACGTTTTGTTATGACTTGTTTCCACTCATTCATATTTTTTTGACGTTTTCTAGACCGTTTGTTTGATTTCTGCTGTACATTAACTGTTGCCTGTGGTGTTGGTTCTGGTTCACTATTGCCTTCATTATTTTTTAAGTCCACCGTAGGTACCGTATTAGGTTCAAGAAATCTGCTTCGAGAACTAGAAGAGCTGCTGCTAGAACTGGATGAGCTGCTGCTGGAACTGGATGAGCTGCTGCTGGAACTGGATGAGCTGCTGTCAGAACTAGAAGAACTGGATACGTTTCTTGATTTGAAGAGTTTAGTGTAGTTTTTAGCCTGTTTCTCATTTGGCTTGTATTCTGAACCTTCGGATGGTGAAAAATCTCCATTTCCGTCAGACTCGGAATCGTTATTACCTGGGGGTTTATTTATAATGGGTGGGCTAGCTATTACATTATTCTCCATAGCAGATATGGTTGTCAAGGATGAATTTATCGCTTCTGTATTTTCAGAAATCGTTGGTATTGGATCCTCCATAGCAGGTACGGTCATCATGGATGAATTTATCGCTCTTGTAGTTTCAGGTATCATTGGTATTGGATCCTGATTTTCAAAGTCATTGCTATCTATCCACTGCTCAACCATTGACGTAGAATTAATTTTAGGAGTAGGTTTTGTCTTTTTAAAACTATTATATTCCTCAAAACTAGATTTTTCAAAATTTTCATTTATCTGAGGTTCATCAATAGTTCTAGCCGGTATATTAAATTGCTCATCAACCATCCTCAAAAGTTTTCTGCCTCGAGATTCCATTTTTATTCCCTAAAAGCGAAAATAATCAGACGTTTAGTTCGGTTTATTAATCAACAGAACAAAAATAAATACACGTCAACCCTATCAGAACCCTTTTTTTACATCGGGGGTTAATATAAATGGCAAAAAATGGCATCGAAATTATCTTACAGTTCAATAAATATACACAAGATATTGTAAAGAAAAGGACGGAAATGTTATCAATTTTACATAAAAAATAAAGCGGTAGGAATGACAAAGTCTTAAATGCTATTATAGTTATCAGTATAAGACAAAATTAGAATGACAAAGTCAGATTTGGTTTAAAGACTAGGCAATGTTTACGTATTGGACTCACAAAGGCACAACTACCCGAACAACTTTGTTCTGTCAAATATGTGCTCTCGAATTAGGCATAAGTACACAAAATGTGACCATGTCTTTCCAAAATATAAACAAAAAAGGGCATATTTACCTTAATGACCTTGACGCTCCAGCACACAACCACTACTCACGCGGGCGATGTCGCAACTGACCAATGAGATTTTGTCGCGCCAATATCATTCAAAAAACGAACGAATGGTACAAAGGCACTACTGCCCTCTGGCGGAAATAAACTGAATCTAGTGAATGTCTTTGTTCCTACAGGTAGAAATTAGTTTTTAAGGCACTTTGGCATATTTAACTCATTTTCAGAAATTTTAGCACTTCGGCCCTTGTCTTACCGAAGGTGCGATATGTACGTAAAGAAAAGTGTTAATATGTAACTCACACCAATGTCCGCGAATTAACATTAAAAAAAAAATAGGAATAAAATAAAATAAAGACGCGCGATAATTGAGAAAAGCAAATCTAGCAATAATTATTTTAACAATTCAATAGCTTGTTTACGAAATTTTGTATCACCCGTATTCAAAATTTCGTAAACAAGCTATTGAATTTATATTATATTGATAAATTGTATGGCTGGCTAATTGTGAAACGTGTGTCATCCAGTAATCAAATTTAATAAAAACCATTTGTTCTCATATTGTTTGTGAAAAGCTATTAAAATCGGATTAGATCTAGAGGAAGAAAGAAGAGAATACAAGATGAAAATTTCAAAGGTCTAATCAGTCCGAGCTGTAATTATTTCTTTTGCACATTAATATTTATTTCAAGCCCAGTGCGTCAGCAAAATAACCTGGTAAACATTTAAAACTGTTTCTTTAAATATATGTACATAATACGTAACACGATCATGCATAATAATTGTGTTAATACCCGTGATGTTTTGAAATTCTGACCAGGTTACTCCGGCCGTGGTCACAAGATGACTAAAAAAACAAAACATGATTTTAAATGTTTTGAAGACCATATTTATGTACCATAGAACATAGACCTTAGTTCTCTGTTCTTTGGTAATTACTCTTTGTCTCGCCAATGTAGGTAAATTTTTTAATTCTCCTTTTTTATTGCGATCTGTCACTTCATGGACATTTGGCAATATTTATACTTGTTATGTACATATAATCGTTTGAGGTCCGAGTCCAGTGACTCGTCCACTTTGTTGAAACATAAACTTTCTACTTGGAGTTTATGGTTTTGGTGTAGGTAAATAACCTTTTATTTATTTGTAAGAAACTCAACAGCTTTTTTTTTTCATACACATAGATAAGAGAGTAAGTTTTTCTTTAAATGGTTTGAAGCATGTATTTACAAATGTAAAGCTTAAATAAGCTTTCCCAATCATCATCATTAAACTTTTTACAAATTCAGAACTAATTCACAAATGTACAAGTGAAATGTTCAAGTTAACATTCACCCGAATGGTCTATCTTATATGCGCGACGAATGCTACGACATTTTGATGAAGCCCGCATGTAATTATGCGACATATCGCTAATAATTGTACAGATATATTGCGCAATCATGTAATTAGACGCAATTAAGCATAGATACGAGCGCAAATGTCTGAACTAGCTAGGGTTGTCAATCTTCTTTTTTTTTATACAATTTATGTGGCAAACAAGCATACGGCACACGTGATGGTAAGTGGTCACCGTAGCCTATGGACGCCTGCAGCACCAGTCATCACTTGCGGGCTGCTGACCCTTTAGGAAAGGAAGTGGGAAGGAGAAGGAGCGAGAAGGGGGAAAGAGGATGATTGGGCCTGCGGCACTCTCACTCACCGAACGAAACACAACAGTAGGAATACTGCTATTTCACGTCGATATTCTGTGAGAGGGTAGTTCTTCCCCGGTCGAGCCGGCCCATTTATGTTGAAATCAGCGAGGCTCTACTACTCAAACTACATATGTGTAGGATTGCATAAGGTATGACATGATGATACATAGAAATTTTTACCATATCAAAACACAAAGATAAAACCATTGTCTCTGGACGCTGGCGTCCGAGCGATTGTTAATGCTATAAATGTTTATTAAACTACTTACTATATGAAAAAAGTATTTTAAAGAGTGAACAGTGTTTTCATAATTATAATATTTTTAATATATTTATACTTACACATTTCTAGTTTATGTTTACTAGCTGACGGCCGTGGTTTCCCTGACTCAAGAATTTAAAAACCGATCCATTAGATTTAAGTTGATTTATTACACATTACAAAAAATATATACAATATGCCTTACAAACAAATATACAATAAATTAAAAAATTTAAAAACCCCCGACACAAAATAATAAATATAGTAAACCGCCATTTTGCGGTGGCGGCCATCTTGGATTTGAAATTTATCATAGTATTTAGTATTCTACTAGTCAAGCCCATTCATTTGATACCCATATTAAGGGGGTTGTGAAAAAATATGTAATCCCCAATTTTGTGGCGGCGACCATCTTGGACCGATTTTCATCAAACATAGCTAAGAATACTCCCGACTAATCCACATTTCAAACAAAAAAACTAAATCAAAATCGGTTCATCTGTTCAGGAGCTACGATGCCACAGACAGACACACACACACACCCTCACACACACACACACACACAGACACGTCAAACTTATAATACCCCGTCGTTTTTACGTCGGGGGTTAAAATACTAGAACAGATATAGGTACACTTTTTGAAAAACTTATAGCAACAGACAACGTAACAAACAAGCAAGTATTCAACCGATTTTAAAAACTCTCTCATCATTAGACAGCCTCTTTATCCAGAAGTATATGACATCACGCTACAAGCCACAGGAGCGGAGCAGTAATCATAAACGCGAGTGAAACCGCGGGGAACAGCTAGCATGATATAAATGTTGGCAACCCTATCAGGTGGCGTTACACATAATATGTGTAATTAGTCGGTTATTTGTGAAGGTTTAGTAAGTAGAGAGAGTGGTGCGCCCGCATATATATAACTAGCTTTTGCGCGCGGCTCCGCCCGCGTGGTACCTACATCAATAAAAAGTAGCCTATGTCCTTCCCCAGGTTTTAAACTATATCTGTACCAAATTTCATCTAAATCGGTTGTGTGGTTTAGCCGTGAAAAGGTAACAGACAGACAGACAGAGTTACTTTCGAATTTATAATATTAATAAGGATTATTAAGCCTCGTATCCACTAGGCAACATTTGGCGCTCGACATGTTGCACAACATGTTGCTCAACGTGTTGAAAGTCAGCGCGGAACTTTTGTTTAACAACGTTATTTGTCTACACATGATTTCGCTCGCATCAATCTTCAACAACATGTCGCCAAAGGAAATAGTGTTGATTTCAGTGGCTTTTTCACGTCTCCACTTGACAACATTTGATGCTCAACTGCATGTTGCACGAAAACAAACAACTAGCCGAGCGTCATGTTGTGCGCCAGCTGGCAACGTCGCGCGATGTTGTGCAGCGCTACCGAACATGTTGAGCGTCATGTGTTGCGCGTCAAATGTTGCCTAGTGGATACTAGGCTTTACTGTCAATTGTACACCTTTATTGTCATAATTATAATAATAATAATAATATCAGTAAGTGTATTCCTAGAACATCTTAATTCCATTAATAACAACATCCAATTTACTATGGAATTAGAGGCAAATAATTCATTAGCTTTCTTAGATGTACTTGTCATCAGGAATACTGATCATACTTTGAGCCACACTGTGTATAGGAAAAAGACAAATACAAATAGGTACTTAAACGGTGAATCTCACCACCATCCTAAACAGTTAGCTACCGTGGGAATGTCTTTGTTTCAGAGAGCCCACGGGATCTGTGACAAGAAACACCTGGACGCCGAGCTTCAACATGTCAAGCAAGTACTGCAAGACAACAAGCTCCAACAGCCGCGCCGCTGTCACAGATCCCGAGAAAAGCCAGCCACAGTCGAGCGCCAGCCTGCCATACTGCCTTATGTAAAGGGTGTCACTGACAAGCTTGGCTACATCTTGAAGCGAGCTTCAATCAACACATACTTCAAGCTGCCAACGAAGATAAGTCAGTTTTTACCATCCGTCAAGTGTCAATTACCTTTATAAGATGCAGGGGTCTATAAAATAGATGGTGACTGCGGACTCTCATACATTGGTCAAACCAAGAGAAGCATAGGCACCCGCATTAAAGAACATATAGCTGATGTAAAACACAAACGCTCGTTGAAGTCTGCTGTGTGTGAACATGTGCAACAGGGGATCAACCACTACCTGAGATTTGACAAACCACAGATGCTCACTAAAGAACACCGATTCCTACCAAGGATGCTTCGCGAGGCTATTGAAATCAAAAAACATCCTGATTTCAATTGATAAGATGGTTGGAATGTACCACCAGCTTGGGATCCAGTCATTCAAATAGTCAAACCCAAGAAGAAGCAAACCACAGCTAGACTTCATGATACTTTGAGCTCATTCTGCGTAAATAGAAACACCCATGATTAAATTATGTTCGGGTACTTTGAAATAACTACACTGGAACATTGAGACAACTGCCATCTTAGTCTCTCCGTGACCATGGCTGCTGAAAAGCAACCGAAACGTCGGGGAAAGTGTAAACACAAATATAAATAGTATAATAGTATAGTAATAGTATAAATAGTTTTAATAGATTCAATAATTTAATTAGCTTAAAAATTAGTAAAGTTTAATAGTAATAGTAGTGTAACAGTTTTCAAAAATTTTGTAATAAAGTGTCAAATAAACAACGCGATAAAATCCGTATATAGTAGTTTTATTTACTACGCAATTAAAAGATTTATATTTTAGGTATAAACTTGTACAGAAAAATAACCCGAATTATACAATATAATATATATCGAAATGGAACAGAATCTCAGGCATGGTTCGTGAAGGCTCACTACGTGGTCTGGATAGCTCCAAAGACCACTAAACTTAGACAGCGCAGCGCAGCGGAAGGAGGGCTGGAACCAAGGCGCCGTCCGCTTATATAGGGCCGCCTCTGAGGAGGAGAGACTGATGGAGGGGCGCCGCGAGCACGGCCGCTCAGCAGCGACCGGTCCGCGTCACACCATTATTTGAATGTTTATTAAGACCCGCGACCCAGGAATGATAAATAGTGCAGTAGCTGCCATCTCGAGAATAAAATAAGTTGGACATTCCTTTCTTCGAAAACCTAATAAGACGATAGATTTTAGATCTTAAACGAAACACAATGGTAGTCGGTTTGTTTGTGTTTCTTCGGACCTTCACGTATTAGTTCCACAGTGCTGTACGAATGGCGATGGCTTGATTATTCCTAGTGCGGGATCGCTCTTCGAATAAAAAACGAATCCTGCTCACACTGAGAAGAGGCCCGTATCCACTAATGGGACAGTTAATAAACACAGGACATCAACATCATCGAAGTTGGCTATTTGTGAAAACGTATTATTGGCTTTATTTATGTTGTTCATTTTCATTACTGTGTCTAATAGCTATAAGTTTTCCATTTAACAATAAAATAAAAATAAAATAAGACTTGATTTTAGACCCGTAGGTACCTTATACAATACACAATGGCGGTCGGTTTGTTTGTGTTTCTTCGGACCTTCACCTATTAGTTCCACAGTATTAGATGTATAGTGCGTAGCGAATGAAACGGCATCGAACGCGCGAGGCCGACCTCTCTACGTCACACTTGATCGTGACCTGTATCAATGACGATACTATTATAATATAATGATAATCATAGCAGCGATAGCTCAATAGGGAGACCAACAAACGGCAATGCAGAGGGTCTCGGGTTCGAACCCACGTCGCGCACCTCTGACTTTAGGAAGTTATATGACTTTTCGAAATTATGTGTGTATTGATTGATTATTATAGCCTGCTCCGTGCCTCGGAGAGCACGTTAAGCCTTCGGTCCCGGCTGCCATGAACATCTATGGCAGTCCTTATTGGGAAGTCAGTGCCCTCTAATATGCTGACACTGGTCTAGCTTTAGGGTATCGTTACCCTTCGGGTTGCGGAGGTCAGATGGCAGTCGCTCCGTGTAAAAACTGATATCCAATCAAATCCGGTTAGACTAGAAAGCCTAGCCCAAGTGACTTGGGAATAATAAAGGCTAGGGAGAAGAGAATTATATCAACTCTGTATATAAACTGTCACACTGCTAGGTACGGGCCTCTTTTTAATATGAGAAGGGTTAGTTTAATATGAGTAGTCCAACATGCTAAACCAGGCCGGGTAGGCAGACTACAAAAAAGTTGCCGTAAGTATTATTGGAATGAATCCCGCCGGAAAATTTTGATAGAGACAAGCCATCTACGCAGGTGTTGTATGCACAAGTACTTGCGGAAATACTAGTGCACCGTCAGACGAACAGAATAGGCGCAACTAACGAGAGTTAGGGAACATACAGTGCACTATAATTGTTTGCCGTTGCGCCTATTCTGTTAGTCCCATGGGAGGGCAACTCGACACGACCGGAGACAGATTAGCTGGAGGACTAATTGCTTTACCTGCGTAACTAGTCGCGAGAGTGTGCAAAACTGCGAATTTTGTAGCTTCCAGCAGCTATTGAGAATTTTCGAATAGAAAACCCGATTACTTTTTGAAATGAAATTACTTTAATTAATTATTGTAAACTAGCTTTTGCCCGCGGCTTCGCTCGCGTTAATTTAGAATTTGACAATCAATTGGGGTTGTACTCTGCTTGTAATAATATAATTCAATCATGATTCGAAAGAAACGTGGCGCCATCTATTATCATAAGAACGTTATTGTTGTTTTCCACGGGAACAGTACATTTTTCGCGACGAAAGGTAGCCTATCTTCGTTTCTGTACATCTGAAAACGTAAATGCAAAATTTTAGGATGATCGGTTCAGTGGTTTAGGCGTGAAAAGGTAACAAACAAACAAACAAACTCATTTTCGCTTTTATAATATTAGTTAGGATTAGGATGATAGTCGGTAATGCAAAAATACTTAAAGCCAAAAAGCTACTATTATTTTAATTTGCTCAGTGTTCATAACTAGTATCCATTTGACGCAATAGTATCTATATTTTCAGCATGTAGTTAATCAAAAGAATTGCACAGGTGCAATCTTCAACAAACCAATTTACGCGGTAAATCGAATCCATTAACTAAGCGCAATAAAATCACAGATTAATCAACCACAACTGCACATTCGACATTTAAATCCGATCGTTTAGCAACCGACATCTTCTAAATATCAACTTTCTGGGTGCCTAATGCGAGTTGTTTTTACGTTATTGCCATCGAAACGTTTACTACGTTTGGCTTTCTGATTGGATAAAAGCTTGGAGCGGGCCAATCGGAGCGCCGAATGCCATAAATGCGTCGATCGCGTTAACGTAAATTAAACTCGCACTAGGAACTCTGAATGTGACGTTGTAATGATGTGTATTGTATCTTTGTCGGCCTCGATTGCGTAGTGGTTAGTGTAACCGACTGCCACGCCTGAGGTCGCGGGTTCGATTCCCGCACAACTCAAACATTTGTGTGCATGAACATGGATGTTTGTCTTGGTCTGGGTGGTTCTATGTATAATATGTATGTATTTACAAAAAAAAAAAGTACTTATATAAGTATGTTTATCCATTGTCTAGTACCCATAGTACAAGCTCTGCTTAGTTTGGGCTAGATGGTGTTGTGTGTATGTGGTACAATATTATTATTATAATGGCGTGGTCTAGACGAGAGACCCGCGAACAATGCGTCCCGTCTGCAGTGACGGTGTGCGGGCTCATTAGACGATATCGCTTATGGTGTCAGCTTACTCATACCAATGCCGCTTTTTCATTACTAAGCTTGTAAACAAGTTAACGGCTAGCTTCATAAGTCTGTACACGTTTGGATACCAATATGCCTACTATGAAAGGTAAATGCTGAAGTCTTTAGGATGACTGTTCGTAACGCGTAACACATGAGTTCCGAAATCCGACCTAGATTTAAGGAGACCCTCATGATTCAATTCCATCCGATTTAAGGTCTTAGCATACGTGACGTGTTTTTTCTCGTGGCGGACGGAACGGGACGATTTCTTGACATCGTCGCATTTAAAAAATATAGCAATAAAATACAACGTTTATTTTATTGCTATATTTTTTAAATGCGATGATGTCAGGAAATCGTCCCGTTCTGTCCGCCACGAGAAAAAACACGTGACGTAAGACCTTTAATCTACAACAAACTCATGGAAAGTGATTTGCTTGACTTTTGCTATTTCAATCAGCCAACAACAGCAGTTGATATGCCCTTTAGACCATCTGATAACAAATTTGTGTTTAACCTTTTAAAATTCTATGGTGAATGTATCCATAGAAATATTCGCTCACATTAACTTCATTCAAATAATACAAATTTTGCATTAAGCCTACCTTCTTGTACCTAAACTAGTGTTGGATCAACAAAATTGTACCTACGATATACTTATCGATAGAAGTAATGGGTACAGAAAGTGATTTCATTGGAGCTTATACTGCGTGTGTCTTAATCTATTATACTACATAGTACGCGCATGTATGCTTACATAACGTATTTGTCCCACCGCCAGCGAGAAAGCGACAAGCCATCGGTAAATATTTTCCCCTTTGAATGCCAGGTTAAAAAAGAGCATATGGGGCGTAACGGGTTAAGAGACGTACTGATAAAGTAAGATGCCGTAGATGCCGTGTACGAAAGAAGATAAATGTAAAGTAATAATATTCGATAGCTGATTAAACGCTGATAGATGAGGCATCAAACTTACAATCAAGAGTTTGATTCATACTCTTCTAGAATTTACCTCGAGAAGTTAACAAGAATATTAGTAATTTGCATTCTGAAGTGACAAACGTCTTTAATTTGTCAATTGCTGGAATGCTAAAGTGCAATGAAAAACAGTTATGCCTGGCATCGGCATGGCTGGCCGCTGCAGCTCACAGCGAAATATTTGTTTCTAGAAAAATCTCTCTTAGTAACTCTTACTTGATATAACATGCATACACACACATGATTATCGCCTCGGCTGCTATGAAGGCGGTGTGGAGGCCACTGCTCTTAGACCACACGACTGCTTACCATCAGGTGGAGTGTGGTCATTTTGACGAGCAAAATAAAAAATAAATAAAAATTAAGCAATTTTTATTCGTTCAAGACGTCGCGTCGTCTAATGTACTCGCACACTGAAAACAACGCATTCGTTCCTTCAACTCAACATTTTCAATATCAACTCGCCTCTCGCTGCGCGTGAGACACACGCCTTCAACGTATAGTAAACCACTATTAAGATTAGATCGTAGATTAGAAAATTTCAGTAATGACGCATATGTTTTAATACAGAAGCCGCCCAGTGACTGGCTAGTTGTCATGTCACTATAATTAGCACGTATACTTTGTTGACGAGACTCGATGATGTAAATATTTGGGTCGTCGCTCCCGGTGGCCGCGGCAATTCTACGTATTAATAATAGCTCACAACAGTATGTAGGTCGCACAACACGCCCATTCACCACCATTCTTGGAACAGCAGATAGCGATCAAGTCAGCTGTTGAGGGACGATGATGGTATCTTATTGTAAACTATTTAGGAAGCGAGAATATCAATACCTCGTGCAGAAGTTGATAAGTTATTATACTTTTCAAACAGACTTTTGACAAAGAGATGATTATAGTGTATTACTTTAACCGGTTTTTCCAATTTAATATTCTTGCGTTTGACCGCGATCTCACCTGATGTTAAGTGACGATGCAGTCAACGATGGATCATGCTTGCCTAGAAAATACCTATTCACTCGCGACTTGAAGACACCCAGATTGTATACTCATCGGGAAACTCTACCAAGGAAGCATGCACAGCAATTCTTCTTCCAGTAGTTAGAATAAAACAGGATCGATTAATGCTTTTTCTTACAGTGTCTTGCAATCCATCTTGTTACTTCTTCAATCTTCTTCCGTGTTTTAGATGAGCTCGCCGAAGCATATCGAAGGTATGCATGTGCCACACTTTTTTTTTACGATTACCGGCAGTTTCGTTTATAAACTGCTATTATTCGTGTTATCCGTCCAACTACGCTAAAATGCTTGTGTTATTTCACGTCGCGCCGGTAAGAGTAGGAATGTATTCACGTCGATAGTGCAATGTATAGGATTCGCAATCACGATATTTCAATCGCACTTCCAATGCCTTATCAAATTTTAAACAATCAATTTAATAAATTAGTCGATATTTTAAAGCCAGTTTTTTAGAAAAGCAAGCCGGTCTTTTGGCTTATTGAAGGTATAGATACGTTTACATGGTCGGTATGGTAGTCAGCCACTGTCATAGTGTATGGCCACTTGTTCTATTAGAGATATTAACCATATATAGGCATTACTGCAGGAAAAACATCTGCATACCGTTTTAAGTAATCCTAGGCTTTAGTTTTCTAAAATACTGGCAACAGGACCAAAGAAAAAGTTACTATTTAATAATAACTAGCGGTTGCTTAGTGCTCGAAATTCGATCAAGGTTTGCCTGTAACATATTGCTGATATAATATGTCATTATATATTGATATATGTAACCATAGTTACGCGCTTCGACTGCGTGGGTCAAATGCATGGTTGTGTGCGTGTAGTGTTTTTTCATTAATTTAATGTATTTCTAATGCATATTCAAAAAAATATTAGCATTCGTTACTTCTTCTCTGTATAAACTATAAGTGTGCGAAATTTCATACTCCTCCGTCCGCCCAATTTTCGTAAAAAGGGAACCAAAGTTTTCGCTTCACGTATTAATATATAGATAATATTCTATCACATACACACAACACCATCTAGCCCAAACTAAGCAGAGCTTGTACTATGGGTACTAGACAATGGATAAACATACATAAATACTTTTGTTTTGTAGATACATAGGTACATATTATACATAGAAACACCCAGACCAAGACAAACTTCCATGTTCATGCACACAAATGTTTGACTTGTGCGGGAATCGAACCCGCGACCTTAGGCGTGGCAGTCAGTTACACTAACCACTACGCCATCAAGGCCGGCAAAATTTGTGGGCCTGTGAAACAAATCCTTTTAGGAACGTTTATTGGCCTTTTGTATTATGGTCCTGTATCGGAAGTGGCCTTACAAACATGTGGACACAAACAACTCTTAGACGAGACAACCTTTTTTGGATCACTTATTTTTCCAAGTGATATTCAAACACATGTAGTGTCACAGCTGACGCGTTAGTTTTGTATAGTCAGGCGCAAGTACCTATAGGTACAGTACCGCCGAGCGGCAGTCGTAACCCCGCAACCACTCAGTTAGGTCGTAGTCCAGTATGTATTTATATCAGTAATATATATCCACATCTATCATCAAGCTATTTTATTTGACTATCCACAACAACACATAAGAATACACACACACAACGCTCGTGTTCGGCGTAGGGACAATGACGCGGCGACCACTGCGCTATCCAGTAGTTATTTTTCATTTTTCTATTGACTTTTTTCTATTTTCTATGAAACTTGATAGTCGCTGCAAAAATCTGTTTTATTTAATTCCTACCTAAATCCATTATCAGATTGGCATCTTCTTGTATTTAAAAAAGTCTATTAAAACCAAATTAGCGTTAGTTAGTAATTACTTCACATACTTAGATCTCACTCTATGCTATTTGATCGTTAATTACGATTACAAGAAAAGAAAATGAGTTATAATTATGTGAAAATTAAATAATGTAAGTACATTAATATAATTTAAATTGATTATTTGATTAAGTTAGACAAGGACAAGCAGTATGTGTGATGTAATAAATAATTAGCTATGTATCGTGTCAATGAAAGTATAGTCATTTATTACATAATGATATTCTCTTTATTAAGCACTACATTTTGCCCACGTCTTCGCTCGCGTAAATGAATATGGGGTTATGCTAGGTTAAATTAGTAACAGTACATTTTTCTGGGTGAAAGATGCCGTATGTCCTTTTCTGTACCACTGATAACGTGTATGTGAAATTTCATGATGATTATTTTTTTTATTTTTTTTTTAATACAGTTAAGGTGGCAAACAAGCATACGGCCCACCTGATGGTAAGTGGTCACCGTAGCCTATGGACGCCTGCAATACCAGAGGCATCACCTGCGCGTTGCCGACCCTTTAGGAAAAAAGAAAGTGGGAAGGAGAAGGAGCGGGAAGGGGGAAAGAGGGTGATTAGGCCTCCGGCACTCTCACTCACCAAACGAATCACAACAGTAGGAACACTGCTATTTCACGTCGAAATTCTGTGAGAGGGTAGTCTTTCCCTGGTCGAGCCGGCCCTTCATACTAAAATCAGCGAGGCTCTACTACCACTATTGACTGATTGGTCGAGTAGTTAAGACGTGAAAGCGTTGCAAACAAACTCACATTCGCATTTGGCCTAGTGGTTTGACAGTCACCCTAGCGTTGTAATTGCGCCGCGTAGGTTTTATCCTACAACGGCAAAAAAAACATAGTAATTATAATTTAGTAACTAATTGTTTCGAGTCTAGATGTTTTTTGTGTCCGCTATTTGAACGATTGTAAAGTCACCGGTAAAACTGGATTTATTTCTATTTATATTGAAGTGAAAACTTTAGGCGCGTTGAGCACTTTTTGGGTGAACAAAAATCATGGAACTCGCGTCATTGTCACCGAACACTTTCCATTTTTGAATTATTTTTGGTTTATAAAGGAGTGTTTATGATCAAGGATTAAAGTTTTCATTTCTAAAGGCAGTCCCCAAAGACTGCCCTTTTTATTGCTTCTTTTGGTAAACTAACCAGCCGTTTACCTGACGTTAAGTAGTAACCGCCGCTCATGGATTTCATGACAATGTCAAGATTGTACACCGCCAAGCCGCCGCTACCGTAATAATAATGCACTAGACTTAAACCTCTTTTAAAGATGGACATATTTATTCCTAGTGCGGGCAGACATATTCTTATCGTGAAAGTGGTTAAAGGAAAAACAAAATGTGACTCAGACAATCCACAACGCTGGACTCTTGAGCTGAGATTCTTGCAAATGCAATTAAAGAATTAATGTTCAAGCAATTAAAACTGTACTTTATGACATTCAATTTTGGAAATGCAATAGTGCGTGCAGTATTTACGTAACGTTTGTTTGATAACGCATTTTAATGCGACTCCTGCACTTACTTACGTTTCGTAGTCGCACTTAAGAACGATTTAAAGTGCATGCAAAACACACAACATTAAACATAATTATTGTTTTATCATATTACTAGCTATTGCCCGCGGCTTCGCTCGCGTTTATTTAGAATTTGACAATCAATTCGGGTTGTACTCTGCTTGTAATAATATAATTCAATCATGATTCGAAAGACACGTGGCGCCACCTATTATCATAAGAAGGTTATTGTTGTTTTTCTCGGGAATAATAATTTTTTTCGGGATGAAAGGTAGCCTATGTTCGTTTCTGTACACCTGATAACGTATATGCAAAATTTCAGGATGATCGGTTCAGTGGTTTAGGTGTGAAAAAGTAACAAACAAACTCATTTTCGCTTTTATAATATTAGTTAGGACTAGTTAGGATATTGAAACATAGTAACGGTTCTACTAAAATCAATAGCCTATTTAAAGTACTTCCTATTTATATAAAGTTGAAGAAAGAAAGGTAAAGAATATAATATATGCATATAACAAAAAAAATCTTTATGATTTGCTTTTATTATCTGGGACTTATGGTTTGAGGTCCCAGATAATAGACGAAAGAAGTTTTAGGCAGATGTCTATTATGCCCATACTTCACTGGCTTTGCTTTATAGCTAGCGAAATCCCTTCAAGGATATATGCCTGAGATTATGTATTTGTCTTTACCTACACGTACTTGGATCTGTAGAACAGTAGTGAATGCGACTGTTGTGGATGAGTTCTCGGGTTCGAATCCCTGGTTGGGTCGGTCGGTCGGTCGGTTCGGCTATGCAATGCTTAGTAGTAGCCCAGAATTAGGCAGCTTCCGGTGTTGCATACTCCTGTGCCTCACATACCTAAAGCGTATTATCCTACGCCTGACCTCTCTCAAGTCGTCCGTTGCCGTCCTATTGGTTTATGAGAATTAGGGAGCAGAGAGCACTAGCACTCACTTGTTCGTTATAATATCTCCACAAATTTGTACCCTATAATATTTCCATTGCAAGTGGCCAGACTGTTAAAATTGGCCGCCTTGACCGAAATTTGGTCTGGAGCACATTCATTTTTGTTCGCAGTGGAATTTCTAATTTCTTACTCGTGTAGTTCTCGGTTATTTGGTATGTGATCTGATGCGTGAGAGGTCTTGTCGGTTGCGCTCTGCTTGGCGACCAGTGCCGAGTGGCGTCAATACAGTTAACGCTTACTCAGTACCATTTATCGTGTTAGTTTCGGTGTGAGCTACACACACCATGCGCTGAAACTAGGACTGTAGCCGAACAGTTATTACCGGTACAGCTATTTTTATAGATTCATTCCAGAAACCACCGTTATATTATGTATATCTCCCATCAGTGATTTAGCCACGGCTTCGCTGTTCGCTTCGTATAGTAGTTTTTTCTGGATGAAAGGATTATGAAAGGATCCTATGTCCATTTTTTTGGCCAGGCAAAGTGTATGCGAAATTTCATGATGATCAGTCAAGAAGTTAATTCGTGAAAGCGTAACAAACTATCTCACATTCGCATTTATATCTAATACTAGCTTTTGCCCGTGGCTTCACTCGCGTTAATTTTGACAATAAATTCGGATTGTAATAATATAATTCAATCATGATCCGAAAGACACGTGGCGCCATCTATTATCATAAGAACGTTTTTGTTGTTTTCCTCGGCAACAGTAATTTTTTTCGGGATGAAAGGTAGCACATGTCTGTTTCTGAACACCTGACAATGTATATGCATAATTTCAGAATGATGCGTTCAGTGGTTTAGGCGTGAAAAGGTAACAAACAAACAAACTCATTTTCGCTTTTATAATATTAGTTAGGATTAGTAAGGATTTCAGAAATCATCACTGATATATTGTATCGCACAGGGAGGATTTATATCCAATTATTTTCAGGAATCCTTATTCATGGTTAAATAAACACAACCAACTCAGAAATTGTGGATAAATAACAATTCCAAACCAGACTTCTGTTAGACATGTTGCGAGCCTGATTAGCAGTTGGCCAGTTTGATTTGTTTAGTCAGTAAACTTTCTAGCAATTAACTGATTTACTCTAGAGTTTGCACTATAAGCGTACTACGCTTGCATGTCTAGCCGTTATGCATACGATAGTGTTCTCCGAGTGGTCGAAACACTGAGTAGTAAAGCCTCGCAGATTTCAACATGAATAGGCCAGCTCGACCGGGGAAGTACTACCCTCTCACAGAATATCGACGTGAAATACCAGTATTCCTACTGTTGTGTTTCGTTCGGTGAGTGAGAGTGTCGGAGGCCTAATCACACTCTTTCCCCCTTCCCGCTCCTTTTTCTTCTCACTTCCTATAATAAAGGGTCGGCAACGCGTAAGTGATGCCTCTGGTGTTGCATGCATCCATAGGCTACGGTGACCACTTACCATCAGTGGCCATATGCTTGTTTGCCATCTTAGTAGTATAAAAAAAAAAATACATGCCTATGTGGGTTTCTATGTTGGCTTGTTATGATTTCACGCCGTAACTTCACGACTGATCATCATGAAAACGCATACGCGCAGCCAGAGATAAAAAGAAGCTCATGGAGTACCTACCTTTCATCCAGGAAAAAGTACTGTTACCGAGGGTTAACATTCTTTTGACAAAATGGGTATTCATTAACCTCTTGTGAGACAGCTGGTTGTTTACATTATCGCCCGTTATCGCCGCGTGCCACTTGAGATTTTGTTATTGTTAATTACCGGCCCACTCATAGCTCGTAGAATCAAAAAAATGGTACTACAGAATTTGTTATGATGTCAGCTACGTAGTAAAATATAAACAAGAGCTTTTTGCTGGCTCGCATGCGAGCCCCTGGCACACTAGATGTTAACGCGATAGAATCCACGGGCATAATCTACTAAACAAAAAAATGTGTGTGTGTACCAGAGTACACAGGTAAGAAGTGAAACTTCTTTACGACATATCAACTTTAACTAATTTTAACAGATTTATATACATTCACTGATACTTACAATCAAAAAGTGAGGTTAACCTCAAATAAATATTAAAATCATGCTCATACGTGTTGAATTTATAAAACGAAATATATTATCACTCTCACTTTTCTTGTAAATTCACTTAAATTTGAATAAGTCTTTTTATTTTATCACTTTCAAATTAATATATTGTTATTCTTATTTCAAACCAAACTTCAAAACTAATATATTGTTGTTATTATTATAAATATATTACATTATATTCATTACGTCACTATACTAAACTTTGATAAAAAAGCAACATGGCGCGTAACCGAAAAACGTGACGATTTTTTTTACACTGCTACAAAATTTCTCCCATACGTCGATAAAGAAGTTTCACTTCAATAATTTCGTTTGAAACCTAGTCTAGTTAGCCTGTTCTTAAGTATATTGAATAGGTTACCCAAGTCTTACTAGGTGAAGGTGATATGTTACAGCAGTAGTCCATTTAACCGGTGTGTCTTATGACAAGAGAGCACGACATCAACTTTAGTAGTCAGAGCTCCATCGCATAAGAGGTTTTAAGCTTCTAGTTAAACTCTTAAACTAAGATGATGTAGCAACATTAGTGCAATTGCTGCAATAAATAAATTATAGAATTGTATGGTCCCGCATCCGAGTGTTGAAAAATTCTATAACAATTAGGTAAAATTCGAAACATTATTATCGAGCAATCGAAACTTGATTTAACGATGAGATGATTCATAAGTAGTGATCAATCAAGCGGAATGAATATTAGTACCGAGTAAGGTGGACGACTGTGGCAGCTATCTCTCTAGGTTTACTCTCTGTATTTCTGTACATTTTAAGAAATCGTATTGCATGCTTGATTTTTACTCATGAACTTTTTCTTAGATTTTCCTTAGTGTGTAAACGACCTGAAATGGCTAAAACGAAATCAAATAATCAATCAACGTCAAAGATCAAGCACGCAAATGCAAATATTATATCGATATATTTTTCGATTTTAACGATAAACCCACTTCACTAAGCGACACTTTCGATGTTTATAAAAACTAAAACTAATTCCCCTCAACAGACAAACACAAATTTAATCGTTTCGACGCGGGAACTTGCGCAGATGTCTCTTCATATTTCCCGGTAAGTGCCGGCACGCAAAACAAATGAACCGCGTCGTGACGGGTGCGGCAAGCATCTGCAGTTCCTGGTGCCGTGTCGTGCCGTATCGATGTTTCGCTTCACTAACTCCTCACACCACATACATAAACGTTACTACTAATAGTCCAGTTGATAAACAGAATATCTACATCACAATGTACAGTCGGCCAAAAATGTGGTCTACCACCCTACGGTTTATTCGAATGTCATGAAACAACCAGGTCCATTTCCCCTTGCAATAATATTATGACAGTGACCATTGCTCTCTTTATCATGTACTAGCTTTTGCCCGCGGCTTCGCTCGCGTTAATTTAGAATTTGACAATCAATTCGGGTTGTACTCTGCTTGTAATAATATAATTCAATCATGATTCGAAAGAAAAGTGGCACCATCTATTATCATAAGAACGTTTTTGTTGTTTTCCTCAGGAACAGTAATTTTTTCAGGATGAAAGGTAGCCTATGTCCGTTTCTGTACGCCTGACAACGTATATGCAAAATTTTAGGATGATCGGTTTAGTGGTTTAGGCGTGAAAAGGTAACAAACAAACATACAAACTCATTTTCGCTTTTATAATATTAGTTAGGTTTAGGATTAGGATTAGGATAGGATAGGATAGGATAGGATAGGATTAGGATTATATTTACGTCATGACATCTGTCAAGTTTGAATTATCACAGCTAACAACTCACCTCCTTGTCTAAGATCTCTTATACTTCCTTAGAAAAGTCAACCTTAGCCATAATTATCACAAACTTTTGTCAAAACTGTTAGACCACTTTCTTGGCCGACTGTAAACTGCTTGGAGATTGTGATGCGTGTAATGTTGGCAGAAGCTAAAGTGGCACAGATTAAATACTAGTCACTACTGGTTATTCTTCAGTGCGCGCGGGCGGTAATTGCCTCGCGAGTGGCGACGGGCGTCATCCCGCGCATGCGCGTACGTCGGTGCGCGTGCGCTTCATTAATTTCGGCACACATACATACATACGCGGCTGAATTAGGTCGGCGGAGCATTGCTCCACTTACGTTACCGAGAGCTCGACCTCACCGAAATAAAGTTGTTACATACATTTGTCTAGTTCTTCTAAACGTTCCAACCTATTTGTTATTTTGTATAAGATTTTGCACGCATAGCTGATTCCAATTTAAGTGAGATGAGATTTTCGATTTAATATTCGATCCTTTCGAATAATAAATTAATTTGAATGTATTCGAATAACGGTCATCGTCATCGTTATTAAAATCATTACGTGTTGTTAATTGTAGGTATGTATGAGAGGAAAACCTAGGCGAACGTTTCTCGATCAGATCGGAGGCGTTCTGGACAAAGGCCAGTTTAAGAGCTCCTTGAACCGACGGGCGTGTATGAGGAATGTGATGAAAGTGAATGAAGCCAGAGAAGTGTGTCAGGATCGTAGCAAATGGAAATCTGTAGTCTCTGCCTACCCCTCTGGGAAACAGGCGTGAATCTATGTATGTATGTATGAGAATACGGCGCATATTATAGTATTTTTACTGTGGCTTTCCTTATTCACTAATTCCTTGATGTGTTGGAATTGGTTCGTTTGGTTTTTATTATTTACTAGATTTTTCCGCGGCTCTGCTCGCGTAAGGTAGATAAGTAGTTTCAGTTTTAGCAACCCACCCACCGTTCCAGGCAGTAGTTGGCACACCGTGGTTGGTTTAGTCGGTAGTACCCGGGACGTTCCATCTTTCCCCGGGTGAGCCCGATATAAACGTCAACAGTCCTACATTTGCCGCGGCTAGGAACTAGAGGTTGGTACCCTACTCCAACAGACCAAAATTCTCTTAGACCCATTTGTCCGAGTAAGACTGCCAAAGGACTGACTTAACGGTAGATGTTAGGGAAGTACCCGTGAAGAGAGAATCGTGATACGTGACAGAATACGCTGTTAACAAGTATTACGATCTAAGTTATGATAGTAATGTATCCCTACACTCTGATGAGCATTCCCTTGTTAAAACCTAGAAACATTATTAATGCTCTCTGAACTTGTGCTTATGTGACATTCGAAAAGCCAAGTCTCTTATAAAAATGTTAATAATAGATTTTCGTGAATTAAAATGCAATTTATTTTCACATGAGACGTTTATTTTAATTTAGGAGAATACCATTCGTGATATTAATGACACTAGGACTGGTCTGGATTTACTGAGAAAATTATTAGCACTCTGTATAAATAAAACAAACGAACATACGTCAGGCACAATATGTTATTCTACCAGGAAATAACACGAGTAATAGGTACCGTGTAGACAGGATAACTATAAATAATATAGGAATACAATGAATATTATACATATTATGAAATACATACATATTTAATAACTATTAATACCAAACGCCTGTTTAGGATATAATATATAGATTTAACAATAATATACAAATACTAGCTCACCCGACAAACGTTGTTTGCCAAATAAATAATTTTCAATCAATACAAAGATAGCTGTCTACGAAATAAAAAATATATCTAGTTAAGAACAGCCTAATCACCTGGCGACCTTCTTCTTGGGCGTAGCGTTATGTTATATAGCTTATAGCCTTCCTCGATAAATGGTCTATCCAGTACTAAATTATTTTTCAATTCGAACCAGTAGTTCCAGAGATAGCGCGTTCAACCAAACAAACTCTGCAGCTTTATAATATTAGTATAGATTTAATGTACTATCGGCTTCAGCGACGGATGACCATTCCAGAAAAAATTTTGCTTGCAAATGTTGACCAGTTGAGTTTGTATCGCCTTAGAATCAGTAAACAAATGTAAAGTGTAAAAAAACTCAAACAAAGAAAGGGGCGTGTCACGGGTACGGGTACCAAGTGTTGGCCTGCTATGCGATTTTAACCTTAGGAGTGGTCATCCGTCGCTGGAGTCGATAGTACGTTACGGTAGCTAACTATTCTTGATGGCGGTGACATTCTCTGTTTAATGGTATATGTTTATTATTATTTCATCTTCAGAATAAGCACTAAGGTCCCGTCTGTAATTATGCAGATTAAGATCTTGTATCAATACTTAGTCTTAGCAGTATTCTCAGGGCCATATAGCATTTATCTATAAGATAAAAGTCTCGCCATCTCTCTTCTTTAACCTAACAAGAGTGAGACAGCATGCGATTTATCTTTCGGATAACTTTTACGTGATAGTGGTGAAACTGGCCGTTAGTATCTTTTGTACATTCTCGAACGGTTAGACAAATAACGATATTGGTGCCAATTCTGTTGTCACAAAATTCTCTAAACTTAACTAAAAATCACTAAAATTTAGTTTAGTCCTGTCACTTTTAACGATTTCAGAATACGAAATGTCATTTGACAGGACTAAACTAAATTTTAGTGATTTTTAGTTAAGTTTAGAGAATTTTGTGACAACAGAATTGGCACCATTATCTCATAAATCCATTAAAGTGATTCAGTTCACAAAGTAACACTAACTTATCAACGTCAATGATTATAGTTTAGTGAGTTTACTACAATTATGAATTTACAATTATATTAGTAACTAGATTCAAGCAAAGTGTAGAGTGCATGTAAAGGAACGTACATAAACAAACTTTACAAAAAAAGTATAACCGACTTAAAAAAAAAACATCCACACTAAAAAGCGAAAAACAAAACTTAATGAAATATTTAAGTCAAATGTGTAACAATTCTCTTCTACAGATTTCCAATTTCGTTAAAAATAACTTACCTACACTAAATTATTACAAAGTCTTAATAAACGAAAAACTTTACTTCTGTGAATTGCCTTCCTACCTATTTAATATATTATTCTAGAAATACCTATAATAATATTATTTTACTTCTCAATTATCTAGTATTTAGTATTCACAAATTATGATGATTTATTTACACAATTACATTGACAATTTTTGTCTAAACCGCTTAACTATTAATTTAAACTAGCGGTCGCCTAGTGCTCGAAATTCGACCAAAGTTTGTTTAAGTTTGCCTGTAAGATATTGCTGATATATTATGTCATTATAATTATATTGATATATGTAACCATAGTTACGCGCTTCGCCTGCGTGTGTCAAATGCATGGTTGTGTATGTAACGTGTTATTTATTGAAAATAATATATTTTTACGCATAATTTAAAAAAAATATTAGCATTCGTCACTTCTTCTCTGTATAAACTATAAGTGTGCGAAATTTCATACTCCTCCGTCCGCCCAATTTTCGTAAAATGGGATCCAAAGTTTTCGCTTCACGTATTAATATATAGATAAAGTATTATTATACCTGCTAGGTGCCTACTGATCTGTTTGAAGTCGGTGCCAAACCAAATAGGCGTCATAGGCCCTGCGCCGCCGCACCGCTCGTGCCAAGCGATACAACCTAAGCGGGCAGACACGCGCGGGCATTTGTACATTACAGTTTTTGTAGTTATTTGGTCTTTGTAGTGATTTCATTAGAATTATTATTTTTAGTTTAAATTTAAACTTGCACATATTAACAAATATGTATCAAAACATCTATCTTATTATTTTTGGGCTTGGCACCGACTTCAAACAGATCAGTAGGTACCAACACCATCCTGAGTGTGTTTGCGGATCGTTGGGAGACCCCGATTTCGCGGAGATGGAAGCAGCTACATTCTAAGAATGAATGTCTATTATGATTTATGAGTAACATTAGAATTTTAAGTAAATTGTTACTAATATGATATGGACTAAGTCCAAAATAAACGTATTATATTATTCATAATAATAGTAAGGATTTAAAATTTTAATAAATAACATTAACATGCCACATTTTTACTTTTAGAAAGACGGATAAAGTACTGCTGAAATTTATTTCAAAATTTTTGCGACCTTTTCTTTTATACAACTAAGGTGGCAAACAAGCATACGGCCCACCTGATGGTAAGTGGTCACCGTAGCCTATGGACGCCTGCAACACCAGAGGCATCACTTGCGCGTTGCCGACCCTTTAGGAAAGGACGTGGGAAGGAAAGGGAGCGGGATGGGGGAAAGGGGGTGATTGGGCCTCCGGTACTCTCACTCACCGAACGAAACACAACAGTAGGACTACTGCTATTCCACGTTGATATATGTGTACTTGTTATTGTTGATATTATTATGTTTCCTCGCGAAGTTCTCTTTTATCATTGAAGCGAGCGATTAATTAACTATTTAATATGCACATAAATTAAAAAAGTCAGAGTGTGCACCTTGGGATCGAGCTCGAGACTTTAGCGTGGAAGTCCAACTGTCTCCTACTAATACGAATACGATATGCTAGATGGTAAACGGTTACATATATATACTTTCAGAACAAGAAAAACACACGTTACCAACCTAGCTAAAAATTACAGCTGCCAGGCAGCCAATGCGAGAGATACGGTCTCTGTGTAGACAGTATTATGCATCTTAAAGAGAATTGGTAAATTCTCTACAGTTGTAGTCTTCTTTCCAACGGAGGTAAGTACTTTCCTAGGTGGACTGCTTCATACTATACATACATTTTTGTATATAAAGTTCTATCGTTTGGGAACAGTATTTTTTATGGGGATGTAACCTATGTCCTTTTCTGCACCCCTGACAACGTATACGCGAAATTTCATGATGATTGAACGAGTAGTTAAGGCGTGAAATCTTAACAAACAAACTCACATTCGCATTTATAATATATTGGTTAGGACAGTAATCCACATAACCTACAGTGTGACTAGTTAAGAAAAGGACGGGTGGGGGTGGGGGTGCAAATTCGGAAGAGTGCGGGGTGCGGTAGCTGGGGGCGGGGGCGGAGGTTTTGTTTAGCTTTGGTATATGCGCAAGAGTATCCGCACATTAAGTTTTTATTGGATAACTAGGTCAAATTTTAAGTAACTATTTCTTTTAGATATTCGGATTCAGAATCGAGTACTGAATACCCTCCTTCAATACGTCCAGTCTTTTACCAATCAGCCTGTGTATCATGGGTTGTCTGAACCCACGCCAATAAAATCGTGGGCAAAAACTGCTTTTACAAATATCCTTTATAAGTATTTATTAAACATCTGGATAGCTGCGGACGGCGGAAGGTCAGTATTGTGGCGTAAATTAGAAGAGGCCTTTGTCTAAAAGCGGACTTTGAGGCAAATAGATTGATTGATTAACAATATTTACGTGTAGTTAAATAACAAACAGTGTAGTCACTATAATTATGTGCACACATAAGGTTAATTAAGGCCACGTAATAAACGAGTTTGACGCTTTGATCAGACATTATACCTATGTGAGAAAAACTGTTAGGTGGTAAGTTGTAATTAATGTTATTATTAGACGCAGACTAGGGTCATATTGAAGCGTTTTATTTTCTCTGCATCAAAATGGCATCCCATTTTTCGTTGACCTCTAAGCTTTTAAATACGGCCCTGACGCTGCACTCTGGTGTAAGGGTAAATAAAAAAGGAATTAGTTATGCTTTATATTATTTTTTATTCCTTTTATTCTTTAACGCTTTCATTTGGGTTTTAAAATATACATATATTTTTATTTTCAAGATAATTATGATGATGTTTATGATATTTTTACTAGTGAGGGGAAAGTACTTAATTTGGTAGGGCTGGCTTTACCAGTTATCTATACACCAGAAATTTTGGATTAAGAAATTACAAAAATAATCACTACAAGATATATTTTTGTTTCATTGATATTTGACTTACAATTCACCTTTGATTAACATTTGACGAGCGTTATTTTATGACATTTTATTTCGTATTTTTATACGTTTCTAATTATAATCATCTTATAGTGTGTTCTGTTTTTTTAATCGTGATAATTTGATTCAATGATAGATATCTTTAACAATTTCAGATCATTTGATATTTTTAACAATTTAAATCTTTTCATCTATTTCAACAGATAATTTTTGTTTTTAAGTCCATATTAAGTTTTTAAATGTATATTCTTACACTCAAAACATTTTTTCTGTATTTAAAGTATTTGTTTTGGTTAAGAATAACGTTAGGATCTTACGTTAGTCACAGTGTCCATTATTCGACCATAAATATGATCATACCTAACTGTTGCACACTATACAAATACCCATACACAACTATTAATTCTCGTTGACCCTCCAACTGATTTAAATAACATATAATTACATTATCCGTTGTTGGTCGTGTATTATTCGGCATATCTGCATCAGACGCTAGTACTTTCGACAATGTTGTCCGTGACATTTACACACGCATACAAGCAAGGATCCTTTCACAAGGATTCCTTACTCGTTGTTTTTGTTTAACTTTGAATACGGTCCTTTGAGTGATGATGACTCATGTATTAAATTAAGTCTTTGCCTAAGAAATTGGAGGATTTTTCTAGATTCGTCTATTTATGGGATACAATGCTTAGTTAAATTTCATTTTAAATTTGGAAGAAAAAGGTCCTTCAAATTATTGATAATTCATAATTTAAATTGATTAATATCGATTATTCACAATACGTATTATACCTAATATCCAAATTCATATTTTATGGCAGAAAGGCTTTGGAGTGGCGGTCATGCACCGGAAGGCGCAGCAGGGGTAGGCCCTCACAAGACGGACTGACGACCTGCAAGCGGGAAGCGGTTGGATGCGGTTGGCCCAAACCTTGGGGATGGTCTTTGTCCAGCAGTGGATGACTTTCGGCTGAGATAATGAAACTTTTTTAATTTTTTTTATTTTCAAATTTAAATCTTGTCACGGGACAGTAGCCCTTTCGGATTCGATGCCTTAATTCGCCAGAATTATATGATGATCGCTGATAGTGGATTTCCTTGATCGATGTAAATGATCGATCAAAAAAAATCCAATCCGTTTCATACGGCTTTGCCATTCAAAAGTATTGATGAAAATTGAATTGATTTATGTAAAAACAACAACATTACCGATTTTCATCAAACAAAACGGCAATGTCATAGAATAAGACCAAATAATTTTAATGACCGATTTGGATTTTATGAAAATACAGAATCCTATTTTAGATTCTGTATGTTCAGTGAAAAATACGTATTGCTGATGCCAATTAGTTATTAAGGTAGGTATAAGTACCACCCTCGTATCTTTCGAGTTTCGTTTACTGTAAACGAACCAGTAGTTACCTATTCGCTGGACGATTTATTACTTTGGACTTAAAATACAGCTGACGAAATCTGGATGATGTAATACACGACTGCCTATCTCTCTGGAGTATACCGTCCAGACCGTATTCGGCCACGGCGACTTGGAACTCATTATTGAGAGCTTCGTTGATGTGCTCTCAGGTGACTGACATACCCGATTTTTGCCGTGAACGTGCGTCCGCAATTACTGCAAGTCAGCAGCCCTCCGACATAATTGTAATGTATGGCCGCAGGTGGTCAGGCCTTAAGCTCGTCCCGTTTGGCATCGAGCCCTTCTTTCCGTCACCTTTCGAACTCGAATACCTTAGTGCGCACAGTGCTCCTCCAGAGTGGCCTGTCCGCTGCCACTGCCTCCCACTGCGTCGGGTCAAGGTCGCAGCGTTTCATGTGACGCTTGAGTACATCTTTGTAGCCCAGGAATTGGCCACGTTGTTTTCGCTTGCCATCCTGTAGCTCTGAAAGGAAGATGCGCTTAGCCACTCTGTCGTCAGACATCCGGAAGACATGCCCGCTCCACCGCAGCTGCTGCTGTATTAGATATATCTCTATTCCGCCGACATTTGCTCGTCGTAGAACTTCCGTGTTTCGTACGTGGTCCGACCTCTCTCTAATCACAGTGGGCGTCAATCGCAGTCACAGACACTACACGTTCATATTTCTCTATTGTATGATTGTTATACTGCGGCCGGCAACCGTAGATATTGCTTTGCAAAATGCATGCTGTGTCTTCTATACTAATATTATAAAGAGGGAAGATTTGATTTTTTGTTTGTTTATAAAGGTTTAACTCAAAAACATATCAACCGATTTTAAAAATTCTTTCACCATTAGAAAGCCATATTATCATCGAGTAACATAGGCTATATTTTATTGTAAAATAGTACTGTAACTAACACCACTTTTACGCGAGCGGAGCCGCGAGCAAAAGCTAGTTATCTATAATAATATTGTAAAGCTGAAGAGTTTGTTTGTTTGTTTGAACGCGCTAATTTCAGGAACTACTGGATCGATTTGAAAATTCTTTTTGTTTTCGATAGCCTATTTACCGAGGAAGGCTACATAGTATCACGATACGACCCACGGGGGCGGCGCAGTAATCATAAACGTGGGTGAAACCGCGGGCACATCTAGTGTATTTATAAATTAGGTACACACTGCAATTGTATGTCAAGGAACTGATTGATAAATAATAGCTATTACATAAACTGTGGTAGTACTAACATATTCTGTTGTATTACTAAGCTAGTACTGAGTGTAATGAGCGATTATAACAATAATATCAGTTCAGTATATTAACTGCCCACTGCTGGGCACGGGCCTCTTCTCAGTGTGAGAAGGATTAGGCCATAGTCCGCAACGCTGCTGGCCCCGTGCGGGTTCGCAGGCATCACGTATCTTTGAGAACATTATGGAGAATTTTTAGACATGTTTCCATACGATGATTCCTTTTGCCGTTTAAGTAAACGATAATTAACTAATCTGAGGTGCGTGCCTTGGGATCGAAACCGAGACCTCTGAGTGGCAGTCCACTGGCTAGGATAGTTTCAAACACACACACATACCCTCACACACACATACCCTCACACACACACACTGCGCAACCGAATTTGCTTTAGTTCGACCAGACCAAGTCCAGCCCGCATTTCTGGGTAAAATTCGAGTTAATTTCTGCCACAAAAAATACACAATCTTATGTTTTATTCCCAGTACTAAGTATGGTTTCCAGAGCTGATGCGAGAAAGCGAGTCTGTGCTGTAAGAAACATTGACAGCTGTCAAAGAGTTACTCTACATAAGTACATACGTCAATAAATGAATAAATAAAAGTTTAGTTATCTAAAGCATTAGGTCTTTGTCAAATAGAGTTTAAAATAAAAATCTTTTAAATTTGGTAGTAGGGGCAACATTATTATCCAATTATAGAGGGCAATTGTTTAAAAAGAAAATATGCAAGTCTTTAACTTGGGAATTCTACATATTATGTCGCTCTCATTGATGCACAATACCGATATCTATAGCCGATCAATGCAGGTATGCGAGATATCCCCATTATGCCTCCAATGTTTTCACATACCCAAATTTAAAATACTAAGACCAAAATGTTCCACCTATGCTTCTTTTCGCTAAAATATTTTCTCGTTCTCATTGATGCACGATACCGATACCGATAGCCACTATATCACTGCAGGTACGCGAGATATCCCCATTATGCGTCCAATGTGTTCACATACCCAAATTTAAAATACTAAGATCAAAATGTTGCATCTACGCTTCTTTTTGCCAAAATATTTGCTTTATATCAAATATAACTACTGTTGAGAATGGCTACCAACAGCTACAGTGACAAGTTTGCGTTGTGCGCGAGATTCGCGACACCGAGTTGGATACGACCTTGTCACGTCGTTTTTACTTAACTAGCGCTAAGTGCAACGCGAAGCTTGTGAGGTGAGAAATGCGAAATGTCACCCGGTGATGAATTTATACACCTGCGAGTCATGGAGCGTATTGGACATTTTGAGACAGGTCACATAGGTTAAACAAGCTTTCGATTCGACTAATCCTAAGCAATTACCGTTACTTATGGTCGCTTGAATATGTATCATCCAATCGATAACGAGTCCAGAAAAAATGCGATGATGGGCATGGGAGATGCGCTGTAAACCTCGGTAAAATTACACTTCCAGCGGGAACAGTACGTAATTTTTTTCTACATGAAAGGTACCTTAAACCCTTTTCTGTGTCCCTGAAAACGTGTACGCGAAATTGCTTTGAAATTATGATCGGTCTAGTAGTTAAGGCATTATAATATTAATTAGGATTGACTTTAGGAAATTACGCTGGTTTCCTGTTAGAGAGTGTTCCATAATATTCCCTAAAATGTGTTAAACCCTGCTGGCATTTAGCCAGCATTATATTTTATGGCCAAGTTCTTAAAATCCTGGAAGTCTCGTAGCCAGTAGATAGACAGGTTTCTATTGCTTCTGTACGTAAACATACCCAGTACTTGCCTTGGGCTATTTCATTTGATTATCGTTTTAAACAAGTAGTTAATGTTCTTTTTATATACTGGTTCTGACCATGTTTTAAATGCCAAGGAATCTCAGTCCGAAATATTCTTTCTGAGCCAGTTTGAAAGAAGAAAGAAAGAAAAATAATTTATTAAACACACTTAAAACACAAAATATTATCATACAAACAAAAAGAATAAAAATAAATAAACGAAAATAAAATAAAGAAAATGTTGTGCAGTGTGTCTAAAAGCTTCCAGCTCAGCCTTTCTTTCTCCTTATTTTTACAGACAGTTGGTATAAAGCCTGTGTCACGGGGGACTACAAATATTGAAACGATAGACTCAAAGAATACCCAGACTCGGAACAACTATCAATTGAAGATGACAAATTTCGTCCTGTGTGTCCATTTTGTCAAACGCACAATACACGGCATGGTAGAAGTGGTAAGGTGACCACTGAGAGCACTACGCCATCCGTGCAATGCTCTGCGTGAAATTTACAAAAGTACATCTAAATATTTTTTGTAATATGGGTTATATTTTCCAAGTGCATGGAGCACTTGGCAAATACAACCCATATGCCAAAAAAGTTTTAGAGCTATATTTGTACCATCATATTAGGGTATACGTTTTGTTTTGATGGCCAGCACAGTTATAGTAGCAAGGTTTTGTCGTATCTGCGAGGTTTTCAGATGTTGCGGCAGTTGACGCAATGACAACAGCACGAGTTAGTTTTGGCATTTGGACTTCAACATGAAAAGTCCTAATAATTAATATCCGTTTTTAAGTTCCATGTTAGCCTTTGTTAAACCAATAAACCTTTATAACGCGGGCATTATTGTCACGCTAATTTGAAATTGCACAAAACGGTTAGATACGGTTATTAGTTTCCTGAATAACATCGTTTTCCCTAATGATATTTAATGGGGATTGCCTGAAAGAAATATTATGAGAAGGCGGGTAATCACTATAGTCTATAAGTCAATTACGTAACAAACATGGTCCTATTTGGAATTCTAAAAAATCTAATTTATAGAACATTAGGATCTCCAACAACTTTTATCGCCAGATTTAAAATAGCTTTACTCAAGTTCTTAATCTGAAAAAATCTAAAAGATCTGGTTCAAAAATCAAATAATTCGATCTGCTACTAAAAAATTGAAGCTTGTTTTTGTTGTTGTTAGCAATAAGCCTAATAAATAAAATGTTAAGTGTCGGTAATGTTGCAACGGCAAGGCAGCACCACGCACACCGACCCGGACAGATTACCGCTATCGAGTGACGACAAAAACCAATGATAATGTTTATCTAACGGTATTGACTTTCGCCCAAGGCGCCCGCAGCCAAGACGTCGTAGAACTTGTGGATGTGGTCGCGCGCAACGACCGGGACCGGGAGACGCCAACATTGCTGCGTATGCGCCGAGGTGCAGGCGGGCCGCGGGGGTCGGTGCGGGGGGAAGGGTGCGGCGCGGCGGGGGGCGGTCAAGGCCGCAGGCGCACGCGGCGCGACGTCGGCGGTTCAGTTCGATCCGCGATCCCCCGGCGCTCGCTCGTGTGTCAGTGTCTCGCAGTGGTGTCAGTGTGTGTGTTGTACAGTTAGCGCGCAGCAGCAGGTCGTCGACCGCGCGAGTATGAGCGCGCGCCCTCCTCGGCCACCGCCGCACTCCCGCACTCTTCTGTGACGCGCAACGACAAGGTGAGCTCCCGAGCGAGAGCTTCCTACCCCCGGCGTCCGGCACCAGCGCGCGGCGCAACTGTGCGCGCCCGTTGCGATGGTAACCGGCTGCCACTTTATACTTCGCTACAGCTTGATCAATATTTTAGCAAACCAGTGTCACTGGAAACGACTCTGTTTTTACGAATACGTACACAAAACCGCTAGTCACGGTTACGTTGAAGGTTGGCACGCAATGGACAGAGCGGTTAACTGATTGACATCGACTAAGGTCTCTAATTGTGTTGATAGAACAATCTAATTAACTTCGCACGCCGCACAATGCAGCTCAGTCACTTGTGACCAACACTCGATCCTCGCACCTACATAATTATTAAATAAAATGTACCAAATGCATTTCTGCTCTGATATCTCATAAAGCTTTAAGTAGGTATTGGTTAACAGATCATTATATTAGCAACGGAGATATTTTTTTACCTTTGTCACTTAACGTAACAATTTTAATGACTTCTCGAAATAATTTCTGTACTTTGTACCTACATACAGAAATCTTGCGTCTTGAAATGACGGCGAAAAGAGAATGCTGTTGCCGCTGAGGTATACAATAATTAGAGCAATAAAACCCTTTAAGATGTGTAGGTATATTCAGTCACTTTTCTATTCTGGCGATGTCTGCAGGCTGATTTGAAACTGTAGATATTATATTTAACGTATTAGAATGATTTCTTCTACCCTATTTCAATTTTCAAATTTGAATAAGGATAGAAAAACGTATATTGGTCATAAATTGCAAGACAGACTAAGCGTTACCACAGATAATAATATAATTTTACCAATTTCAATTCAAAACAGATATTGATATCATAGCCGCTACAAATAGCTACTCCAGTTCGATTGAGCTCTTGCTTAAAGTGGTACTTAGAAACATAAAATTAGGAACCAGTGCTCTAGTTCATATATTCATGGGTATTACTGACAGCTTTATTTAGTTAATTTAGATTCGTCTAGTTTGGACGTCGCGTCGCACGCTAAACAATATACAATTTATCTTTTAATAGCTTGTGCATGTGTTAAAGTATTGTTAGAATACCTATTAAGTTCGTGTGAGTCACTAAGATTTCTTGAATCTTCTGTGACGTGAAACTGAAAGCCAATGAGATGCATTTGAACAATCTTCTCATCTGTTGTTTTTATAGATTGCACGATAATGTTGGGAGTTTTCCTTTAGTTGTGTTTTGGGTTTTTTTATTCTCGTTTCCGATGTAAACTTATTTGTTGAAGGTATAAGATATGGTGGACTTTTTATCAAATAGCTGAGATAACGTGAATGAATTTGATACAACATCTGGGCTTTTATTTGTTCATTCAGTTCTGTTCCTATTTACATTTCTGATATGAGGCTTCCTCGCTTATTTTTGGATATTCCTGCAAATAAAAAACGTATCATACCGTCATACGTCAAGTGTAAGAACAAACTAAGTGACTAACTTGCTAATATTTGGTTTCATGTAGACATGATTAGAATGTTGTTACTCGGATTATATGGACAGAATTGAATTAGTTATGTCTCCATTAAACTCGCATTCCTCATCAACACAAAGTATCAAACAGAAAATTCTATACTCATTATATTTGTTTGAATTGGCTCTTTCGTCTGAACAAGGCAATGAGTGATACTGTAGTTGAATAATTTGTGCATCGGAAATTCTTTATTTATCTATATGCAGGTCACACGTTGGTATGATAAGTCACTCATCAAAATGATTTTTATTCAAAACAGAAAACATTTTCTAAAAATAAGTGACGCTGGTTCACACATTTAAAGCAGTCTGTGTTGTAGGTACACTGATTTTATTAACAATAATGCTTGTGACATGAATGTGCCTGTCTTGAAACTCTGAATTTATAACAGAGACGTTGACGTAACCGCATAAGACTGACTTCCTTTCCACAAAGCTCCTTCTCGCGACAACTATTTGCAACGTTAATCCTACACGACTCTCGCATTTCGATGCACGAAAAGCGCATTTCTCGTCGCCGTACGCTGTGAAGCATTTAATCATAAATATTTGATAGATACATACCGACAGATATTTCTAGAATTAATTAAGATGGCACAAGTTGTACTTCAAAACATAAGATTACAAAGTGTTTTTTATATTTAATGTGCATATCGAAATAGCACACGTCCGGGATGCAGTCGCATCTCACAGCGATACACAACATCGTGCAGCGAGCGAGAGGTGCGGGCGCAACTTCGGCCGCTGAGAGCATTTGAAAGTTGGAATGATGCAACAGTGTCACGACCGTTTGGCACATATTCTGCGCATCTTTTCGGTCACATCTTCTCACTGCGCGTCTACATAACAACGCTTGTATTATATTATATATATCTTATATATACATTCATCGCTCGCTTGATTTAGACTGCATTCATTTACCTTGAATTTGAATCACGCTTAAACTGCCATGTTACAATAACATGAGGGATTGTCTAACAAGTCGTTATGTTAAACAGAATAGTATTTCAGTTGTGTAGGATACCCTCTCGGTTATTCAAATGAAAGTATGTGTGCTCAAAGATCACTACGAGTTGATTTATGTAAATATCTTTAGCCGAGTGTGCTTGTGTGCTAGTGGATTTTAGAAAATGCTATGTATCACGAGTTTTTATAAATGTGATGACTTGATGAGTGATTATCGTGTAACATTGAAATATAGAACAATAGAAGTAATAAGCCACCTAGCCTTAAAACGTGTATTGCACGTGCTAATACTAAAACCATAATTACTGTAATCAGAATCTAAAATTTTATGAACAGGTACTGCGATAAATCAATTATAGCTTTTGAATTAGCTTTGTGTTATAATCGCCGAATACCTACTTTTGCTTCACTAATTGGTAATTTGATTACTTCAGTCAGTACAAATAGCTAACAGAAAGGTGCTCCGAAGAACAACGTATCCAAGACCGTTCGTTTCTCCAAATATGAAATTCATGAGTCTGACTGAACGCTTGACGTAACGAACATAATTGCGACAAACTGTTCTAGATATATCGACATTTGGTTTGTTCACTTTCTTGTTTGTATCGTCGAACAAGGCCGTTTCACTTGTTTTCAATTATTCTGTGTTGTTATCAAAAACTTATGCGAAACTGACAAACTATTTATATCTCCAAAGTTGCATTAGTTTTATTTTTCGATTTAACTATGCTTGTTTTAAAGTAAACATTTAGAAAGGGTCAAGAAAGGAGCCCTGTGTGACACTCGAAGTTTATAAAGTCGTATTCACTTTGCACTTTATAGACCTGTTACACAACATTTATTAATATACCTGTTTACGTCTATTCCATGTCTAGTAAAGTTCGCTACTAAAGTATAATTTTATACGTATAGTTCTATTTGTAAGTTGTTTATACGACTCAAAAGCATCATTCACATAGCAAGCAGACGATACATCAATCTCGCTGTCTCGTTGTCGGAGTGCAGCGCATCCGTGTGTTTATTTATATAAAGTGTCAGCGATACGGGGCTAGTCACTAGCTACCTGCGGGAATGGGTCATGGCGCGGCGCATCACTTGTCTGTGATCGTAAATCCACCCCACCACACACATGTGCATGCACGCATATGCTAGCGTACGTGTGAGCAGGAACAGGTAGAAGCTTGTGTTTACGTTATCGATACCGAGCAAGTGTGTGAGTGAAATGCGACGGTTTCACCGCCCCGTATCGTGTGGCGTCGCACCGGGACCGCACACCACCGCACCGGAGAAACTAAAACCTCACTGGCAGCCTGGCGGCAGACAATGCGATAGTCGCACGCTGATCACAACATAATGATTAAATAATCAACTAAGATACCAGCACACCACGACACTATTATGTGGTGTTGCTGCTATTGTGCGTTATCTGTCATCTACAGACAGCCTCCCTTTCCCCACGGAGACACAGCGGGTCCTTCGAATTCGCTCCACATAACTTTATTGGTTGACTAAAAGCATTACGCAAACGCACTCTGTCTCTATGCACTGACCTAACAGCGCTCTTGAAATAGTTAAGCGAATTATGAAAGTGCAGCTGTGCCCGAGATCAAGCTCGCTAGACTAAAGGACATAATTTGAACGGTTTGTTGGTATACAGTAATACCTCGACTTACGCTACCCCGACATACGCGAACTCGGAGTTACGCGATTTTAAAATCTCATCGATTCGTCTTTTGTTTGATCACAAAAGTCTCGATTGTTGATTTTAGACTTACTGTCCTTACGCTATTGTTCAGGAATTGAGCGAATATTGCAGGAGAAAGTCTTTGAGTCGTCAAACTAGTTTCTTAGATTTTATGAAGCCTTTTACATCACAATAACGGTGACAATAACAGTTGGCGTTTTTATATTTGTAAAATCCAAGGTAGGTACCTATTTATATGTTAAACTATGCCCCGACTTACGCGAATTCGACTTACGCGATTATCGCTCAGTCCCACCTATCGCGTAAGTTCGGGGTACCTATTACTGTATTGGGTCACTGTGCCAACTGTGCGCTTGTGCCTGCGTCGCCTACGCGGCCGGCCCCACCACTCACCAAACCTGATTCTGGTTCGATTGTTAATATCTCGATATCAATTCACATTTTTTACGAACTATTCACGATAGTAGTTTAGCTTGCTCACAAGCTAGATTATAATTAAATCAGATGCACAAAATATAAATAACTGCCTTTTTATAATCCTAACTATAATATTATAAAAGCGAAAATAAGTTTGTTTGTTTGTTTGTTTGCTACCTTTTCACGCCTAAACCCCTGAACCGATCATTCTAAAATTTTGCATATACATTGTCAGGTGTACAGAAACGGACATAGGCTCCCTTTCATCCCGAAAAAAATAACTGTTCCCGAGGAAAACAACAATAACGTTCTTACGATAATAGATGGCGCCACGTGTCTTTCGAATCATGATTGCATTATATTATTACAAGCAGAGTATAACCCGAATTGATTGTCAAATTCTAAATTAACGCGAGCGGAGCCGCGGGCAAAAGCTAGTTAACAAATATATTCTGGTCTTCCGCGTCACTAAAATAACCAGTTCGTCTTCTAACTGGTAATAGAAAAGAGAGACGAAATATGACTAACTGCTCACACTTACACGGCGGAGTACGGAAACAGTTTAGATATAGTTGTAACGTGAGTTAGTCTGTCTAGATTCCGTGCACACAGCTATCATGAAACTGCTTTTACTAATTTCATAGCAGTTTCAAAGAGAATAATTGAATTGTTTAGCGGCGAGCACATGCGAGTCTCGGCGGAAGACAGGAAATTTTGTTAAAGCTGATTTACTTGAGGCATCGTTCTATCTTTGTCTTATGCACCGAGAAAAACAAAGACAGTAAGAGACTTGCGTCGAGAAGCCATTTTACTATAAATTAGCCTTTATATTTAGCAGTAAAAAAGCATACGACTTGCCATATGAAAAATATAGGGACGCTTGCCCTACCAAATATATCTTAAATGCTGACAATACAGCAAAATATGTACCAGCGCGATTGACAGACACAGAGACCGTGACACCATCCCTTATAGCATTTAGAACGAGACAGCGCGTTACATAGTGCATAGTTTTATCTCAGTCTTACACATGCAATACGATGTCACAAGTAGTTGTTGTCAACCCCTACTCATCGTGGTAATACAACACAAAGTATTTAGCTCCAATAGTTTCTAGGATGAAACAACTTTTCTAGTTGGTTTTACTGAAGTAAGGTTTGGCGGCTCGTAAAGTTTGTACTATAAGTTTAATTTTCACATAAAGATTGCATAGAAATATTTTTTTAGAGACAGGGCAACTTAAGCGTAGAGCATCTCTACGCTTTCTTATGTAAAATATAAACTTATAGTACAAACTTTTAGAGCCACGAAACCTGCTCTATTTGCCAAAGCAAATTTTTTTTATAGAAGATGTGTTATATGAACATAATTATATAAAGTAAGCTTGTTAAAAAATATAGCTATTTGTTTTGATTGAGGCTGCTACTTTCAAACTTGATTTTTTGAATGTTTTCTTTACCTACCCATTAAATATTTACAGTATAGTTTCAGTATTGGTACAATAACGTAGGTCTTACCTCTGTGATCTCAGTCCATTAGTAATACGATACATGAAAATATTTTGTTCGTGTGATTTATCATTTCAGTGTTAGGTATGTCCTACGGTTATGTGATGACATAATGATGTTACACTTGAGCGCTACAAGTATCATCTGTTTCGCGAAACCTGACCTGTTCATTATTGTCAACTATACTGCATGTCATTGTCAGCAACTCAATTTCCATTAACAACAACTTCAGTTAAAACACAGTTAGGTATGAGGCAGATAGTGTAGAAAAACCAATTATGATAGGCTGTGTTCAGATCAAAAGCTGTGCAGAATTGGGTAGACACGTCTTAGGAGATAATTACGGTCATCCTACAGACAACTACATTTCCATTAGTAATCACTTTATTTAGTATAGAGTTAGGCAAGAGCCAGATACTAGAGAAAGGCCAAATATTACAAGCTGTTTTGAGACCAAAAGCAAAGCAAAATGGGACAGACATAATTGAGGGGATTAAAAGGTTTACCCTTTATACAACCAAACTGATAGATTATGATAGTAATACAGGCTATGATACTGTCCGTCGAAGGATGCAACCGAAAAGAAGGGGATTGCATCGCTCAAATCTTAAAAACACGCTCGATTTAAATAAGTTTGTAGATGAATTCTTTTATGCAATTACCATAAAAAAATATACAAGTAAACTGGATTATATGGGGAAAACCGATGTTTTCCTCATATAATCTGGTTTACTTGTAAGTACCTATATTACAACTTAATTAAAATTTTAACCAATAATCGTATTGGTTAAAATTTTAATTAAATTGTAATATACCTACAAGTAAACTAGATTATATGGGGAAAACCGATGGTTAATTAAGTTGTCCAAATGTTACCAAAAAATTTAGAAAATAAGTCGTTTTAAAACTAAATATTATATTTTCTATATAACGACTGAGATGTTCTGTATGAAATTTATACTAAAAAACATGGAATACCCTATTTAAAAATGTGTATTGTTTATTTTCACTTATTTGTTTTAAAATTTTGTAATAATCAACAATAACCTGAATCTTAACTAAAGTCCTGCCAAACATCCCCGCTACGCCCGTGTCGCTTCCTCGGGACCACATGACTAGATAAACGGAACAGAGACAAGCTTCTTAAGAACGTGCAAAATTGTTACCTATTTTGGTAGGGTTGTCACAATAGATGAAGACAAATTAAACAAAACATTTGTTAATTAGTTTTATTATTCAGTATGATAGAATACTTTAAAAATTATTTACTCTAATAATTTTCTTTTATAGTTTTGTTTATTAATAATTTATTGTTTCTTTTAATGGTGTGGTAAATTCTGAATCTAACATAAAGTTTTTTCAAGAGTTCCCTCGTAAGGAGGCAATGCTGGTTGCATCAGCAGTTCATGATTAAAATCGTGTTAAACTATCAAAATTAAACTAACATACAAAATTTCGTGACCGTGGTACTATCCGTGGAAGAGTTCCCCAGTGGGCAGACAATCCTGGCTGCAGCATCAGGTTATATCTATCATATTATTGCATTGTCACTAAAGTTACGGTATACAACATTTCAGCTCAATCAGACATCGGGAAGTAGTTCAAATCTTACTTGCAATATATGAACTTAACAACCCACCCGGGTTGGTCTGTAGTAGTACATACCTACAAATGTTTAGTAAAAGCTTGTAATAACAATAAAAAGGTAAAAACACACCGTGTAGTACCCTCTTCTTATTAAAAAAAAGGATCATACAATAAAATAAAGGTAGGTACCTACTTACTTGAAAAAGTAATAATCCAATATTTACTTACCTATATTGTACTCATTGGGATAATCAAAGTATGATATATTTTTATTTTTTCTAGTATTATTCATACAAAGAGTACAATAAACAACTATTATTAATAATAAAATACCACGTTTTTAAATTATAATATATAAACTTGCAACTAACAAAACAAACAACGTGCGTACAAGTAAACTAGATTATATGAGGAAAACACCGGTTTTCCCCATATAATCTAGTTTACTTGTATATTACAACTTAATTAAAATTTTAACTAATACGATTATTGGTTAAAATTTTAATTAAGTTGTCCAAGTGTTACCAAAAAAATTTTGTCAAATTATGAAGACGTAAAGTTGTAGCAGAGTCATACTGGTTATATTTTTGTTTCGGGAGAAGAAAACCATAAGATTTCAAATTTGGAATACACTGGTATACTCGTAGTGCCTACTTCTAATTGTAAGACTAACGAAAGACTTTCTACAACCCGTCAGAAGCTTCTTCATGCAAGTCAATATTGAAGTACCGGTAAATAATGCTTTGTTTATTTGTTAAAGTCTAATATAATTGGTATATTTTGATATCAACATTCCTTGCATAGAGTTTCTGTCATTGCTTCATAACAGTTGACAGATGTCATTTCTACCAAGCTTCGTTATACGGCGTACAGCGACCATAACCTATTACGTATACGCATACACTTACCTGTAACGAGTATAATATATAGTTAAATAGTCGTTTGCTAGACAGTTGACAATAAATTCGCGTATTTTATTGGTTTGCTCAGAAGCATTTAATACGCACGCGATAAGTGATTGATATGACATTGCGCTTGCGTCGTGTCGTGCGTCAATTGACGCAAACTCTTCCTCGATACTCACATTTGTCATTTATGACTTTTAAACTAACTTATAGGAGACTAATTTACGTAAAAACGTCATTTCAGGACCATTAGCGCAATTTCCAAGTTCGATTTATTATCAACTTAAACGCGCCAGCCTCTCCTAAACTTGCTTTTACACACACTTCAAGCTGTCTTCTTTGCTAAAATAATTTTAAATTACTAATGCTCAAATAAGCTAAAATTTCAGGAGTTATTTCGTATGGCGATTCGAATTTTGGAGTGGTGACAAATATGTTACTACTAAACTGGTATATATCATATAGTCACAGTAATATGTTGACTAAAATTGCGACGGTTTTATGTCTGCACACTTGGTGCCGTTAATGTGGTCGGCTCGCTAATGCCATTGGGACAAAACTTTGTGTAGTCCTTTTACACAAAGCCTGCCAACCCTACCTAATGCAAGAACTCAACACGAGATTGTTTGGCTACAATTATAATCTGCTAATCGAACATGAAGCCAGAATCCCGTTGCCCTACACCTCTCTTCGTGGCCTACCTTTCTTAAACCGTCGTGACGTTGTTCCTACGTTTGTATTATGATCATGTTATGGTAAAAACAGCTAACAGTACCGAGCACACACGTAACGGGTTGTGCCGAGCTCAACGCTCGCTCGCCGCTCCACTCAAGACGAGATTCGCGACACACTTTCTAATACAGCGATGTGTTTGATCACCTCTGCTCTGATACAAGCCAATGGTAAACCGCTGGCTGAAACAACACAATGTAAGATGTGCTGTAATTGTGTATAACGAATCGACTTATGTAACTGTTGGTAAAAGTTTTTGAATCGTGTTAGCAGCACAGCACTGTACGGTGTATATCTAGGGTTGTCAGAGTAAGGATTCGTCACGATTCTCCCGACTTTTAATATGAAGTCTTGAGTTTTTGGGAGTTTCGTAATCTCCCGATAATCATTTTGATTGTTGAATATTCGTCTTGGTGTGTAGTCTGCAAACATGACGCGTTGTATATAATAACACTTAAACAATAACACCAAAACTTCGATTGTCTTTTGAAATGTAGACATCGGGCATATGTTCAAATAGCGTATTGTTTTTTAGCATATTAAATTGAATTTTCTAATAGAAGAAGCGACCATAAGCGAAATTTAGGCAGTCAATAAAATAAATGTAGCTTTTTATTCGCCCATAATTATATACAACATTCGCAAAATCCAGGCCTGTTCAAAGTCGTTTGTCATATTTTGTGAGTTAGCAACCCTAGTTCTTCCGCAGACTTAGCGGTGGTGGCTGGCTCTTACGTCACATCGATCTAGGATCGATATTGCACGCAAATGCACGCGGAAATGGTTATCTGATCGAACGGATTTATCATCCAAACATTCTAAACGATTGATTTGATTATTAGGATGTTACCTCATCAACTTAATCTATGTCGACCGATGTCCTCGATTGGTGAGGATCTGCTGATGTGATATACATAATGACATTTACATCTTTCAACCCAGTTACAAATTAAAAGTTTAAAAGAGATGACGTTACGTCAATTTGAAATGCCAGTCTACCGTAGCACTAGTTCTTCTGTTATCCATTTTAAATTAAGCTCATATCTTTCCTTAAAGTTCAAGCTAGCTTCTTGCCAAATTTAACCAAAATCAATCAAGGAGTTTAAAATTCTTTCAAAAGCATCACATTTATAATGTTAGTATGAATTGATACAAGTATATTTTTTAAAAGCGGCTGCAATATTGTGTGGCTGTACGATACCGGAAAACGGAATATAATTGTATATGACCACTCACACGTTAGAGCGAGAAGAAAGACAGAAGGCGGGGTTAAGTACACATTCTTGGCATAGCGGTGACATCGACAGATTTGCAGAAGCGTCGGCTCATGTCGCGTTGACGACTAATTGGAAAAGCTGTTGTGGAATAACTGCGCAGTGTCAGGTTTGAGTGATGTATGTGGCGGTAGTGTAGATGCGTCATCACGTATGGTGTGACGTAGCACAACATAAGTATCTAGAAACTGCGCTCGCGATTTCTTATGCGCATACACGTATTATCCACACGTATGCTCACGCGCTTCATAATTGACACGACGATTTAGATTTAACGTAAATAACTTATGTATTTTTTAATTTGTTACACACTTAACATTTAATTAATACTAGCTTTTGCCCGCGGCTTCGTTCAAGTTAATTTAGAATTTGACAATCAATTCGGGTTGTACTCTGCTTGTAATAATGTAATTCAATCATGATTCGAAAGACACGTGGCGCCATCTATTATCATAAGAATGTTATTATTGTTTTCCTCGGGAGCAGTAATTCTTTTCGGGATGATAGGTAGCCTATGTTCGTTTCTGTACACCTGTTGGTATATGCAAAATTTCAGAATGATCGGTTCAGTGGTTTAGGCGTGAAAAGGTAACAAACAAACAAACAAACTCATTTTCGCTTTTATAATATTAGTTAGGATAGGATAGGATTAGGATTAGGATTACTTATTATCCTAAACTTGTCGTTTAAATAAATTAAAACTTCATCAAAATTCACTTAGCCACTGTGGAGATTCGCGTGTATAAACGCAAAGACAAAATATGTTTACGATTGTATCGATATAATATGTTTAATATATTATTTAATCACTCGGGCAACGTTCGGCTTCCTCAGGCAAAATACAATTCTTCTTCCATTGTGGAATTAAAGACTAAATACTAATCTCTTACTTGGAACTCTCGCACAATGTTCAATAACAGAGTACATCTTTAAAAAAAAAACGAACGGAATGAATCACGGATGACTTTTTTTTATACTACTAAGGTGGCAAACAAGCATACGGCCTACTTAATAGTAAGTGATCACCGTAGCCTATGGACGCCTGCAACACCAGAGGCATCACTTGAGCGTTGCCGACCCTTTAGGAAAGGCAGTGGGAAGGGGGAAAGGGGGTGATTGGGCCTCCGGCACTCTCACTCACCAAACGAAACACAACAGTAGGAATACTGCTATTTCACGTCGATTTTCTGTGAGAAGGTAGTCTTTCCCCGGTCGAGCCGGACCCATTCATACTGAAATCAGCGAGGCTCTACTTTATAAGGTCTTAAAAAATAGACAAACAGAATATACAGAATTAGAAAACATTCGCGTAAACAGAAGACAATATTATAGAAAACATAATTGCGTATCACACAATTTTCTCTGACCCGTGAGGATTTTTAGTGCACTCCCGCACTAAAAATTATTCCCGTGTCGCGGTGAACTATACAAACAAACATTCAAACAACGGACACAAAGAACACCCAGACTCGGAACAAATATTTGTGGATCACACAAAGTTAGTCCCGTGGGGAGACCGATACCACTTAACGCCGTGGCAGTGACCAGGTGCCCACATAATCCACTACGACCACGCCATCTCTACTTCGTCAACATTACCAAACTCAAATAATTTATTTGCAAACTAAGTACACCATTAGGTCTAAAATATTTTATAATAGTTACTTAAAACTTAGCGGGTTTTTACAACGATAGCAAATTAGAGGTCACTGCAAAATATAATATCTATATTAATACGTGAAGCGAAAACTTTGGATCCCTTTTTACGAAAATTGGGCGGACGGAGGAGTATGAAATTTCGCACACTTATAGTTTATACAGAGAAGAAGTGACGAAAGCGAATATTTTTTAAAAATTATGCGTAATAATACATTATTTTCAATAAATAACACGTTACACACACAACCATGCATTTGATACACGCAGTCGAAGCGCGTAACTATGGTTACACATATCAATATATAATGACATAATATATCAGCAATATCTTACAGGCAAACCTTGGTCGAATTTCGAGCACTAGGCGACCGCTAGTATTTATAGTTAGTTCACATAAAACAGAAAGCATTCTAAACAAATCCATATAAACTTATAAAGCATGTTTGTATTCTTGTAGATCGCCGTATTAGCTAATTAACTCTTAAACATAGCACCGTAAACTCGATTAAATTGATTTATAAATCGATATGCAGGATAGTCTAATGAGATCTGATACGACGCGGAGGGCGAGCTTTCTCTTCAGTGTCCTATCACGATTACCCTTTGACATTATTAGAAGCGTGGGACATCTAGCGACGTCACCGGTGACACAAGTTATGAGCCACAGCAATGTCACTCGTCACTTGTGACATGGGCTTCCTTAAAGCAGAACTGAGAAATAAGGTTTTTGTCTGTTCAGTTCCTGCGTCTTTAGCGGTGCCGCCGAAGGTGCTATAATATATATATAGAAATGGGTTTTTCTTTCAAGAAATTCTTTATAACACCACCGGTTCTGGAAATGTGCTCGGTAGACTCGCTGTGCTTATTACGCGTAACTTCTAATCATAGTTGCCGAGATGAAGGTGTGATACAATATTTTGTACCTCTTTGGGGATTTGGGCGTTAGACGACGTGTGTTATGCTACAAAGTAATGAACTAGACCAGAGGTTCCCAGACTTTTTTTCTCATAGACCACTTTCAAAATTTTGCTGGTTCCGGTGGACCCCCTACAGCTATTTTAGTTCTTCACTATCGAAAGCAAATAAATTTTTGTGGACCTCCGCTTACGAATTTTTTGTCACGCCAACGTGATCTACGTTCGAGGCTCCCGTGGACCCCTGGGGGTCCACCTGGAACACTTTAGGAACTAATGAACTAGACGAAAATTCTTTGTTATTCTAGTGAAAGGCATGCCTTTACTTAGACTTTACTCTGTTATACTTGTTATGCGCGAATAAATGTTATGCGAGTGAATGAACGTGAGCAAAAGTATATTTCATATATTTATTATAAGTCAAAATCCGTAGTCGGTTCCGACTAGGAAACTTGTGTGTAAAGTTGCGGATGATAATATATCGAATAGAATTTGCCGTTACTTTGCAAAAACCCATTGTAATAAAATAATTGGGAAGCGAGGAGCCCGCCACGCGAGAATAACCAATAGTTAGAGAGACAATCCGAGGGTGCGTGGCGGGTTTCTCTCTTCCCAATTATTTTGTGAATATCGACGTGAAATAGCAGTATTCCTACTGTTGTGTTTCGTTCGGTGAGTGAGAGTGCCGGAGACCCACTCACCCTCTTCCCCTCTTCCCGCTCCTTCTCCTTCCCACTTCCTTTTTCTCCTAAAGGTTCGGCAAAGCGCAAGTGATGTCTCTGGTGTTGCAAGCGTCCATAGGCTACGACCACTTACCATCAGGTGGGCCGTAAGCTTGTTTGCCACATTAGTGATATAAAACAAAAAAGAAATTGGGATCTTTTGCCTGCGACTTCCCTCGCATATAAGCAGGTTAGGTTAAGTTATGTTATATCAGTTCTTTTTTAAATTAAATATAGCCTATATTACTCGGTGATGATATAGGTAGCTTTCTAATGATGAAAGAATTTTTAAAATCTGTTTAGTCGTTTTTGAGTTAAATCCTTACGAACAAAAAATCAAATCTTTTCTCTTTATAATATTAGCAAAGATATAGATAATATACCAAAAACAGGCATGAGTACGTTAAATACTACATCTCCTTCGAGTGCACTATTACTCTCATGATTACACCTCATGAAAAATACTCTCTGTGACCGAAAAGTAGCAACAGTACTGCGCCCGCGTCGACTATTAAAGTCAATCAACAAGTCACAACGTAGATATTTTGACTACGTGTTCGCCGACGCGCGACGGCCGGAAGACGGACCATTGTATGATAATGCTTGTGACAAACTAGCTGATATTATACTTTAATTAAAACATGTCTGTATAGATTTACGGCTACGTATCCTAAAGGAGTAAGCAGAGGCGGGTAAAACTCACAATTCGGCAGCCATGTTTTTTTTTTATGGCATAGGGGGGCAGACGAGCAGACGGATCGCCTGATGGTAAGCGATTACCGCCGCCCATGGACACCCGCAACCCCAAAGGAGTTCCAATGCGTTGCCAGCTCTTTAAAAAGGAATTAAGGAGGGAAAGGACAAAGGAAAGGATAGGAAAAGGATCAGGGTAACTAGGCCTCCGGCTCTACTACCTCTCTCACTCACCGATACGAAACGCAACAGTACGGGTACCATTACTTCACGCCGGTATTCTGTGAGAGGGTAGTACTACCCCGGTCGATCCGGCCCATTCATGCTGAAACCAGCGAGGATTTTCACTGCAATGGGAGAACTTTTTACCATTGACCGTTCACATTTCCAGACACTGTGCGACTACTGAGAAGTACCTAAGAGAGATCTTATATTATAAGATTTATACTAGTTTTTGCCCACGGTTTCGCTCGCGGTAGTGTAGAGTTTGTCAATATTATTTTATCCCTAGGAAACTAACTATATTACTGTTTAAAAGCGACCCTATGTCCAACATGTATGTGAAATTTCATAATGATCATGTTGGAAGCATAACAAACAAACTCACATTCGCATTTATAAAATCAAGTTTGATTGGATTGGATGAGGTGGAAATCGAAGTCACGCCGCAATTCTGAACGCAAACTTATGAATTTGCGCTCATATTTATGGCGTGGCGTTCTTTGGCATACCACGGGACATACACGGTAGTCCTATTTAGTTCTTGTCGTGTCTGTCAGCTTAGTGTTGACTATTCAGTTACAAATGTATCGAATACTGATAATATAATGTCTACTGAATAATTTTGTTACAGCTATATACACTTACAACAACAATGGCAAAGTGGATTAACGTCCGTTTTCAATATCCTATTATCTTATCTATCTGTTACTAGCGATAGGTATTTGACATTGGTGCCAATTCTGTTGTCACAAAATTCTCTAAACTTAACTAAAAATCACAAAAACTTTTTTTGGGCCTGTCACTTTTAACGATTTCAGAATACGAAATGTCATTTCAGAGGACTAAACTAAATTTTAGTGATTTTTAGTTAAGCTTAGATAATTTTGGGACAACAGAATTGGCACCATTAACTCCATACAAGATACGTCAAAAGTCTATCTCCAGTAAACAAATCCACAGATAGATAGGATATTGAAAACGGTCGTAAGTGGTCATATTGCCATTATTAACATACCGAGGTATCTATCGTCAGGGCAAAAATTGTGAGTGTCGTAAATTCTTGTTCCGAGTTTCGGTGTTCTTTCTGTTCGTTATTTGTAAACAACTCGGGGATCTTTACAAACATACATGTATGTAAAGATAGGAAGTATCATGCAGGAGCTATAATATAATATAATATTCTGTCACATACACACAACATCATCTAACCCAAACTAAGCAGAGCTTGTACTATGGGTACTAGACAATGGATAAACATACACATATACTTTTTTTTTTGTAAATACCTAAATATTATAGATAGAAATACCCAGGACCAAGACAAACATCCATGTTCATGCACACAAATGTTTGTCTAGTGCGGGAATCGAACCCGCGACCTCAGGCGTGGCAGTCGGTTACACTAACCATTACGCCATCGAGGCCGAAATCATTTTAATCATTGATTTTTATTTATTAACCTCTGAGTCATCTTCGAAGAGGTTAATGAAAACACTTTGTGGGTCTGTGTGTGTCTGTTAGTGACAAGCATAGCTCCGGAACCATTGGATCGATTCACTTGTAACTTGGTGTGCAGACACCTTGGGGTTATCCCTCGGTCTAGTTTGAATATGGGCCCTGAGGGTCAAAAGATCCCCGAGGTATAGGGGTCATATATTTTAAATGGAAAAATATTGACTTGTAACTTGGTGTGCAGACACCTTGGGGTCATACCTCGGTCGAGTTTGTATATGGGCCCTGTGGATCAAAAGACCTTCGAAATATAGGTGTCACAAGGTCACATGAAGACGGAGAGGTTGAACGCTGGTTTTTTACAGCCATCTCGTTTGGTTTACCAACAATTATTAATACTAATGCATTTTTAGCTTACGGAATAAACAAACATGATTTTGTGGTTAGTGTCTAGGTACGGTCACAGTCTTCTAAATTGAAATTACTAAAACGAAGTGATCTCAAAATCCATGATTGAATATCTTTTGTTTTTATGATTAAAATTATACAAAGGTTGTCAATTTGTTACATTGAGTGCCGTAACAAACATAATAGAAAATATTTCGTGCGCGAACAACAGTGATACAAATTAAATAAACACAGATACTCGGCAGAACACAGAGTGCCGCCGCCGCCGCCACGCCGAAACAAACACTCACACAATAGAACCGTGAGTAGAACGATTTCGGATCACGTTGGGTTACGTTACGCTGACCTGGCCATCTATAAGTAGTTCCATTTTGGCGCGTATTGCTGCGATAAAAAATATGGTGGCATTTAAAGGATTAAAAAATGCATTTTTAAATTTGTTTTAATTATATATCATCACTATTACAGATACTGGTAATTTGTATTTAAAAACTTCCTACAGGACAGACTTAGCCTAGTTTGGCACGTTTTTGGAAACATAAAAGCGAGTTCTAGTATTGTATAGTATTATTTAATCCAAATTATGTTATTGTGTAATGAATAATCTTTATTTACATCCGTAGTGCCTTGTATAAAAGTATATGTATAATATATTTTTTAATATGTGAAAAGAGAGCAAACCTTGTAACCGTTTTTAAGCGAATTGCGCGGGCGCAGAATGTGGGATTTGGTATAATTAAACGTTTATATGGCGAAGAAGAAAGAATATAAAGTATATAACAAAACATAAAATATTGTGGTCGAATCACAACCAATAGGCGAGTGAAATTAATTCCAGAAATTTTCAAAGTCAAAAATCATTTATTCATTTAGGTCACAAAGTAACACTTATGAACGTCAAAGTATATAGGTTAGTGAGTTTACTAAGTTACTGAAGCTACATTTAGGTTAGTTGCTAGTCTTATATCGTTAACATGCTGACATCTATAAATCATAACATTCATAACCTCTAAAGAATCACTTACATCTCGTCGCGTCGTATCGATCGATCCTAAATAGTCAGTAGAACAGTTCTCGGCTTTCATATCGAACTACTCGACCTAAGAAGTGCGCACTCGAATTTCGAGTACCGAGTTCCCGACACTCAAGCTTCATCCAGACATACGCCCGCTCGCACACATAGTGCGGTACTGGATTATCGATAACGATATTCGGCGACAAGTAATTATTCACGATAAGTGATAAGATGGTTACGGGTCGATAATGAAGCGACAGTTTTGTCGAATGTGTGGTCGCGGCCGCACGTGCCGCTACCTCTTTTTGCTACTGTTTGTCTGTTAGTACAGTATGGTGTTAGTGACAGTGAAGCGGCAATACGAGGTGAGCCTTGCTGATCATCCTCTAGTCCTATTAAATATTATTGATATAATAAATGTGAAAGTTTGTCAGACAACTACGTGAAAACCGATGCACAGATTCGGATTCAACTTGGCGTACAGATAGGCCCTGTCTTGGATCAACATTGGGTACACATGCTTAATATAATATTACTATCTTTTGCCCGCGGCTTCGTTCGCGTTAATTTAGAATTTGACAATCAATTCGGGTTGTACTATGCTTGTAATAATATAATTCAATCATGATTCGAAAGAAACGTGGCGCTATCTATTATCATAAGAACGTTTTTGTTGTTTTCCTCGGGAACAGTAATTTATTTCAGGATGAAAGGTAGCCTATATCCGTTTCTGTACACCTGACAACATATATGCAGAATTTCAGGATGATCGGTTCAGTGGTTTAGGCGTGAAAAGGTAACAAACAAACAAACTCATTTTAGTTTTTATAATATTAGTTAGGATTAGGATTAGGATCGGACAACGGGTCTTAATTGCGCTAATCTTTCAAGCCTTAGAATACAAGGACATGATTAAAAGCCTTTTGTGGTGGCCACCGGTGTGCTACTATGACTTAATAGGTTAATAATATGGCTTGGCTAATATTATAATGAGTTTATGGAATAAATTTTTATTCTAATTTGCTATTCCGGAGATTAATATTGGCGGAACTGTAGATAGAAAATGTTAAAGCATAAGTGACTTCGATCCGAAATCTCTATTTGCATGCGTTTGCGCATTTGTTTTGCTCGTGTCGTATTGTGCTGGTGTTATGTACCAAAGTAGTTTGTGTCTTTATGCTTCGGCAATATCGCTCTGCTTCAATATTTAAAGGATAATCAAAATATCATTTCGCTAACAGAGTTGTTCAAAGCGTTAAAACATTTACGAAGATGTTTAATTCAGTTACAGCGACAAAAACAAATAATTTATTTTTATACACGAGAACGGTTGTTTCTTGGCTTAAATTTTTCGTGAATATCGTAGAATATTCTCGTAACTTGTTCTTGTCACCAATAAAAACGCTCGTCGGATCATCCGCTCATACAACTACTTTGCCACCTTTAAGGTATAAACTCATACAGTTGTATCAGGAATTTGCTTAGAGCGTCTATTCTGTCCTTATTCGACCTACCTACTAACATATCCCCAAAACTTTTGCACAATTAAATGCTCATAAGAAACTCATCAAGAACTTTCTGGTTTGCTGAGGCAGGGACTAGCGATGAGTTTTGCTATATCCGCTTTTGGCCTCGCCAGTTTAGCATATTAAGAAACCCTGAGACAAGTATTTAAATTAGGTTGCTACGACATAATAGAAGTTTCATAAAAATACTAAATTTTGTCTTCTTTTTTCGTCTAAAGTAGTTTCCCAATTAGCTTAATTAATTACGTTTCATCGACGAGAGAATACATGTTACATTGTAATCACAGTGGTTTCTTTTTTTTGTAGTAATTTAGACATGTATGTATGCAGCAATAATAAAAGATAAAATACCTAATATATAATTACTAGCTGTCCCGACAGACGTTGTCCTGTACAAAAGAGAAAAAAAAGCATATCTAAACCATTCTCGAATCCACTTGAACACACACAAAAAGTTTCATTCAAATCGGTCCAGCCGTTTAGGAGGAGTTCACTGTCAACACACGTACAGAAGAATTATATATATAAAGATATAATATTGAAATTCAACAACTTTATACTACTGTTCCAATGTTCAATGTTGGAACATGGCTGCTGTAAAGCAACCGAAACGTCGGTCGGGGCAAAGTGTAAAATTAGATATAAATAGTTTTAATTAATCTAAATAGCTTAATTTGCAATAAATTTCAATAATAGTAGGGTCAGAGTTTCAAATGTTGTAATAAAAGTGTTTTAAAATAAACAGCGCGACAAAATCCGTATAAAGTAGTTTAATTTCAATTAAAAACATTTGCGTAAACATAAGACATAATATATATAGTATTTATACATAGTTATGACTAAAACTTCTAAAGATAATAAGTAATGAATATACATATAAGTACTTCTATAGAAGCACGACTAAACCTGCATCATTTTATTTATACACAAATTTTCCTGGTACCAGCTTTTCCAACCCACTGTTAAGTAGCTTCTTTTTCTTTTCTTTTTTTAGCGAATTTTTTGAGGTATAGTCACAAAAATTATGCTGGTATCAATTATTCAATCCACTGTTGAGTAGCTTCTCTATTGAGTCCCTTTTTTGGGGTGTAGTAGTCACAACAATCGTCCCGGTACAAACATTTTTCAATCCACTGTTGAAAATGTCTTTTTGATTCCCTTTTTTGGGGTGTAGTAGTCCGAGAATCGAGCCTATACTGACTTTTTCCAATACACTGTTGAGTAGCTTTTCTATTGGGTCTCTTTTTGGAGATATAATAGTCACAAAAAATTTACTGCTACTAATTTTTGAAGATACTGTGTTTAGTTGTTGAGTAGCTTCTCTGTTGAGTCCTTTTTTGAGGTGTAGTAGTCATAACAGCCGGCCTCGATGGCGTAGTGGTTAGTGTAGCCGACTGCCACGCCTGAGGTCGCGGGTTCGATTCCCGCACAAGTCAAACATTTGTGTGCATGAACATGGATGTTTGTCTTGGTCTGGGTGTTTCTATGTATAATATGTATGTATTTACAAAAAAAAAGTATATATGTATGTTTATCCATTGTCTAGTACCCATAGTACAAGCTCTGCTTAATTTGGGCTAGATGGTGTTGTGTGTATGTGGTAGAATATTATTATTATTATTATAACAATTGGCAATTGGCAGAAACTTTTATAATTAAGTATCACTCCTGTGTTTCGGCCAAGTCTCTTCGTCGCCATGCTGTGCTGCTATGGTCAACATTCCATCTGTACCGCCATAATATAATTGTAAGAACTTTAATATTGATTGGTAATAAAGTATTATTACACGATTTAGTTATGTATGTTATTTATTACTATTTCATTCAGTCGGGCACTGAATTACATGTCTTTTCTTTTTTTAGGAAGAGGATGTATATAACAACATCGTTCTGTTTTTGTTATTTAGGCACCGTGTATGACTTGACTGACTTCACGCATATTGGTGTCTACTGTCTAATGTGGTGCGGATTTGATCAAACCATAGTATCGGACTAGGACTACGTGGTCTTTACTCTTCTGTCAATGTAACTAGTGTACACCAATTTCTTTAGATTGCTGACTTTCTACCTTGCCAAGCGCCCAAATATTGAAAGATTCGTTATAGACAGATGACTGATGTCCTGTAATCAATTTCAGTTTGTTAAGTATCAGTCATTACTATTGCTCTTGCTATATCCAGATGCGTATCATGTTCTTAAGCCCTACATTTTACAAAGCACGATCTTATGATCTTTTGTACACCCGTACGGCGTACAAAAATACAGTATTATAATAATTATTCTAAGAATCATGAAACAAAACTATTATCAGAAGTATTAGGTACTGTATCTTGTTTATTTGTTATCGAAAGTCACGTGGGCCGTTATCATTTATCAATCAATATTTGGGCAAACTACAGTGGTTGTGGATTCTATAAATGAAAAGTTACAATTTGGAATATTTTCGTTCGAACATAGAAGGAATAATTTGTGTCATTCCCTCTAGACTAAAGAAGTAGTTTTAATGTTCCTTCAGGAGATAGTATGATGTCAGCAGACGTTCAGAATGATCTTTGCACTTTGCTGTGCAGCACAATCATTTCTTTCTAAAGGGTTAGCTATTTGCGAGTACACTTTTTATTGTAAGTTCCTTTAGGCTACAATTAGTGTTCACCAATTACTCACCATCAGGTAGGTTACTTACCAGGCGGGCCGTATGCTTCTTAATCTCTCTCCGGTCGTGTCGGATTACCGTCCCATCGGATCTTGAGGGTTAAGGAACAGAGACTGCACTTGTGTTTGCGCACACGCTTGTGCACTATAATATCTCATGCGCAGATGGCCAGTCTCCGTTAAGATTAGCTGCCGTGACCGAAATTCGGTCTGGAGGAAATTATTATTCATTATTCATTATGCTTCTTAACCACATTGGCAGTGAAACAAAGAAGTCGTACTTCCACTCTACAGAAGATCCCAGTCTATTATATTTTTCTTGTGGTGTTTAGGACTATTGTGACTTGACTGATACTTCTGGTATTGCAAGTAGCCATATACCATGGTTATGTCTTACCATCAGGCGGGCTATGTTTATTTGCCTAAAGTAAGATTAAAACACGTACGAATACTGTTAGTATAATAGAGTAGGCAGCGAGTTGTGTCATTGGAGGGGTCAGGTTACGGTCACGTTGTATAAAACAGTACAGTGCATTGTCACGCCCCTCACTCGTTGGTTTATTCCGCATTTGCCTCTATATTACGTCCCACATTCCAATATGTTCCTTATTCACCCCTCTTTTTAAATTAAATTATTCTTTTTTCGCCATACATTTTAGTACATATGGTTAACAAATCAAAACATGATTAAAAATTATTTTATATATTTCGTTGTCAGGCTCGAGATGTCATGCAATCATAAGCCCAAAGTTTTACTGAGAGATCAACGAGACATTCTAAAATATTTTTCGGCTGACAATACAACAAAAATTACATACAAAAAAAAACAGGGACAAAAAGAAACATAATCTGGGACGAAAGAGGAATTACATTTAGGAAACCAATATTTATTTAAATTTAGGGACATACAATGAACATTTTTTTGGAACGAATGCATATTTCTACGCTTAGGACGAAACATGAGGGACGAATGCGGAACAAAGCCACTCGTTCAATGAACATCAGTTATTTTAATTGTATGTTAACCCTATTGAGGTACTGCACCACAGGATATTGTGTGCCCTACTTATTTACGTACATATGTACCCTTGTATATACAACCTACGTCAACTTTGTTTTGAATCCTTACTTACTAATATTATAAATAAATGCGAATATGAGTTTGTTTGTTTTAATGCTAAGCTTTTACGCCTTAATTACTTGACCAATACAGAAAAGGACATAAGATACTTTTTATCCAGAAAAATTAGTGCTCTCGAGGGATAGAAGTTTATTAACAAAATGTAAACTGTAAGCAAAGCTGCGGTCAAAATCTAGTTCTACAGATAAAAGAAGGCGTACCTATCAGTTACAGATACAGCTGTCAAAAACGCTGACTCTTCAGTATTATTTGCTTCAAGTCATTGAGATAATATAAATTAGGAATGCGTTGTTTTTGAAGAAATACCGAAATGTTGTTTATCGATTAGATTTGTTATAACTTATAACTTAATCGAGAAGACAGAATGTAGTTTTATAACATCTGTATGTTGATGATATATTCTACCATATATATAAAATATATTCTACCACATACACACAACACCATCTAGCCCAAACTAAGCAGAGCTTGTATTATGGGTACTAGGCAATGGATAAACATACATGTATACTTTTTTTTGTAAATTCTTACATATTATACATAGAAACACCCAGATCAAGACAAACATCCATGTTCATTCACACAAATGTTTGACTTGTGTGGGAATCGAAACCGCGACCTCAGGCGTGGCAGTCGGTTACACTAACCACTACGCCATCGAGGCCGACAATACGACATTTCCGGCAAGGTCGTCAAGAATAAGCTTTTGTTCAAATGTATGTGACTTTTTCTTAGAACTAGACTGTGATTAATGTCATATCCGATTATTTTCTCAAGCTTACACGAATTATGCTAAGGCACTTTACCAGAATCTGTGCTTTAGAGAGTGTCTAAGCAACCGTCCAGTAAGACCTGTGTGTGACCCATGACTGGCAGGCTGGTTTTTACTTTTTTCGTATGAAATGTATAATAGGCACTCAGTGCTTTTTTAATAAACATTGTCAGATTGGAACGGTATATTTGTCATATTAGATAGACTCATAACACTGTTTCTGTAATGTCTATTTCAGATGGAACATTAAGCCTATCGAAATTTTATGGAAACAGTATTGTCAGTTATGTCAGAATTTTAAAATTGAAAAGATGTAAGGTCTTTCCGTAAAAGATTAATCGGTATTATTGCCTACAAACATTAAAAACAAAATGCCATATCAGTCCAGTTGTCCTCAACTTATTCGCTTATCAAAGAACAGCATTTAATGTTTATTTATATCGATGTGGTTATGCCAAATTCCTATTAAGGCCTGCAGGAACTCATGCAAGGTATCTTCACCCTAAACAAAATGGTTCCTAAATAACCTTGTGTTGTGTTTCTGCTGTATATAGACTTACCAATACTGTATAATAAAGATTAGCAAGTCAAGCTTTAGACCCCTGAGCTGGTAGCTTAGTATCTCTTTCTTCTATCTTCTCCCAAGCCTTTATTATTCCCAAGTCACTTGGGGTCGGCTTTCTAGTCTAACCGGATTTGACTGGATATCAGTTTTTACACAGAGCGACCGCCATCTGACTTCCGCAACCCGAAGGCTAACGATACCCTAAGGCTAGACGAGTGTCAAGATATTAGAGGGCACTGACTACCCAATAACGACTGCCATAAATGTTCATGGCAGCCGGGACCGTCGGCTTAACGTGCTCTCCGAGGCACGGAGCAGGCGATAATTGTCTGCTGGTAGCTTAGTATAATACATAGAAATCACCTAATATATTAGATAAGTTCATAAACATAGGCTTCGAAAACCTAGGCGTTTGCTAGCCTTGGTCTTGTTAGCTACTTTACTGGATAGAATTCCATTCAATAATTGGATAAGGCATACGATTTGCGATCCAGCGATCATTGTATCGAATATCAATGCACTACGTTGGTAGTGGATGACTACGTGAATCCACTTCTAACAAGAGTATCTGGAGGAGTTAACAAGTAAACTAGTAAAAATAACTATAGCGGTAATAACATAGCGGACTGCCTTGCAGCAGTCCCGAGTGCAATCTCGTTCCGGACTATTAGAAGTTTTATGCGTATTTAATGAATTATAGCTCGCGTTTACGGTGAAGGCAGACATCGTTAGGAAACCTGCATGTCTGAGAGTGTTACATAATGTTGCGAAGCGATGAAGCGAGCGTACTGGACTATGGCCTAGTCCTGCTCACATTCAGAAGAGGCCCGTGCCCCTAAGATAAGTTATATCACAAATTAACTCAAATATTGTATTGTAATTATGTTACCTTTTTTAATACGTTTGTAAATATATATTAGGTTAATTCGTTTTAAAATTAATAATGTAAATATTTGTATCAATGATAAATAAAGCAATGGGTGAAATTTAAAAAAAAAACTCAAATTACAAGTAATCTTAAAATATAGAAAAAAGCATGATCTCATCCTCCTTTATTACACTCAATCCTTCAAAAATCTTAAACGTTAATCAAACATTTATAAATGCTCAATTGCGTTTTTTTATTCAAGTCCCGGTGTGAATGGAGGCGCCTAAACAAGTAACCCGTGATTAAGCTATTCGATGCTAACGCGTTCATATTGTACAATTTGTGTATACTGATATAAAGCAGATGTTGGTGGCCGTGAGCGCTTTCAACATATACATACATACCTATGTAAGTGGCTGAGTTTGCGCAGTATTGCGAAGACGATTTATGCTTTGTATTGCATATACTTATATATTGCTGTAGATTAGTAGATTGGCTCGAGGTGGTAGTGTGCGACTGCTATGCATGAGGTTTCCGATTCGATCGGGCAAACTCTTATTAACTAATTAAATGCTTGAGTATGTTCAGTAGTAATTCATGGAGAAATGGTTGCAGCACCTTACAGTCATGTACATTAAAAAGAGTGGCCATGAGTTTCTTGCCTGTTCTTCTCATGAGCCGTACACCCTTGCTTTGCTGAACGTGGCAGTTAATGTAAATTCACAGAAAAATTTAGTGTAACTTTGACATTCATAAGTGTTACCTTGTAACCTAACTTGAATAAATTTATTACGAATAAATAATAAATATCGATTATGAATTTTTCAGTAGCAGTATGAAGTTAAAAACTGGCTAGCCTTTTAGCCAATTTTGATATTGTTGCCCCCGTAATAATAATAATATAATAATAATAATAATATTCTACCACATACACACAACACCATCTAGCCCAAACTAAGCAGAGCTTGTACTATGAGTTCTAGACAATGGATAAACATACATAATATAATACTATTTTTTTTTTGTAAATACATTATTTAATATATTTAATATATTATACATAGAAACACCCAGACCCAGACAAACATTCATGTTCATACACACAAATGTTTGACTTGTGCGGGAATCTAAACCCGCGACCTCAGGCGTGGCTGTCAGTTACACTACCTACTACGCCAGCGAGGCCGAAATAAAATAATGGACTTATTGCCGTTTACCGGTCACAGTTCAATGCTCTGTTGAACTTCTTAGACTGTGTCGGCAGCGCAGCAGTAGTATATGCGACTGCTATGCATGAGGTCACAGTTTTATTTCATGGCCGGGCAAAGACTTCCTATCAAAAAAAATTGAGGCTGTCTTCGGGGACTGCCGATAGAAGTGAAAACTTTAATCCTTGATCATAAACACTTCTTTATAAACAAAAAAAGAACAATTCGTAAGCGGGGGTCCACGACTGTTCGACAAGCTGAGCAACTGTTACTTGTAAAAGCTTGCATATTCCATATAAAAAAGGTCAGCCCGCCTACCGTAGTAGGTTCAGTCACGAGAATTTCTAAAAAACAAACAAAGGTCAGTCTGTAGAGATTTTATCAATTTTATTTTATAGCATGATCTTTTTTATCTGCCGGGGGTCCACCGGAACCAGCAAAATTTTAGAAGTGGTCTATGGGATAAGTCTGGGAACCTCTATTGTAGACGCTCTTAAGAATGATTGTCCAGCGCGCATTTTCATCAATCGTTGATACTATAGACATTATTAGCACTCGTCACAACACACCATACTTCCACTATCAGCTCGTAAGCTAAGAACTGTTTAATGCACTATTATCGCACAATACATAATTACATGCGAACGATATCAATCACTTTTTAATGTCTTTATGATTATGTCTCAGTCAGTTATCTAATCTAGTCGTTTCTTATAAATGTAATTCTAGATTAGTATCTGGCCTTTCTATTCAACGCACGCTTTAGATAAAGGACTTCGCCGGCGGATGTGACGTGGTCGGTAATGTACTAGACTCATTAGTTTGGTAAACGATGCTGTAGTAGTTATAAAAATAGTGTTTAGCTGTTCTACCTAGCGGTAATAGTACTAGTATAGGTTGGGTTATATGGCAATATTAATAGTAATGTGTCTAGATTTTTAGAATGTAAGCGAGGTTTAGCGTTTGTTGGAGTAAAAGCCAACTTGTTTTATATTCTTGAATTTTATATCGTAGGTGAATACTAATGTGAACTGAAAGCATGTTAGTTATTTTCTCTGTGGTTCTATCGTAAAAGGCATTGTCAGATTGTATATGTAGGAATTATTATATATTCTGATTTTTGCCTTGATAGAGTCTCGAATTAGATTTCCCGGCTGTGCGAAGTGTTTTTAGCTTTTTCAGTCAAGAAATTCCTTAGTTCGAAGACCTGAGTCGGACCTACAAAAAGATATGGAGACTTTCTGTCAAAAAATTATCAATAGCAGCCCGGAGTGACAAAGTTGGCAGGTTGCGTACCACTGTACTTCGGCAAGGTCGTAACACCGTTGGTCCTCCGCATAATCCCCTCTCCGGTCGTTTTGGATTGTCGTCCCATCGAACTATAAGAGTGAGAAAATAGTGAGTGCGCTTGTGTTTAGTAGACACTTGTACACTATAATATCTCCTGCGAAGTGACCACACAGCAACCTAAATTTCTGTTAAGATCGGCCGCCATGACCGAATTTCATTTTACATGACATTACTATCAGATGGGCGGGCCATATGCCATATTTCGATACCATTTCTGGATACTCTCAACCCAATTTGGCATCGTTTTCCTTCCAATTCGACGTACTTACCTAATCAAATTAGTCTAGCAGATATTCTGCTTGCCAGCATTGTATTATATTTTTGTATTTCAATGTGATTTAAACTGTAGTCGCGCATCACCGTACACCAGACCTCGAACAAGGTCGTTATTTGTGCCTCTAGTTTTTATACTGAAGCAGTAATTACTAATCACGTGCCTGTACGTTCATCATGATTCCAACTAAATTATGTTTATTTTCGTTACCTGTTTGACATTGATCACGATCACCCGAAATACAGATGTATCTAAATGCATCTGTGTTACCTCGTGTCTCTTTATATTATTGTCTTTGGTGGCAGCCAGCAGTTCACCTGGTAAACTAACCATCGCTCATGGTCGTCAAGGCCCGATTTAGAGGCTTGAAGACCCTGGGCAACAATGAAGTGAAGTCTCTAAATATCGCTTGAAAATTTAATTAATTCCTGAAACAACAATAGTAAAACGTGTATCTTTTTAATTGATTGTAAAATTTAATAGACCCAAACTTAAGACGAAGCGAAACACAGCAAGACTTCTTCACTTGCTCATATTTTTGCGTGAATATAACACTAACATTTTTATCATATTCGACTATTTTGAAATAACTGCACTTCTAGTCAATACGAAGACCACCATCTTAGTCTCCTCGTGGCTAATGGCTGCTGAAAAGTTATCGAAACGTAGATGTAATTCTAAAGTGTGGTGGTACGGGGTATTTTTTTGAAATAAACCGCGGTAAAATTCGTGTATATTGCCAATTTGACAGAGCTTTCGCATATCTAAGCATTCAACATGCAAGTTGCATTCAGAGACAGTTCGGTACAGTTGTGCGATTGAGTAGTTGCCGGGGCGAGGACACGCTCACTGCCGCCGACGACCTCCGCCGCACATACGTCACATCGATCTGTACATTCATTATACCATTTTTATAAGTATATATACAAAATGGATTAGCAATGCTACATAGACGCGTAAGCATTCACTTTGATAAACTAGTTTCTGCGCGCTGCTTAGCCTTTACATATCCCAGGAACGCTATTAGCATGAAACTATCCAATGCTTAGTGTAAAAATTCTTCCTAATCAGTTCATCGGTTTACGCGTGGTTACTACCAAACATTCAAACATCTTCATAACCTTGTATTATAGTATATAGCCTGTTTATTAACCTGTCAAGTCTTGGAATACCTAACCCTATTGTATCTGGTCGCTGGTGTGCCGCTGCCATTCAATAGGTTAATTACACGGCAGTGATTGGTCGAATGAGATATACATTTGATAGCTACTCTCATTTTCAAGTATCGTGCTAGATAGCTTTAGTCCTGCTTAATACCAAGTCTATAGCCATCTCTCGGTTACATTTCTAGACTTATGGCTGTGGAGGATTACATACAAACATAGTCTCGCCTGTATCCCAGATTTGACAAATAGGAATTTCACGTAATATGAAGCAGGCCTATTATTGTCGGCCCATGCACAGTACTAGACTCTGTTCTGCTCAATTCTTTGTCAGAAACTTCAATAACTCTTTGTTGTATGTACCTACAATAATCGAAATCACTACTAGTTATTTCGAGTCTGATCGTGTTCCTCTTGTCCGTTGTTTAAATCTTTGTAAAGATCCCCGCGACACAGGAGTTGCACACTAAATGCGAGTGTTGTCTTTTACCTAAAAATAATAAAGAAATAAAATAAATGATAGACGTCCGGCTGCACGTGGAGTACTGCTCACATCTCTGGGCAGGGTCCCCCAAATACAAGCTCGACCCACTTGACTCCCTACAAAGACGGGCAGTTCGAATCGTCGATGATCCCAATCTCACGGATAGATTGGATTCGTTGGAGCAACGGAGAGACTTTGGGTCTGTCTACGTGTTCTACCGACTCTTTCACGGAGAGTGCTCTGAAGAAATGTTTGATTTGGTACCAGCGGCCCCTTTCTATCGCCGTACCACTCGACAACGAAGCAGGGTTCATCCATATCACCTGGAAGCGTTCAAATCTAAGACGGTACGCTTTCAGCGATCATTTCTCCCACGTAAGTGCAAGCTCTGGAATGAACTGCCTGCTTCGGTGTTACCCGAGCGCTATGATATGTCCTTCTTCAGACGAGGTCTAAAGAGAGTTTTTCTTTCACGGTAGGCAACGGCTTTGCTGAGTCCTGACATTGCTGAAGTCCATGAGCAGCGGTTACCACTTTCCATCAGGTGGGCCACTTGCTCGTTTGCCATCAACGGCAATAAAAATAGAAAAAAAGACGCCGAATTTCCTAACAAAATCTATTGCACTGCCCTTTTTACATCAAACGTCACTCCATGCTGCTCCCGAGTATTTCTTTTTAAAAATACCTAATAACACTTTCCTTTAATCTCACCATCGCCGGAAGCGTTCACGTGAATTTACGCCACGGTACCTACGACATGGAAGTCAATATTTTGTCAAAGTAAAATATCAGTGGTGTATTGTGCGTATACCGTTTCTTTGTCAAAGCTTGTACCATGGTTCATTATCTACACAGCGTTACACTTTACACTCAATAGACCGCTTAACTAGATTAGACGCGCACGGTCATGTAACGGTGTATTTCTGATCGTATAAGTTTTTGTAGTAGTCGTATATTTTGTTGCCACTTGGTTGTGATTGTGAGGTCTTGGACTCGATTCCGTTGATATTATCCAGTTTTTTTTCTTTATGCAACTAAGGTGGCAAACAATCATACGGCTCACCTGATAGTAAGTGGTCACCGTAGCCTATGGACGCTTGCAACACCAGAGGCATCACTTGCGCGTTGTCGACCCTTTAGGAAAGGAAGTGGGAAGGAGAATGAGCGGGAAGAGGGAAAGAGGATGATTTGGTCGCCGGCTATTTCACGTCGATATTCTATGAGAATATAGTCCTTTCCCGGTCGAGTCGGCCTATTTTATGCTGAAATCAGCTCCACTACTCAAATTTCATTTTGGGATCTATTGGCGTATAAAAGCTAGCTTAGGTTTCAACCCAGAATTTTGAATGGTTAGAACGGTATTACAGGCTAACCTAGCGTTTTCCAAGGCCATCGCTGTTTAGGGATCTGGGACCCTCAATGAAAAATAAACTAAATTAATACTAGACACGCCAGTGGGAAGGGTTGAGGAGACTGTATGTAGTTTATAACTAAGAAAGTAGGAGTTCAAATTTGTCATGGGTGGACTCAGATATTTTTCGTTAGAGTCGCTGCTATTGGTAGTTCAAAGTGTTATTGGATCATCATTATTATTTCCATATTGATCTTTGTTTTTATCTAAATATTCCTACTCGTATGTTAGGAATTATGTTTGAGTCGCAAGGTTTACCAAGAAGCCGCAAAAATACTAGTAATTTTGATATTCAAATGTTTTTGAAGTTTTTAAGTAATCTTTAAAAACTGCACAGCTCTTCGAGTATGTAAAAGGTGTGATGTCTGTAATATATAGAGATAATAATAAAAAAACTGGCGGATTGCATTTTTTTATTTTTACCAGAAATACAAGAGATTTATGACAATGTTGCCTTCATCGGAAAGAGCTTAAAAGTTCAACTTATAATTATAAAATCTTTGTTTAAGGCTTAACTGGCACATGAGATTGATATTTGACCTTTTCTGATGAAGATGTAGTTTCTACTTCTTCTTTCTTATCGTATGGTTAGTGGCCAACCTGTTGTCAAGAGTTGTTCCAGCCGTCCGTAGGCCTCTGACATGGCTTAACGACTGCTGTCAATTTGAATACAACCGGGACCGACTTTTTGCGTGCCCTCCGAAGCATGGAGACGCTCAGATGAAATACCACTAAGCGATCACCCATCTATAGACTGACCGCACCCAACGTTGCTTAACCTTGCTAATCGTTTACCGATCAGTGAGTGTAACTGGCTATGTCTACTGCTTATATGTCTGTCGACTAGTATACTAAAATAAGGCTGAATGTCTAAAAATGTCTAAATGCTAAATGTCATATCTGGCTCACCTTTAGCGATATTCACGCCTACAAGCAGCTGTTATGCAGCATAACGTTTGTAATATGCTAGTTCATGTATCATTAGTAATGGCGGAAAGCCCGTATCCTTGCCGAAGGTCGTGTGAGTCAGCGGTCGTAGACTCGTGCCGTTTTAAGCTCGCCTCGAGCGGTGTCCGGTGATTTGTGCTTCGGTTCTTGGGCCTTGACGCTTTTGCTTACTCCTACTTGAACTGTAAAGATGGCGAAATTATTTATGTTAAGCTAGAACCAAATTGCGTTTGGGAACAGTTTGAGTTGTTTCGAATTCAAGTGTTCTTTGTATCTGTATTAGCTTTTGTCCGTAGTTTCGCTTGAGAACAGTACTTTTTTTCTAGATGAATCATCTCAAGCATTGGAAGTCATTAGTAAGAGAAAAGAAAGACCCGGTTTTTATTTATTTATTTATTTATTTATGTATTAGGAAGACCAACAGCTTTTAAATACATAGTAGTGAAAATAAATATGCAATAGAGAGCCAATGATAGGTCTCCACGACTAACTCTTAGATAACAATGCGTGGACAGCAACTATTTTATCACTTAAACATCTAACATATAACAAATAAAGTAAAATTAATCAGCATTAAACCTTGTAAAAAAATCAAGACTGAGCATGCGCTTCACTGCATCTGGTTAAGTATTAAAAACATCAATGTCGAACTTTCTTGCTTGTTCGTTTAAAGAAACGTCTGATTTTAGCTAGGAAATGTTAAATTATAACATATTTTTTCATAGAATATGTGTTAACATTAATTGTTCGTAGGTAATACGGTTCGTTTCTTGAATATAGGCCCTACTTAAACACATAATGCTTCTTTGGTTGTGTTTGCGTGTTAGGCCCGGCTTCATCTGTTCAAGCAGTGTCATAAAATGTTATGTTAAGGAATTCTGAGAACTGACTAGCCCGGAGATATCTGGGTATCTGACTTGATATCGATAGATTTCATGCAAGTAATTGCGACTGATATAGTCGCATTTACTTTCGGTGCGGATGCAGTCTTGGGTGGTCCCAAGTAGCTAGCTAGCGTAGTAGTTTTAGTGGTCATCTCACCACAGCCTCTGTGCCGAGTGTTGTGGGTTCGATCCCCACACGGGACAAAAATTGGTGTGATACACAAATTGTTGTTCCAAGTTTGACTACTCTTTACGTCTGTTGATTGAATGTTTGTAAAGATCTCACTGACACACACGTGTGCAGGAATCTATACAAATAAATAAAATTGAAGTGTCTGTTTGTAATGTCAAAATAACAGCTTTTTATCTAATGCATATGAAAGTATATAAAGCACCTATACGAAAACATCTATTTTTGTAAATTTTGTCTCTCTGTCTGTTTGTTTCGGCTAACCTCCGAAACGGCTGAACCGATTTTGACGGGACTTTCACTGGCAGATAGCTGATGTTATAAGGAGTAACTTTGATTTTAGAAAAAGAAAATAGGGTTCCGCGGAGACAAACAGCTTTTAGTTAAAATTTACGCGGACGAAGTCGCAGGTAACAGCTTGTTATGAATAAGAATAAGAAATATTGGCTATATCGATTTTAAAATCTAAACTTTGGAAGACATAGTTTATTAATCTAATCTGTAAACATTGTAACGATACTTACCAACCCGGTAGTAATGCTCATTATTATTCCATTTAAATCCATTTCCATTAAAAACCTGTAGATAACATTCAGCGGCTGAATCTTAAACGAATACTGTCGGTATTATAACAATCATTATCGATTGTTTTAACGATTCAATTAGCATTTGTATTTACTAAAGTGACGTATTTATCAAATAATTAAATGATAACAGTATGCAATACATTTAAATGAATTTATTGATAATGTTAACTAACAATAAAATGAAACCCTTGTTGTATAATGAACATGATATGGGTTACAACTGAAGATACAAACGATGTTTATTTTTATATTAGCGATGCTTTTAGAAGTGGAAATACCCTCGAATGCTAATAATTTGGTACAAATAGTGCGTTTGCTCGGAGAAATTCAATCCGTATGTCAAACTTACGTGCTGAATAAACATATCTGTATGGAATCGTTATAAATCAATGCACATAATAATATATCCTATAGCACCTCCGACTTTTCGAAGTTACGTGCGTGTTAGTTACCGTTCAATTTAACGGTGAAGAAAAACATCGTGAGGAAACCTGCATAGATGGGAGTACTGCATAATGTTCTCAAAGTGTTGTATTCTTCCAACCAGCATTGGCCCAGCGTGGTGGACTAACCTATCCCTTTTTATACTGAAAAGAGGTCAATGACCAGCAGTGGAACAGTTTATAAACAGCCTTCTTAAAGTGAGAAGGGTTCGGTCATAGTCCACCACGGTGGCCCAATGCAGGTTGACAGACCTCACATATCTTCTAGAACAATATGAAGAAATTTCAAACACGCAGTCAGAGTCAAGCCTTGGGTTCAAACTCGAAACCTCCACGTGGTTGACATCGGTGACTATCGCTGCTATGTTGAGTCAAAAAATAATGTATTGAATTACGTCACAAAGTAGTCCTCATGAACGACAAAGGGGTTAGAGAGTTTATTACATTTACTGAATTTACATTTATGTTAGTTGCAAGGTTCAGGCAAAATGTTGAGCCTATGAGAAGATACCTGCAAGAAACTCGCCATCAAATTATAATTTCAGTATTATACAACTCATTTCGGTACCAGGTGTTGCAGTAATTATGCCATATATGAATCTACGAAATTCTAAACATAAAGAAAAATTATAACTTATGAGAAAGCATTCAGGTTTGCAATAATATTCATCACTAGTAATTTGTAATACTCAGCTCTAATATCCAACTCAAAAATGTTGCTACGACCAAGGATCATGAATGATGATGTAACGAGTCCGCCTAGCTAGTCATTAATGGAGGCACAGTATGGAAAATATTTAATTTAGTACTATTATACGGTTCAGATGATGCGCTATTATACATGGCCGTTAGATAAACCGACGCTGTACCGTGTCATTACCTTGTTAATTTGTTACAAGTACTAGATATTACCGGCACCTTCGCTTGCATAAATGTAGGTGATGTAAGTTATCTATCCCTCGGCAATAGTACTTTTTCTGGATAAAAGGTACTCTACATCCTTTTTTGTACCTAGGAAAATGTGTATGCGAAATTTCATGATGATCGGTCGAGTAAATATAGGTGATGTAATTTTTTTTTCCCTCGGGAACAGCACTTTCCGCTGGATAAAAGGTAGCCTATGTCTTTTTCTGTACCCCAGACAAAATGTATGCGAAACTTCATGATGATCGGTCGAGTAATTATGGCGTGGAAGCGTACAAACAAACTCACATTCGAAGTAATAATATTAGTTAGGACGGTATACCTATTGTGATACTATAAGCTGCTGTTCCATTTTTATTGTCTACGTGTTATATAAAAACATAGTTTATTTATAAAGCATCCATCAATCATGTGGAAGGGCACCAGAAAATGTATGAAAGACACATTTTACCATAAATAGTTATCTTGTATTATAATAATAATACAGCCCTGTGTTAAACTGTCCCACTGCTGGGCCTCTTCACAGTAAGGAAAGGGTTAGGACTACGTTAGGACATAGTCCATCACGCTGGCCCAGAGTGGGTTAGCAGACTTCACATATCTTCGAAAACTTTATGGAAACCTCTCAGACATTTAGGTTTCCTCACGATGTTTTCCTTCACCGTTATCTTATGTTTATGCAAATTTTAGACTACATTATTTTATTTCTTTAGTTTCTACTAAATATTTAAAATGTATGCTTTGGCATACTTATCAACAGTTTTAAATACATTTCCATAAGTAATGAAAGTAATGTAAGAAAGGAATGATTGAACTTAGGGTTCGTCTTGAAAAACTACTCGTAGCAACAAACTGCTCGTCACAGGACTTGCTGTTCGATACAAAAACCTTTTATAGCGTCAAAATTGGTTGGTCGGACATTCCGATGAATCACTAAGTATTGGTTAACCTTGAAAATGAACCGGCGACTAGAGTGCAACAAGCGCAGAAACTGGTCGTGTCAGCGGGGTGTTGCGGCTAAGGGAGCGGAGGGTCAGGTTGAGAGTGCGGGACCGGTTGAGTCCTGGTTCCAAGGACGATGACCTCATGCGGAATAAGTACTTGGAAGAGTATACCGCAAAACAAACTAACCATCATTGGATGCGTTTTGTGCGGTCGGATACTTGGCTCGGTAGTTAAGATTCTTATAGAGTATTAGCTTTTGCGCGCGACTCCGCCCGCGTGGTACCTACATCAATAAAAAGTAGCCTATTTCCTTCCCCAAGTTTTAAACTATATCTACAGAATTTCATGTAAATCGGTTGAGTGGTTTAGCCGTGAAAAGGTAACAGACAGACAGATAGACGAGTTACTTTCGAATTTATAATACTAGTTATGAAAGTAAGGATAAACCATTCAGCATTGGAAAATTTTCATGTATCGCGTTTTAATTTAAACAACAGACACTCTGACATTCCGATCCTAAACGCAGGACTGCTATACATGGGTATACATTATACACACAGACGTTCCAATATGTATATGTATGTATGTTTGTATATAATTGGCTATTAGTATCATATTTTTAAGTAGGGCTAAACTTACAGAGCTCAAATAAAAGAAAAACCGGACAAATGCGAGTCGGACTCGCCCACCGAGGGTTACGTAAAAATTTTGTCCTTGCATAAAGACACTGTTTTTTATGATTTAATTACAAATGTATAGTTTTCAGATTTTGCCCTATACTTGTAGTATAAGACGGTATTACATGCCAAATTTCATAGTTCTAGGTCAACGGAAATTACTCTATAAATTTTGATTCCCTTGAGTGTCGAAATATACGTTTTTGGCGGCATAAACGGCCGTATCTGTTTTTTACGTTAACTTAGAAGTTTGATTTTTTCACAGCTTCAAGAGACTGTAGACTTGAGTATATCCTTTTAATTTCAACTCGATACCTCCACGCGTTCCCGAGATAAAGAGTCTTGACAGACAGACAGACGGACGGACATCTAAGTGATTCTATAAGGGTACCGTTTTTCTTTTTAAGGTACCCTAAAAATGAATGAAATTTTCCAGTTCGAGTAAAGTGTTATAAAAACATTTTGAGAATTGAACCCGAAATCTTGTGCACGGCAGTGGCATATACTCCCGCTGCGCAAACACTATGCACAACAATCGCATATGCTTCCGCTACGCCACCATCGGTTTATAAATAAAAGGAAATGTATAAATGTTGTTGTTGGGGTTTGTTCCAGCTGAGATTTTCTCTTATTCGTGTTATATCTACACAATAGTATAATGAAACTCAATCGTCTAAAATATTATGTGACTATATTACCAAACTCACAGCAATTACACGGACTATTGAGAACGTCTTACTCAGTTGAATGCTAGTTCCTTACTGCTGAGCGATCTTTCGCCGAGAGAACGAGTAATTTTTCCTTCCACAATAACCCCACTATTTAAAAATGATGGTTGGCTGTGTTGCCAGTTGAGTAAATAAAAACTCCCGAACAGAATTATTAGCTAAAATAGGCAATCATGACAATAGGAAGCAATAATTGTCATATAATATAATATTAAATATTATTGAGAGCTCTGCAAAATTTTATATTGTGTCATGATATTTGTTTTCAATCCCACGGGACTATTTTTGAGGAAGTACTTTCACAAAACACGTATGTTTACGTAAGATTTCCTTAATGCTGAAAAGCAACTGAAGCGTCGTGGAAAGTGTAAATATAAATTGTTTTAATTTTCGAACAAATGTTTAAAGTTTGGTCCTTTAATCCGCGATAAACACTGTATATAGCAAGTTAATAAACTTATTCGGTCTTATTCATAAAATATATTTACTAAAGGCTTAATACGATGGGTAGTTAAGTTAAAATACTAAGTATGTCTAATAAATGCGTTACAGAAAATCTTACTACATAAATTTTCTGTAAATCTTTATTATATACGGCATCGTTATTATTTTTATTATGCATTATTATGAAAGATACTTTTTGAATTTTTACTTATAGTGACGTTGGAACTCTCTTGTAAGTTTTTTGAATATAGCCGTATATGACAACATTCACGTAAACGTAAGACAATATTACTTTAAAAATATGGAGAATGCCAAGATTTGGCCTAAAGAAAGAAACCTCCGACATACTTTCTAAAATATTGGTAATTCATAGTAGATAATAATATATTTTTTGCAATATAAAACAAAGCTATAGAACTTCACCGACAAAAACTCAATTTAAATAGAGAATGTAAAGAGAATATTCCTCCACTAGATGGCACTTTGACGAATTGTACACTTGAATAACTGTCACAAAATTCGCACTGACAATATAAAATCCCGACCCTTATAATATATGGTTTCGTTCACACTCGGGTATACCCCGCGTGTGAACGAAACCATATATTATAAGGGTCGCGATCTAACTCGATCCTTACGCCATCTATCGAGCACACAGACAGCTTCTATGCTTCCGTTCACCGCTAATTGTATTTTATACAATTATTGTTGGTAGAAATGTTTTAAATTCAGACAATGTTATTAAATTGTGGATAATGTGTCATATGCAATATGATAGATATTTAAATAATGTATATTTAAATATTTTATCAAGTTTGGATAGATTTATTTAATGTAATAACTCAATTCCATAATATTTACATTGCGCGCAAGTGGTATTTTTATGCAGCTGTATCTTTTTTTGGTGAACTTCTAATAAAAAAGTAATTTTACTATCTAATTTTACATTTATTAGCCTTTTTAATGATATATGATTCATCTTTGTTGGCTCTGGCCGAGTCGAATAGGTAATCTTGGCATTCTCGTTTATGTATCTTGCTGCTGCTTATCAAGTAAATACATTTAACCTCTAGTGTGCCAGGGGCTCGCATGCGAGCCAGCAAAAAGCTCTTGTTTATATTTTACTACGTAGCTGACATCATAACAAATTCTGTAGTACCATTTTTTTGATTCTACGAGCTATGAGTGGGCCGGTAATTAACAATAACAAAATCTCAAGTGGCACGCGGCGATAACGGGCGATAATGTAAACATCCAGCTGTCTCACAAGAGGTTAATAGTTTTTGTAGTACCACCTGTACCTATTATTTTTATCTTCTAATAGCATGAGCCTACATGTTATGTTAAGTTTTCAACGTTGCTTTATAGCTAATTTTATTTATTACCTTTTTAAAATTATGAATGATAAATTAGGAGCGATAGCCCAGTGGGGAGACCAACAGACTGCAATGCAAAGTGTCTCGAGTTTGCACCTACGTCGCGCACCTCTGACTTTCGGAAGTTATATGACTTTTTGATATTATGTGTGTATTGATAAACAATTATCGCCTACTCCGTGCCTCGGAGTGCACGTTAAGCCGTCGGTCCCAGCTGCCATGAACATCTATGGCAGTCGTTATTGGGAAGTCAGTGCCCTCTAATAACCTGACACTGGTCTAGCTTTAGGGTATCGTTAGCCTTCAGGTTGCGGAGGTCAGGTGGCAGCCGCTCCGTGTAAAAAACTGATATCCAGTCCAATCCGGTTAGACCAGAAAAGCCGACCCCAAGTGACTTGGGAATAATAAAGGCTAGGGAGAAGATATCTTTTTTTAAATACAAATTACTTGAACATACAGAATAAATTAGTGCCACAAACATTCTTTAACGGTATTCAAGGCGTCAAGGCACAGGTAGAGACAACTAAGGAGTTATTCCGGAGAACTTAGTTGTAAAATAAACCTAATTTATATTATTATGAATGCCAATGTGAGTTTGTTTTTTACGTTTTCATGCCTTAAGTACTTGACCGATGATCATAAAATTTCATATTATATATGAAATTTTATGATCATCGGTCTATTATACTACTTAGATCTATAGTGGGGGTTTTTTAGGTAGTTCAAAATGTCTTTGTTTCATATTTTATCAAAATTGTCATAGCGGTTTAGCCGAGAAATCATATCAAACAGTACAACATTATTTTTGCATTTATGCAGCTGCTTATAATCGCATTTTATTACGATTCCGGGACAAGATTGCCAAGAAAAGTACCAGTTAGACGTGGATTAACGGTAACTAGAATGAACTAGACTGTGGATTTAGAATGTTTTTCACCGATAGAGAAATGCCAACGATCAACTCACGTAATCATTCCGAACGGACTGATAGCCAATTATGAGTATTGCCATTAAAAATAATGAGCAATGCGCGTTTTTCTAGAAACAACAAGTTTATAGCCAGCGTTACTAATACAAATAATATAATAAGAGTTTTGGAACATTCTGGCAGGTCAGAAGGGTATTCCAATTTGACGAACGTGTTTGAAGATTGTATTAACAGCCAATGAAGGAAGGGACATTGGTGAGGAAGCCTGTAGTCTCTGCTGATTCTTTAGGGAAACATGCGTTTTTATTTTTATGTAGTAGTTCAAGATCCTACAGCGGCCAGGCCTACGTCATTTTAGTATATATATACATAAATGTAGACCATTTTATTACAATGTAGTACAACAACGTATTTTGAGAGTGGGGTTATTTTTATCATTTCTTTTTCTTCCTTTTTTGGATCTCATAAACATTTCGGATCGATGCCAAATCTGGGACAGCAGTCTATAGCTCTTGATTAACTAGGATTTGATTAACATTTTGTATCGAAAATTACTAGTATTTTTTTATTCTTTATAAACCTTGCAGCTTAGCCAATATGCTTTTGTTAGGAGTGATTGTAGGTACATAGGTAGTGCAACGTGTCCGATTCGAAATCACGATCTCTGCCTATTGATATCGTAAGTCTGACCCGAATCCATTGTGCTACGGCTTCTTTTAAATGGTTTAATGTATTTGGCATGTCATATATTTCCAGAAATTAAGATTTAGCCATTACCATTTTTAAAAAGAAAACTTATTTAGGCGCGTTAAGCACTTCTTGGGTGAACAAAAATCATAGAAATCGCGTCATCGTCACGCTTCGTCATCGTCACGCTTCCACGCTTTCGATTTTTTAATTATTTTAGGCTATTAACAATATCTCAGAAATGGTGCGTCCTACGCAACAAATAACGAAATTTTGACCCCCTTATTAACCTTAAGAGAGTATCAGAAATCCAATCAGATTTTTTTTTATGAAGTAGTGTTTATAATCAAGCTATAAAGTTTTCACTTCTATCGGCAGTCTCCAAAGACTGCCTCAATTTTTTTTACTTGGCAAAGCGCATGTAGTTAATGCATTTGCTGATACAACTGCAATGGTGCTGTTTTTTTGCGACCTATGTGATTTATGATAGCCAGCGCTACTAGACATAGCCAATGTTTCAATGGTTTTTTTTGAGGCCATTGCCTCTCCGATACAAAAAAAACCAGTGCAACAATATGTCCTTGATCAGTGGCTACCATTTACCATCAGGTGATGCGCTGACTCATCTACACTAATAAAAAAATTCCGAACCAATAAGTTAACTACCTACATATTTAAAGCTAAAGAATTCGATTTAACCGCACATAAAGTCATATGATCGCTTTTTACCTACTACGACTTAGCTAAAGAGGGTAATGTGTTTAAACGTACGGTGACTATGAATGCATGTGGGTCGTCCCATTCTAAAAGTACCGATCGATATCGACTAATGAAGCTTACGTGCTTTGCTTTTTACCGTAGGTATGTGTGTCATAGACAATTGAAAAAATGCATTATGGTAGCTAGAAGTAAAAATTATCTTCTTTTGGAAATATAGTTAGTTGTCGCTTTAATTACGTTTTAAACTTATATTACGGGTATGCTTCAGAGTTTATGTTATGGTTATCCTGTTAGTCTAATGGTTACCCGTGCAAATGTTAACAATAGAATTTCGTATTTATAATAACAATACTTATGCGTTTCATCAATATGAGTAGTAGAGCCTCGCTGATTTCAGCATGAATGGGCCGGCTCGATCGGGGAAAGACTACCCTCTCACAGAATACCGACGTGGAATAGCAGTAGTCCTACTGTTGTGTTTCGTTCGGTGAGTGAGAGTACCGGAGGCCCAATCACCCCCTTTCCTCCATCCCGCTCCCTTTCCTTCCCACGTCCTTTCCTAAAGGGTCGGCAACGCGCAAGTGATGCCTCTGGTGTTGCAGGCGTCCATAGGCTATGGTGACCACTTACCATCACGTGGGCCGTATGCTTGTTTGCCACCTTAGTTGTATAAAAAAATAAAAAATTGCCAGTCCCAGTCCCTATTTGCCTATCGGCCCTTTCCGGAGCAACGGCCTATGAGCTCATATAGGTCTTGTTTCTATTACCTTTATTCACCGCTGGTCGCTAGTCTGTCAACGCTGACTTCAGCGCCATCGTTGAAACAACCTGATTACTATTGATACCCGATTTGATGAAACAAATAGTTCTAGAACTTTCTTTTTAACGAAGTCGCAATTTATAATAACATACATCTACAGTCAGTATACTACAAACTAAAAATACAAACATGAGTTGTAGCTCTACTACAAATTACTTATATACGGGTGCCCGGCTTAATACAACTCGCCACAACAGACGCGCTCAATCATAGGCGGTGCTAATATTGCAAGTAATATAGATGGCCATCTGCATATTTATTACTATTACGTATTTTGTGGCTCTACTCGCTACCATAATATGTAACAGAATAAAAGACAAACACATCAGTGAAATGAAAACTTCATTGCTGAAATGACACCTGTTAGATGGAACATAGAGTATAGTATTACTCTATTTTCCATCTAACAGGTGTCATTTCACTTAATTATTTTAAATGCTTTGTATATAACGTAATACTTATTATAATGTAAGAACTAATCCTAGGGTCACTTTATGGGGTTTAGTCTAAATGGGTTTGCATATAATGACGTTATATTCAGATTATAAATTGACAGTATTCTCTGCCGAAATATGTGCTAACGATATGAGAGCACTGTGCGATTGGAGGTGCTGTATATGTCTAATTTGTAGTACTAGTCTTGCTGATCTATACAGTATACTAACACGTGTGGCTAATTGTGGGTCAAGATGTAAGCGGTAATTGTAGCTTGCAATATCAGAGGGGAAAACCAGCGTTGTCGACTCTGCAGAATTGGAGTCGTTGTGCTGTGAGCTCAAGGATTAAAAAACTTGCTGACATTGCAATGCCTTCTTCTAATTTCTTAAATTAAGAAACTGTACTAATTGCAGAAACACAATACAAAGTTATTTGGCTGCAATCTTCTGTATGCTGGTTATTACCAGTATATACTTCTCGAGTTAGATTATCAGGTTTAAATGTCGCTGCGTTCTACCTTTCTTTGTTTAGGTGTGTAGTTATACTTAGAAGAGAAAATAATGATGTTGTGTTGTGTTACAGGTGATGCGTGGGTGGTGCGGGGCGTGGTGCGGGGCGTGGTGCGGGTCGCGCGCACGCGTGCGCTGGCTGGCGGCGTTGCTGTGCTGGGGCGCGTTGGTGGCGCTGGCGTTGCCGCGCTTGCAGCCGCCAACGCCGCGCCGCGCGCCCCCCGCGCCGCCCGCGCGGCTCCTGCTCCAGTCAGAGGCGGCGGCGTCCACGTCCGCGCCGCCGGTCACGGCGCACCCCGCGCCCGCTACAGACACGCGCGTGCTCAGCGAGGACGAACTCCGTGCTGATACCGAGCGACGCCTACCCTCCCTGCCGCTTGCTTATTGGCACAAGCATCAGAAGGACAAAAACAAGTACTTCAAGAAGAAGGATTGCGCCCCCTTCCCTTCTATCTACGAACTCGAGTTCCATAACACGTACTGGCAGACACTGCCCACGGATGATGGCGTGTTTCACTTCTATGGCGCGTATCTTGACGCGCGAAACGCATCGCGCATTGGGCCCGCCGTGCGTATCCTCGCAGTGCACGACCGTATTAAACCCACGTTAGCCACTCATTGCCAATTGTGGTTCGAGGAGCGCGAGGCACCGGTGGTGGTGCGCAACCTCGAATACAAGTATGTGTGGAACAATAAGTGGGGCAACTACCGCGACCGTGTGCTGCAGCCCTACCTGATGGCGTGCGTGCTGCCGGCCGATGTGCGCCACCTCGTACCCGCTTCTGTGTCCATCGTGCAGTCGCCATGCGATCGGGCCACCAACAATTTACGCGTGCACTACGACCGACCGCCACCCGAAGAACAAAAACAGTTCGCCATCTGCGTAAAAGGGCTCGACTTTCTACACGAAGACCTGTCCGTTCGACTTGTAGAGTGGATTGAACTGGTACGACTGCTCGGCGCTGACAAAGTGTTCTTCTACGAGCTGCAAGTGCACCCAAACATCACGAAAGTGCTGGACTACTACACGAAGCATGGGTCCGTGAGCGTGACGCCGATCACGTTGCCCGGTGGTCAACCGAATCTACCGGGGCTACAGCATATGTACCTAAAGAAGAAGACAACGCACAAGCGTCAAATGGAGCTGATCCCATACAATGACTGCTTATACCGCAACATGTACCGCTATCGTTGGTTGGTACTACTGGATATCGACGAGGTGATCGTTCCACTAGAAGACTCAGACTGGGGCGGACTGATGCAGCGCATTTTACCGCTGTCTAAGCCTGCTGAAGGCAAGCCGCCGCGGACATCGTACCACGCATCTAACCTATATTTCTTAGACTCGCTTCGGCACGAGCACGGCTGGGATGATGGCGTGCCGCATTACATGCATATGCTGCAACATGTGTACCGCACGCGGAACTTCACCAAGCCGGGCCAATACGTGAAGGCTTTCCACGAGACGGAGCGCGTGCTGTCGCTACACAACCACTTTCCTCTGTCGTGCCTCGGTGGTTCCTGCTCCAGTTATGCTTTAGAAACGAGGCACGCGCGTTTGCAGCATTATCGTGCTGACTGCGTCACAGCGCTCAGCAAGGCTTGCGCTGAGCTCAGTTCGCAGCCAGTGCGTGATACAGCGCTGTGGCGCTGGCGAGAGCCGTTGGTAGCGCGAGTGGACGCCGTGCTGCGAGCCTTAGGCTTCCTCCCCCCTCACCGGTGACCGCCGCTTCCGCAACCCTAGACTTATGTATTAACTGCTAGTATTAAACGTATTTTTATAGTTATCCTCTGCGGTGTTTTATTGTTAGTCCTCGGCGGCGCAGCGGACCTTCGATGTGGAGCCTACAGGCTGACGTTTTGTGATGTAACTATTATCGGACCTCTAGTGAGTGCGCTCGTTTTATACACATGGGTACAAATGGAGTTATTTTTGAGAAATAATGTTTGTAAATCGAACAAATAAAATATATTTATTACATAATATTTAATGTTTTAATGCAGTTATCTGTTATTGTTCTAAAAAGATTTTACTACTACAAGCTTATGGTATATGTAATGATAAGCATTTACTTATTTCACCAAGATCATCAATCTCGCTTTACCGATCATTCAAAGACCACACCACGGTCCACCACGGTCTCCTGATGCCACTACAGCGTCGCCTGAAGAACCTTGGATAGTAATCACTGTTGAAACGTAGAACAATGTTTTTTGGCTGCAATTTTTGTAAGGAGGAAGGATCTCCTCAATCCAGCTTATCCATTTTGAATCCTGCTAATCCACTGTGCCGAACTGTTCTGGCACTATCATAAGGCGAAAGGTAATGTAGGGTTATATAAGTGACTTCTATGCAGTTTCACATTTTTATATTTATGCATATTTCGTCAAATATGTTTATGGTAGAGTCATGTTTAACTAAGCACAATAGTGCTAACTCTATCTAAGAAGTTTTCCGTCTAAAATGGATGGAACAAATTGACATATACACGGAAAAATAGGATCTATGAAAATATTTATGCTGAGTTTGGTGCGAATCGAATTTGAGATATCGATATAATATGTATCTGAGATTTTAGTATTTCATATATTTGTGGGCACGTCTCACATGTCAATTACATTATGGCCGACCCAGCATTCAAACCCGGCGTAGGACTATTACGCCTGCTGCGGCTAGTGCCGCTGTAGGTGTTCCATCCCACCGTTGATTAAAACTCTCGAAGGGCCTCTTCACGTTGGACCCATGTCTCCGTGTAAGCCTCCCAAAGGGCCGGGTATTTTCCTAACGTATTAGGAATATACCCGTGAAAGAGAAACAAATAATAATAAGTATATATTTCTCTCTGTCACAAAGGTTGATACATACATAAGATAACACAGTACAGATATAACAAATTCTTAAAATCTTTGGGTTTTCTTAAACGAAATACTCGGGGATTCAAACTACCAACCACAACAATACTTTTATTTAATACCCTGGTGCGAAGTCGACTAGAATACGCTAGTACAGCCTGGAATCCTTTTTACGCAGTGAATTCTCAAAGAGTAGAGAGTATCCAAAGGGCATTCACAAAACATGTGGCTTTTATGTCCAACGATATCAGTCACCGTTCTCCATATCAGCAGCGCTTACAGCACTTTAAAATAAAAACCCTACGAGAACGTCGTTTATCCCGAGACTTAATTCTCCTATATAAAATTACAAACAGAATCACAAAATGCAATGACTTAGTTGAACGTGTCGCGTACTCAGTCCCTTCAAAACCTCCCAGACATCCAAACACCAGAATGTTTTACATACCATTCCGCAAAACCAATCTCGGTCGCAATGCACCCCTGCTTAGAATGTGTAGGGAATACAATGAACTTTCCAAAAGGTCAAATATAGATATTCACGGTCTGTCATTGAACAAATTCAGGAAAACCGTTTTAGACGTGCAGGAACATAACGATGGCGCATAGTTTGTCATGATTTGTTGTATTGTTTCATTAAACTTTGCTGTATTTTTTGTTTTTGTGTTTTGTATCTTTTTTTGTTTTTAATTTTTTATTGTTGCTTGAACTTTATTATGTGTTAGTATACAACTAGGAACAGATTGTTGTCTTAACGTGATTGCTGTGTATACCTGTAATAGGCAAGCATGTCAGAATTGATTCACTATTGTAACAATAATTATGTAGATGTAACATGTAATGCTGTTGGTGTACCAACAAATAAATAAATAAATTCTCAATCCTTTGTGGATTGTGATACTTGTACATATTACTAGAGAAAACACTCATGTGTTCCTGACTACAAAAATATGTGTTACCAGCGCCGCCGCGCCGTGGCTAAAGATTACACTTCAGCAGAAACCTTTTAGTGGCCATGACGGTGGGACTGACGCTACAGACGCCTATAGTATCCGACTGACCAGTATGAACTATTTTTCATAGAATAAAGATAGCATATCCTTCGCCTGTTGGTAAGCGATTATCCCTGGGAATACCAGAGGTATTTCTCACGCGGTGCTGACTTTAGTTAAAGGAATTAAAGATGGGATAAAAGGATGACTTAATGGTAGTTATATAAGCCTCACGAACTTCTACTTACCGACTGAAACGATCCAAGAGTGTAACTAGATGTATCTTATGTATTTTATCTTATGTGGGGGCCAGCCAATGCAGACCGGCGACACTTCGACCTAGTGGGATCTTTTGTGTCGACACTCTCCCAATAACGACTGCCATAGATGTTCATGGCAGCCGGGACTAACGGCTTAACGTGCTTTCCGAGGCACGGAGCAGGCGATAATTGTCAATCAATACGCACATAATTTCGAAAAGTCATATAACTTCCGAAAGTCAGAGGTGCGCGACGTGGGTTCGAACCCGAGACCCTCTGCATGTAACTAGATGTAAGTAAGTATAGTTACACTTTGAGAAGGTGGCACGTCAAATAATTGACAAACGATTACCCCACTGTTAGGGTACATAGGGTATAGAGGTACTGGACTGTCCGAGGGGTATGGGCTGGAGTGTGGAGTGAGGCAGGGAGGGCTCACCTCACCGACACTGTTCAACCAGCTGATCGAGGAGCTCACCAGCACAAGTATCGGTTGTTCCATTGATGGAAATATTGTAAACAGCCTATCGTATGCAGACGATATGTGTCTGCTCTGCCCCTCGATCGATGCCTTAAGGCAATTGCTTAGGGTATATGAGAATTACGCTGTAGCATATGGACTCCTATACAATGTGAAAAAGAGTGTAGTCATGGTGTTTCAAGTAGGTGCAAAGAAACTAAGAACAGTGCCCCCTGCCTCTACGGGGTATCACTCAATAGAGTAAAAAAATTGTAGTAGGTACTTGGGTCACATATTGACTGAGAATCTCGATGATGATGAGGACTATGGGTTCGATTCCCGCACAAGTCAAACATTTGTGTGTGAATGAACATGGATGTTTGCCTTGGTCTGGGTGTTTCTACGTATAATATGTATGTATTTACAAAAAAAAAGTATACATTGTCTAGTACCCATAGTACAAGCTCTGGTTAGTTTGGGCTAGATGGTGTTGTGTGTATGTGATAGAATATTATTATTATTATTATATTTGAAAATTTGTTTAACATTCCCTTTTGAAGGGATAGAAGCGTGTCATGCGGGCCAAGACCAAGCATGTCACGTTAAATGAAGTAAGTTGATGATATGAATGATGTTATAAATTTGCGTGTGATGCGGCACATGATCAGAATCGTGGCTTTTTGCAATAGTTGTAGTGTGTAGGCTTTGAGTGAGTGTTTTGGGAATTATACCAGTTGATGACAAAACTATTGGTACGATATGCACAGTACGTGCTCTCCATTGTATTTTTAAATCGATCGTTAAGTCTTGGTATTTTATTATTATATTGAGAGAGAGCGGAGAGCGTTATCGGTCCGATATAATATGCTGGCTCGCAGCTTTACACGTTGAACAAAAGAAGTGAAGCTCTTTTTATAGCATTCTGCCAGACCTTTTACACGTGCAGCCTATGGGTTAGATATACTCAGAGGGTCTACAACGCTCTTCGCGTGCAATATAATAACGCTCCAGGGTGCTTTTGAGGCTCCGGTAATTCTGTAGTGCGTCAGGCATGTTTGCGGAGGAGCTTACAGACAGCTTTGAAGCTGTAATTCGGAAGAGGACAGCGTCTCTGATGCAAAGGATTCGCCGGAGCAACAACAGCATCCTGAAGGTGATCAGAGATAGGCCAGACTATCGCTTCCTGTGGCACTGGACGCGTAGGCATGGCGGCGGGGCCGGTGCAGCAGAAAGATACATTAATTAATTTTAATAATTGTAGGTATATACTAACATAGTTTTTAAGTAATTGTAACTAAAAAAATATGGATGAAATCTGAAATAAATGTTTATATAGGGATGTACCATAGCAATTTGACCAGGATTGCAAAATAAATTAAATTATCAAAATTATAACAGGACATATGTATATTATTATCTAATTTAAATACAAATAAGGCTGAATAAAATACATATCCTAACTATATTATATAATATTATAAAATCGAAAATGAGTTTGTTTGTGTGTTACCTTTTCACGCCTAAACCACTGAACCAATCATACTGAAATTTTGCATATACGATGTCAGGTGTACAGAAACGGACGTAAGCTTCCTTTCATCCCGAAAAATATACTGTTTCCGAGGGAAACAATAATAACGTTCTTATGATAATAGATGGCGCCACGTGTCTTTCGAATCATGATTGAATTATATTATTATACTAGTTTTCACCCGCAGCTTCGCTCGCGTAAATGTAGGTTAGTTTAGGTTAGGTTTGCAACAGTTATTTTTTCTGGATAAAAGGTTAGTACCCTATGTCCTATTCTGTACCCCTGACAACGTGTATGCAAAATTTCATGTTTATAACAGGACATAGGTATGCGGTTGAGTAGTTAAGGCGTGAAAGCGTAACAAACAAACAAACTCATTTTCGCATTTATAATATTAGTAAGGATTATATTATTACAAGCAGAGTATAATCCGAATTGATTGTTAAATTCTAAATTAATGCGAGGGAAACCGCGGGCAAAAGCTAGTAATACAATAAATGAATGGCCGGTAATTCGGCTAAAGATACTGCTGACAGAAGCCATATTTATTATTCCTAAAAACACAATAATAATATTAAAGTACAATAGCACATTTAGCCATCCATATCAATCATACTATAAGCTAGAGCATGTGCTAAACAAATAAACAAACAAACAATAAAAATATACATTCAAGTCTCGACGCAATCGGGTATAACGTTACGAAAATATTATGTCTACTGACATAATATTTTCGTATACTCAATAACACATGGCGCTACTGCGCCATGTGTTATTGAGTTATTGAGCGCATTATTATTACATGACGACTTAAATTATGTTATGCGTTTAGTAGTTAGTTTCCAAAGTACGCCTGAGATGGCGCTGTCACAATCGTGTTTGCATTTTGTTGTTGTGTTTGTGGATATAATACGTAGATAATGTAGTAGGGTATACTTTTAAACGCACAACTGTTTTGTAAAGTAAAATATGATATTTTGTCATAAAAACAAGTTTTAAAAACGCTATAGAAACTTTTGGTGAAACTTGACTTTAACTTGAAACACCAGAAAACTAATGTTGGGGCGGAGCTAATTTTACTTGCATATGATAGTTTAAAATAATCCAAATATTTGCCTAAAACATTATATAGGATACCTCTCGATTTTGGAAAGATTTGAGAAAATAAATAAGAAAGAAGAAGAAAGAAAGAAAGAAAGAAAACAGTTTATTTTATCCTCTACACTAGCATAAAACAAATAAAAAAAATAACAACAAAAAAGAACAGAAAAATTTTAGGTACCTATACAAAAATAAAAATATTAAAAAAAATAAAAATTTGAAATAAGACGCCCGATTTATTTATTACAGCAAGTCTTCGTATTAATATTATTACATGGTTATTAATATTTCCTCAGGCGTTTTAAAGCTAAAAGAAAATGCGAAAAGAGATTCATGTCTGCATTCCTTTTGCACTTTGGTACCTATAGAGATGTATTTAAACCGTGGCGAAGTACAATACGTTTCAAAGCAAATAATGGTGAAGGTCTCTAAAGCGCCTGGCAATATTCTGTAAGCAAAGTAGATGTAGAATGTTTTGGCTTGTGATGGCGATATCTTAACCCATTCGCTGTCCCGTGATAGACACAATAGAAAATCTATTGTTATGTATCATATGTGATTCATCGGACAGAGAATCTGATAACTAACAGATTATTGAAATATTTCAGTATTCAATTATTTTGCACGTCTATTATTTAATAAGTAATAATAATATCAACCCTGTATTAAACTGTCCCACTGCTGGGCAGAGCCTCTTCTCAGTGTGAGAAGGCTTAGGCCATAGTCCACCACGCTGGCTCAGTGCGGGTTGGCAGACTTCACATACCTTTGAGAACACTATTGAGCACTCTTAGACATGCAGGTTTCCTCACGAGTTTTCCTTCACCGTTAAAGCAAGCGATCTTATCTTATCTTATTCGGGAGTCAGTCAGTATAGACCGACGACACTTCGACCCAGTGGGGTCTTTTGTGTCGTAAAGCAAGCGATAATTAACTATTTAATACACACATAACTTCGAAAAGCCAGAGACGCGCGCCTTGGGATCGAATTCAAGACTTCTTGGTGGCAGTCCAACGGTTTCCCACTAGGCTTTCGCTGCTATATATATAAGTAAACAGGTAAAAATTAAATTAGCATATTGCAGTTGGAAACCACATATTGAAAAACGAACCTGTAAGGAAGATCGTTATGTTTACGTGTTAAAAAAATTTGGAAACAGTTGTACGTAGGACACTGAAAGTTTTGCGTAACTTATATAAAAAATAGTTTTTCAAAGTACTCTCTTTTATATTTCAAAAACTATTTCATTCGATCGAACCATTTTTAAAAACACGAGGACCACAGATCTGAAGGAATGTTTTCTACGTGCTGATTGAACGCCATCACTGCCTCTTCGGATTTGGTAAAAGTGAAAGCTCTCATCAAATCTTTGATTTTAGGGAAAATTAAGAAATTACAGGGTGCTAGGTCTGGGCTATGTGCAGGATAGGTAGTTCTACTTTTTCGGGAGCTAAAATGACTTTGTTTTGTTGGCCGTGCGCGAAGAAGCGTTGTCATGGTGTAAGAGAATGCGGTTTCTTGGTCGTCATTCGGAAACTTTTTCCAACACCCTGAGTAAAGAAATGGTAGAGTACCACTCCGCATTAACACTCTTTTGATTCTCAAGTGGAACTGTGTCGATGGGACCTGTAGCCGAGAAAAAAACACGATCATTCTTTTACCCACGTTTCTCGCCTGCCTCAATTTCGTTGGTCTGTTCAAACTTTCAAACACCCATACACAAGATTGCTGTTTTTAATCGGATTCAAAACAATATATCTACATTTCGTCTCCTGTGACAATGTCATGCACAGTATTTGGATGTCCGTGGTCGTACTTCAGTTATTCAAATACTAATGGCTCGCGACGAATGGTGTTACTGAAGTAACATCTGTGAGCACCATTCGACGCGAGCCCGCTTCTGCTCCGCCGTCAGCTCATGAGGGATCCAGCGACAACAAAGTTTCCTAACTTTTAATTCGTCACATAAAATTTTCTGAATTTGTCTTATACCAATCCCTATTAGTCCTCGAATCGTCTCATAGATGATCCGTCAGTTTTCTTCAATTAGCCGCTTATCAGTAGCAACATTATTTTCGTCGATGGCAGTTAAAGGGTGGCCTACACGAAAACTGTCATTCAAAGAAATTTTACCTCTATCAAATTCAGTGAACCTTCGCCTCACGGCGCATAAATAAGGTGCTTTCCTCCCAAAATAATTTTGAAGACGAGCGGCACAATCATCCGGAGAGAGAGAACTTTTAAAATCATAAAAAATCATCGCTCTAAAATCTTTTCGAGTTAATTCCATTTTCTTTGCGTACGGAGCACTTCAAAGTGTGATAAAAAATAATTGTCAAATAATTTCTAGCCAAATTTTTTTTTAATTATTCAGAATGCCGTAATGTTTAAAAAAATATAACATTTAAATTCAAATATTTCCGACAAGGCAGAAGTGCAAAACTTTCAGTGCGCCCCATATATACTGTTTCCTAATTTTTTTTAACGTTTGTGAACACTATGTATATTACATACAGCGTTAATTACGTACCACGCATATGTCTCGTCTATAATTACATAATAATATGGTATAATTGTGTGAGGAAATTCAGAAGACGTACCTAGATAGAGTTTTCGTAGCACAGAAGAAGTGCATTAAAGCAATATGTGGAGCCAGCTTCCTGGACGGTTGTAAACGACTATTTATTAAACATAAAATACTTCCCCTGCCCTGTTTATACCTACATGAAAGGAGACTGTTCATATTCGGCTTGTACGTGGACAATCGTTTTATATACAAAGTAAAATATTAAAAGTTTTGTTTGAATATATAATAAATATTGGTTACCATCCAGTAGTATGAAATTGACGTACTTTATTTATATATTACCTATATCAAAATACCGCCACGTGCAAAAGTATTAGGCACCCCTATTGTTTGTCTCTATCTCAACAATGAGCGCTCGGATAAGGGTTTTATGGTCTTACTATTGCATCGGCGGCATTTTTAAACAAAAATAAAACAATAACAAATATTTATGACACCCAGGTGCAGTTTAAAACAATGTTTTTACAAATTTGCAATTTTAAAGTTTACTCTTTTAGTGTGTTATCAGTGCTTGCAGTGAACAGACACATATCGTACGCAATTGTTGCTACCATATTCCTGAAGACTAATATTCATCGAGTTAATAATGCCTAAAAAAGCAGAACTTAGTGCAGAGCAGCGCCTAAAAATTAAAATTTTACATGAACAAGGCATGTCTCAAGTGAAAATAGCCCGAGAAGTGAAGTGCTCGCGTTGTGCAGTGCAATATGCACTAAATCGCTTCAAAGAGATCGGTACTCATGAGAATAGGCCAAGAACAGGCAGAAGAAAAATAACTACAGATCGTGAAGACCGATTGTTAATTAGGCAGTCTCTACAGGACCGTAAAAAAACTGCTTTGGAGCTCGCTGCAGCTTTATCTGAAGGAAAAAGCAGATCAGTGAGCGCGTGTACTGTGAGAAGAAGGCTTATTGCAGCTGGGTTAAAAGGTTGCAAGGCAAGAAAGAAGCCGTGGCTATCGGAGCACAACAAGAAAAATCGGTTGCAGTGGGCCCTCAGACATAGAGATTGGACAGTGGAGGATTGGTCCAACGTACTGTGGTCAGACGAATCTAACTTTGAGGTATTGTTATTTAATTTATGTATTATACCAAAACACATAGCCGTCTTTGAAATCACGTCCTGCGAGGGAAATATGCAATCTTGAATTAAGTTATTTTTTTGCTTGTTCCATAGGTGTTTGGAACACCCGGTGTTACTTACGTCAGGCGAAGGGTGGGCGAAGAGTACAACCCAGATTGTGTAGTGCCCACTGTTAAACACGGTGGAGGCTCAATAATGATCTGGGGTTGCATGGCTGCCGATGGAGTGGGCGAAATGATGTTGTGTGAGGGGCGAATGAATAGCACCAAATACACAGAAGTTCTGGAAACAGCTCTAGCACCGTCTGTTACACAGATTTTTGGTGATACAAACACCGACGGCGTAAAATTCCAGCAGGACCACGCCACTTGCCACAAGTCAGCACACACTATGGCATGGATGGCTCAAAATGGAATAGATCTTTTGGACTGGCCGCCACAATCACCGGACCTCAATCCTATTGAACATATTTGGTCTATTTTGAAGAAAAATATCCGTAGACACTCGATAAGCAACAAGCAAACACTACTCGCCACGTTAAAGCATGAGTGGCAAAAGATATCCCAAGAGGAATGTTTTAAGCTGGTAGAGTCAATGCCAAAAAGAGTGGCTGCTGTCATTAAATCCAAAGGTGGACCGACAAAATATTAATTATTTTATTAAAATAAATCTTAGTAATCATATGTTTTGTTTTCTTTACATTCCCTATGCTCAATCACCCTAAAACTGACATTACTATAGGGTGCCTAATACTTTTGCACGTGGCTGTAGTACACAGTCTGGAAGCAATAAGGCAGCATTACTGCAACTGCATAGACGGCCGAAGGACTGTTGGTTGCTGTGCTCACATAATGTCTGTAATATGGTACCTAAGCTGGGCAAGATATGAAAATGTCACTCCACCACCCCAGTTTTTGGAAAATAATTTAATAACTTATGAAGGTGATGTAAATAAATATTTATTTTAAACAATGTGTTTTATATTATTATTTAACGAACTTGATATTAAACTTAAAAGAATAATGTTTTCTACTTAGTTTAGGCTACTCAAAATTCATATTGTTATTACAATATAAAATTGTTCACGCCCAGGCCAGGGTCCCATACAAGGTGGTCGGTCTCCTTTGTACATTTGTAAAAAAGTATCCGCAGTTTCGATTACATGTCTAGGCACCAAAATAAATTGTCCCTCTGTAACACGCAAATTCAATACCCGATTGAGCCAAGAGAGTTGTCGTGTGATTCTGTCAGGAAAATATCTGAACATTTTACGGTAATGTATTGAGTATTGAGTATTGAGTAGATAATAGTTATTCTATTATGTGAGACTTTAGTATAGCAAGCAAGTGTGTGCGTAAATAGAAAAACCCATGATTAAATTATGTTCGGGTACTTTGAAATAACTACACTGGAACATTGAGACAACTACCATCTTAGTCTCCCCGTGACCATGGCTGCTGAAAAGCAACCGAAACGTCGGGGAAAGTGTAAACATAAATATAAATAGTATAATAGTATAGTAATAGTTTAAATAGTTTTAATAGTTTCAATAATTTAATTAGCTTAAAAAATTGTAAAGTTTAATAGTAATAGTAGTGTAAAAGTTTTTCAAAATCTTGTAATAAAGTGTCAAATAAACAACGCGATAAAATCCGTATATAGTAGTTTAATTTCAATAAATAACATTCGCGTAAACAGAAGACAATATTAAGTGTATGATATTAAGTATGTTATGTTCATAATTTTACATACATAGTCTTACGTTTACATAGGCCGATCATATGGTGTCGGGTTCGATTGGCCTCGGTTGGCTAAAGTGTTCTCTTATTAGGCGATATGCAGTAGTATCGTGGATTTTTTATCTGGCAGAAGGCAATAGGTTCATACTTTATCTTATGAGCACTAATTATATAACTGGCGAAATGTGGGGTTAAATAACTCTGCCTTGGAAATATCAGTCCTGTAACTGTTAGCGCAAACTAAAACATGGAAACAATGCATCAAGGCAATCATACTTCATATTTTATCGTGTAGGTATTTTTTTTTTTTTTTTTTTTTTATCTTTTATTGTTTCGGGACTTTTATCTGTTTAGGATATGTCAGTCCCATCAAGCCTTAAACTTAAATATACACATATAACTTATATCTAAATAAAATTAACAGGAATAGACACTCAAACACTGCATACAATTAAGAGCCATCATATTTGTACAAGGCTAGATCATAAATAAGTTTAGCTTCACTGGATGTTGGTATAGACAAAATACTTTGCATTATACCAACATCCAGCCTATTAATGTTAAGCTCCCGTATCATACTATCCCTCTGTCTTTTATTCTTTGAAGGTAGGTATAGGTGTAGGTATTTTATGTCTATATAAACTGTGTGTGATTGCGATATGGGCAAAGAGGCACTATCGACTCTTACTTATCTCTTCGTCACCCGCAACGCAGCTGCGCGTACGCACAACAAGAATTTCATTTTCAATCATTTATTGCATTCAATATCCTTACTAATATTATAAAAGCGAAAATGAGTTTGTTTGTTCGTACCTTTTCACGCCTATACCACTGAACCGATCATCCTGAAATTTTTCATATACGTTGTCAGGTGGACAGAAACGGACATAGGCTACCTTTTATCCCTAAAAATTACCGTTCCAGAGCAAAAAAAATAATAACGTTCTTATGATAATAGATGGCGTCACGTGTCTTTCGAATCATGATTGAATTATATTATTACAAGGAGGGTACAACCAGAATTGATTGTCAAATTCTAAATTGCCGCGGGCAATAGCTAGTAATATATAAAATCAATATATTTCATAAGTATAATCTAATATTTACGAGAAAAAACGACAGAATCTATGATTTTATTCAATTACTGCTAGCTAGTAGGTGTTTGATTAAAGTATAGATTCAGTTGTTATATCCGCGTTTATGATTACTGCTTCACTTCCGTGGGTCGCATGATTTATTTAAGCTATGTAACTTCTGGATAAAACAGTTTTCTAATGGGGAAATAATTAATAGAATTTACCGATTACAAATAGGTAAATCTTTCCTCTTGATAATATAAATGTATAGATAAGTATATAACATAAGATCGCAGCGATAGCTCAGTGGGGAGACCAAGAGACTGCTATGCAGAGGGTCTCGGGTTGAAACCCACGTCGCGCACCTCTGACTTTCGGAAGTTATATGGCTTTTCGAAATTATGTGCGGATTGATTGACAATTATCGCCTGCTCCCTGCCTCGGAAAGCACGTCGTTATTGGGAGAGTCTCGACACAAAACATCCCACTGGGTCGAAGTGTCTGCACTGACTGGCCCCCACATAAGATAAGATAAGATCTGTTACTTTAGTAAACGATAGATATAAGTTTAATAAGCATAACATACATGGAATATTTAGATCACAGGTTCCCAGACTTCTTTTCTCATAGACAAATCTCTAGGGCTGACTTTTTTTTAGTACCAGTAGTTTTTCGAAAAATTGACAGACCACTGGTACTGAATATGAAATATACGTTTTTACAAGTAACAGTCGGTGAAGTCAAGCCAACATTTTAGTTCTTCACTATCGAAAGCAAATTAATTTTCGTGGACCCCCGCTTACGAATTGTGCACCCCCATTTTTTGTCACGCCAACGTAGACCCCGTCGAATCTCCCGTGGACCACTGGGGATTACTTGAATGATTTAGGTACACCACTCAAAAGAAATAGTACTTATTTCGTCTAACAAGAACAAAACGTATCCAGTAACAGGTGTTTACCACCTAGAAAACTATTGACTTACTGGATTAAAACGCCACGAAGGCTTAGGACTTCTGCCCTTTTCTATCCGAGCCGTTCTACTCTGAGTCGGGTTTGGTAACGCTAATGAATCAATCCTTACTATCCTTATTAATATTATAAATGCGAATGTAAGTTTGTTTATTTGTTACCTTAACTACTCAACTGATCATCATGAAATTTCGCATATATTTACGTTGTCAGGAGTATAGAAAAGGACACAGGGTGTCTTTCACCTAGAAAAAAGTACTATAGAAATCAATTGATAAAATTTAATTTAACGCGAGCGGAGCCGCGGTAAGATTCTAGTGTAGATCCTAATCCTAACCCTAATTTTCTAACTAATATTAAAAAAGCGAAAATGAGTCTGTTTGTTTGTTACCTTTTCACGCCTAAACCACTGAACCGATCATCCTGAAAATTTTCATATACGTTGTCAGGTGGACAGAAACGGACATAGGCTATCTTTCATCCCGAAAAAATTACCGTTCCCGAGGAAAACAACAATAACGTTCTTGTGACAATAGATGGCGTCTCGTGTCTTTCGAATCATGATTGAATTATATTATTACAAGCATACAACCCGAATTGATTGTTAAATTCTAAATTAACGCGAGTGAAGCCGCGGGCAAAAAATATTGTATAATTATAAATAAAACATTTTAACTATATTAAATTGTTTTCAACTAAATGAAACCGTTATATGTCATAAAATTATATCATCAGTTAGTATATCTCACATTTGAATCTTGCGAACGTTTTAAATAGAACATATCGAGCCTTTCCCGCCATTTTAGCGCAACCGACAAAGACCAAATTTTACAGGAGAAGGATTTTTTTAAATATTTTTATACAAAAATGTGCTAATAAAGTAAAATTTGATGTACATTCATGATTTTTAAACATTTATAATCATTAATGTACATCAAATTTTACTTTATTAGCACATTACTGTATAAAAATATTTAAAAAAAACCTTCTCCTGTAAAATTTGGTTTTTGTCGGTTGCGCTAAAATAGCGGGAAAGGCTCGAATTATGTCGGCATATAGAATATTTGTCGGCCTCGATGGCGTAGTGGTCAGTGTAACCGACTGCCACGCCTGAGGTCGCGGGTTCGATTCCCGCACAAGTAAAAACATTTGTGTGCATGAACATGGATGTTTGTCTTGGTCTGGGTGTTTCTATGTATAATATATATGTATTTACAAATATATATGTATATATATAAATATATGTGTGTGTGTATGTTTATCCATTGTCTAGTACCCATAGTACAAGCTGTGATAGAATATTATTATTATATATCAAGTAAGTTTATATGCCATAAGACGTACCCCAATTATATGTAGCTACAGATGTAACAAAGTATATTATAATAAAAACGTTATTACGATCACATAGAAGAGTAAGACTGACTAAGAAAGTTTATAAGGCTAGTGTGAATGGAACAGTCGCAAGAGGAAAACCTAGGGGAACGTTTCTCGATCAGATCGGAGGCGTTCTGGACAAAGGCCAGGTTAAGAGCTCCTTGAACCGACGGGCGTGTATGAGGAATGTGATGAAATTGAATGAAACCAGAGAAGTGTGTCAGGATCGTAGCAAATGGAAATCCGTAGTCAATAAAAGAGAATCAGTAAAAGAGAAAATATAGCCATTATTTTAAAACGACGTACATCTTTTGGGACATGAGCGTGAGACTGTGTTTGTATGAATTAATAATAACTAAGGCATATTATTAGATCACGTGTCTTCAATGAGTGGCGAGAGTAGGTAAGTAAGAGGTCTTAATCTCAATACGGTTATCGCCAACATTACGTAGACTTGTGAATATTGGATACCTACTTAACTAAAAATAAAATTATGATTTAACGTAAACTTGCTTCTACATTGAGGTTCATTCGAGTCTTGGTTAAGTAGTTTCTTGATCTGTTTTAAATATCTATTAACATAGCGTAAGAAAAATTGTTACTAACATTATGGACTCTGAATAAATAAATATATTATTATTATTAATGTCAGCGTATACATTTTTTTTTTATATAACTAAGTTGGCAAACAAGCATACGGCCCACCTGATGGTAAGTGGTCACCGTAGCCTATGGACACCTGCGACACCAGAAGCATCACTTGCGCGTTGCCGACCTTTTAGGAAAGGAAGTGGGAAGGAGAAGGAGCTGGATGGGGGAAAGGGAGTGATTGGGCCATTTTTATAATGAAACAATGTGAACTTCGCTTAAACATAAGATTTCACGAACACTATAGCATGCAAGCAATATTATATTATATTTCCATATTTTATATTACATATTTTCCAAACACACTACTGGGATCTGCCAGTACCTGCAACACGAAGGAACCTGATAGGTATCCCGTGGTCCCGGAATACAAAGGGCAAGAGGAGGCACATAAATGTGGTTTTAGTCAGTAGAAGTCTGACATACATCTTTCCTCTGCCTAGAGCGAAGTTACTCATCCGATAATTGCCTATACAAAAAAAATAAGGGTATTTTCTAAACAACCCTGTATTCTGTGCGGTGATATGCTTTCCAGAGTTTTTAAGGAACTGTTGTGATGTTAGCAGGGTACCAATAATCTTTTACCCTTGTTCTATCTATATATTTAATAAGTACGTGAGTTAACTTTGTAATGCCTTGAAGCATATGAGTATGAAAGGCATAACAAGTTAAAGTTTATGTATAATTATAATATAATATTCTATCACATACACACAACATCATCTAGCCCAAACTAAGCAGAGCTTGTACTATGGGTACTAAACAATAGATAAACATACATATATATACTTTTTTATGTAAATACATACATATTATACATAGAAACACCCAGACCAAGACAAACATCAATGTTCATTCACACAAATGTTTGATTTGTGCGGGAATCGAACCCGCGACCTCAGGCGTGGCAGTCGGTTACACTAACCACTACGCCATCGAGGCCGTCATGGAGAAGGAGTGCAAAAACTGTTATGGTCTGAATAAATTATATGTGTATATAATAATGCAAAAATGATGAAATGGGAAGAAAATTTGATGACACATTTTTTTATATGTTTGTAAAAACAAACCACCATATTCTGCTAAAATGCATGAAGCGATTATCAATAAATATTATTATAAATATGTATAATTCATAATATATCCTGCAATTTTAATTTAAATATTAAGTTTGTTTGATTTATTCATATTTCTAATTTCTCATGATTCTGTTAAATACTAACTTATCTTAACTAGATTCAAAAGTTGATAAAATTGTGTCAAAACTAAACTTTTTAAAATAACACAATAATTATGTAAACAACTTCTCCTCTCTCCTAATAGTGCTGTGCCCGACAGGGTCCATAATTTGTTACTTATTTTTAAGCCTACCACCTGTAAATGTACATTATGGAATGCAATAAATTGAATTTGAATTTGAATTAATGCAAAATGATTTATAGTCATCGGTTAATAATTGCACAATCAAAATCTGTTTTCGTATTTGCGTCCAACCCGCCCTCCCCAGAAAACACGGACGCGTGGAACAGATCTATTGGCGAGTAAGATAAGCTGTTGTTTTCTGACGACCATTTTTATACAGATAAAATTCCATTTTCGTGACTAATCGAGTATATTCTCAGAATATTATAGCGTGAGGTCCAATCGTTCCCTAATTAATATGCAAGCAAACAACAGCCGAAATTATGTCAGAAACACCAATACAATAAGTAAATAGAAAGATAAGATTCCGGGAAATAACATCAATAATTATGTTGTCAACAATATGGATAAGTATACTCTGTCCCAATAGAATTAATATTTAATGTAAACAATCGTTTCATGCCTAATCAAATATAAAGTCATTTAGAAAATTCTAACTCTTTTTAAAAAGTAACTAATGAATACATAAGCCGTATGAAAGTCCTTTTTTTGATAAATATCCATGAATTTATTTTACAAAAAATATTTTATGATAAAAGTCACTAAAAGTTGTTTACCTTTTTCTCAAATTCCATTGGGATAGACTATAGTTAAATATATGGCGAGAGCGATGGAACAAACAATATAGAGATGAAACTATATTGAGTTTAGGTAACTTTACCTGCATTTCTTGCAATACTGGACAAAGAATACGGTATTCTACAGGTAACAGGGTAACTAACTTACAATGCTTGTTGTTTAAGCCAGATAGTTACATTACTCAAACTGTAAATGCAAAGATTTTTTGAAAATGCGTCAAAAATAAATAAGATACAATCGTTTTAAATCTAGAAGTTAGGGTAATAGAAATTTTAAAATGACAGAAAGAGGATGCACGATACTAACTACTTATGACGTAACCGCTAATTAGCCTCATATGTGAGAGTAAGGGCCCCTTCAAATATACCGCGCGGCGGCAGCGCGACTGCAACGCTGCCGCCGCGCAGCCGTCACTAGTCTATCGATGAACTAATGCGCGATAGTAGCGCGGGTGCAGCGCTCCAGTCGCGCGTTTTAATTAAGGTATATGGATTTACAAAGCAGCGTGGCCGCAGCATTGCAGCCGCGCTGTACATTACGGCAAATTTGAAGGCGCCCTAACATAGCAAGACACCACTAAAATCCCACCAATCTTATATCCAAATTGAAAATATTAATTACTCCTTTATTAGGCAACCAAGTTGTCATTATGAAAACAGTATCAGTTTTCCTTACGTACAAAATCAAACATAGGCAGCAAACCTATCCAAAAACACCTTACATTTGAGTTACTGAGGGCCTAAAATACAATATAAAAGAAATTACCAGCTAGTATAACCTCGTATTCACAAAGATAAAGTAATAAGAAAATAATTTTGAATAAAATAACCTTGGCATTAATAGAATAATAATTTTTGTAATAAATTTTTAACTTATGAATAATGTAATAATAATAATTGTGTAATCATATTGTAATTAATGCGTAATAATAATCTGACAATGTAATGTAAGAATGAATATCAATAATAATATTTTTTATGTAATTTAAATCTAAAGGGATATTATTTCATGTTTATTTTAATTATTTTGTATTGTAATTTAATGTCGGTTTTAATTAACATTTGTATGCCTTTATGGCAAAACATAGCGTTCTTATTATAGATTTAAGACCATTAATTGTAATCACCTATGTTTGACAAATAAACGAATTTTATTCTATTCTAATGTATCACTGACCATTCTGAATTTGTATTAAATACTCTTTTTAAATGGTTTTTATTTATTTACTAGCGACCCGCCCTCGTTACGCACGAGTACATACCCTTAACTAATTATACACCTGAACCTTCCTCATGGACCACTCTGTCTATTGGTGAAAACAGCATGAAAATCCGTTCAGTAGTTTTTAACTAGCTGTCCCGCGCAACTTCGTCGGCTTCATAAAGGAGAATTTTCCCCGTTTTCGCAACATTTTTCATTGCTACTCCGCTCCTATTGGTCGTAACGTGATGTTATATAGCCTATAGCCTTCTTCGATAAATGGGCTACACAACACTAAAATATTTTTTCAATTCGAACCAGTAGTTCCTGAGATTAGCGCGTTCAAACAAACAAACAAACTCTTCAGCTTTATAATATTAGTATAGATAGTTATGCAGTCCCCACATACCGTTCGCACCATAACAGTTGCATGAAGGCATACAAATATCAATATCATGTTTAATGGTTATTGTTTTGGTCATCGTTAAGTTTGGCTTAATTCAGTAGTTACCAGACGACACCCGGTGACAATAGCCATGTTACCATGTCAAAGGTGGTCCCATGTTTGACCCCCCACCTTAGCAAGTAAGATTATATAAGCTATGTGTATTCAGAATATTGTCATTCTCATTGTACTGCTCACGCTGAGCACATCAACTTGTAAAATAAAGTTTTTGAAAAGTTGTTTAACCGCTGTTTATATTTGACTAGATATGTAGTGATAGGGTTAGCCATAGTAAACAGAAACGCAAAGGCTTAAAAAAAGGTGTTTCTTTTTTGATATTCATATCTTTGGTCCTACCTATGTATTTTATTATAGCTCTCAATAACTTTATTATAAGGTGTTTTACGATTATCCATGAATTATATGAAAGGACCTGTATAGTCTAGGACGTATCTATATTTACTAGCGGTCGCCTAGTGCTCGAAATTCGACCAAAGTTTCTAAGATATTGCTGATATATGTCATTATATATTGATACTAGCAACCTGCCCCGGCTTCGCACGGGTTCTTTACAGAAAATATAAAATAGCCTATGTTACTCTGAGGAGATGATATAGCTTTCGGTAAAATTGGTTGAGTAGTTTTTGAGTTAAATCGTTACAAACAAAAAGTCAATCATCTTTCCTCGTTATACATAATATTAATTTAGATTATTTTTTGAGTGGCAATTATTTATGAGGCAAACCAAACAGAAACCGTTTAGATTAGTTTCTAAGTAAATTATTTCAAAAATTAAAAAAAAAAAAATTATTTCTTTGTATACGACATTAATAACCTGATGACGTGTAAAAACGAACAAATTTTGTTTAGAAGTAACACGTGATAGGGCATATAATTGCCCGTGTGAAAAGCACTGTGTGCTTAAGTCTACTCCCGTAACTTTTAATGTTTGACCCTGCGCTTTATTAATTAGAATAGAATAGAATTTTATTTTGCAAATATGGGTTCACAATACATAGTTCTTATAATTAAATCTTATAGCTCAGCCATATTTTACCATTCGGCATGCAAATATTTAACATTATTTGTATTTATTTTGTTATTACATTTAAAAATACCATTTCAATACATAAATTACCATGACTTATCAAATTTTTATTTATCAATTTAATTCAATGTATATAAATTAAAATGTATATGTAATAAAATGTAAAATTCAAATTATTATTGTATTATAAACTATGTATGTAACATTTAAAAATATATAATTATGTCATTACTATTTCAAAAATGATTATTATTACAATTATGTCATTATCATAAATATGTCATTATTGTGACAAATATTTCATTATTATCATAAATGTCATTATTATTACAAAAAATGAAAATACTATTTTTATTTCAATTATCATTAAATAGACATAATGTTAACAATTAGGAAATATCCTTCTCTGCTATGAACTCAGTTACACTGTAGTATGCTTTATCCAATAAAAAATTCCGTAATTTACTCTTAAAGAGTGCTGTGTTCAAAGTCTTCCAAGTACTACCCCAGTTATTTACAATAAATTTTCAATAATTTATTGTAAATAACTGAGGCCATGCAGTAAACGCTTTTGCGCATTAAAGCAGTTTGACATTGTACCTGACCCAATTTACTGTTGTCACGCCTATTTCTCGGAAATATATCAGCAAAGCGCACAAAACGCGATGGGTTTTGCTTTACAAACACAGCCACTTCAAAAATATAAATACAAGGAAGCGTCATTATATTGTGTAGCTTAAAATAGGGCGCGCAGCTATCTGTTGATTTAAGCCCAAACATTGATCGGAGACATTGACATTGTCATTCCAAACGCTATATTTACGGGAAATTGTAGCCATTTAAATTGGAAAGGCAATTCTGAAGGTATCATGGGAATTCTTGGTATAAAAACAGTTTCACCAGTTGCGTTGCCAGTTAATATGATACATTCGATCAAAAACATTTTTAGATTGACTACTTTGAGTCTTGTACCGTTGCACAGTTTCGGTGGACTCAAATTTCTTAGTAATATAATAGGGGCACCTACTTTTAACATTAATTTGTGTGGCAGGATTCCAGGAGGAGTGAAAGAATTAAAAACTTCTTTTGGATAATGTACTGCCTCTTCTCTATCCACAACTGTGTCAACTGAGTAGTAGGTTTGCGATGATGCTTCGAACTTGGAAATAATACATTCATTTATTTTTTACACTTGCTCATTAGTGGGTGATAGTATAGCTCTTTCTTCAAACCAATTTAGTGTCTTAGTGGATATATTACTAATATCGGGATGAACTTTTTCAATAATTTCACATTACATACATACATTTCTTGCTTGAAATTCACCATTTCCTATTTGGAGCAAGTCGTTAGAAAATTGCCTATTATCTTCGCTAGACGATAAAATCCTCACATTGGTTTTAAGTTTACATTTCGTTATATGTGGCCAAAGATGCGATCTTTTGAGCAATGCATTGACTTCATCTGCTCTCGTTCCCCTAGTTATAACTGGCAAAATTTGACGGATATCTTCAGAGAATAAAACAATACAACCACCTATTGCGCAGTTACTGTTGCGCAGATCTCGCATTGTCCTGTCTAATGCCTCAACTGAAGCTTTATGAGACATAAAAAACTCATCCCAAATAATCAAACTGCAAACTCTCATTAATTTTCCGGCATTACTCTGTTTAGAAATATTGCAAATGCTAGTGACGTCATCACTACATATTTTTAATGGTAGTTTGAATGGGGAATGGGCGGTTCGCCCAGCTTCCAAAAGTGTGGCTGCTATGCCGGACGATGCCACAGCTAGGTAAATTTTTCTGTCGGATCGTACTTTTGCTAATAATAAATTTATTAAAAATGTTTTACCTGTGCCTCCAGGGGCATCTAAAAGAAACATTTTACCTTCATTACTCGAAATTAATTTCGTTGCGCATTATTTTGATTTTGCTATATCTCCTAAGGTATTCATTTAATTTGCATGGTGTAAAGGGGAAAAATAATCTTCATGAAATGCTTAAGCCAACTAATGTATTTAAAATGATAAGGATTAATACTGTATTTGTGTAAATAGCTTTCCAATTACCGCTTTATAATTGCCCATTTTTTAAAGTATTAATGTGGATATAGTATGTTATCCTTAAGAGATAGACATATGTCATCACGGACTTTTCTGTAGACCTATATAAGATACACAATTCCACCATACATTATTTTGTTATATCTCAAAGGATTTAGGCAGCGTATTCGTTGAAAGCTCCCAGACGGCTAATTTTTTCCGACATCTCCAACAAATATTGTTATATTTTAGCCAATCTATACAAAAACTTAACAAATTATATACTAAAACCTTCCTCGAGAACCACTCTATCCATTGGTGTAAACAGCATGTAAATTGGTGCAGTAGTTGTTGAGTTTATTGCGAACAGACAGACAGACATACAGACGCGGCGGAGGACTTTGTTTTATAATATGTAGTGATATTATGTAACCATAGTTACGCGCTTCGACTGCGTGTGTCAAATGCATGCTTGTGTGCGTGTAGTGTTTTTTCATAATTTAATGTATTTCTAATGAATATTTTATATAAATATTAGGATTTGTCACTTCTTCTCTGTATAAACTTTAACTGTGCCAAATTTCATACTCCTACGTCCGCGCAATTTTCGTAAAAGGGGGTACAAAGTTTTTGCTTCACGTATTAATATATAGATTTAGGTTTATACAATAGAAAGCCATTTGATTATATACAGTTTGTCCCAGAAGATGTGAATCAAATTGAAACGGGAGATTCCTTAGTTAAGGACCTTTCAAATGTGCTAAATAAAGAAAATAAAAAAATGATTTTGTGTTGTTGGTCAAACTTACAAGATTTTCTTTGGTGCAAAAAGAATACACCAAAATAGTGCAGCGTTTTCAAAACTAAGTCAATTTAAAAAAAATCGTTCGTAGTTTGACGAATCAATCCTTCACAATTAATAATAGTGAAAAAAGAATGAAAATTAGCCATAAACGAAGCACCTACTTTAATTTTTTATTTTTACACAAATGTCATAACTTTTTATTTTTTATTTGGCACATTTGACAGGTCCTTGTCTAATTAGTATTAGACAAATGCTTGATATTGAAAAAAAGCAAATTGAAATGATTTAAAGCAAACGCGCTTTAGTAAATTTAAATTCACATTGATAATTGTCGCTTAGACGTTCAGAAGTGTTGCTTTATAATCTATACTGCCTGCGTGAAGCAGCGGTTGTAAATGCGATTGCTATGCATGAATTCTAGTATATTTTTCGTCAGCCGTGCATGACGTCTCAGGCTCGAATCCATCCATCGAATCGAACCAACAACAAATTATGGGATTTTCTGCTAAAAAATCTCAATAGCAGCTCGGAGTTAGGAAGTTGACAGTATTAGACACCTTGCCCCGGAAAGCACGTAAAGCCGTTAGTCCTGCGTCTGATCTCTCTCCGGTTATACTAGATTGCCATCCCGTCGGATCATGTGAGTTAGGGAATAGAAAGAACACTTGTGTTTGCACACACATTTATGCACTATAATAGCTCCTGCGCAAATCGTCAGTCTTCGTTAAGAATGGCCGCTGTAACCGAAATTCGATTTGAAAGACATTATTATTAATGACCTATATTAATAAATTTATTTATACCATTTTAATTGTTCTAATAAGTTACTCTAAAACTAGAAGCTAGAGATCAATGTTGTAAGTAATAACTTAAGTAAAACCCTGGCAGACAAAGATAAGTACGATATGGATTAATTCCTTAATGATCTTGTTAATTAAATCTGACATTGCAACGACCCATGTAAATGAATGCAATAAACATTAGTTTACATTATTATTTATAACTTAGAAATAATACACTTTTCTTAACAATTAATGAACTCTACATCTGCAAATTACATGTCTGATTATGTATTTTATTACTTATTCGTGAAGACCTGTTATTGGCCTTTTGTGTCTTACTGTGTTTATTTCGAAAGTTGTATGTGCTGTTGAAAATGAAATGAAATGAAAATGTAAATGAAAATGAAAAATGAAAATGAAAAATTTATTTCGCTAGAGATATGGTTTACATTAGTGGTGGTAAATAATAATATTAAGGCTCTTTGCACATCTCGCACTTGTCAGGCATGCGAACATTTACATAGTAAGTATCACAACTAAATTAAATACATTTTAGAGAAATTACTATGATTAATAATATGATTATACAATTATTTTGATTATAATACGAATATCATACATTTATATGGAGACAATGTCATTAGTAATTATAAGGGAAATAATTAATGTCATACAACGTTAAAATAATAGTAAAACTAAATTAAAGCAAAACAATAAATTTAAATAAAAATAGGGCAGCAAAAGATAATAATAGGTAGGTATACAGTTAATATAAAATGTCACTTAAATCGTTAGTAATAATTTGTATTATGTTTATAGTCGAAAAATTCCTTAATTGTATAAAAAGACATGTCAATTAGCCATTTTCTTAATTTAGATTTAAATTGGAAAATTGGCAACTCTCTGAAAGACCGAGGAATATGGTTGTATACCTTAATAGACATAATTTGGCTATTTCGATGATGAAAAGTGCTTCTACACAACTCCATCTGTAGTTTTGTGGGATCCCTTGTACTATATTTATAATTGTCACTAACCTTGGCAAATAATCTTTGATGCTTTTTAACAAACATGCCAATTTCCAGTATATACATCGATGCCAAAGTCAAAACACTTAACTTCCTGAAAAGTGGCCGACACGATTCTAAAGGCCCTGCCTTACAAATTGCCCGGATACATTTTTTTTTAACTATAAATGCCCTTGAAATGTGCGTTGAATTTCCCCACAACAGTATACCATAATTTAAAATGGATCCTACGTGACCATAATAGGCTGTAAGTGCCGTTTCTTCATTGGCCGATTTTCTTAATTGGCTAAGAGCATAGACAAACCTGTTTAGCTTTTTACATAATGAGTCAATGTGCAGTTTCCAATTACAGTTTTCATCTAATGTAAGTCCTAAAAACTTAATGTTGGTGTCCTTGTTAATCTTTTCATTTTCAAATGTATGATTGATATCTTGTGTTTTTTGTTGGTAATTGCAGAATTGGACGTATTTGGTTTTAGATAAATTAACTTTAAAATTATTTTGTGTTAGCCAACTTACTATATTTTTTAGCATGAGCTTTAATGCTTCTTCATGATTTTTACTTGACGGAATAATCACAGATATATCGTCAGCAAATAATACACATCTATATGTAGTGACGTTTGGTAGATCATTGATATATATTAAGAACAGGAGTGGTCCTAGAATGCTACCTTGTGGTACTCCTGCCTTATTGTATTGAAATTCAGATCTATAGGAACTTAAGGCTAATTTTCCGTCCATTCGAATCACTTCTACACATTGGGATCGACCATGAAGATAACTACGCAACCATTCCAACGCTGTACCCCTTATACCATAACGCTCGCATTTGTCAAGCAGCTTTGTAAAATTTACTAGATCAAAAGCTTTACTCATATCAAGGAAAAGCACCGTAACTAACTGCTTTTTATCTATGTTCTCGGTAATGGATTTGACTAATGAGAAAGCTGCTAATGTAGTTAATTTGCCCTTAACATCATAAAAGAAGAGCAAAATGGTTTCCCATTTTGCTCTTCTTTTATGATGTTATGTTTATCTAAGAATTCTACTATTCTTATGTGAATAGCCCTTTGAAAAATTTTCGAAAGTATTGGTATAAGAGTAATAGGTCTATAGTTATTAATTTGTAATATGCTATCTTTTTTATGTAGAGGTTTTACTATTGAGATTTTTAATTTGTCAGGAAATATTCCGTTGGTTAAAGACAAGTTTATCAAGTGTCCTAAAACAGATGCTATTGATGTTGCACTAGCTTTTATTATGTTGGTCTTCCAAAGATAAATAAATAAATAAAAATAAGTACCCGAATGGCGTTGTGGTATTTGAGTGGTCGCTTCGTCACTATCAACGTATCGAGTGTTATGAGCTCGATTTCTATACGGGACAAGCGTTTGTATGATTCACAAATAATTGCTCCGAGTCTGGATATTATATGTGTCCATTGTTTGAATATTTGTAAAATCCGCCGCGATACAGGATTTATGCCTAGAACGGAATTTCAGTCCAAATTTGCTACTAAGAATTTGTTGACAGAAAAACCCATTCGACAGTCCGACTCGGGATTAAAACTTAAAAACCCTCATGCACAAGATTCAAATTAACTACCACTGTATGTACCACCGAGGTTACCAATTATATCCTAAGTCTTCTCCCTAGCCTTTATTATTCCCAAGTCACTTGGGGTCGGCTTTCTAGTCTAACCGGATTGGACTGAATATCAGTTTTTACACGGAGCGGCTGCCAATTATATCCTAAGTAATAAGTAAAATATAAATGTGAATGAGACTTTGTTTGTTGCGCTTTCACGACCTAACTACTCGATCGATCATAATGAAATTTCGTGTACACGTTGTCAAGGGGTACAGGAAAGGACATAGGGACTTAAAAATTTATTGACAATAGCTACAATAACGCGAACGAAGCTGCAGACAAAATCTAGTCTATAAAATTCCCGTGACCTTCAGCTGGCCTTTATTTTGCGGAAAGAATAAGCATTGCTATTCAACGTGGCAATGCTGCCAGTCTTATGGGCACACTACCAGTCGACTGTGATGCGGAGGAATTTTATGACGCCTTTTAGAGGGTTTTAGTTTTCTTTTTCTTTTTCTTTCTGTTTTATAATATTTTAGGTATAAGTTAATTCAAAGAATCCTTACTAATATTATAAATTCGAAAGTAACTCTGTCTGTCTATCTGTCTGTCTGTCTGTTACCTTTGCACGGCTAAAGCACTCAACCGATTTAGATGAAATTTGGTACAGATATAGCTTAAAACCTGGGGAAGGACATAGGCTACCTTTTATTAATGTAGGTACCACGCGGGCTGAGCCGCGCGCAAAAGCTAGTTGTCTATAAAATTGTGTCGTGATTTCGTAACTTTTGCACAGTTCATTATCTGCAAGTAAAACTTATCTAAATAGGTATCTGTGTTCGCGAATTTATTACGTAAAAATACAGATTGAAATACGTTTTAACACGTAATATGTCAAGAGTAATATATTTAGATATGAAGTGCAAGTGTCAAGGACGTCGGAATCAACGCACACGCGACCATGCGGTGGGGGCGTCTTATATCAAACTTATTTGGTACTTAACGTCCCGCGCGGTTTCACCCACGTTTACGATTACTGATCCGCTACCGTGACTTGCAATATGAAGTTATAGAGCCTATGCTACTTTTCGATAAAGTAGCTTTCTAATGGTAAAAGAATTATAAAAAAACTAGTTTTTGCCCGCGGCTTCGCTCGCGTTAATTTAGAATTTGACAATCAATTCGGTTTTTACTCTGCTTGTAATAATTTAATTCAATCATTATTCGCAGGAAACGTGGCGCCATCTATTATCATTAGAACGTTTTTGTTGTTTTCCTCGGGAACAGTAATTTTTTCGGGATGAAAGGTAGCCTATGTCCGTTTCTGTACACCTGACAATGTATATGCAAAATTTCAGGATGGTTGGTTCAATGGTTTAGGCGTGAAAAGGTAACAAACAAACAAACTCATTTTCGCTTTTATAATATTCGAGCTCTGAAATCTCTTTATGATGATTCCAGAGCTTGTGTTAGGATAAATGGAACCTACACAGAGTTGTTTAGCATCGATAAAGGTGTTAGACAAGGATGTGTAGCGTCACCTTGGCTGTTTAATGGACATGGACAATTGTTTGAAAGATTTAAAAGATTGTGAATGGGGATTAAGAATGAATGAGTTACTTGTCAAATGTCTTCTTTATGCCGATGACCAAGTAATACTTGCGTCATCGGCGGAAGAGTTGCAGGCGATGGTAACTATTATGCATGGTGCGTTTGAGAGTAAAGGAATGAAAATAAATGTAAGCAAGACGAAAGTAATGGTATTTGAAATGGAAGAGTGCGTGACGATGTGTAATATTATGATTGATTGAGAAAAAGTGGAGCAAGTGAAAGAGTTTGTATATTTGGGTACTTTGTTTACAAGGGATGGTAAACATGACGGAGATATTGAAAGGAGAACGATTGCTGGCAACAAAGTGAATGGAGCCTTACGCGCTTTTATGAACAGTCGAAATGTATCCGAAAAGGCACGTTTGGCTGTTCATAGAGGACTATTAGTGCCCACACTTATGTATGGAAGTGAAAGTTGGGTATGGCAAAAGAAGCATGAAAGCAGAATAAATGCTGTAGAAATGAGAGCGTTGAGAAGCATATGTGGTGTGACTCTGAAAGATAGAATAAGAAATAGTGTGATTAGAGAGAGATGCGGCATGAAAGTGGATATAGTTACAAGAATAGAAAAGGGTATGTTAAGCTGGTTTGGACATGTAGAAAGAATGGACGAGGAAAGACTGACTAAGAAAGTTTATAAGGCTAGTGTGAATGGAACAGTCGCAAGAGGAAAACCTAGGCGAACGTTTCTCGACCAGATCGGAGGCGTCCTGGACAAAGGCCAGGTTAAGAGCTCCTTGAACCGACGGGCGTGTATGAGGAATGTGATGAAAGTGAATGAAGCCAGAGAAGTGTGTCAGGATCGTAGCAAATGGAAATCCGTAGTCTCTGCCTACCCCTCTGGGAAACAGGCGTGAATCTATGTATGTATGTATGTAATATTAGTTAGGATTAAGATTATATCTTTTAAATTATGTACCTGTGTATGGAGATTAAATCATATTTTCTTTCTTTTCTTTCTTTCTATCTGCTGTGATTCCGACATACGAGGGGTTAACAGACTCAAACCCACCATCGCCATGGCTATTACACCAAGTGTTGTGGGATGTGTGTGTAAAATTGTCGTGGTCCACCAGTTACAGTAGGTATTGCTCAGTCTGAACGTTCTTTGTGTCCGTTCTTTGGAGTATTCCGCTTTTGGCACCAATTTTTTCGGCACTAAAGCTATTCCACTTTTTATTTCCGAAACCATAGGTGCCGAAAGAATTGGTGCCGAAAGCGGAATACTCCCGTTGTTTCAACATCTATAAAAACCCCGCGACACAGGCATGCCATTGTTGACATATAAAATTATTGTTATTGTTTACGTGTTTAAATACTACTGTTTATTTAAAGCCACAATGGATCGTTTGACAAAATATTATTGCATTGTACAAAATTGAATCACGCAGCCCATAGAAACAATACTTCATTGTGTAGACTAAGTAGCGACATACGTATTCCAATCACGTCGGACGGCCAGTCTTATAAACTACTAGATTTTGACCGCGGTTTCGTTCGCATTTATGTAGATTTATTATTAGTAGCCTATATATTATTCTGATGTATAAACAATAATACTGTAAAGTTTCGTCACAAACCGTTCAGTAGTTTTTGCGTGAAAGAGTAACAAAAATTCATCCATTTATCCATCCACTCAATTTTTCACATTTATAATATTAAGTAAAAAGAGGAAAAGCGAGAGGGAGGCATTTGCCCTGCAGTGGGACAATACAGGCTGAAAATAATAATAATAATAATAAATAATAATAATATTAAATAAGACTAGATATTACTTGCGATATCGTTGGTATATTTACAGTAGAATCATTGTCCAGGGATTCAGCTAGCGATGGGATACTATCGATAAAAAAGAGCTCTGCATATTGTTCTCGAAGGTATGTGAGTCTATGAGGTGCGTCGCTAGACCAGCGTGGTAAACTATGGCCTGACCCTTCTCACACTGAAAATAGGCCCATGCCTAATAGTGGGATAATTAATACAAGGCTATTTATAATCGTGATGACGAATTTATTGATTATTGATTGAACATTCAGATCATACATGTTTTAAATATTCAAATTATTTGTTTTTTTATAGCAATTGCACATTGGTTGCAAGTTCAAGCTATATGTCCTTCAAATGACATTCGGCTTGAAGTTTAGCAATGGAAACATAACAAACTAGCATAATCGGATCCACGTTTTTAGTATTAGTAGAAGACTAACTGTTATGCGCAATATCGCTGTGGATTTTAAAATATCCGATGTCCTTTTTCAGTCAGAACCACCAAGATAACTCCATTCCTCATTTCTTTTACATCAGTTTAGCATTATTGCCATGATCATATTACAAACAGGCGGAGCATTTTCAGATCAATTTCACCAGCAGATACAAGTGCTAGAAAAATAAATCATAGGGTATTTTAAAAGTACAAACGAAGTCGCCAGTCCTTGCTAATAAAAATACCCACTTCCTAACCCACAATTTCATCTTCAAGCTATCTCCATGCCAAATTTCATCAAAACCGATTCAGCAGTTGAGTAAAGAAACTGTGACAAACAAACAGTTGCTTTTGCCTCTGTACTATTAGTATAGACTATCTATTCTAATGTGCCTGTATCGTGCAGACGAGACATAACTCCGTACAATGCTCACCCGGATGCGATGTGGTCACCGCTCTTTATAGTCAGCCCGATGAGTACTCGCTACTTAAAGCGACCTTCAGCGTGTGATTTTGGGTTTACGGTCACGGCATGTTACGATAGGGTTGCCTAGATTGACAAATAAAACTACTTATGGCCAGTTTCACAACTATCATCTTAAAGTTATCCGAAAGATAAATCGCATGCTGTCTCACTCTTGTTAGATCAAAGAAGAGAGATGGCGAGACTTTTATCTTATGGATAAATGCTATTTGGAGGTGGTAGTATAGGCCCTTATTTGTAGGAAAGAGATGTCTTTTACAACCACATATTGTAGAGACATTGCTGAACAGTCGTCATGCCGCGGCAGTCGCCCCTTTCCATTATAAGAAGTGTAGTCTTCTTTATCCTCTTTTTAACAAAAATAAATTATTAATAATAATTACGATAATGATTTATTTTGGGCTGCATAGGCCCATAGACAAATATCTTAATCTAAATTTACATATTATAAAATTTGATGTTAGTAAAACTTCACATTGAAACTAAATTCTTGTGCGCTCGGCTGGTACTTGGCCACGGAAGCGATGGAATACCACGTCTTGTCGCCAAAAGCTTTCGTCCAACACCTTGTGTAGGTAACAGTTTCGGACCGACTGTTCATACCATCAAACACGTTTATTTCAAAATTAGTCCTATATTTTTAAAGTCTTAAATCTGGTGATTATCCTAAACCCTTTCAAGAAGTAGTACGAACAACGGAAAACCCTTTTTTGAACAAAAGATATCCAAAGAAAATTCTTTGTAAGTTCTTTTCGTTTGGCCTGAAAATTAGTATAGTATCGTTTTCATGGTAGACCTACTGTCCACCAGTTCATCCATGAAAATATAATAAGCAGACAGCAGATTTTCATTTATAGCAGGTGTTAATATAAACTAGAGTGTAGTTCAGCCCTGTGCATAATTGTACGTAATTGTAGATTCATTGGAACAATGATGTAGCTACGCGTTGAACCAACGCGGCCAGACAAGCAGACAGGTGCGACTCACGAGTTCCTCTCGCGATCGCGTACACGACACACGCGCCGTCCGTACCTCTTCACATCAGACACAGTTCAAAGCAGCACCTGTAAGTCCATGACAGGCCTCGTGCACTCGCCCTCCCGCAACTGACGGTTATTTGTACTTATGTTTACATAACAAGCTGATTACTTATATATGTTTGCATCGTTAGGCGTATAATTGATTAGTCGATATGAGTGCAACGTGAGCTACCGGGGGCATGACCCGCGCCCCCACTTGCATCAGCTACTGAGTGTACAGAGTCCACGCAGCGCATGACCTAAACCTGTGTCAAGGATTTTGAACAGCGCAGCGCAATAAATTGAGTGGTCATCTTATTACTAGTTGGTATTCTGTTAAAATCTCGTCTCGAATTCGATTGTCACCTCGGTCAAGCCATACTCAACTGTAATAGTAAAGGTTAATAATCAAAATACATCTTATCTTATCTTATGTGTGGGGGCCAGTCAGTGCAGACCGGCGACACTTCGACCCAGTGGGATCTTTTGTGTCGGCCCCAAGATTTAACCCTTAGTTATCTCCTTATGAATGTACTGCATAAGCCGCAGTGTACAATTCAGAGGGAGAAGCCTGAAGTCTTCAGGGTTTGGATATGCCAACCTTATCAGACCCATCCTCAGTCCAGCCAACGCGTCGCATTCACACAGTAGGTGCGGTATGGACTCGTCCTGTTCATCACAGGCTCTGCAGATCGGATCGTGTGCCAATCTCAATCTGCACAGGAAGTCGTTGGTGCCAAAATGGCCAGTGAACGCTCCTGTGAACAGGCGCATTTGGCTCTTGCTATACCCACAGAACTTCCGGGTGAAGCCTGTGGCTCCGTTTGCAATGAACTTCTTGGAGTGTTCCAGACCCCTAAGGGACATCCACTCTAACTTGTGTAATCAAAATATAACTCACGACTTGGATATGAACTTGGTAGTGAGATTTAACAGAATTGCACAGCGGTGCAGTTTAAATGTTATACGAGACAAAAATTTGCACAATTCACAAATAGTTGTTCTTTGTGTGCGTTATTTGAACGTTTGTAAAGTCACCTTTTTTTTTTTTTTTCCTACGCCAAGTATTATTCCTTAGCGTTGTCTTTATAATAAGGTAACGGTAATAGACGTGCGACTGTTAAGTTCCCATATATGTTTTGGACTAAAAAAACAAAACAACTATAGGCCCGATACCATTACATAGGTGACGTCAGGGACCTTCACCCAGGACCCAAGTCCAGCTGTTATCAGACCGTGTCAATGAACGCCCGCGCTCGCCTAATATTTGCGACATTCGATAACGGATGAGTATTTTAACTATAAAATACACTATTCATAATCAAAACTAATATATAACTATAACGGCTTTGTACCAGTACATTAGATAAATTTAAAAAATTGGGGCAGCCTTTGGGGACTGCCGATAGAAGTGAACACTTTAATCCTTGATCATAAACCTTCTTTAAAAAAATATATAAAAAAGGGGCGGGTTGGATTCCTGATACTCTCTTAGGCATTATTAAGAGGGTCAACATTTCGTTATTTTTTGCGTAGGACGCACCATTTCTGAGATATTCTAAAATAATTCAAAAATGGAAAGCGTGGAAGCGTGACGATGACGCGAGTTCTATGATTTTTGTTCACCCAAGAAGTGCTCAACGCGCCGAAAGAAGTTTTCACTTTAAAAATATTTAATGTTGTCGCCAATAATAATTAAGGGGCTCCAAATAGCTCGTCTTTGTGTCCCTTTATTCCAGCATTAGCTTAAAACAACAAAATTTTGATGTCACATTCAACGGTAACTCTGAATAAAACTTCAATAATAAACTACGTTTTAAATACTGTTCAGTGTAACCTGGGATATAGTGCATAGTTTGTGGGACAAAGAATTATAATCATAGATGTGTTGTCACGATACTTAGAGCGCCTGATACAGTTGACACACCTAGAAGAGCTCACATTACATTTACAGTACATTTATCTCAATCATATAAATGTAATACATTTACATGATTGAGATAAATGTACAATTTTCAATATGATTTAGCGTGATTGTACGGTTTTGTTACCGTACATACTTATTTTATCGACGCAGCAATACTAATATGGGCTCACAAAAGCGTTGCAATTCACCTCATATTGCTATGGTATATAATGATGTAATTCATATACTTTTATTTAAATTTTACTTTAAGGTTTGTTCCGCATTCGCCCCTACATTACGTCCCACATTTCAAAATGTTCCTTATTCGCCCCTCTTGTTTAATTATTCCTTTTTCGTCCTACATTTTTGGGCATATGGATAGCAAAACAAAACATGTTTAAAAATTATTTTAAGTCTTCAATGTCAGGCTCGTGATGTCGTGTATTCATAAGCCAAAGTTTCGCCGAGAGATCAAGGAGGGACGTTAAGTTAATATGAATTACGTTAAGAAATTAATATTTATCTAAATTTCGGGGCATATGAACAACAACAAATTTTTGGAGCGAATGCGTATTTTTACATTCGGGACGAAACATGAGGGTCGAATGCGGAATAACCTTAACTTTTAACAATATAACTTTTAAACGTAACTTGTGGTTCTTTCTGTGTACTCCAACAACTTACTTATATCTTCAAGTGTAGGCATACTAACAGGCTCCTACCAGTGATTGTACATTCATAATTCAGATGTCATGTTAATATTGTGTGTCGGACAAGTTAACGTGCAGAAAGGTGACCATATTTAAAAGAAGTATCTATGTTTTGGAACTGTTGCAGGCAAACTATAACCTAGCTAGTTAGTTAAGTTATAGTTTGCTCGCAACTTAGTTATAAACGTAACGCAATCCTAACTAATATTATAAACGCGAATGTAAGTTTGTTTGTTACGCTGTTACACCTTAACTACTCAACTGATCATCATGAAATGTCACATACACGTTGTCAGGGCAACAGAAAAGGACATAGGGCCACCTTTCATCCAGAAAAATTATTAAGTGTTATTAACCTAACGTCCATTTACGCGAGCGACGCCGCGGGCATAATCTACTATTAGGTAGTTATTTTGCTAGACAAAGTCGTAGGCAAAGACTAGTATGTAATAATTAGCTGACCGAGCACTCAGTCGACTCGACAACACGCCGAGATGCGCGTAGGCATGCGGCGAGTGCGGTAATCGTGATAACGCGGAGGTCGCCGTATCAGTGCTCGGGTCGAGGACGAGCCAACTGTAATACTTCACCGTTTAGCATACAGGAATCTAAATTGTTACAATTGTGGGCACATTTTATGTTCGAATACATATCCAGATAAATCAAAAGCACATAAATCTAAAAATGTTAGAAGGGAGGCAGTACTGTAATAAACATTTTTTGTTTAATAAAAGGCGTCTACGGTATGTAGTACAAGGGTTCGTTTGCGGTGTTGTTAGCGGCTATTGCGGATGATACACACTACACTCGAGTTGGCTGGGCTCCAAACTGTTTAATGTGAATATATGTACTTAATAGTAGCAGATAATTGGCTACTAGATGCTATAACATAAGGTATAAATCTTTATGTTTTTCTTATCTTATTATGAATTAGCGAACTGCCGCGGTAGGACTAACTCCCGTGTCGTGGGGGACTTTACAAACATTCAAACAACGAATACAAAGAACTGAACTCGCATCACAATTGCGGATTCAACGATTGTTTGTCCCGTAAGGGCATCGAACCCACAACACTCGGCGCGGCAACGTAGCGAGTCGACCACTTAAAGCGCTACGCCATTATGTCAGTCACGTTAATAATGGCAGCGATAGCCTAGTGGGAAACCTTTAGACTGCCACGCAGAAGTCTCGAGTTCGATCCCAAGGCGGCCCATCTCTGACTTTTCGAAGTTATGTGCGTATTAAATAGTTAATAAGAAGGAAAACATCGTTAAGAAACCTGCATGTCTAAGAGTTCCCAATAATGTTCTCAAACATATGTGAAGTCTGCCAACCCACACTGGGCCAGCGTGGTAGACTATGGCCTAACCCTTCTCATACTGAGAAGAGGCCCGTGCCCAGCAGTGGGACAGTTTAATACAGGACTGATATTATTATACTAATTTTTAAGAGTACTTGTAATTTGGGTTACAAATTACTAGTATACTTGCTAAAGTCAAATTAAGATCATATGCTTTTTTTAAAATAACCGCGATACAGTCGGTATATATGTAGTAGTTTAATTTCAATGTATAACATTCGAGTAAACATACGACTGTATTATGTAATATGCTTGTGTTAGGAGTGGGTCCGTAGTGCAATAGATGAGGTTCGTAATCACGAGTTCTCGTTCGCAAGTCCAATGCTTCATTTATTGGATTACCACCGATTATTAACGAACTTGATTGAACAACTACAGAATAATGAGAAACGTCCTCTGTGCTTAAATAGCTACTTACAAAATTACTTTGGATGGATGGCACAGTATTTTAAATGGTCACCTCGCTGCACTTGTGGATTCGATCCGGGACAATAAAATACACATACGAGATTTAAATAATAAATTTTAATTATACTTATATATATATATATATGATTTTGATACCTAGAAAGTTATTCATATCAAATGCTAAATAGTCTTGGGCTCAAAAAATTACTTTTAGATTTGAAACATTTCGAGACACGAGTCTCGGTAAGGCAGCTCTAAGATATCCAACGGTAATTTCCGCAAAACACAATTTCCATCGTCGATCACCTGTACAATTCTGTGAAATCTCATTACTAAACTCACATTCAAATCGACTGTTATAATGTCGGTTTTTCTACAGTAACTAACCATGGTAACAATAGTTCTTTACTATAGTTACTAGCGAGACGACTATTGAATACGAGATGAGTTTTTAGCAGAATAGCATAGCAGGTGCAGCAGCGATAGCTCAGAGGGGAGACCAACAGACTGCAATGCAGAGGGTCTCGGGTTCGACCCCACGTCGCGCACCTCTGACTATCGGAAGTTACATAATTTTGACTTTTCGGAATTATGTGCGTATTGATTGACAATTATCGCCTGCTTCGTGCCTCGGAGAGCACGTTAAGCCGTCGGTCCCGGCTGCCATGAACATCTATGGTAGTCGTTATTGGGAAGTCAGTGCCCTCTAATATCCTGACATTGGTCTAGCCTTAGGGTATCGTTAGCCTTCGGGTTGCGGAGGTCAGATGGCAGTTGCTCCGTGTAAAAACTGATATCCAGTCAAATCCAGTTAGACTAGAAAGCCGACCCCAAGTGACTTGGGATTAATAAAGGCTAGGCAGAAGAATAGCAGGTGCAAACAATGCATGTCAGGTAGAAAGTGCAACTCGCAAGGTGCATTCTACAACAATGAAATCTCGTCATAATCTATTTTAAGGTCTTTTGCGCTTCCCGTCGCGTCCTACCTGTGTTTCGCGTCAAAACGTCGGCGACAGTCAGGTATTGCGCTTAACTTCAGGTGCCTACTTGATAGTGGTATTATTGTCATGGTGTTTTTTATGACTCTTTACTTATTATTATTCTGTACGTGTTATATTAGAGTTTAGCGATACTTTTGCCGCTTGGAGTGTCATCGATAAATGCTGACGTCGTCGTCTGCAGCGTTTAGACTTAGAGCAAAAGAGCGTGTTGTTGCCAGGGAACAATCCTATAACAAGAATCTGGTGGATACGTAGTTAGACTGTTTCACACGGTTATCGATTAGTAAGAGTTTCGGAGACTTACATAACAACCTATCCCATATATTCCACCTCTAATTTCTTCTTTAAGTTTCAATCTATCAAGGCGTGAGTAATACCAAAGTTATGACAAATAATCATAGGTTAAGATAACCGCTTATCATCAGGCGCGGCATACACTCTAGTACGCCAGCGACTAAAAAACATCATCCAATCTTTCGGGCCAAATGCAATATTAGGAATAAATAGTTTTAAATGACAAAGCTTCAATGTGTAGACCAACGATACATTTTCTTTACTTCATGGTAGAGTTAGCAACGATCAACAGTTTACGTGCGGACAAATTTTCGAATGAATATTGAAATTAAACTACTATATACGGATTTTATCGCGTTATTTATTTGACACTTTATTACAAAATTTTGTAAACTGTTACATTACTATTACTATTAAACTTTACTATTTTTTAAGCTAATTACATTATTGAAACTATTAAAACTATTTATACTATTACTATACTATTATACTATTTATATTTGTGTTTACACTTTCCCCGACGTTTCGGTTGCTTTTCAGCAGCCATGGTCGCGGGGAGAGTGTCAAATAAACAACGCGATAAAATCCGTATATAGTAGTTTAATTTCAATGAATAACATTCGCGTAAACAGAAGACAATATTATCCGAATGAATATGTTACGAATAGCACGAAGAATCGGCGCTTTACTTTAGCTTTCACGTTTCATGGTAAATCTATAGGTTTCGATATATATACTTTGTGTCCCGCTTCACTAAAGAGGAAAATGGATTTCATTTTACAACCCGCCAATATACGTCTGATTTAATTTGTTTCAAGTTCCAAGACAGTTTGATTTTCCTCAGAACCTTTAACACGAGTCTCAAAATTCGGTGTCTTCTTATCTCCCGTGAACACTACAGCTAAACTGTGTATAATAATGGAACTGTGGGTAAGAGGCCTTAAAAAGGAGTCCTTTTACTACCAGTGAAGGACAATTATTACTGGACCTCAGGCATTACAAAGCCTTCGTAAAGTAAGGCTGGAAGGTCTAATAACCACAAGAATTCAATGAGTTAATCTATGTATTGTCGATCGAGGGTCATTCGCTCCGATCACAAAAATATATTTATAGTTTTGCTATGTAGATATAGTACAATCACTACATATCACGCCGCGTCTGTTCGGGATAAACTCAAAACTACTGAACAGATTTTAATGCGGTTTTCACCAATAGACAGAGTAATTAATGAGCAAGGTTTAAGTGTATAATTTATAAAGGTTTTGTACAACCCGTGCGAAGCCGGGCGTATCGCTCGTAGAATTATAAGTTAGACCATCATATTTTGTTTGTACACATTAACTGATATATTTACATTCTAAATTATAATATAACAAATATAATACTTAGAATTACTGAACTAAACAAATACTGATTAAAATTAATGGCATTGTTTGTTTGCCCGATAGAAACGTTTGGAAACTTCTTGAGTGGAATAATTATTCCTCTCATAGTGGTATTTCCCTGTCGTAGCCCCTCCCCTCCCTCACCCCTCTAACAGGCAACCGGCGAAAAACTAGAGTTTTACTGTAAGGATGTCAGAGTGGTTGAAGTGGTCACCGTCACTGCGCCAAGTGTTGTGGGTTCAACTCCTACACGGGATAATAATAATAACAAGAATTTTTTATTCAATAAATAAAAGTCTTTACAAAACACATTACAGCCTATTCAATTCACATTAAAACTATATTTAATCTAAAGGGAAACATTTACAATTTAAATATTGGACACCAGAGACTTGTTTATGAAGTCTGTTTTTACATTGTATTACCTGAACTAGGTCAGAGAACTGTGTTTCGGGCTGTTTCTAATATTACATTTTTATTCTCCTGTTAATAAAGTAAGGGTCTACAAAAAACATTTATACATGTACTGCAAACATATTATTATATAGGTAGTTAAGTATACAATTAAAATAGTTTTAAAAACTGTTTGTAATGACCACCGCGACACAGGAATTATACTTAAAGTGAAGGGCTTTTTATTAAAATTATATTAATAACTAAGGTAACACTGTCTTATAAGTAAGAGAGTCCACAGCTCACAAATCTACCTCTCCCTTTTCTTCCATTCTATTTTTAATTCCTTTTTCTGAGGTTGGCAATGCGCTAATGATCACCTGGGTATGTTATGGTATCATAAACTTATTTTTTCACAACGCCATCTAGCCCATACTAAGCAGAGCTTGTACTATGGGTACTAGACAATGGATAAACATACACACATACTTTTTTTTTGTAAATAAATACATATTATACATATCGTACATAGAAACACCCAGACTAAGACAAACATCCATGTTCATACACACAAATGTTTGACTTGTGCGGGAATCGGACCCGCGACCTCAGGCGTGGCAGTCGATTATACTAACTACTACGCCATCGAGGCCGTCCTAACATCATCCGTACATAGGATATTTGTAGAAATAATATCAACCCTGTATTAAATTGTCATACTGCTGGGCACAGGCCTCTTCTCAGTGTGAGAATGGTTAGGCCATAGTCCATCACGCTGGCCCACGCTGACAGACTTCACATATCTCCGAGAACATTATGGAGAACTCTCAGACAGGCATGATTCCTCACATGTTTTCTTTCATCGTTAAAAACATAACCATAATATGCTCTTAGTGCTGCACGATCGTCAAAATGTTGCCTAAACTTTTTTAAAGCATAAACATATTCTATCACATACACACAACACCATCTAGCCCAAACTAAGCAGAGCTTGTACTATGGGTACTAGACAATGGATAAACATACATATATACTTTTCTTTTTTGTAAATACATACATATTATACATAGAAACACCCAGACCAAGACAAACATCCATGTTCATGCACACAAATGTTTGACTTGTGCGGGAATCGAACCCGCGACCTCAGGGGTGGCAGTCGGTTACACTAACCACTACGCCATCGAGGCCGACAAATAATTGTCTATTTAATACGCACATAATTTCGTAAAGACCACAATTTTACCACATTTGTTGTGTAAAAAAGAGACATTATTAAACATGATTATAATAAGTACTGAAAATGAAATAATAACTTTAAAATTTTCGCTTTGAATATAATTCATAATGGAACCAACGCGATGATGCATATTGTTTACCTTTATATGTTTGACGTTTTGTCCAGGCCGTCTGTAGTCAAAAGCTGACTAGACCAGCTTTTGACTACAGTTGGTGTAACCTAGTTTATTCTCTTGTTTCCCTACCTGGTGTAACCTATCTGGTTGGTATCTAAAACTGATCGTTATTAAAGTTGTTAATTCGTCCATCGGCGTACGGACGCCGCCGCGTGACGCCGCGCGCCGGACCTTTTATCATTATGTTTGGTTATGATTAAGTTGATAGGTTAATATTTAGTTAATATTCCTTAACATTGGCCTAATCATTATTAAAACTTACTGAAAGATAACTTATAATTCTATGTTATAACATACGCACTTATTGACGAACAAAATGAAATGATATGTATTCCGCCACTTTGGCCATGGTACGCAAAGGAGACCGACCACCTTGTTTGGGATCCTGGCCTGGGCGTGAACAATTTTATATTGTAATAACAATATTAATTTTGAGTAATCTAAACTAAGTAGATAACATTATTCTTTGAAGTTTAGTATCAAGTTCGTTAAATAATAAAATAAAACACATTGTTTAAAAAATATTTATTTACATGTGTCACTATCACCTTCATAAGTTATTAAAATATTTTCTAAAAACTGGGCTGGTGAAGTGACATTTTCATATCTTGCCCAGCTTAGGTACCATATTACAGACATTATGTGAGCACAGCAACCAACAGTCCTTCGGCCGACTATGCAGTTGCAATAATACTGCCTTATTGCTTCCAGACTGTGTGTATTATTTTGATATAATATATAAATAAAATACGTCAATTTCATACTACTGGATGATAACCAATATTTATTATATATTAAAACAAAGCTTTTAATATTTTACTTTGTTTATAAGACGATTGTCCACGTACAAGCCGAATATGGACGGTCTCCTTTGCGTCCGATAGTGAGTTCTCAGGATCGATTCTTTTTTTCATATTATTTCTTTCGGGGTTTTTGTCTAAACCAGACATATTAACCCCATCATACCTTTTAACATAAGTTAAATAATTTTAACATAAATGCTATTCAGTATAACAAACTAACAGGCAGGTACACGTTAAAAAAAAATAATTACAAATTATGTACTGCTATCACATTACACATCGTTTTAGCAGCCTCTGAAGACGGTACAGCCAATATAGATTGCAGTAATCCCATATCTAGTCTATTTAACTTAAATTCATTTAAAACTCGCTCTCGTTCAGTAGGATCGATTCTGGGTCGGGCAGTGTTATTGGGTTTTCCTATTAAGAAATTCTTAATAGTAACACGACATTTGAAAATACAGCTGGTAGACTTGAATTAGGCTTGCGTCGCCCTCAGACACTACATCTCTGCATTGGGCTCTGCTGGGTGTAGTTTCAGGTCCAGTGACCCACCCTCCATACAAAGCAGCGAGATGGCAAACCGTGGTGTATAAAAAAAACGGGCAAAATTTACTTGCAAATACACTTATGCCTATCGAAATTAAACTACTATATACGGATTTTATCGCGTTATTTATTTGACACTTTATTACAAAGTTTAATTTCAATGAATAACATTCGCGTAAACAGAAGACAATATTACACTTATGCCTACTTCTTTGAAACTATACAGGACTCAGGGCCATTTGCACGACAACTCACAAAATACGTTTAGCACTAAATAGATTTAAAACATCGTGCTGTCGCAGTCATCCGCAGTGCCGGCTTAACCACGCAGCAAGAGTAGCAATTGCTACGGGCCCCGCGCGGAAGGGGCCCCCGCAATTTAAACCAACTCATCTCTGCTTGAGCGTAATTTTTTTAATTAAACCTCTTTCTTAAGATGTGGTATATTTAATTTACTTGATGTCACAAAAACGTGAAACGTTACAACTTTTCCTACTAAGATAATCCACGTCAGACAATCGGTAACCGACTATTTCCTTGGCGTAAATAAAACACCGAATTTCATACGGTAAACGCACAAGTTCTACAAAAAGTCGCTCGTATAAATGTGTAGAATTTCTGTCGGCCCAATAATCAGAGCTACAAAAAGTCTGACGTATGCAAGCACTCTTACCCTAAAGAATTTGCTACGGGCCCCGCGCTTGCTTAATCCGGCACTGGTCATCCGTGTGAAGGTGACTGAGATGCCACGATTTTTTAAATCTATTTATTGCTAAACGTATTTTGTGAGTTGTGGTGCAAGTGGCCCTGCGTCTTTAGTGTATTTTGTTGTTTATCAAATCAGTATACTATCTATTGTAAGCAGATCATTAGTCTAATGATGTTATCTAATTAACTAGGTATTCAAAATAAACAAAAATAGGTTAACAGGAAAATTATTGTAACTCTTAGACACACAAGTTAAATAATCAAAAGTAGATGTTTATTGTTATTATCTATACTAATATTATAAAGTGGAAAGATTTGATTTTTTGTTTATTGGTCTAATGGTTTAGCTCGAAAACTACTCAATCGATTTTAAAAATTGTTTCGCCATTAGAAAGCTATATTGTAAAGTACTACTAACATAAGTTATCTACTTTTACGTGAGCGAAGCAGTGAGCAAATGCTTACGTATTAAAGGACGAAACTATTGTCGTCTGCTAAGATCAGTGCCACACTCTGAACTACTAAAATTTGTGACAGTCACACTCAAATACAAGCCTACAAGATTGCATGCCCCTTAGTAGTAGTGGCATTTACATTAATTACATTTTACATTTGGCACTGTAGTCATAGTATTTTTTTATATTATGGCTACAGTGTATGAGAGCTCGTGTTTCCTTTCTGGGTAGGGCACTGTTATTGAGAACTATTACTATTATTACTTATTGTATTTTCTTTCGAGAAATACACTACATATACTACGAGTAATATACTACGTAAGTAGCAGCTCGGAATTTGTAACTGCCTGGACGACAATAAGTTCGACCTAGCTCCCCAAATCAGAGTTCTTACGATGTCATTACGTGGCAGTTTCATGTTTTTTTTTTAATTCAACCATTAGACCAACAAGCCGGACTAAAAATTGCCTATAAAAATTGCCTATAAACAATCCCAACTCTACTTAGGTATTATGAAATCATTGTTATAATTATGTAAGCTGTGAATAACGGTGTGGGTTGCACATTTAATCAAACTTTATTTAAAATGTATTAGAAATAAGCACATAATTTGTTATTCCAAATAAATAAATAAATAAATCATTTGTCATGCCTACTCTTAAAATATACATACATACATACATAGATTCACGCCTGTTTCCCAGAGGGGTAGGCAGAGACTACGGATTTCCATTTGCTACGATCCCGACACACTTCTCTGGCTTCATTCACTTTCATCACATTCCTCATACACGCCCGTCGGTTCAAGGAGCTCTTAACCTGGCCTTTGTCCAGAACGCCTCCGATCTGATCGAGAAACGTTCGCCTAGGTTTTCCACTTGCGACTGTTCCATTCACACTAGCCTTATAAACTTTCTTAGTCAGTCTTTCCTCGTCGATTCTTTCTACATGTCCAAACCAGCTTAACATACCCTTTTCTATTCTTGTAACTATATCCACTTTCATGCCGCATCTCTCTCTAATCACACTATTTCTTATTCTATCTTTCAGAGTCACACCACATATCTTAAAATATGAGTAGCTTTATTGCCCATGTGAGGTTTGAAAAGTATTGGTTGTCTGTTGAGAACAACAAAGAAAAATTAATTATTTAATATGTAAGAATTATGTTACTATCACTACACTTTGAAGAGTCCTGTATTTAGATATATCGAAAGACGTCCTAAATATTCAAATACAAAGACCAACCAGATATCCAAAAATAATGACATAACTATTAATTATATAATATATACACTCAAATTATTTACAAAAAGGTTAACCTAATGAGAAATAAAAGAACAACATAATTTATCTATTGGCAACGTGCCCAAAAGAGTGGAAGCATAATCACGTCGGATAGCAATTAATAATAATAATAATATTCTATCACATACACACAACACCATCTAACTAAGCAGAGCTTGTACTATGGGTACTAGACAATGGATAAACATACATATATAATTTTATGAAGTGAAAACTTTTGTAGGCGCGTTGAGCAAAAATCATGGAACTCGCGTCATCGTCACCAAACGCTTTCCATTTTTGAATTATTTTTGGTTTATAAAGAAGTTTTTATGATCAAGGATTAAAGTTTTCACTTCTATCGGCAATCCCCAAAGACTGCCCCAATTTTTTTTTGTATATACATACATATTATACGTAGAAACACCCAGACCAAGACAAACATCCATGTTCATGCACACAAATGTTTGACTTGAGCGGGAATCGAACCCGCGACCTCAGGCGTGGCAGTCGGTTATACTAACCACTACGCCATCGAGGCCGATTCTTATTCTTTGCGCAAAGAAAATACCAGCCTTCTAGCCACGCGAGGCGTCGATCAGTCGTCTAGTTTCTATAAACTGATCCATATTTAGATTTGTTTTCACACATATTACAACAGGATCCGGGTCGATAATTAACTGTAAACACAATGTTTGTTATCGATGTGTTAAACCCTTAAGCGACTACCGGGAAATCAAACTGTCCTAGTAATGATTATATGTTACTAGTTCCCTTCGTTTGCCGACTTGGTTTTATAGATCAACTGTACTGGAACCATGAATTTATCCGGGATAAAACATGAAACCTGTATCACTGTTTAGCACTGTAAACTGTGTATACTAAATGTTATGTCGGACCACTGTTTCGTTGTTCCTTCAAGAATATCAGCAACCAAAAACATTTTTGCGTTTATAATAATAAGGGGTTATGAAGTTGGCGCTTTGTACGAAGAAAATTGGTAACGATGTGGTTCTAATACTAACTATTTCATTAATAATTTTTGAATTGCTAAGTCGAATTATTTTTCTTTTCATGTATGTAATGGGCTGTATTTGGGCCATTATGGATTGTCTTACATTAACAAAAATATCAACTAGGTATCCTGTAATTATATCGAATTGAAACAACGAATACTTGCAGACATTAATATAACTTGAAATAAAAATTTGAATAAAATATCATTGATATTTATTATTAATAATATATATTTTTTTCGAAATATAAATTCATATTTAATACAACCATTGTATTTCGTACAGAATCAACGAAATTAGATGTAGGACAAACGGCAATTAAGTACATAGTTAAAGACCTAATATTAGTATTTAATTAGTTCTACAATGAATCGCCTAGTAACGAACACATTCTACTGAAATATGTGATTTTATAAAGCAATCACATTGTGGAGAGTTGAGCACGCTCTATCACAATACACTTTAGGTGTTATCCTGTACCTGCAAGTGCCCATCACCGTGCCCCACACAAATCACACGTGACAAACCACGGTTTAATTCTTCATACATAAAACTGATACACGGCGACCGCTGTTCCATGTATCACAGTGAGAATCCTGCCTATTCACCACAAACCATGAATTACGTCAGTTCCGCTGTTTTGTGTATTGTGTTGGGCGGGCAAGCACAAATAATGATAACCTATTATTACATGTATAATAAAACCTGACGATAGACACATAATTTACATTGTCATCTTGTAAATAATATGAAATGCTGTGTACAGTACATGCATGAACGTGTGCGGTACAGAGGGCGACCGCGGTAGTCGGGCTGGTCAGGTGTTCGACACGATAGCGCGAGAGTGAGTCGCGCGAGCACCCGGATCACGCTTGTTTGTAAACACAGAGGGCGCGGGGGTGACGGGCGGGGTGCGCGAGAGGGGGCCACGGTCAGGGCGAGTGCAGGAAAATTTTACCCGCCGCGGGGTGCGGGCTCGCCTCCCTACGTCGCCCGCGCCGTTATCTCGGTGGCGCTCGGAGCTATATAAGGGGCGGACAGCGCAGTCCAGACACATTCACTGTCGTGTTTCAGGCAAACGCACTTGTCCTGATTACTCCACGTTGTTCACAAGAATCAAAATGGCAGCCAAGTTCCTCGTACTCTTCGCTTGCATCGCCCTTGTAAGTATAGTGACAAGTGACTAATTGTAAGTGTAACCTTCAAGAATGTTCTGCTAATTTGTACGGTTTCTGTCTTTAGAGCCAGGCGGGTATGGTGCGCCGTGATGCACCAACAGCGGCGAACGTGCTTCAAGATATCGAGAAACATGCCGCTGAGTTCCAGAAAACCTTCAGCGAGCAGTTCAACGCGCTCGTCAACTCCAAGAACACACAGGATTTGAACAAGGCGGTCAAGGAGGGCTCTGACTCCGTCCTGCAACAGCTTTCCACTTTCTCCAACAGCCTCCAGGGCGCGGTAAGTTACAATTTTAAACTTTATAGTAAATTTATTTCAACATAGTTTCTAGCAGCAAGTCAGAAGTTACTGTGGCAGTGACGATATTAAACGTGGTATTCGTGTGTTATAGTTGGGTGATGCTAACGGCAAGGCCAAGCAAGCGTTGGAACAGACCCGCCAGAGCCTGGAACGTACTGCTGAAGAGCTCCGCAGGGCCCACCCTGATGTTGAGCAACATGCTACCGCTCTGCGTGACAAGCTCCAGGCCGCCGTTCAGAATGCCGTACAGGTAACAAGAACCTACATCCTTTCGAAGTTAGATGTGTTCCTTTAAGATCTACGTAATATAAAATGAGAACTGCGTCTTAGCAATGTGCCATGTGCTCACGGTCTACGCCAAACCTTAAATTCAAATAGCTTTCATAAATATTGCCACAAGTTTTACGATCGGCATTTGATACCATCTAAGTGTTTTGCTTTACGACATAATTCTGTAATTTATTTTCTTGCCTACCTAAAATCCATTATTATATATTTTAACCTATTCTCTTCTATAAATCTAACTAGATCCATTACTATTATGATTTCTTAACCTAATTTCTGTTCCTGGATACTTTATACGTGACTCAATCTAATGCAATTTCTTTTACCTCGCAGGAGACCCAGAAACTGGCTAAGGAAGTCGCTAGCAACGCTGAGGAGACCAACCAGAAACTGGCCCCTAAGATCAAGGAGGCATACGAAAGCTTCGTTCATCAGGCTCAGGAGGTCCAGAAGAAGCTCCACGAGGCCGCTTCCAAGCAATAAGGTCCATAACCACGACAGAACGCAATAAACTGTAATCCACCTAATTAACCGATTTTATTACTGACTCCAATCCTACCATCCTGTTATCAACATGTCTGATCAACAGACATTACGCACAGCTAATTAGTGCCGTGTTAACGTGTAATAATACATTTTGTGACCTCTGTGTGCCACTCATAACCTTTAATTGATGAGTGATTGACTACAATTAGTACCCATATGAATGCAATTCTGATGACAGCTCAGTTTCGTATTTCCACTGTACTCGCCCTAAGGGCCACTTGCACGACAACTCACAAAATACGTTTAGCATCTAATAGTGCTAAACGTATTTTGTAAGTCGTCGTGCAAGTGGCCCTAAGTATCATTTAAATTTAGAATGAAAGTGTTGATTTTGGGATAGTAATAGGAATATAGAAAAATTATAGTTAAACTTCAGAAAAGCATCGCAGGGAAACAACTTAGGGTCGTTAGGCGATTATGCGAACTTTTGTATGGCGTAGGTATTGCTCCAGTCGGGATGCTGATTATCTACCATAATGATAATACCTATATTTACAATGCAATGTACATGCCTAATTAAGTTGTTATAGTTAATGTCTGTATTTAGAGCAGCGATAGCTCAGTGGGGAGACCAACAGACTGCAATGCAGAGGGTCTCGGATTCGAGCCCAAGTCACGCACCTCTGACTTTCGGAAGTTATATGACTTTTCAAAATTATGTGCGTATTGATTGACAATTGTCGCCTGCTCCGTGTCTCGGAGAGCACGTTAAGCTGTCGGTCCCGGCTGCCATGAACATCTATGGCAGTCGTTATTGGGAGAGTGTCGACACAAAAGATCCGACTGGGTCGAAGTGTCGCCGGTCTGCACTGACTGGCCCCCACATAAGATAAGATAAGATAATGTCTGTATCAGAGAACTGCTCAGCAGTTCTGTAAAATATCAATAGCATGTCTAAATCTACAATCAATATTGGAGTCCTTTATTATTTTTATTATAGTAATGTTCATACATACCGAATTTCGGTCGAAGCAGCAATCTTAACCGCGACTGGCCAAGAGATATTACAGACGTGATTTGTATTCCCTCACACTCACATTCCAAGGGAACGGCAATTCAACACGAGCGGAGTGAGATCAGGCGCAGGACAACATGGCTTGCCGTGCTTTCCGAGACAGGCGTGTACGGCACAACCAACTTCGTAACACCGGACTGTCATTGAAAATTATTACTATCGAAGCTGTATATAAATTTGATATATAATGTGTAACGTTAAAGATTAAAATGAAGACAGAATCGGCAGATGGCCGATTCTGCCGCGATATTCGCTTTCATTTGCTTTCTACAAAACGTGAAACCAAAGATTTAAATCATAGTGACTGAAATTTTGTATTCATGATAATTCTGATGACAATGCAATATTATGGGGAGCTGGATCTGATGTTGCTGCCAGGGCCACCATCACCCATATTCTCAATAGCCTACAGCAGCCATATCGTGGTTCGTGTATCGTTAACCCAATAATAAAACTTAAAACATAGCTGGACTTCGTGCTACTTTGAGCTCATTCTACGTAAATAGGAATACCAATAAAATAAGTTCGGGTACTTTAAAATAACCACACCTCGAGACATTGAGACAACCATCATCTTAATCTTTCCGTGACCATGGTTGCTGAAAAGCAACCGAAACTTCGGGGAAAGTGTAAACTTAAATAGTTCAATCATTTTAACAGAAGTAGTTTAATAGTTCCAAAATTATCTAATAATAGTTTTTTATAATAATCAACGCAATGAAATCTATAGGATTTTTTTTTAAATTTATTTCGATGTATATAATTATGTATATTATATACATATATTCGCATAAACGTTAAGACAATGTCATGTTTTTTTACCATTAGTTCATTTAGAATAAAATAAGGCCACACGATTTGCTTTGTCTAGGGTTTATTTTGGCTTAATTCGGGCATATATACGCATATCAATTCAATTCAATTCAATTCGTTTATTGCACTCCATAATGTATATACAGGTCTTATTAATGTAGAGAGAACAATTATGGACCCCGTCGGGCACGGCAACATTAGGAGAGAAGAACGAACATTCTATTATCTTATATCATATTGAAATAAATTTTAGAGCTTAGTAGATATTTATTTAATTACTCACGTATTATTTATTTATTACAGTTTATTATTAATTTATTATAAAGTAAGTATTACAGTTATTTTCTAAAATATACCAAGCGACAGTATATAATTACGTATCCTTCCTCATAATATGGTACGAGTATGTCAGTGAACTACGACGATATCAAATTTTGCGGGCCTTGATACTTGTGAGCATGTCTGCAGCTCGCTTATCTATCGCTCTTGATATTATTAACGCGTACAACTAAGTTTGTACCTAATGATGTATATTGAATTTCAGCACAATCTGCGGACTGATAAATAGCTGTGATTTTATTTGGTTGGGTCATTAATTCCGTGACATAATTTCGCTTACTGTTACGTAATTATTCGATTCCGGTTATTTCGTTTTTGTTACACTATTTACAGAAGCACCATGGTTTTCGAAACTATGCTTTCTGCACATTTATAAACTTGTTACATAATACTTGGAAACCACCTACTTGTACGAACACCTAAATTACCAAATGGGATAGTTCTCAGCAAAGGTGTATTAGCTTCACATTTTGCTAGCTATGCTTTCTTAGCGATAAAGGTATACGACTTGGCGGGAGGAGATTGAGCATATTTTCAGCATATTTTCAGACGTCAAGCTACTCAATGCTACGTTGTTACCGACTCGCGATTCGAATCCGGTACCTTACGACGCCCATAACCATTTCATCTTTATGTTTCTTCGTTTCAGCAAATTTATGGTACCAGACCAGACATTAAGTAAGGAAGAAATTACGACATTACGCTGATCTTTTTACTCGACTACGGCGAAGCCAAAAGGAAGGGTAATGATTTTGGCAGTCTGTGTATGAAGGTATGTTTGTATGTTCCACCGTAGCGCCTAAACTACTTAACCGATTTTAATAAATGATGTGTCAATAGATTCGTAATAATGGCCCAGATAACATAGGCTATATAAATTTTAAGAAAAGTATTAAACAAAAAAATATATTGGGGCAGTCTTTGGGGACTGCCGATAGAAGTAAAAACTTTAATTCTTGATCATAAACACTTCTTTATAAACCAAATTATAAATCAAAAATAATTCAAAAATAGAAAGCGTTCGAAAACAAAAAGAAATAAAAAGGGGCGGGTCGGATGCTAGTTCGTGATTCTCTTACGGGTTTTAAAGGGAGTCAAAATTTGGTTATTTTTTGCGTAGGACGCACCATTTCTGAGACATTGTTAATATTCTAAAATAATTCAAAAATGGAAAGCGTGGAAGCGTGACGATGACGAAGCGTGACGATGACGCGAGTTCCACAATTTTTGTTCACCCAAGAAGTGCTGAACGCGCCTAAAGAAGTTTTCACTTCAAAAAATTTTGGTTTCGTCCTTTTTTGACCCCTTTTTTACATAGTCGGGTTCTAGTTTTTAAACTTAATTTTTTTATTAAGAAACCGGCAGGTTTGTACTTATAATAAATCAGCCCTGTATATAAACTGCCACACTGCTGGGCACAGCCATCTTCTTATAGTCGATCGCACTAGCCCAGTGCGCATTGACAGGCTTCACACATCTTAAGTGAAATAGCAAACATTCTGTGAGATGACTCATATAAAAATTTAATAAATAAAGAAAATCTTCATATTTTACTAGCTGACCCGCGCAACTTCGTCTGCGTTACATGAGAGAATTTTCTCCGTTTTTGCAACATTTTTCATTGATGCTCCGCTACTATTCATCGTAGCGTGATGTTAACCTACATTACGATAGTACTGAAGCACTACTAAAATATTTAGAATAAAATATAGTTAGCTACCTACCCTAATAAATTATACATTTTCACATTTTATCCATCCACATACTCACATCACATACTCACATCGCACACACACATCTACAATCATTCACTTACATAATTATCCTAAAACTTCTATAATAATTATCCCAAATTACATTCACAATCTTATCCATCCACATACTCATCCCCATACTCACAACACACACGTACACATCTGCAATCCCTCACTTACACATCTTACATATTTCAATAATAATAAATATATAAATGAAGTATATAATAACTCTCTTCTGTGTCTATGGTTACATTGTTTTGGCTGAGCGCTGCCTCCCAAAATACAGGCTATAGCCTAGTTTGGGAATCAGTGTTAGTAAGTATTGTGCTAACTCTAAGTCCTAGATTAAGGTTCACGTAATGTACTACATTTCTATGTCAATAAAGATTATTATTATATAGCCAATAGCCTGCCTCGATAAACAGGATATCCAACTTTAAAATATTTTTTCAGTTTGAACCAGTAGTTACTGAGATTAGCGCGCTCAACCAAACAAACAAACAAAAAACTCTTCAGCTTTATAATATTAGTATAGCTAAGTATATATTAATAATAATTGTAATATTTTAGTTGTTAGATACCTTGTATTATTATTATTTTTTATACAATTAAAGTGGCAAACAAGCATATGGCCCACCTGATGGTAAGTGGTCACCATAGCCTATAGACGTCTGCAACACCAGAGGCATCACTTGCGCGTTGCCGACCCTTTAGGAAAGGAAGTGGGAAGGAGAAGGAGCGGGAAAGGGGAAAGGGGTGAGTGGGTCTCCGGCACTCTCACTCACCGAACGAAACACAACAGTAGGAATACTGCTATTCCACGTCGATATGCTGTGAGAGGGTAGTCCTTTCCCGGTCGAGCCGGCCCATTCATGCTGAAATCAGCGAGGTTCTACTACTCATAATGTTTTGTAATAAATCGCGGTCAAATTCGCATATAGTAGTTTAGTTTTAATGTATAACATTCGCGTAAACGTAAGATAATATTAAGATACATTTAATGGAGCTGCAATTCTATACTATGCTCGAGGGGGCATAGACTACACGACTAGAGGTGGTCGTTAAATCAATAAACTGTTAACTGTTGTCAAATATTTGTGTGCATGAACATGGATGTTTGTCTTGGTCTGGGTGTTTCTATGTATAATATGTATGTATTTACAAAAAAAAAAAAGTATATATGTATGTTTATCCATTGTCTAGTACCCATAGTACAAGCTCTGCTTAGTTTGGGCTAGATGGTGTTGTGTGTATGTGATAGAATATTATTATTATTATTATTATTATTATTAACGGCTTTTTGTTCTTTAACGAATAAACTATTTTTTTAAAACCTGTTGAATATTAACCTAATAAATTCTATCAACGTCTTTGCAACGCAAATCGCAACTCGCAATAATCCTAACTTCCTAACTAATAAATAAACTAAAGTCTTACCCGGACCGTGATCGCGATAACACACGTGCAGTCATATTTTATTATAAATAAAAAATTAAATTCATTCGTAAAATAAAAATTCAATTCATTTCCTGGAATTCCGCGCGCACCTGCATCGCTACGTCAGTCATATTTTATTATAAATAAAAAATTAAACTAATTCGTAAAATAAAAATTAAATTAATTTCCTGGAATTCCGCGCGCACCTGCATCGCTACGTCATTGTGCACGTGCAACTATAACGCTTGCAAAACTATCTTGCTAAAAACTATCAAGCGATCTTGCTAAAAGGTGAATAGGCAATAAGTTCAATTAAGGCGAAAGTGGAGTGAACTTTTTAGTGAATAATCACGAGTGCGACATCACGTGGAGGTCCAACTAGCCGCGTTTTACACCATAACTAATAACTATAAACACAGTGATAAAGTGCAAAATGAAAAATAAACATTGTGACAGTTGTAATATAAATTCAAACAAAAGTGCTAATCACGGTCAGCTACGTCACACTACGTCACTTATTCTAGAAATAACAGCAGTACAATATATTCACTAATTTCAATCATCATTGTAAGCAAGGAATTGGTCCTGAGGCACGAGCGGTCGCTTAGTACGCAGCGAGCACCGAGTACGAATCTTGAGAATATTCAAATGCCTTTTTGTGATGTTATAAAATCTTTATTTGTTAGAATTGAATACAAAACGTGTTAACGACTAGAAGTTCACAAAAAAGTTAACTAAATATTTCTTAACAACGACATTCAATCTTCATAAATTTGAAATACAAAACTTAGAACACTTTGGAAATAAGTTCCAATTCTTACCGCAAGATGTCACTAGATGCTAATTTGGATACTTCTAAGGATACTAGTTATAATATGCTCAGTGGCAAAACCGAAATAATGGATACACAGATAAATAACGTAACATTAAGAAACAAATGTAAGATAAATATTCCGACTGATAACTCTTTCGAAGCATTATCCGAAATAATGGAAACTGAGGATGAAATTGCATCTCTTGTGTCAACATCCTCTTGCGGTTTTAACCGAAGCTACCCTGAATTACATATGCGCTCACAAGATGATATTACGGAACTTAAAAACAGAATATCTAAACTTGAGGAAAATTTAAAGATCGCTGAACATGAAATAGAAAAATTATTATTAGAAAACAGTGCACAAGCGAAAGAAATTAGTAACTGCAAATTAACAATCAGTAAGTTATCACATGTATGTACGAGTACAATTAAAAAGCCGTCCACCACCAAGCCAAAACGGAAAAACTTAATTAAATCTAAGCTTGATTTTATGAACATGCAAGAAAGCCCAATTATTAAACAAAATAAATTTAAGAAAACGCCACCTGTCGAGGAAGAATGTATCAAAGTTTCCATGAGCCAAAAACCAATCAATGAAGAACCACGTAATTCTAAACAATCATCAGAGGGCACTACTACATCAGAAATGTGTGCTCCAGAGACATATCGTGCAAAACTGGACAGTGAAACAAACTTTAACAAAATCTGTATAATAAGTGATAATAATGTAAATAATATTTTAGAAACAGCTGTAAATTCCTTTCCGTATGCTAAAATCTGCCATTATTGTTTACCGAACGCGGGGATATCGGAACTCTTAGCAACATTACATTTAAAACTTGCGAATTACTCTCTAAATGACTATTGTATAATTCTAATAGGCGAAAAAGACTTTTTAGTGTCCACTAACTATGAAATACTGGTGAATTATATAAAATGTAAGCTCGAAAAAATAACACATACGAATGTTATCTTATGTTGCCCAAACTTTAAGCTAAATAGGAACGTAATGTTATTTAATACGAGAATAGAAGCCTTTAACCACCGTTTACATTTAAGCAATCAGAGCTATGAATACACTTATATGTTTGATACAAATAAATATCTACAGTACACCTTTAACATGTTCTCCAAATATACTGGTAAAGTAAACAATACAGCTATCGCTAATATACTCCAGAATTTAAAAAAATATATAGATTATCTCAATAGTTATTATAAAAATAATTTTAAAAACAAATCCTATAAAGAAAGTAAGTGCAATAATATCCAACAATGGAGACCCGGAACTATTCCCTATTATTTTAAGAAAATAACTACCACAAAAAATCGTCATGACCTTGAATCCAATAGTCAGAATCCATGTCTATTAAATGATAGATGTTCTCAAAATACTGTGGACATAACATCCACACCACAAATACCAAATCAGTTTTTTCGTGTATAAAAACATTACAGTTCTACACCAAAACATTAATGGACTTATATCTAAATCTGGTCTTCTGACACTGGCTCTTGAGAATGAGGTAAGTCCTATTGATGTATTGTGCATTACTGAACACAATATGATAGTAACTGATAAAAGTACCCTTTGCATCACTGGTTATAAGCTGGGCTCTTGTTTCTGTCGGAAAAACCGACGTGGAGGTTCTTGTATTTTGGTTAAAAAATCGCTTGCATATGTCCCAATTGACGAAATCACCAAATATTCACAAGAAAACATCATAGAATGCACCGGTATCGAAGTAACTGAACATAAAATATACATTATATGCATTTATAGACCACCAAGATCCAATGCAGAAGATATAAATAAGTTCTTCTTAACCTTTAACTCCCTTCTAAGTAGATTCTGTTACAGTAAAAAAAGGATTGTAATTTGCGGTGATTTTAATATAAATACACTCAACACCACTTTTGATGCAAATGAATTTAAACAAATTCTTCACAGTTACAATCTGAAACTCAGTATAAAAGAACCAACGCGTTTGTCAAGCCAAACATGCATTGACAACATTATATTTAATATTAGGGGCTGTACAGCAAAGGTAATTGAATTCGCGTTGTCGGATCATACCGCTCAGTTGCTTAGATGCCCAGTCAAACCTACTCTCTTTCTTAAGTCATGGATAATAGAAATACGAGATTGTTCTAAAGATAATATCAAAAAATTTGAAGAATGTTTGAATTCACTTACATTTAATGATGTTTATAATAATACAGACCCAAACTTAGCATTTAACGAATTTTATGAACTTTTCACCCTTTTTTATAAACTTTGTTTTCCCTTAGTTAAAATAAAAATAGGAAATAGACACCGGCCTCAATGGGTGACGAAAGGCCTAAAAATATGCTGTAAGCGTAAACGACAGCTTTTATGGGAGTACAGGAAAAAACCAACAGATGAAAATAAAAATAAATTCTTAATTTTATCAGCACGGCTTAATCGTATCATCAGGTTAACTCAAAAGTCTCGTAATGATCATTATATAAATAATGCTAGTAATAAATCACAAGCCACCTGGAAGATCATAAATGCCAATAAGCTAAATGTACCGACCGATCAAATACAACAAATTTTGTTAGACGGTAATGTGATAAATGATCCCAAGCAGATAGCGAGTCATTTTAATAATTTTTTCGTTGACCAGACTAAAAATGCCGTTTCTAACCGATCAAAGTGTCATATTCCATACGAGAAAAATTCAATATTTGTTCGCCCAACCATGCCAAAAGATATTTATAGTATTATTAGAGGATTAAAAAATACAAACAGCACTGGGTATGACGACATATCAACTAAAATTTTAAAACATGTTGCCATTAAACTTGCAGATATTCTAAACCACATAATAAACTTATGTATTACGACTGGTATATTTCCAGAAAAACTCAAAGTAACGGTAATTAAACCTTTATTCAAGAAAAATGATAGGAATGACATGAGCTGCTATCGTCCAATAGCGCTTGTGCCAGTCATATCAAAAATTTTTGAGAAAGTTTTTTATGATAGAATTTATAATTACTTTGAAAATAACGCTTTATTTTGTAACGAACAGGTTGGCTTTCGTAAAAAGAAAACGATTGACATGGCCATATATAACTTTCTTCATACTATATTAACTAACATGGATAAAGGTAAACAGGCATGTGCGCTATTTATGGACCTCACAAAGGCCTTCGATTATGTGAATCATGACATACTACTAGACAAACTCTACGCCTATGGTGTGAGAGGGAACATGTATGATTTGATTAAAAGTTATTTAAGTAATAGAAATCAAATAAGTCAGATAACTAGGATATGTCCCATTACAAAACTAATAAAGAAACACTCATCAACATACAGAATAGTTAGATCGGGCGTTCCACAAGGAAGTGTGCTTGGTCCGCTTCTATTTATCATATACGTAAATGACCTTCCTTTAGCCTCGAAACATAACACAGTACTGTTTGCTGATGATAGCACTATACTGTTCACAGGAAATAATAAATCTGATATGGAAGCAGAAATAAACAAGACTCTGGAGAATATTGTAAACTGGTTGACAAAAAATAATTTACATGTTAATTTAAACAAAACTAACTTAATGACATTTAGAAGTAGATCTAATAAAATAACCAATATGAATATTAATTACCAAAACAATAAGATTCGAGAAGTAGACGTAACAAGATTTTTAGGCCTGAACATTGATAATACTTTAAACTTTAAACAACATATTGATTCACTTTGCTCTAGAATTAATAGCTATTCATATGCACTGTATATGCTTAGGCAAACGGTCAGTAGCTCAACCCTTCTTACAGCATATCATGGCTATGTTGCATCCATTTTAAGGTATTGTGTTATTTTTTGGGGCAACTCTACCGATAAACAAGTAGTTTTTAATGCGCAAAAGAAATGTATTCGAGCCATATCTAATATAAAGCAGACAGATAGCTGCAAACCATTCTTTATAAAATTAAATATTCTTACATTGCCATGTATATATATAAATGAAGTTGTATTATTTGTCAGAAATAACATGCAATATTTTAATAAATTAAAAAGTAAGAGACATAATTTTTATATATGTATACCAAAAAATAGAACAGCGCTACTGAATAAAAGTATTTTTTGCATGGCACCACGCATATATAACCATTTGCCTAGATCAGTCCTCGAGATAGCAGATATTAACATATTTAAGAAAAAAGTTAAAACATTGCTATTGTCAAAAGCTTACTATACTGTTAGTGAATTTTTACAAGATAAATTATAATTGTATTTTCAGTTTTGTACCTAATTTATTATATAACATTGAGGTACTACTAACCTCAATTTGTACATTTTAAACTGTTTATTATTAGTTTTGCATGCCTTATGGTAGGATATGGTCAATGCACATTTGTAAACTATGTAAGATCTTCATGTACCCATATTCGCAAACAAATAAATGAATTTGAATTTGAAATAAAAAAATAAAAGCTGAAATGAGTTTGTTTGTTTGTTACCTTTTCACGCCTAAACCACTGAACCGATCATCCTGAAATTTTGCATATACGTTGACAGGTGTACAGAAACGGACATATGCTCCCTTTCATCTCGAAAAAGATACTGTTCCCGAGGAAAAAAATAATAACGTTCTTATGATAATAGATGGCGCCACGTGTCTTTCGAATCATGATTGAATTATATTATTACAAGCAGAGTACAACCCGAATCGATTGTCAAATTCTAAATTAACGCGAGCGAAGCCACGGGCAAAAGCTAGTGTATAAATAAAGCATAAAACTTGCACTCATTCACTGTACCATTTCAATAGTTCTGTTTCCGATCGTTTCGCACCTATCCCTTTCTCGCTTGCAATTCCATTGCAGATTGAATGTCTTGCAAAAATAGCACTTAAGGCCTTTGTATTAGAACCTAAGCTAAATTTGATTACAGATGGATATCATTGTGTTTTTGTTCATTTCTTTTGACCTATTTAATCTGCGATTTGATACATTTGTCCTAACTCAAACTTAGATAGTACGATCAAGTTCAAGAAGAAAAACTAGTTGACGATTTAACAGCTTTTTTAACCTGTTGACCATTGACGAAAAACAGTTACTAAAAAACTGTCAATGACCCATCTCTATACACGACCACACAACTAACCGCAATAATAAGAGGAGGAACGTGGTCTTATGTCCTTCCAACAGATAGGAAGGATGGATCTTCCGAGCAGGCTGGGTGACCGTGCCTGGCGGGCCGCGGCCCTTCTGTTGACGTCGTCGTCTGGAACTTAAATATAAACTTCAATTGCGTGACTCTGGTTTGTATGGATGAGTAGCGTAAGAACAAACTTATGCCATGGGATAAGGCGATACATAATATTAATTTTCGAAAATACAACATCTAAATCTAAATTTCTCATTTAAATTATGAATGGCTGAATGAAATGGCAACAAATTTTGTGTTGTATTGTTTACAATTCGTTTATTACTAGGCATTTTTTTATTTTAGTTCATGTTAATTCTACCATTCGATAGACTCTTGTAAACTTGTTATATTATCACTAGTGAGAGAATTTTCATTTAAACAACTCGCGCACAAGGAATGATCTTTGTGCCACCTGAAACTTCAATCTGCCTGTGGTAGGAAAATTCCTGCATGCAAAACGCCTACCATTTTTAACTAGCAATTTCACAACATTGGCGAGTTTTACTTGCCGTTTATCTGCCTGTGGTAGGCAAAGGACTACCTTTGCAGGCAGATAAAAGGCAAGTAAAACTCGCCAATGTTGTGAAATTGCTAATTAAAAATGGTAGGCGTTTTGCATACAGGAATTTTCCATCAGCATTATTACTGAAATTATCCGATATTCCTAAATGTTAGAGTTTTTGGATAACCTGCTCTGCACATATCCGTTTTTAAAGTTTAGTCGCGGTTAAGAATTAATTCCGTTGAAACAAATAAAGACTAACTAATAACTATTATTAGAATATATACATAGGTACACGTAACTTTTTGTTGACCTAATCCAGGACTTCAACGCAGTAACTATTGCACAGAACTTCATAGAACTTGCATTCATTACTGCTGTAATACCAGCGCTAATAAAATTAAAATACAAAAGCGGGCTCTTTGCTTAAGCTAAGTCTAGTCCAGCTGGAAATACTTCAAAAGATTGCTCCTTAAGAAATGATTATGCTATGTAACTCTCCTATCTACAAAAGGATTACTGCGCCCTCCTCTCTTCTTTTACCCTGGCTACGCAGTAACTATTATAACTGCCTCGGCGGAAATAATAATATATTCTACCACATACACACAACACCATCTAGCCCAAAATAAGCAGAGCTTGTACTATGGGTACTAGACAATGGATAAACATTACATATATACTTTCTTTTTTGTAAATATATACATATTATACATAGAAACACCCAGACCAAGACAAACATTCATGTTCACAAATGTTTGACTTGTGCTGGAATCGAACCCGCGACCTCAGGCGTGGCAGTCGGTTACACTAACCACTACGCCATCGAGGCCGACAATAACGATGTATTAATTTTTTCGTTGTGAAATTTAAATTAAAAGTTTGGCTGTTACTTTGAGTAGGACTTCTGAACACTAAACTTGTTCGGCAGTTGGTAATGTTCCACATCCTTGTGCATTGGAAAAAACGTAAAGTCCATTAGCCCTGCGCCTTATCTCTTTTCGGTCGTGTCGGTTTGCCCTTACATCGGATTATGAGAGCTAGGGAATAGACAGTGCACGTGTGTTTAGGCACACGCTTGTACACTATAATGACTCCTGTGCAGATGGCAAATCTCCGTTAATAAAATTTCAGCCTTGACCGAAATTCGGTTTGCAGTACTTTAAACTACTATGACGGTAGCAAATGATAGATATCGCTTCTGTCACAAAATTGACTGCACTAATGACGTAGTGGTTTAAATAGTCGCCTTGCCAATATCAATGCGCTGCGTGATATAGGTTTGATTCCTACACGGCAAAAAAATATGTGTGACCTACAAATAGTTGAGCCGAGTCTGGCAGTTCTTTCTGTCGTTTACTCGAATGTAAATAAAGTCCTCCGAGACACATGAATTATTCTTAGAGCAGAAGAGGATAAAACTAAAATTCTTTCATTGGCTACTACCAATAGCCTATAAGAAGTATAATATATAGTATAGTTAGTTATATAAGAAGTAAAATAAATAAATAATTACGCATCTATTGAATACTAATGTCACTGATCTATTGCTAATATATTGCAAAAATTTCCTGTACAAACAAATTGAAATAATATTCTTCACATCAAAGAAACCGTATGACGCCTTTAATACACTTGTTTAAACACATGTGATAATAAAAGAAAATGAAAAATTTAAATGCCAATAACAGTAATAGGCAAATTAACCCGTTCGACGTTTACAATGATATCAGCACTACATTATACTATATTTATTCCGAAACAGAACTCGAAATCAAAAAACTCACATTAAAAACTGACTCGTATTCTTATTTCTAAATATGGCTTATTCCCGTGCGCTCCAAATCCATTGTTTTCTAAAATTCATTTTTCCATACATTAATTACCAGGAGCTCCAAAGATTTTTATATGAAAATAATAAATGAAGCCACATCTACCAATTTCATTCCCCGTAGGGAATGAAATTGGTAAATCTCAAAGTACTTAGAGAATGTTGTGGAGCTGTAGCTCCAAAACATTCTCTAAGTACTTTGAGATTTTATTTGTAATAAAATCTATAAATATTATATTATTACAATATGTTTTAATTCTGCTAACCATATAGTTTGTTTTGGAGCTGTCGGGAGCAAACTAGTAAGTAGGTCTTTATTTAATTATTTTTAATATAATTTGGAGCTCCTAGGAATAAATGTATTGAGATCAGAGTTTTTAAAGAAATAAATTTGCACAAGCTTGTGGAGCCCTTGGGATCGATTTTACAAAATAATAATAATATTATATTTTAGTCTTGGAGCGCTTGGGAGCAAATTAGTGGAGCGGGCGGGAATAAGCCCTAAATATATATTAGTATTAATTCTAAAAGTAATAAGGCTAAATAAGTCTAACACTAAACGAAAGTAATCTTTCGTTTCCTTAGGATAAAAACTATATCCGTCAGGCTAAAATGGGACTGGATCAGAAATGTCTGCCACATGTATCAGAGAGTTGGGCCACCAATCAATTACCTTGACCAATTACTACCTGACCTACGGTGCCCAAACATGGTCTCTGTCTAAGAATCAGAAGCAGCGATAGCTCAGTGAGGAGACCAACAGACTGCAATGCAGAGGGTCTCGGGTTCGAACCCACGTCGCGCACCTCTGACTATCAGAAGTTATATGACTTTTCGAAATTATGTGCGTATTGATTGACAATTATCGCCTGCTCAGTGCCTCGGAGAGCACGTTAAGCCGTTGGTATGGCAGTCGTTATTGGGACAGTGTTGACACAAAAATCGTACTGGGTCCAAGTGTCGCCGTTCTGCACTGACTGGCCCCTACATAAGATAAAATAAGATGAAGAATCTAAAGTCCTAATTGAAGATCTGCCAGTGTGATATAGGGCAAAGCATTCTCGGAGCATAAACAACGGATCATATCTTAAACACTATTCTGTGATCCAAAACACACACAGCTGATGTAGGTGGATGAAGGATTATTTATTGGCTACGACCCACCCAGAGAGATGGACACCAGTCGTGACCAATTGCATGCCACAGGACAGTCGACGGCGAAGGAGTCAACCTAGACGGAGATGGCGGGACGACTTGGACGCCTTTGAAAGGGATTGGCAGGAAATATCTACTAACAGAATGATTTAGAAGGCCAAGGGAGAGGCTTTTCCAGCAATGAGACATAGTTATATATTATAGTTTCAGGTCTTAACTACTCGACCGACCATCATGAAATTTTGCATACACGTTGTCAGGGGAACAGAAAAGGACATAGGGTACCTATAATTTAGAAAAAAGTACTGCTCCTAACATAACCCTTTTTTGTTGGCAAACGCACCTGATGCACCCTCGCCACAAGGGGAGGTGAGAGGGCTATGTCCAGCTCTCCTGTATTTTGGGCCTTCGGACCAAAATCTCACGGTGTGCCAACTCGCTGCTTTGTATAAATGGTGGGTCGCTGGAAAAGAGACTACATCAGCGACCTACCCAGCAGTGTCTAAGGACAAATTCGCGGACTGCGACTCCTAGGCGCAAACATAAACTTTTTTTTTTTTGCTGCCCAGGCAAAATGCTTGATGCACTATCCGCCGGCTAGGGGACGGCACCGGCGGGGCGTGTGGGACTCCCCATTCTTGGTATACCCACTAAAAAACCTGGGGTGTTCCCTCTCTCACCCAATGGAGGGGCCTGTTGGGAGCTCTTAAAAGAATTGAGTCATCCATAGCAGGCCCCCCCGTGTGGGTGCGAGCCGGGTCAAACGGACCCGACCACCTCTCAGGCGCAAACATAACCTAACCTAACCTACATTTATGCGAGCGAAGCCATGGGTAAAATCTAGTGTAATGAAAAACGACTAGCTGTACCGACAGACGTTGTCCAGTACAATTGAAAAAAAAAACAGATCTAAACCATTCTCGAATCCACTTGAACACACACAAAAAATTTCTTCATAATTGGTCCAGCCGTTTAGGACGAGTTTAATTATAAACACACGCACAGAAGATTTATATATATAAACACTAGCTGTCCCGAAAGACGTTGTCCTGTAAACACGAAAAAAAATATTAAAAAAGAACAAATCTAAACCATTCTCGACTCTACTTGAACACACACAAAAAAAATCATCAAAATCGGTCCAGCCGTTTAGGAAGAGTTTAATTACAAACACACGCACAGAAGACTTATATATCTATACTAATATTATAAAGCTGAAGAGTTTGTTTGTTTGAACGCGCAAATCTCAGGAACTACTAGTTCGATTTGAAAAATTCTTGTAGTGTTGGATAGCCTATTTATCGAGGAAGGCTATAGGCTATATAACATCACGCTACGACCCACGGGGGCGGCGCAGTAACGATAAACGCGGGTGAAACTGCGGGAACATCTAGTATAAAAGATAAACGAGTTTATTCAATAGTACATAGTCGAAAGATTTTATAGTAACTACTATAAAATCTTTCGACTATGTCAACTGAACTTCTTACAGGTCAATGGTAAAGAGATTTTATATGCCGTATATAATGTTATTACATGCACATTTAGTACGTGTAATTTATAATTATTATTGCAATGCTAAATTAGATAACGCTGAGATATTGGGTTGCGTAACTTCAATTATACTTCTCTACTAATATTATAAAAAGGAAAGAATTGATTTTTGTCGGTAATGATTTCTTTTTTTTTTTTTACGTGGGGGAACGCCGTGACGCATACCCCTCCGCGAGGGCGGGCGGAGGGGTTATGTCGAACTCACCGGGGTAAATGAAAAGATGTTAAACGATAAAATGAACCTCCCGGAATACCGACTAAACCTACCACGGTGTTCCTCGACAAACCACTATTGGCGGAGCCGCGCGAATCACTTTCACATGCAGTCGCGACCCCGCCGAGGTTACGGCCCGCCGTATGAAACGGCAGGCCACTACACAAAAGACCTACCCACTGGTACCTCTACAAAGAGGCGCGCGTGGGAACACGCACGCCGCCTCTCGGACCTGGTGCTGAACGGATGGCGGGCAGGCCCACAAAGCCCGCCACCCCCAGGTCAAACCTCAGGGTGGCTGGAGGTCATCTCGCGCCCTCCGGCGCCCGGCTCTGCGGTTGGGGAGAGGGTTTAAACGCTCCCTCTCCCGCTCCGCCGCCTCCTTGATGGAAATTACTTCCTCACAGAAGGAGGCGACGGCATTCCACGACCTCTCACTCCGGACCATAGACTGAACTACGGCCGGGAGCGAGAGGGCAACCGATCCGACTGCCGCGATCAACTCACGGCGCTGCGATGCCCAGGCAGGGCAAGCCGCCAAAGTGTGCAGCGCCGTGTCCTCAACAACATCGCGGCAGTCGCCGCAGTGGTGACAACCGGGCGTCTCTTGCCGGCCTATACGACACAGGAACCGGCCAAAACAACCATGGCCGGTCAAGACTTGCGTCAGCCGGAAGATGAGGGCGCCATGCCGCCTCTCCAGCCACTCCTCAAACACGGGACTTACCGCCACGATCGTGGCGTGCCCGGTCTGTAATGATTTAACTCAAAACTACTCAACCGATTTTAAAAATTCTATCATAATTAGAGAGCTATATTATCACCGAGTAAAATAGGCTATATATTGTTTTAAAAAAGTACTGTTGCTGACATAACCTAACCTACTTTTACGTGAGCGAAGCCGCGAGCAAAAGCTAGTTAATAATACTTTCGCAACAAAATTCGCATCTCGTGTCTATGTTTACAAAATTCGCATCTCGTGTCTATGTTTACAAAATTGCCTGTTAAGATAGTTTATGTATTTCAACTAAAAAAACATACGCAGTTGAGGGTTATGTTTTATAAAAATAAAGACATACAAATATTTACTTTTCACTAACGCACTTGCCTATTCAAAGTCCTATACGCTCTTGCAACAGGTTAGTTATAAGCGTGAATGCTATTACTTTAACATTTAATTGTTTTTTATCAATCAACAAGATGGCTGCGTTCATTAAACTCCTTTTGGTAAGATCTTTGTTATCTTTTAAGTTAAGCACTGTATGACACGGATGTCGTAGTGGTCGCCTCGCCACTGTCATTGTGCTGAGTTTTGCGGGTTCGAACCCCACACGAGACAAAAATGTGTGTGATCCTCGAATAGTTGCTTCCAGTCTGGGTGTTTTGTGCCCGTTGTTTGAATGGTTGTTAAGTCCTCAGGTATCGCTAGCGTAGAAGCTCGACTTTTAATAAATATAACAATTTATTGATGAAAGTGAATGAAGCCAGAGAAGTGTATCAGGATCGTAGCAAATGGAAATCCGTAGTCTCTGCCTACCCCTCTGGGAAACAGGCGTGAATCTATGTATGTATGTATGTATGTATGTATTTATTTTAGGAAGAATCTCAATTTTACAATTGCATTTTTACATAAAGTGCACTCATAGATATTTGCCAGAACTAGGTTAAACCTGTGTTGCGAACGGCAAAGTACTTATATAGTATATCAGTACAAATCAATTTACATTATAATAACTTTTATAATAAACTACAGGTAAAGTTATAACAATTTTATTAAAATAAGTTTAATATTCTACTTTAAAACTAAATTAGCAAAATTTAATTTACAGATTGCAAGTAACTGCTCGGTTTGGTCATATAACAAAGTTTGAATATAATTAGAAATTAAATTTTACAGCTAAAATGATTTAATTTATAAATGCTTAATTCTCTTTGAAATTAAACTACTATATACGGATTTTATCGCGTTGTTTATTTGACACTTTATTACAAAATTTTGAAAACTGTTACACTACTATTACTATTAAACTTTACTAAATGTCAAATAAACAACGCGATAAAATCCGTATATAGTAATTTAATTTCAATGAATAACATTCGCGTAAACAGAAGACAATATTATGCTTAATTCTTTATTTAGTCTATTGTACAATCATGGCCCTAGAAATGCAAAACATCAATTTATAAAAATATATTTTGAGCCTGCATGATTGAGTGGTGCAGACTATATCTTATCGTCGCTTGTTAGTTATCAGTCAACGTTTAACGCATCGCATGTTGTTTTAGCATTGTGTACATAATAAAGATTTGACTAATCTATACATATTCAATACATCTATACAAATAAATAAAATTGAAGTGTCTGTTTGTAATGTCTAAATAACAGCTGTTACCTAATGCATATGAAAGTATATAAGGTTCCTATATCTAAACATCTATTTTTAAAATTTTTGTCTGTCTGTTTGTTCCGGCTAATCTCCGAAACGGCTGAACCGAATTTGACGGGACTTTCACTGGCAGATAGCTGATGTTATAAGGAGTAACTTAGGCTACTTTGATTTCAGAAAAAAAAACATTTTTAAATGTTGACTATAGAATAAAAGAGGTTTCCATCTGTATATAAACTTTTTATGGCAACTAAAAAGATTTTAAGCTATGAAGTCGTAAATAATTTAAGATTAAGGTATCCCTAGATTCTGTTGATGTGTGTAGGCATGTACTTACAAGCAATCGAAAACGTAACTCACCCTTGCATTTTTAAAGCTAATTTAAAAATGGAATATTATAGACAAGCTTTTGCTCGTATCTTCTTACGTTGTCATTTGGAAGTAGGTACCCATCTATTCTCCTATTTTTGCATCTACTAAGAAGGTGACACACATAATACTTAACTTATAGGCGCCCGCGCCGTATCAAGATGAAACATGCACCATATGTACTTACATATTTTAAGTTAGACCTTTAGAAATACAACTATGAAAACAATATTCAATTTCGTGCAGTATCTTTTACATGATACGCGATCATACATGCAGACAAACAATAATTCTGAAATTAATTATGTTGTTTCTATAGCTCTTATAAAGATTCATATTGGTGCCAATTCTGTTGTCACAAAATTCTCTAAGCTTAACTAAAAATCACTAAAATTTAGTTTAATCCTGTCACTTTTAATGATTTCAGAATACGAAATGTCGTTTGACAGGACTGAGATACTGTTGAGATTAGCGCATTCAAGCAAACAAACAAACAAACTCTTCAGCTTTATAATATTAGTATAGATTTACATTATTATACCTAGATTGTTATTTTTCATCCATGTATTCTTTTATAGTGTAGTAGTTTTTTTGTAGAAGAAAAAGTTTTAACTTATTAATAAAATTATTTGGTTTTTCTTCATTCCTTGGTAACTTGTTATATATTTTTATGGACATAACCAAGGGGCATGTAGATTGTAGAGTGCATAGTGAGCTGGGAAGTTGGTAGGTTTAGTCTGTTTTTATGTCTAAGTGTGTATTTGGTTTGTATGTTTTCTCTTATAGTGTAGTATTCTGGATACCGTCGAACAAATTTACAAATTTCCAAGATGTAAATGCATTGCAAAGTTAAAATTTGGAGACTATGAAAATGAGGTTTGCAAGAATCTGTTTCTTGTATATTTACTATTATGCTCATTATTTTCTTTTGTAGTGATATAGAGGGTGCTTCTGTACTGTTGCCCCAGAGTATTATACCATAGCTTAACCAAAAGTAAGCATATGCGTAATAAAATAAGTAACGAGAGTAGTTGATAGATCTGTGGTATTTTTAACTTCATGTAGAGCGTATGCACATTTTGATAGTTTTGCTCTTACTTTTTTTACATGGGGTTTCCAATGAATATAGGTGTCTATTATTATTCCAAGTAAGCTAAATTCCTTAACTTCTTCCATTTGGAGCCCTTCAAAACTGAAATTTATATTTAATGAGTTCTTTATTTCTAAGATATTATTTTAGTTTTAGTGTAATTTATTTCTAAATTATGTTTTGTCATCCAGTCTGTTGTTTTGGTTAGTATAGAATTTATTTTATCGTTAAAATTAGGTTGGTTTTACAAGACAGCAGCAGGGAGATGTCATCTGCAAACATGATATAGGGTCCTTCTATAGTTTTTGGCAGGTCATTGATGTAAATGAGAAATAATAAGCATCCTATCACATTGCCTTGGAAAATTGATGTGGTTATATCTTTATTGCTGGATTTAATTCTTGCTATTGTGTTTGTATTTTGGTTGAAAAATTATATTTCTACAAATTGTCTCCTACCGGTTAAATATGAGGTGACACATTCGTGAGCTTTTCCGCGTATACCTATTCCATGTAACTTATTTAATAATATTTTGAATTGTACTTTGTCGTAGGCCTTTGTCATATTAAGTAATATTCCGATAGCATATTGTTTGTTATTTATAATATTGAGAGCTTTTTAAGCCTTCCCTTCTCTGAAGAACACTCCACTGGTCATACGTGACAGCCTCTCCATCTTAGGTACGGATCTTTGCCGCTCCCTTAATCCCAAAACCTACATCGAGAGCGTCATTAAGCAAGCTTCGCGAAAACTCGAAGTTCTGAACAGGGTGAGGCGGTTCTTCGCGCCTGGGCAACTGTGCCTATTGTATAAGGCACAAGTGCACTCTTGCATGGAGTACTGTTCTAATCTTTGGGATGGCTCCGCGCAGTACTTGCTGGACGCTCTCGACCGGTTACAGCGGCGGGCTGTCCGTATTATCGGAGATCCAGAGGTCACGAGTTCACTGAAACCTCTGCAACTCCGTAGGGACATTGCCTCATTGGCATGTTTCTACAGAATATACCACGGGGAGTGCTCTGAAGAGTTATTCCACCTTATCCCGCCCTCCCCTTTCCTATCCAGAACAACGCGTGCTGGGCTCAGATGCCATCCTTACAATTCAAGTCGATTAGAGGGCGTACCAAAAAGTTTGGGTCCTCATACCTCTGCCGAACGACCAAGGCATGGAATTCTCTGCCAAGGCACGTGTTTCCTTCTTCCTTCAATCCTGGGTCCTTTAAGCGGGGCGTGAAAAAGCACCTTCTCAGGCCGTCAAAGTAGAGACCTCAACATCGCCTCGGCTGCTATGAGGGCGGTGTGGAGGCCACTGCTCTTAGACCACACGACTGCTTACCATCAGGTGGAGTGTGGTCATTTTGAAGAGCACGATAAAAACAAAAAAAAAAATTATTTATAGATGGCCAATGTTGTTGATTTATTTTTTCGAAATCCATTCTGTCATTCGTCAAATATATCATATTTTTCATAGAATGAGTAGATTCTATCGCTCATGGCTCTTTCAAAAATGTTTGAAGCAGTAGGTAATAGTGCTATTGGGTTTGTTTGGGTCTGTTTTCGAATTATTTTTGTGGAACGGTTTTATTATTGCCTGTTTTAATTGATTGGGAAATATTCCTTGTTCAAAAGACTGATTTATAAGTAGGTAGAATGGTAAGGTTAATTCATCAGCACAACATTTATATAGATTAGGTGGAAACTCGTCGACCCCTGACTGATTTTGTTTTTTAAGTTTTTTAAATTTTGTTCACCTCGTATGGGTCAATAGAGGTGAGATACATGGTGTTTTCTCTAACATGGAGCACAGGATTGCCGTTTGCTTGTCGGTTGGATTTGTTGGAAGTTTTCTCTCCGATGGAAGCAAAGAATTTATTAAAATTGTTTGCTATTTGCATGGGTTCGATTGTGAGGTTATTGTTAATTACCAATTGTATGTTTTGTTTGCCTTCTTTTTGTTTTTTGTTCGCTCGTTCGTTTATAACACTCTATATTGTTTTTGTTTTATTATTTGATCGTATTATTTTATTTTTATAGTGTAGTCATTTTAAAAAAATGTTTTTATAATTTTTGTAATATTTTGTTTATCCTGAGTTGTTAGTTTTTTGTGTAAGTATTTTTAACAGCCTTTTATTTTTGCATGACTGTTTAATACCAACAGTTAACCAGTATTTTTTTAAATGTTGTTTTTATCTTTATTTTCCGTTTTGGCATACACTCATTTAGGATATCTGTTAATGTATTATAATTATAATCAATATTTTGGTTAATTGGCAAGATGTCGGACCAGTTTATGGTATCTAGTTTTGATTTAAATTGTTGCATATTCTTTGGGCTGTATAATCTTTTTTGTTATATACCACGTAGTTGGTTATATTTGTTGTAAGGGTTCTAGGTGGATGACGGTCCCGCAATGATCAGAAAACCCAAATTCTTCTACAGTTGTATATAATTTATTATGGTTTAAGTTAGTAAATATTAAGTCTATACATGTTGAACTAGTATTCGAGATATGCATGGGATACTTTATGTGTTGTGTAAAGGATGATGGACACATATGTATGGAATCTGGTCCCAGCGCCAATCAGAATGAATGATACGCCGTTGAAAAGGTATATTTGTATAGATAAAGAATAACCATAGCGCTAGTCCCGATTCACTGTCCGATCGAATATTTATTTTTGGTACATTCTATTAAGTACACATACTTTTATTGTCATTTTTATCCATTTTGGCGTGATATTATTATAATAATTATTAATGTTTTTCATTATTTAGGTAAATAAAACAAGTTCGAAGTAAGTTTTATCGGTTATTTTTATATATCATACTATACTATATTTATAACGATGCTATTTAAAAACAATGCTGGCTCATTGAAGCCCTTGTGTCTAGCATATCCTAAATACCAAACAATGGATACTATATTAGTAAAAAATTTGTAAAAATTAGTAAAAACTGCGCAGCTGTGTACGTTCTTTTGTCGCTTTATTATCCTAGCCCGTAATAGACTCGACTGTCGGCATCATACATACCGAACTTTCTAAGAAATCCGTTGTTTTGTTTACAAATTGGGATTGCTTGCACGTGTAGACTGTTGTTAGTAGGAGTCATGGATTATCTATATGTTATTATATTCTTAGTTGCTCACTAAATTCGACTGTCGGCATCATACATACCGAAATTTTTAAGAAATCCGTTCTTTTGTTTACAAATTGGGATTGCTTGCACGCGTAGACTGTTGTTAGTAGGAGTCATGGATTATCTATACGTTATCATATTCTTAGTTGCTCACTAAATTCGACTGTCGGCATCATACATGCCGAACTTTTTAAGAAATCCGTTCTTTTGTTTACAAATTGGGATTGCTTGCACGTGTAGACTGTTGTTAGTAGGAGTCATGGATTATCTATGTTATTATATTCTTAGTTGCTCACAACAAACTGTAAACATGCCAAGTAAGAGAAAATCACTGTGTACTGACGAAAAAGTTTTACTGATACGCGCAATAGAGGCGGGAGAGAAGATAAATGATGTTGGTAGACGCTTTGGATTTAGTAACTCTACCGTGTCCACAATATGGAAAATAAACAAAAAATTCGACAAGATTTTTCTTCTTCGACAAGGTTTTTCTTCTCTCTATTTAACGACAACTCTCTATAACGTCAAAATATGCACAGTCCCTTGAGTGTCTTTATATAGAGTTATACTGTATTATCAATATCAAAATCGGTCAAGCTAAACAACCGATATGATTTTTTTAAATTATATTTTGCACTAAATATCCAGTATCTTCTGAAGACCATATTTCAAAACGGACAATTCATACGGGTTTGTCGCCATAGTAGTTTTTTGTATTCTTGAAAAAAGCTATCCAACGATGGTAAATTTATGTTGATTGGACATGGGGCCCAAAACGCCCATCATCCTTTGTATTCCAGCATGAGATCCAAGAATTGATTGGATTTTAAGCTATTTTCTAATACGTTAATGTTAAAACATATAAAAAATCTGTTTTACGCAGCCGTAAAAATAATACTGATCTTGTCTTTTTACCTTTTCAGATTTCCCTTTCTCTTCTGATTGCATTTGGTTCGGCAAACCCATGTTCGCAGTTGTATGGCAGTGAGACATCGACACCACTTATTGGAATGTGGACCAAAACGCCACCGCTATTGCTAAAAGTTAAGAGTACATCTAGTGACACATGTTTTTCAAGCAAAAATCCTAGTGCTACTTGTACGCCGAATAAAAAGCACAGTATAACAATTGATAGCTCTTGTTCGTCAACCAAAGTCACCCTTACCCCAAGTAACAGCAGTTCCTCATCAAGCACAACTTCTTCAAGAAACAGCACTTGTTCGTCAAACACAACTATTACGACACCAAGCAGCTGCTCTTGTCCGTCAGCGGTAGTAACCACTGCCCCAAGTGACAGCTCTTCTTCGTCCACCACAACTTCTACGTCTACAAGTAATAGCTCCTGTTCGTCAACCATAACTACTATGTCTCCAAGTGTCAGTTCTTGTTCGTCAACCGTAACTCCTACGTCAATAAGTGCTACCGCAACTACTACGTCTGCAAGTGATAGCTCTTCTTCGTCTACCACAACTACTACGGCACCAAGTGACAGCTCCTGTACGTCAACCACAACTACTACGTCTCCAAATGACAGTTCTTGTTCATCAACCGTAACTCCTACGTCAATAAGTGCTACTACAACTCCAAGTGACAGCTGTTCTTCATCAACCACAACTACTATGTCTACGAGTTCTACATCGTCTTCAAGTGACAGTTCTTCTTCGTCTACCACAACTAATACGTCAACAAGTGATAGCTCTTCATCGTCTACCGCAACTACTACGTCTACAAGTGATAGCTCTTCTTCGTCTACCACAACTACTACGTCTACAAGTGATAGCTCCTGTTCGTCAACCATAACTCCTACGTTAACAAGTGCTACTACGTCAACAACTGCTACTACGTCTCCAAGTTCTACATCGTCTTCAAGTGACAGTTCTTCTTCGTCTACCACAACTAATACGTCAACAAGTGATAACTCTTCTTCGTCAACCACAACTACTACGTCTCCAAGTGACAGTTCTTGTTCGTCAACCGTAACTCCTACGTCAATAAGTGCTACTACGACTCCAAGTGACTGCTCTTCTTCGTCAACCACAACTACTACGTCTACAAGTGATAGCTCTTCTTCGTCTACCACAACTACTACGTCTACAAGTGATAGCTCCTGTCCGTCAACCATAACTCCTACGTTAACAAGTACTACTACCTCAACAAGTGCTACTACGTCTCCAAGTTCTACAACGGCGCCAAGTGACAGCTCCTGTTCGTCAACCACAACTACTATGTCTCCAAGTGACAATTCTTGTTCGTCAACCGTAACTCCTACGTCAATAAGTGATAGCTCCTGTTCGTCAACCATAACTCCTACGTTAACAAGTACTACTACTTCAACAAGTGCTACTACGTCTCCAAGTTCTACAACGGCTCCAAGTGACAGCTCCTGTTCGTCAACCACAACTACTACGTCTCCAAGTGACAATTCTTGTTCGTCAACCGTAACTCCTACGTCAATAAGTGATAGCTCCTGTTCGTCAACCATAACTCCTACGTTAACAAGTACTACTACATCAACAAGTGCTACTACGTCTCCAAGTTCTACAACGGCTCCAAGTGACAGCTCCTGTTCGTCAACCACAACTACTACGTCTCCAAGTGACAGTTCTTGTTCGTCAACCGTTACTCCTACGTCAATAAGTGCTACTATAACTCCAAGTGACAGCTCTTCTTCGTCAACCACAACTACTACGTCTACAAGTGATAGCTCTTCTTTGTCTACCACAACTACTACGTCTACAAGTGATAGCTCCTGTTCGTCAACCATAACTCCTACGTTAACAAGTACTACTACCTCAACAAGTGCTACTACGTCTCCAAGTTCTACAACGGCTCCAAGTGACAGCTCCTGTTCGTCAACCACAACTACTACGTCTCCAAGTGACAATTCTTGTTCGTCAACCGTAACTCCTACGTCAATAAGTGATAGCTCCTGTTCGTCTACCACAACTCCTACGTTAATAAGTACTACTACCCCAACAAGTGCTACTACGTCTCCAAGTTCTACAACGGCTCCAAGTGACAGCTCCTGTTCGTCAACCACAACTACTACGTCTCCAAGTGACAGTTCTTGTTCGTCAACCGTAACTCCTACGTCAATAAGTGCTACTACAACTCCAAGTGACAGCTTTTCTTCGTCAACCACAACTACTACGTCTCCAAGTGACAGTTCTTGTTCGTCAACCGTAACTCCTACGTCAATAAGTGCTACTACAACTCCAAGTGACAGCTCTCCTTCGTCAACCACAACTACTACGTCTACAAGTGATAGCTCTTCTTCGTCTACCACAACTACTACGTCTACAAGTGATAGCTCCTGTCCATCAACCATAACTCCTACGTTAACAAGTACTACTACCTCAACAAGTGCTACTACGTCTCCAAGTTCTACAACGGCGCCAAGTGACAGCTCCTGTTCGTCAACCACAACTACTATGTCTCCAAGTGACAATTCTTGTTCGTCAACCGTAACTCCTACGTCAATAAGTGTTACTACAACTCCAAGTGACAGCTGTTCTTCATCAACCACAACTACTACGTCTACGAGTGATAGCTCTTCTTCGTCTACCACAACTACTACGTCTACAAGTGATAGCTCCTGTTCGACAACCATAACTCCTACGTTAACAAGTACTACTACTTCAACAAGTGCTACTACGTCTCCAAGTTCTACAACGGCTCCAAGTGACAGCTCCTGTTCGTCAACCACAACTACTATGTCTCCAAGTGACAATTCTTGTTCGTCAACCGTAACTCCTACGTCAATAAGTGTTACTACAACTCCAAGTGACAGCTCTTCTTCGTCAACCACAACTACTACGTCTACAAGTGGTAGCTCCTATTCGTCAACCATAACTCCTACATTAACAAGTACTACTACGTCTCCAAGTTCTACAACGTCTCCAAGTGACAGCTCCTGTTCGTCAACTACAACTTCTACGTCTCCAAGTGTCAGCTCTTCTTTGTCAACCACAACTACTTTGTCTCCAAGTGGCAGTTCTTGTTTGTCAACTAGAACTACTACGTCTCCAAGTGTCTGCTCTTGTTCGTCACCGTTAGTAACTACTACCCCTAGGCATAGGTCTTGTTCATCAACCAGAGGCCTATTTGCCCAAGCAACAGCTCTTGTTTATCAACTACAGTAACTATTATCGCAAATGAAAGCTCTTTGTTAAACAAAGATACTACTTCTCCAAGTGACAACTGGTGGACAATAATAAATATCTGTTTTACTGGTCCTAGCAGTACAATTAATGCCACAAATAATAACGCCACTTTCATGCCTATACAAGTTAAACTTATATTATCTCTCTTTAGCGTCATCAAATTAAAGAAAATTGTGATCTTCAGAATTAAATACGTATAAGTTTTTTGCTGTATCTTAAATGAATTTCTGCCGACATGATCATGACCAGTCTACCTACTGAATTGACAAAGTCATTGCCGTCAGTGCGATGTTACTGGGTTATTGATGACTTGGTTATTAATGTGGCTACATTGATTCTGCTGTGCATCTGACATTTGCCATAGCGCTAAAATGTGACTTCAACGCCATAAGGCAAAAAGTACCATTGATGCCGAACAAAATACGGAGCAGTTCCAACAGCATTCTGAAGACCGCCAGATGTGCTGATACTTGCGCATTTTATCGGGTTACTTGTCTGCATCGCTGGTTCTATATTGGCCAAGTGCAGCACTATAGTATAATTATGTACCTACATGTAATGTCAATTCTTGTTACTAAATCTTAGATATTAAGACTAAACGTAACTAACCTAAACTAAACTGTATGCCGAATAATCGTCCGTGCTAGCCCTTGAGTTTCGGCTGAAAAACAGCGCTGCGGTCATCCGCAGCAAAGACTGAGCTGGAACCATTTGGACACACTGCACAACATTTTATTTATTTTTGTTTATTTTTTCGTATTTTCTTCTTGTTTCTATGTTAATATGTTGTGTTTTTGTGTCTAATAAATTATTTTTCTTTCTTTCTTAACCAAAGAATCTTTGTAATCTTTAAACAAATAATTTAATCCTTTTCTATTTATTTATCACTTTTATGTTGTTTTATATTTTATATGTAATAATATATCAATAATACAAATGATGTTGCAATTTATTAATTATATAATTATTATTAAAAGATATCCTAATTCTAATCCTAACTTCCTAACTAATATTATAAAAGCGAAAATGAGTTTCTTTGTTTGTTTGTTACCTTTTCACCCCTAAACCACTGAACCGATCATCCTGAAATTTTGCATATACGTTGTCAGGTGTACAGAAACGGACATAGGGTACCTTTCATCCCGGAAAATATTACTGTTCCCGAGGAAAACAACAATAACGTTCTTATGATAATAGATGGCGCCACGTGTCTTTCGAATATTATTACAAGCAGAGTACGACCCGAATTAATTATCAAATTCTAAATTAACGCGAGCGAAGCCGCGGGCAAAAGCTAGTATAAACATTATTGCAAGTAACACTACTTTGGCTGATGGCTTGCCCCTATCTTTATATGGCAGAAATATAGAATATAATTGCAGAAAGTATTATTCTACAATGGCAGAACAATACTTAACTTGTACCGATAATTTATTATTTAAAAACCCAATTATACCACCACTATATAAATGGTAGGCGTAAATAATATAAAATGGAGCGTCATTTTACATTATTTTGGGCAATTTTTGGCCTGTTAAGATCAGTTCAAGATATTAAGTACTGCAGCATAACAACTTATGTTATGGTATTCAAGAGTTGCGATGAAACACCACACAGAAGGAAAGTACTAAATTAATTATTGTATCATTATTTAAATGGACTTTTGACTTATGCAATGTATTAGCTCCAGCCTAGGAATTGAACGCCTGAATAATTAAAACCATCTTTGGTCTATAAAAAACTACAAATGATTTACATACACCCAAAACTGAAAGGCTCCCAAAACTAAGCCCTCTGGTGCACGCAATGTTACTAATAATTCCAAAGATATAGTTCTTTCCGTTAATTTCAAAGATATTTAGTCTGTTAAAAGATGGATGGACTGTGTGAGGATGGCTATGAAAGGTATAGGGGTAAATGATCACATGACGGGTGACAGAGAAGTATGGAAGCGAAAGATATACTGCGCCGACCCCAAATAAATTGGTACCAGGGCAAGAGGATGATGAGGATGGTGTTTATGTAGAAACCAAATAGATCAAGTACACTATGCCGGATACCATACTGCCTGAGTTTCACAGCAGCGAACGAATTAAATTGTAAACGCCTAAATGTCAATTATTGCAATGAACTACACCCAGTTTTGATTGCCATATCTTTATAACCAGGCACCCGTTTCTAGAATATTTTATTAAAGTGAAAACTTCTTTAGCGGCGTTGTGCACTTTTTTATGATGGGTAAAAAAATTTAAACTCGCGTCAGGACACGTGACCTGATCTAAAATTCGTAAGACGGAGGGAGAATTGTCATGGTTGTGTACGATAGCGCAATAAATGAATATTGTATTTTACCACATAAATGATAGTACTTTTATACTGATAATAATTAAAGCAATTCGTGCAAAATTATTCCCAAACCATTCCAAAATATCCAAAATGCACAACGTTAATATTCAAGTTTTCACTTCTGCCGGAGTGCAATCGATTGTTTTTTTTTTAAATAAACGCGATTGCAGGATGTTACATATTTAAATGTTTATAGATAGTAAAACCTGCCTCATTACAAATAGGCATGATAAGTTATATTTGTAAAGCTTAGCAATACATGCTTATGGAATACATTTTAGCTGTTGTATGTAAGCTAAAATATATTCCATACCAACAGAAGCCTGTTACAGAATAAAACACACGTAGCTATAATACCTTCAAACACTAATGATTTTAATGAAGTAGTGCTCGAGCATAGCCATAGCATAGCAATAGCAGCAATAGCCTAGTGGGAAACCGTTTGACTGCCGCGCAGAGGTCTCGAGTTCGATCCCAAGGCGCACATCTCTGACTTTTCGAAGTTAAATGCGTATTAAATAGTTGATTATCGCTTGCTTTAACGGTGAAGGAAAACATCGTTAGGAAACCTGCAAGTCTGAGAGTTCTCCATAATGTTCTCGAAGATATGTGAAGTCTGCCAACCCGCACTAGGCCAGCGTGGTGGACTATGGCCTAATCCTTCTCATAGTGAGAAGAGGCCCGTGCCCAGCAGTGGGACAGTTTAATACAGGGCTGATATTATTATACTTTTCGAGACCTATGATGGTAAAACCACCGCGCATTGCTAGCCGCCCGCACTAGTGTTGGCCTTTGTGTCTTCAAGGTCTCTGTGTTATCTGAAATAAATGAACAATCTTTCTGCTAACATCGTTTAGATACCATAATTAAATTAATATCATTGATTTTCTTCAACCAATTATACGACTTGTACGTTTCGATGAACAATTGTAACATTTCTGTTACTTGCCGTGGAAATTGCATCAGTATATAGGAGCTGCCTCTGTGGCGCAGCGGTAATAAATGCGACTGCTGTACATGAGGCCTCGGGTACGAATCTCGGGTCGGGCCAAGAAAAAGTTATTGGATTTTCAATACAACGGGATGTGTAACACCAGGGACTTCCTAATTACGGGCAGTTAGGAAGTTGGCGGTGTTAAACTCCCGTGCACCGTGCCTCGGAGTGTACGTTAAGCCGTTGGTACTGCCTGATCTCTCTCCGGTCGTGTTGGATTGCCGTCCCAACGGATCATGAGAGTTAGAGAACAGAAAGTGCTCTTGTGTTTGTGGACAAAAAAAACATTTTAAAACCGGGTGAAAGTTTTCTCTTCATTATAATAATCATAATATAATAATAATATTCTATCACATACACACAACACCATGTAGCCCAAACTAAGCAGAGCTTCTACTATGGGTACTAGACTTTAGACAATGGATAAACATACTTACATTATACTTTTTTTTTGTAAATACATACATATTATACATAGAAACACCCAGACCAAGACAAACATCCATGTTCATGCACACAAATGTTTGACTTGTGCGGGAATCGAACCCGCGATCTCAGGCGTGGCAGTCGGTTACACTAACCACTACGCCATCGAGGCCGACTATTCATCTATTCATCTTAAATTCTTCTTCTTCTTCATCTTAGCGGTTATCCCGGTTGCATCCGCGGTGTTGGCGTTGGAACCCAGGGTCCGCTTTCCCGCTAAGTCTCCTCCATTTCGCACGATCTTCAGCATCTTGTGGTGTGAGGTTGTTGGCACGCATGGCATCTCTTACGACGTCAAGTCAGCATTTCTTGGGTCTGCCCCGTTTACTCGGGCCAGGCGGAGGTGGCATGGCAAGACATTTGTTTCCCACGTAACATGCCGGTTTTCGTAAAACGTGGCCGTACGCGTAGGTGCCAGCGTAGGCGACTCTCTTGCAGCTTATCTAAGGCGATTATCACACGGCACCGCGCACCGCCGGGAAGGGCTGTAGCGGTAAAGCGGATTTTTTAGCGGTGCACCGCGCGGTAAGGCAGTTTACGCGCCTGTCTGCGCGGATGGATTTAACGCGGTTTTGACCAGTTTGATCATTTTTAAATTGCAACATGTCCTGCGCCAACGATGATCCGTGCGGCTATGCGGCATCCCGTATGCGAGGCACCGCCCCTCAGCGCGAACGGCAGCGCGGAGGGGCGGTGACGATGAGAGCACCGCTCGACCGCGCGGTCGGGCGGTGTACGTGTGTTATGCATCAATGGATTTAGTAGAGGCCAATGCGACATGAGATCCGCTTCACGGCCTACCGCGGTGCCGTGGGTTAATTTCCTAACTATCTCAACTAATTTTATAAATGCGAACGTAAATTAGTTTGTAACGCTTTCACGCCGTAACTGTTCGACGAATCATCATAAAATTCGCATGAACGTTGTCAGGGTTAGAGAAAATAACATAGGGTATTCCTCATCCAGGAAAAAGTACTTTGCTCGCAGGATTTTAACTTGCCATAACCTTACCTTAACATAACATTTACGCGAGCGAAGCCACGAGCAAAATCTGGTATCATATAGATTAACTATAGATATGTATGTATATAGCTGTACATAGATGTATCAGTTATTTTATAGCCGCTCCAATGTGCTTGTTGTTTGCACAGGTCGTATGTTTATTTGTCTGCTAAACGGCATGAAGAAATTAAGAATATATTAGACACCTGCCTGCATATTCGAGAAACAACAGGTAATGCAGTGGTCCGACCGCCCGCGCCGGTGAGAAAACGACTAACTATCGGCGATTTTCTCTCTCAAGAAACGCACAAATAATATACAATCCGTGTAAAAGAAAAAGATGCATATATTAAAAGTTGCTCGCTGACTGTTCATACTGCTGGCGACGACTCACTTTACTAGTTTTGTTGCTGAGAGACAAGAGCTTTCAAAAATAAATTCGCTCAGCGATACTCGTTCAGCGATGCTCGCTCGTCGCCGCGCGCATTTTTGCACAGGACTGAGCATAGATTAATATGTATTACGGGTATAGATGGGTATCTTACGTCATGAACTTGTACCGCGCTTGTAGCGCCATCTAGTACCCATAGTTGAATTTGAAGTTCGTCAAAACACGTAACTATGTATATATAGATATGTAAAGTGTTACAGTACAATATCTTTGTGCTGTATCTACAATCTACATCGCAATCTTATGATCTTTATCGCACGTTCAATATCTATTAAATGTTTCTACTATCCGTGATCAACACGTAGTCGTTAGTATATAAGATGCACCTTTGGATAATTATAACTAGACTATACTACAACTTTGTCTCATTTATACCTAATCATATACTGCCAAGAAGTTTGCCAAATTGCAGACAAAATAATAATGAATTCAAAAGTAACCGAAATATCAGCTGTTAGCAACGACACTTCAAACGACAACAATACAGCATGCATTTTAGCCCAGCTAGCAAAATTACAGATAGATATTGACGCAATTCAGCAAGGTCAATATGGCTATCGACCCAGCACGCACAATCATTTCAAGAAACGTCAACAATTCCCGATTATGAGGCCGAGAACAAACTATAGAGGAGCAAATCGATTTTGTTACTACCACGAAAGATTCGGAAAATATGCAAGGAACTGCATTAAACCATGCGGTTGGAAACCAATGACTTACGTACGGAACCAGGGAAACGAATAAGAGCACAGACAACGGCGAAACTCTGTGCAATCCACCCATCCAATCGCCTCACCATTACCGACCGAAAAAGTGGTATGAAGTTTTTGATTGACACGGGCGCAAATATTTCAGTCATTAGCAAGCAACAGAGATATTCAATTTTACAAAATGAACAATACACACTATACGCTGCAAATGGGACTAAAATTAGGACTTACGGCGAGAAGACGCTTACCTTGAATTTAGGACTACAACGATGTTATAAATGGAATTTTATAATCGCCGATGTTACACAACCAATAATTGGAGCAGATTTTCTAGAGCACTATAAACTATTAGTCGACATAGCAGGTCGCAAACTTATCGACAAAGTTACAGAGCTGACAACGCATGTAACTTCAGAAAAAGCGACACAACAAACAATTCGTACTATCGCAGTGGGAACGAATTCACGTATTACGCAACTTTTAAACAAATACGAAGACATCACGAAAGAGTCCTCTCTACGCAATGCGCCCAAACATAAGATTGAACACCACATTATCACTACAGGACCACCCGTCGCAGCTCGGGCAAGACCATTACCTCCAGAAAAATACGACATAGCCAAAAAGGAATTTCAAAATATGATAGAGCTCGGAATTTGCCGACCGTCAGATAGCCCATGGGCAAGCCCATTACATATGGTAAAAAAGAAAAATGGCGAATGGAGACCGTGCGGAGACTATCGAATGCTCAATAGCACGACAGTACCGGACAAATACCCACTACCAAGATTAACTGACTTTACATACATATTAGAAAATAAGAAGATACTAAGCAAGATAGATATACGCAAAGCATACCACTGTATACCTGTTAAAGATATAGAAAAAACAGCCATCATCACACCTTTCGGACTTTTTGAGTACTTAAGAATGCCTTTCGGATTACGCAATGCGGCACAAACATTTCAACGATTCATGGATTCCTTATTTAGAGATTTAAACTTCGTATTTATATTTGTAGACGACTGTCTCATCGCATCGGACAACGAAGATTTGCATTATCAGCATTTAGAAACGGTTTTCAAACGTTTACACGAGAATGGAATAACCATTAATCTCGAAAAATGCGAATTTCTCAGAAGGGAAATAGATTTCTTAGGTTATCATATAACGAGCCAAGGAATACAACCTACCGAAGAAAATTACAAAGCAATCATGGAATTTCCCAAACCGAAAACAATTCAAGAATTAAGACGATTTTTGGGCATGGTCAATTTCTACAGAAGTAATATTCCACGCGCAGCGGAAAATCAAAGAATTTTAAACGAATATCTACATGGTTCAAAAAAGAACGATAATTCACCTGTTCCTTGGACAACGGAAGCAGACAAAGCTTACGAAAAATGCAAGGAAAGCATGAAAAACGCAGTGTTAACAGCGCATCCTTCCCGCAACGCATCACTAGCGCTCATGACCGACGCTAGTGCTACTTGCGTTGGTGGAGTTTTACAACAAAAATCCGGACGCAATTGGGAACCATTAGGTTTTTTTTCACAAAAATTGAGCGAAACTCAACAAAAATATTCTACGTTTGACAGAGAACTGTTAGGAATATACATGGCCGTCAAACATTTTCACAGATTAATCGAGGGAAGAGAATTTACAATATTTACGGATCACCGACCTTTGACATACGCATTCTCCCAAAAACCATCATCAAACGATACACCGCGACGGGTCCGGCAGTTAGATTTCATTTCACAATACAGTACCAACATTCAACACATAAGCGGACGTGACAATATTACCGCCGATGCCTTATCTCGAATAGAGGAAATATACGTGCCATCACCTATCGATTACGCTGAATTGGAAAAATGTCAATCAACAGATAATGAACTAAGTAAATTACGTGACAATAAAAGATTAAAATTCAAAAACATTACGCTTCCGGGTTCCACAATAAACATCACCTGCGACACGTCTACTGGAAAAAGCCGCCCCTACTTACCAAAGCAATTTCGCAAACAAATTTTCGATACCATTCATGGTATGAGCCATCCAGGAAAAAGAACTACGAGAAAAATGATAACCCAAAGGTATTTATGGCCGTATATGAACAAAGATATCAATAATTGGTGTAGATCATGTATAGCCTGCCAAAAATCAAAAATACAACGACATACGATATCACCTCCTGGTACATTTATGACAGCGCAACGTTTTGAACATTTACATATTGACATCGTCGGACCACTTCCGATTTCACAAGGGAAGAGATATTTAATCACAATCATAGATCGTTGTACGTCATGGCCCGAAATATTTCCGGTAGAAGATATAACTGCAGAAACAGTAGCCAAGACACTTTTCGAAGGATGGATTACTCGTTTTGGATGTCCATTGCGTATTACTACGGATCAAGGCCGACAGTTTGAATCAAGAATATTTGAGTCACTCTCACAATTTTTGGGAATACATAAAATTAGGACAACACCTTATCATCCGCAATCCAATGGAATGATAGAGAGATTTCATAGAACTTTAAAGGTGGCGTTAATGACAAGAGAATCCAACGAAAATTGGTTAAAAGAAATTCCAACAGTTTTACTCGGGTTGCGGAGTAGCTTGCGAGAAGACACAGGTTATAGTTCAGCAGAGATGACATATGGAACGCCAATACGACTCCCTGGAGGATTTTTTGAGTCATCAGCAGCACAGTTATCAACGTACGAAGAGTTTGTAAAACAAATTCAAAAGGACATCACACAAATGACATCAATTCCGAAAAGAAAAAACCACAACCAAGCTATATTTGTGCATCCCGAACTCAAAGAATGCTCACACGTATTTGTTCGGTGTGATAGAATTAAGAAAGCCCTGACACCGCCGTATGAAGGACCCTACCCAGTAATTAGTAAAACAGATAAAACATTTTGCATTAGAATTAGGGATAAAGAGACAGTGATATCAATTGATAGATTGAAACCAGCATTCATGATCAATGACGAATCAAACTACGTGCCAGATTCAAAGGATTTCTACAGACATTCACACACGTACACTACACGATCAGGACGTAAAGTAAAGCCAGTAGTACGTCTATAAAAAATCGCTGATATAAGCAAGCTATTCGTATATATATTAACATAGATCTTAACATATACCATTAATTCACAACTACTCGTAACAACAAGACATCTAAAATGGGAAATCAAAGTTCTAAGGACCAGATAACATACAATCCGGACAGTTGCCTCAATCAAAACGAAGCGGACAAACTCCGTAACCTGATCCAGGAGGACTTACGGTGGACAAGAAATGTTGCAATGGGACAGATTATTTTAACAATCGGCGTGATCCTACTTTACGGCATAATGAAAACACTAGACAGAAGAATGAAGAGTTTAACGGAAAAAAATAATAAACACTCGTGCAACAGCTAAGTCAAAATTACATACGTCAGCAAATCACACCACAACAGGCGCCATCAAATTCCACCGCGTACAATAGCATTATTATTTATATACATCAGCAAATAACTAGTAACAACAGGCGTCATCAAATTCCACCGCGTACAATAGCATTATTATTTATATACATCAGCAAATAACTAGTAAGGTCTAGGTCAAATTTATATTGTAAACACTATTACCATAATAATATTTTTTTTTTTTAAAGGGGGGTGTACTGTTACAGTACAATATCTTTGTGCTGTATCTACAATCTACATCGCAATCTTATGATCTTTATCGCACGTTCAATATCTATTAAATGTTTCTACTATCCGTGATCAACACGTAGTCGTTAGTATATAAGATGCACCTTTGGATAATTATAACTAGACTATACTACAACTTTGTCTCATTTATACCTAATCATATACTGCCAAGAAGTTTGGCAAATAAAGTATAGATTAGTACCTACGTATAGCTACTACAAAAATATATTATGCATATTCATGTGTATAAATTGTGAATCTAAAAACATTTAAACAAAATATATCTCAAACGTATCCTAAAATATGGTATGTAAAATACGTTTGAGATACTTCTAGCTTGTTTAAATGTTTTTAGACCCACAATTTATACACATAGCTACGACGGAGGATAATTGAACTCGACGTCAATAGCAAGCTCACAGCCACAGCGGAGGATAGTTCAACTCGACGCTAATAGCAATGAAACCACTTTCATTATAAACAAGATAACATTGAAAGTTAAGAAATGAAAAAATGCCTGTGCGCATCAAAACACCGCAGACATATTTAAATTTTGATTGATATAGAATGTTGCCGAGATAAAAATGAAAATTCATATCTGTAATCAAGTTTTATAAATAAAGTCTAATTTATTATTTAGAGCATGGTGTTTAATCAAAAATAGTAAAGTAATAAACTATTTGGAGATTCAGTTTTATTTTTAATTAATGGTATATAAAAAAGTAAGGCTCTTTTATAAACTCGTTTTTCTTTTTTTAAATAACAACATTGACGACTATTTGTACTAATTTATTTCAACTATGTCCGTTAGATGGCGCTAGTAAAATAAATCCTAGAAGATTTGTTCTAAGATACTACACCATGGGACTGAGTGACCGCGGGCGAGTGGCACGAGTAATCGCTCGTCGCACTTGCACACTCGCTTATAGCCCGGCGACAAAACTATCGAAACTACATTTATAGTTTCTAGTTTTACTCGTCTCTCGTTCATCGTTGGCGGTCGGACCACTGCCTAAATATCCCACGTACTAGGAGGCGAGCCTGTTGTCGTTTACTGAAGATGTGTCCAAATTCCATGCTAGTGATGTTGCTGAGAATGGCGGCCTCGATGGTGTAGTGGTTAGTGTAACCGACTCCCACGCCTGAGATCCCGGGTTTGATTCCCGCACAAGTCAAACATTTGTGTGCATGGACATGGATGTTTCTCTTGGTCTGGGTGTTTCTATGTATAATATTTATATACTAGCGGTCGCCTAGTTGATTTAAATTTTAAGTTTAATGGTTATAAATGTTTTATTGTCTTGATCTATACCCTTATAATCACACTAGATGTTCCCGCGGTTTCAGCCGCGTTTATCGTTACTGCGCCGCCCCCTTGGGTCGTAGCGTGATGTTATATAGTCTATAGCCTTCCTCGATAAGTATGCTATCCAACACTACAAGAATTTTTCAAATTGAACCAGTAGTTCCTGAGATTAGCGCGTTCAAACAAACAAACAAACACTTTAGCTTTATTATATTAGTATAGATTTCATACTATGTATAGGTTCTACATGTTATATATCTTTTACCAGCAAATTTCTAAGCTTGCTACTTTGTTTTCTTTTTTCTTTATCTATATATTAATACGTGAAGCGAAAACTTTGGATCCCTTTCTACGAAAATTGGGCGGACGGAGGAGTATGAAATTTCGCACACTTATAGTTTATACAGAGAAGAAGTGACGAATGCTAATATTTTTTAAAAATATGCATTAGAAATACATTAAATTAATGAAAAAACACTACACACACAACCATGCATTTGACACACGCAGTCGAAGCGCGTAACTATGGTTACAAATATCAATATGTAATGACATATATCAGCAATATCTTACAGGCAAACTTTGGTCGAATTTCGAGCACTAGGCGACCGCTAGTTACATATAAATACGTAAATATATTATAATATAAATAGTATATATCATTCCAATCCACCCAAAGGTTGCCTGTAAGATACTGCTGATATATTATGTCATTCTGTATTGATATATGTAACCATAGTTACGATGAATAGTACTAGATAAAATATATTTATATTACATTTTAATGTTCTTCTAACCTAGAAAACTTGACTGCACAGAAGGCGTTGTGGCTTAAGTAGCCTCCTCGCCTTTGCGTCGAGTGTTGTGGATTTGAAACCCACACGGGCAAAAAAATTGTTCTGCGTTTCGGTGTTCATTGTATCCGTTGTTTGCATGTTTGTAAAGTCTCTCGCGACTTACCGTGGGAGAGCCACGCTTCGGCACGAATGGGCCGGCTCGACCGAAATGATACCACGACCTCACAGAAAATCGGCGTGAAATAGCGCTTGTGTTGTGTTTCGTCGAGTAAGTGAGGGTACCGGAGGGCCCAACTGTCCCCCCACTTCCGGCGAGAGCAAAATTTAAAAGGAACGCAACGCACTTGTGACTCCTCTGGTGTTGCGGGTGTGTATGGGCGGCGGTAATCGCTTACCATCAGATCCGTCTGCTTGTTTGCGTCATATACCATAAAAAATATTCCCAGCGCGAGAGTTGTCTTTTAAGAATCGCACGGTAGCTTGGTCGCTTGATCCCGTGCCCTGTGTATAAGCACATATACACCAGGCAATATCAGTTGCCAAGAACATTTGGCGGGTTAATATATTTGTTCTGTATATAATGTATTTGTTTGTGTGTTTCATTATTTACTCATATTGTTGAGACAGGTGTTCTCATATTTTATTAGCAGGGTTAACATACACATGACTTTCACTGACCTTAACTTTTATACCTATATAAAAATAATTCCTATTTATTTGCACGGTTCTGTACTAACAATGGTGCACGCCTGTTATATTTATATACAATATATGCAACGTACAGATATGCAGTTTACCTAAATTGTGAAAATATATAATAACAAGCATATTTAGCCATATAAAATAATATGGGTGTTTAGTAAAAATAGATCAGTAGCTTTATTTAATATCTAAACATTCAATAAATATGTTTAGGTAGTAAATAGGAGAATACTGCTCATGCGCAATAAGATGTCCATGTTGCGATTGTAGCTTGACGGCGGCGTGCGTCTAAAGGCTCCTACACACAATGCCGGCGACACGAGCCGCCGGCTTTTGCGGAACGGCACGTACCGCCGGCTTTTGCCGGGCATTTGTGCCGCCGGCATGTGCCGCAGAAACTTGCACAAAGCCGCCGAGTATCATTCCAGTTATGACAGTCGTGTAGAACGCTAGCCGCGCGGTACGCCGGCATACCCGGGCGACCATGCCGGCGGCTTCTTTGTGCGGCAAAACTGGCGGCTTTGTATGCCGCCGGGTGCACCTCTGCTTGACCGGTGGCAGTGCCGGTGGTAGTGCCGCCGGCACTGCCGCCGGCACTGTGTGTAGGAGTCTTAAAATCGTCAATTAAAATATGATTTTAGGGTTATGTGGTTTTTGGGATCCTGTTGCAGTTGTCACTCCTTGGGTAAAAAACCCTACAAAGTCTGTTATATATTTAAGAGAAATGCAATACCTGCCACCTTTTTTTTGCCCGCCTTTGCCAATGCCTTGGAGGAGGTGATATACATATTATGTATGTATGGAAATCTAATTTATACTAATATAATAAAGCTAAAGAGTATGTATGTATGTTTGAGCGCGCTAATTTCTGGAACCACCAGTCAGATTAGAAAATTCTCCTTGCATTGGTAGCCTATTTTTTTATGAATATCATGCGAGCCGTAGTATTTGGAGGAGTAATTATAAACGTAGGTGCAACTACAGGACACAGGTAGTCTATGTAACAAAAACATTGATTTAACATTGTAATAAAAGCGATATACATAATGTGAACACAAGAAATAAAAACAAATAAAATTAAAACAAATAAAATTGTCGGACGGGCCTTACACTAAAATGAAGTATTGAAATTAAATTACTTTATACGGATTTTATCGCTTTGTTTATTTTTTATTACTATTATTACATAATTTTGAAACTTTAAACTTCCATGTTCACGGGTCTCCCCATGAACATGGCTGCTGAAAAGCAAGCGAAACGTCGAGAAAAGTATAAAATTTAATTTAAATAGTTTGTATAATTTAATTAGCTTCAATAGAAGTAAACAGTGACTAGTAAAAGTTTTTAACAGTAATAGTATAAAGTTTCAAAATGATGTAGTAATAGTGTTTTACAAAAAACTAGCTTTTGCCCGCGGCTTCGCTTAACAATCAATTCGGGTTGTACTCTGCTTATAATGATATAATTCAATCATGATTCGAAAGAAACGTGGCCCCATCTATTATCATAAGAACGTTTTTGTTGTTTTCCTCGGGAAGAGTAATTTTTTTCGGGATGAATGGTAGCCTATGTTCGTTTCTGTACACCTGACAATGTATATACAAAATTTCAGGATGATCGGTTCAGTGGTTTAGGCGTGAAAAGGTAACAAACAAACAAACTCATTTTCGCTTTTATAATATTAGTTAGGATTAGGATAGTTAGGATTAGGGTTTAAGTCCGTATAAAGTTGTTTAATTTCAATGTATGTATAATATTCGCGTAAACGTAAGACAATATAATATAAAGTAATTTAAAGGTCAATGCGTGCGCTTCTACAATACGGAACCAACCAATTTTTAAAACTTAAGCCTTAACACATTTAGGTAAGAATTTGGTTTTGGTCACAGACTATAGCAAACAGGCAGACTATGGCAGATAAAAATGCTTTAGATTGAACTGCTCTCACCTCGCTTCACGTAAATACAAAAAATATTATTAAGTCAAACTGTAATTGAGTCGAAGTCAAAGTCAAAATAATAATATGAGCCCTACATTAATCTGTCCCACTGCTGGGCACGGACAATACAATGCTGGCCCAGTGCGGGTTGATAGACTTCACATATCCTTGAGAACATTATTGAGAAGGGTTCTCAATAATGTGAGAGACATGCAGGTTTCCTCACGATGTTTCCCTTCACCGTTGAAGCAAGCGATAATTAACTATTAAACAGTTAATTATCGCTTATTATTTATTAATTTAGGTCATAAAATAACAGTTATAGATGTCAAAATATAAAGATTAGTGTATTTAGTAAGTTACTGAAGATACATTTAAGTTAGCTGCTAGATTCGGGCCAAGGGTTGAGTCTGTGGAAAGAAACCTGCAAGAAACTCATGACCCCTTTTTTACATGATTCTCAATTTATCCTATCTAATTTTGACTTTCGGAAGTTATAATGACTTTTCGAAATTATGTGCGTATTGATTGACAATTATCGCCTGCTCCGTGGCTCGGAGAGCACGTTAAGCCGTCGGTCCCGGCTGCCATGAACATCTATGGCAGTCGTTATTGGGAGAGTGTCGACACAAAAGATCCCACTGGGTCGAAGTGTCGCCGGTCTGCACTGACTGGCCCCCACATAAGATAAGATATCCTATCTAATTTTGAACCAAATCTAATTTTGATAATTATATCTTGTTAGCTCGGATGTAAGTACATTGACGTGTCTAAGGAATGACTTACTATAGGGTGGTCAACTTGGTTGCTACGCTGGTAGTATAAAAGCTGCCTGCTTGACTGCCTAGGTGACGTAGCAATAGTGGATGCGACTAATGTGAATGCAGTCTCGGGTCAATCCACTAAAAAAGTTATTAGGATCTTCTGTCAATTCTCAATAGCAACTCGTAGGTAACAAGTTCGAAATGCAAGCCGTTGGTCCTACGCCTGATCTTTTTCCGGTCGTAACAGCTTGCCGTTCATCTGATTATGAAAGTGTAGTTATTTCTATTGAGATTGTACATTGCATCGTTAAAGGAAAGCTAATTTATTGGCAATTTTCAGTTGCAGCGGACTTGTCTAGAAATATGCCAAATAACCAGCTATATGCCTTCTTTTATTATGGGGCTCCTACAACATAGCTTATAAAATGTACACACGTTGAATTTCAGAGTTATGTATAACTCTGAAAACGTAATAGACTATTACGTTTTCTGTAGTCTATCAAGTCTTAGAATACCAAATATAATTTAAAATATATCGTGTCTGACCACCGGTGTGCGGCGGCGACTTAATAGGAAAATTTAGAGCCTTTTTATCCTCCAACTTTTTATCCTTTACTCCAACTGGCGCTTTTTGGCGTACCGGCCTCCGTGCAGTAACTGAAAATTTCTTAACAGAAAATAGCAATAACACTTTGCTTCGTGGGTTTCTACAGAAAAAATAATAATAAAAGATCACTTGTTTATACATATTATAATACTTTATTAAACATATATGATGACGAAATTATTGAAGAGACTTCTAGACGTGACAGTACGAACGTTTTCGTTGTCAACGAGACTGATGACGGGACTGAGGATGGGACAAAGTATTAGACTAACCTCGGGTATAATTATTTATTTGTTGATGACGGGTTTATGGTTGAGACTGACGTCGGGCTTATGTTCGGGGCTGATGTTCCGAGGAGTGATGACAAGCTTGATCCGGGGAGTGATGGCGTGCCTGTTTTGGGGAGTGATAGCGAGCCTGTTCCGAGGAGTGATGGCAAGCCTGTTCCGGGGAGTGATGACGTGCATGTTGAGTGGTCTAATATATTTCCGAATAATCCTGTTACTGCTGCTACGAAATTATCAATATAACATGCTTGTGCATTTTGTTCGTTGACAGTGAAATGAATTAGAAGGCACACCTTTATCTGTAGAAAAAGAAAACTTCGCTGTATTTTGTTTGCAGTTTCATAACAAAATAATTAATTCTATATATATATAATCGCAATCAACTGTATATGATATATCGAAGATAGAAGATATAGAATCTAAGCCAACATTGAGACAACCGAGTATAAATTACATAAACAGATAGCGGTTTATTGAACTTGTACATGCCTCGACTGAGACATTATTATTCGTTTAGTATATAAACATATATTTTCGTATAAATTGATTCACGGCTACGGTTGCAGAGAATACTTTTATGTTACCACATAATCGAACAAATATAGGTGAAAATTGTGCCATATGCTGTCCCTCGCCAACTCTGTACGTGATCAAATAGATATCTTCGTTGCTTCTATAATAATAATAATAATAATATATTCTACCACATACACACAACACCATTTAGCCCAAACTAAGCAGAGCTTGTACTATGGGTACTAGACAATGGATAAACATACATATATACTTTTTTCTTTTTTTTTGTAAATACATACATATTATACATAGAAACACCCAGACCAAGACAAACACCCATGTTCATGCACACAAATGTTTGACTTGTGCGGGAATCGAACCCGCGACCTCGGGCGTGGCAGTCGGTTATACCAACCACTACGCCATCGAGGCCGACAAGTGATTTTCCACCAGAGTGGCGAGACGAGGCGAGGCGAGGAGAGAATTGAAATCGCACTGCCCTTTTCCACTAAAAATAGCCATCGCTATCTTTACAGGCTATATGTATAACCCAATGCGATAAGTAGCAATAATCAACAATAAGCCTATCGCGAGAAGCGTGTTTCTGTTGCAAAGTCAATTTATACTTTATGTATGAAGTAATACGGTTCATTTTTACACAAACAAATATTTCAATTCTCTCCTCGCCTCGCCTCGTCAATCCACACTGTTTCCACCAAAGATGCGCTGGGAGAGAATTGAAAATTTGCCATACAAATTTCAATTCTCTCCTCGCCTCGCCTCGTCTCGCCACTCTGGTGGAAAATCACCTTCAATCAAGGCTCATCACAAAGATAATTTAATATAAGCAGATTTTGTATTATTTTATAAAGATGAATATTAAACACTTTTTGTTGTGCTAAAATAATATGTATATGGTCTCCAAATACAATTATTAGTCATGTAGGTATGTATACAAAATGTTATATTCACATTATCATTGTCTTTTCGTTGACGAAACACGGATTAGTACGCACCCTGATAACCGACGTGTCCGAGTTCGGAGATAGCCTGAGAATTCTGAAAGGCAAAGAACTGCCACTGGAATTTTTAGCGAAGTGGCAAATCGGTATCTTTTTGGGGCGGAATAATGATTGGAGTTCGAACGCCTTTGATACCGTACCAAGGCTCTATGACAGCTATTTGTACAAGACAGCTGTTATTGATGGCATTACCAGACCATTCAAGATAAATCATAATTTATCTCGACCAACACGAAATGGTTACCATATTAACCATTTCGTGTTGGTCGACGATAATGCGCCGGCACATCGAGCACAAAGAGTGAACGCCGCTCTCCAGGAGTACGAACTCACGCGGTAAGACTGGCCTGCCGGTTCTCCGCACTTAAACCTAATCGAGCACGCATGGGACGCTCTCAAGTGAGCTGTTTGGACCCTAGAAAACTCACCTCAGTGACAGCAAGGTGATCACTTAAACCACTACGCCATCTGTGCAGTCGAACATCGGTCGCTATTGATCGGCATAGCCTCGGCAGCAGTCAAAACAATGACATGCAGATAAAGTATGACAGAAAAGAAAAAAGAAGACCCTTACCAGCGCAAAACAGTTCTGTATTCCTGCCATAGTGCTCGTCGCTACAAATAAAATCACAATGACTACTTTCTCGTTTCGCATTATTTATACACCTGGCGTTATGTAAATATGCTTGAAAAATAAATATCATTTGTTTATCTAAAAGTACTTAGTAGGGATGTGCAATACGTTCCGATTCTTCACACGATATATCATGGTACGATACTCCGATATTTTGGGTCATTACATTTATATCGATATCAGACTAAATGAATATTCACCCTCAGTACGCAGTATACCTACATCGGTGACATAAAAAAGCTAAGTACTTTCTAGAATGAGATAGAGAGATCTCTAGTATTAGATAATAATATAATAATAATCATGCGAATACGAATTTGTTTGTTTGTTACACTTTCACGCCTGAGCTACTTGACCGATCGTCATAAAATGACGTTACTATCACGTTAGTCAGGCTAACTATAATCCAGAAAAAGTACTACTCCCAAAGGGTAGAAACTTATCTTTAATTTTTTTTTTTTTTATTCAGCTATGTTGGCACACAAGCGAACGGCTCACCTGATGGTAAGTGGTCACCATAACCATCATCCTGTCATGTAACAATATCATAGATTTTTATCAAATGATTTGCTTACTGGGAGACCGTTACACTACCGCGCAGAAGTCTTAGTTCCCAAGGCACGCACCTCTGACATTTCGAAGTTGTATGCGTATTAAATAGTTATCGCTCGTTTTAACCGCGAAGGAAGATATTGTAAGGAAACCTGCATGTCTGAGAGTTCTACATCATGTTCTCGAAGATATGTAAAGTCTGCCAATACGCACTGAGCTAGCGTGGTGAGCTTTGGTCTAACCTTATACTGAAAAGAAACCCGTGCCCAGCGGTAGAACAGTTTATACTTGGTGGTTAGGTGAAGGTGATCTTAGGCCTAACCAAGCACCCTAATATTACACTTTAAGACTACAGTCCAACTAGACGCAGCACATTTATTGAGGCTATGACTAGATCCTCAGAATACACATTAGTAATACGAACTAGACTTTACAGTTTAAAGAAATGGCGCACACATTAGACTATATATTTATTTAGCATCTAGCTTGGCATACGTCACGTCTACTAGGACCCAGTTGAAAACCAACGTTAGGCATATAATTGTGCCCGGCATCAAGCTGAACTGGGTACCTATTTTGGCGCGGCCACGAGAGCTTTCTCAACTTTTTATTTATATTTCAGCCTTATTTTCGTAATTATGCACCTATATGTAAATTTCTTTTGTGTTTAAATTTCTCCTTGGTGTTAATGTCTTTAATGTTTATATAATGTTATCTCGTGTGTTGTACCAAAATAAATATATTTTGTTTCTTTCTATATCGTTAATTAACACATAAAATACTTTTATTCCAGTAATGGGTTCCAGTGGGCACCTAAAAAGTTATTTGAACAATACTATAATTTCTCTCTTACATGAACACCCCTTTATGATTGGACAACAGTGACACTAGGTAAATACATACATCACACGAACACTTACAATAATACAATGAGTGCACTCATAATACAGAAAACACAGACGTACTCACTGCTAATTGTAGAAATACAAACGACTTTTCATTAATATTTACATAGCGCCAGGTATATAAGGAGCTGCGCCCCAATAAAATAACAAGTTATTGTACAGAGACAAGCACTTTGGCACGAATACTGGTCTTTGTTATTCTGGTAAGGTATTATTTTAAAATAATTACTCTAGTATTATATTGGTGCCAATTCTGTTGTCACAAAATTCTCTAAACTTAACTAAAAACCACTAAAAATTTTTTTAGTCCTGTCACTTTTAACGATTTCAGAATACGAAATGTTATTTGAGAGGACTAAACTAAATTTTTGTGATTTTTAGTTAAGCTTAGAGAATTTGGTGACAACAGAATTGGCACCATTGTCTCTAAACTAATTTATTTGAATCGAACATTTTTGAAATGCTTTGAAAACCACTGTGGTCATCAGTATGTTTCTCTTATTACAAATATTTTTTAACATTATATTAGGAAATACCTGACCCATTGGGAGGCTTACACAGAGACCTAGGTCCAACGTGAAGAAGCCTTTCGAGAGTTTTAGTCTAACGTGGGATGGAATAGGCGTAGGACTATTGCTACGTATGGATTCTATTACATATATATGGGCTATGGGTCCCGGTCCATCAAACTTTCATCGTGTTTGATGGACCGGTAAAAAGGTAACTATGGATGAAAAACAGCTGCCCTGAATACTCTTATAGCATCAGGTCGCCATCGGTATTTTTATTATTAGATCCCATAATGTTCCACGGCAAGGCAAAGGCCTCAGCGCTCTCCTTCCATATCTATGTACCTATCAATTAAAAGCTGCAAGAGGCCAATATTTATTATGGGAATCTAATTCATTTCGCCATCTCTAATCTGGGCATACCGCGCTAACTGCTGCGTTATTGGCTTTATAAATATTTTACTAATGATGACAAAGCTGCCAGTCTTCTGGGCACTTTTCCAGTCGACAGCGATGCCGAGGAATTTTTTGAAGTGAAAACTTCTTTAGGCGCGTTGAGCACTTCTTGGGTGAACAAAAATCATAGAACTCGCGTCATCGTCACGCTTCCACGCTTTCCATTTTTGAATTATTTTAGAATATTAACAATATCTCAGAAATGGTGCGTCCTACGCAAAATATAACGTAAGTTGTATGTGTGTTACGATTGTTGCTTTTGTTCATGTAAATAAAAGGATGAAATAAAAAAAACTCACGATGAATATATCTTATCTTATCTTATGTGGGGGTCAGTCAGTGCAGACCGGCGACACTTCGACCCAGTGGGATCTTTTGTGTCTCCCAATAACGACTGCCATAGATGTTCATGGCAGCCGCGACCAACGGCTTAACGTGCTTTCCGAGGCACGGAGCAGGCGATAATTGTCAATCAATACGCACATAATTTCGAAAATTCATATAACATCCGAAAGTCAGAGGTGCGCGACGTGGGTTCGAACCCGAGACCCTCTGCATTGCAGTCTGTTGGTCTCCCCACTAAGCACGATGAATATAAGTGCAATAATTAATTTATACAGAGATTTATGTGATATATACAGCATCCTCCTCTCTTCTACATCGCCGTGCCCTACAGGGCCCATATTGTTCCTACTGTGATATTGTCTAACACCTATAAATAACATATGGAGTGCAATAAAGATATTGAGTATTGAGGTCTATTTTTAAACGACTTCAAAAAAGGAGGAGGTTCTCAATTCGTCGGCATCTTTTTTTTATGTATGTACCGATTACTCGAAGACGCGTGAACCGATTTGGAAAATTCTTTTTTTGTTTCAAAGGGTATATACTTCCCAGGTGGTCCCGTTTATGTTTCTATAAAGCGTTATACATTTAGGTATGGCTAATTCTTTCGAATTCTATGTGCTTCTCAATCGTAAGTGTAACTAAGTTTTCAGTCTAGTACTGTAGGACTGGGAGTATTTTGACGCCATCGATGGCGTAGTGGTTAGTGTAACCGACTGCCACGCCTAAGGTCGAGGGTTCGATGCCCGCACAAGTCAAACATTTGTGTGCATAAACATGGATGTTTGTCTTGGTCTGGGTGTTTCTATGTATAATATATATGCATTTACAAAAAAAAAGGTATATATGTATGTTTATCCATTGTCTAGTACCCATATTACAAGCTCTGCTTAGTTTGGCCTAGATGGTGTTGTGTGTATGTGGTAGAATATTATTATTATTATTATTTTTTATCATCCCGTTGTCGTGAGGACCTTTACAATAATTGATAGTCTCAACATTTGCAAAGGTAGGTGATGAATACAAACTCACAGCCGGGATGGCTGTTATAATTTAGCTATTCCAATAGTACCTTGGCAATAACTGTCAATCGAGTTCAAGGTGGGTTATTGGCAGAATAGCAGCTGTGCTATACTCGCCACTCATATTGTGTGACGATGTGAATTGAACGCATTGTTTCTGTACAGGTATCAACGTATCTCCGGCCTGTTACAATGGCCAATCAGAATGAAACGTTACCAAGGGCTGCTGGAGTTTTTGGCGAAGCTCAAGATTTAACGGCACCTAACCTTCAAACAGGCATAGCTGGAGTTGTACCAGGTACAGTAATGCAAGAAGCCTTAATACTGACAGGAACCGAAGCGGCGGATCCAAATCACCCTACAGGCAGAGTTTCTCAATAAGCTTGTCACTGTGTACGTCTACTTGATGAATAGTACAGTAAAATTAAATAATGTGAACCTCCTTTTTATTTGTTTTATTTTAAAAAGAAAACTCCCGCACTTGCAATAACTCCTGTATCGTGGTTGATACCTTTACCAAGAAAATAAAATCGGGTGTAATAGGAATTACGTAATACTAATCCCACCAAAAACATTTTCATGTAAAATGTTGCCAAGATGAGACTTGAAGAGGCTTACACTGTCAAAAAGTTATGAGATCTCATGTAGAGCCAAGCTTCTAACTCTACACGCCCTAACTCTGCAAGTCCTCACTTCACAAACTCTACAACTTAGTCAAAATATGTGGCTTGGCCGTTTCGCTACTACAAGAACTATTGTATAATAAAATAGTAATGAACAGTAAATAAAGTTTTCACCTTAGGATGTGTCCAGTGTAGCGTGTCATTGTACTTGTAATTATTATTAGAAATGTATGTATGTACATATATAAACATTGTTATTTTTTCTATTCATTAAATATTTAGCAGAACAAACTGCACGGTTTATATATACGTATGTACATAGCGAGCGACCGCTGACGGCCTGCGACGTCACACGACCTTGCACGACCGAGGGACGACCTATTTTACTTACGACATAATAATAATAATATTTATCTATATATTAATACGTGAAGCGAAAACGTTGGATCCCTTTTTACGAAAATTGAGCGGACGGAGGAGTATGAAATTTCGCACACTTATTGTTTATACAGAGAAGAAGTGACGAATCCTAATATTTATATAAAACTAGCTTCTGCCCGCGACTTCGTCCGCGTGGAATAGTTACTTTGGGCTAACGCTAACTATAACCCGCAACTTCGTTATCATTATTTTGCTGCGATGTTATTTTAAAACTGCGATATCTCCTAAGATATTCATTGAAATCGAATGATATAAAGGGCAATTTTGTTTTAAATTAAATAGTTGTGATGAATAACGTATTTATTTGGATAAGGATTAATATAATTGTTTATGTTGTTAAGGTCCTATTTGTTGTGAATGGAACGGTGTGTTGTGAATAAAAACGAACGTCCTTTCTTATTAATGTGTTTATTGAGACTGCTGCTCAGGTGCATCAAATCTTCACTTATATTATGAATTGGACATACCGCCCACCAAAAACAATAGTTTTTAACAAATCTGAAATGTACAACAAACGTACATAATTACATATAGTGAATTTCTTCAGGTTATCTATCTTTAAGTGGACTGTAACAATATCAAAATATGTTAAATAACTCTAAACAACAATACAAACTAATAACTGTTCAAGGAATCACTAAATAATATTTGTTGTATTTTACATGATTTACTCGTATCTCTTATCCGCCCACCATTCTCACTCGTCACTTGGCTCTTTCGGCAGTGGTATTAATTTGTTCAAAGGTCTTTTCAACGGATTGTTTCCTATAGTCCGGACAGTTACTACTCTAACCAAACCATCGGCACCAGGATGCAAATGAACAATTTTGCCTAATAGCCACTTCGTTGGAGGCAAATTTTCATCTTTGACGATGACTACATCTCCAATGTTAGGCAATTGAATCTTAGTTTGCCATTTGTACCTCTGCTGCAAGGTATGCAGGTATTCGAATTGCCATCGAACCCAAAAACCTTGTGTTATTCTTTGAATTAATTGCCACCTCGTTAAAAGCCCAACCTTACTGTCTTCATAAGTAGTATCAGGAACACCAATAAGTGGCTCTCCTATCAGAAAATGCCCTGGTGTGAGTGGCGTTTCGGTACAATTATCGATTATACACAAAGGACGTGAATTAAGCATCGCCTCAACTTGCGACAAAAGCGTGGTCATCTCTTCATATGTCAACCTTGTGTCTTTGTTTATCCTGGATAAGTGCCTTTTTGCTGACTGACTGAACTTTTTGCTGACTGAATCCCTGCCTCCCATAAACCTCCACAGGTTGGCATTTTGGGTGGTATGAAATGCCATGTAGTGCCATCATTTGCTAAGAGCTCAGCCACTTCTTTAGCAACGTTGTTCCTACCTGCCTGGAACATTTCTCGCAATTCCTTTGCGGCGCCAACAAAATTGGTCCCGTTGTCGCTCCATAAATGTGAACAGTGGCCTCTTCTTGCTATAAATCTGCGAAACGCCGCTATAAATGCTTGGGTAGTCAGATCGGTAACCGCTTCCAAATGAATGGCCCGAGTCGCCATGCAAACGAACAAGCAGATATATCCTTTAGTCGCATGGTGACCACGACCTTTAGAAGTTCGTAGAAATACGGGCCCAGCATAATCTACGCCACTGTTTTTAAAAGCTCGGTGTTGAGTTACTCTAACAGCTGGCAACTGACCCATAAACTGATTTCTTGCTTTGGCCTTATCGATTATACATACATACTTTGCACTGATGAATACACTTTTTCACAGCAGATTTTAGGTCACCTATCCAATACCTACTTCTCAGGTATGCCATCATCACTTGAATGCCACCATGCAGTGTCCTTGTGTGTGCTTCATTAACCAATAATTTAGTGATGTGCTGATTAACAGGAATAATTACAGGATGTTTAGTAGCGTCTGATAAAGACGCATTTTGCAACCGCCCTCCTACTCTCATTAAACCATTCTCATCTAGAAACGGTGAGAGTGAGATCAGTGAACTTCTCTTTTTTACCTGTGCATCTTTCCTTATTTCTTCAATTTCCCTTTCATAGACTAAATTTTGATAGTATCTTATGCATTCTTCTAATATTTTGTTAAGTTCTGTTACTGTTAAGTAAGTTTCCCTTCTCTCAAGATTGTTTCTCTTTAAAAATCTTTTACAATATGCTAAAACCCTCTTCATTCTCGATAGTGATGAAAACCTCTCCCATATTGGTTTGTCTTCAAGAGTAACATGACATGTTGTTTTTATCTCTAGTGTAGTTTCCGGAATGTCATATCTAACAAATCGGTTTGTCGGTTCCTTTAGCCAATCAGGGCCATTCCACCATAAATCTCGAGAAGTTAATTCGCTTGCCTTAGTGCCCCGTGTTGCTATATCCGCTGGATTGTCAGCAGACTGGACATGAAGTGTTGTGGACAAGCGCTGTAAACAAATCTTGATACGTAGGCCATTCGTCATACCGCCCCGAGAAAGTAGGTAACTGTATTCTTGGTAGCTTAACAAACGGCAGCTGGCCATTTTGTGATGAAATAGACATATTAGAAGCTTCTGCTAATCTTTGTTGTGATTGCAACTTTGATAGAAGATCTGATAAGTCGGCATGTAAACAAAGATACATTTCTTCATATGTGTAATATTCTTCATTAAGAAAGTATGGCAACACGCCGCGCTGCTCACGTGGAGTAATCTTCATAAGGTTGTTATTAGTTTGTTTAAATGTATCCCAATACTCCTCAATGTATTTAATCCTTGCCTTAATATAACCGTCCGTCAATCGTTGTTTCGGGCACTTTTTCATGTTAACTTGAGCCTTCTGTATCATTCCAGCTACATCCTCCAATGTAGACAAATATTTTGCTTGTTCCGAAGTAGGTGACGTCATTTGGCAAGATAAAATAGTCCAAAATTCAGCACAAACACGTTCACTACAATGTCTTTATTCACGAAGTATTTTTAATATTATATTAAACTAGATGTTCCCGCGGTTTCAGCCGCGTTTATCGTTACTGCGCCGCCCTCGTGGATCGTAGCATGATGTTATATAGCCTATAGCCTTCCTCAATAAATAGGTTATCCAACACTAAAATAATTTTTCAAATCGAACCGATAGTTCCTGAGATTAGCGCGTTCAAACCAACGAACAAACAAACAATCTCTTCAGTTTTATAATATTAGTACTAGATGTTCCCGCGGTTTCACCCGCGTTTATCGTTACTGCGCCGCCCCCGTGGGTCGTAGCGTGATGTTATATAGCCTATAGCCTTCCTCGATAAATAGGCTATCCAACACTAAAAGAATTTTTCAAATCGAACCAGTAGTAATCACGCAGAATAAACCAGGAGAAACATCGTTTGTACTATGTCTGTAATGGGTAATTATTTTGCTGCGATGTTATTTTAAAACTGCTATATCTCCTAAGATATTCATTGAAATCGAATGATGTAAAGGGCAATTTTATTTTAAATTAAATACTTGTGATGAATAACGTATTTATTTGGATAAGGATTAATATCATGTTTATAAAAATACCTTCGCAAATAATGCATTATTTTAGAACAAATTTCGTTAGCATAAAAATGGTGAGCCAACCTTAAAAGATAGACATATGCTGTCGCGGACTTTTTTTTAGAACTCTTAAAGGGGAACAATTCTGTCATACATGATTTTTGCGAAACTTTAACTGTTTACGCAGCGCACGCAGCGGAAGCTCTCAAAAGGAAAAAATTCTCTCCGATTTTGAAACATTCTTCATTGGTGCTCCGCTCCTATTGATCTTAGCGTGATGATATATAGCCTATAGCCTTCCTCGATAAATGGGCTATCTAACACTGAAAGAATTTTTGAAATCGGGCCAGTAGTTCCTGAGATTAGCTCGTTCAAGTAAACAAACAAACAAACTCTTCAGCTAATTACGTTTACTGCAGCCGAAGGTTAAAAAAAAACCCAAAGTTACTTAAAATTAATTTATTATAAAAGAAATTACAATTAAATTTAGTGATACCTATTCGATGCGAGAATATGGAATGACAATTTTATATTTAAACCTAATAAGATTGATTTGCTGCATCGGCGATCGATGCTTGAACGGACGTCATCGGAACACCTGCACTTTTGCTGGATCGGCGATTTCTTCCTGTACGGACGTCATAGCGCAGCTGCATATTTGGTGTTTCAGCATATCCGTTGTAGGTTTCCAAATTTATGGTAAATAAGTATATCTGCTACGTAATGAGTATTGATTAGGGTTCCGTACTTAACACCTCCACCCTCAGAACAGCAACTATTTTGTCAAGTTGAGAGAAAATGTTGCCGGGTGTTCATTTTGTTTCTTGATATCTAAATCTATTTCTTCGTATGAGTGTGTCTTGGGAACATGCTGCTTCTTTATATCTTCTGGTTTAGAATTTGGCACATGCTGGCGACGTTTGTATTTTCGAAATAATAGGAAGCTGGTAACTGCTGCTGCAGAAAGTATGAAGCTATAGAATGGAATAGTTGTATGATAGATTGCAAATGATTTAGTCTTTTCAATTTGTATAGGTTTTTCTAACATGATCTTACTCTGGATGCTGTGAAGATCCTCTAAGTTCACTGAGGTGGAGCCGGCATTGGTGACTATCTGAATATCCGTCTGATTTATCTGGTTGTGGGGAATTTTTGATAACTTCAATGGCTGACCTCTTATCTCGTTGTTTTCGTTGATAATGGTGAATTCTGTAGTTCGCATGTAGCAATCCTTAGGGATGGTAACAAGATAACTTCCTTGTAAAGTGTTGAAGTCCTTTCTTTCGCAGGTCAGCTGTACTTTTGTTGGTCCTGGTAAGTATATAGCATAATGTTGATCATCCAATTTTCCGACTGCAATATTCGATAGGGAGATTCGGGTAAAATGGCAAGTGTTCTTCAAGTTTTGGTTGACTATGAGGTCTTGAGTACAGTCTGGTTCTGTCCGAATTTGATAGCTAATTTGTTCTTTACAGAGATATATACTGCTGTACTTCGGGCATTCAGCCTCTATGTACACGAATGATTTCTCGTTTGTTGCTATATAAGGAGTAGGAGGCACAAGGGCTAATTGATTTTCATTAGGGACTATGGATAATTTATATAAATCGTATATTTCATGGGAAACAATAGGAAAATTATAAACTATTACTATTCTTTTCTCAGCAAAATATGAACCCGGTTTTATTAAATCATAGTATTCTCGTAACTCTAAATTTATTATTTCATCCTGATTATATAAAGATCTTAATTTTTCTATCATAGATTTTAAAACCTCTATGTCTATCATAGAATGATGTGTACTAGATGCATGTATAAACGCTAAAATATTTTCTATTCTAATTACTTCTAGCATTATATCTTCTACATTATTAGTTATTATACCTAGGATCTGAGCGAACTTCGTAAATCTCACGAGATTATAATCTCGGAGGGCATCTTTTTCTAAAAGTAATTCTAGGGATGCATTGATCTTTACTTGGTTTGATGCTAGTTGCTCTAATACAGTATTATGTTGAGTCATCCACTCTTTACACAAGGTTATATGGTTATTAAATTCTGAAACTAATTTATTATCATTTTCCTGTAAATTTCTAATGGCTTCATTGTATCTTACGGCATCTTGATAATCTAAATTGCCAGTAACACTTTTTATTACTGACCCTAAGCCATCTATTAAACCCCTTTTAACTCTTACAGGTTCGAATGAATTTATACGATTTAAGACCTTGTTAATTTTATTAGTAAGGTAATCGATTTGATATTCATAGATAGTGTATGCTCCACTACTAAGTTTAGTTTTAAACATTTCAACTTGAGTTTGTACTGACTTTATTTGGCCTTCAATGTCTGATAACTGTATGAATTGAATAAAAGAATGGTAATGTGTCGTTAGTCTGGTAGATCCTAGTTTGTACGGTAATAGTCCAGGTCCATCAGCTAAAGTCTCAAGTCTTATGGTCTGAGGTCGCGTCACGTGGATTGTCATTATCAGCAGTATCCTGTAACAATTTACTACTCTTAGGAACACGTTTCAATCGCGACTTGGCTATTGGGCCGCGTTTCTTAGAGGTGTATATATGGATAGGCAAGTCTGCTAGGACGGTGTCTTGTGTGTAACGCGGTGCGGTTTTCTGACGGCTAGCAAGAGGGTTCTTAACGAAAATTTGTTGTTGTGGTACATATTCTACTTCGGGTTCACGAGATTTGTTCCTATTTTCGATTAAGGTTGTTCTATTGTGAAGAGACGACTCGTTAATTATATCATAAACCTGTTTCATCTGCTCTCTATGATTCTGAGCGTATTGTTGCAATATATGTTCAGTAAGGTCTATGTCAATTGGGTCTCTAGGGTCAAAGTGTCCATTCAGTAAGTCAAAAGGTCTACATTTAGTGAAGCTGTGAATAGAGCTATTATACGCTATGATAGCGTATGGCATTAGGTTAATTACAGGTTCGTCTTTATGTTGCAATTTAAGGATTCTAATATGTTCCAACAGAGTTGAATGAAATCGTTCAATATTACCGTTATCATTTGGACAATGAGGTACAGTTTTATGGTGTATAATTTTATGAAGACGTATGAACTCAGAGAAAAGTTGGTTTGTGAACTCCGTACCGTTATCGGTGACTATAGTTAAAGGTAAACCGTGATGAGTGCAAAACGTAACAGTGCCTGTAAAATACTTATTGCGGTTCCGTCTCGTAAGTGGTATGCCTGACCGTATTTAGTAAAGACATCAATGAAGGTTACATATTTTTCGTTTTGTACAGTAAAAAGGTCCATATGAACAATTTCTAGTGGTTTAGTGGCTGGGGGTACAATATTAAACCGGGGTCTAATAGGATTCCTATCATATTTACTCTGTCCACAAATAGTACATTCATTAATAAATTTGGCTATGTGCTCTTTCATTTTCGGCCAATAGTACTTTCGTGACAAGGCTAGATAGCACTCATTAATGCCACGGTGGTTGGTTTTGCCATTATGATAGTGTTGTATAATTTCCTGTTGTCGTAAGTAGTCCTTAACATTCTCAAGTTCTGTCTTTGTTAGTATCAAGTTAAGAGAGGAGCTTTTGAATTTTTCTTGTATGATTGGTATGATCGAGTACATCTCTAAAGGTGGGTCTATTAATATAGCTGTTTTAACTTTCGGATTAACATATTCCTTAATAGCATTAATAACGTCACATTCCAAATTAGATTTTGAAAGTTGAATAGCCATTCGCGTATGATTTTCAAAGGGTTTAGTAACAGTTGGTCGTCGTTTTATGTCACCAACTATAGTGAAATAAATCTGTCTATGAAATTTGTTAAAAGGCTCATCAGTGATGGGGACTTCTAAAATTGGGTGTTCATTACTGTTATGTACTGTGTCAGTCGATGAGTTTGTAAGTCGGTTCGGTATAGAAGGGCTCTCTGAAGGGTTATTAATCATAGAACTAAGTTCCTTAATACTGTCAATTACGGAGTTAATTTCGTCAGTTTCGTTATTACTAATCTCAATACGGGAGAGGGCATCAGCGTTTGTATTAGACCTTCCTTTCTTATAAATTACAGTAAAGTCGTATTCGCTTAGTTTGAGTCTCCATCTAGTCAGTCGTGAGTTGGGTTCCTTCAAATTCATCATCCATTGCAATGGTTTGTGGTCGGTAATAATTTTAAACTTTCTACCGAATAGATAGGGTCTGAAATATTTAGTGGCCCAAACTATGGCGAGAAGTTCTTTCTCTATTGTGCTATAGTTTAGTTCACTATCGTTAAGTGTACGAGAAGCGTAACAGACTGGTTTGTCAGAACCTATAGGTCCTTGAGATAAAATTGCTCCAATGGCGACATTCGAAGCGTCTGTTGTTAGATTAAATTCTCTATTAAAGTCTGGGTATTGTAGGATAGGGTCATTAGTTAGTAAGGCTTTACACTTATTAAATGCATTGACATATTCAGGACTATGGACAACTTTACTACCTTTCTTTAGGCATAATGTAAGAGGTTTAGTAAGGCGGGCGAAATCTGGGATAAATTTTCGGTAATAACCGAGAAGTCCTAAAAATTGTTTAATTTCCTTAGGGGTGTTCGGTATAGGGTACTTTTCAATTGCTGAAATTTTATCGGGGTTAGGCTTAATGCCGTCTCTAGTAATTATGTGACCAAGGTAGGCAGTCTCTAGCTTCAAAAATTCCGACTTGTCCATCTGAATTTTGAAGTTAGATTCTCTGAGTCTTTGGAAAACTCGTTCCAGGTTTTCCAGGTGCTCCTGGAGCGAAGAGCTAAAAACAACAATGTCGTCTAAATATACTAGGCAAATGCTATTTTGAAGACCCCTAAGAACATTGTCCATAACTCTTTGAAAAGTTGATGGAGAATTTTTCAGTCCCATAGGCATTCGAAGAAATTCAAAGTGCCCATGTTCTACATTAAATGCGGTCTTAGGTATGTCTTGGGGATCCATTTCGACCTGATAAAATCCTGATGCTAAATCAAGCGTCGTGAAGTACTGGCATCTTCCTAACTTGTCTAGAACGTCAGTAATGTTTGGTATGGGATATTTGTCGTCAATGGTCTTTTCATTCAATTTTCGAAAATCAACTACGAGTCGCCACTTTTGTTTTCCAGAGGCATCTATTTTCTTGGGTACAACCCAAATGGGTGAGCTCCAGGCTCAATCGGAAGGTTGAATTATACCCTGCTGCAACATTTTTGTAATTTGGTCCCTAACCTCCTGTCTATGAATAAAAGGGTACCGATAGCTCTTAGTATAGATAGGTACTTCATCAGTTGTACGTATACGGTGTTTTATCTTATTAGTAAAGGTTAACGTTTCGCCATCTATGTAAAACACATCCGAATAGCGAGAGCAAAGTGTTAAGAGGTTAGCCTTTTCCTCTTCGTTAAGATGGTCAGTGCGCAAACGTGATAACACATCGTTTACACGATTTGAATTTTCAGTCTGCGTGCATTTAAGATTGAAAATATCTGCACTAGCGGGCTGGTCTAGATAAAATATGATGTCATTAGGTGTTGGGTTTTCTATCTCTACATAGCCTCGACCATTTGTTACGGTAGTAAGGCATTCGTGTAGAATACAACCACAGAAAACCTGCTCTTCTATTGAAACTTCGCCGTCCGGGGCGTTAATCGGTATTTTAATTATTTTAGAACTTCCAGCGGGAATAATATCTTCATATAGATTGATATTGCCAGAGTTATGCAGCTTAATTTGATTGATTGCGTTTCGTGTAATTAATTGAAAATCCTTTAAATTTATATTGGCTTCCCATTTAGACAACATAACCAAACCTATCAATCCATCAAAATAATCATGAAAACGGTATACAAATAATTTAATTTTATCCTTCTCATTAAACTGGTTGAAACACAGCAATGTTATTGAATAATCGCTTCTGCTAACACCATGTATATTTGTTACCTCGAAAGGGTCATAATTAAGGGGATAATCTGGAAAATACTTTTGTACTGCCTCGGGGCTAATAAATGATTGGTTAGCACCGGTATCTAATAAAAACTTTAGACGTGGACACGTAATTTCTACATATGGTAACTGTCTTTGGGTTTGTAAATTAATATCTATCCTTGCTCTTTTGATATCTTCTCTAACTGAAAATCCTGATTCTGAGATGCATAGCTAGGGCCTGGTTGAGGTTCTATGTCGCTTGTTACCTGATTGTCGTAAGTTGAACTATCGTAAGTCGGGTCGACATAACCATAGTCATAAGACGTATAATAATCATCATGGTTAGTATAATAATCATAGTCCGTATTGCAATAATAATAATCATCAGAATAATAGGAGTGATCGGGCATAGCAAATTCATTCAGGTTTACTTCACGTGATTTAAAATAATTATTCGGTGGTGGGTTACCCGATTTACGCCAATCATGACCTGACATCGCGGGTAATTGTTTAGGAACAAAATGTTGTACTCCGCTCATAGGTTTCGGACCGAAATTCTGTGGAGGATTGGGTCTAGGCGGCAAGCGAAAGACATTACTTTGTTGGTGGTAGTTAGGCGGCGGTGCACGGAACATTTGTTGTGTACGCGTAGGGAAGCGGTTTTGTGGTACGTTAGGCATATTAAATTTAAAAGCTTGGGGTGGTGGTTGATTATTACGCGGTCCAGCTGGGGCTGGCCAGTTAGGTACCGGGTGTCGCGGAACAAATGGCATGTTTAGCGGTACATTGTGACCCATTGCAGCTTTATGAGCGCTTTGAGCCTTCGGTAGATCATTACGCTGTTGTAGGTATATTATATTTAATTCCTCTTGCACGTACTCTAAAGCTTTTTCTATAGTTTCCGGGCGCATACAACGAATTCGCGATCCTAATGGTTCCTTTAGTCCACGTACAAAAGCCTGCATAGTAACTTTCTTATAAAGTGTTCGTTTAGCCTCAATAGTCGTTTGTAATGTCTCGTGTAATGTCACATAAGTCATAATGGTACTGAATAAAGTCTGACAATGATCATAAAATTCCTGAGGGGTCTTATTGCCCTGTGTAGCTAATGAGAGATCGTTGTATAAAGCTGTTTCGTCTCTCTGGTCTGAAAAATTATTTATTAGAGCTGATCTAATGCCTGCCCACGTTTCAGGAATGCCGTTTGAATTAATAGTAGATGCGGCGGTTCCTGTTACCTTATTTAAGATGCCATTTAAAAGACACAGGTTGCCTAACTCGCTACCTGGCTCAGGGCTTGCATATTGAGTAACGATTTGATCACATATATTAATAAATCTAGTTAATACATTAGGGTTACCGTCAAACTCCGGCACCAGGCGTAAGGCCTTAAAAATAACATCGGGATTATGCGCCATTCTAACACTAAATAAATTACCTAAGTTATAATCTAAATCGCTATCTATATTTCTATGACTATCTACTATATGCCGGCGAGCCTGTCTCGATGCAGGGTCCCGGGGACACGATTTTTCGCGTCGGAAAATCTTGTGAATAAAAACTAACTAAGGATAAGAAGGGAAGCAACACGAAAAAGATTCAAGTGTACTTACATATATTTCATCTCTGGCTTATTTCGGTGAATCGATGTCTGGATTCTCCACTCGGCGTTGCAGCTTCGTAGATTCTGGATTCTCGTACTGGGACTTGAAAGCCGCCCGGGCGACCCGCGAACGCGAATATCGATATGAGATGCTTCTAACCGCTCGCGAACCGGCCCGCGAGAATCCTACCGACTGCACCAATTACGTTTACTGCAGCCGAAGGTTCGAAAAAAAACCCAAAGTTACTTAAAATTAATTTATTATAAAAGAAATTACAATTAAATTTAGTGATACCTATTCGATGCGAGAATATGGAATGACAATTTTATATTTAAACCTAATAAGATTGATTTGCTGCATCGGCGATCGATGCTTGAACGGACGTCATCGGAACACCTGCACTTTTGCTGGATCGGCGATTTCTTCCTGTACGGACGTCATAGCGCAGCTGCATATTTGGTGTTTCAGCATATCCGTTGTAGGTTTCCAAATTTATGGTAAATAAGTATATCTGCTACGTAATGAGTATTGATTAGGGTTCCGTACTTAACAAGCTTTATAATATTAGTATAGATGTGTTCACTAATGAGTTGTAAACAAGTTCTGATTCTCGGCATCGTTCTATTGTATTCGCGCGGCCGAGTCCACCAGCCGTTCCATTCAACAATCCGGCTCGTTCTAGACCATATGTTTATGTTGTTAAGGTCCTATTTGTTGCGAATGGAACGGTGTGTTGTGAATAAAAACGAACGTCCTTTCTTATTAATGTGTTTATTGAGATTGCTGCTGAGGTGCATCAAATCTACACTTATATTATGAACTAGCTGACCCGCGCAACTTCGTCTGCTTCACATAAGAGAATTTTCCTAGTTTTTGCAATATTTTTCATTTATGCTCCGCTCCTATTGGTCGTAGCGTGATGTTATATAGCCTATAGCCTTCCTCTAGAAATGGGCTATCCAACACTGAAATATTTTTCTAATTTTTACCCGTAGTTCCTTAGATTACCGCGTTCAACCAAACAAACAAAATGTGAGTGAAGTCGGCGCGTGAGCGCCCCCGCCTTTTTATAAATGCAGCGGATGGCCGTTTCGCGCGTTAAACAACAATCAACCGTATAGCCGTACCCATACTGGCGCGGCGAGATTTGGAAGTTTTATTTCATCTATATCTTGTGTGTTTATAAACCGATTCCTATATTTTTTTTTTATAAAATAAATATTAAAGTGTACTTTTTGAATATGGGAGTTTGATAAAGATATATCTAAGTGAAATACAATATATTTATGTATTTTAATACACTTTGAAGAAATGCCTAACGATTAAACACGTTATTGTGGCTAGTTTATAAAAGATAGATATATACTATTAAGGACTTTTTTGTAGATCTTTTGAAGACCATCATCTTTGTAATACATACTTTTGGTGTATGATCAACGTATGCGAGGATAAGAGCTCGAAAGCGCATTTTCGTCCGACTTGCTTCAAATTTATCGTCACTGCTCAGCTCCTATGTGTCTTAGCGTTATGTTATATAGCCTATAACCTGCCCAGGAGTATGGACTACAATCGTACCAAGTTTGGTTAAAATCCATTCAATAGTTTTTGAACCATGCGTGCACATACAGACAGACAGACAGACAGACAGACAAAAAATTTACTGATTGCATTTTTGTCATCAGTATCGATCACCATTCATCCTCCAATATTAATTTTGAATATATTCAATGTACAGAATTGACCTCTCTACAGTTTTATTATAAGTATAGATTGGACAATAATGTTTATAAAAACACCTTCGCAAATAATGCATTATTTTAGAACAAATTTGGTTAGCATAAAAAAGGTTATAGTGAGCCAACCTTAAAAGATAGACATATGCTGTCGGGAACTTTTTTTTAGAACTCTTAAAGGGGAACAATTCTGTCATACATAATTTTTGCGAATCTTTAACTGTTTACGCAGCGCACGCAGCGGAAGCTTTCAAAAGGGGAAAACCTTACGATTTTTAAACATTTTTCATTGGTGCTCCGCTCCTATTGATCTTAGCGTGATGATATAACTATAGCCTATAGACTTCCTCGATAAATGGGCTATCTAACACTGAAAGAATTTTTCAAATCGAACCAGTCGTTCCTGAGATTAGCGCGTTCAAGCAAACAAACAAACTCTTCAGCTTTATAATATTAGTATAGAATACTTAACTTTACAAAGTTTAACTTAACAACTATATATATAAAGAAAAGAAGGAGAAACAAACAAAAACACTAAACTAACTAATTATATTATTATCTAATACCTACTTTAAACTTATATCTAAAAACTACGTATCTATGTATTTTTAAAATCTAAAGCGCGCTTATTCCGAGAACAGTCAATAAGAACCACGTCCGTTCGCATTAAGAGTGACAATGTGAGTGAAGTCGGCGCATCATCATCAGGGGTTTCTCTCGTAGACCCGTACAGGGTCTCGTGGTAACCAGACCAGGCCGTGGGCTTGTCTTGGTGGTGGTCGTTGAAGTCGGCGCGTGAGCGCCCCCGCCTTTTTATAGATGCAGCGGATGGCCGTTTCGCGCGTTAAACAAAAATCAACCGTATAGCCGTACCCATACTGGCGCGGCGAGATTTGGAAGTTTTATTTCATCTATATCTTGTGTGTCATAAACCTTTTTTTATAGTTTTTTTTTATAAAATAGATATTAAAGTGTACTTTTTGATAAAGATATATCTATGTGAAATACAATATATTTATGTATTTAATACACTTTGAAGAAATGCCTAACGATTAAACACGTTATTGTGGCTAATTTATAAAAGATAGATATTTACTATTGAGGACTTTTTTGTAGATCTTTTAAAGACCATCATCTATGTAATACATACGTTTGGTGTATGATCAACGTATGCGAGGATAAGAGCTCGAAAGCGCATTTTCATCCGACTTGCTTCAAATTTATCGTCACTGCTCATCTCCCATGTGTCTTAGCGTTATGTTGTATAGCCTATAACCTGCCCAGGAGTATGGACTACAATCGTACCAAGTTTGGTTAAAATCCCTTCAGTAGTATTTGACCCATGCGTGCATATACAGACAGACAGACAGACAGACAAAAAATTTACTGATTGCATTTTTGTCATCAGTATCGATCACCATTCATCCTCCAATATTAATTTTGAATATATTCAATGTACAGAATTGACCTCTCTACAGTTTTATTATAAGTATAGATATGCATTAGAAATACATTAAATTAATGAAAAAACACTACACGCACACAACCATGCAGTTGACACACGCAGTCGAAGCGCGTAACTATGGTTACATATAACAATATACGAGTATAATGACATGACATAATATATATCAGTTGGTCGAATTTCGAGCACTAGACGATCGCTAGTTTATATAAATATTACAAAACACAAAAAATAATTTTACGTCGTAACTTTTGCAGATGTTTCGATCTATGAATGTATTATTTACTGTTTTTATGAGGAAATTCAAGGCTTTTATACGTATATATGTATGTTTATCCATTGTCTAGTACCCATAGTACAAGCTCTGCTTAGTTTGGGCTAGATGGTGTTGTGTGTATTTGATAAAATATATTTTTTTTCTTCAAATATACTAGTATGTAAATGTATACATTGGTTTCATACATTTGTTTGTTCTTTTTATTATTTTTAGATTCAGACACAGAAAATGAATTATTTCAGCTAAGTGATCTAGATATTATAGGATCTTTTGATAAAAGCGGGTTAGTGATATTTAATAAAACAACTTTAAATTATGTCTAGAATGTATTTTAAACTACATTAGTTTCTATTGCTTACGGCTTACTGGTCTTGGGAAATAGCACGCTTGAACAGTTCTTAGCCGATGATGATGAGAAACATTATAATCCAAATGCTAGTCCAACTAAATTATCTGTTTGCCCTTGATCGCGCTTTATTACACCCATACCTGCTGAGTTTATTTCGTATGGAACAGAATCACAGTTGCCGGAACCTTTTTCTGAAGTTGATGTTATACGTTCATTCAGTGCACAAATTTTCATTTTATTATAAAAGAAAATTATCGGTTTATTACTTTACCGTCTTTGATATGGGTCTAAAAAAGTCATTTGCTACATGTGGGATGAGACAACAGCTAGATGAGGGTCAAATGAAGTTTTCAGTTGCCTTTACAACTACATAAAGAGAAAAAGCGAAGAGGGAGTAGAGGATATACGCAAATGGTCTGATAACTGCAGAGGGCAAGACCGTAACCGCATCGTTTTTGCTGTGTACACGTACACATGTTACACGTAGGCAAAAATTTTGGTATTCGCATTTGTCATAGATTTTTAGAAAAGGGTCAGCAAGAAGGTGATAGCGTTCATGCGTTATTCAAACGATCCTCCAAGAATAAAATTATTTTCTTGCCGCAAGACTAGTATATTTGCGTACGCTGGAGTAAAACAAACGATCAACCTTACGAAGTTGTGAAGATAAATCAAAATGATATCTTAGATTTTAAGTCTATTCTTGATCAGCATAAATGGGTAAAAAATGAAGATGGGGACAAAGTAAAATGAAATCAAGTGCGCCAAATAGTGGTAGAATACAGACAACCCGATGAAATATTTTATAAATACGATTTGAATGAGAAATCAGCCATGTCTATTGACATTTCCAAGAGAACAAGTAGACGAGTTTTCAAATCAATAATAATACACAAGAACCTGGAAAAGCTTATGGTGAAATTTTACCCATTACTACAGCTAAATACAAGGACCTATTGTCTTTGTGTCAGCAAAATTTAATCCCACCAATTTACCATGATTGCTACCAAAATATTAAGCATAACAACACTATGGTAGAATCAGAAGATGCTGATGGTGCTGAATTCGAAGAATAACTTAGTTTTTTGGTACATAATTAATTTTATATGCCAATAGTGCCTTTAATAATTGAGTGATTACAATAGTCTGATAAACCGTGAATTTCAAAGGCTAATACTTTTTAGAAAGAAAGACATTAATTAAGAGTCTATTTTGATAATATTTTTATTTTTTTTAATAGTTGGTTTATATTGTAATACTTAAAAATACATTTCATAGTTATTTTCTTTCTTTTTGGAATAAATAATAAATAAACCATAATAATACAATGCATTTTTATTAAAATATATATTTTGCGTGATTTAGGAACTAAATAAATGAGTTTAGCTGATAGACATAGATTTTAATGGTATAGTAGACAGAGAAGTTTCGTGGTAGTTAACTCATTTAATAATATGTATAAAATATTAAATGCAAAGTAAATAAAGTCATCTACAAAAATTGGTCAAAAAAAGGGAGATATACTGTTTGCATGATGCTTGATTTTCTTTAAATATCCTTGAAAGTATTACTGGAGATTATTATCTTTATTTATTAGATATTTTAGATGGAATGGGTGCTTTTTATATCACAGCGTATAAGCAGATATCAGACAGATGTCTTCTTCTACGTCCAAGCTTTTTCATATCATTTTATTTTGCTATGTATAATATAATGATTAAGCTATTAGATTCTTACTGATTTTGGGTTACGCATAATATTGTACACCGGCGCCTCTGCTTCCGGTGTAATATATCCTTAAGAGCCTTAACGCCAAATCCACCACGCCTAGTTTAGGTCAATGCAATGCTTTCTCATTGACACTGACGCACGTGCAACTGTGTGCGTAGAGTTGGCGTGTTGTTTGGCAGTATAGTCAAGCTAAACCATTTTGATCCGTTCAACTCACAAGCGACGTTACTTAGGCATCCTGCTGGATGGTAATATAAAAAAATGTACGTAATCAAAATAAATGATTATTATCTGTTTTTACATTAATATTATTTGCATGGGCTGAGCCGGAAACTGTTATTTACGAAAAATCTTTTTCATTTTTTTCAATAGTATAGCATCTGTTATAACCACCTGTATCACCTTCGGTTTTAGGAGCTTTCCTTCCCAATGTGTAGTAAAAATAAAGTTGTATATAAAATAAAGTAGCTATTTTGGGCACTTATCAAGTGAAAATCAGAACGGACAATCTATAGATTCATGTTCATTACTCTGTTGCGCAAAAAATAATAAAACAAGTTATTCATCGTTAGTCCAGTAAGTTAAGAAAATAAAACACATAAATAATAAATATATTTTTTTTATTAAATTTTAGTTGTAAGGTAAAGATATCACGATCGCACTATAACTGCACTCACCGCTAAAGTTCACTAGAGGTCACACTCGGAGCTCCAAGCGATACGTCCACTCCTTGAAGGACCTCGCGGCGTACTGATTAGCAACGTTTTACGCGCGCGGTTTTATAGTTATTTTAAAATACATGTCTTGAATAAAATTAAACTAAAAAATCCTAATGATGTGAAGGTTTTTGTTACAGAATATATTTTTCTATATACAAAATCTTTATTTTGAAAAAACAAGCAAGATTTATTGTAAAAATAATGATTTTAGCAGCAGCTTTTTGTCGTAAATTTCACTTTGATTATAGTATGATTGTTTACGTCTGGGTCTAAATTTAAAAAAATACTCTCTAGTTATTTTTGCTAAGGATCTGTACAATCATATAAAATAGTTTGTTTATAAAATTTACAAGCAATTTCGAATATGTGAAGCTTTAAAAATAGCTCAGTCAGGAAAAAATAGAAAACACTGTTTGTTTATATGGCCATATGTCACAAATATTTTCATAATGTACAAAATCCTCTCTTATAAGTATAGAAAAAATATTTACTATGATAATATGTAATTCACAGTTTCGTAAGATATATTGTTACAGAGATGGCATGCTTTGAAAAGTACGCATTTTGTGTCAAGAGACCAAAATCGGCGTTAACGCTTTTAATGTTATATAATCCTGTATTATTAAATAATAATTGTATGTAAATAATCATCAGAATAATTAAGATAAACAATGTTTAATATTATCTATTGAGTTTGTGAATTTAGTATTAAATTCAAACGTTTCTATAAATACCGGCGGGTAGAATATATTGTGGCATTCATATTCTAACTGTTGAAACGTGCATTCAAAGATAATATAAGTTATTTTCCGTACAACTTGTTTCTTCATTGTCGCCGCCACCCTGACTATCCACGTTTACATTATACTTTGGTCATGAGATTTCATTAGTGAAATGTGGACGTAGTTATTATTGTACCGATAGTCATTATGGCCAACGTTCTCAACGACGTTAAAGAGCTTCTTGTCTTTCCTTTAACTGACTTCAATACAGATCTCATTTCTAGAATCATAACTATCGGTAGCTTGGATAATCCTAAACTTTAACAATTAAGGGTAAAAATTTTCTCGGTCCAGGAATCCAACGCGTGACTTTAAGATCGCATGTATACATAAACTAAAGAAACAAAAGAGGCAGTTATTGATGAGATCTTGAACATCATTATTTTAAGCGAAAATTAAAAGATATTCACATCAAAATCTCTTACTATAAATATTCTAAGGTCATGCTGTCACATACAGGAAAAATGGAGCCGCATCATTTATTTAAATAATTTATGAGATGTTTACATACGCATATCTCTGATCTTTAAGGTTCAGATAAAATCGTCGTCAAAGACATGTATTCAGATAACTGATATTGTGCTTCCGTAGAACCTTTACCATTACTTGGTTTGTTACCCATATCTGTAGCAGTCACCTGTGAATGACCTAAAGACCGAACGCGATAATTTTCTGGGTAATGATAAAGTCATCGTCAAAGACATGCATTCATATGATTAATGAACGTCCGTAGCACCTTTACGATAGCTTGGTTTGTGACCCAATACTAGCAGTAGTATGACCTAAATTATCATAGAATCCCAGCCTAGTTACGATCAGTTAAATAAAGACATTTAAATATAAAATTGGATATGGAGGATACGGACACCCGTGTAGAACCCGGGCGTACTCCATCTTCCAGAGAAGTTCGATATTGTCAACCTTTTCTATTGCAATAGGTCTTATTAGGTCCAGCTCTCAGTTCCGTAATATAAAAGTAGTAAAAATCTTATATTGCTCATACGTGCGTAGTATACTTAAGTATTGTTCACAAATTTGGAACCTACGAGTACAATACGAGGTTTACATAAATAGACTTGAATTAGTTCAGAAAAGATTCTTGAGACATTTGCAATACAAGTGTAGTACTATGTATGACAATTATGAATTAAGATGTAAAAGACAACATATGCTACCTCTTAGCGAACGGCGTAGAATCGCAGATATATCTACATATATGAAAATAGCACAGTGTCAAATTGATTCTCCTGAGCTCCTCTCCAGAATAAGTCTTGCGGTGCCAACAAAAGTCCATCGGCACCCGCTGTAATACCAATTATATACAAAACTTTCTTCATTAGAACCGCAAAACAGTAAAATAACATTGACTTGACTGAATGTGATCTGTTTAATACTTCTCCTAGCACAATAAGACAGATGTTATCAAGAGACTGGTTTGACTGCATTATGTAACAAAATTTATACTTTTATACATACACATTACTCGCATATCGTTAATTATCTCTTTTGTTGTTGTTGAAGCTCACGGGCACCTATAGTTTTATAATGCGAAAACTGCGAATACGAATTTGTTTGTTTGTTACACTTTCACGCCTGAGCTACTTGACCGATCGTCATAAAATGACGTTACTATCACGTTAGTCAGGCTAACTTTAATCCAGAAAAAAGTACTACTCCCAAAGGATAGAAACTTATCTTTAATTTTTTTTTTTATTCAGCTATGTTGGCACACAAGCGAACGGCTCACCTGATGGTAAGTGGTCACCATAACCATCATCCTGTCATGTAACAATATCATAGATTTTTATCAAATGATTTGCTTACTGGGAGACCGTTACACTACCGCGCAGAAGTCTTAGTTCCCAAGGCACGCACCTCTGACATTTCGAAGTTGTATGCGTATTAAATAGTTATCGCTCGTTTTAACCGCGAAGGAAGATATTGTAAGGAAACCTGCATGTCTGAGAGTTCTACATCATGTTCTCGAAGATATGTAAAGTCTGCCAATACGCACTGAGCTAGCGTGGTGAGCTTTGGTCTAACCTTATACTGAAAAGAAACCCGTGCCCAGCGGTAGAACAGTTTATACTTGGTGGTTAGGTGAAGGTGATCTTAGGCCTAACCAAGCACCCTAATATTACACTTTAAGACTACAGTCCAACTAGACGCAGCACATTTATTGAGGCTATGACTAGATCCTCAGAATACACATTAGTAATACGAACTAGACTTTACAGTTTAAAGAAATGGCGCACACATTAGACTATATATTTATTTAGCATCTAGCTTGGCATACGTCACGTCTACTAGGACCCAGTTGAAAACCAACGTTAGGCATATAATTGTGCCCGGCATCAAGCTGAACTGGGTACCTATTTTGGCGCGGCCACGAGAGCTTTCTCAACTTCTTTTTTATTTATATTTCAGCCTTATTTTCGTAATTATGCACCTATATGTAAATTTCTTTTGTGTTTAAATTTCTCCTTGGTGTTAATGTCTTTAATGTTTATATAATGTTATCTCGTGTGTTGTACCAAAATAAATATATTTTGTTTCTTTCTATATCGTTAATTAACACATAAAATACTTTTATTCCAGTAATGGGTTCCAGTGGGCACCTAAAAATTATTTGAACAATACTATAATTCTAAACTTTTTAATAGACTAGATTTGATACGCTTTCACGCCTTAACTAATCAAATTATTATCATCGTGAAATTTTTATACACGTTGTCAGGGGAACAAAAAAGGATATAGGGTACCTTTTGTCTAAAAAAGTACGGTCACTAAACTAACCTAGCGTACATTTACGCGAGCGAAGCCACAAGCAAATTCTAGCTACTCGATATTATATATGGGTCATAATTATGATCAGATGATTGGAACCTGTAAAATTTTAAAGGATCGAAACACCGAGTCTTCACGAAAAATGTTGCAGATTGTTTGTGCCTAACAACTATTGTCATGGTAGAAACCACTGGCGGTTCCAGCATGCCATACCGTGGCACGCTTTAACTCACCCATACCTCGGTCAGTAATGTAAACCATGAATGATATGGAAATAAAAAATGTGAATTAATTTTCAAATTCACCGCGACAATCTTGTATTCTGGAGCAATGGTAGAGTACAGACCTCTAGAACAGTCACATGGGCGTAAGTGGGCGTCCAGATCTCGTGAACGCGCTGCGAATGCGCCGCTCGCGAACTGCGTGCGTGCGGCACGCGTACAGTTACTATAATTGTTTGGTCTGGGTGTTTCTATGTATTTACAAAAAAAGAAGTATATATGCATGTTTATCCATTGTTTAGTGGTCATAGTACAAGCTCTGCTTAGTTTGGGCTAGATGGTGTTGTGTGTATGTGATAGAATATTATTATTATTATTAATTCAGCAGCAGTTCACGCGCATGCAGGTCCGATCGCTTCCATACTGTATACGTCAGTAGAAAATTTGCTCGCGCGCGGCTCTTGCGCCGTTCACACACGGCGCATAGCAGGCGCGCGAGCAGAGCGCGGGTGGCGCAGGAATGATGCGCGAACTTGAAATGCACACACGTAGCTCACGAGCTCAGTGTCTCAATTCACATGCTACACGCGGTATCGGAATTTCTATAACGCCCTACTACGTAAATTAAAGAAAAATTATGATAGGATTGAGCAAGAAAAGTCTAAAAACAATCCTAAAGCTCTATGGCAGACAATAAAAGATATTACTATTAATACTAACAAACCACGTTCCAGTCCTGTTGAACTGCACAAACTATGCGACAACCCGAAATCTTCAGTAAATCGAGTCTGTTCTTACTTCGCTAATATGGGTAAAAACATGGCAGCAAAAATACTAAAAGTGACAACTAATCCTGATAATTATGCAGCACGACTTGATTATAAAAACACGCTCGTGTCGCCGTCTAACTCTCTCTTAGTACATAATGTTGATAAAAGAGAGGTATACGCTATTATTCAACAGCTACGCAGTGATGCCGCCGTGGGCTGGGATGGTGTATCCTCCAAATTACTTAAAATTTGTAGCCACGTGTTGGTGCCCCCAATAATGTATATCTGCAACCTCTGTACCCAGGGAGGCACTTTCCCTGGCTGTCTTAAAAAAGCTATAGTTCACCTGGTTCATAAGGGAAGAAGCAGAAACTGTGTCAATAACTATAGACCCATATCAGTGTTATCATCGATTTCAAAAACCCTCGAAAGTAACTTAAGAGTTTCCTGTATGATTACCATATCTTAGCTGACAACCAGTAGGGCTTCCGAACTGGTGTTTCAACTGAAGATGCAGTATTAGATCTCACACAAACTATTGCAAAAACACTTGATAATAGGACCAAATGTCTGGGTATTTTCTTGGACCTGTCTAAGGCCTTTGACACAGTTTCTGTTCCAAAACTATTAGCAAAGATCGAATTTGTAAGAGTGCGCAGTATAGCATTAGAAATATTCAAGGATTACTTAAGAAATCGTTCTCAGTGACTGAAAATAGCTTCTACATACAGTGATGAATAATGTGTCCTATGGTGTGCCCCAGTGTGGAGCTTCCTGGGACCCACATTCTTTCAAATATACATAAACGATCTCTGAAAAATGACTATTCCGGATTGTAAGATTTATGCATATGCTGATGACATAGCGATTTTGATTAGTGGAATTTCTGGAAATCTGTTAAGACAAGGGCAGAATTCGCATTGTCCTCAATCATGAAATGGCTTAATTCAAATTTACTCACGCTGAATTTAGAAAAAACCTGTTACATTCCCTTTGCAATTAGTCATATCACCAAACCACCTAGCTCCTTCACTATAGTAGCCCATACCTGTTCTAATTCCTATAAATCGTGTTCATGCATAGCCATAAACAAAATGAAATGCGTAAAATATCTGGGCGTTCAAATAGATGACGGTCTGAGATGGGACATTGAAGTAAACACCGTTACTACGAGAGTACGCCCTCTTATTCATATTTTCAAAGCCCTCAGGGAATCCGCCAAGATGGATATACTAAAACTGGTTTATCTCGCATTGTGCCAATCCATATTGGGATATTGCATAACCGTATGGAGAGGAGCCGCTAAGTCGTATCTCCTGTGAGCAGAGAGAGCACAAAGGGCTGTTCTCAAAATCATGACAAGAAAACCATTCAAATACCCCACGAGTAAATGCAGTTTATGCAGATTGCAAAGTTCTCACGGTTCTACAGCTATTATAACTAAGCTATTTTAACTATAAACTATTATAACATATAGCTGTTTTCCAATCAGTATATAAGATACATTGCAAAATGCCCATATCAGACCCTAACAAACGTACAAATATACCACCGGGAACCAAACACAAAACCTCTTTCGCTAAGCATCAATATTATGTTTTAAGCACACATATCTATAAAAAGTGAACTAAATGATAAATAAAGGAAAACTTTTAAATAAAAATATACTAACCACAATACTGAATAAAAAAATAATGATATTAGTAGAAAATTGTTATATATATACACATATATAACTCATAGGTATCTAAACATGGAAACAATAAATCGACACAGTCTTTCTACACTCGACTATTTTTGAAAATTTGATTGTCTCCTAAGATACAGGCCTTTTGGCCTAGTTTAGAAGACAAGGTTTAACAATTATACTGCCAAAACACTATTTTGTCATTGTACCTACCTACTGGGAAGATATTTGCAATCCATTTTGTTACTGAATGTATTGTACGTCGTTAACTCGCTACAAACACGCGACGAAAACGTTGTGTATTTGCCACGCGACCGCGATGTCCTCACTGTGCAGCCGCGGCGTGTTCGCGACGCATTCGTTGCGCGCCCGCCCCGCAGCCGCTCGCAAACCGCTAGTATGATAAGGCCCTTAGGGCGTGTAGAGTTAAAAGCTTGGCTCTACATAAGATCTCATAACTTTTTGACAGTGTAAGCCTCTTCAAGTCATCTTGGCAATATTTTACATGAAAATGTTTTTTGGTGGGATTAGTATTACGTAATTCCTATTACTTCCGATTTTATTTTCTTGATAAAGGTATCAATCGCGACACAGGAGTTATTGCAAGTGCGAGAGTTTTCTTTTTAAAATAAAACAAATAAAAAGGAGGTTCACATTATTTAATTTTACTGTACTATTCATCAAGTAGACGTACACAGTGACAAGCTTATCCAGGAGCTCTGCCTGTAGGGCTATTTGGATCAGTCGGTTTGGTTAATAAATTGTTGTTTTTTATTTTATTTTTTAATTGAGTTAAGTATGTATGTATGTTACTGCCTACATGCACCGAAATCATGCAGGCTCTGCGAGAATACCAGCGTTGTGTATATACTGCTGACGCAGGACCTTATTTGTTCTTATACGTGGTTGTGTTTCGTGTTACCTTTTAAACGTGGAACAAATATAATTACTTTTCTTTCTTTTTTCTAATAATACCTACGTATGGAACCCTCGGTGGGCGAGTCCGACTCGCACTTCTTCGGTTTTTTTTTTTTAATAACTTTTCAATTACATATTCTTTTAATGTTTGTAAGGGCCCATGATAAATATAACTCCTACTGTTATTATTTCTGTTTCTTTTATGGGAGCAGCCTTTACAAAATCAAATCTCTGTTGGAAATAGCCATCGTTTGTATTATACAGTCATATTCTTTGCACTAAGTGCCGTGCCTCGGAGTGCCTGTCGTGCCTGTTATGCCGTCGGTCCCGGCTGCCATGAACATGTATGGCTGTCGTTATTGGGAAGTCAGTGCCCTCTAATATCCTGACACTGGTCTAGCCTTAGGGTATCGTTAGCCTTCGGGTTGCGGAGGTCAGATGGCAGATTCCAAATATGTTTGATAATATTGTGGAGAACTCTCAGAGATGCAGACTTCCTTAGTATGTTTTCTTAGGCCGTTAACGTGAGCGACAATTAACTATTTAATACGCTCATAAATTTAAAACAGTCACAGATTAGCGTCTTGGGATCGAAGTCGAGACCTCTGTGTGGCAGTCCAATGGTCTCCCACTACGTTATCACTGCTTAACCGCTTACCACGATAGTAATAGAAAAAGAGAATCTATATATATATTAATACGTGAAGCAAAAACTTTGTACCCCTTTTTACGAAAATAGCGCGGACGGAGGGGAATGTTTGGCACAGTTAAAGTTTATATAGAGGAGGGGCGAATCCTAATATTTATATAAAATGTACATTAGAAATACATTAAATTAATTAAAAAACATTACACACACAACCATGCATTTGACACACGCAGTCGAAGCGCGTAACTATGGTTACATAATATGTATATCAATATATAATGACATAATATATCAGCAATATCGTACAGGCAAACTTTGGTCGAATTTCGAGCACTAGGCGACCGCTAGTATCAATAATTAGGTAATACAAAAAAAAATATAGGCTACCTTGTTTAATATATGCAGTTTAACTGTTTATGATTATGTACAGTGTAACGGTGTTGTAAGCAATGTAATATGAGTAGGTACATATGTAGTTGCGAAATCCTGTGTTAGTCGCCTTTACATCGCCCCTCGCTACAGTTGGTCTTCCTCATGTCTTACAGTAAAGCATTGTCCTTTAAAATCATATATATTTCGTATTATACAACATAGTATTCAGTGTGTATGCCTTAAACCGGGGAGAGTATATGAGGAATGTGATAAAAGTGAATGAAGTCAGAGAAGTGTGTCAGGATCATAGCAAATGGAAATCCGTAGTCTCTGCCTACCCCTCTGGGAAACAGGCGTGAATCTATGTATGTATTTAGTGAAAGTTATTTCGGAGTTTCTTTTCTGTCTTACATGAACACCCCTTTCGGATTGGACAACAGTGACACTAGGTAAATACATACATCACACGAACACTTACAATAATACAATGAGTGCACTCATAATACAGAAAACACAGACGTACTCACTGCTAATTGTAGAAATACAAACGACTTTTCATTAATATTTACATAGCGCCAGGTATATAAGGAGCTGCGCCCCAATAAAATAACAAGTTATTGTACAGAGACAAGCACTATGGCACGAATACTGGTCTTTGTTATTCTGGTAAGGTTTTATTTTAAAATAATTACTCTAGTATTATATTGGTGCCAATTCTGTTGTCACAAAATTCTCTAAACTTAACTAAAAACCACTAAAAATTTTTTTAGTTCTGTCACTTTTAACGATTTCAGAATACGAAATGTTATTTGAGAGGACTAAACTAAATTTTAGTGATTTTTAGTTAAGCTTAGAGAATTTGGTGACAACAGAATTGGCACCATTGTCTCTAAACTAATTTATTTGAATCGAACATTTTTGAAATGCTTTGAAAACCACTGTGGTCATCAGTATGTTTCTCTTATTACAAATATTTTTTAACATTATATTAGGAAATACCTGACCCATTGGGAGGCTTACACAGAGACCTAGGTCCAACGTGAAGAAGCCTTTCGAGAGTTTTAGTCTAACGTGGGATGGAATAGGCGTAGGACTATTGCTACGTATGGATTCTATTACATATATATGGGCTATGGGTCCCGGTCCATCAAACTTTCATCGTGTTTGATGGACCGGTAAAAAGGTAACTATGGATGAAAAACAGCTGCCCTGAATACTCTTATAGCATCAGGTCGCCATCGGTATTTTTATTATTAGATCCCATAATGTTCCACGGCAAGGCAAAGGCCTCAGCGCTCTCCTTCCATATCTATGTACCTATCAATTAAAAGCTGCAAGAGGCCAATATTTATTATGGGAATCTAATTCATTTCGCCATCTCTAATCTGGGCATACCGCACTAACTGCTGCGTTATTGGCTTTATAAATATTTTACTAATGATGACAAAGCTGCCAGTCTTCTGGGCACTTTTCCAGTCGACAGCGATGCCGAGGAATTTTTTGAAGTGAAAACTTCTTTAGGCGCGTTGAGCACTTCTTGGGTGAACAAAAATCATAGAACTCGCGTCATCGTCACGCTTCCACGCTTTCCATTTTTGAATTATTTTAGAATATTAACAATATCTCAGAAATGGTGCGTCCTACGCAAAAAATAACGTAAGTTGTATGTGTGTTACGATTGTTGCTTTTGTTCATGTAAATAAAAGGATGAAATAAAAATAACTCACGATGAATATATCTTATCTTATCTTATGTGGGGGTCAGTCAGTGCAGACCGGCGACACTTCGACCCAGTGGGATCTTTTGTGTCTCCCAATAACGACTGCCATAGATGTTCATGGCAGCCGCGACCAACGGCTTAACGTGCTTTCCGAGGCACGGAGCAGGCGATAATTGTCAATCAATACGCACATAATTTCGAAAAGTCATATAACATCCGAAAGTCAGAGGTGCGCGACGTGGGTTCGAACCCGAGACCCTCTGCATTGCAGTCTGTTGGTCTCCCCACTAAGCACGATGAATATAAGTGCAATAATTAATTTATACAGAGATTTATGTGATATATACAGCATCCTCCTCTCTTCTACATCGCCGTGCCCTACAGGGCCCATATTGTTCCTACTGTGATATTGTCTAACACCTATAAATAACATATGGAGTGCAATAAAGATATTGAGTATTGAGGTCTATTTTTAAACGACTTCAAAAAAGGAGGAGGTTCTCAATTCGTCGGCATCTTTTTTTTATGTATGTACCGATTACTCGAAGACGCGTGAACCGATTTGGAAAATTCTTTTTTTGTTTCAAAGGGTATATACTTCCCAGGTGGTCCCGTTTATGTTTCTATAAAGCGTTATACATTTAGGTATGACTAATTCTTTCGAATTCTATGTGCTTCTCAATCGTAAGTGTAACTAAGTTTTTAGTCTAGTACTGTAGGACTGGGAGTATTTTGACGCCATCGATGGCGTAGTGGTTAGTGTAACCGACTGCCACGCCTAAAGTCGCGGGTTCGATTCCCGCACAAGTCAAACATTTGTGTGCATGAACATGGATGTTTGTCTTGGTCTGGGTGTTTCTATGTATAACATATATGCATTTACAAAAAAAAAGGTATATATGTATGTTTATCCATTGTCTAGTACCCATATTACAAGCTCTGCTTAGTTTGGCCTAGATAGTGTTGTGTGTATGTGGTAGAATATTATTATTATTATTATTTTTTATCATCCGGTTGTCGTGAGGACCTTTACAATAATTGATAGTCTCAACATTTGCAAAGGTAGGTGATGAATACAAACTCACAGCCGGGATGGCTGTTATAATTTCAGCTATACCAACAGTACCTTGGCAATAACTGTCAATCGAGTTCAAGGTGGGTTATTGGCAGAATAGCAGCTGTGCTATACTCGCCACTCATATTGTGTGACGATGTGAATTGAACGCATTGTTTCTGTACAGGTATCAACGTATCTCCAGCCTGTTACAATGGCCAATCAGAATGAAAAGTTACCACTCGCTGCTGGACTTGCTGGCAAAGCTCAAGATTTAACGCCACGTGACCTTCAAACAGGCTTATCTGGAGTTTTACTACCTACATTCAAGCAAGAATTCTTAGTACTACCAGGAACCGAACCGACGAATCCAAATCACCTTATAGGCATCTCCCTGTAGGGTGATTTGGATCCTCAATAAGCTTGTCACTGTGTACGTCTACTTGATGAATAGTACAGTAAAATTAAATAATGTGAACCTCCTTTTTATTTGTTTTATTTTAAAAAGAAAAACTCCCGCACTTGCAATAACTCCTGTATCGTGGTTGATACCTTTACCAAGAAAATAAAATCGGGAGTAATAGGAATTACGTAATACTAACCCCACCAAAAACATTTTCATGTAAAATGTTGCCAAGATGAGACTTGAAGAGGCTTACACTGTCAAAAAGTTATGAGATCTCATGTAGAGCCAAGCTTCTAACTCTACACGCCCTAACTCTACAAGTCCTCACTTCACAAACTATACAACTTAGTCAAAATATGTGGCTTGGCCGTTTCGCTACTACAAGAACTATTGTATAATAAAATAGTAATGAACAGTAAATAAAGTTTTCACCTTAGGATGTGTCCAGTGTAGCGTGTCATTGTACTTGTAATTATTATTAGAAATGTATGTATGTATATATATAAACATTGTTATTTTTTCTATTCATTAAATATTTAGCAGAACAAACTGCACGGTTTATATATACGTATGTACATAGCGAGCGACCGCTCAGCTGACGGCCTGCGACGTCACACGACCTTGCACGACCGAGGGACGACCTATTTTACTTACGACATAATAATAATAATAAATTTATTTATCTATATATTAATACGTGAAGCGAAAACGTTGGATCCCTTTTTACGAAAATTGAGCGGACGGAGGAGTATGAAATTTCGCACACTTATAGTTTATACAGAGAAGAAGTGACGAATCCTAATATTTATATAAAACTAGCTTCTGCCCGCGACTTCGTCCGTGTGGAATAGTTACTTTGGGCTAACGCTAACTATAACCCGCAACTTCGTTATCATTATTTTGCTGCGATGTTATTTTAAAACTGCGATATCTCCTAAGATATTCATTGAAATCGAATGATATACAGAGCAATTTTGTTTTAAATTAAATACTTGTTATGAATAACGTATTTATTTGGATAAGGATTAATATAATGTTTATAAAAACACCTTCGCAAATAATGCATTATTTTAGAACAAATTTGGTTAGCATAAAAAAGGTTATAGTGAGCCAACTTTAAAAGATAGACATATGCTGTCGCGGACTTTTTTTTAGAACTCTTAAAGGGGAACAATTCTGTCATACATAATTTTTGCGAATCTTTAACTGTTTACGCAGCGCACGCAGCGGAAGCTTTCAAAAGGGGAAAACCTTACGATTTTGAAACATTTTTCATTGGTGCTCCGCTCCTATTGATCTTAGCGTGATGATATAACTATAGCCTATAGCCTTCCTCGATAAATGGGCTATCTAACACTGAAAGAGTTTTTCAAATCGAACCAGTCGTTCCTGAGATTAGCGCGTTCAAGCAAACAAACAAACTCTTCAGCTTTATAATATTAGTATAGAATACTTAACTTTACAACGTTTAACTTAACAACTATATATATAAAGAAAAGAAGGAGAAACAAACACAAACACTAAACTAACTAATTATATTATTATCTAATACCCACTTTAAACTTATATCTAAAAACTACGTATCTATGTATTTTTAAAATCTAAAGCGCGCTTATTCCGAGAAGAGTCAATAAGAACCACGTCCGTTCGCATTAAGAGTGACATTGTGAGTGAAGTCGGCGCATCATCATCAGGGGTTTCTCTCGTAGACCCGTACAGGGTCTCGTGGTAACCAGACCAGGCCGTGGGCCTGTCTTGGTGGTGGTCGTTGAAGTCGGCGCGTGAGCGCCCCCGCCTTTTTATAGATGCAGCGGATGGCCGTTTCGCGCGTTAAACAAAAATCAACCGTATAGCCGTACCCATATTGGCGCGGCGAGATTTGGAAGTTTTATTTCATCTATATCTTGTGTGTCATAAACCTTTTTCTATAATTTTTTTTTATAAAATATATATTAAAGTGTACTTTTTGAATAATAGATATTAAAGTGTACTTTTTGATAAAGATATATCTATGTGAAATACAATATATTTATGTATTTAATACACTTTGAAGAAATGCCTAACGATTAAACACGTTATTGTGGCTAATTTATAAAAGATAGATATTTACTATTCAGGACTTTTTTGTAGATCTTTTAAAGACCATCATCTATGTAATACATACTTTTGGTGTATGATCAACGTATGCGAGGATAAGAGCTCGAAAGCGCATTTTCATCCGACTTGCTTCAAATTTATCGTCACTGCTCATCTCCCATGTGTCTTAGCGTTATGTTGTATAGCCTATAACCTGCCCAGGAGTATGGACTACAATCGTACCAAGTTTGGTTAAAATCCCTTCAGTAGTATTTGACCCATGCGTGCATATACAGACAGACAGACAAAAAATTTACTGATTGCATTTTTGTCATCAGTATCGATCACCATTCATCCTCCAATATTAATTTTGAATATATTCAATGTACAGAATTGACCTCTCTACAGTTTTATTATAAGTATAGATATGCATTAGAAATACATTAAATTAATGAAAAAACACTACACGCACACAACCATGCAGTTGACACACGCAGTCGAAGCGCGTAACTATGGTTACATATATCAATATACGAGTATAATGACATGACATAATATATATCAGTTGGTCGAATTTCGAGCACTAGACGACCGCTAGTTTATATAAATATTACAAAACACAAAAAATAATTTTACAGTTTTGTACATTAGCAGATAAAAGGTAGGTACAATGACAAAATAGTGTTGTGGCAGTATAATTGTTAAACCTTGTCTTCTAAACTAGACCAAAAGGCCTGTATCTTAGGAGACAATCTAATTTGCAAAAATAATCGAGTGTAGAAAGACTGTGTCCATTTATTGTTTCCATCTTTAGATACCTATGAGTTATATATGTATTCTTAGATAATACCAGTAGGGTATTATTGGGCATTCTACTCCACCTTCCGTTCCTACGGCTCACTTCGTTCGCCTCCGTCTCTCCCGGTGGAGTACAATGCCCAATAATACTTCTGGAGTGAACGGAAGGTGGAGTAGAATGCTCAATAATATTTCTGGATACTCTATAAAATCGGCACTTATCGATTAAAGGGTTCTATTTACTATTTATTTCAATGCACCAACGAAACTGAATCATTATTAACAAACTTTTTTAAGTAGTAACAATGAAATTTGTGAAACAACCGCATTCATTACATGTAAACAAAATCTGTGTGGAGTCTAGCAAGACTGGTCTACGTCATGGAAAATTATTACCCACCTCGTTGCGATGCATCGTATGTGGACCATCAAATTGTGGAAAAACGAATTTAATAATCGGTCTTCTCATTCATGAGAACGGGTTGAGATTTCAAAATGTTTATGTTTATTCACATTATCTTCATCTTCAGTATCAAAAGAGGAACTTGCTTACTAGTACTAGCAATCAAACGGAGGGGTTCCGTTACAGGTTTGAAAACAGATTCCAATGCTTGTTTATTATCCATCTCAACATCTTTCATTTTTCGTACCTTTTTCTTTACAGCTTCTGCTGCATTTACAATTTGTTTTTTCAATGATTTTTCCATATTAATATAGTGATCCTTATTGATTAAGTGATCGCTCTGAATTATTAATATTGAGCAGGTGACTGCCTTATATACCGATTTGCGTTCTTAATCAAAGACAACAAAAGTGTCAAACGCATCTCTGTAACATCCTTTGTTTTTGGGACAATCCTTATTAATTACAACGTAACTGAAAGGTTTGCGCCCTATTTTTGAACACATTTCACGAAATTCAGACCAAGTCATGTCAGTGTTGACATGTTCTTCATAAACATGTCTCAAATTACTTTCGTCTTGTTTAAAAAGCACGATTAGGTTCGCATTATCTCTTACCAACTGTTTAGGAATTTTACTATGTTTGGTTTAAATAAAAACAATCGATGTTTTTGTGTCTTCCCATTGCAAAATAATCACGCATATTATTCTGATTTTCACAAGCAACATCATCAAATATAATAATTGAATTTGGTTTAGCATTTTGAACACTCAGTACTTCCTCATTCTCATGGTATTTTTGAAATGAAATGCCAGGTACTCGTTGCAACACTTTTTGTAAAAAAATATACTTTGGTTGCTGTAAAGTTTTTGAATAAACATAAACATTTTGAAATCTCAACCCGTTCTCATGAATGAGAAGACCGATTATTAAATTCGTTTTTCCACAATTTGATGGTCCACATACGATGCATCGCAACGAGGTGGGTAATAATTTTCCATGACGTAGACCAGTCTTGCTAGACTCCACACAGATTTTGTTTACATGTAATGAATGCGGTTGTTTCACAAATTTCATTGTTACTACTTAAAAAAGTTTGTTAATAATGATTCAGTTTCGTTGGTGCATTGAAATAAATAGTAAATAGAACCCTTTAATCGATAAGTGCCGATTTTATAGAGTATCCAGAAATATTATTGAGCATTCTACTCCACCTTCCGTTCACTCCAGAAGTATTATTGGGCATTTTACTCCACCGGGAAAGACGGAGGCGAACGAAGTGAGCCGTAGGAACGGAAGGTGGAGTAGAATGCCCAATAATACCCTACTAATACGCTCCCCCTCCTCCCACCTAGGAAACCGGAATGAGTGTAAGGACATAAATAAAACGGAGCGGTTACAACGCGGGGAATTCATTCTGTGTTTGGCGCTTGGACGTGACGGACGTTTTAATAGTGCTTAGTAATCGTTATAAATTATTTCAGTTCTACACAGAATCTAACAAAAAGAACCAAAGTAAAAATAGATACACATCTATTTTTGTTATTTTGATTCTTTTTGTTAAGTAAAGTCATTTGTAAGGAATAAAACTTTCTAGGTTGATAAATGCTTTGTTTCTTTTTAATATTAACCGCTTCTGATCCCTACGATCAGAAGTGGGATAGCCACGCGTTCTAGATTGGTTCGTGTTGTACTCTGCTTGTAATAATAGTATTCAATCATGATTCAAAAGACACGTGGCCCCATTTATTATCATAAGAACGTTTTTGTTGTTTTCCTCGGGAAAAGTAATTTTTTTCGGCACGAAAGGTAGCCTATGTCGGTTTCTATACACCTGATAACGTACATGCAAAATTTCAAGATGATCGGTTCAGTGGTTTAGGTGTGAAAAGGTAACAAACAAACAGCCAAAAAAACTCATTTTCGCTTTTATGATATTAGTTAGGATAGGATTAAGATTAGGAAGTTAGGATTAGGATTAGGTATGCATTATATAACTATTTCAATAATAACTGCATAAATGAATCTAGGTATGTTTCTCAGCTATTGTGTGTTTAAAATATATACATATAACTTACAATCATGGCCGCGTTTATTGTTACTCAACCTCTTATTTCTGTTGTGGTTCTATTTAGTTTTATATGGACAACCTTGAATAAACCTATATTTTATATCGATACTTTTTGTCATAATTTCTATTACTAGCTTCAGCCCGTGCCTTCGTTCACGTGGAAAGTGGTTCAGTGATCGTGCTGGTGTTGATGTGATCGAAAAATTTGACGGTATCACGTTGAATGTCATGCGGCCCACTGGTGGGGGACTTAAGCAAACCAGTTTGTGCCGAGAGTATATCATGGTATATATATGTCAGTTTTTGACATTGATGGAAATCGATAAAAAGCATTAGAAAACATCTTAAACGATAGGGTTCAAATTTGAATTTTGGTTTATATTTTTAACCGACTTCATATTGAATAAAAATTTATTATTATTTTTAGGATCATGCAGAATGCAGGAAAAGACCGAAAGCCAAACAAAAACATAATATGGTTCTGAAAACGAAACTATTAGGACCTTTTCTGTGCAGTTGCTTTAAACGTCTATATCCCTGAAAGAGTAGGCACAGGTGAACATATTATAATCACTGGCGAGACGCCAATCGATTCCGAGGTAACTTTCTGAGCAGAATGGCAGTGCTATCATGTGAGAGCTAACAAAAATTAAACCAGTCCTGAAGAATTTGTTTAATTATTTTATTAGCAAATTATTTATTGTTATCAAGTAACACTTCCGGCCTCACATATCGACGGCAGCAAAGTAGATACGGACATCTACATTTTTGCGAAAATGCTTATTTTACAAAAAATTACATCATATCACACTAACTACAAGTCTATTTTAAAATAATTTCAAATATCTAAATAATGAAGAAAATCTGGCACGTAGATGAAGACATATACACTCGATTTTAAAATAACATCGCTGTAGAAACAGACATTTGAATTTGCCCGCCTTTACTTCGGAGCTTTGACAGTTGGTTGAAACGTCAACAAAGCCATTAGTTACCTGTCACATTTTAGTGTGTACCGGTTATGTTTCCGTGCCTTTTTATTGAATTAACATTGTTTAACGCGTTCTTAAAGTAATGCATAAAATATAACTTACTCCTTAAAAATGAGTACTTCAAGGAATAAATTACTTTTAAATTTGGCCCAAAAAGGTGTACAAAAGGAAATAAATGAAATTTCGGCTTTGAAGAATTTAAAAAAATAATGCAGATTGCCTATGTAGGTGAGTACCTGTGACACAGTTTTATTATATGATAGTGTTTTCAGTTAAAGTATTAGTGCTAATAATGAGATTTTAGCGTCAGTAATAAAAAATATATTTTGAGGTTACGGTCCTACGGAAACACGGACATCTGCCACATGTCTAAACATACGTCGTAACTTTTGCAGATGTTTCGATCTATGAATGTATTATTTACTGTTTTTATGAGGAAATTCAAGGCTTTTATACGTATATATGTATGTTTATTCATTGTCTAGTACCCATAGTACAAGCTCTGCTTAGTTTGGGCTAGATGGTGTTGTGTGTATTTGATAAAATATATTTTTTTTCTTCAAATATACTAGTATGTAAATGTATACATTGGTTTCATACATTTGTTTGTTCTTTTTATTTCTTTAGATTCAGACACAGAAAATGAATTATTTCAGCTAAGTGATCTAGATATTATAGGATCTTTTGATAAAAGCGGGTTAGTGATATTTAATAAAACAACTTTAAATTATGTCTAGAATGTATTTTAAACTACATTGGTTTCTATAGCTTACAGCTTACCGGTCTTGGGAAATAGCACGCTTGAACAGTTCTTAGCCGATGATGATGAGAAACATTATAATCCAAATGCTAGTCCAGCTAAATTATCTGTTTGCCCTTGATCGCGCTTTATTACACCCATACCTGCTGAGTTTATTTCGTATGGAACAGAATCACAGTTGCCGGAACCTTTTTCTGAAGTTGATGTTATACGTTCATTCAGTGCACAAATTTTCATTTTATTATAAAAGAAAATTATCGGTTTATTACTTTACCGTCTTTGATATGGGTCTAAAAAAGTCATTTGCTACATGTGGGATGAGACAACAGCTAGATGAGGGTCAAATGAAGTTTTCAGTTGCCTTTACAACTACATAAAGAGAAAAAGCGAAGAGGGAGTAGAGGATATACGCTTATGGTCTGATAACTGCAGAGGGCAAGACCGTAACCGCATCGTTTTTGCTGTGTACACGTACACATGTTACACGTAGGCAAAAATTTTGGTATTCGCATTGTCATAGATTTTTAGAAAAGGGTTAGCAAGAAGGTGATAGCGTTCATGCGTTATTCAAACGATCCTCCAAGAATAAAATTATTTTCTCGCCGCAAGAGTGGTATATTTGCGTACGCTGGAGTAAAACAAACGATCAACCTTACGAAGTTGTGAAGATAAATCAAAATGATATCTTAGATTTTAATTCTATTCTTGATCAGCATAAATGGGTAAAAAATTAAGATGGGGACAAAGTAAAATGAAATCAAGTGCGCGAAATAGTGGTAGAATACAGACAACCCGATGAAATATTTTATAAATACGATTTGAATGAGAAATCAGCCATGTCTATTGACATTTCCAAGAGAACAAGTAGACGAGTTTTCAAATCAATAATAATACACAAGAACCTGGAAAAGTTTATGGTGAAATTTTACCCATTACTACAGCTAAATACAAGGACCTATTGTCTTTGTGTCAGCAAAATTTAATCCCACCAATTTACCATGATTGCTACCAAAATATTAAGCATAACAACACTATGGTAGAATCAGAAGATGCTGATGGTGCTGAATTCGAAGAATAACTTAGTTTTTTGGTACATAATTAATTTTATATGCCAATAGTGCCTTTAATAATTGAGTGATTACAATAGTCTGATAAACCGTGAATTTCAAAGGCTAATACTTTTTAGAAAGAAAGACATTAATTAAGAGTCTATTTTGATAATATTTTTATTTTCTTTAATAGTTGGTTTATATTGTAATACTTAAAAATACATTTCATAGTTATTTTCTTTCTTTTTGGAATAAATAATAAATAAACCATAATAATACAATGCATTTTTATTAAAATATATATTTTGCGTGATTTAGGAACTAAATAAATGAGTTTAGCTGATAGACATAGATTTTAATGGTATAGTAGACAGAGAAGTTTCGTGGTAGTTAACTCATTTAATAATATGTATAAAATATTAAATGCAAAGTAAATAAAGTCATCTACAAAAATTGGTCAAAAAAGGGAGATATACTGTTTGCATGATGCTTGATTTTCTTTAAATATCCTTGAAAGTATTACTGGAGATTATTATCTTTATTTATTAGATATTTTAGATGGAATGGGTGCTTTTTATATCACAGCGTATAAGCAGATATCAGACAGATGTCTTCTTCTACGTCCAAGCTTTTTCAAAGGAAAGAAATACATCTACATTATTTCAGTAAAACAACGATATAGCGATAAAATCTGTTATTCAATCAATAAAGAAGGTTATTTTAATGCACCATACAAAATTTCATCCTAATCTGTCAATAACTCTCAAAATTGCAACAATTTTTCACTAAATGTGCTCTCCTGTAAAATTGCTATTTTGTAGATGTCTTCTTCTACTTTGCTGCCATCGATATACTGCTAGTTCGCGTACATTTTAACCACTATATGTACATTAAAACCTATTATTGTTTTATAATTTAATTAATAATTTTATAATCAAGTTTTTAAATAGTTATTTCACATTTCTTTATACTTAATGATATTTATTAGCTTGGCGCCTTCCGCTTGTCAGTTTCCGGCGCGATTAATAAATAGTACGTATTGTTATTGATCTCTGTACTTTTTACACTATGTCAAATAATCAATTCTATAATCATTTTATTTTGCTATGTATAATATAATGATTAAGCTATTAGATTCTTACTGATTTTGGGTTACGCATAATATTGTACACCGGCGCCTCTGCAATATATCCTTAAGAGCCTTAACGCCAAATCCACCACGCCTAGTTTAGGTCAATGCAATGCTTTCTCATTGACACTGACGCACGTGCAACTGTGTGCGTAGAGTTGGCGTGTTGTTTGGCAGTATAGTCAAGCTAAACCATTTTGATCCGTTCAACTCACAAGCGACGTTACTTAGGCATCCTGCTGGATGGTAATATAAAAAATGTACGTAATCAAAATAAATGATTATTATGTGTTTTTACATTAATATTATTTGCATGGGCTGAGCCGGAAACTGTTATTTACGAAAAATCTTTTTCATTTTTTTCAATAGTATAGCATCTGTTATAACCACCTGTATCACCTTCGGTTTTAGGAGCTTTCCTTCCCAATGTGTAGTAATAATAAAGTTGTATATAAAATAAAGTAGCTATTTTGGGCACTTATCAAGTGAAAATCAGAACAGACAATCTATAGATTCATGTTCATTACTCTTTTGCGCAAAAAAATAATAAAACATGTTATTCATCGTTAGTCCAGTAAGTTAAGAAAATAAAACACATAAATAATAAATATATTTGTTTATTAAATTTTAGTTGTAAGGTAAAGATATCACGATCGCACTATAACTGCACTCACCGCTAAAGTTCACTAGAGGTCACACTCGGAGCTCCAAGCGATACGTCCACTCCTTGAATGGCCTCGTGGCGTACTGATTAGCAACGTTTTACGCGCGCGGTTTTATAGTTATTTTAAAATACATGTCTTGAATAAAATTAAACTAAAAAATCCTAATGATGTGAAGGTTTTTGTTACAGAATATATTCTTCTATATACAAAATCTTTATTTTGAAAAAACAAGCAAGATTTATTGTAAAAATAATGATTTTAGCAGCAGCTTTTTGTCGTAAATTTCAGTTTGATTATAGTATGATTGTTTACGTCTGGGTCTAAATTTAAAAAAATACTCTCTAGTTATTTTTGCTAAGGATCTGTACAATCATATAAAATAGTTTGTTTATAAAATTTACAAGCAATTTCGAATATGTGAAGCTTTAAAAATAGCTCAGTCAGGAAAAAATAGAAAACACTGTTTGTTTATATGGCCATATGTCACAAATACTTTCATAATATACAAAATCCTCTCTTATAAGTATAGAAAAAATATTTCCTATAATAATATGTAATTCACAGTTTCGTAAGATATATTGTTACAGAGATGGCATGCTTTGTAAAGTACGCATTTTGTGTCAAGAGACCAAAATCGGCGTTAACGCTTTTAATGTTATATAATCCTGTATTATTAAATAATAATTGTATGTAAATAATCATCAGAATAATTAAGATAAACAATGTTTAATATTATCTATTCAGTTTGTGAATTTAGTATTAAATTCAAACGTTTCTATAAATACCGGCGGGTAGAATATATTGTGGCATTCATATTCTAACTGTTGAAACATGCATTCAAAGATAATATAAGTTATTTTCTGTCCAACTTGTGTCTTCATTGTCGCCGCCACCCTGACTATCCACGTTTACATTATACTTTGGTCATGAGATTTCATTAGTGAAATGTGGACGTAGTTATTATTGTACCGATAGTCATTATGGCCAACGATCTCAACGACGTTAAAGAGCTTCTTGTCTTTCCTTTAACTGACTTCAATACAGATCTCATTTCTAGAATCATACCTATCGGTAGCTTGGATAATCCTAAACTTTAACAATTAAGGGTAAAAATTTTCTCGATCCAGGAATCCAACGCGTGACTTTAAGATCGCATGTATACATAATAATAACTAAAGAAACAAAAGAGGCAGTTATTGATGAGATCTTGAACATCATTATTTTAAGCGAAAATTAAAAGATATTCACATCAAAAACTCTTACTATAAATATTCTAAGGTCATGCTGTCACATACAGGAAAAATGGAGCCGCATCATTTATTTAAATAATTTATGAGATGTTTACATACGCATATCTCTGATCTTTAAGGTTCAGATAAAATCGTCGTCAAAGACATGTATTCAGATAACTGATATTGTGCTTCCGTAGAATCTTTACCATTACTTGGTTCGTGACCCATCACTAGCAGTAACAAGTGAATGACCGACACCGATCATTTTTTAGGTAAAGATAAGGCCGACGACATACAGTGACATGCATCACATAATTGATGTGCTTCCGTAGCACTTTTACGATAGCTTGGTTTGTGACCTATATCTGTAGCAGTCACCTGTGAATTACCTAAAGACCGAACGCGATAATTTTCTAGGTAATGATAAAGTCATCGTCAAAGACATGCATTCATATGATTAATGAACGTCCGTAGCACCTTTACGATAGCTTGGTTTGTGACCCAATACTAGCAGTAGTATGACCTAAAACCCGATCGATTTTATGCTGCGTACGTTATCATAATTCCCATCAAATAATATTGTAAATGCATATTTTTGCTCTAACAATTATATCAGGCATTTTATTGTAATTGTATATCTTTTATCATAGAATCCCAGCCTAGTTACGATCAGTTAAATAAAGACATTTAAATATAAAATTGGATATGGAGGATAGGGACACCAGCGTAGAACCCGGGCGTACTCCATCTTCCAGAGAAGTTCGATATTGTCAACCTTTTTCTATTGTAATAGGTCTTATTAAGTTCAGCTCTCAGTTCCGTAATATAAAAGTAGTAAAAATCTTATATTGCTCATACGTGCGTAATATACTTAAGTATAGTTCACAAATTTGGAACCTACAATACGAGGTTTACATAAATAGACTTGAATTAGTTCAGAAAAGATTCTTGAGACATTTGCAATACAAGTGTAGGACTATGTATGACAATTATGAATTAAGATGTAAAAGACAACATATGCTACCTCTTAGCGAACGGCGTAGATTCGCAGATATATCTACATCTAGAAAATAGCACAGTGTCAAATAGATTCTACAGAGCTCCTCTCCAGAATAAGTCTTACGGTGCCAACAAAAGTCCATCGGCACCCGCTGTAATACCAATTATAAAAACAGTAAAATTTAATAACATTGACTTGACTGAATGTGATCTGTTTAATACTTCTCCTAGCACAATAAGACAGATGTTATCAAGAGACTGGTTTGACTGCATTATGTAACAAAATTTATACTTTTATACATACACATTACTCGCATATCGTTAATTATCTCTTTTGTTGTTGTTGAAGCTCACGGGCACCTATAGTTTTATAATGCGAAAACTGTTCATGGTCTATAGCTATAGTATTAGAAATTGTTTAGATATAGTAAGACTGTTTGTTAAAAAAAACAACGGGGTGCACTCCGGCAGTGCCGGCAGAAGTGAAAACTTGAATATTAACGTTGTGCATTTTTTATATTTTGGTATGGTTAGGGAATAATTTTGCACGAATTGATTTAATTATCAGTATAAAAGTACTATCATTTATGTGGTAAAATACAATATTCATTTATTGCGCTATCGTACACAAACATGACAATTCTCCCTCCATCTTACGAATTTTCGATCAGGTCACGTGTCCTGACGCGAGTTTGACAATTCTCCCTCCGTCTTACGAATTTTCGATCAGGTTACGTCCCCTGACGCGAGTTTAACATTTTTTACCCATCACAAAAAAGTGCACAAGGCCGCTAAAGAAGCTTTCACTTAAAAAAAAATAGTTGAGGTGACCAATCCGAGGGTGCGTGCTGGTTATTCTCTTCCCAATAATTTTATTAATAGATTTCCATCAAGTAACGCCCAATTCGATTCAATATCTCTTAAATATATTACCGTCAAATTTCTATCTATATTTACGGCACACGGTACAATATGTACATATCGGCCTCGGTGGCGTAGTGGTTAGTGTAACCGACTGCCACGCCTGAGGTCGCGGGTTCGATTCCCGCACAAGTCAAACATTTGTGTGCATGAACATGGATGTTTGTCTTGGTCTGGGTGTTTCTATGTATAATATGTATGTATTTACAAAAAAAAGTATATATATAGGTATATTTATCCATTGTCTAGTACCAATAGTACAAGCTCTGCTTACTTTGGGCTAGATGGTTTTGTATGTATGTGGTAGAATATTATTATTATATTATTATTATTATTTATTATTATTTCTAACAAATGTATTTGAGCGGATTTTAATGTGCAAAATCCGTTCAGTCATTAAAAATACATACCATGGAGGAGGCCCTGATCTCTGCCTTTCCCTTCGAGGACAACAAGCGTAATGCTACACGTATGTTTGTTCAGATAGTTCCTTAGTCATTACTTGTAATTAATCATAAGCCCTGTTTACAACGATCCAACTAGAAAAGTTTCCGTTAACCTCACTTACCGTTCGGCAAAATAATGACATCATACGTAGTTTTAGTAGTATATATCTTTGCCACAAATTAAGAAGATATAGAATACAATATTAGAGAACGAACGAGTCTTTATCCTGTTGGTAAATATTTAAAGTCTTAAAAACGGGTATTAACGCGATTATGCTCAGTATTAAGAGAATACACTGAAAAAATGCACTAACTTTCATCGAATACTATAGGACTATGAGAAGACCAATTAATCTAGAATTTTGATATAGGTAAATTGATGTCTTTAACTAGAATTTCCTACTCAAAAACACGATATTGTGATTTTGGCTCGATCATAATTATTTTCGAAAACACCTCTGAGAAATTACTATTTTTGAAACAACAAGGAAGTTACACTATCATTATACTTAGGAATTACTCAAATATATTCGTAACATCAATATAAGTAACTTGCTAGCTCATTATTTCTATAACTAAAACCAATCATTTTTAAAAATATTTTAAGATTTTAACAATTTCTAAGCGCTCTCGATCATTGCGGGCGCATCGCAATTTTAGACCTTATGACCGCTCTTTAACGATTGATACACAATGAGTGTCAATGAGTACATACAGTTCTAAACGGTAATTTTCACGGTGTCCCCTTTTCAAAAACTTGACGTTTCAACCAAATTGCACGGCCGGTGCAACTTGATCTTGGTTGGACAAAAAGTGGTCTACCAGTTTTGACAAAAGTTTCTATGAGATCTAATTATCGCTAAGGGTGACTTTACTACCTTGTCACATGAAAAAGAGATAAAGAGAGCAATGGTCATTGTTATAATATTATTGCAAGGGGAAATCGACCTTGTTGTTTCATGACATTCAAATGAACCTCAACCGTAGGGCGGTAGACCACAATTTTGGCCGACTGTACGTACACTACATACGCACCACGAAGACTGACGCAGCCATGACAAGCTCTTCAGGCTTCCGTTTGTGAGGTAGAGGTTTCTAAATCCACCTGCACGTTTTGTTTTCTCAATGTAATAATAATAATAATGTCCTCCAGACCGAATTTCGGACACGGCGGCCAATCTTAACGGAGACTTGCCATCTGCTCATGAGACGCACAACAAGTATGTGCGCAAACACAAGTGCACTCTCTGTTCCCTAACCCTTATGATCCGATGGGACTGATAATCTGACATGACCGGAGAGAGATCAGGTGCAGAACCAACGGCTTTACGTGCTTTTCGCGGCACGGGGGTGTCTAACACCGCCAACTTCCAAACTCCGGGCTCGTATTGAGATTTCTTAACAGAAAAACTCAATACGGTTTTGTTGGCCCGACCTGGGATTCGAACCCGAGACCTCATGCACAGCGGTCGCATTCACTACCGCTGCGCCACGGAACCAGACTTACAATTTCTTAACGTACATCCCCCTCCCCCCTCACTATACTATCCGTGCTCGCATTCTAAAGTTTTATCAACGAGGGTTTGTGTTTACGCATAAACCCATTAAGTCGCAGCGGTATCGGCACACTGGTAGCCAGACATAATACATTTTTAATGTCTGGTATTATAAACCTTGACAAATTAATACCCCTTTTCCGTCAAATACTTCTTCTTCTACTTCTACTTATTACGAACGCGATTAAGACCCGCTGTCTAATATTGTATTAAATTGTATTTTAAAAGTATAAACACCAACATTTGTTGCCTGATATTTTGATCGACTTGCATCGATTGACGTCACGTCGAGTTTGTTATCTTTGAGTACCTGTATTATGTTTTCAGTGGGTTGACTGGTGTGAGCTCAGCGGCGCCTTTGTAAATTTCGGGTTTCAGAAAATAATATTTTATTACAATTATGTGCTAATTGCGAAACTCTAACAACATAAGCGGCCATAGCCTACTAGGAGACCGTTGGACTACCACGCAGAGGCCTCTAGAAATGATCTATAAATGATAATATGAATGTCTATAAATGATTTGTACTGCTCTGCTAAATTGGGTTGCTTTGTAAATTTTCTTTCCAAACTTTGAAGCTGTGCTATTGCCAATCCCTTACACGATCCTAACTTCTCGTTGATGTTTGATTTGAGAGGCAGTCTCACTTCATACCGCCCATCGGCACGTCGTTTTGTGGCTGCTAAATAATAGTCAACACATTCTTGATCTTCAGATGACAAGTTTGAATCCTCGGTGATGTCTTCTATCTCACAGAAGCGCTGAATATCTTAAATATTGTTCAATATGACATTACATCGGTGTGACGACATCTCACCACCACCGCATATAATCCAACCCAGTTGAGTTTGTTTTGCAACCGCCTGGGAAGGATTCTCTCCCTTTATCAATCCTGATAGTAATATAATACCGTGGACATTTATAGTGCTGAGCAATAAATCTATTGGATTGCTAACGTAGTAGGTACTCAGGATCGGCTAGCTTCAAATTTTCGATAAGTGACCAATTTGGTCCAACAAATGACTTTGTAGGTAAGTTACCAAGTAAACTGTCCATAATATTGTCTTCTGTTTACGCGAATGTTATTAATTGAAATTAAACTACTATATACGGATTTTATCGCGTTGTTTATTTGACACGGGATCTGTGACAAGAAACACCTGGACGCCGAGCTTCAACATGTCAAGCAAGTACTGCAAGACAACAAGCTCCAACAGCCGCGCCGCTGTCACAGATCCCGAGAAAAGCCTGCCGCAGTCGTGCGCCAGCCTGCTATACTGCCTTATGTAAAGCGTGTCACTGACAAGATTGGCTACATCTTGAAGCGAGCTTCAATCAACACATACTTCAAGCCGCCAACGAAGATAAGTCAATTTTTACCATCCGTCAAGTGCCAACTACCTTTACAAGATGCAGGGGTCTTTAAAATAGATTGTGATTGCGGACTCTCATACATTGGTCAAACCAAGAAAAGCATAGGCACCCGCATAAAAGAACACATAGCTGATTTAAAACACCAACGCTCGTTGAAGTCTGCTGTGTGTGAACATGTGCAACAGGGGACCAACCACTACCTGAGATTTGACAAACCACAGATGCTCGCTAAAGAACACCGATTCCTACCAAGGATGCTTCGCGAGGCTATTGAAATTAAAAAACATCCTATTTTTAATAGAGAAGATAGTTGGAATGTTGCTAAGCTTGGGATCCAGTAATTCAAATAGTCAAACCCAAGAAGAAGCAAACCACAGCTAGACTTCATGATACTTTGAGCTCATTCTGCGTAAATAGAAACACCCATGATTAAATTATGTTCGGGTACTTTGAAATAACTACACTGGAACATTGAGACAAGTGCCATCTTAGTCTCCCCGTGACCATGGCTGCTGAAAAGCAACCGAAACGTCGGGGAAAGTGTAAACATAAATATAAATAGTATAATATTATAGTAATAGTATAAACAGTTTTAATAGTTTCAATAATTTAATTAGCTTAAAAATTAGTAAAGTTAAATAGTAATGGTAGTGTAACAGTTTTCAAAATGTTGTAATAAACTGTCAAATAAACAACGCGATAAAATGCGTATATAGTAATTTAATTTCAATAAACTGTCCATGACAATCATCCGTACATCCGTACTAAGCGAAAAGTTATTGCACGTCAATGAACAGTGAATAGTAAGCTTACCCTTACATTTGTTTTGTTGTTCGCCGACACCTACTACGACACCGTTACATCGAAATTTTTGCAAACATAATTTCTTCACTGCACATTCCTTGAAATCTGATATGTTCCGTACACGGCCTCAACCTTGGTAAGCACCATGGCTAACATAACTTCAGATTTTATGAGATACTTGAGCTGATTGGCATGCTTGCATTTTCCTCATTCGCGTACAAGTTGGTCTTAACGGCGTTGCCAGCCGGTAACGACCTCGTTTTAGAAAACGCATCATGCAATATTGAATTGTGCATCCCATCGCATTTGCGACATCGTTTTGTCGAGATGCATTGCTGTCCATTGTGGTTGAATAAGTAATTTTTGCACACGTCTAATTTCGCAATTGTTTTTAACTTGTTCTCATTAAAATTAAACTACTTTATACGGATTTTATCGTGTTGCTTATTTGACACTTTGTTACAAAATTTAGAAACTGTTACACTACTATACAATCCGTATATAGTAGTTTAATTTCAATGAATAACATTCGCGTAAACAGAAGACAACATTGTTCTCATTAGTCAAGTTTAAAAATCTGTTACAATGATATAGGCCGTGTTGTTGACCGCAGAATAGGCATTTGAATGTTGAAGACACGTGCAATGATTTCGAGAATGATCTGTTACTGTTGTTGCTATGCTGATTATCGTAGCTGCTGTGGGCTTTCATACCTATTTGCTCGATGTTAGGGGTCGCTTTTAGGGGTCGCTTTTTGTATAGAATTTTGCTGTTTTCTACGCGACGACTCTAAACTCGTAAAATTTATACGTATTCGAGGAATTCCTGTAATACGGCTAGCTCCCTGGCATTCTTCGAAGACTGCACATAGACCCCGTATGTTTCTCCATCCAACTTTTGTTCCAGTAAGTGCACCAAAAGAGGATCCCACGTACTGACGTCAACACCTAGATTTTTTATGGCATGAATGGGTTCGAGTGTTACATCATATAGCTATTTGATTTGTATTGATAATTGTTGTGTTATTAAATTAAGTGCTGACATAACGTGAACGTAAAGAGTGACGCATGAATAAGGGTCAATTGATGTACAGCGTAGCTTGTACACGTAATATATAGATACAAGGAATAATAATATATTAATAATAATATATTAATCACTGTCGATTTTTGTGTCCTGTTTATCTTTCATAGTTTTATTGATTGCAATCTTTTTTATGATTAACCCTAAAGAAATTGCTAGAATCTTTAGAAACGGTCGACTTCTGAGCATAATCTATATATTAATACGTGAAGCGAAAACTTTGGATCCCTTTTTATGAAAATTGGGCGGACGGAGGAGTATGAAATTTCGCACACTTATAGTTTATACAGAGAAAAAGTGACGAATGCTAATATTTATATAAAATATGTATAATAAATACATTAAATTAATGAAAAAACACTACACGCACACAACCATGCATTTGACGCACGCAGTCGAAGCGCGTAACTATGGTTACATATATCAATATACGAGTTTAATAACATGACATAATATATATCAGTTGGTCGAATTTCGAGCACTAGGCGACCGCTAGTTAATTAAAATTACTCTTTTTATTATTAATAAATTATTATAGAACATGGTATATTCTCTTACTAACGTGTTACTTTGATATGATATTTATTACTTAGGCTAGTTTTGGTACTAGAGAATGTAAATCCGTGGCGAAATAAAAACCGCTTTTATTTTCGGTTTTTGATAACTAAAACCGAGTTTAAGGTGTGGTATGTTAAATTTACATTTGATGAATCTTTAATTAAATAATATAATAATAATATTCTATCACATACACACAACACCATCTACCCCAAATTAAGCAGAGCTTGTACTATGGTTACTAGACAATGAATAAACATACATATATACTTTTTTTCGTAAATACATATATATTATACATAGAAACACCCAGACTAAGACAAACATCCATGTTCATGCACACAAATGTTTGACTTGTGCGGGAATCGAACCCGCGACCTCAGGCGTGGCAATCGGTTACAGTAACCCCTACGCCATCGAGGCCGACAATTAAAGAGTGATATTAATAATTCTAAGACACTATCGAAACTCTATTTTAACTATTTATTACGAAAATAGGCCTTCAGATGTCAAATACTACAAATAATATATACCTACATCAAATAGGCATTTTATTTAAAGTTGTCCTTGTGTTGCTGGCAAAGTTTTTTTTGAGAGTTTATGTCGGTCTCACCGGGGAAAAGATACCCCGGTAATACCGACTAAACCTACCACGGTGTTCCTCGACATAACCAGAGACCACGAGGCCGCGCAAATCGCTTTCACATGCAAACGCAACACCGCCGTGGCGCCGCGAGCCGTGTGAAACGGCAGGCCACTACACAAAAATACCTTGTCCACCGTCCCCCTTGGGGGACAGAGATACGACACAGAGGCGTACGTAGGTTAAGTTTACTAGAATTACCTAATGAGTTCGAATAAACGGATATTCGAACAAGTGAAAAAACCGAAATCTCGAAATACCGGTCTGAATATAATTAACTAGCTTTTTTCGCGGCTTCGTTTGCGCAAAAGTAGGTTAGGTTAAGCTCTGTTAGTAAAAGTACTTTTTCAAATAAAATATATAAAATTCACTGGGCTTTCTAATTTTTTAAATCGGTTGAGTCGTTTTGAGTTACATCCTTATAAGCGAACAAACATAAAATTGAATCTTTCCTCTTTATAATATTACTAGCTTTTGCCCGCGGCTTCGCTCGCGTTAATTTAAAATTTGACAATTAATTCGAGTTGTACTCTGCTTGTAATAATATAATTTAATCATGATTCGAAAGACACGTGGCGCCATCTATTATCATAAGAACGTTATTGTTGTTTTCCTCGGGATCAGTAATTTTTTTCGGGATGAAAGGTAGCCTATATTCGTTTCTGTACACGTGACAACGTATATGCAAAATTTCAGGATGATCGGTTCAGTGGTTTAGGCGTGAAAATGTAACAAACAAACAAACTCATTTTCGCTTTTATAATATTAGTTAGATAGTTAGGAAGTTAGGATTAGGATTATAGATGAGTGCAAATAAACCTATAGGCTTGACAAACTGGCTAACTAAACCGCAATCTCAAAATTATTGATATGAGCATTTCTACTAAACTTCCGTTTAGTAGAAATACTCCTTGTTTTATAACATCTGTACTAACATCAATCTGTTACTAACAGACAGACCGTCACAAAGTATTTTCATTAACCTTTTCGAAGAAGACTCAGAGGTTAATAAGCTAGGTACTTAACAGTTCTTGTATCGATTTCCGTTAGATGGCATCAATTACCGGCTTATATCATTATAGTTTTGAAATGGGTATGCATTTTTGCAGCTCACTGTATATTTCTAAACGATAGATCAGACAAAATGTTCCTTTCCTTTGTTTAAAAAAGACAACTTTCGCACTAGGAATCAGTCTTGTGTTGCAAACATTTACAAATATTCAAACAAAGAAAACGCAGACTTGGAACAACGATTTCGGGATCACGCAATGTTTTGTCCTGTGTGGGATTTGAACCCACACCACAAAACGCGTGCAGTTACGGTAACTGATTCCCATAGAATCAGTTTCTAGAAACGAAATAGCGAAGTCATCACAAGAAATCATATTTATGCTATTAGTCATCAACTCATCGCACTACATGCGTTAATGTTAGAAAAACATCTACAAATGATTCTATAAACATTTCCATTCAAATTTGAACGTGACATTCATATTTTAAACCTGTATTCGTTTATTGTAAGGAGTACTTCCCGAAACCTTATCATGGTATTATTTCGTAAATGGTAGGTTTTTGGAACGAAGTTCCTTATCGCGCGTTGCGAAAGGGGGCTAGACGGAAAAAATTAAGACCAAAAGTTGTAACGACATTTTTTGCCATAGTTCTAAGTTTAAGGTTATTTCTTAATATGTATGTATTGTTAATGTCCACATGCCAATTATGACTAAAATTGAGCCTACTGATTAAGTTTATATTACATTATATTTGTTAATAATAAAAAAAATATTATTATAACTTTAAAAAATAAAATTTTATTACAATTCCTTCACTAATTAATCGAAAGGAACTTCGTTCCATCCGGGTGTCCCTTGACACTTCTCAAGTTTTTGTATCCAATTTCACAATACCTATACCACAGATAATATAATACTATATTAGCCTATATTAAAAATAATGGTGATTTTAAAATTATTGCTATTTCGAGAAAAGATCCTATACAAAATATGACGATAACTTTGAAAATTATTTTTATGTCGAGACAAAACTACAAATTATTTTTATTTTAACCATACAGATGGTGAAGTTATTTAAATAATCGCGTCATTACGCCGAGTAGTGCGGATTAAATCACCATATAGGACGAAAAAATTATTATCCACAAATAGCTGTTCCGAGTCTGGGGTCTTCTATGTGTCTGCTGTTTGTGTGTGTTGTGCTTGTGCAGACTCGGAACAAACGGAAAAACTATATGGGATACACCTTCGGCGTAATGTTAACTGTGAGATGACTGCCTTAACCGCTGCACTATCCGTGCATTCAATATTATATGGATTAATCAATTCATCTAAATATTTTTTTAATACTTTTAATGTATAGTAGTTCTTTTTAAGTTCATGCTGTAGTGCTCGTGCATTTGCCTTCCGGTTCCTGAACTATTTTTAGTTTGTTTTCAATATAAATAATTAAAATATTACTTGTACGCAATTATTCAGCACTAGAGCAAATGACTTATATTAAATATTCAGCACTAGAGCAAATGACTTATATTAAATATTGCTCTTAACTTGCTTCAAATTATAACATAAGGTCAATACTCGTAATAAAATATGATGTCCAAAATACAGTTCGTATCTAGCCTAAAAAAACGTCTCATGTGAACTAAAATACAATTTATATTCACACTTGTCTTTGCCCGCGGTTGCGCTCACAAAAATGTAGAATTCGCCACGAGTACAGTACTTTTTACCTTAAGAAGGGGTTACCTTCATAAGGAAATAAATAATAGTTTAAAAAACTAAAAAACACGCTTTATTAAAAAAGCGTGAGATGCTTTCTAAGATATTTTGATAACCCCCACCCCACGCTTTTTTACACTAAAATTATTAAATTATTTTCTATTTTTAGTTTGTTTTTTTAATAAAACGTGTTTTTTAGTTTTTTTTAACTATTATTTATTTTTATTTTTATATATTTTTTCTAATTTATTGTATTGTCATCGGTCCTCGATAAGTGTGCAAAGTTTCAAATCAATCCGTCGGTTTCAAAGGGGTGAAAATCACGTTCAAAGATTCCGTTACATAGATTTTAGATACATAGTCGTACATACCAAGCTAATAAAAGTACTGTACCTACTATATGGTTTTCTGTACGCCTGAAAACGATTATGATATATCATGATGATCGGTAGAGTAGTTAATAGTTTCAGCATGATAAATCACTCGATATATTTTTTTTATTGCCATTGGTGGCAGACGAGCAAGTGGCCCACCTGATGGAAAGTGGTAACCGCTGCTCATGGACTTCAGCAATGTCAGGACACAGCAAAGCCGCTGCCTACCGTGAAAGAAGAACTCTTTTTAAACCTCATTTGAAGAAGGACATTTCATAGCGCTCGGGAAACACCGAAGCTGGTAGTTCATTCCAAGGCTTGCACGTACGTGAGAGAAATGATCGCCGAAAGCGTACCGTCTTGGAATTGAACGCTTCCAGGTGATATGGATGAACCCTGCTTCGTTGTCGAGTGGTACGGTGAAAGAAAGGGGCCGCTGGTACCAAATCAAACAGTTCCTCAGAGCACTCCCCGTGAAAGAGTCGGTAGAACACGCAGAGAGACCCAAAGTCTTTCCGTTGCTCCAACGACTCCAATCTTTCCGTGAGATTGGGATCATCGACGATTCGAACTGCCCGTCTTTGTAGGGAGTCAAGTGGGTCGAGCTGGTATTTGCGGGCCTCTGCCCAGAGATGTGAGCAGTACTCCACGTGCGGCCGGACCTGTGCTTTGTAAAGCACAAGACGTTGACCTGGTGTGAAGTACCGCCTCGCTCTGTTCAGTACACCCACCCGCCTATGTCTCGATTTGATGAAATTCTCATAAATAATTATTTGCTAATATATTTTAAAACATTGAACGCTATGCCGGTTATAAAAGAACGCGATTAATATAGTTATTTTAGGCGACCCCAAGTGACTTGGGAATAATAAAGGCTAAGGAGAAGATAATATATGGGTATTATTGGGTATACCTAAATAAAAATCAATTACCACATGTATGACGAAGCATCACTTATGTATGAACGGCTCGACCGATTTGGCTGTTTTTTTGTTGTTTTTGTAATTGTTAGGACAAGGTTTGTATGATCGAAAATTTGCGAAAAATCCGCGGAAAATGTCGGCAATTTAAATGTTATTTTTATATGAAAAAAAAATTGCTTGACGTTTTGACATTGAATTTAATTACGTGAAATTTTTTTTTGTATAGATTGACTGGACAACGACTGTCGGGTCAGCTACTGACACATACATTTCTATCACAGCTAATTTTATTTTATTTTTATTTTATTTTATTGGGAAAAACCAACAATTGTACATTGTGTCTTACTGGCTAGGTACATAACAGAATAAATTAATGTACAATCCACGGTGTTTCCACATATTACCTTCAGAAGTACAGTAAACCTAATTGAAAATTAGAGCTAGTATCTACTTAAATCTAAGTCTATGTGTTTATACAAATGTTGATAAATGTTTATATTATTGTTGATGACGAAGCGTATGTATTATATTATTTTTAAATTGATTGCGAGTAGACGCAAAAATATCTACTCGTATATTAACGAACAATTTATTATAATTTTTAACTATTCTATGGAGGGGCGCTCGCTCCCCCGCATTCGTACGACTAGTAGTCGTAGCAAATAGCAGGTAAGCGCGCGTCTTTCGTCTTATTACAGATCTAGGTACTATATAATATAAAGCGTTAATAAGTTCGGTACAATCATACTTATTGCTAATAAGGTCATAGAGCATCATAGCCTGAAGTAACAGTCGTCTCGAGTGTAGGGTAAGCATTGTATGTGGAGCGCCCTAGACGACATTTAAACTGAGTTGCTTGCTAACAGCTAAGCTAATTCCAATCATTTTAATGACCTTGATAATTATGTTGTCGTCCCTTGATATTTATTATTTTAATGATTATCATGTAACATCAACTACACAGAATGTGTAGTAATGTACTATTAATTGGTGTAGGTATTATTTAATTCCATTATTCAGCATATTTCTTTGCCTCCTAAATACCAGCTGATAGACGGATGTATATTGATTATTTTGCTGTGTCAGATAGCAAAAAATTCTATTTACGTGCGTCTATCTATAGAAAAAACGAATTTGAATATTAAGTTTTATGAGCGTTTAGGGACAAAGTCGTTTAACTACTAATGTTGGCTCTTTAACTATGAAATTGCTGTTTATAACATGTATATATTTTGTCGGCCTCGATGGCGTAGTGGTTAGTGTAACCGACTGCCACGCCTGAGGTCGCGGGTTCGATTCCCGCACAAATCAAACATTTGTGTGCATGAACATGGATGTTTGTCTTGGTCTGGGTGTTTTTATGTATAATATATCTATATGTACAAAAAAAAGTATATAATATGTATATTTATCCATAGTCTAGTACTCATAGTATAAGCGCTGCTTAGTTTGGGCTAGATGGTGTTGTGTGTATGTGATAGAATATTATATATATGATTTAGGACACATCTAATTTCGTGGTTTCTGTACAAAATGCAATGGTTATTTTAATAATGCATTTTTATTATTATTTTTTTATACTACTAATGTGGCAAACAAGCATACGGCCCACCTGATGGTAAGTGGTCATCGTAGCCTATGGACGCCTGCAACACCAGAGGCATCACTTGCGCGTTGCCAACCCTATAGGAAAGGAAGTGGAAAGGAGAAGGAGCGGGAAGGGGGAAACAGGGTGATTGGGCCTCTGGCACTCTCACTCGCCGAACGAAACACAACAGTAGGAATACTGCTATTTCACGTCGATATTCTGTGAGAGGGTAGTGCTTTCCCGGTCGAGCCGGCCCATTCATGCTGAAATCAAAGAGGCTCTACTATAGCTAGTCTATATATGTATAATTTACTAGATTATGCTCGCGTAAGATAGGTTAGTGCGGGATGGTGATTGCTAACGCGACCCCATCCCGCCCCACCCCGTCGGCGGAGGGACTGCTCACCCCAGGTTTTTAGTGTGTACACCGACCCCCTTCAGGGGCGGAGAGTATCACATAACCCCCTCTCAACCTCGGGGACCCTCACCCTCGGGGGAGAGGCATGCAAAAATGATTTTCCTGGATCAAAAAAAAATTTTAGTAACAGTACTATTACCATACTGATGCTTTAGAGGCTACCATCAACTTTTATTAAATGCTTGAGTATGTTCAGTAGTAATTCATGGAGAAATGCTTGCAGCACCTTACAGTTATGATTTGTAAACAAAATGTTATTATAAACTGTGCGATTAAAAAGAGTGACCATGAGTGTCTTGCCCGTTCTTCTCATGAGCCCTACACCCTTGCTTTGCTGAACGTGGCAGAAAATGTAAATTCACAGAAAAAAATTAGTGTAACTTTGACATTCATAAATGTTACCTTGTAACCTAACTTGAGTAAATTTATTTTTGATTATTTTTGATTTTGATTGATTTGCTTTTCTGGATGTAAGGTACTAATGTCCTTTTCTGTTCTCCTGACAACATGTATGGGAAATTCACGATGATCGGTCGAGTAGTTAAGGCATGAAAGCGTAACTAAGAAATGAACTCTCATACGCATTTAAAATATAATTAATGATTAGGATGTTTTATTAATTATAAATAACCTTTTATACAATTTGTATTTAAAGTTGCGCACTGGGCCAGCGTGGTGGACTATAGCCTAACTCTTCTCAGGCTGAGAAGAGGCCCGTGCCCAGCAGTGGGACTGTTTAATACAGGGCTGATATTATAGGTAAAACGGAGCAGCGATAGCTCAGTGGGGAGACCAACAGACTGCAATGCAGAGGGTCTCGGGTTCGAACCCACGTCGCGCACCTCTGACTTTCGGAAGTTATATGACTTTTCGAAATTATGTGCGTATTAATTGACAATTATCGCCTGCTCCGTGCCTCGGAGAGCACGTTAAGCCGTCGGTCCCGGCTGCCATGAACATCTATGGCAGTCGTTATTGGGAGAGTGTCGACACAAAAGATCCCACTGGGTCGAAGTGTCGCTGGTCTGCACTGACTGGCCCCTACATAAGATAAGATAAGATAGGTAAAACGACTTGTTTCTTAAATATAGGAATCGGGCCTAAGACGAAAATCGTATATACGTTTAGATACATACCTATGTATATAGTCTCACGCTTATGTCCTTGAAGGGGTAGGCATAAAACCCGAGATACTGTAATTAGTCTCCATATAACAGACTAGCTTTTCTCGCGGCTTCGCTCGCGTAAAAATAGTTTAGGTTATGTTAGTTACAGTACTTTTTATACTTACGATAATAATAATATAGCTTTCTAACGGTGCAAGAAGTTTTAAAATCGGTTGATTAGTTTCGAGTTAAACTTTTACAATAAAACAAACAAACAAAATATCAATTCTTTTCTCTTTATAATCCTAACTTAATATTATAAAAGCGAAAATGAGTTTGTTTGCTTGTTTCTTACCTTTTCACGCCTAAACCACTGAACCGATCATCCTGAAATTTTGCATATACATTGTCAGGTGTACAGAAACGGACATAGGCTACCATTCATTCCGAAAAAAATACTGTTCCCGAGGAAAATAACAATAACGTTCTTATGATAATAGATGGCGCCATGTGTCTTTCGAATCATGATAGAATTATATTATTACAAGCAGAGTACAATCCGAATTGATTGTCAAATTCTAAATTAACGCGAGCGAAGCCGCGGGCAAAAGCTAATATTAGTATAAATGTTTAACACGTTATTAAATTCAACTAAAAGTTTTAGGCCTGGTTCGATAGATGCGACATCGCGGTATTAAGATTCGTCGCTAATAAATGCCCTTTCAGCGCATGTATTTGAAATAACGCTATCTACCCGGCAAGATTTTATTATTAATAGAACAATCATTATCTAATGCGACTCTCAGGAGTTTTAGAAAAGTATACATAGGTCAAGAGGCTTGAACACTTTGTTTTCAACATTCTGTTTTGGGTACATATTTCAATAAACTATTTTTCGAAAAAGAAATAGTTTTATTATTTACTGCAGCCTAAAACTTATTAATTTAATAGAACAAAACTACAATAGCAAACTTTGCAAGTGTCAGAAATAATGAACACGAAAACTAAAAAGTTCAACGCTATATAAACACAGGTGGGCTGTGAAATATTCAGAGTTCGATTCTCGGTCTGAAATCCCTGGCTGCGGCGGCTTTAAGCTTTTACAAATGATTTTAAAGACAAGCGGGGCATGTTGTCGCCCCCATAAAGGGACCACTTTGAGCACCAGGTCCGAGAGGCGGCGTGCGTGTTTCCACGCGCGCCTCTGTGTCGTGTCCGTCTTCCCCTAGGACAGTAGTGGTGACCTTAGGGTAGGTCTTGTCGTGTAGTAGCCTGCCGTTTCATACGGCGGTCCGAAACCTCAGCGGGGTCGCAACCGCATGTGCAAGTGATTCGCGCGGCCCCGCCGATAGTGGTTTTGTCGAGGAACACCGTGGTAGATTTAGTCGGTATTCTGGAAGGTACATTATTCTTATTCCATCCTTCTCTTTTACCCCGGCGAGTCCGACATAAGCGTCAATGCATACACCCACGTAAAAAAAAATGGTTGATGTTTTTTTTAGTTTAAGACAAACTATAGTGGCTTAAATACAAGCAACTATAAGTACATAAAAACAACAGTATGAAAACACAGTTACCGATTTTCTTCATACAAAGCGGCAACTTCATATTTAAACTCCTACTATTAGGATATTAGCAGTTAGATTAGACATTATAGGAAGTAGGCTCCACTAATATTTTGTTCGTTACTCAATTTTAAATAAGTAAATTAAAATAATGAAAAAAATCGATGAGATAAGAGAAGTAAGAAAGAAAGACAATATTTTATTGACATATTTCTCATATAAATATAGTCTCTAGAAGACATTGCTTACTGCAAATTTCCATGATTCTAGATCAATGGGAAGACTATAGATTTTGATCCCCTTACGAGTGTCAAAACATGCGACATGAACGACGGTATTTATTATTGCGTTGACTTGTTGTTTAATCACAGCTCCAAAGGACTGCCGATTTGAGTATTTGATATAATAATATATTTTTTGATTATTAATTTCGTCCCTGAGCAAAATGGTCTTGACGGATTAACAATGAGAAGATCCTATAAAGGTTCCCTTATGAGTTTTGGACCACTAAAATAAATTAGAGACCCTTGTGACAATCAATACGAAGTCAAACGAAGAGGACAATAACCTCTACCGCGGTTTAACTCGTTTTGAACTAAAGTTATTAATATTATCGTGTGTTATTAACAGTATATTATCGTGTATCCATTTCGTACGTATGTTCATCTGTTACATAACAACTATGTATATAAGTAGTTACATGTATTTTTTATTAATTTTGATCAGTTACGTACAAACATATTTAAAAACAGAGTAGGTTGATTTATTCGCAATTATTAATGAACTTAACCTGTTTTGTCAGCAATACAAGGATAATCTAACTAATATTATAAATGCGGATGTGAGTTTTTTTGTTAACTACCTACTCAACCGATCATTATGAAATAATAATTACACGTTGTCAAGGGTATAGAAAAGTACAGGGCTTTTTCAATCAGAACAATATACTATTTCTGAGGGATTAAAATTGATTGATAAAATCTACGTTAACGAGCGAATCTGTGAACAAATTCGAGTACAAACATATTTAACTCGTAAAACGTAAAACTGTAGGGTTAGGTATTCGGACACATTAAAAACTTAAACTATCTTAGCAGCAACAAAAGGATAATCAAAAATGAATTTATTAACAAGTGAGAAACGGCAATGAATTGTCGTAAATCTTAGAGTTCGAAAAAATGGTTCAAGTAATATGCAAAGGTCACATGATACCACGTGACCTTGAGGTCAGAGGTCAAAGGTCATAGTAATTTCGGGGGTATATCGACTATGCTGAGTCGAATGGCGTTGACCGCGACTCTCTAGCTCGTGCGGTTTTCGAGTTGAAAGTTGTATAACAGACGGACGGACGGACACAGCTGTTATATAAGAGTTTTTTCGAACTCTAAAAAAGTATTATTTGACATTTCAGGGTCTATTCTCGTAACAAAATATGTTCAAAACAGAGTTTTGATTTAGTCTCAGTGTCAATAATAACTTTATTTCCAAGAATATGGTGATATATAGGCTCTTAAATTAAATATTGTACAGCATATTCTGCCATTACAGGCGTGCAAATATAGTTTGTTCAGACAATCTATAATCAAATCAATCAAAATTAATTATTTATTACTTTCTTATTATTATCATGCAATTGTAGTAAATTACACCTAACATTTATTTATATTTTACAATTAAAATATAGACAGTCATATTATTGTATTGATAATGTCCAAATTTAAAATGTCATAAATATTGAAAAATAATACAGGATTTCTTCTTCTAGTTTGAAGTCACACAGTTATACAATTCTTTATAATTATTTATAGTATAAAAAACATACAACATTTTATATTAGGTAATTATATTATGTCATTCATTATCATTGATGTCAAAAGGATATTATTGAGAGGTGAACATATAGAGAAAATGCATAGAAAATAAATATAAAAAACTTAGTATAATCATGCAAACATATTAAATTATTCATTTAATCAAATTATTATTTTGTCCTCTAAGTATTCATTAACGTGATAATATATTTTTTCCTGTAGTGTTTTGTATAGCTTTGTGCGAAATTGTTTGAATAGTAAGTTTTTAAGACTATCTGGAAGATTGTTGTATAATTTTATAGCCATACAATATGTGTTTCTCTTGAACAGTTCTAGTTTAATTTGAGGCTGTTTAAGCCTGCTTTTGTGTCTCGTCCGACTATTTTCCATATCTCCCAGTTTTTTAAATAGATGTGGATGTTTTTTAACAAAAATACAAATTTCATAGATATACAGGCATGGCAGTGGAAGAATTTTCAATTGCTTAAATATAGGTCTACAACTATCTGTAAACTCAGCTCCCTTTATTGCCCTAATGGATTTTTTTTGTGTTATGAACAATTTGTCCATTTCCACGGAATTCCCCCATATAATAATACCGTAGCGTAGCACCGAGGACACATAGGCATGGTACGTAATGATTGCAGTTTGCATATTTACTGTTTCTCTTAGTCTCTTTAGAACAAATACAAATCGGTCCAACTTTCCAATTAATTTTTTAATATGTGGCTTCCAGTTACAATATTTATCTAAAGTTATACCCAAAAATACACTTTCATCAACATTATAAATATCACAAATAGTTCTCTTTTATTAAAATAAAATGTCAACATGAATTCCATAATGCCGGTTCAGCTTTTTATTTCAAGGACACCTCTACCGCACTGGTAATAAATCCTTTGAGACATTTAAACGGGGCAGACACAAAGAAAACTTAGGCTTTAGGCCTATGCCGCACTACAGCTAAACCGCCGCGGTTTTTAACCGCGTAATTTTGTGAGTCAAGGGAACTAATGCAAGCGGCCGCACCGGCGGCTTATTCCCGCGACTGATTTTGTGTGCGTTTCGGACGGTTTCGCGGTTTAGCGGTTTACCGCTTGCGGGAAAAAACCGTAGTACGGCCTAGACCTTAAACAAGTATTTGCGGCTCACACAAATATTTGTTTTGTGTGGGATCAGAACCTATAACGCTCGGCGTAGTGCAATTAAAAAGTGTAGTTTTGCACAATTCGTGCGGACAGATGGGTGCGAAATGATCAATAAGCCAATCTCGGTTAACATTGATGTTTGTTGGAAAACTGAACTCAGTTGATAACTGCAAATGGCCCTGCTAAAGGGCAATTCATGCGAACAGTCTATAGTTAATGTCTAATAAACTCATTTTGGAGTTAGGTAAAAAATAGTATTGCTTACGATGTACAGTACTTATCAACTGACGATGCTTAACGGCGTATTTTCATACAACCCTATTATTTATATCGCTTGTGTACCAAATATCCCTGCCTCACCAAATTTAAATTTAGGTGAAATAATGGTCAAACGCAAACCCGTGAAATATTTAAAAAGTTTATATATAGTTCGCTTGCGCAATCAGGGACTTTTTGTAATTAGTTTAATCATTCTTAATTACCTTGAACAATAAGGTATTTGCGTCATATCTGTTAAAATCATATATATGTATTATTATAGGTCTCCTACGTTTCCAAAACCTGAACACGCGGTCGTAAAAAAGTCGTCCAGTGACCTATGCAATCATCTACGCTTGGAGTATATTTAAGGAACAGACTAAGAAATATACTTCAAGCGTACATTTCTGAATTGAATTGAGAAAAGTAGCAAATCGCAACTAAGCATTTTAAAACATTTGTTATTGAATCGAATTGCATTAAACCTCCTATTAGGAGAAAGTGGGGGAATTGGGAACACTTAACTACCAATGCTTAAAAATAATAGAAAACGTCATAAATATAATAAACTTTTATCGCAACATAAACTTTGCTTATTTATCTAATTATAAGTGTCAATAAATATCATAAATATCAACGCTTTATTAGAAATATGACTGAAAACAAAAAACATTGCTGTTCCTTTTTACCCGATACCCTATGGGATAAATGAGATCATCACGTGAGGGAAATGGGAACGGTATGGGGTAATTAGGAATGATACAATTTAATCTTTAGTGTGGCACATATCACACATTTAACCTTTACTAATCTCGCCAGCAGTACATTTTTCATTCGCCGAGAGTTTACAAATGGCGCACATGATCCAATCGTCTGTCGGTGGAGATTCAAAATTTTCGTTGCATATTATACAGTAAAACACTTCTTCGTTTTTATTTCCTTCTAAAGACTTCGACCAAATTTATGATTCCTTTACTCTTAACTCGCGGCTTCTTTGGTATAGTTTGAATGTTCTTTTCTGAATATTTCTAAATATTATAATATAATGCAGTCTACTGCATTTTTCTTTTTTGCTTTCCTCTCACTTTGCCTTTTCTGTTTTTCTTCTAGTTGAATTTTTATTAGTGTGCTGGATAATATATGAGAATGCTTCTTATTGTGTCGCTTAGAAGTGGTTTGTATTTTAGAAATGATTGACACATTAATAATATCAGAAGTGGATCGAGGAGGAGTATTAATGGTAATGCCCAAATTGTTGTTATTTTCGGGACAAGAAGTGGCATCCTATATTGGTGTTTGACTCTGGCTGCCAGTGTTAATAGTCTCATTCAAACTTTGCTCAGCAACACTTCACGAATGTTATAATTTTTACTGGCTGGGATTGATCATTTACCGTATTTTCAAAAATCTCTTTAAATTTGTCAGGATCAATAGGGTGAATTCCAGCAGCTCTAAATCCACTGACAGCTTTGCTAATGTTAGCTGTTTTATTATACGCCTTTGTAAAAATTTCTCCAACCTCGTATTGGCTTATTCGTTTTCCGAGATTATCGCTCGTACTTTTTATTTTATGCCATCTTCAGTGATTTGGACAATGCAAGATCCAGTGCCTGCATTTTGCTTTGCCCAATGTAAGCTTTTTACTTCTGATATCTTGGATTGCATGACTAAGATGTTCAATTTGGTATTTTGTTTCAGTCTTTTGTACGTAATTTCAAGGCATCTAAAACAGTTTGTAACGTTAAAACATTTTTACATAATCAACCAGTACCATTAGGGGTAATTAAGAACATTCCCAATTACCCGCCTGATGCCGTTCCCAATTACCTGAAGTAGTCAATGTAAATTAAAATGGCGTTTATTCTTAACAGTATTTTTGATGACCTTCAAATCACGTGGGGTTTTAAAACAGATAGAACGTGTATGATTTTAATGAAATTCGGTGTCTTTAAACTCAAAAATATGATATTTACATATATTGTAATACCTGACAAAATTATAACAGAAACGCATAAAATATTGTTCGACCGACGGTATATGCGGCGTTTTACTCTCACTGTCGCGTACGCACTAAGGGGCGCTAGATGCGTCTCTTTAACGGGTGCTGAACGGTGTAGTGTGGCGGGAAGTATTGCTTACCAAGCTGTTCCCAATTACCCACCGTTCTCAATTCCCTACTCTCCCTAAAGTCTACACTTAGAAACCAAGTTTACCACGATTATAGAATACTAATAACTTTTTACACGCGTCTTCTTTACATACTTAATTAACTAATTTTATATTACCGACCACTTTTTTCAAAACTTGTTTTTCTAATAATCAAGGTTAAAATTGCAAGCATTCCGTCATCCGCACAACGCCACTCCTCAGCGGTGTGTTGGTTGGTTACGCAACTGCTTTTTGTTACGAGCGCATGTAGTCTTATTTATTTATTTATTTAGACATATTTACATAGTAAACACAGATATTCACATATATAATTATCAAAGTGCATGTGTTATCCCAATTACAAATATACACAGCACTGGCAAGTCGACAACATGCGTAAACTAAAACTTAAACAAGATGAAGCGTTGCTGCTAAAACGACTAAAGAATATTCTACCACATACACACAACATCATCTAGCCCAAACTAAGCAGAGCTTGTACTATGGATACTAGACAATGGATAAACATACATATATACTTTTTTTTTAAATACATACAACCCAAACCAAGACAAATATCCATATTCATGCACACAAATATTTGACTTGTGCAGGAATCGAACCCGCGACCTCAGGCGTGGCAGTCGGTTACACTAACCACTACGCCATAGAGGCCGACTTGTAGAATAACCGAGATCAAAAAGAAAATTACATTATTATTATCATCTATAAAAATAAATAAAATTGAAGTGTCTGTTTGTAATGTCAAAATAACAGCTTTTTATCTAATGTCAAAGTCAAAGTCAAAGCCAAAGTGTTTATTGCGAACTAAGTGTAGATACATATGGTGTTTAGTAAAATTATAGTGCTTAGAACTTAGTGCCTTTTACAAGCATTTCAATATTATTATAATAAACGAATATTTAAAAATTATTTTCTACTAACAATTATAATTAATATTACTTAGTACTTACATCTAAACCATATAATATTATAAGTTTATACAAAGTCTGTTATTTTATTATTGCACAATATAATTACATACATACGCTTACAAATCAAATAAATTTCTAACATCACAATTATGTTTTTTCTTTATTAAATGTTTATTTATTATATTTAGCTTATTTATTATATTGTTTTTATAGGGTCTTAGTCGAGGTTGCGGATCGTCATCGCATTTATTTAGGTGTTTATGTTCAGTGTTTTACTAATTTTTATTTATTTTCTAAGAATTCTGTAATTGAATAATAGCAGGCATTCATTAAATAGGTTCTGATTTGCTTGTTGAATGAAGGTAGGGTAATGGCATCTTTTATAGTTTTAGGCAACTTATTGTATATTTTTACTGCCATGTAGTAAGGACTTTCATTTAACATCTTTATTCGGGATAGTGGTAAGTGTAGTCTATCTTTATTGCGAGTGTTTATATCGTGGACATCATGTTTATAAGGTACAATACAATGCATAGTATATAAGGTACCAATAGGAAAATATCTATTTTTTAAATGTTTCTCTGTCTGTCTGTCTGTTTGTTCCGGGTAATCTCCGAAATGGCTGAACCGATTTTGACGGGACTTTCACTGGCACATAGCTAATGGTATAAGGAGTAACTTAGGCTACTTTAATTATAGTAAAAAAATAGGGTTCCGCGGAGAAACACGTTTTAGTTAAAATCTACGCGGACGAAGTCGCAGGTAACAGCTAGTTTTATATAAAAATTTAGAAGTATTACATTACTTCTACATTTTGAATATTTATAATTTTTTCTGTAAGAAAAATAACTAAGGGTAACAATTTACACTTGATAATAATTTTTTTACAGATAAATAAGAATTCGCAATCATTTAATTACGAATACGTATTTCTCGGCGTATGTGAGTTTGTTTGTAACACTTTTACGCCTTAACTACTCGACCAATCATCACAAGATTAGGCATATGTACATGTACATAGCACACCTTCTGTGTGCTATGACTTTTTCATGGTATCATTCATATCCAGAAAAGGTCAGTACCTGTTCCCGAGAGAGAAAAATTTATTGACAAAACCTAGATTAACGGGAGCAAAACCGCGGGCAAAATCTAGTCTTATATAGTTTTATTTCCACTTTATCTAAACCTAATTTACATATCTAAAATATATAAAGACTGGCAGTTGTGTGGGTGATTTACATGTTTTTGTTATCTATACCAATATTATAAAGCTGAAGAGTTTGTTTGTTTGTTTCTTTGCTTGAACGCGCTAATCTCAGAAACTATTGGTCCGATTTCAAAAATTCTTTCAGTGTTAGATAGCCCATTTATCGAGGAAGGCTATAGGCTATATATCATCACGCTAAGATCAATAGGAGCGAAGCACCAATGAAGAATGTTTCAAAATCGGAGGGTATTTTTTCCTTTTGAGAGCTTCCGCTGCGTGCGCTGCGTAAACAGTTAAAGTTTCGCAAAAATTATGTATGACAGAATTGTTCCCCTTTAAAAGTTCTAAAAAAAAGTCCGGGACAGCATATATCTATATTTTAAGGTTGGCTCACTATATCCATTTTTATGCTAACAAAATTTGTTCTAAAATAATGCATTATTTGCGAAGGTATTTTTATAAACATGATATTAATCCTTATCCAAATAAATACGTTATTCATCACAAATATTTAATTTAAAACAAAATTTCCCTTTACATCATTCGATTTCAATGAATATCTTAGGAGATATCGCAGTTTTAAAATAACATCGCAGCAAAATAATTACCCATTACAGACATAGTACAAACGATGTTTCTCCTGGTTTATTCTGCGTGATTACTACTGGTTTGATTTGAAAAATTATTTTAGTGTTGGATAGCCTATTTATCGAGGAAGTCTATAGGCTATATAACATCACGCTACGACCCACGGGGGCGGCGCAGTATCGATAAACGCGGGTGAAACCGCGGGAACATCTAGTTCATTATAATAATCATTAAAAATGAGATCACCTTTATAATTGCTATTATCTTTATTCGCAAATAGAAGAACAAAAGCACGATATTCTTTAAATTTCCTCCGTTAATGAAGTCAATACCTGTTTTGCTTCTACAGGAAGGCTTCTAGCTGTATGATCAGAATCTAAATTTTGAGGATCAGATAGTGAGTTTGTCAAACCGTGTACGTAAACTAATTTATACCTTTAAAAACCTGCGTGAAATTGCTGATTATAAGACTATTCGCATTGTTGACTTCGCTCTTTGCCAGAGTCTGCTGTTAAATTGCATCACAATATGGGGTGGATCATGTAAATCCAGGATACTAATATTAGAAAGAGCTGTTCGAACTGTCCTGAAGGTTAGTACATTCCGCCCATACAGATTTCCATCTTCTGAACTTTATAGCTCCTGTCAAATCCTTAATGTAAGGCAATTATTTATTCTTAACACTGTGCTAAGGAAACATTCAAATACTATGTATGACTCGGTGCTCGAGGAAGGGAGTAGAAGACCTGTATCAATTGCTTACAACAATAAATTCAAATCCGCGTTTGCTCAAAGGTTTTACCCTTTCCTTGGCGTCTATCTATGTAATAAAATAAATAAAACACTGAATATTAACCTTTTAACTACAAGAAGTGTAAAATCAAATTGATGATCAGACTCCAAGAGCAGAATTATGAAGAATCAGAATCACTACAAAATATTATAAAATAATAATTACAGCACGCGTACAGACTTATACACACATACACGCACACATACACACAACACACACGCTTAATACATAATATTAAATAATGTTAGCTATTGATATTTCTCAACTATCGCACATAGCTAGATCGAATCTTTTAGGTGTCTGGTGCCTGAGATACAGGTTCTACCTAGTTCGGTGCCAGCGGCTTATTATGCATTGTTACACGCACTACCACTATTGTTCACCATGTCTTATGTCTTGTAAATTAAGAAATAAATTATAATTCTTCTTTAAAATCAGTGAAGGCAAATGACGGAGTAGCGTAGATACTCGTATGTCAAATATGTCGGTAAAGTAGATTTTGTTTCAGCGACCCACCATTTAAGGTAGGAATAGGCACACCGTGGCAATCAAGTCAAAAATCCTTTAAGAATACATACATACATAGATTCATGCCTGTTTCCCAGAGGGGTAGGCAGAGACTACGGATTTCCATTTGCTACGATCCTGACACACTTCTCTGGCTTCATTCACTTTCATCACATTAAAAGTAAGAAATTACTTATTATTATTTTTATTATTCTTCCTTTATGAATTTAGGTCAGAAAAATCCTTTGTGACCCAAATGAATAAATGATTAATAAGTGTTAACTTATGAACGTCAAAATACACAGGTTAGTAAGTTTACTAAGTTACTGAAGCTACACTTAGGTTAGTTACTATGTTCAGGCAAAGAGCCTTTAAGAAGAAACCTTCAGGAAACTCACGGCCTGGCAGTATTTGTACAACTACGGTAGCTTTAGTCGATAGGACCCGGGACTTTCCATCTATCCCCGGGCGAGTCCAACATACCCTCTACGCGCCCCCTTTTACCGCAAAGAGGGATGCGTAAATTCATTCCACCAAATTAAAAAAACGATATAGCAAATGTCTGTTAGTAAAGTTTTTGCTTCACGTATTAATATATAGATAATATTAGTATATTATCTATATATTAATACATGTAGCAAAAACTTTGTACCCCTTTTTACGAAAATTGCGCGAATGGTGGAGTATGAAATTTGGCACAGTTAAAGTTTATATGGAGAAGGAGGGGCGATTCCTAATAGTTTTATAAAATATGCATTAGAAATACATTTAATTATTGAAAAAACACTACACGCACACAACCATGCATTTGCAGCAACACGCAGTCGAATCGCGTTCGCAGTATTTCGGCACTGTTCGTCTGACGTCGTACAATTCTTTGTAACTATGGTTACCTGTAGGATTTTTTTATTGTTTGTAACGATTTAACTGATAAACTACGCAACCGATTTTAAAAATTCTTTCACCTTAACAAAGCTATATTATCACCGACTAACATACGCTATATTTTATTTTTAAAAATACCGTTACTCACACAACCTAACCTAGGTTAGATTATGTTAGTAACACTACCTAGTTTTAGCGAAGCCGCGGGCAAAAGAAGAAAGAAAGAAATATTTTTATTATTGTAGATAAAACTATAGATGTAATAAAAGCTAGGGTTAAAATAAAAAAAATGGCACTGATTCGAAAAACAGCTTTAAATTTAATAATGTTTTTCATATGTCTGGTTTTTTTCAGAAGTTTGCCGACATGCATCGCTGGCTATGCTACGGTCTGTCAGTATTTCTTGTAAATATGTATACTTACACACAGATCGACGGCCCCTACGTATATAAAGACATGTCTAAAATAGCTTTTTTTTTATTTCATAATTTACTTCATTTTATTGATACGCATATAAACCACGAAATTTCGATTTTTAGTAATCATTTATTCAAAAGATACTAAAATGTATATGAAGACAAATATCAGAATTCTTAAGTATTTGTCATCGTTTTTACGTACATCTAGACATAACGTCTTATACCGTGTTCTAAATTACGCGCCATTTTGCGTGAACGCGGATTTGTCAAACTTAATGTCATTTACATCGAATATTAGACGTGAGCGTATTTATTCCTGTTGTTGTGCATTGTATTTCGTAAACTGTGTATTGTTTCAATTGATTAATTTATAACGATATATTTCTCCACGGCTTGTATAAACTATATACGGTGATATATCATTATACTTTATTTTAATTACATTTAACATTTCTTGTTACTTTTTTAGATTAATAAGATAAATGAAGTCAAGTCTTACGTGTATACGTACTATACGTTTATTGGGACAATTAATTTACAGAATTGTTCCTATTTACGTTTAGTGTTCAACAATTTTATATGTTTGTTTTAGCGGAACCCATGCCTCAAAACAACACCAACTCACACCAACTTAATTATCTGAATGTAAGGAACAACCAGCAATGGGCAATATTCGTCGCGCTTAAACCTAAAGCTTCATTTCATAGTGAACAAGCTTCAACTTCATGTAATTTGCTATCTCAAAGCCATTTAAATTAATAATAACCGACACGTAAGTGATATTTGTAGCAATGAATTTGATGATATTCGTTGAGACGAAAATTATACCAACGTAAACGATACCTCTAACAATAACAACGACAACTTTACGCCTTTAGATGTTAATGAAGACTTTTATTTAGATAATTTTTTATACAATTCACGCCTGATAGCCTAATCAAAACACTAATACCGAGCCCATATATTTCCTTTGGAGATATTGTTGACAAGTGTGATTCATATCGTGAGAGTACTCCAATTTTATCAGATACTTCATTCAGGTCCAGTCAATTAGCATCCAGCTAATTATCTGGCTCTTCAACACCCCATTCATAGAAAAATAAGTGCTTGTATGTAAAAAAAGCATTAATTAAGAACATAACTACTAATAAATGCAATTAGCTAGATGTAAAAAGAAAATTGCTTGTAAATTTAGGTAAAAGTCATATTTCTCATTAAGGTAAAGAGCAGATGGGAAAAAATTAAACCTTATTGTAACAGAAACTGTCGATTGAAATGTTTTGCAAAATTCAATACGTCCACCCGAGAGAAAATCTTTGATAAATTTTGGGATTTAGGTGGTCATTCTCGTTAGTTTACTTTTATTGCTTCTAATATGGAAAAATAACAAAATAGCTATGGACACAGAATTCCAAAAGGTTAAATGTATTTACGATTTTTCACCATGTCAATTGCCTAATAATTGGAAAGAAAAGTGATGGTATGTAAGACCATGTTTAAAAATACTCTTAACGTTAGCAATACTTTTATCCAGTCTGCTATAAGGATATAATAAACAATGATTAACATTGCCTTCCATTTGCCAAAGAAGGATCAATGTGATTATATGTCACGCAAATAAGAACAACACTTCACCATCATAAGCTGATAAAATAAAATCGCAATCGTATATGCAATCAAAATCATTAAAATAGACGTGTGCTATCGTCTCCTAGAAAAAGTAACGCATAACGAGGCCGATAGTGTGTTGATAGAATGAACAGCAAAGAATAAATTGATATACGTACATGACGAATCTTAATTATTTTAAGTGACCACTTAAAATAATTAAGATTTAATATAGAGAAAATAGTTAGGCACCTATTTATGTAGTTGATCTTATAATTAATTTAAATTTAATGTACCACCGTGATAGTATAGTGATAAGTCAATTAGGTACAATTACCTTAAGTCTGGCTAGATTTAAAAAGTCACTGTGATTACTAAGAAGTTATAGCATACCATAATATGTAGAATTGATAAAAATAAACCATTAACAATAAACGCGTTGTAGGTAACCCAATATTAAAATAACTAATAATAGTATATTGTATTTATATATTTACACTCTGCATACAAGTCATAATAATTTTATTTCATATTTATTTACGTAATATTTCATATTCAAGCACATATTACTCACACGCATCAAGCACTCATACGTTCAACACAAAAAGCCTACACAATAAATAAATATTAATTCACACAAGCATCGCCGCGCGATACCCGTAGTATGCGGCAGCCGCACGCGTCGCGCGCCGCGCCGGCCGGCAGAGGTTCGTTGCGAACTCGGGCACCATCGGCTCGGCTCGCTAATCGACCGCGCCGCTGTGGCCAGTCTCATATTGTCGATGCACCGCGCATATGATTAATTATTGTTTACCTACCTACCTAAAAACTCTATGTGTATGCATTGTATTATAGTAGTCAACCTGAGCAGAAGTTTTATTAATAATATATGAACCCTGCAGCGAATCCACTAAACGCGTAACGTTTTAATAGTTAGTTACCTATTTAATAAGATGTCTTTTTTTTCATTGCATAATAACAACTATGTATAAACCTATTCTTGGTAGCCATGTATAAAAGGATATGTCTGCCTGTTTGTAATTTTTTACACTTGAGCATGACTCTTATCTACTTGAAAGTAACTAAGTTAAAAATGGTAACATTACACAACATTTTCTTTGACGTACGAGCGGTGGCTGAAAAGTTCTGAGCCTAGAGTACTTCCAGTCATGCTAATTACCCCCGCCACCCATCACTACTTGAGTGACATCTAATTAGTATATAAGGAAAGTTTTGTCTAATTATGATAATTATATTCAGAGTTATCGACCTGTAAACATCACCATGTCTGAGTCATCGCTGCATTTGACGAAATTGGAGTATCGTGCCGTGATAAATTTGCTTGTAAAACAGGGAAAACACCCAAAGATATTTTTGAAGAAATGTCTACAGTATACGGGGAATCTGGACCGTCGTCTGCTACGATAAAACGTTGGACATGATTATTTTAACAGAGTCGAGAGTCCCTTGAAGATGACGCCCACTCCGGGCGCACAAACACCGCCGTCACGGACAAAAACATCGCCAAAGTTACAAAATTGTATTGGAAGACCGTCGAGTAAAAATATGGCAGATAGCAGAAGAGTTGAGCATCAGGAAGAAATGTATTCGAGACATTTTGCACAACTACTTGCACATGAATAAAATTAGTACTCGTTGAGTGTCAAAAATGCTCACACCGCTCGACAAACAGCGTCGGGTTGTGACTTCATTAGAGTTTTTGGACCTGTGCAAGGACAATTTAGATGAAATTTGTACCCGTATCGTCACTGTAGACTAAACCGGGATTCGACAATATAATTCAGAATCGAAACAGGAATCAATGCAGCAGATAGAAAAAGGGGAAAGCCACCGAAGAAATTTAAAGTAGAAATGTCGACATTGAAAGTCATGGCCACCATTATTTGGGATTCGAAAGGAGTATTACTTGAATTGACTAACTTCCAAAAAAACTTCAATGAACGCCGAGTACTATGCTATGCTTTTGAAAAAAGTGCGTGAAGTGATTTTAGAGAAAAGGAGGGGCAAAGTCAGTAAAGGAATCTTGTTTTTGCAAGACAATGCGCCAGTTTACACGGCGCGCATTGCGAAGCAAGCACTGCGTGAAACTGGCTCTGATGAAATAAACCATCCACCCTACAGTCTAGACCTGGCTCCCAGCGACTACTTCCTATTTAAAAATTTGAAGAAAGACCTTCGGGGTCGCAGATTTGAGGATCAAGAACAATTGAAGGCTGCCTTAGAGGAGCATTTCGAAGGCAAAGACGCGACATATTTTTTTACTGGGTTACAGGCCCTTTACAAACGATGTGAGAAATGCATTGAAGTAGAGGGAGTCGTGTTTTAATACCCTAGGCTCAGAACTTTTCAGCCTTCCCTCGTATATCTGGTTTAGTTCATAAAATTATGTTTCAATTTTTCCTAGGTACAAACGGATATACAAGACTTGAACGTATAAGACCTTTTTTCACAGTTGACGTAAAAAACGGTCATCATACATTTTTGACAGGAAAATAGAGGATATTCAAAATGATCGCTACACCATTACAACCAGCTTACATTGAGTATTACAGATCATAAATAAAATATAGTAGTTATTCCTTATGAAAAACTTCAGATCAGTTTGAAACTTAAAAACGCTCTCCTGTAAACCACGACTTTTGACATGTCGCTTTGTACTTAGGGGCCGTCGAGATATATGATCTACTTGGCAATGAGCATTAGCCTTTGTTATCATGAACTCAAAAAAAAGGGGGGCTTTCGACCAATGCAATGTATGCAGCACTGGATAGTGAGGTGATATATATGGTGAAGGTATTCTTCCACCTTAGGAGATGCCAACTAAACAACTTTTAGAGTTCCCTCGGTGTTCCGAAGCGAGTTCCGGGCTTCTTAAACAGCTGATATGCTGTCATTAGGAACTTAACATTATGTTAGCAGCTGATACCGGTAACCGTCACCAATAGCAGTAACCGTTAATAGTCACCCATAAATTAAAATCGGTAACCGGTTCATATGCGACATCACATATATGTTAAAGATTCCCTTTGTGTTGGAAGCGTCCTTGGGCTATGGCCACTGTTCACAACCATCTTGGCCGTGTGTTACTTTACCATCTCAAATATAATATTGTTACGTGCTATGTTCGAGGGAAAGAATTTAAACAATATTACCGACTATAAACAAAATTTTAACAAAAAAGAAAACCGACTTCAGTAAAGAATATTCTAAAACTTAAAATGCACTAAAAATTAATAAATAATTGCATATTCTTGTAAATAATTAAATTATTGTTATTAATGGAGTCGGTGTCAGCCAAGGTAGGTTTGTAACTAATTAAACATGAGATGTCTTACTATAATCATAACGTAACATTGGCATGCACAATTACACACATAGACGCAGCACGCGGCGCGGGCGGCTGACACCGTTGTAAACTGACTTGGCAGTGCGCGTCCTCCATCTTATAAACGTGATTCAAACGTTTCTGGAATTTTCTAGAAGCGTCATACCTGGCGAGAAAGTTCTAGCGCTCTCTCTACTCGTCGCGTACTAACAAACTACGTAGTTCAGTAAGACGTCAATAGATAGCGCTATAATAAATTATTAGAAGGAACTGCCGAGTCTTCCCCACAGTCCAGGGAGATGGCACTGGCAGTAACAATATTTTATCATATACCAGTATTTGCCCGCGGCTTTGCTCGCTTATAAATAGGTTAGGTTATGGTAATAACACAACATTTTTGAAATAAAATATAGCCTATGTTACTCAGTGATTATATAGCTTAGTAATGGTGAAATAATGTTCAAAATCGGTTGAGTAGTTTTTAAATTAAATCGTTACAAACAAACAAAAAATAAAATCTTCCTTTTTTATAATATTAAAGTATAGAAAAGGCCTTTGCTTTTCCGAAGCGTGAGAATCCTTCATTTGCCATGTACACTCCTAGTAATTATGTTTCTACAAATTTTAGGTAAATTCGCCTCAAATTAAGAATCTATTTGTAGCAAGCCTAACCAAAACGGTTTCTTTAGTCCCAAATATTAAAGATAAAACATTAAAGGATACTCCTTGGTCCTTGATCTTTTTATTAGTTACCTTCAATTTGATATTATAGACAAGCTTTGCTCTCGGCATCGCTCGCGTAAAAGTAGGTATAGTAAAGAGCAGTACTTTTCCTTAAAATAAAATAAAGCTTATGTTACTCGGTGATAAATGATAATATAGCTATAATTTGGAATGGTGTAAGAATTTTAAAATAGTTTCAGTAGTTTTTGAATTAAATCTTAACAAACAAGCAAACAAAACATTAAATCTACCCTTTATAATATTAGTATAGATTACAGACAGCTTCCGCTTATTCTCGAAGTAAATGTTTTTAACAGCCATGAGATTTTTTAACGTACCAAATGGGATATTCTAAGAAAAGTAAAGTAAAAGCAATTATTTTTTAAATACTTATAATAATTTATGTTTTTCAAAAGTTGACCTTAGATTTTCAATTATGGCCCCCCAGTTTAAATGAGATTTGATGAGATTTTACTGGACCCCTCCCACCTTATTTTGATGTCACGTAATTGATGGATGTCCCCTTTGTGGATAGCACAATTTTTCCCGTTTGGATATCAAAGCCATAACGCTCGGTGCAATGACCGTGGCAATCAAATAAACCATTACGTATCTGTGTAGATATTTTAAGGTAAGCACTAATTAATTATTATTCTAGCATGTTCTAATTATACTGTTGATACCTACGTTTAATGTTTTACAGTATGCGCTTAAATGCATTAATTTATCTGAATTTAAATAATTTGTAGCTAATTTAATCATTTTTGTAGAAATTAATGTAGGTATACTAGATTTTGCCCGTGGCTTCGCTGCTGTTTAAAATTTTGTCAATAAATTTATCTCTCACGAGAACAGTATTTTTTCCTGCTTTCACATCTCAACTACTCAACCGATCATCATGAAATTTCACATACCCGTTGTCAGGTGTACAGAAAAGGAAATAGAGTACCTTTCGTCTAGTAAAAAATACTGTATTAACCTAATGTAACCTAGATTTACGCGAGCGAAGCCGCGGGCATAATTTAGTATGATATACTACTCAAAACAAAATAAGGGCTACTAGTTTATTTACATTTAAGTGCACTTTAGTAAACTGAAAGTAACTGATAAGTAGCATTATATTGATATTACGAACTCTTTGGTGTTTGATCTCTTTTATGCTGGTGTTCGTGTTCCTAATTTGAAAAGTATTGGCCATCATTTAAAGAAAAAAAATAATTGGATGTTATTCTTATGTTTTTCTTCGATTGTCTTCTTAACTTGTTTCGGTTATTTTAATACAATTACAGCAACCAGAGTCATAACTATGATTCAACAAGGACGTTCTCAGCGTTACGTGGGTTTGCAGTTGGGTTTTTCTCGAAGAGCTGTCCAAAATGTATGGAATCACTTCCAAGATACCGGCAATGTTGCCAGGAGACCCGGTTCAGGTAGAGTTCGTGTAACAACGGCGCACGAGGATCGGTACGTCCAACTAAGTGCTCGTCGTGATCGTACAGTAACGGCCCGTAAGTTACAACACCATCTACGGCTGACAACGGGTACCCGTGTCAGTGATCAAACTATACGTAATCGATTGCAGGAAGACCAGCAAATGTCAAGACGACGAGTTGTTCGAATTCCTCTGACCAGGGTTCAACGTGCAAACCGTTTAAGATTCTCCCGTCAGTATTTGAACTGGGGGATTAATCAGTGGGGCAAGGTGCTTTTTACAGACGAGTGCAAAGTAAAATTTTTTAATGATGATCGGCGTATTAGGGTGTGGAGACAACGCGGCGAGCGGTTTTCAGAGTCCTGCATCCACGAAGTTGACCGCTTCGGTGGTTCCAACGTAATGGTTTGGGGTGGGATTAATTTACACGGTAAAACCGAGCTCACCATTTTAAATGCGGGTACCGTAACTGCAGAACGTTCCATCGAGGACGTCATCAGGCCTCAAGTGATCCCATTTGCACAGCGAGTGGGGCCTGGATTCATCCTGATGCAAGACAATGCCCGTGCACACACAGCTCGATCGACCCAAACTGTCCTAGAAGGGTCTCATATTGAGGTACTGCCATGGCCAGCTAACAGTCCGGATTTAAATCCAATCGAGCAATTGTGGGACCAATTAAAACGAAGGGTTAGAGAGAATGAGCAAGGGGTCTACAACCAACAGCAGCTGATTGACGCTTTAAAACGTGCCTGGCCCCAGATTCCAGATGAAAACGTGAGGAATTTGATCCAGTATATATGCCGTGAGCGGTTTATAGAAATGATTTAAAATTAATGTTTCTCCAAGGATCGTAAGAACCCACGCATTTTGGAATCGACGTAAATCTATATTAATATTATAAAGCTGAAGAGTTTGTTTGTTTGTTCCTTTGTTTCTTTGAACGCGTTAATCTCAGGAACTACTGGTTCGTATTGAAAAATTATTTTAGCGTTGGGTAACCCATTTATCGAGGAAGGCTATAGGCTATATAACATCACGCTACGGCCAAAAGGAGCGGAGTAGCAATGAAAAATGTTGCGAAAACGGGGAAAATTCTCCTATATGAAGCAGACTCAGTTGCGCGGGACAGATAGTTGATCATAAAGAAGTGACAAGTTTGGTTTTGTACTTTATAGTACCTTATTGATACAAGCTTTTGACGTGACAACGTCTAATAAATCGATGAACGCCGGCTGCACGCACGAAAAAGGATGACTCATTGTCCCGTTACGCTCATTGTCCCGTTACGCTCATTGTAACGGTACGGGAAAGAAATTTTGTTATGACCTTGTCACGTTAAACTATCGTCCGTAAACCGAATTTACAGACAACCAATTTTTTTCGTGCGTGCTGCCGGCGTTCATCCATTTATTAGACGTTGTCACGTCAAAAGCTTGTATCAATAAGGTACTATAAAGTACAAAACCAAACTTGTCACTTCTTTATGATCAACTATCTGTCCCGCGCAACTGAGTCTGCTTCATATAGGAGAATTTTCCCCGTTTTCGCAACATTTTTCATTGCTACTCCGCTCCTTTTGGCCGTAGCGTGATGTTATATAGCCTATAGCCTTCCTCGATAAATGGGTTACCCAACGCTAAAATAATTTTTCAATACGAACCAGTAGTTCCTGAGATTAACGCGTTCAAAGAAACAAAGGAACAAACAAACAAACTCTTCAGCTTTATAATATTAATATAGATTTACGTCGATTCCAAAATGCGTGGATTCTTACGATCCTTGGAGAAACATTAATTTTAAATCATTTCTATAAACCGCTCACGGCATATATACTGGATCAAATTCCTCACGTTTTCATCTGGAATCTGGGGCCAGGCACGTTTTAAAGCGTCAATCAGCTGCTGTTGGTTGTAGACCCCTTGCTCATTCTCTCTAACCCTTCGTTTTAATTGGTCCCACAATTGCTCGATTGGATTTAAATCCGGACTGTTAGCTGGCCATGGCAGTACCTCAATATGAGACCCTTCTAGGACAGTTTGGGTCGATCGAGCTATGTGTGCACGGGCATTGTCTTGCATCAGGATGAATCCAGGCCCCACTCGCTGTGCAAATGGGATCACTTGAGGCCTGATGACGTCCTCGATGGAACGTTCTGCAGTTACGGTACCCGCATTTAAAATGGTGAGCTCGGTTTTACCGTGTAAATTAATCCCACCCCAAACCATTACGTTGGAACCACCGAAGCGGTCAACTTCGTGGATGCAGGACTCTGAAAACCGCTCGCCGCGTTGTCTCCACACCCTAATACGCCGATCATCATTAAAAAATTTTACTTTGCACTCGTCTGTAAAAAGCACCTTGCCCCACTGATTAATCCCCCAGTTCAAATACTGACGGGAGAATCTTAAACGGTTTGCACGTTGAACCCTGGTCAGAGGAATTCGAACAACTCGTCGTCTTGACATTTGCTGGTCTTCCTGCAATCGATTACGTATAGTTTGATCACTGACACGGGTACCCGTTGTCAGCCGTAGATGGTGTTGTAACTTACGGGCCGTTACTGTACGATCACGACGAGCACTTAGTTGGACGTACCGATCCTCGTGCGCCGTTGTTACACGAACTCTACCTGAACCGGGTCTCCTGGCAACATTGCCGGTATCTTGGAAGTGATTCCATACATTTTGGACAGCTCTTCGAGAAAAACCCAACTGCAAACCCACGTAACGCTGAGAACGTCCTTGTTGAATCATAGTTATGACTCTGGTTGCTGTAATTGTATTAAAATAACCGAAACAAGTTAAGAAGACAATCGAAGAAAAACATAAGAATAACATCCAATTATTTTTTTTCTTTAAATGATGGCCAATACTTTTCAAATTAGGAACACGAACACCAGCATAAAAGAGATCAAACACCAAAGAGTTCGTAATATCAATATAATGCTACTTATCAGTTACTTTCAGTTTACTAAAGTGCACTTAAATGTAAATAAACTAGTAGCCCTTATTTTGTTTTGAGTAGTATATCATACTAAATTATGCCCGCGGCTTCGCTCGCGTAAATCTAGGTTACATTAGGTTAATACAGTATTTTTTACTAGACGAAAGGTACTCTATTTCCTTTTCTGTACACCTGACAACGGGTATGTGAAATTTCATGATGATCGGTTGAGTAGTTGAGATGTGAAAGCAGGAAAAAATACTGTTCTCGTGAGAGATAAATTTATTGACAAAATTTTAAACAGCAGCGAAGCCACGGGCAAAATCTAGTATACCTACATTAATTTCTACAAAAATGATTAAATTAGCTACAAATTATTTAAATTCAGATAAATTAATGCATTTAAGCGCATACTGTAAAACATTAAACGTAGGTATCAACAGTATAATTAGAACATGCTAGAATAATAATTAATTAGTGCTTACCTTAAAATATCTACACAGATACGTAATGGTTTATTTGATTGCCACGGCCATTGCACCGAGCGTTATGGCTTTGATTTCCAAACGGGAAAAATTGTGCTATCCACAAAGGGGACATCCATTAATTACGTGACATCAAAATAAGGTGGGAGGGGTCCAGTAAAATCTCATCAAATCTCATTTAAACTGGGGGGCCATAATTGAAAATCTAAGGTCAACTTTTGAAAAACATAAATTATTATAAGTATTTAAAAAATAATTGCTTTTACTTTACTTTTCTTAGAATATCCCATTTGGTACGTTAAAAAATCTCATGGCTGTTAAAAACATTTACTTCGAGAATAAGCGGAAGCTGTCTGTAATCTATACTAATATTATAAAGGGTAGATTTAATGTTTTGTTTGCTTGTTTGTTAAGATTTAATTCAAAAACTACTGAAACTATTTTAAAATTCTTACACCATTCCAAATTATAGCTATATTATCATTTATCACCGAGTAACATAAGCTTTATTTTATTTTAAGGAAAAGTACTGCTCTTTACTATACCTACTTTTACGCGAGCGATGCCGAGAGCAAAGCTTGTCTATAATATCAAATTGAAGGTAACTAATAAAAAGATCAAGGACCAAGGAGTATCCTTTAATGTTTTATCTTTAATATTTGGGACTAAAGAAACCGTTTTGGTTAGGCTTGCTACAAATAGATTCTTAATTTGAGGCGAATTTACCTAAAATTTGTAGAAACATAATTACTAGGAGTGTACATGGCAAATGAAGGATTCTCACGCTTCGGAAAAGCAAAGGCCTTTTCTATACTTAAATATTATAAAAAAGGAAGATTTTATTTTTTGTTTGTTTGTAACGATTTAATTTAAAAACTACTCAACCGATTTTGAACATTATTTCACCATTACTAAGCTATATAATCACTGAGTAACATAGGCTATATTTTATTTCAAAAATGTTGTGTTATTACCATAACCTAACCTATTTATAAGCGAGCAAAGCCGCGGGCAAATACTGGTATATGATAAAATATTGTTACAGCCAGTGCCATCTCCCTGGACTGTGGGGAAGACTCGGCAGTTCCTTCTAATAATTTATTATAGCGCTATCTATTGACGTCTTACTGAACTACGTAGTTTGTCAGTACGCGACGAGTAGAGAGAGCGCTAGAACTTTCTCGCCAGGTATGACGCTTCTAGAAAATTCCAGAAACGTTTGAATCACGTTTATAAGATGGAGGACGCGCACTGCCAAGTCAGTTTACAACGGTGTCAGCCGCCCGCGCCGCGTGCTGCGTAATTGTGCATGCCAATGTTATGTTATGATTATAGTAAGACATCTCATGTTTAATTAGTTACAAACCTACCTTGGCTGACACCGACTCCATTAATAACAATAATTTAATTATTTACAAGAATATGCAATTATTTATTAATTTTTAGTGCATTTTAAGTTTTAGAATATTCTTTATTGAAGTTGGTTTTCTTTTTTGTTAAAATTTTGTTTATAGTCGGTAATATTGTTTAAATTCTTTCCCTCGAACGTTTCTCCAAGGATCGTAAGAACCCACGCATTTTGGAATCGACGTAAATCTATATTAATATTATAAAGCTGAAGAGTTTGTTTGTTTGTTCCTTTGTTTCTTTGAACGCGTTAATCTCAGGAACTACTGGTTCGTATTGAAAAATTATTTTAGCGTTGGGTAACCCATTTATCGAGGAAGGCTATAGGCTATATAACATCACGCTACGGCCAAAAGGAGCGGAGTAGCAATGAAAAATGTTGCGAAAACGGGGAAAATTCTCCTATATGAAGCAGACTCAGTTGCGCGGGACAGATAGTTGATCATAAAGAAGTGACAAGTTTGGTTTTGTACTTTATAGTACCTTATTGATACAAGCTTTTGACGTGACAACGTCTAATAAATGGATGAACGCCGGCAGCACGCACGAAAAAAATTGGTTGTCTGTAAATTCGGTTTACGGACGATAGTTTAACGTGACAAGGTCATAACAAAATTTCTTTCCCGTACCGTTACAATGAGCGTAACGGGACAATGAGCGTAACGGGACAATGAGTCATCCTTTTTCGTGCGTGCAGCCGGCGTTCATCGATTTATTAGACGTTGTCACGTCAAAAAGGATGACTCATAGTCCCGTTACGTTCATTGTCCCTTTACGTTCATTGTCCCGTTACGCTCACTGTCCCGTTACGCTCATTGTAACGTTACGGGAAAGAAATGTTGTTATGACGTTGTCACGTTAAACTATCGTCCGTAAACCGACTTTACAGACAACCAATTTTTTTTTTTAACACTAAACAGTCTTGACCTTTTCATTTAGTTTAATCTAAAAAGTTTGCATACTTATCGTAAATATTAATTCGAAAGTAATCCTGAATATTGATGCAGTTTATGAGTCCGTCAGTGTATATATATGTATATATACTTATATATACATATAAGTTTGTGTAATCTTTTGCTTTGACTGCACGGATGGCGTGGTGGTTTAAGTGGTCGCCTCATTACGGCCAACGCACGGAGTGTTGTGGGTTCGATCGCCACACGAGACAAAACATTCCGTGATCCACAAATAGTTGTTTCGAGAGTGTTCTTTGCGTCCGTTGTTTGAATGTTTGTAAAGTACCCGCGGGGTTCATTCCTAGTGCGAGAGTTGTCTTTTATAACCATTGATGTATAACGTGAATGAAGCCAGAGAAGTGTGTCAGGATCGTAGCAAATGGAAATCCGTAGTCTCTTCCTACCTCTCTGGGAAACAGGCGTGAATCTATGTATGTATGATGTATAAAAAATAGGTTTAAGGTTAAGGTTTTTATATATCAATGTTTATAACACACAAACTAAAGAAAATATCTTGCAGCATAGGTTCATAGTGTGTTTTAAAAGACACCTTAGGAATGAATCCATTCATTAAAAGACAACTTTCGCATTGTCTATTAAAACACACAAAAAACTAGTCTAACATCGAACTCTATACGTCATAATGAACGTCCAAAGGTACTCCCATTAAGCTATCCTTGCTCTGGCTTAACCCTTCTAGAATAACACGAGAAATGTTATATTACAAAATGATGTCGAGAAAAAATCCGCGACTTATCTTGCGTGACCCTGAGTGACGCAAGGTGTTTTGTTTATAAATACAGGCAGATATTGCTTATGATCAGTACTTGTGAGTGTGTGGTCAGTGATGGTCAGATTTGAGATCCTGTTGACGGCAGTGGTAGCCGCCGTCGGAGCTTTAGAGCTTACCGGTACGATATGGTGGTGGGATATTATATAAATAAAAATTCGAATGTACAAATATGACGAAATTGCGGGCAAAGTGATACGACTTGATTTTCCTGTCAGGCATTTTTTATTCCTGGCAATGGGTACAGGGATACGCAATTGGGAATATTTTTGTCAGTTTTTGGATGTTCGATTTAAACATAATTATCGAAATGAAGACATGTAGGTATGTAATAAAATAATATTTTAGAATTAGCCTAAATTCACAAAAATATTTATCAATAATTAAAATGTCTACTAAAAAGCGTGGACATCATTTATTCAATCATTAGCGTCAATTAATTTTATTGATCATTATTCTTTATAGTAACAGTTCAAATTACAGTTAAAATAAATAATATAATGTACTAACTGATTACATTAATATCAGTTATATAAGAAACTAACTATTGCCCGCAACCCCGCCCGCGTGGATTTTAGTTGTTAAATGATTTTATTCTATCACGAGGGTTATTCGGAAAAGCCTGAAAATAATAATGATTTTTTACCTACAAGTAAGCAGCAGGGGTTAGGCCCACCAGGTGGACCGACGACCTGGTAAGGGTCGTGAGAAGCGGTTGGATGCGGGTGGCCCAAGACTACTCTGTATGGAAAACATTGGGGGAGGCCTATGTCCAGCAGTGGACGTCTTTCGGCCGAGATGATGATGAGTAATAACATAGTAAAATCCTCTTCATTTCCTATCCCGTTGACAATTTCGGCATTCTAACAACTACACGGGCTTATAGACGACCTCGATGGCGTAGTGGTGAGTGTAACCGACTGCGACGCCTGAGGTCGCGGGTTCGATTCCCGCACAAGTCAAACATTTGTGTGCATGAACATGGATGTTTGTCTTGGTCTGGATGTTTATATGTATAATATGTATGTATTTACAAAAAAAAAGGTATATATGTATGTTTATCCATAGTCTAGTACCCATATTACAAGCTCTGCTTAGTTTGGGCTAGATGGTGTTGTGTGTATGTGGTAGAATATGTAAAGTTTAGACGATTATGAACCAGTGAGTGATTGAGACAGTACTTCTAATTTTATATGTGAGTATTGATTATTATTTTGTATCGATAAATATAAATTATATCATTAACACATTGAATGCCGTGCCAGTCATAAATGACCGCGAACAATACATTTTCTATTGTGTCTGTTACATGGCAGTCAATGTGTTAACTGTAAACAAGTATTACATTCAAGATTATTTAATAAAATTCTGTTTGTATAAACTCTTAGCCTCTATCACGGATGTAATACATCCGTCCCCTCAGGTTTATATAGGTGTTAATCTATGTATGTGTATATATACGAAATTAGATGTTCCCGCGGTTTCACCCGCGTTTATCGTTACTGCGCCGCCCCCTTGGGTCGTAGCGTGATGTTATATAGCCTCTAGCCTTCCTCGATAAATCGGCTATTCAACACTAAAATAATGTTTCAAATCGAACCAGTAGTTCCTGATTAGCGCGTTCAAACAAACAAACAAACAAACTCTTCAGCTTTATAATATTAGTAGGTATAGATTAAAGTTACAGGAAAATAAAATGTCACCGTTTGTTTCCTTAGGATGTTAAAATAAGTCTTATTACCGATAATAATCGGAATACCTAAATTTAAAAATAACTTAATCTACATTATTGAGGTTAATGATTAATGACATACCTAATACATTTATTTTATTTATTTATTTAGGCATATTTACAGCGTAAACACAGACATTAAAATAAAATTAACAAACAACAAAGTGCATATGCTACCTCATTATTACAAATATGCACAGGACTGGCAGGTAGACAACATACAAAAACTAATGCATTACCTTTTAGTAAATATTTTACCTATATAAAAATGATATAAAAAGCAAAAAATAAAAAGTAATTAATGTTGTCTTTTGTTTACGCGAATGTTATTCATTGAAATTAAACTACTATATACGGATTTTATCGCGTTGTTTATTTGACAATTTATAACAAAATTTTGAAAACTGTTACGCTAAGTACTATTACTATTAAACTACAGCCATGGTCACGGGGAGTCAGTCTCCCCGTGACCATGGCTGCAGAAAAGCAACCGAAACGTCGGGGAAAGTGTAAAAATAAATATAAATAGTATAATAGTATAGTAATAGTATAAATAGTTTTAATAGTTTCAATAATAATATAATTTAACTAGCTTAAAAATTAGTAAAGTTTAATAGTAACAGTACATAGCGTAACAGTTTAAAAAAAAATTGTAATAAAGTGTCAAATAAACAACGCGATCTTCTTCTTTCTTTTCGTGTGGTTAGTGGTCAAACCTGTTATCAAGAGTTGTTCAAGCCGCCCGTAGGCCTCTGACATGGCTTAACGACTGCTATCAATTTGACAACAACCGGGACCGACTTTTTACGTGCCCTCCGAAGCACGGAGACGCTCAGATGAAATACCACTAAGCGGTCACCCATCTATAACTGACCGCACCCAACGTTGCTTAACCTCGCTAATCGTTTACCGATCAGTGAGTGCAACTGGCTATGAGCGCCTCTTAAAAGAAGATTAAGTAAGTTAATGATAGTATCTACAGTCAAAACCGGATATGGACGTTGAAGGGACCATATAACTCCGGACGTTGTGTCCGATAGTTATTATAAGCAATATACATAAGTATGTAGTCATATTAATTGTCATATGTATGTTTGGAATTTTAAATATGTACCTTTATGTAATATGTACCTTTATGTAATATGTACCTTTATGTAATATGTACCTTTATGTAATATGTACCTTTATGTAATATGTACCTTTATGTAATATGTACCTTTATGTAATATGTACCTTTATGTAATATGTACCTTTATGTAATATGGGTATAAGTTATGCATTTGTTGTTGCTGCTCATGTTTCAAATAAAATGTCAAATAAAGAAATAAAAATGTTTATTCTGAAAAAACTTATATACATATATACTATCTTGTCTTATGTGGGGGCCAGTCAGTGCAGACCGGCAACACTTCGACCCAGTGGGATCTTTTGTGTCGACACTCTCCCAATAACGACTGCCATAGACGTTCATGGCAGCCGGGACCAATGGCTTAACGTGCTCTCCGAGGCACGGAGCAGGCGATAATTGTCAATCAATATGCACATAATTTCGAAAAGTCATATAACTTCCAAAAGTCAGAGGTGCGCGACGTGGGTTCGAACCCGAGACCCTCTACATTGCAGTCTGTTGGTCTCCCCACTGAGCTATCGCTGCTCTACATGTATACTAAATGTACTTTATAACCCCTTCTCAGCTTAAAATATTCCTTCATAGATTGGAATAAGTTAATTTTTTAATAACTAAATTGTTCGTATTGTTTTGTTTTGCTGGAACAAGTAAAACGGTTGGTCGCTAAAGCCGATGAATATCGATAAAGTTTCGTCGTTTCAAGCGATATGTCGCTGTATCCGATGTTGTTATAGGCGGTATGATTACTTAATTGTTTGTATAGGGATTAAGCCGGTACCTTGTCATTCGGTCGTAATAACCGATCCGTCGTTATAAACGATGTCGCTATATTCGGTTTCGGTCGTAATAACCGATCAGTCGTTATAAACGATGTCGCTATATTCGGTTTTGGTCGTAATAACCGATCAGTCGTTATAAACGATGTCGTTATATTCGGTTTTGACTGTATATGATTGTTGTCTTACGTTTACGCGAATATTACATTGAAAGGAACATGCCCATTTCTGGGCACACGTGTTACAGCCATATTTTTTACCTACTGAAAAACAGCGTCATTTGATCACTAAACAAAATCATAAAAAACAAATTGAATTTAAAATGGCTAATAGGAAAAAAAAAATTATGTTAATTAATTACGACTTAATTTGTAATTACAGTTATATTATGTTATAATCAATATTTTTACAGTAAAATGTTTAGTTTATGAATACACAAAATCACAAAGAACAATATTCAATTTACGATGGTAAAATAATATTTTCTGTTAATTAATTAATTACACTGCATTAATTATATCCAACTAAAAAGCACGGTGTCAGATTTTTCAAATTCAAACTTCGACTTTGACAATGACATTTAACGTCAACAAATCAAATATTGTCCTTGCGCCGGTGATGTATTCTGTTATTTTATTCGCATTTTCGTATTAAGTATCGGTGCTATTTGGTTCCTGTTTAATTTTTCATTACAAATCAGCTGAAAGAATAATTATTTTTAATGCAATACCGCGTCTTGTAAATTTATCCATTAACTTACCCAACTAAGTTACATATTTGAATAAAAAAATCTCATTATTGCAATTGCCAATTTTAATTAAATAAAGCAGAAGTATAATTAGTGTAATTCTCTAACACATGCCACCAATTTTATGACTAACAAGTACGCCCAAAGATGTAGAAAAAATGGGGGATCTCCTTTAGTTTCCCCGTGATCCTGGCTGCTGCTGAAATGCAGTCAAAACGCTGAACGTTTTAACTGCTCTACTTTGAAATAAGCAAATATTTACAGTTTCATTCAGGAAAGTGTAAATATATGCTTATTTTTTTAGAAAATCGGTTCTTGCACTAGTAATAATTCTAAAGAAAGAAAGAAACTCTTTCTTTCTTTCTATTAATTGAATAGAATAATCGGTCCATTTACTTGTGGATCACACAATGTTTTGTCCTATGTGGGGTAAAACCTTCAAAACTAGGCGCAGTGGCGAGGCCACTCCTTAAACCACTACGCCACCCGTACAGGTAATATAAATAATTCATAACTAGTTTAATTTCAATGTAATACGATCAAAAAATATATGGGTATGCCCAGGTATTCCCAGCGGTAGTTACCTGGGTAGAAGTATTCGCAATTTCTAGGTATTACCCGAGGAGCGCACGCAGTCGTATATCACCCACGCAAAGATTTGCATACGATAGATGCATTTACGGCCTCGTTAGCCTTCGGGTTGCGGAGGTCACTGGCAGTCGCTCCGTGTAGAAACTGATATCCCGTCAAATCCGGTTAGACTAGAAACCCGACCCCAAGTGACTTGGGAATAATAAAGTCTAGGGAGAAGAAGTTAGGATTATGCAACTACCTCGGTGACGCTGCGGTAATGAATCTGACTACTGTGCATGAGGGCCCGTGTTTGATACCCCAGGTCGGGAAAAGTGAAATTGGATTTTTCTGTCACGAGTCAAATCTATACTAATATTATAAAGCTGAACAGTTTGTTTGTTTTTTTGTTTGCTTGAACGCGTTAATCTCAGGAACTACTGGTCGGATTTGAAAAATTCTTTCATTATTAGATAGCCCATTTATCGAGAAAGGCTATAGGCTATATATCATCACGCTAAGATCAATAGGAGCTGAGCACCAATGAAGAATGTTTCAAAATCGGAGGGTATTTTTTCCTTTTGAGAGCTTTCGCTGCGTGCGCTGCGTAAACAGTTAAAGTTTCGCAAAAATCATGTATGACAGAATTGTTCCCCTTTAAAAGTTCTAAAAAAAAGTCCGCGACAGCATATGTCTAACTTCTAAGGTTGGCTCACTATAACCATTTTTATGCTAACCAAATTTGGTCTAAAATAATGCATTATTTGCGAAGGTATTATTATAAACATGATATTAATCCTTATCCAAATAAATACGTTATTCATCACAAGTATTTAATTTAAAACTTTAAAATTGCCCTTTACATCATTCGATTTCAATGAATATCTTTGGAGATATCGCAGTTTTAAAATAACATCGCAGCAAAATAATTACCCATTACAGACATAGTACAAACGATGTTTCTCCTGGTTTATTCTGCGTGATTACTACTGGTTCGATTTGAAAAATTATTTTAGTGTTGGATAGCCTATTTATCGAGGAAGGCTATAGGCTATATAACATCACGCTAAGACCCACTGGGGCGGCGCAGTAACGATAAACGCGGGTGAAACCGCGGGAACATCTAGTAGTAATATAAAAGTAAGAAGTCGGGCAACTGATTTAACGGAAGGGTTAGGTTATGTCGTCGGTCCAGTGGTAAAGTAGCCAATCTGCCATTTTGGCGGTTTTGAGTTAAATATATCAATATTAATGTCTTAATAATAATAAATGAATATTTATTATAACACATACATTAAGACATTTATTTTTTAATACTAAATCTATAACTTCAGAAAGATACGTTAGGATTCAGATTTACAGGACCAATTTCAATCTTCTTTTTGCTCTCCTCAAAAAAGTGGTTTTTGCAGATTGGCTACTTGACCATTGGACCGACGATGTTAGGTTCCTTCTTAAACCCACCCAAAAATAGGAGCCCTCGAAGCGGGGCTCCGTCGACTTAGTTTGATCTCTTTAAATATATTTTGGTGTGCAATTAGTATTTTTGGTAAGCATATTCTGCTGTGCAATTAGTATTTTTGTGCTGTGCAGTTAAATACTACCCTTTAATATCTACATAAATATCGGTCAAGTGAAAGAAAGAAAGAAAGAAAAACCGTTTATTTGCCACAGATACAGTTCAAAAAGGAAATACATACTTACAATATAACTTAACATTAATTATTAGAAACGTGCAATCTGTGGACAGATTGGTACGCACTCAGCATTGTTGCTATATTGTGGTCCATAGGGGATCCACAATATTTATTTATTTATTTTAGGACCACCAGTGGTTATTACAAGAATGCATTCACAATAATAAAAAAAACAATCAATTCCCAGTCACTTGCATAACCTTTTAAGGTAGCCACTGCATGCACAAATAAATGAGCAGTATAAATATAAGTATTTAGTATTTATGATTTATGAACATGCTATTAAAAAAGGCAGGTCGCTAACTTTAAAAGATTATATAGACAAACAAATCGTACAGTGAAAAGTAACAAATTATTTAATGGTAATACTAATGCAGAAAGATCATAGTAATAATAATTATTTAGAATTTAAAAGACAGGCGACATTCTGTATGTTTCCTAGTCCACATAACAATAAAATAGGTAGCCAGTAAATATGTCTAAATGAATAATGGTAGAATATGAATCATTAACAATATATAAATTCTAACAAATAATAGACAACAGAAACGAGAAAAAAAAATACAAATATAGCAAATTAAGTCAAAAGTACATAACAATTAATCACAATTAATAAAAAATAATAATAAAATCAGAACAAAGAAAAATAAAATCAGAATAAACAATAGAGCGCTGATTTTCAGTGCGGACCTTTAGATGTCGCACGGACGTAAGTCAGCCTAATTATAATTCTATAATATCATATTATAATTTCATTAAATTGTGCACGAAGTGCGAATCAAACTACATCGTTAAGGGTAAAGGTACTTAATATACCTATAAGAGAGTGTACCTACAAAAAGTTACATATTCACGTCTTACACCTATATTCGACAAGTGGGAAGTAAGGATGCATTACATCATTTTAATGTCCTCCCGACTGAATTTCGGTCACGGCCGCCATTCTTAACGGGAGACTGGCCATCTGCGCAGGAGATAGTATAGTGCACAATTGTGTGCGCAAACACAAGTGCATTCTCTGTTCCCTAACCCTCATAATCCGATGGGACGGATAATTTGACACGACCGGAAAGAGATCAGGCGGAGGACCAACGTCTTTACGTGCTTACTGAGGCACAGGAGCGTCTATCACCGCCAACTTCTTAATTCCGGGCTCGTATTGAGATTTCTTAACAGAAAAACCCAAAATCTTTTTATTACTTCATACACGGTGCAGTCTAAAACGACGCAGAAACCAAGAATTTCTTTGACAGAAAAATGTAATAACACTTTGCTCTAATCAAAAATCGCACCTGAGACCTCACATACTTCAGTCACATTTAATGCCATTGCGATGCCAAGGCGAGGCCGTATTCAGTTATTAATTTCATAATTTTGCACCGCTTGAATATCGACCGCATAACTAAATTAGTAATCGATAATTACTGATTTCTTGATAACTGTGCCAGTTAGAGACATCGCATTGTATTGTTTTCCTGTAACCTTATCATAAACTTCTACCATTTCTAATTATTTTTGACCTTGGTTTTTGCATTCTTAGGAGATGTTTTTCATCTATATTGATATCATAAAAAGGAAAGATGTTGGTTACCAATAAACTCTGAAACTACTTCACCGATTTTAATCACTATTAGATAAGTACTTTATCCAAAAATAACATAAGCTACATACCATAATAATAATATTCTTTCACATAACAACACAACACTATCTAGCCCAAACTAAACAGAGCTTGTACTATGGGTATTAGACAATGGATAAACATACATATATACTTTTATTTTTAAATACATACATATTATATATAGAAACATGCAGACCAAGACAAACATACAATACAATAGTGGAATAGGTGTTCTGTCTATTATATAATTGTATTAAATATGTATATTTTATTTATTTATTTTTGCAGTAAGCTTATAGATTAATATTCTTGTATATAAACACAATAATCAACTTCTATTGCTAATAACAAGCTCTTACATATATATGACAATATACAATTGAAGTTTGCACTGTACTTGCAACTAAGGTGATATTATAATGCGTATGTAATTACAGAGTTGTGAACATATTAAGATGGTTAATTTGAATACAAGCATAAAAAAAAACAAATAAGTATATGAAAGAAAAACAAAACAAAAACATACGTTTGTGGGAACCAGTTAATCATAGAACTTTCTATGATTAACTGGTTCCCACAAATCGGTACGTTAGAAGCAAATCAAGCGGCAGACTATTTCTGTAACCGGGTCTGTGATATTGTTAATAAAAATACTAGAAAAATACGACTAAGCCATTCGAAGTTTAATATAAAGCCTTGGATCACTCCGGGACTTATACGCTGTATGCGACATAGGGATCAATTGCATATGGGACTAAAAAAATTTCCAAATGATCAGCCTTTGCGAACGGTATACACCCGATACAGGAACTTCTGCAACGATCTGTTTCGTAAGCTAAAATTAGAACATGAGAGTAGGGAGTTATCCAACAATGCAAAGGATCCAAAAAGGATGTGGAAATCAATCAAAACCGTGTGTCATCTAAGTGCATACAAAGATCAACCAAAGGAGGTCCTATCACTTCAAAACAGTGTACATGCGATAAGTTCACTGAATATATGTGGTGAATATTTTGCCACAGTTGGCCAAACACTCTCAAATGGCATATTAAATAACCTACAAACAACTCAGGAAGTAATTGCAGGTAAAGTTCGCAATAATCGCTTAAAAGACTCTTTCTTCATGGAGCCTACTGACTGTGGGGAAATAGAAGCTCTTATAATGTCACTACACAATGATAAGTCACCGGGCACAGATGGGCTGACGAACATGGTTTTAAAAGAGATCAGAAATATTATTATTCCACCATTAACCGAAATATTTAACACAAGTTTAAAGACTGGCATCTTTCCTGATGCTTGGAAGATAGCACGTATTATGCCAATTTATAAAGGTGGCCCTAAAAACTCGCCGGACAGCTACAGACCTATTTCTCGGCTGACAGTTTTTTCGAAATTACTGGAAAAAGTAGTAAATAGGAGACTCATTCGTTATATTGAAACCAAGAGCCTTATTTCCCAGAAGCAATTCGGATTTAGGAAAAGTAAATCGACTGAGGATGCTGTTGCATTATTAACGTCCCTGGTATCAGCACAGTTAGAGAAAAATAGACATTGCATAGGTGTTTTCTTAGACTTAGCTAAGGCCTTCGATACTATCTCGATTCCGATACTGCTACAGAAACTAAAAAAGCGCTTTAGTATTAGAGGTGTAGCACTCGATTGGTTCAGAAGCTATCTGACAGAGAGAAAACTCTATATCAAGATTGGCAACTACGAAAGTGGTTTACACTCAATAGACTTTGATGTTCCGCAGGGCAGCGTATTGGGACCTACACTTTTCATTATGTACATGGATGATATACACGAGACTATACCCACAGAAATAATTTGTTACACTGATGATACTGCTTTAGTATTTTACGGTGCTAGTTGGACGGAGACGTTTGCGAATGCGGAGGAGTGTATGAAACATATATCAGCATGGCTTAATCACAATCTGTTGACGCTTAATTCCAATAAAACAGAATATATTTGTTTTCATAAGACTGCAGCAACAGCTCCAGATAACTTGTACAAAATAAAATTACATCAATGTAAAGATTGCACCACCTGTAATTGTGGATTCATACAAAAAGCAGATACTATACGATATCTAGGTGTTGTTTTAGACAAAAACCTGAATTTTATTGCACATATTCACTCCTTGTCAGGTCGAGTGCGAAAAATATCTAACATTATGCGACTTCTGCGATCCTCAGCACCAAAAAATATTCTACAGACTGTCTATTTTGCGTTATGTCAATCACTGATCACATATTGTATTGGTTGCTGGGGAAATACAGCGAAAACAACAATGATAAACATAGAAAGAGCGCAACGTTCTGTCCTTAAAACTATGTTTAAGAAACCTTTTAGGTACCCCACTACACAACTTTACATAGATAGTGAGGTACTTAATGTGCGGCAACTATTTGTGTTACAGACATTTCTTAAGATGCACAGAGAGGTTATTAACTCTAAAGATTATCCTGTTCTACTCAAGCGCCGTCTATACAGAATTAATTTGCCAAAAATCAATACATCGTTTGCCAGACATTTCAGCCCTTTTAAGGAACATTATCTATACTAATATTATAAAGCTGAAGAGTTTGTTTGTTTGTTTTCTTGAACGCGCTAATCTCAGGAACTACTGGTCCGATTTGAAAAATTCTTTCAGTGTTAGATAGCCCATTTATCGAGGAAGGCTATAGGCTATATATCATCACGCTAAGATTAATAGGAGCTGTGCATCAATGAAGAATGTTTCAAAATCGGAGGTTATTTTTTCCTTTTGAGAGCTTCCGCTGCGTGCGCTGTGTAAACAGTTAAAGTTTCGCAAAAATCATGTATGACAGAATTGTTTTCATTGAAAAGTTCTAAAAAAAAGTCCGCGACACCATATGTCTATCTTTTAAGGTTGGCTCACTATAACCATTTTTATGCTAACCAAATTTGTTCTAAAATAATGCATTATTTGCGAAGGTATTATTATAAACATGATATTAATTCTTATCCAAATAAATACGTTATTCATCACAAGTATTTAATTTAAAACAAAATTGCCCTGTACATCATTCGATTTCAATGAATATCTTAGGAGATATCGCAGTTTTAAAATAACATTGCAGCAAAATAATTACCCATTACAGAGATAGTACAAACGATGTTTCTCCTGGTTTATTCTACGTGATTACTACTGGTTCGATTTGAAAAATTCTTTTAGTGTTGGATAGCCTATTTATCGAGGAAGGCTATAGGCTATATAACATCACGCTACGACCCACGGGGGCGGCGCAGTAACGATAAACGCGGGTGAAACCGCGGGAACATCTATCTATACTAATATTATAAAGCTGAAGAGTTTGTCTATTTGTTTGTTTGTTTGAACGCGCTAATCTCAGGAACTACTGGTTAGAATTGAAAAATAATTATTTTAGTGTTAAATAGTCTATTTATTGAGGAAGGCTATAGGTTATATAACATCATGCTACGACCCACGGGGGCGTCGCAGTAACGATTAACGCGGGTGAAACCGCGGGAACATCTATCTATACTAATATTATAAAGCTGAAGAGTTTGTTTATTTGTTTGTTTGTTTGAACGCGCTAATCTCAGGAAGTACTGGTTAGAATTCAAAAATAATTATTTTAGTGTTAAATAGTCTATTTATTGAGGAAGGCTATAGGTTATATAACATCATGCTACGACCCACGGGGGCGTCGCAGTAACGATTAACGCGGGTGAAACCGCGGGAACATCTAGTGTTTATAATAAAGTGGCTAGTTCATGTGACGTAAAGTTGTGTTCACTAAAAGAGGCAAAACTTAAGGTAACAACGTGGCTTGCCTCTTTAACATACGATGCTACCGAAAACCTTTTTGTGCACTTAGTGTAAATTTTAATTATTGACAGAATACATCTTTAATTCATCTTTCACTAATTATAAAACAATTGTGTTAATTCAGTAATATATTATTTATGATATATATATATATGTGTGCACACATACCTATATATTTTCGCTTATACCTACATATAATTATATATAAATATATTATTACTACAAAATACTGATTTATACCTATTCGATATTATATTATGTAGCAAGAACTTACTTTTATTTTGTTATTGAGTAAGTAAAGATTTAATTTCGTTTTCAAGTAAACTTTACGACCGAGCAAACATGTAAACGCATTGTAAATCGTCAAAGGTACCCACAGGACAGGCTTGCCTAGTGTGGGGCCAAAGGATACTACGTATATGTAATGTTTTATTCTGGTAATAAAAGTTTTGAGTAGTAGAGCCTCGCTGATTTCAGCATGAATGGGCCGGCTCGACCGGGGAAGGACTACCCTCTCACAGGATATCGACGTGAAATACCAGTGTTCCTACTGTTGTGTTTCGTTCGGTGAGTGAGAGTGCCGGAGGCCCAATCACCCTCTTTCCCCCTTCCCGCTTCTTCTCCTTCCCACTTCCTTTCCTAAAGAGTCGACAACGCGCAAGTAATGCCTCTGGTGTTGCAGGCGTCCATAGGCTACGGTGACCACTTACCATCAGGTGGGCCGTATGCTTGTTTGTCACCTTAGTAGAATAAAAAAAAAAAAAATTGTATTTTGATTTTTTTTGATACTTCAGGATCTGTGCCAGAATATGAGGATCACTATTAAAAAAAATATTATTAAATAGTCTACTGTGCGTGCATTGGTACAAAATAGATCTATATCCATGTGCGCCGGCAGATTGTTAAATGCTTTGGCGCTCCTTAAGTAGAAAGAGTTTTTTCTGTAGTTTGTATAAACATGGGATGTGTCTAATAAGGGTCGTTTTCTTAACCCGTGTACATTAGTACGTAAATATATTTTGCTTAGTAGATCTGGGCAATCAATGGAATTGTTTGCAATATTTGCTAGGAAGCAGATATCATGATATATTTCAATTTAATGAGTAACATATTTTATGTAAAATGATTTTTAAGGTTCTGTACTAAAATGGCAAAATAGAACCCTTGCGATGTGACTTATCTGTACACGTCTTGTCAATCATAAATGTCTGTATGTATTTGATGCTTTTCTCATTATATACTTTTCTGCCATTATTTTTGATGAAAAATGTAGCTGCAATATACTGGCCGGAAATAATAGCTAGGTAGGCTATCCAAAGAATTCTCTTTTTGAATGGCTGGAACATTAATATGTATTCGAAATAGCTGAGCTATAATAAAAATCATTGCAACAAATATTGCAATAAAAATATTGACAGTTTCAATCCCAACCTTTTGAGTCGCAGTGGCACACCGGTGGCCAGATACAATAGATTTTTAATTCTGTCTAGTATCCTAAATTTAGAGAGAAAAACGCTATTTACTTAAAATTTGGAATAGTCATACATAAACATTGTTAGTTCAACTTTATTGCAAAATTAGCTGTCCTCGCGGTTTCACCCACGTTTTATGATTACCTATTGTTTCGTTGCCATGGCATGTAATAATCGAGATTAAAACTGCATAAATACAGTTTCTAGTATTACAACTATTACGGATCATATAATTCCATGCGTTGATTAATCTGTGATAAAGAGACTAAGAAAATAATTATGTCTATTTATGTAAATTTATAATTAAATAGTGACGATGATGCGGCCTCGATGGCGTAGTGGTTAGTGTAACCGACTGCTACGCCTGAGGTCACGGGTTCGATTACCGCACAAGTCAAACATTTTTGTGCATGAACATGGATGTTTGTCTTGGTCTGGGTGTTCCTATGTATATATGTAAGTATTTACAAAAAAATAAAAGTATATATGTATATTAATTCATTGTCTAGTACCCATAGTACAAGGTCTGCTTAGTTTGGGCTAGATGGTGTTGTGTGTAGTGATGGAATATAATTATATTATATCATTATTATTTTTTATACTACTAAGGTGGCAAATAAGCATACGGCCTACCTGATGGTAAGTGGTCACGGACGCCCGCAACACCAGAGGCATCACTAGCGCGTTGCCGACCCTTTGGGAAAGGAAGTGGGAAGGAGAAGGAGCGGGAAGGGGGTAAGGAGGTGATTGGGCCTCCGGTACTCTCACTCACCGAACGAAACACAACAGTAGGAATACTGCTATTTCACGTCGATATTCTGTGAGAGGGTAGTCTTTTCCCGGTCGAGCCGGCCCATTTATGCTGAAATCAGCGAGGCTCTACTACTCTAAATATATATTATTATTATATTTATTATTTATGCTCTTAATATAGTTTCCTTTAAAATGTACAGCTTTATACGGATTTTATTGAGGTTTATTTTAAATACAACTTTAAAACCATTTAAGCTACTACTAATATGTAGGTATTTTTGTACTGACTTTGGTTGTTTTTAGCAACCACGGCCACGGGGCGACTAAGGCCGAGGTCGCACACATACATGACTTTAGTTGTTACCGTACTACCCGTACCTGTGTGGCCTCGGCCTAAGGTAGTGTTTAATTAAATTTTACTTATATCATAGTATCCGAACACTTGTTTAATAATTAATGATATTATTTTCTCAGAATTATTTTGTCTTTACAATTAATAATAATATCCTCCAAGGGGAATTTTGGTCACGGCGCGGCGGCCGAATTTACCGGTGACTGATCATCTGCACAGGCGTGCACAAAAGCATACCAAAATACAAGTGCACTCTTTATTCCCTTATTTTAAAATCGATTGAAGTCAATCCGACATACGGCCAGAGGCAGATCCAGACCTGATTTCTGTCTGGTCGTATTTCTATCACACATGACGTGATGTCCAAGGCACGAGAGGGTTTAACACCGCCAATGACCTGACTCCGAGCAGTTATTGAGATTACTTAAAAGCGAATAACTTGTTGTTGGCTCTATCAGGGTACACTATTAGAATCCCTGAAGACGTTAGAAAAATCCCAACAGTCTCCTGGCCTTGCAGATAGTGTGGAGTTTGAGAATAAAACGCTCTTTACCAGAATCGTAATCCTAACTTAATATTATAAATGCGGATGTGAGGTTGTTTGTTACGCTATGACGCCTTAACTACTCGACCTATCTTCATGAATTTTCGTAAACACTTTGTCAGGGGAACAGAAAAGGATATAGGCTACCTTTCATCCTACAAACAGTACTGTTTATTTTTACCTGGCGTATGCATTGACGCATACCTCTCCGCGGGGCGACAGAGGGGTTATGTCGGACTCACCGGGGGAAAGATGGTGAGCGACATTCCAGTAATACCGACCAAACCATACACGGTGTTCCTCGACTTAACCTCACCGGGCGGCGGGGCCGCGCTAATCTCTTTCACGTGCAATCGCGATCCCGCCGAGAAACAGTACTATTACAAATCTAACCTAATGTAACCTTTACGCGAACGAAGCAGAGGCAAAATCTAGTAAATAATTTGAGCTCACTGTCGAAAATTCAACTTGATCGTAATGTAAAACGTGAAATTCATAAAACAACTCGGCACTAATACCAGCAATAAAAAGTAAAAATACATTGGCATACATACATACGTTACATCAGAACGACTGCTTATAAAAAATGCCTATTGAATATTCATCCATCCAAAACTGAAGTGCTTTGCACTTGTCGGTGTAGCAATCTCCATCTTCCTCTTTCCAATACCATCTCTTTCAATTCCTTATAAGGTTCAACTTTCACAATTTCTTTCAGTTGATGGGTGTACCTTCTTCTTGGTCTTCCCCTCTTCCTTCTTGCTTCTATCTTACCTTCCATTATGTTTCTGATAAAATTATCATGTCGAATTAGGTGTCCTATCATTTTACCCCTTCTGTTCTCTATATGTTTCAAAATTTCACGTTTTTCATTTACTCTTGTCAATATTTCTGTATTAGTAACTTTTTCTGTCCAGGGCACTTTCTCCATTCGACGCCAGCACCACATCTCAAAAGCTGCCACCCTTTACAGGTCTCTCTGTCTTAAGGTCCACGTTTCGCTAGCGTATAGGGCAATAGTCCAGATATAAGACTTAATTAGTTTTTTTCGGATATCTTTACTAATTTTTGAAGTGAATAGACGTTTCTTTTTGTGGAAGTTTGGTTTTGCAATCGCTGTTAAACAGGTTTTCGAGGTCATGTCTACTATTTGCAAGTGCTGCAATATCATCCGCAAATCTTACAAAAACGATACGTTTGCCATTTATGCTGACGATCTCGTGGGTGTCTTCCAATATATTTTGTACGGCTGCTTCATTAAAAATATTAATTTCAATAGCTCCATCATTCTTTTCCACTTCACTTTATCGAAGGCCTTCTCTAGATCTATAAAGGCTACATAGGTATCAATATCCAGATCAACTCTTCTTTCTAGAATAGTTCGTAAAGAAACAATCCCTTCTCTTGTTCCTTAATTCGTTCTAAAACCAAATTGATTATTACCTAACTGAAATTCTGTTTTTTGTCTGATTCTATTTTGTATAATCTTTGGGATATTTTTTCATGCCTGAGATACAAAAATTAATGTTCTATGTTCTTCACATTTTGTGGTATTGTGTTTCTTAGGTAGAGTTATGGTTTTAGTGATTTTAAAGTCAGAAGGCAGTTCACCTGTGTCATACAGGGTGTCCCAAAACTCAACGTCAAGCCGAAACGGGGTGACAGGATTGATCATAACCATCACGAGAAAAATCTGAAAAAAAATCTATCCCATGCAGTTTAAAAATTATGGGCATTTTAAGAAAAACCTAGAAATTTGATCAAACTGTACCATTTTTCGGTTATTGTGGTTATTCTTTTTTATTTTTGTTCATTTGAACTTTGGAAACGTAATCCTAAATAACATTTCTAGAATCCCAATAAAAAATAATGACACAATTGCCTCAAGTTTCCGAGAATTGAGACTATTTGTTAAACTACGAATTTAAAATTTTCAAGATTCGTCGACTTTGACAGGCCCTCCTATAAAAAAAATGTACTAGAGTGCCTTGGCAAGTGGCATTAAAAGTTGGCGCATTTAATCAGAATTCTAAAATGGTACAATACTTGTTAGTTCCATACAATAGAAAAGAGTAAAAAAATTAAAACCTCAAGTAACCCGATTTTTGCTATCTCATTTTACTCAGTTAAAATGTTTTTAATTCACACAAGCTCTAGGTAGGTTCTTAATTTTAAGACAAAATGATGAGAGAGATGGATAATGGGTATGTTCGCCATGAGTGAGCGAGACAGATAGTGACGCCACTTTTACCAAAGTGAAAAAAAGTTAGTAAAATTAGTAAAATAATTAGGTTTGTTGGAATAAAAGTCAGATGATAGAGAAATAACGTTTTTTATTACAATAAATGTTCAAATTGTTTACCATCAGCCTCAATACAAGCCCTACATCTTCTTAAAAAAGATCTACTTATTAGTCGGGCATATCTTCGAGAGTTGATCGCCTCAGCTGCTTGAGAAATGCGTTCACGCAGGTCGGCTACGTTCTCAATGGGCTTTGAGTAAACTTTTTCTTTGAGAACTCCCCAATAGAAAAAATCCAGGGGATTTAAATCTGGTGAACGGGCGGGCCACGAGATAGTGCCCGAACGTCCAATCCACCTTCCCGGATATTCCTGGTCAAGGAAATCTCTTACTTGCACTGCGAAATGCGCTGGGCAGCCATCTTGTTGAAACCACATGTCGCGAAGATCTGCTAGTGGTACGTCCTCTAACAGGGTTGGTAAATCTTCTCTTAAAAAATGTAGGTAATTAGTTCCATTCAAGTTCTCAGGCAGTTCAATAGGCCCAATAATTTTACCGTTTAAAATTCCGGTCCACAGGTTTACTTTAAAACGATACTGGGATCTATCTTCTCGCATTAAATGTGGATTCTCCACATGCCACTCGTGATAATTGTGCAAGTTCATGTAACCATCTTTTTTAAATGTCGATTCATCTGACCAGAGAATTTTTTGGATGAATTGGGGATTCTCATTATGCCTCTGTAGCATTGTTCTACAAAAAGAAATCCTTTCCTGATAATCTCGAGGTAGAAGACTTTGAACTCGTTGTACGTGAAACGGATGCATTTCGGCTCTTTGTAAAATACGATGAGCAGTGCTTTTCGGTATTCCCGTTCTTTCTTCAATTCCACGTACGGAAATACTTCGGTCACGTGCGACCTCTTGCAATACTTCTTCCTGGAAAGGAAACACAGGTCTACCTCCAGCCTGTATTTGATTCGGGAAATGGCCGCCCTCTGTGAGTGAACGGTGCACATTAACAAACACGCGGTGATCCGGGTAGCGCTCTAAATTTGGATATCTTTCACGATAAAGTCTAGCGGCAGCACTTGCGTTGCATCTGCATTCCCCATAAATGAGGTGCATGTTCGCATATTCTTGTGAAGTGTAGCGCGTAGGCATGGTAGATAAAAAGGATGCCAACACAAAAGTCCAGAGAGAAGCCAAAGTTGCCGGTATGTTATCAACAAGTCCAATTCACAAAGATTCAAGTCCAAAAAGAGAAGCCAAAGTTGTCAGTACTAAATCAACACAAGCGAATACGAACGTGCGCAGTAGACGAATGAGCGAAACGTACTAACTGGTTGGTGTCGGACTGGTAGCGTAGCCATTTGCTTGGCTGAAACTAGTGCGAATGAAACAGATAGATGCCATAGCATCTATCTGTTTCATTCGCACTCGTTTAAACGACGCATCTCCGTCTCAATGCGTGGCGTCACTATCTGTCTCGCTCACTCATGGCAAACATACCCATTATCCATCTCTCTCATCATTTTGCCTTAAAATTAAGAACCTACCTAGAGCTTGTGCGAATTAAAAACATTTTAACTGAGTAAAATCTGATAGCAAAAATCGGGTTACTTGAGGTTTTAATTTTTTTACTCTTTTCTATTGTATGGAACTAACAAGTATTGTACCATTTTAGAATTCTGATTAAATGCGCCAACTTTTAATGCTACTTGCCAAGGCACTCTAGTACATTTTTTTTATAGGAGGGCCTGTCAAAGTCGACGAATCTTGAAAATTTTAAATTCGTAGTTTAACAAATAGTCTCAATTCTCGGGAACTTAAGGCAATTGTGTCATTATTTTTTATTGGGATTCTAGAAATGTTATTTAGGATTACGTTTCTAAAGTTCAAATGAACAAAAATAAAAAATAATAACCACAATAACCGAAAAATGGTACAGTTTGATCAAATTTCTAGGTTTTTCTTAAAATGCCCATAATTTTCAAACTGCATGGGATAGATTTTTTTTCAGATTTTTCTCGTGATGGTTATGATCAATCCTGTCACCCCGTTTCGGCTTGACGTTGAGTTTTGGGACACCCTGTATATAATTTTGGTCATATTAAAAATTTCATTCTTGATCTCATTATTGTATATTAACAAGACAAAAAACGGTCCGCGATATTTTTTGAATCTACAAATATCTACGTAACTCAATGAATCTAAAATTAATTTAACTAATAACATCTTGACTCTTCGATTCGGTTACATTAGTTACCGTGACGTTACATTTTAAACCAACTAGAAAAATTTGAACAAAACAGCTAAGATCATTGAAGTAAATCTGAACCGGTATTTGTTTATGATTTTGCGTCAGCATATTTATAATATTTATTTGTTAGGTAATTTATATGAATAATTAATTATACAATATCCAGTTAAGTTTCCACTGATAAACAATACTTTAAGGATGGGATCTAAATTAGGATTTGTCAACAGATATTGATGAGATGACAACAGCCATTAGATAACAAAGTTATATATAGAATTAATTAGATTTCAACAATTGAATAGGGCATTTGCTTATGTTTAACTTTCTAAATTATTTTATCTACAAAAGCAAAAATGGCAATCGAAATCTTTTTATACAAACAGTATTAAAATTGGATGCAAAATAAGGTAATTAACAATCTTTTAAAATTGCGAAAAAAAACAGCGATAGCTCAGTGGGGAGACAAACAGACTGCAATGCAGAGGGTCTCGGGTTCGAACCCACGTCGCTCACCTCTGACTTTCGGAAGTTATATGACTTTTCGAAATTATGTGCGTATTGATTAACAATTATCACCTGCTCCATGCCTCGGAGAGCATGTTAAGCCGTCGGTACCGGCTGCTATGAACATCTATGGCAGTCGTTACGGGAAGTCAGTGCCCTCTGATATCCTGACACTGGTCTAGCCTTAGGGTATCGTTAGCTTTTTGGTTGCGGAGGTCAGATGGCAGTAGCTCCGTGTAAAAACTGATATCCAGTCAAATCCGGTTAGACTAGAAACCCGACCCCAAGTGGTTTGGGAATAATAAAGGCTAGGGAGAAGAAAAACAATATTTTAAAATTGCATATAAGAAAAAAATCTGTTTTAATCCTTACTAATATTATAAATGCGAACGTGAGTTTGTTTGTTTGTTACGCTTTAACGCCTTACCTACGCGACCGATCAACACGAAATTTTGCCTACACGTTGTCGAAGGTACAGAATAGGACATAATATGGTAACTTTTATCCAGAAAAAAATACTGTTACAAACCTAACCTAACCTACATTAACGCGAGCGAAGCCGCGGGCAAAATCTAGTGACTTATATGTATAATTGATTAAATAAGGTATTAGATGGCGAATTAGCTACAAAGTTGTAGTTTTTGTACTACCTATATAATCAAATGTCACAGCCTACGCCGCGATTGATATCTTAAGGTAGGTAGTGCAAACAATACTGAACCTTATGTTCTAAGATGTAGAATTGAAGGTTTAAATTAATTCTGCATACCTTTAGTCACATTTTAAATCTATGTCAACTATGAATTTTTTTTGGCAATGTGCTAATCTTGGTGTTATTTGTTAGTAGATAGATGATAATTACACTTAGATTATAGTTAGACGCCGTTAAAAGTATAATAAACTCTCACACTCCTATAAAAATCAAAACAGTCCTGTAGAGCCTGGTGCAAACCTGCGTGCTGCAGCACTAAACACACATGTGTTCATCTCTCGCTTGCACTACACCACTAAGGCGGAGGACATCGCGGAGTATGTAGGTACGCCAGAAGTCCAAGTACATGCCAAGAGTGCAGCTGCTGGAATCACGTCGCAACGTCAACTTCAAGGCGTCCGTGGTGCGAGTCCCAGCTTGCTTTCTAAACGTATTCATGAAGGAGGACTTTTGGCCGAAGGGTGTGGTGTTCCGTCTCTCGTCGCTTCCGCGGACAAGTGCCACACGAACTCACAACAACAGAGTGCAAGTAAAGCAGTACTAACATAGTTAATAAGTTATATAAATACTAACACAAATTGTATGTATGTTAGTCTATAAGGTACTTATCTATGCGTCTATGCCACGCGAAATAAAATGTTTATTATTATTCTCTTTATTCATTTTCTTTCTAATAGTTACATTTTTAAACATAAATATAAAAACTATACATATTTAAAAATATAAAAACTGAAGTGACCCACCGACATCGGGAACAGGGTCCAAGCTGCCGGTGGTTAGGGCCCCAGAGAGAGGAATCTCCTCACAATACGCGCCGTGTCGAGCAGTACTGCCTTTTGGATTAAGGACTTGATCCAGCCATCTAATGCAAGTCTCTGTAGGTGGTGGTCGAGGCTCTTAGGTATTAAACCATTGACTGTCATTACAGTCAATGGTTTAATACCGGCACAATGATGACTATCGGCACAATGATCGCCGAGTCCACACGCCACATGTCGACAATCTCGTGAGCTAGGTCCAGGTATTTCAACTCTTTTTCTTTTTCAGCTTTCACAGGATTCTCGTCGACATCGATGATCATTGCTCGGCGCTCCAATCGGTCTATCAGTACAATATCTGGCTTGTTCGCCACAATTGTTATTTTTATTATTATACCACTTTTATTATTATATTATGTTGCTCGGAATACTTAGAATTAAATTTTAATAATTATCATCATCATCATCATGTCAGCCAAAAGACGTCCACTGCTGGACATAGGCCTACCCCAAGGTTTCCCACACAGACCGGTCTTGGGCCACAATTAATAATTATATTTAAATTTAATTCTAAGTGATAATACTAATACAAATTTAATATTATATATGCGAGAGCAGGTCCGGCTGTCTGTTATATTTCAAGGCTTTTAACTAATTTCAATAAATTCAGTACGAATATTACCGGAAACCAAACATCCAGTCCAACCACTATTTTAAAATTACGCGAGTCATAGCTACATCGATATAATTAATATATTTTAAATTGTAGAGCACAACATACAAAACAGTATTCTATTTACCTTCGTTAATAAAAGGTTACTTAAATAATCATTATATATTTCTGAATATGGCACACTCAGAAATATATAGTGACTAGCTAACCCACACAACTTCGTCTATTTCACATAAGAGAAATTATTTGCCCCGTCTATGCAATTTTTTTTATTTATGCGCCTCTCCTATTGGTCATAACGTGATGTCGTATAGACTATAGCCTTCCTCGATATGAGCTATCCAACACTAAAAGAATTTTTCAGTTCGAACCAGTAGTTCCTGAGATTAGCGCGTTCAAACAAACCAACAAACAAGCTCTTCAGCTTCATAATATTAGTATAGAAAGCAGCCTCTTATTAACAAAGGGAAAAAAAACTTTTGCTAAATAGTCATGTAAGTGAACACAGGTCCCTAAGCGCGGCAAATAGATCCCTTTAACATAAGGCTCAAAGCCACATTTAACCGTTAGAATCAATTATATATAAGTCTTAAGATGATATTTCTTGTTACAGATGAGGAGTACCACTCTTTGCCAAATTTATTCCACCTGGATGACTTTGACGGATGCCTGGCTAGCCGTAAAGGCGCATTCTGCGTCGGCACCTTTGAACTGATGCAGTACAGGAATGATAGACTACTTAATATTATACAGGTAATACTCATTTAAAGGCTTATTAACCTTTGAGTCTTCTTCAGAGATTAATGAAAACACTATGTGGGTCTGTGTGTCTGTCTGTTAGTGACAGGCATAACTCCGGAACCACTGGACCGATTGACTTGTAACTTGGTATACAGACACCTTGGAGTCATACCTCGTTTGAGTTTGAATATGGGTCCTGTGGGTCAAAAGACCCCCGAGATATAGGGGTCACAAGGTCACATAAAGACGATGAGGTTGAATCCTGGGTTTTTACTACCATCTCGTTATTAATGGTATCATTATTATTATTGACAACAAATAATTAATGCAGCTAATACTTATAAAGCTCTCCGCCCTTTTATGAACAGTCAAAATGTATCCGAAAAGGCACGTTTGGCTCTTCATAGAGGACTATTAGTGCCCACATTTATGTATGGAAGTGAAAGTTGGGTATGGCAAAAGAAGCATGAAAGCAGAATAAATACTGTAGAAATGAGAGCGTTGAGAAGCATATGTGGTGTGACTCTGAAAGATAGAATAAGGAATAGTGTGATTAGAGAGAGATGCGGCATGAAAGTGGATATAGTTACAAGAATAGAAAAGGGTATGTTAAGCTGGTTTGGACATGTAGAAAGAATGGACGAGGAAAGGTTGACTAAGAAAGTTTATAAGGCTAGTGTGAACGGAACAGTCGCAAAAGGAAAACCTAGGCGAACGTTTCTCGATCAGATCGCAGGCGTTCTGGACAAAGGCCAGGTTAAGATCTCCTTGAACCGACGGGCGTGTATGAGGAATGTGATGAAAGTGAATGAAGCCAGAGAAGTGTGTCAGGATCGAGGATCGTAGCAAATGGAAATCCGTAATCTCTGCCTTCCCTCTCTGGGAAACAGGCGTGAATCTATGTATGTATGTACTTAATTCAAGAACTAAACCCTGTTGTATTGTGTGTGTGTTTAGACCCTAAAAAGTTAGCCTACGGAGTAGTATATGTACACATAGTCATACTACTTCGCAGGCAATGTCTACTGCCACACGTGTAGTAGGACATTTAAGGCCAAGTCCGTAAGTAATCAAGCTATATTAGGTCTCATAAAAGAAATGATCCACAACTTTTGAGGTTCCCGTCATCGAAATCAATGAGGTGGACTTTAATACCATAATATATTTAATATTGTCTTCTGTTTACGCGAATGTTATTCATTGAAATTAAACTACTATATACGAATTTTATCGCGTTGTTTATTTGACTATTTATTACAAGATTTTGAAAATTGTTACACTACTATTACTATTAAACTTTACTAATTTTTAAGCTAATAAAATTATTAAAACTATTTATACTATTACTATACTATTATACTATTTATATTTGTGTTTACACTTTCCCCGACGTTCCGGTTGCTTTTCAGCAGCCATGGTCACGTGGAGACTAAGATGGTAGTCGTCTCAATGTTCCAGTGTAGTTATTTCAAAGTACCCGAACATAATTTAATCATGGGTGTTTCTATTTACGCAGAATGAGCTCAAAGTATCATGAAGTCTATCTGTGGTTTGCATTTTCTTAGGTTTGACTAGTTGAATTACTGGATCCCAAGCTGGTGGTACATTCCAACCATCTTCTCTATTGAAGTTAGGATGTTTTTTGATTTCAATAGCCTCGTGAAGCATCCTTGGTAGGAATCGGTGTTCTTTAGCGAGCATCTGTGGTTTGTCAAATCTCAAGTAGTGGTTGGTCCCCTGTTGCACATGTTCACACACAGCAGACTTCAACGAGCGTTGGTGTTTTACATCAGCTACCTATGTGTTCTTTTATGTGTGTGTTATTTGTTAAATACAGCTTCTCGTAAAAGTCTTAAGAAATCATAAAACAAAATAGTTGATATTTGATCAGCCACATTTCAAACTAAATTATGACGTCATATTTTACTATTTACCATGCTAGTTTCTATAATAGGTACAGCACAATGCTGTGACTTCAGTTAACTCACTAACCAAAAGATTTTACTTTTAAATCACTACATAATATTATAAATAAAGTCCTCAGCCGCTTCTGTATATCTGTCTGTTTGCGATAAACTCATAAACTACTGAACAGATTGTCATGCGGTTTTCACCTATATACAGAGTGATTCATGAGGAAGGTTTAGATGTATAATTTGTTAAGGTTACCCGTGCGTAGCCGGAGCGGGTCGCTAGTGTATAAATATATTTTGGCTTTGACTAACGAATAATAAATATTATTCAAATTTAACTTCTTTCTGCAGGTTTTAGTGATGCATGATTAATAAATATGCATTTTCTTGCTGGCCTCGACATTTAATATTGTTTCTTGTGTTATTATTTATTTTAGTTGTTATTACAATCCAATCACCCTCTTTCCCCCTTTCCGCTCCTTCTCCTTCCCACTTCCTTTCCTAAAGGGTTGGTAACGCGCATGTGATGCCTTTGGTATTGCAGGCGTCTATACGCTACGGTGACCACTTACCATCAGGTGGGCCGTATGCTTGTTAGCCAATCTCATTGTATAAAAAAACCCTGACGACTGCGACAATTTCAAATTAGGATAGTACTATTTAAGAATACTAAGCGATATAATGTTACGTCTGCCGATCCATTTAGTACTACATATATAGTTGTCTAAATAGTTTTTGGCTCTGAATACTGAATTACCACCAAATACCGCACCTCATAATGAAGTACTTTTATTTTATTGAATCAAATTAGTGGTTACTAGTCGGTAATCCATTGTAATAAAATAATTGGTCAGAGAAGAGCCCGCTACGCACCCTAAAATAGGAAAAAGCGCCTTCGTCTCAGCGCAAGGCATCTTTAGTACTGTCCTGAAGATGCCTCGCGCTGAGGCGAAACATGTGGCGACGCATAATTTGTATTCGGAACAGAATACTCCAAGTTGGAGTACGCCCGGATCCCAAGACGCAGCTGTCCCTATCTAGAGGAGTTCGGTATTGTCAACGTTTTTCTCGGTTCGGAAGTCCAAGGCGTGACGAGTTCTTCTCTTTCCAATTATTTTACTTTTGTTTTGTACCTATTCTTCTCTATTTAATTCTATCTCATCTTATGTGGGGGCCAGTCAGTGCACACCAGCGACACTTCGACCCAGTGGGATCTTTTGTGTCGACACTCACCCAATAACGACTGCCAAAAATGTTCATGGTAGCCGGGACCAATGGCTTAACGAGCTCTCCGAAGCACGGAGTAGGCGATAATTGTCAATCAATACGCACATAATTTCGAAAAGTCATATAACTTCCGAAAGTCAGAGGTGCGGAACTCGGGTTCGAACCCGAGACCCTCTGCATTGCAGTCTGTTGGTCTCCCCACTGAGCTATCGCTGCTCTCTATGTATTACTAACTATAGGCTCTCTTTCCAGCAATTCTCCGAATACAGATACCACTTCAACCACACTAAAATCCACCGAGGCTTCTGCATTCCCACCACCTGTTCCCACATTGAGGGTCCATCTGTACCCATCCGTTTTGAACGCTGTGTAAACAATCTAACCAGACTCCATTATGGATTGGAAGCTAACCTTACACAGCTGGAATACTGCAGGACTGCGAAGCAGCAGAAGCAGGTGGATAGTTGGGATCTGTCGTTTGCGTACATAGTTGGTGTCGTGGTGCTAATGAATTTAGTGGGCACTGCCTATGATGTGCTGAGGAATCAGGACAATAAACGTGAGTCGATAATTTTCATTCAATCTTTATTTTCAACTAGCTTTTGCCTATCTTTTTTTTATTGTAATATTTGGAGTACCATAGAAGATAGGTATACACCATACCTATCTTCTATGGTATTCCAAATATTACAATTAGGTTATTGAATTTTAAACATCGTATGAGCAGACTTGTTTTGAAGGGGCTTGACCGGAGCGAAGCATCAAAGTAGTTATTACCAAAATAATTATTTTTCTTGCAGTGTTCGATTTTGATTACAAAATCGAATTTATACTCTACTAGCTTTTGCCCGCGGCTTCGCTCGCGTTAATTTAGAATTTGACAATCAATTCGGGTTGTACTCTGCTTGTAATAATATAATTCAATGATGATTCGAAAGACACGTGGCGCCATCTATTATCATAAGAACGTTGTTATTGTTTTCCTCGGGAACAGTAATTTTTTTCGGGATGAAAGGTAGGCTATGTCCGTTTCTGTAAACCTGTCAACGTATATGCAAAATTTCAGGATGATCGGTTCAGTGGTTTAGGCGTGAAAAGGTAACAAACAAACAAACTCATTTTCGCTTTTATAATTTTAGTTAGGAAGTTAGGATTATATCCAGAAATGCCTATATTTTTTGTTTATGTAACCAAATCTTTTCTTTTGTGTAATAATAATAGTTTATTGCCACATAAATAAGAAAGAAAGAAAGATAAATAATTTATTAGACACAAAAACACAACATATTAACATACAAACAAGAAGAGAATACAAAAAAATTAACAAAAAAAAAGAAAATGTTGTGCAGTGCGTCCAAATGGTTCTAGCTCAGCCTTTGCTGCGGATGACCGCAGCACTGTTTTTCAGCCGAAACTCAAGGGCTAGCATATAGTAAGATAAGATACATACAGTTGAAACATAATCAAATACAGTTATAAAGTTTGTACAATGTATGATGTTGAACACTGGTACCCAAAGTAAGATTCAACTTGTGTTATGGATATCAGAGCTCTCGTACTTGATTGTTAAAGATTGATTCTAAGTGTTAGTGTATCTCGTCTTTACAGTGCAGTATGTCCATATATGACGTAATAATATATATGTATATATATATATATATATATACATATTTTCATGCAAATAAATAAATAAAACGAAATATATTATGAAAAGCAAACAGCTTTTTAATACATAAAGATCTAACACTCCATGAATCTGTCAGTCATTAACACTTTCGCCAGTTCCTTGAACTCAGTACAAGCAATGCCGAAAGGAACTCGCGCAAAATTAAGGTACAGTAATTGTATCTGACCTTATTGATAGCGTATATTCCACCACGTCACTTAATAGCGGTTACCTTGACAATCAAGCCGCGGTTTATACTTAACTGTCTATTTTTAATTCGTTCATTTAACCGTTCAATCAGGTGGTTAAACAGTTATCATCATTCTTGTATTCTCGAAAGTTTCCTAGCAGATTATGATTTATGATTCATGGGTTTGTTGTTTACTGGTAAATTCTTCCGTGTCCATAAAGACATCACATTGAAAAGATTACTAATTTTATAAATGAGAATGTGAGTTTGTTCATCCATGCTTATAATTTATTATGCCGCTTCCCTGGCTTGTAGCATGATGTTATAATAATACAGCTTACTAGCTGTCTCGACAGACGTTGTCCTGTAAACACGAAAAAAAACCATATCTAAGCCATTCTCGAATCCACTTGAACACACAAAAAAATTCATCAAAATCGATCCAGCCGTCTAGGAGGAGTTCAGTGACATACACACGTACAGTAGAATTATACAGAGTGTGTCGTAAATAGTGGTCCAGAGGAAAGGAGTCAATACACTGTATTCTTATGTATCACATACCGAAATTTTAACCATTTTTTTTATGCCCCTAAAGTCATATGATTTGCTGAAGATGAGTATTGAAATTGGAAACAGATTAATTTCTTTAAGTAACTTTGACTTTAAAACATAAAAAAGGGTTTGGATATGATAGTACACATATTCAAGAGTAATAATAAAAAACAGAATTAAAAAATATTGATATTTGTTGAAATTACAGCCAAATTCGTGAAGCAAGGTGCAGAAATTTAAAAAAAGAACTTTTATTTTTTGTTAGGAGACCCTTAACTGAAAATGCTTAAAATTTCGGTATGTGATACATAAGAATACAGTGTATCGACTCCCTTACTCTGGACCACTATTTACGACACAACCTGTATATAAAGATGTTACATCTGGATAGAGCAACTTTCTAATAGTCATGGAATTATCAAAATCGCTCTGTAATGTTGGAGTTTATTCAGTACAAACAAACGTTCAAAAATACAAATATTTTTGGAACGAAGTTCCTTACGGCAGGCTTGGAGGGGATAGGTATTTTGCTGCGCGACCGAACTGAAAAAAATGTGATAGTAAAACCGTAAGAAAAAATCCGTGGAAAAAAGTGCGTGGAATAAAACCGTTAAATGAGACGTGCGCAGGCGCGACAGTCGCATACACAAGCGAGTAGTGTATAATACCAGGATATCAGAAATCACTAAATGACCAATATATTTAAATGTTTGGAATCATTTAAATATATTGGTATAAATGAATATTCTTTATTCTATTTAGTGAATTGAGCACGATTTTTTTTGCAATTTGTGTCGATTCTACATTAGCCGAAGGAACTTCGTTCCTACCTGGTGTACCACGACACCACATAATTATTTGTTATCTTGTTATAATATTAGTAAAAAAATAGATATAAATATATCAAGGCCTAACTAATATTATAAATGTGAATGTGTTTGTTTGTTACGGTTCACGCCTTAACTACTTGACCGATCATCATGAAATTTCACTTAGGTACACGGTCTCATGGATATAGAAAAGGACATAGGGTATCTTTCATCCAGGAAAAGTACCCTTGTTGAGGTATAAGAATTTACTGACATAGCGTACATTAAGGCGAGTGAAGCCGCGGGCAAAATCTAGTATTCAATATTTGGCATATATTTTAATAGATGTGCTCGCGGTTTCACCCGCGTTAATGATTAATGATGTCCGTTGTTTGAATGTTTGTTAAGTCATCGCGACACAGGATTTATTCCTATTACGGCAGGTGTCTCAGAAAAAGGAGAAAAAATAATGCCGCAGGCTAAAATTAGTCTGAAATAAATATGGTAAGTATTGATATTTTTATCAGATCACTAGATTTTGCTAGCGGCTTCGCTCGCCTGTAGAGACCTCAACATCGCCTCAGCTGCTATGAGGACGGTGTGGAGGCCACTGCTCTTAGACCACATGACTGCTTAACATCAGGCAGAGTGTGGTCATATTGACGAGCAACATAAAAAAAGTTAGTGTAGTAAGAGTATTTCTTTAAATGAAATGTACCCTATAAACTTTTCTATTTCGCATACACATTGTATGCGAAATTTCATGATGATCAGTCGAGTAGTTAAGGCGAGAACGCGCATCAAACAAACAAAAAAACTCACATTAGCATTTATAATATTAGTTATGACAATTAGGTTTAAAATTGAGATCAAAACGTAGTACAATTATTGTGGTACAATGTACAACAAAACAACGGAATTTTTATACAAACTTGTAATAGTTTCCAGGAAAGCGGCTTCGTTCTAAAGTCCGTCAAAAAAACCCATTGCGGTTTCCACGTTGGTCTATTTTTTATATAACAAAGGTAGCATTCAACTTTTTCCGAGTAGTAGAGCCTCGCTGATTTCAGCATGAATGGGCCGGCTCGACCGGGGAAAGACTACCCTCTCACAGAATATCGACGTGAAATAGCAGTATTCCTACTGTTGTTTCGTTCGGTGAGTGAGAGTGCCGGAGGCCCAATCACCCCCTTTCCCCCATCTCGCTCCTTCTCCTTCCCACTCCCTTTCCTAAAGGGTCGGCAACGCGCAAGTGATGCTTCTAGTGTCGCAGGCGTCCATAGGCTACGGTGACCACTTACCATCACGTGGGCCGTATGCTTGTTTGCCACCTTAGTTGTATAAAAAAAAGCCTGATGATGCGTTTACTGTGAAGCCTATAATTTGAATTTGACTCCACGGATAGCGTAGTGGTTTAAGTGGTCGCCTCGCTGCTACCACTGCGCCAAGTGTAGTGGGTTCGAATCCCACACGGGACAAAAATTTATGTGATCAACAAATAGTTGTTTTGAGTCTAGGTGTTCTTTGAGTCTTGAATGTTAGTAAAGTCCCCCGCGACACAGGAATTATTCCTACTTAGTGCAGAAATTGTCTTAAGACTGCGCCGAGCGAAATGCGCCAAAACAGGTGGTCACAGTTAAGTGAATAAATTCAACACTTTTTGTTTAATACAAATATAAAATATACATTTACCATATCAATGAATGTGTTTACAATTACCTACACCGTGTAAAAACTTAAAATAATTAATATTTTCGCCTACAAAATAACGTAAATTTGCACGAAAAATCTAAAAATGTAAGCTCGTGTTACGTGATTTTTAGATTATAACAGTAGAAATCTATCCTATGTTACAGCTTAAACGGAACATAAATAGTTATATTTCAATTTGTCCGTCCCAAATATTTAAGTTATTGGTTGACAATAAAGATACATATTTATCAAAAAAGCACTTCAAATCCTCCATACAATTTTACTATGGCGGTCGCGCGCCGATTTGAATATTATTATGCGCCGCACGAGCTCTGTCATTATATGTCTTACGCTCGGCGCAGTCTTAAACAAAAAATAAAAACAAAACAAAATAAATTATGTTTGGTATTTCAACAATTGACATTAAATCTGTCAGTCTTACAAACTAGATTCTTAGCTTGAGTCGGATTATCCCTCGAACTATGAGAGTGAAAGCTAACGGGTGCACTTGTGTTTGCGCACGCATTTGTGCACGGTAATGCGCAAATAGCTAGTCACCGCATTGTGGTCACGCGGCATTCACCACGCGGTGAATCTTGACATTGGCCGCGTGACCAAAGCGCAGTATGGAGAGTATAATTATTTTCTACTTTAATTACATCACAACTAGTACCTAGCGCCGTAATTGTGAATTTGTGACGCAGCATGAATACGAACCGTTCTGTAAAGTTCTTCTGCAATGTTTCACTCTCGAACTTGGAAAATATCAGGTTCTTACCAGATATGAGCACCGCATAAAATGGTACTCTTCTGCTGCTGTAGTAAAGAAGATGCATAAACTAAAACCAGGGAATCCATACCTTTATTACATACTTAGTCTGCTTCATATAACAACATTTTTCATTGCTGCTCCGCTTCTATTGGTCGCAGCGTGATGTTATATAGCCTATAGCCTTCGATAAATAAGCTATACAATACTAAAATATTTTTTTAAATCGAACCAGTAGTTATGCGCGTTAGCGCGTTCAAACAAACCAACTCTTCAGCTTTATAATATTAGTATAGATTAATTACTTCTTGAAATTATTTCATCATGTGCCACAACTGATGAAGGAATAATTTTAATAAGCACTATTTATCAGCCACTGGATCACGATGTAGTGACGCTACATCATATTATGACCATGCTTCGGCAAGATGTTGCACCGATGCCTGGTTACGGCGCGGCGGTGCTTTCCTTGATGTTGTGACTGAACTCTTATTAAGAAAGGTTTTCAAATCTAAAAATTTGTGTGCGCTCCAAATATTTGCTCCAAGTCCATGTGTTCTATTTGTCTGTTATTTGTAAAGCAACACACGAATTATTCGTAGTGCAGGAGAAGTGTTCAAAACAAAGAAGAAAAACAAATTTATTTGTATCCACCGTTGTTTGCTTAACGGTTTCTTTTGTACAGGACTTGCTTACCACCAAGCGACATGTATGCTTCTTTATCACATTCTAGAATAAAATATGTTTTCATATCTGCAGCAAACAAACAACTAATGGCGTGGTCCCTCGTTGTCAATTGGCATCGGTTGACAGCAGACAACAGCGGTGGCGACTCCAGACTGTCAGCACTTAGACCTGTCCAGGGGATGAAGTGAGAATTCCTTTATTAATTGCTTTTGTGGCGCAGTAGGTTGTATATGCAAGTGCTTTGCATGAGGTTCTAGATTCGGTTGCCGGATTGGGTAAACTGTTACTGACTTTTCTGACAAGAAATTTGCAGTAGCAACTCGGAGTCTTGAATTATGCCCGATAAATGGCAATGGATTCGTCCCCTATTACGTGGGATACAAAACTGTAGCTAGTGAAATGTGGATATAATACGACTCTACCTACCTATTCGAGGACATAGGCATCAGACTATTCGTTCTCTTAACAAAACAGAGACTGGACTCTAAATTTAGAAGTTAGGCAATTTGAACTCTAAGAAAGTCACTATTAGAGTTTTAATTGCCTAACTTCCAAACTACGAGTTAAGAGACTGCTTTGTCTACATAGAGTGCAATATGTTTTTGTATGTTTTTTATATGATTCTTTATTTCGATAAATTGGAAAAAAGCATTAGGATTTTTTTTTCATTCCTAGGTTGCTAGGTTCCTAGGTTGAGATTCTATAATTAACTAATTACGCAGCATAGAAACTAATGTAATACAATGTTTATAGTTTTATACAACTTGTCAAGCACGTTTAATGACTATAATATTATAAACATTTTATTGCTTTAATTCAACGTTGTGACATGATGTTATCCTAATATTATATAATTTGTTGAAGGGCTGAAAGTGCTCATGTTCAAAATATTTATAATGTTTATAATGTCTTGTGTTTTTGTTTTTTTTTCACGTATATTTTTGTTTACTTGATTATTCATAGTGTCGCCTTCTTTTGTTTTGCATTGATGTTTTAATGTTTGGTATATTGTTTGTGTTTTTTATTTTTATTTTTTTGATATTTTAATAATTATCTTATTAACTGTGCATGGTGTGATACCTTAAACGGTTGTGCATTTATTCTTATTACTGTGTAAATTTTTAATATATAAGCACTAATGTAACAACTATTGGTTGTCCAAATAAATAAATAATATAGGGAACGTGCATAACGAAAGTGCCGCCGACTGGCGTCGCCAATCCAAATCTTGTATTCTATTAATAGTAGCTGTGAAACACTTCTCCCTCCGGCCTCCCCCTTGATATGACATATGCAAGAGGTATATAAGACTAATAGCTTTTGCGTGCGGCTCCGCTTGCGTGGTATATCAATAAAAAGTAGCCTATCTCCTTCCCCAGGTTTTAAACTATCTTGGAACCAAATTTCATTTAAAACGGTTGAATGGTATAGTTGTGAAAAGGTAACAGACAGACAGACAGAATTACTTCCGAATTTATAATATTAGTAAGGAAGTAAGGATAAATGTACATTTTACTGTTTTGTAACAATCTAATATGTTAATTTCAGAGCATTAACGTTGATTCTCGTGATGCTGGCGCATTCTGTTCTGGCGTACCACCTGACGTACATCTATAACCCAAAGTTCTTGGAACAAGTAAGTAGCTACTTTTTGTACCTATATCTTTTATACTAGGTATCCCCTGCGGTTTCACCCACGTTTTGATTAATGTTCCGCTTCCGAGACTCGCAATGTATGTCTATGCGCTAAGCTCTGGAACTATCAATCAGATTTTAAAATATTTTTGCATTACATAGCCAGTCAACCATTCATAGGGCAAGTTAAATATAAATAACCAAGTATATGACATCTTATACAAGGTCGATTAAACAGTGAGGCTTTATTTCTATCTACATATAGTATGTACCACATACAAGCTCTACACCAAATTTCAGTTCAATGGGAGTAGTAGTTTAGTCACAGGATAGATTTTTAATATTTGCTAAACTGCAACGGATTGTATCTGACCTAACAGCTGACCGAGAGTCTAAGCATAGGTATCATACACATAGGTACAGTAGCCAACAATCACGCCAAAGTGAGTCTTAATCTTAGCGCAATAAGAACGAAAACACAAGCATATGTTATGCTTGTGTTTTCACTACTAGTTTACACCATAAGTTTGTAACATAAACAAGGAAGCAATAAATAAACCCGTGACAACAATGAAACAAAGAAAGAAAAACAACAATGAAACAATGACAGACAACAGATGTTTATAAAATATGGTGTTTGCGTATTAAATTGATTTAATTTGTTTGAAAAAAGTGGTTTTCTATTTTTATCTTTATCGAATTTTAACCGTTTCGAATTAACACTGAGCCCATATGGAATACTCTGTCCATTTTAATGCCCATGGATCATAGCAACCTTGTATAGCTGATAACCTTTCTCAAGAATTGGGCTATCAACTGTCAAAAATGATTTTAAATTCGACAGGTAGTTCCAAAGATTACTAAACGTAATACTATATTGGACAGTAAGATTTTTTTTTACTGTTGTGCGTAACCACAAGTTTCTTTATTTAGCAAATATGTCAAATAGCATATCTTATATTGTCTAAGTTCAGAAAATAATTACTAAAAAATATGTTTAGCTATTTATGCCTAGCGTATTATTGAGATAAAATACTTTTCATCCTTTTGGATTAATTTGACTGGTTTTTGCTTACAATAATTCCAATTTGGCTTCACCTCCGGCGTTGAAATCTGAAAGTCTATACTAATATAATACAACTGAAGAGTTTTGTACCGGACGGGCGAACTCGGGGCTGAGGTTACTATATATGATGGTTACAAAACAACCGTCGAGTCGCTGACGTCCTCCTACACACGATGTGTAGACTGTACTATAGCGATTACTGGTTACGATGTCGGAGGCTCTGAAAGGCGTGTTGTTGCGGGTTCGATGTGCGGGTCAGGATCAGGACTTCATTCAAATAAAAACAAGCTTCATTGTTCAGTTGGTTGAAGGCTTCTGGCTGGCTTCGTTTGGTTCTTGAGGCTTGAAGATGAGGTTTCTTGAGCACCTGCGGTCGATCGATACTGTGCCGCTTAAGTACCTCTAATCTTTACCGTAACGAGAGCCGGCCAGAAACCTCGGTCAACAAGTTTATTTTTAACTATATAATGTACATATTTCTGCTTATAACTACGGAACTATACTAGCTAGCGTGATGATACAAGAGGTGCCGTGTAGGGCACGAAAAGACCTACCTATTAATATCTGTTTTATCTATCGGAAGTTAGGTCTAGATATAGTTATTCTATGTTTTAGGCTAAAATCTATTTTGCGGTAACATTTATATAAAAAAAGTGTAATAACTTTTTAACTATACTATGTAGGAATATGATTCCTTCAGTATCTTGTAGTGCTTTTAGTAGCGTACAAAATAAAACGCACAAGTGAAACCTTTTATTAAAACCTTAAGACCTAGGAACCCTAACATACCTAACTCGAGGTAAAAATGCATTTTATTGGCAATATTTATGCTTTATACATGATATTCTTATAAACTATATAAAAGAAACATAATATTATGTTATTTACACTATTTATCTACACTATTTAGGTCTATATATGACCTAATTCGGCACTATTGTTACGATAAACTTTATTGATACGTCACACTTATGTATATTCACACTCACAATAATACGATTCAAGCCAATATTAACGTTGTCGCGAACAAGTTTATTGGACTCTTTGTTTGAACGCGCTAATCTCGGAACATCCTTGAAAATTGAGGTAAGTTATATAACATAACGCTACGATACACAGGAGAGGAGCAGCAATCACAAACGTGAATGAAACTGCAAGGAACAGCTTGTATAGAATATCATAGTATTCCCTTATTCTAATTCGTTTTAAAATATGTGAAATAGCGCTTGCGTTGTGTTTCGTCGAGTGAGTGAAGGTACCGCAGGCCTACCCATCTACCTTTTAAAAGGCCGGCAACGCACTTGTAACTCCTCTGGTGTTGCAGGTGGACACCCGCAACACCAGAGGAGTTGGGCGGCGCTTACCATCAGGCGATCCGTCTGCGCGTTTGCCGCGTATACCATGGAAAAAAAAAACATTTTTAACCATATTTTTTTACTTTTAACCAGAGCAATGAACATGTCCTAGCAGCCTACATGCAGAACGGCACTTCCATTGTTCAAACCTTCATCATGATATCCAGCTTCTTACTGTCGTACAACTTGCTCATCTATGCCGGAGATAATCCTAAGAAGACTGTCGACTTACGCATGCTGCCAAAATGCATAATGCATAGATTCTCTAGGTAAGCAGTTACTACTAAAATTTAATTAACCCATTCAATGCGGCAACAAATTTTGCTTTCACTAGCCAGAATCGGCTCATATTCAACGTAAACGCCAATCGGCGTCAGCCGCACTTGATGAAATAAAAAAAATTAAATATCTAAAAACTACTCATATCAGGCATTTCATTAGTAAATTCCAAACACATTTGTTGTTTTATTAATATAATATCTTTAAATTTGGGTAAAATATAAAACAACTATACATGACGCCGATCGGCGTCCGCCGCATTGAATGGGTTAATGGCGGTTGAGGTAACGTCGCAAATAAATGAATTTTTTGTAGGCTTTTATATGTTTATAATAATAACATCAGCTCTGTAATAAATTGTCCCACTACTGGGCACACGCCTCTTCTAAGTGTGAGAAATGTTAGGCCACAGTTCACCAGGTTAGCCCAGTGCTGGTTGGCAGACTTCACATATTTTCGATAACATCATGGAAAACTCTCAGACATGTAGGTTTCCTCATGATGTTTCCCTTCACCGTTAAAGCGAGCAATAATTAACTAATAAATACGCACATAACTTCGAGAAATCAGAGATGCCTTGGGATGGAACTTTAGACCTCTATTTGGCAGTCCAATTGTCTGCCACTACGATATCGCTGCTTTATTTTAAGTTATTATGGACCACACAAACATAACTATGTATAATAGGTATGTATGTATTTACAAAAAAAAAGTATATATGTATGTTTATCCATTGTCTAATACCCATAGTACAAGTTCTGCTTAGTTTGGGCTAGATGGTGTTGTGTGTATGTGGTAGAATATTATTATTATTATTATTATAAGTCCGAATCTATACCGCGCGACTAACGAAGCAGGCATACGAGCATATAATGTTGAAATGACTGAATAACATTTGTCTCTTTCTCTCGCAGGATAACACCCATCTACCTGTTCATCATTGGCGTGGCAACGACATGGTGGGCGCAGGCAAGCGATGGTCCCTTGTGGGCTCCTATTATAGAGGCAGATTCTGTAAGGTGTAGGGACAAATGGTGGGCTCATGCACTTTTCATCAGCAACTTCGTGAAGGTTGAAGAAAGATGTCTTATACATACATGGTGAGTTTGTACCATAGCCTGACTGGTTTGACTAAAGTTTGTACCATAGCCTAGTTGGTTTGACTATAGTTTGTACCATAGCCTGAATAATTTGATTAAAGTTGGTACCATAGCCTAACTGGTCTGACTTTAGTTTGTCCAGTAGCCCAAAGGGTTGACAAAAGTTTATATCTTAGTCTGATAGCTTGACTAAAGGTTGTACTATATCCTGACTAGTTTAATAAAAGTTTGTACCATAGTTTATCTGATTTGACTAAAGTTTGTACCATAGCATGGCTAGTTCGACTAGCGATTGTACTAAAGCCTGGGAGTTTTGACTAAACATTGGTATCCTATTTCCTACTAATAACAATAAACTCATAAATAATAGAAATATCAATTTGTAAATGCCTTAAAAGTATTTGCTTAAACGTACAATAAATAAATGATACAGATTAAGTAAATTACAGTGTTAAAAAAATTTATGGCTACGGATTTACCTCCGTGAATCCTACAAGAACGCATATCGGGATAAAAAGTATTATATTTGTTATTCTACGATCTTTATTATTTCATCATCATCAAACATTTTGGGTTATGGATTTGGATGTTTGCCAAATATTTGCATTGCAAATTACCCGAAATGTTAGCACAAAATACTCAAATTAGTCAGATATCCTTGTTTGCCATCTTGATACAACATAAATAATTAATTATGTAACATGTTTCGACATTGCATCTTGCAGAAAGTCAAAGACCGAAACAAACAAATAAATTTGGCAAATACCTAGAATTATACCTATAAACTCCATATAATCCGTATATATTAAGATGAGGAAATTTTTGTTTGTTTGTAATAGATAAACTCTGAAACTACTGAACCGATTTCAATTATTCTTTCAACAGTAGAAAGCTACTTTATTCAGAAGTACCATAGGCTATATAATATCTCTGTACGCGCCACGGTAGCGGAATCCTAATCCTAATTCAATTCAAATTCAAACTAATATTATAAAAGCGAAAATGAGTTTGTTTGTTTGTTACCTTTTCACGCCTAAACCACTGAATCGATCATCCTGAAATTTTGCATATACGTTGTCAGGTGTACAAAAACGGACATAGGCTACCTTTCATCCCGAAAAAAGTACTGTTCCCGAGGGAAACAACAATAACGTTCTTATGATAATAGATAGCGCCACGTGTCTTTCGAATCATGATGAATTTACATGTTTACTCTTGTTTGTAATAATTAGTTTTTTATTGTGTTCTTCATAATTGGCGTACTGTCTTATTTATAATTTTAGTAATATTGATTATCAGCTGTGAAGGACCTAAATGAAATAAATAAATGATTGAATTATACTATTGCAAGCAGAGTACGACCCGAATTGATTGTCAAATTCTAAATTAACGCGAGCGAAGCTGCGGGCAAAAGCTAGTACTTATCATAAAAGTAGGTAGAACCACTAGTTGACAATAAACTTGTGGTCAGCTGATGTCAAGGTCACGTTAGATTAATGCCGTGAGAGACCTTGACTCCATATTAGTACTAAGAATTGATAGATTATGTTTAACGGAAAATTTGCTCTTTAATTTGTTTGTTTAATAATGTTCTAATACGTTTATCCTAACTAACATTATAAATGCGAATGATTCAAATGATGATGAAATGTGAGTTTGTTTGTTTCGCTTTCACGCCTTAACTACTCGACCGATCATCATTAAATTTCACATATACGTTGTCAGAGATACAGAAAAGGACATGGGTACCTTTCATCCAGGAAATAATACTGTTCCGGAGGGATTGAATTTATTGACAAAATCTACATTAACTTGAGCGAAGTAGCGGCCTAAAGCTAGTATTAACTAAACAGGTGATAGCCTAGTAGATATGGCATTGGAATTACGATAGAGAGGTCGTGGGTTTGTATTCCATCCCTTGCACTACTTATTTTAATTTCCCGTACACGTTACCAGGAGAACAGAAAATGACATAGGACAGCCTTGACTTGATTGATGGGATGGGTGTGGTGTAGCTAGTGAGCAGAAATGAAATAGTAATAGTAATAGTGTTAGTATTAGTATTTAGTTTATTTATTTTTGTAGTTAAGTACGTATTGTTCTGCTTTTTATTTTGTATTTTTTATTTTTATTTTATTTTATTTCTTCATGTTTTGGGTGTGCTCTTCTGTGTGCCAAAATAAAAAATCTTTCTTTCTTTCTATTTGTCGTCCAGAAAAAGTACTGTTACAAACCTAACCCACATTTACGCGAGCGAAGCCAAAGCCAAAATCTAGTGCTACATATATCTAATAATATAATTAATAACTGAAATTGATGCATTGCCTTTAGAAAGAATGGACGACAAAAGACAGACTTAGAAAGTTTATAAGGCTAATGTGAATGGAACAGTCTTAAGACGCAGAAGTAGGCGAACAATTTTTGATTTGAGCCGCTTAAACAGACCAAGCACTTGGATCCCATGACCCCAGTGTTTCGATACCAAACGGCTCAAATATGTTGCTTGGTTTTGATATTTGCGCCATTTGAGCGTCTCCGCTGATGCAGCAGCAGCACCACCACAACCCACTGTGCTAGAAAGATGTGATGGCGCAAGGGTGTCGAGTGTCGACACAAGTTGCGTCTCACACCAAAGGCCTACCCATTTTCCATACTATTATTATGTAATATTATGTTACAGGTTCCTGGCAGTAGACATGCAGCTCTGCATTGTATCCACAATCCTGACGCTGCTTCTAATCAGAAGACCTCATGCCGCTGTCAAAGTACTCATCGCCATGATCGTCGGAACAGTGGTCATGAACTTCTGCATTATATTCTATTGGGACCTCGCACCGATGGTCAAGCTTATGATACCAGAGTAAGTATCAAAATCCCATTTCTTTCTAGACCCACGTGAATTCCAGATGCTTACGTAAAAAGTGTTCTATATAATCCAGCCATGCTATTCAAAAAAACTTATCTCGAACTCGATTGTCACCTCACCACCAACTATAGTATGTTATTGCTATGACTACTGTGAAAATACTCCAATTAAAACAGCCGCGTTGGGTGTGAGTTTGGTAGCAAAATTTTACAAAATTGCCAAACTTGTCACATGTGTATATAGGACATGTCCCGTCCTATATACATATGCATGCCAAGGACCGTCATGCTCATTCAAATGTCATTGCTTGGACATGGCGTCATGGACCGAGTCGTTCCCTTCCCTTCAATATGATGAGGGGGGCGATGGCTGGCCCATGCGTCGTACTCGTGAACGGGTGCTACTTGTGGTCACTGGTCGACCTTGGTTTCGTGGAATTCGATAATTTACTTACTACATTTTTATTTAAACAGTTAGATTAAACTACGGACTACAATCATGCCTTGTCTTGATTATTTATGTACATATAAGTGGATGCTCCTGGTACCATACTGCTGCTTTAGAGTCTATCATCAAATTTTATTAAATGCTTGAGTATGTTCAGTAGTAATTCATGGAGAAATGGTTGCAGCACCTTACAGTTATGATTTGTAAACAAATTTTTATTGTAAACTTGGCGATTAAAAAGAGTGGCTATTAGTTTCTTGCCCGTTCTTCTCATGAGCCCTACACCCTTGCTTTGCTGAACGTGGCAGTAAATGTAAATTCACAGAAAAAATTCAGTGTAACTTTGACATTCATAAGTGTTACCTTGTAACCTAACTTGAATAAATTTCTATTTGATTTTGATTTTATGTGACAAGTTTTATTCAAATCCGTTCAGTGGTTTACGCGTGATTGAGTAACTACACTTACATACATCCAAATCTCTTCACGAACTATCACATTTGTAATAACAATCGGATTTATTATGATTACGACGGTCAAATGTGGTTTGTTAGACTTATTCGAGAACGCTAAGGGAAACGTTAAGTTGCTTTACTTTTTAACCAGAAAGGAAAAATTATCGTTATTAATATTCAATATATAGCTCAGTGGGGAGACCAACAGACTGCAATGCAGAGGGTCTCGGGTTCGAACCCACGTCGCGCATCTCTGACTTTCGGAAGTTATATGACTTTTCGAAATTATGTGTGTATTGATTGAAAATTATCGCCTGCTCCGTGCTTCGGAGAGCACGTTAAGCTGTCGGTCCCGGCTGCCATGAACATCTATGGTAGTCGTTATGGGAAGTCAGTGCCCTCTAATATCCTGACACTGGTCTAGCTTTAGGGTATCGTTAGCCTTCGGGTTGCAGAGGTCAGATGGCAGTCGCTCCATGTAAAAACTGATATCCAGTCAAATCCGGTTAGACTAGAAAGCCGACCCTAAGTGACTTGGGAATAATAAAGGCTAAAGAGATGGCATTGAAGTGGCCTCAGCAATATGCAGTATGATTTCCTAAAAATGAACCGCGAGTTGGTGACTGCTATGGAGGATGGGTGGCCAGGTGGACTCATGACCTGTAAAAGGTACCTGGGTTGGGCTAATAAAAATGTTTATTCGAGCAACTAGCTTTTGCCCGCGGCTTCGCTCGCGTAAAAGTACGATAGGTTATGTTTGTAACAGTTATTTTGTTAGTTAAAATAATATAGTCTATGTTACTCGGGAAAAGACAAAAGAAGATTTTATGTTTTCTACATTTAAATGATGTATTGTTTTTAAATGTTAAGACGACTGCGCCGAGCTTAAGACAGATAATGATAGAGCTCGTGCGGCGCATATTCAAATCGGCGCGCAGCCGCCATATAGTAAAATTGTATGGAAGATTTAAAGTGCTTTTTTGATAAATGTGTATCTTCATTGTCAACCAATAATTTAAGTATTTGGAACGGATAAATTGTAATATAACTATTTATGTTTCGTTTAAGCTGTAAAATAGGATAGATTTCTACTGTTGTAATCTAAAAATCACGGAACACGAGCTTACGTTTTTGCATTTTTCGTGCAAATTTACGTAATTTTGTAGGCGAAAATATTAAATATTCTAAGTTTTTTACGCGGAGTAATTGTAAACACATTCATTATGGTAAATGTATATTTTATATTTATATTAAACAAAAAGTGTTGATTTTGTTCACTTAATTGTGACCGCCTGTTTTGGCACATTTCGGCGCAGTCTTAAAACAATATACAAATATAATACATTCATTAATTATATTATGACTCGAGAAAAATATCTCAACTCTTCCAAATGAACGCAGACTATTTTTGATGTGTTTATAGTATATACATACATTCTTCTAGTAGATATATTATTATTAGCGTTTGTCTACGCCTTATAGTTTAACTTTACCTTTTAAAGAGTCGATGTGTGGTCTATAAGGTCAGGTGTCATAATATTAGAGTAACTAAGGACTACAGTCCGTATATAAAGAAGTTTGAATCAATCATTTGAGTTTTATGTGTTATTGTGAACATTTGAGACATAGAAATTTAAATGGAACGAATATTGGGCTTATGATTCAGATGCTTAAAATAATATCAATTAATATTAGTAAAAGGTTATTGGTCTAGTTTCTGGTAATCATCTCACATTATTTAGTGGTGTCTATGGAATCCACAAATAATCAATATTTTTAATTATCCTTACTATAATATTATAAATTCAAAAGTAACTCTGTCTATCTATCTATCTGTCTGTCTGTCTGTCTGTCTGTTACCTTTTCACAGCTAAACCACTCAACCGATTTAGATGAAATTTGGTACAGATATTTAATATTATAAATTCGAAAGTAACTCTGTCCGTCTATCTGTCTGTCTGTCTGTTACCTTTTCACGGCTAAACCACTCAACTGATTTAGTTGAAATTTGGCACAGATATAGTTTTAAACCTGGGGGAGAACATAGGCTACTTTTTATTGATGTAGGTACCACGCGGGCGGAGCCGCGCGCTAAAGCTAGTGTTAAATAAACGTTGGTTAGCAAACAATGACAGAAGATGTTTACAAACGTGTGACGTCAAAATACATGTAGCCAATCAAAATCATTTCAAAAGTAAATTTATACATATTTTGATTTTCTTAAATAATGCTGTACGTTATTATGTTTCTTATGTGGGGTCCAGTCAGTGCAGACCGTCGACACTTCGACCCAGTGGGATCTTTTGTGTCGACACTCTCCCAATAACGACTGCCATAGATGGTCATGGCAGCCGATAGCCGGGACCAACGGCTTAACGTGCTCTCCAAAGCACGGAGCAGGCGATAATTGTCAATCAAACGCACATAATTTCGAAAAGTCATATAAACGTTATTACGTAAATAATTTTGCGCCCTTTATCCCCAAAGGCGTAGGAAGTGGTGCATGATACTGACATTGCGCCAACTATGGTTTTATGCAGTGGTCCGACCGCCGGCGGGAAAACGACTAACTATCGGCGATTTTCTCTCTCAAGAAACGCACAAATAATATACATTCCGTGTAAACGAAAGAGATGCATATATTAAAAGTTGCCAGCGACGACTCGCTTTACCAGTTTTGTCGCTAAGCGACAAGAGCTTTCAAAAATAAACTCGCTCAGCGATACTTGTTCAGCGATGCTCGCCCGCTTGATCATTTGTTTTCATGATCATTTCTAAACAGTGCGGCTTTGCAAGTAGACGTATTGATATCAACAAATCATTGCAACTCTCATTGTTATCTAGTTCAGACGACGACGACGATGTATTTTACGATAGTGTTTGTGTAGTGGCAGCGGCAACTCTGACAAAACGGAAGAAAATGAGAGGGGGAAAAAGACGATTTTGGATGCAAAATTTGTGGTTGCGCGCGCAGGTTTGCACAGGACTGAGCGACCGCGGGCGAGTGGCGCGAGTAATCGCTCGTCGCACTTGCACACTCGCTTATAGCCCGGCGACAAAACTATCGAAACTACACACTCGCTTCCCGCTGATCGTCAACTCGTTTATAGTTTCTAGTTTTACTCGTTTCTCGTTCATCGTTGGCGGTCGGACCACTGCCTGAAGTCGTACGTAATAGAGGCGGAGTCTATTGCTATCTATCGGACACAGGGTACAGACTCCGTGCTACTACTAAGATTTTATTTAAAGTAAATACTTACGTCCCCAACGGCACTATATTGTCTTTAACTTGAAATAAGGTTAAACACCGAAAATAGTGCCTTTTAATTATACCAATAATAACTAATATGGAATGACATTGGATCTGCTTTTTAGGATCTTGTCGAAATAAATGTTATCATTTTGGGTAAGGTCGAAACAATTTTCTTTGATTCAGTTATGGTGTATGTACATATAGAGAGTGTAAAAAATGACTTGACCGTATTATTATGTACTACATTGTGCCCGCGACTTCGCTCGCATTAATCTAGATTATGTCAATTGTAGGATGAAAGGTACTATATTTCTTTTTCTGTGCCCTTGCCAGGTTGCGTTGCATTATTATTTTTATTAATTTTTCTAGCATGATGTCTCTGTTTACCATTTGGTAAATTGCAATTGTAAGCGCCTAAAATTATTTTTTATTCAATCTAACTTACACCACAACAAAATTATTGCTATGAACAAAATTATATCTATATCCACAAATAAATAAAATTAAAGTGTCTGTTCGTAATGTCAAAATAACAGCTTTATATCTAATGCATATGAAAGTATATAAGGTACTTATACGAAAACATGTACTTATATATATAAAAATTTTGTCTGTCTGTCTGTTTGTTCCGGCTAATCTGCGAAACGGCTGAACCGATTTTGACGGGACTTTCACTGGCAGATAGCTGATGTTATAAGGTGTAACTTAGGCTACTTTGATTTTAGAAAAAAATAGGGTTCCGCGGAGACAAACACTTTTTAGTTAAAATCTATGCGGACGAAGTCGCAGGTAACAGCTACCTAGTACATTATAAAACGTGATTTAGATTGAAATCTGAATTTTGCCTAAATCCTAACTAATATTATAAATGCGAATGTGAGTTTATTTGTTTGTTATTTGATTGTTTGTTATTCTTTCACATCTAAACTACTCGACCGATTATCATGAAATTTCGTATACACTTCCTTTTTGCTGACCTAGAACTGGGATTCGAAAGAAGCTGCGAAGCATCCAAATGCGATTGAAACTACTAATGTACTGAAAGTGGATATTATAGATTTTCTTTTTCTTTCCAGGTTAATGAGGACCCAGTTCCCTGGCCAGCACTCCTTTACCTGGCTGTACACTGCGCCGTGGGACAGTCTGCCCTCAGCGCTGATAGGAATTCTAGTCGCTTTCATCCATTATAACCATCAGAATGCTGGATTCCGGCCAACGGAAAGTTTGGTATGTAAACCTCATTTCTGCCTTCCAGTTACTGAGGCAGTTTAATTATTGGACGTAGCAATGTGCAGCAAAATATTCGAATTAATATTAGCACCATTCGAATAATATTCGAATAACTACAATGCACAATGCGGTACCTACCTTGCATATTAAAAGCCACAGTGCATGTATACAGTAACTTTTCTTTAGTTTAAAGTTCAAATTCAAATTAAAATACAAATTCAAATTGTTTATGTCAACAAAATAAACCTAATAAAATTAGACAACGAGTTTGCATATTTAATTGAAAATAGAAATGAAATAAGTTTCGTTTCAATTACTGCTTTCAGACTAAATTCGTTATCTTTTAAATAGAGATGAGAAAAACAAAGATTTAATCCTAGATTTCTTTATTAATAATGATTATTTTTATCTATTCCAGTGTGTTCGCATTCTTTACCGTTTCACCGTACCATGCATGTTCCTATGGGTCGTCGGCGGTTACTTCATGAAGCCAGTCACAGAACCTCTATACATATACCTGTATGCCGCCCTAGATAGGCCCATATTTATGACTCTAACGGCAACAGCGATGTATGGTTTCTTCAATAAAATCGACTGTAAGTATTCGAATGATTTTTACTCTAGTAATGCGGCATGCTACTATTGTGCTCATGCACTAGTGTTATGGGATTACGCTGGCAAGAAATTCTCAGTAGATAAATATATGATCATATGAGGCAAGCTAACAGCTTGCCTCCTATCTATACTAATATTATAAAGCTGAAGAGTTTGTTTGTTTGTTTGAACGCGCTAATCTCAGGAACTACCGGTTCGCATTGAAAAATTATTTTAGTGTTGGATAGCCCATTTATCGAGGAAGGCTATAGGCTATATAACATTACGATACGACCAATAGGATAATTCTCTTATATGAAGCAGACGAATTTGCGCGGGTTAGCTAGTATATTATACTAGACTAGATGTGCCCGCGGTTTCATCCGCGTTTATGATTACTGCGCCACACCCGTGGGTCGTAGCGTGTTGTTACTTCTGGGTAAGGTGGCTTGCTGATGCTAAAATAATTATTAAAATCGTGTTAGTAAGTTCAGTGTGTCGATTACAAAATAAACTAACGAATATTTATTAATATTAGAAATGTGAATGTGAGTTTGTTTGTTACGCTTCCAAGCCTTATAACAGGGACCCTGTTAAGCAGAAAAGATCCAACCAACATTTTCTATGAAACCGAGTTAAATACATAGCCATAATCTCCTAATCAAGTTTCATATGTGCACAAAAGATCCAAGCAGTTTAATAACATTTTCCTAATTGTATAATTATGTCATGTTTTATTACCCAACTAATTTTCAGTTAAAACTGCATAGTACTATTTTTAAATTCGCTGTGTTAGGCTTCACGGGTTCTAGTTGATCTATGACCCCAAATGCTAGGAAATTCCTATGCTATGAGAGTCATCCATCTGTCTGTTCTAATTAAGTATCTATGTATTTGCTTTTTAAGTGAAATTATATTTCAAAATTTCTTATAACAACAATAATTCTTCGTCTAGGAGTATAATCTATATATTAATACGTGAAGCAAAATCTTTGTATTTTAAATGAAAATTGCGCGGACGGAGGAGTATGAAATTTGGCACAGTTAAAGTTTATATGGAGGAGGGGCGAATACTAATATTTATATTAAATATGCATTAGTAATACATTAAATTAATGAAAAAGCACAACATGCACACAACCATGCATTTGACACACGCAGTCGAAGCGCGTAACTATGGTTGTATACAAGTATATCAATATATAATGACATAATATATCAGCAATATTTTACAGACAAACTTTGGTCGAATTTCGAGCACTAGGCGACCGCTAGTTAGAATAAATAGGTACTCTATGCTAGATTCGTGAGTTTTGATTCTTAAAATCTATTCAAATAATATAAATTCAAATGTTATTTTAATTTCTTATAGCTGTATGGTGGAAGTTGCTGTCGTGGCGTGGCTGGGAGATCCTGGGTCGTATGTCACTGTCCATCTATTTGGTCCACTGGCTCATCGCGCTGCTACTCTTGGGAGTCAGGACCAACGTCTCCAGAGTTTCGGTGTTTGATGTTGTAAGTATCAGATGTTTTTGTTGTAAAAGTCTTGGAGGTAGTAATTTGGGATTCAAACCCACAACCTCTCAATCGCAAGTCCGATGTCTTATCCATTGGGCTATCGCCGCTAACCAAGCTTGTATTCATAATTTTGTATTTCTTTTCCAGGGTGGCCATTGGTTGGATACCATATTCTTGTCCTACTGGGCAGCGTTGCCTCTGCATTTATTCATCGAATCGCCAGCAACTAAGTTCCTTCAGTCACTAACTTCTTAAAAAGAAATATTCACGTAGTTTTAAGTCAACTCTTCCTACATGATAATCGTATCCAGTGAATCGATATTCCTATTAATTATGATTTTAATCTGTAATAGATATATTTAAAATATTGTATGATCAACTATGCAAATAATGATCGAATACATTCAGTGTGCCTAGTGCGATTTGTTTTTACGTTAACGCGATCGAAACGTTTACCGCCTTTGGCTCTCTGATTGGTTAAGAGCTTAGAGCGGGCTTAACGGAGCGCCGAACGTCATAGACGTGTCGATCGCGTTAATGTAAAACAAGCTCGCACTAGGCACTCTGTAAATAACGACAATATCTGGTTTGATTGTCGACTCTACGTAAAATGTAGGAATAGTCAAAAGCACAATTTTTAGTTCAAATACCACGTACGGCCTTTAACCTAGATGGGCCTACCCCGAAGCTAAGACGTACCTACATGATAACGAGTTGACAAAATCACATATCAAATGATTTCACTGGTTGTTGCTAATTCATCCTATTTCAGCAATTGCCTTGCGTTTGTTTTATGTTGATCTGCTTTTCAGGAATTGGGTATTTAAGTGACATAATATCTTATGCGAATACAAATCAATATTGTGTGATCGAAGAAAATATTTTTATTCTTCATTTATTTTCTTCTCTATTTTCATTTAACATATTTATTATGGAAATTGGCCTCCATAGGTATACGTTTGCCTACATTATTGTATTATTTTTGATATTTTTAGAAATGTGCCGATGTAAACCATGAGCTGATAAAACATTTTGTATATTTTTCTACGTACTGGACACAGTTCCGAACGCCGCCCTGCTACTGAAAATGTCTTGTCAGAAAAAATCCAATAATACTTTGCCCGACTCGTAAATTAAACCCGGGTCACCCGTGGTAAGACCTCAAGCAGTGTATTTATGTATAACCATCGATCAAATATACCATAGATGCACGATCGTCGCTCGAAAAACGGCCCCAACAAAACTGTGCATAAATCAGTCGTATGCGCTATATTATGCACCTGTCCCACTCACTCTTGCGTGCGCTGCCCATAAGCGAGAGCGAATCGACACCACTACTACGGTGGAGACCGTACCATATACTTAGTACGCTTGCGTATCGCGAGTAACACACTTAGCGCTTTACATTGACGCGTTTTAACTAAACTATTACAAAATGTTACTCAGTGGGCGTTCAATGGTTATTCCGGTTTATTTCCTGGATTGCATAATAAATGCAGACACTTATAAGTAAGTAGTACTGTTCAGTGCCACATATTGACGCGGTTTTTGTATGAGAATGTGCATCTATGGTATATTTGATCGAAGTGTAGGTATAACTTAATAATTAAAATAGTTAGGAGTTAAAGAATACAAGTACTGATAATAATATCTACTATTGCGCCTGTACATATCGTTTAGTCAGTGTATACTACGTAGTATTAGTTTTAAGTTATACGAGACATGTTTTCACGTTTTGTAAAATAAAATATACGCTTACAATAATAATTGTGTTTATTTTTTCCTAGATGCCCATTGATCCTTACTAGGTGTTTATATACTACTAGCTTTTGCCCGCGGCTTCGCTCGTGTTAATTTAGAATTTGACAATTAATTCGGGTAGTACTCTGCTTGCAATAATATATAATAATATAATTCAATCATGATTCGAAAGACACGTGGCGCCATCTATGCCATCTAAGAACGTTATTATTGTTTTCCTCGGGAACAGTAATTTTTTTCAGGATGAAAGGTAGCCTATGTCCGTTTCTGTACACCTGACAACGTATATGCAAAATTTCAGGATGATCAATTCAGTGGTTTAGGCGTGAAAAGGTAACAAACAAACAAACAAACTCATTTTCGCTTCTATAAAATTTGTGAGGATTAGGATAATGGTTGGAAGCAGATTGAAGGTCCGCCTTACGATAAGCAGTTATCAATGCCTAATCACCCACAATACTGAGGATATAACTCAGGCATTGCTGTCTTTAGGAAAAAGGATAGAAAAGAATAGAATAGGGAGATATGTGAGCTACCAGAATTCTTACTTACCGAATAAAACGTAATAAAATTGTTACCACTCATTCGCCGGCTTATAATAATAATACTTGGCTTAGGCCCGTGCCATCAGATTCTTACTGGCTAGCCAAGAAAAATAAAATGAAAATATAATAATAATAATAATAGTAAATGTTACTATTATTGAAAAATGTATCAATAAAGAGAATAATAATAATTATTTATTTATTTCAGAAAACTGGTTCCATAGACAGCATATAAATATCATAACATGAAAAATAAAATTTAAAATCACAATAAGTATATAAATATTATTTCATTCAATAAATTAAATTAAAAATAAATAAATAGGCTAGAATTAATTATTATATTAGTTAAAATAAGTATAATATTTTGCGTTGCATAGACAGACTATATAGTACCTAATATCAGCCCTATATTTAAGCTGCCCTACTGCAGGGCACTGGCCTCTCCTCCGTGTAAGGATTAGGATATAGTCCAACACGCTGACCCAGTGTACTGGTAGATTTCACGTATCTTTAAAAAAATATATGTAGAACTTTGAAACATGCAGGTTTCCTAACGATGTTTTTCTTCGCCGCTGAAGCGAGCGATGATTAACTATTTAATACGCACATTCGGCACTCCGATAACTCAGAAATACGTGCCATGGGTCAGGGTAGTGTGCCAACAGCTTCTCATCTCCGAACTTCTATTGAGAATCTCTCAAGAGAAAATATAACTTTTTGTTGGCTCGACTCGAAATTTGCACCAAAACACTTGCTGCCCTTCCACTTATTATGTACTGCAGTCGCATTCACTGCGGCTGCAGCAACAACTTATTTCTTTAACTTTACAGTTTGAAGGATTTAAAAGCGACCAAAATATATCTAAGGAACATCATTCTTGTAACTTAATAAACTACCTAAAGTAAGTTTAACATGATACCTACATGGATAAATATTTACAGTAAATGTATTATTCTCACCAAAAAACTTAGATATAACTGATCTGTAAATGTGTACTATGCTTAGATTTAAGCACCTTAGCTTCAAACTTAATACTATGCGATAAAATGAAACAATAATCTATACTTATAATAAAACTGTAGAGAGGTCAATTCTGTACATTGAATATATATTCAAAATTAATATTGGAGGATGAATGGTGACCGATACTGATGACAAAAATGCAATCAGTAAATTTTTTGTCTGTCTGTCTGTATATGCACGCATGGGTCAAAAACTACAGAAGGGATTTTAACCAAACTTGGTACGATTGTAGTCCAGGTTATAGGCTATATAACATAACGCTAAGACACAGGAGCTGAGCAGTGACGATAAATTTGAAGCAAGTCGGACAAAATGCGCTTTCGAGCTCTTATCCTCGCATACGTTGATCATACACCAAAAGTATGTATTACAAAGATGATGGTCTTCAAAAGATCTACAAAAAAGTCCTCAATAGTATATATCTATCTTTTATAAATTAGCCATAATAACGTGTTTAATCGTTAGGCATTTCTTCAAAGTGTATTAAATACATAAATATATTGTATTTCACATAGATATATCTTTATCAAACTCCGATATTCAAAAAGTACACTTTAATATTTATTTTATTAAAAAATAAATTATAGAAATCGGTTTATAAACACACAAGATATAGATGAAATAAAACTTCCAAATCTCGCCGCGCCAGTATGGGTACGGCTATACGGTTGATTTTTGTTTAACGCCCGAAACGGCCATCCGCTGTATTTATAAAAAGGCGGGGGCGCTCACGCGCCGACTTCACTCACATTTTGTTTGTTTGGTTAAACGCGCTAATCTAAGGAACTACGGGTAAAATTAGAAAAATATTTCATTGTTGGATAGCCCATTTATAGAGGAAGGCTATAGGCTATATAACATCACGCTACGACCAATAGGAGCGGAGCATAAATGAAAAATGTTGCAAAAACTAGGAAAATGCTCTTATGTGAAGCAGACGAAGTTGCGCGGGTCAGCTAGTTATTTAATATTTAGTTATCATTAACTAGATTTTGCCCGCGGCTTCGCTCGCGTACCTATACATTGGTAAGGTTAGGTTAGGTTTGCAACAGTACTTTTTCTGGATGAAAGATACCCTATATAATATTCTCTACCCCTGACAACGTGTATGCGAAATTTCATAATGATCGATCGCGTAGTCAAGGCGTGAAAGCGTAACAAACAAACAAACTCACATTCGCATTTAAGTATAATATTAGTTAGGAAGTTACGATGTCAGCCATATTTAGATATTTTTAGACAAAGTAATTAATAAATCTTATTCAAAATACTTATGAATTTGTTATAGACGAACTGAAATAAAAGTTAATGGTAATTTCCATAAATATAAACTGTAAATAGATCATCAGTGTATCCAAACACGCGTTCACATGACAATGACATTGACAACTGACGTCAGCTGGCTGTCACGCAGATGACGTCTGATCACCAAGTGATCGTAATTGCAATTTGTTGTTGATACAACCTCCGCTCCGGCTGCTTAATTACGTAATTAAAGCTTCGTTGTAGTGTTGTGATCAATAGTGTAGTGATGGGGAATCATCATAGCCATGATATGAAAGGAGGGGTTGATCAAGGGAGTAGTGGTACGAGCACGCCGCGCGGGTCACAGCGCGGTGCTGGTTCTCGCTCCGGGTCTGGCGGTGATCTCCAAGGTCTAGCAGAAAAGTCTGAGAAGCCACCACCTTCGATGATTCCTGTAGAAAAGCTTGGCAAGGTAAGACAGCGACTCATTAACGAGGCCATTCTCGTCAGGGTTACGTTGACGTTTCCTGTTCGATCTGTTGTTTGTTTTGATACATGCTGATAACACGGCTATCGGTAAATCACCGTATTTGACAGTTTTGGATTGGCACACGATCGGACTACGATAATTTTTGTAAAAATGTGCTAAACTGAGCAAATTTATGGGTGTAAAAGACACATTTAACGACATAATATGTTGTTAAATAATGCATAAGTTAGATCGAATTGATACAAATATATACCTATTTCCTCCTTATAACAATATTAACTATAAAATAAAGCATCTTCCTTCAAAAATGCCTGAGCAAATTCCATTTGAATATGCATAAAAATAGAACTAAAAAGTACAGTCAATAATTATTAGCAAGTCATTTTTTACATTTTGTTATAAAAGAAGACTTATTAATGACTTCACAGTATGGTACTGTAATGGTCCATTGATCTAAAAAGAAGTATCTGCTCTTGACATTGGTCATTGGCCTAGAGGCCAGCTGACCTTAGTATTGAAGGTTTTATATTGCACAATTACATTTTCATTTATTAAATGATAACAGAACTGCTTTTATTATCCATGTAGCAAGATTTACTTAATTTAACAGCCATATTACCATTTAATTTAAGCATATAAAATTTAATCAAAGTACCTATTGTTTTCAAGATGGTATTTTCATGTAGTACTGTGTATAGTAATTTTTCTTTTTTATACTACTGAGGTGGCAAACTAGTATACGGGCCACCTGATGGTAAGTGGTCACCGTAGCCTATGAACGCCTGCAACACCAGAGGCATCACTTGCACGTTGCTGACCCTTTAGGAAAGGAAGTAGGAAGGAGAAGAAGCGGGATAGGGGAATGGGAGTGATCGGGCCTCCAGTGCTCTCACTCACCCAACGAAACACAACAGTAGAAATACTGCTATTTCACGTTGATATTCTGTGAAAGTGTAGTTCTTCCCCGGTCGAGCCGGCCCATTCATGCTGAAATCAGAGAGGCTCTACTACTCGCGAAATAAAAGTAATAAAAATGTAGGAAAAGAAATATATTAGTTTGTAAGTTCAGCTAATTTAACGCATCAATCAGATAGAAACCAGACAGAACTTAAAAATGTTTTGTCTGGTCGGGATGCTGAACCTTGGGCAAGAAATAAAAAGACCAAATTCATAATGTTTTTATTCTCTCTGTGTTGCCATAGCTTTTAACTTTACCTAGACATAAGGATAATTTATCAGTTAATACTGTGTCATTGTAAAATTTTTTGAAACAACAGAAATTTTATAGATATAGATTATAATCTTTTGATAATAAAATATTAGGTATTCTATATCTTACTTATCTGTAGGATCTTAACAAGAAACAGTGCCAAAAATATGCAATCATTCCTTAAGTGGAGTGAAATATCTAGATTAAAGGATTTCCTATTAGTTATGCTGCATGGCAGTCACTAAACACAAGCACTGGCATTTCAGTGAAAACTAAACTTATCTATACTAACTAGCGGTCGCCTAGTGCTCGAAATTCGACCAAAGTTTGCCTGTAAGATATCGCTGACATATTATGTCATTATAATTATATTGATATATGTAACCATAGTTACGCGCTTCGACTGCGTGTGTCAAATGCATGGTTGTGTGCGTTTACTGTTTTTTCATTAATTTAATGTATTTCTAATGCATATTTTAAAAAAATATTAGCATTCGTCACTTCTTCTCTGTATAAACTATAAGTGTGCGAAATTTCATACTCCTCCGTCCGCCCAATTTTCGTAAAAAGGGATCCAAAGTTTTCGCTTCACGTATTAATTTATAGATAATATAAAGCTGAAGAGTGTGTTTGTTAGTTTGAACGCACTAATCTCAGGAACTACTAGTTCGATTTGAAAAATTCGTTTAGTATTGGATAGCCTATTTATCGAGGACGGCTATAGGCTATATAACATCACGCTACGACCCACGGGGGCGGCGCAGTAACGATAAATGCGGGTGACCCGCAGGAACATCTAGTTACAAATATCAGACTAGTGAATTGACGATGCTATATTTGACACTGTGTGTCAATTCTTAAATCCACATTGCCCTAACCAGAAGTCAAATCCTGAATAAGCTCAATCAACTGCACACAATCACAAACTCGAGCCGCAGGATTAACCAGGTTGTCAATTTAATATTTTTGTAGTTCATTACATTGAGACAACCACCATCTTAGTCTTCCCGTGAACATGGCCGCTTAAAAGCAACCAAAATGTTAGGTAAAGTGTAAATTTAAATCTGAATAATTCTAATAATTTAAAATAGCTTAAATAGTAGTAAAAGTTCAGTAGTAGTGTAATATTTTAAAAATTATGTAATATACATCGCACTCTTAATAAAACAGGTACTTATCTGAGTATTTTCGATTAAGCAAATTTAAACCCTATTGCAATTACTTGACATGAGTATAACAATAGAATTTATAGTCACGTAAATAGAGTTAAAATTGCCCTACTTCCAAATTTCGAGTTAAGTCGCTGTTTTATTAAGAGTGCGACATATCAATAAACAATGTGATAAAATCCATATAAAGTAGTTTAATTTCAATTTAATATACCACTAGTTAAAACCCTTAATATTAGACTAGACATGCTTCACTGTGGTTAGTTGTTTAAATTTTTTGTTCCTGTAAGAACTTTTGGATAAGAATTATATAAAACACTCTTATATAAAAATGCAACATCCTAACTAATATTATACAAGCGAAAATGAGTTTGTTTGTTTGTTACCTTTTCACGCCTAAACCACTGAACCGATCATCCTGAAATTTTGCATATACGTTGACAGGTGTACAGAAACGGACATAGGCCACCTTTCATCCCGAAAAAAATACTGTTCCCGAGGAAAACAACAATAACGTTCTTATAATAATAGACGGCGCCACGTGTCTTTCCAATCATGATTGAATTATATTATTACAAGCAGAGTACAACCCGAATTGATTGTAAAATTCTAAATTAACGCGAGCGAAGCCGCGGGTATTAGCTAGTCATTTATAAAATTCAAGGCAATCCATCAACTACCTTTCAATTTTGCGGACACAATCTTATGGAACCTTAATTTTTGTATATAAATCTGAATATTTTGTATCGATAATTATACTTAATGTATATACTTCCCGCTAAACACTATTAAAATGTCCTCCAGACCGAATTTCGGTCACGGCGGCCGGTCTTAACGAAGACTTGCCATCTGCGTAGGAGATATTATAGTGCACAAGTGTCTGCGCAAACTCAAGTGCACTCTCCGTTCCCTAACTCTCATGATCCGATGGGACGGTAATCCGACACGACCGGAGAGAGATCAGGCGCAGGACCAACGGCTTTACGTGCTTTCCGGGGCACAGGGGTGCCTAACACCGCCGACTTCCTAACTCCGGGCTGTCATAATTGAGCTTTCTTAACAGAAAAACCTAATAACTTTTGGGATTAAATATAATGACCACCAAAAATAGTAATAGTAAATATGCTTACTAAAATATATCATAACGAGCACCTATAGGTACGCCTCAAATTACTGCATTCCGTCTCGGAAGGGTTAGGCTATGTTAGGTTCCTTCTTAAACCCACCCAAAGATAGGAGCCCCGCGAAGCGGGCCTCCGTCGACTTATTTTGATCTCTTTAAATATATTTTAATCTCTTTAAATATATTTTGCTATGCAATTTGGTGTTAATTTATTATTTTTGACTGTATTTTACTATATCTGGTGATAAATTAAACATAAGCCATAACTTTTTGTTGGCTTGACCCGGGATTCGAACCCGCGACCTCATGCACAGCAGTCGCATTCACTACCGCTGCGCCACGGAGCACACTATAAACTAAGTGCATACAGTAAATCATACCAATCACATAACATACATTCATTGACGCTACATACAAATGAACCAGACAGTATTACACCACGCTAAGTGATTCAATCAAATAGATCAATCAATTCTACTCAATTGAAGTGCCCCTGTATATACTACCTACTGTGATAATTAGTAGCAATCATGAAATTTATGAGTATCTTGTGTCTTTGAAATCATTACTATACTAGGTTACGTATGTAGTGCAGTTGTTTAAGCGGGCACTATACCATTATAATAATCACCACCTAAAGAGGCTCGCGTTAGGTGCTTGGATCAAGGGTTTGATACAGAAGGCAGTGCCACAGTATAAAGACTAACAGTAGTATGACGCCTTGATCTCGTAGAAAAAGCCGACAACGTCTAGACAACGTCGCATAAGGGCATGGAAGCTAGGGTTGTCACAAGTAAAGTAAGTAGTTATTCATACAGTTATTTATTTTAGATCAACATTGCAACGGCTATGCTACATGGATATTGAAATGTAAATAACATATTACAATAATCAACTATTATAAATGAATGTAAATCACTTAATATAATAATCAACGAGTATAAAATGTAAATCACTTAATTATTATAATAACCAACGATTATAAATGGGCAATTGACAAATATTTTCGGTTTCTAGGGCCATTTTCGTGAAACTTAGTTAAGGTAAAGCAATTAACATCGCGGTCATATTATAGATGGGTGACTCTGGGATCAGCTTGCAGAGCCAATGTTAACGATATCAAGCTTTTTGTAGTTTATTAAGGCTATTTTCGTACAAACTTAGTTAAGGTAAAGCAATTGACATCGCGGTCATTTTAAGGATGGGTGACCCTGGGATTAGCTGCAAGCTAATCCCAGGTTCACCCACCCTAGCCAATGTTATCAATATCAAGATTTTTGCAGATTTACTAAGGCCATTTTCGTGCAAACTTAGTTAAGGTAAAGCAATTGACATCGCGGTCACATTATAGATGGGTGACCCTGGGATCAGCTTGCAGAGCCAATGTTAACGATATCAAGCTTTTTGTAGTTTATTAAGGCTATTTTCGTACAAACTTAGTTAGGGTAAAGCAATTGACATCGCGGTAATTTTAAGGATGGGTGACCCTGGGATTAGCTTGCAAAGCGAATGTTATCAATATCAAGATTTTTGCAGATTTACTAAGGCCATTTTCGTGCAAACTTAGTTAAGGTAAAGCAATTGACATCGCGGTCACATTATAGATGGGTGACCCTGGGATCAGCTTGCAGAGCCAATGTTAACGATATCAAGCTTTTTGTAGTTTATTAAGGCTATTTTCGTACAAACTTAGTTAGGGTAAAGCAATTGACATCGCGGTCATTTTATGGATGGGTGACCCTGAGATCAACTTACAGAGCCTATGTTTGGCGTTCTTAAGGGGGCCAAAATTATGATTAATTTTGAGCTTGGACCCGCCGTTACCAAGATACATACATAATAGGTACTTAACTAATAGGTATTTATTGCGTGGAATTAAAATCACACTTGAATCGAATATTATCTTGCGACGCATATTATTTTTTTACGTCCGCCATTCTGTTTACGTTGTTTATCGGGTTATTTAAAAAGTATATAATATTTAAATTACTTTATTCTGTGATTTGGCCAGACATGAGAAAATATTAAAACGTTAGTAGTTAAGTAGGTAGGTACTCTTTAAGTTCACAATACAAAAAATGGTTATACATTTTAAAATAATATTAATAATGAATAAGAGTTTACCTTTCTTTGGTACGCGAAATTGATGAAATCGTAGATCCTTATTTATGCGAGATGACGATTTACAATGTTTCACAGCACACGTCGTATGCACCATTTTAATTAATATTTATTAGCAAATAAATAAGTAACGAATAAAAAACAAGCACGCGCCAGCCCCCAAAAACATGTCCCGAATTACTGAACACGGCGACATACGTAGTTCGGGCTCGCTCTTCCCGCGTCTCGCCTCTTGGCCCCCGCACGATTGACCTGTCTAGATGCGTCCGTTAAACGACTGTATGGATTATTAGACTGTGGCAGTGCTATTAGATACGGTACGCATTGTGAGAGTGAGGAGGTTCCTATCTCTGGAATCCTAACCACCGCCAGCTTGGACCCTGTTCCCAATGCCGGTGGGGTACCATATATTTTATATTTTTAAATGTATTTTTTATATAATAATTATGTATATTAAAAATGAAAAATGTATTGTAAAGATTTAAATAAAAATAATAGTAATAATATTCTATCACATACACACAACACCATCTAGCCCTAACTAAGCAGAGCTTGTACTATGGGTACTAGACAATGGATAAACATATATATACTTTTTTTTTGTAAATACATACATATTATACATAGAAACACCCAGACCAAGACAAACATCTATGTTCACGCTCACAAATGTTTGACTTGTGTGGGAATCGAACCCGCAACCTCAGGCGTGGCAAACGGTTACACTTTTTTTAACCTGTTGACCATTGACGAAATACAGTTACATTAAATTAATTAAAAAACCGTCAATGACACATCTCTATTTCTAACAAAAAAATAAATGGTCTCGTTAAGTACGGTCCACGAGGACGGAGTAGAAAGAAACAGTCACGAGTAGCTGTTCATTAAAAAAACCAAGTGTACACTGCGATACATAAACTCGGTCCAATTTACGTTAATAATTGTTGTTGGAGCGCCAATTACCACGTTTACATCATACAAGAAATATTCCATATAAAGATTTGCTCTTGGGTGTGAATTAATTTGTAATGGCAGTACTGCAGTTATGCTTACGGAAATAAAAATTCTGTAGGCCAATCCATAATATACACCTATCCTTACTACTAGTACCTATAATTGCGAATGTGAGTTTGTTTATTTGTTTGTTTGTTACGCTATCGCGCCTTAACTTTTTGACCGATCATAATGAAATTTCGCGGACACATTGTCAGGGTCACAGAAAAAGACATAGGATAACTTTCATCCAGAAAAAAGTGAGCGGTAGAGCGAAGTCGCGGGCAAAAGCTAGTTATATTACAAACTGCCGCCGAATCTGTTCGCCGTGGACTTTAATTGTTTTCTAACCCGATTTCTAAAATGTCTGAAGCTATATATACAAACTAGATGTTCCCGCGATTTCACCCGCGTTTATCGTTACTGCGCCGCCCCCGTGGTTCGTATAGGCTATCCAACACTAAAATAATTTTTCAAATCGGTCCAGTAGTTCCTGAGATTAGCGCGTTCAAACAAACAAACTCTTCAGCCTTATAATATTAGTATAGATAACTGGCGGACCCGACAGACGTTGTCCTGCCCGAAAGCTGGCTTGTAACCCGATCGCAGTGTCGCCTACCGGATCCTATTGTAAATCTAAACCACCAAGGGACTAACCAACCACACGCAAATAATTTCAATAAAATCGGTCCAGCCGGCGAGGAGGAGTTTAGTGACATACACACGTACAAAAGAATTATTTATAATAAAGAAGATCTACCTATATGCCTGCGAAGTAATAATATATGTCGCAGAGTAGGACGGCAACTCGCTTTTGACATGATGTAGCAACAAAATATAGGCGTGGTATTATACTTCGTACGTATACAAATGCTACGCAAGTACAAGAGAAATAAAACAATAAAGGTTTACTGTGATTATCTCTGATTTGATCCGTAACGCAGCGAGTTCGTCCACCGAATGTTTCCGCGCACCTGTCTCCGGCGCTTATTTGACGTCAATGTGACACTGACAGTTATAAATGTCACCCCAACTGACACATTGGTTTTGTGACGACCTCACTCAAGCTTACGCTTGACGTTCCGAAACAAACCAATAGATGGCGCTTTATTCAACTCCAATTACAAAAATAAATTACATTCCAATGATTATTTCTTAGACGCTCCGAGATATATAATACGATATATTCAAGGCAACTTTAAAGAGAAAATGCTACGATACGATTATCTTGTATGGATATTGAATCCCCGAATCCCATTGATAGCAACATTTCCGTTTATTAAGATATTAAGCCTAACGTGTTCAACTCTGTCAAAGGCTTGTGAAAAATCGAAGAATTCATTGTATAGTCTTTATACATATGTATATAATTCTACTGTACGTGTATATGTCACTGAACTCCTCCTAAACGGCTGGACCGATTTTTATGAAACTGTTTGTGTGTGTTCAAGTGGATTCGAGAATGGTTTAGATATGTTTTTTTTTCTCTTGTGTACAGGACAACGTCTGTCGGGACAGCTAGTACACCATATATTAGTTCCCAAGTTTTTTAATGATATAGATGAATTAAGAAAATCACCTAAAATAAGTATTAATACTCTCAAGAAAAGACTGATGGATGTATTGCTGGATGGTATATGTGTCTTCTAGCAGTGCAACTTTCAGTCAGTATATATAAAAATATATAAATTGTATGTAAAGTATGTCATATGTTATTTTGTTTTTAACTTTAAATATTGTTTCCTTTTTTTTTAAACTATTGTAAGCTGAGCTATTTTTTTATGTATGGTGATAATTTTAGTCCAAGATCCCAGAGCGATAAGACATAACTTATTTTCACATAGATGAAACCTTAGGTTCTCAGTAGCGTCTCATGTTCTTTGAATACCTGCGAGTTTGTGGAGCTCGCCTAGTGACACCTGGGCAGGTACCAGGTAAGAAAGGTAACTAAAAATAAGAGTTACTTAACTTAAATTTACATGGCTGATTTTTATATATGTTTTGTAGAATATTATTCTAAAGTAGTAACAAAAGTGTCAGACACTTTCCATTGACCAAAACTTTTGTCAGACGCTTTAAAGCTGCACAAAAAATAGACGAACTTTATTTATTTTTACATGTCTGATTTTTAAATATGTTATTAAGGTAACTATTACAAAGTTATATTTCATTAGTCAGACAAATTGTAGTGACCAAACATTCCCTAAACACAAAAATTTTTCAGCCGAAAGAATGAGCGCGAGAGCACTGTGCTCTCGCGCTCATTCTCTCGGCTGAATAATTATTTTGTGTTTTGGTCAATGGAAAGTGCCTGACACTTTTGTTACTACTTTAGAATAATATTCTACAAAACATATATAAAAATCAGCCATGTAAATTTAAGTTAAGTAACTCTTATTTTTAGTTACCTTTCATACCTGGTACCTGCCCATGTGTCACTAGGCGAGCTCCACAAACTTGCAGGTATTCAAAGAACATGAGACGCTACTGAGAACCTAAGGTTTCCTCTATGTGAAAATAAGTTATGTCTTATCGCTCTGGGATCTTACCCTATTTGTACTAGAATTTAAGAGCGTGTCTCGCCGTTAAACTTAACGTTTGGCGAGTATTATGTATAATGTTACTGAATTACCACTGTATTGTACTTAAAAAAAATATATATATATTCGTAAATTAGGTTCTAATATTTGTGAAATCAGATGCCTCATTAAGAGATAATTTGTTACATAATTCATATTTTAATTGGTCTATTTGCTTATCACAGGCAATTGGTTTCCATTAGATAATGTTATATCGTAGACAAGCTTTTATTATTAAATTAGATGCGCTATATTGTGCCTTGTTAGTGTCGTGACACAATTATGCACTTATCCTTATAGTTGACTAACTCTTGCGCGCGGCTTTGCCCGCGTGGTACCTACATCAGAAAAAGTAGCCTATGTACTTCCCCAAGTTTTAAACTATTTTACTAATTTCATCCAAATTGATTGAGTGGTTTAGCCGTGAAAAGGTAACAGACAGACAGACAGAGTTACTTTCAAATTTATAATATCAATAAGGATAATAAGATCCTAGGTTCGATTTCCGATGGTGTGTTGTGTTTTCGCTGTGACACATCATCGGTAGTAGCACGGAGGCAACGTGATTACATTAGGAATTGAGGATAACCCTTGCGCAGTTAGAAAACGTCCAATGCACTAATCCCACATTCGTTGACCGAAATTTAAATATTTCCGTCGGTTAAACAAGCTGACTCATACAAGGTAACTATATGCTATTGTGTATGTTAACTGATGCAAATACAGATAAGTTTGACCACATACAAAAAGTACACGCATTCGTGAATCACACAAACTATACGACTTGAATGTCGAAGTCATTCGAGTCACAAACTTCTCACCTGCGCAAACTCTGTCACTATTTTACACTCAATATAAAACATTTGTATAAAATTAACACAATAATACGCATCATGTGACTGATAGTCGTCACATGATGCCAGTGCAAAATTTACGACATTAATGAGCCGAGTCTGGTCCAACGTTTGATTGGACCACGACCACTAGGGATGCACGATGTTGATGTTTCTGTGACTGCAGGAGGTATATCGATTGTGACTTTGATTCGGAATAAAAATCGATGCTGGACTTTTGTGTATTTTTTGAATATATAATTATTATCTACACCAGGATTATTGGTATTAAAATGATTGCGATAAGATTGATACTTAAGTAAAAACATTGGTTGTGTTATTTTTAAATGGGATTAAATATAATGACCACCAAAAATACTAATTGCGCAGCAAAATATGCTTACTAAAATATATCATATCGAGCACCTATACGCCTCAAATCGCTGCATTCCGTCTCGGAAGGGTTAGGTTATGTTAGGTTCCTTCTTAAACCTACCCAAAAATAGGAGCCGTCGACTTAGTTTGATCTCTTTTAATATATTTTGGTGTGCAATTTGTATCTTTGGTAGGCATATTTTGCTGTGCATTTAGTATTTTTTTGCTGTGCAGTTAAATACTACCCTTTTTAAATCAAGCAAAAGTATCAAGCTGGAAAATAATTGAGTGCGATTTCGAGAAGGTCATACCATTTACGAAATGTACAGGAGATGTGCTCTTTTGTAAATGGTACATTTAATTACTTGTCAGAGGCCCACAAGTCGCCACCCGTTGGAATAGTTCCTACACAATTAATTCTCATGCCTTATCTACTTACTTTTACAATATATAATATGCTATAGGCTGACCGCTTGCGGGGTACAGGGGCGCGGGATTGGACGAGAGCGGGGATACAGAAGGGTGCGGGCGGAGGGCGCTCGTAGTATGACATACATGAGATAAAATGTGCATTGTATAGATCTTAAGATATGTGACATCACAGTGGGTAACGGTGAACAGGTGATGGTTCATTCATTTGAAACTTAATTAATGACTGCCAAATTATGCGAAACAAAATATGTAGTTAATAAATAAAATATTAATTAATGACTGCTAAATTATGCGAAACAAAATATGTAGGTAATAAATAAAATAAACGAATATACTATTTATTATAAGAAAAAACAAACAAATTATAAATCAATCACTTATGTTCATATCGATATCACTGAAACTTGATCCTTCACTTTCGAACCAGTCCCCATTAGAATTATCCGAACTATCCTGAACATTAATAATAAAATCTACAACATCATCTAAAACTCCGTCATGATTGCAGTACTCGTCCTCGACTTTAATTACGTGGTTAATACAGTGCTTCCACTTCTCTTAATATATGTTTCTTTTGTTCTAAATTACTGCCGATACTTTGTTGTGCTAACTGTCCTTTAATATCACCCCAGACCAACTCAATTGGGTTCAGGTCTGGGTAATATGGAGGCAACCGCAACACTTCATGTCCGTTTCTTTTCAACAACTGGTCAATTTTGTAAATATTTTCCGTGAAGTGGGTTTTGATTAATTTAAATAAGTCATATTTTCTATGCTTACTATCAAAAGTTATGTTATGCCGTCGTAGCCAATCTTGCATGGCTGGCTTGGTAGACGTCATAGTCGGCTTTTTTCTTCTCTAACCGAATGATATGCTGCGTTATCCATTACTATAACTGAATTTGGTGGTATATTAGGTATTAATATTTAATTAATCCATTTACTGAAATTCGTAAAATTCATAGAATCGTGATAATCACCTGTTTTACTTTTGGATTTAAACATCAAAAGTGCTCCGTCTATAAACCCAGTTTGGCCCCCACAATGTACGATAATCAAACGGTCTCCTTTACCGACATGAGATAATACACCTTGTTCATCCTTTGATTGCCAACATTTTGAAACATTATGAGCCGTATTAACATAAATTTCGTCAAGATATATTATGTCTTCCTTCTCTACGATATTTTTTAGTAGCATTTAGGTATTTCCAACGCCACGATGTTACATTTGGCTGTTTGATTAGGAGTTTTCTTTTAGATCCGCATTTTTAAAATTTAAAACCTAGATCATGTAATAATAGTCTTAAATATTCCCTACCGCAGTGTAATATATTTTTTTCTCTAAGTACAGAGTTCAAAGATTTGAGAGCTGGTATTTTTTTTTAAATGGTGTATAATTGAGTGACTTTTCTTCTTACCACGCCATAGCAAAGTCATCTACTTGCACTTGTTATGTGTCACTACATGTGTACGTGTATCGTGTAGGGAATTTGGAGACAAGTGAAATGCACGGATGTTAGATGCCAACTGTTTATTGAATTATTAAAACTTACACTTAGCTCACTCATACATCACCCACACAAATGTATCTCGCACACGTCAGCATTCACACACCTATGCAAGACCCCACACACTCTTTTTCTGCAAATCTGTTTTACATTTTTCGGTGATTTAAATCGATCGTTGTCTTTTAATAATTTTGCTTGCTGTACAATTCTAGATACAGACTTTTCCGATAGTTCAGTAACTTTTGCTACGGTTTTGTTTAAGGACATATCTTCTTGATATTCAGCAGAATTAGGATCTAGTTTCTTTTTTCTAAAATATTCATATACATTAAAAGCCATTTGCTTGCACTGACTACTAATTTTATGTCCGAAGATACTTCGACTCATCTTTAGAATGTAATCTCTTGTATATCTCGAACAAAGCGTCGGCAACAGACGTCACGTGCGATCGCTAATCGTGTAGCGACCGAACTGAGTTTTGACAAAAATTCGCCCGCCGCCCGCACCCTTCTGTATTCCCGCTCTCGTCCTTCCCCTTGCGTCGCTGCACCCCGCAGGCGAGGACTCAATTAAATGGTTTAGCTATACTATTGTTATTCTGTATCAAATGAAATATAGTTGTACACATACGCATGTTAACTATTCTCTACATTTCTATTATGTTTCAACCTTCAAACTTCTAGTTCAAAGCTAGAAAACGTCGGAATTGTTAAAGATATAATTCATAAGAATTATATGCTACAATCAGCTTTGAAATTCCAGTTAAGTTGTCTCGACGTTTAATTTACTGGATGCACTTGTTTGATATTTCATTGTCTAATTACGTGAGCTATATTCCAATTATATATGTATAATACTAACTTTTGCCCGCGGCTTCGGTCCCGTAAAAGTAGGTAGTAGTTATGTCAGTTACAGTATGTACTTTGTTTCTAAATTAAATTTTGCCTATCTTAATCGGTAATATAGCTTTTAAATGGTAAAATAATTTTTAAATAGATTGAGTAGTTAAATCCGTACAAACAATTTAACATACAAACCAAATTATCTAATCTCGCCACTTTGTATTTAATATTAGTGTAGACAACACTACAAATAATGAGGACCAATGTAATTCTTAATTGAGAGTATAGTTTAAAAACTCGCCAAAACAATATCAGAACAAAAATATTGTTCCGATTGAATATGAAGCTCCTTCGTTGCTTCTATCGCATAGCACTGATAGTTTTTAACAAACCCCACTCAAATTCTATTAAATCAGCTCACAAAAGTAGCAGTTTGTTGCAAACCCCGCTAAAATAGTCCATTTATATTATGTCTTAAATGGTTTTTTGAGATTTACTATTATTTTGTGAAAAGTATTTTAGAGGATTTTGAAACTAAACTACTCTATAATTATTATTACACTGATGATTATAGTATCTATGACAGGTCTGACCTGTCATAGATACTATACTCATCAGTGTAATAATATGTATAATAATAATATTCAACATAGAAATATTATTATACTAGCTGTCCCGACAGACGTTCTCCTGTACACACGAAAAAAAAAACAAGAAAAATCAAGATATAACTATCCTATCTTTTAAGCACGCGTCGCTGACATTTGTACCTGTGTACGAACCTCTATGAATTTGTATTGCAGTAGTCGCTTAGAGACCAAAATCGTCGGGTATCGAAGATTTGCGTAGGCTTGTGTACGAAGGGCCTAAGTCAACTAAATTTATGTCTGATATCAAATGTACCTACTTCAACTGTATTATGGTGTGAAAATAAATTATTATTATTATACTTACTTTCTATTATTAGTAGGTCTTTGTTGTTACTACATAGTTATGAAAGATCGTACATGTTTACAGATCAATCTCTTATACAAACAGAATAGGTAACTTGCATATGTTACGTATGTTATGAAAACGTCGTCTACAATATTAAACGTCTTCAGCGTTTAAACACATTGCATCTGCAATACTAAACTAATCGGTACCTTTCAAGAAACAATTAGTAATTGTGGCGACTCGATTATTACTCGGTCGTGTCGAATCATCGAAATCATTCGGCAGCAATTAACGAAATAGAGGAGCACTATGTAAATGTTCTTTAATATCGTGTTATTCACGATGCGACAATCTTATCGGGCATCTGTGATTGATAGCACTGATTCCGTAAATAACATTACCAGTTTAACACGACAAATTTACTCAAATACTTGCTTTTAGATAATTTTAAACAAATAAATAGTAACCAGTGAAATAAATTTTAAAGAATATCATAGAGTACATGAAAATATATAAAATGAAATAGGTTTTACGTGTGTATAAAAGTTTTGCATTAAAATGGAACGATGGGTGGAAGTGGCGAAGAACTTGCGGTTCTCAATGGTGGGCATACAAGTGAACAAGGTCACGAAGAAGAAAACTGCAGCGCCGACGTGCAAGGTAGTAAATCATTTCTGGCAATGATGCCTGCCTCATTATATCCAATTGTATTAATAAAGTCGGGATTTCAATTTAACAGATTCAGCTGCGTAACAGTGTCACAGCAATCGATTGCGTTGACCTTCCATCTAAAAGAATAGCTATAATTATATAAGATTAGAGAATATTTCAGCATATTTACCATTCGATACTGCATTAGGGTTCATCCCTTGCACCTCGAACCTTTTCCATCCGGCACGTTTCGCTTGTAGTAATAATTTCTCCTACGTACAGACTCTGTAATAAACTTCTTGCCGTGATCTTTCCCAAGAGCTAAGAATTGCCCTTTTTTAAATGAGGTTTTAATAAGAGAGTAGCACTAACACGGTAGAGAGTGGCTTAGCAGTATAGACTTATGAAATTCTAGTCCATAGGCGGCAGTTACCATATACCTGTAGTAGTACCGGTGGGCATTAAACATTTAGATGGTTGGCAGTCCACAACTGTGCGTTTTTCCAGGAATTTTCTGCCTCGCACGACTAAACTGTGAAATGAACTGTCGCCTGCGGTATTTCCGGACCAATACGACCTACAAAAATTTAAGAAAAAAGATACTCCTTTTTAAAAGGCCGGCAACTCATTTGTAACTCCTCTGGTGTTGCGGGTGTCCATGGGCGGCGGTAATCGCTTACCATCAGGCGTTCCGTCTGCTCGTTTGCCTACTATCTCACAATTTAAAAAAAAAAAATACAAATTTAGTAAAGGCACTTATGCATCATATCGACTGTTCGTGATACCTGAGCATATGTGCTGTCTGAGGCCTAACTTCTCCAGGCTAAGAACACGTAAGGCGTCGGCGTCTGTGCCTGTTCGTAAACATTCACTCATGTATGAACAACTCAGTGGTACAGGGTAGTATCTAATGAAAATCTGTAGTGTCAGCCTACGCTGGAAAACAAGCGTGGACCATCTATGTATTACTAGCTGTACTCCGCGGTTGTTATCCACACATTGATGTATGAGAACTGCTCTGCTCCCATGGCTTGTATCTTGGTGAATTTTACAAAGATTCAAACAAAGAACAGCCAGACTCGGAACAACTATTAATAATAATAATAATAACCCCTCTGGGACAGTCGTTATCTCCTTATGAGACTAACGCGATACCGGAGGGCATAGTATACTAGCTTTTAAACGAACACCTTCGCTTTGTGATATAAACAAAAAATGTATCACCAGGTTAAATAAAAGCGCACAAACCGCAGGGCAGCTTGTGGCGAGCTGAATGTGAGTGGCGACACTGCGGTCTTGAATGCCTCAGAGAGTCGGTGAGGGCCTCGTCCCCAGTTTGCCGTTACTGGTTGGCTGGGGTGGAACTTCAAGAGCGCCAGTAGGACTCTCAACTCTGGCTTGCCTTGATCGGCCGGTCAGAGGGGGGCCGCTAGAGCTACATGCTTGGGGGTGGAAGTGTCATTTTCAAGGGCATAATTACGGGGAAACCCGCTCCGGGTCTCCGTTTTCACGAGACCCGTGATGGCGAAACCGGCGCCGCACCGCTCGACATCCCTAGCCGCTCGCACCGGTGTTGCCCTCTGCTGCTGGCTTGTATGCCTATAGTGGCTATTTAGGGGGCCCATCTAGTGAGTTGGCGAGTCACCGTCTGTCCATTCGATTGATGCTATCAGAGTATTCAGGGCAGACGCCGTTTTATCATCCATAGTTACCAATATACCAGTCCATCAAACACCCATACCCATAGCCCATATATTAGAATCCATACGTAGCAATAGTCCTACGCCTGCTGCGGCTAGTGCCGCTGTAGGTGTTCCATCCCACCTTTGATTAAAACTCTCGAAGGGCCTCTTCACGTTGGACCCATGTCTCCGTGTAAGCCTTCCAAAGGGCCGGGTATTTTCCTAACGAATTAGGAATATACCCGTGAAAGAGAAACAAATAATAATAATATCAGTCCTGTATTAAACTGTCCCACTGCTGGTCACGGACCTCTTCTCAATGTGTGAAGGGTTAGGCCATAGTCCACCACGCTGGCCTAGTGCGGGTTGGCAGACTTCACATATCTTCGAGAACATTATGGAGAACTCTCAGTTATTGTCTCGAGTGGGATTAAAAGCGATAACACTCGGCGTAGTGGCAGCGACGATACGACCACTTTAACCCTTACGCCGTTCGTGCAGTCTTTTTGACTTATTTTATTTGATTTTTATTAAATAGGTACAGTAACAGACAACATATTAAATATTTACACATTACTCAATCGAACATTAAATAGTTGTCAACCTGAAGTCCAATTAAAACTATACACATCATTCAGTTAATATTTAAAACTTTTGTGAGCTAAGTAAGGAGCAGCGATAGCTCAGTGGGGAGACCAACAGACTGCAATGCAGAGGGTCTCGGGTTCGAACCCACGTCGCGCACCTCTGACTTTCGGAAGTTATGTGACTTTTCGAAATTATGTGCGTATTGATTGACAACTATCGCCTGCTCCGTGCCTCGAAGAGCACGTTAAGCCGTTGGTCCCGGCTGCCGTGAACGTCTATGGCAGTCGTTATTGGGAGAGTGTCGACACAAAAGATCCCACTGGGTCGAAGTGTCGCCGGTCTGCACTGACTGGCCTCCACATAAGATTAGAAGAGCTAAGGTAAACAATGGTAAAATAAGAATAAAAAAGAAAGAAGAAATAGAGCACAATATTTCAATAAATTTTCTTTAAAAGGGCATTTTCAAACACATTATTACTATCGTGGCAGATATACGATTCAGAGCAAATGGAATTGTATTGTCTGCACATTCGTAAAATTAGGTTGTTAAATGAAACATTATTATTACTATGGCCTATAGTAAAAAGTTGAGGTGTGCGCACAGATCGCGTTGGAGTCATACAGTTAAAGTTTAACATTTCAACAAGCTGGCTATCCAGTGAACCATTCACAATCTTGTGTAAGGTACATAAGTCGCTTACCCACCTTCTGTTCTAAAGAGTCATCATTTTGGGTCCGGCCGTTAGGGTCCCAATCCGGTACGCCCCCGGCCGGCACGCACCCACAGTGAAAAATTTGTTATTCCGCTACGCCCCCGGCCGAGACGCTGCCATTGTAAAACAACCGGCGAAGACACTTGAGCAAATACTGTTTTCAACAGAAGTGTTTTTACTATCATGTATTAGCTTTAAAATTAGTAAGATTAGTTTTAAGTATACTCCTTAATAAAAAATATGTTTAAAAATGTTGTTGTAAAACACTTTTGTTTCAACAGTATTTGCTCAAGTGTCTTCTCCGGTTGTTTTATAATGGGAGCGTCTCGGCCGAAGGCGTAGCGGAATAACAAATTTTTCACTGTGGGTGCGTGCCGGCCGGGGGCGTACCGGAATGGGACCCTAACGGCCGGACCCATCATTTTAAACCATTAAAGTCGATCATCATATTCTTTTATGTTACGCCGCAGTCCAAACCTTGAGCATAATATTCTGACAAATCGCTTCTGAATTGCCTCTATTCAATCAATGTGTCTTTGTCTTTCTATGTCGAATAGGGTGTTAGAACTTGTAATATCCGACTGCTCTGTTGATCTTGGGTCTTATGCGGATGCTTCCTTGTGATCTTGGGGTCTCGCGTTCAATCCCCGACACGGCCATTGTTTTTGAGTTTTTTCTTGCAGTTGCAGCTGATATTATCTATATAATAATACGTGAAGCAAAAACTTTGTACCCCTTTTTACGAAAATTGCGCGGACGGAGGAGTATGAAATATGGCACAGTTAAAGTTTATATGGAGAAGGAGGGGCGAATGCGAAAAAACACTACACGCACACAACCATGCATTTGACACACGTAGTCGAAGCGCGTTACTATGGTTACATATATCAATATATAATGACATAATAATGTATCAGCAATATTTTACAGGCAAACTTTGGTCGAATTTCGAGCACTAAGCGACCGCTAGTAATATAAATTACGCAAAAAAATCATATCTATAAAGAATAAAAATTATCAAGACAGTGATTGATAATCTGGCTTGTTCTTGACTTTCCCTCACTCATTAGGTAATTACCGATAATACCGCTTTTACAAATTAAATATCTTTTCCTGCGTCACAATTGCCTCGTTGTTATTTTTAAATTAAAAATGACACAAAAGGACAACTCCCTTGTATTGAGTGACTTTACAAATATTGAAATGATGGGATGTAAAAAACACCCAGACTCGGCACAACCATTTGTTTCTTTCTTTCTTTCCTTGTCAGGTGCCACCCGATAGGGGATGACAGACAATTAACGCGAATAAACGTGCATATACTAACTTCCTAACTAATATTATAAATCCGAATGTGAGTTTGTTTCTTTCGCTTTCACGCCTTAACTACTCTACCGATTATCATGAAATTTCGCATACACATTGCCATAAGTACAAATAAGGACATAGAGTACCCGTCCACCATTCACCAACCAGAAAAATAAAGAAAGAAGAAAGAAAGAAAAATATTTATTTTGGTACACAAGGGCACGCGCAAAACACGAAGAAATAAAAAAACAAAAAGTATACACATTACAAAATTAAAATTTAAAAAAATACAAGAATAATAAAACTAACACTAATTTAATACTACGGTTCCCGAGCGAAACTGCGGGCAAAAGATAGTTATGACAATGTTTATCAACAATAAGTCAGAGAATTAAAGCCTCTATAGTCAAGTGTTCAATAATACAAAATGTTTATATTGTTATAAAGATAAACTCCGTGGCATTGGTTTTATTACTAGTACGAACTAGTAATAAAATCCTGTGTCGCAGGGACTTAAAGACTAAATTCAACAATGGACACAAAGTAATTTTTTTTTATACATTTAAGTTGGCAAACAAGCATACGGCCCACCTGATGGTAAGTGGTCAGCGTAGCCTATGGACGCCTGCGACACCAGAGGCATCACTTGCGCGTTGCCGACCCTTTAGGAAAGGAAGTGGGAAGGAGAAGGAGCGGCATTGGGGAAAGCGGTTGATTGAGCCTCCGGCACTCTCACTCACCGAACGAAACACAACAGTAGGAATACTGCTATTTCACGTCAATATTCTGCGAGAGGGTAGTCCTTCCCCGGTCGAGCCGGACCCATTCATGCTGAAATCAGCGAGGCTCTACTACTCGAATTTCATTTATTCATTTAGGTCACAAAGTAACACTTATAAACGTCAAAGCGGAATATGAACACCAAAACCCTATACAACTATTTGTGGACCACACAAATTTTTGTGACGTGTGGGTATCGAACTCACTACACTCAGCGCATCAGCAACGGCGGCCCAAACCACTACGTTATTCGTGCAGTCAAAGTACATAATGTTTTGATACAAGACTCTTTGTATGTGAACGTATTTTATGTACTTACTTACTTCGCTGGCTTCGAGCAGCGATAGCTCAGTGGGGAGACCAACAGACTGCAATGCAGAGAGTATCGGGTTCGAACCTACGTCGCGCACCTCTGACTTTCGGAAGTTATATGACTTTTCGTAATTATGTGCGTATTGATTGACAGTTATCGCCTGCTCCGTGCTTCGGAGAGCACGTTAAGCCGTCGGTCCCGACTGCCATGGACATCTATGGCAGTAGTCGCTATTGGGATGTCAGTGCCCTCTAATATCCTGACTGTGGTCTAGCCTTAGGGTATCGTTAGCCTTCGGGTTGCGGAGGTCAGGTGGCAGCCACTTCGTGTAAAAACTGATATCCAGTCAAATCTGGTTAGACTAGAAAGCCGACTCCAAGTGACTTAGGAATAATAAAAGGCTAGGGAGAAGAAGACTTACTACGCTGGCTTAGCGACCCAAAGTGGTTCTTGGTCTTCGACATTAAAGTGAGCCATTCCGTCCTACTTTTTGTAATAGCAGATGAGGCGCTCATAGCCATTTGCACTCACTGATCGGTAAACGATTAGCGAGGTTAAGCAACGTTGGGTGCGGTCAGTCTATAGATGGGTGACCGCTTAGTGGTATTTCATCCGAGCGTCTCCGTGCTTCGAAGGGCACGTAAAATGTCGGTCCCGGTTGTTGTCAAATTGACAGCAGTCGTTAAGCCATGTCAGAGGCCTACGGGCGGCTTGAACAACTCTTGACAACAGGTTGGCCACTAACCACACGAAAAGAAAGAAGAAGCAGATTTTTAATTTTAATAGTAAAGTTTTTATTCTTATGGTGACACCACAAGCTACCTGCGCCACTGGTTATATCTGTTCTTTGTTATTTAGCTTAGAGCGACAAGGATAGCCTTGTGTTACAACCAAGAAACTTTTACTAGAAAAAATCTGAATACAATAACGTAATTTCAGTAAGAACTATAATGAGCCACAGTTATGCGGCTGCGCAAAAAAACATGTCGCATTGATTGAGCTGTCGTCACTAGCACATAATTGTTATGTACTCCAAAATACATACATTAGCGGCCTTATTCATAAAAAATATCTTTCGTACTAATGGCTTTCTACGATGGGTGGTTGAAATACGCAAAGTCCCCCGCCGCGTCTGTTCGCAATAAACTCAAAAACGACTGAACGGATTTGCATGTGGATTTCACCAATAGATAGAGTGATTCATGAGGAAGCTTTAGCTGTCTGCTGTATAATTTATTAAGGTTTTTTACTAACCGTGCGAAGCCGGGGTGGGTCGCTAGAGTAGAGTCTAATAAATGCAATGTAAAAAGGCTATATTCATAAATGATCTGTGAAACTTTATTATAATTTATATTATAATAACGATGCCGTATATTATTATATACAGCATCGCTATTAGGCAAGCTAGCATTGTTATGCATTATAAGGAACAATACTTTTAAGAGTTTTAACTTACAATCTATACTAATACTAGCTGTCCCGACAGACATTGTCCTGTACAAAAGAGAAAAAAAAAGCATATCTAAACCATCCTCGAATCCACTTGAACACACACAAAAAGTTTCATTCAAATCGGTCCAACCGTTTAGGAGGAGTTCACTGTCAACACATGTACAGAAGAATTATATATATGTCGGAGAATTATTGAATCCAGTGGCGCCATCTATCAATGGTTTGAGGCATCTCGAGGTGGCGCCATCTATTAATTCATTTAAGAGTTATTCACTTCCTTGAGTCAGTAGTTTCGAGCGGAAGTCTGTGATGGCACTGTCGGCGTCGTCAGTGAATGAGTGAGAGTTGAACGAACGTTGTAGCGAGTGAAGTAGTGGTGGTACAGATTAGCTCGTTCGTTCGTTCTGTCACTGTCAGTTGACTTCGGGAGCTCGACCGCGTCGGACGTACGCACTGAGTCATTTATTTTATTTCGTACACAATATGGCGGACGATGAACAATCTTACGAACGGAATCGGTTTCCATCCGCGACAGCAGCGGTGGGATTGGAACAAAACACCTCCAGCGCGTCGAACCCACATCCTGCGTCGACTCAAGAAGAATATTTCGACAATTCATCCGTGCCACGTGGTGAAAATAACCCTCAAGTGAATACGCAGGTTGAAGATCGAAATACGTTCTCACAATCGGGTGGTCAAATACCGGCAATGTCACCTGATATGTGGGCATCCTTTTTTCGTGGTATGGCAGAGAGTTTCCGTCACACTGAAGCGAGTACGTCAACATCTAAATCGGAAAGCGGATGAAACCCAGCGACGTATACGTGCCAACCTTTGACCCGGACGACTGTGAGTTTACGGCTGCTCAGTGGTGCGACGAGATAGAACACCACCGTGTCCAGAACTCGTGGACGGACTACGAGACCAGGAATGTGGCGTTCACGAATCTACGTGGCCGGGCACGGAAGTGGGCGTCGAAGTCTTATCCCCTTTGCAAGACCTGGCACGAAGCAAAAGAGCGGCTTTCGAGACAGTTTGCGTCTACAAAAAGGTTTCATGACCTATTTCAAGAAATGGTGCGGTATTCAAGCGATTCAAGCTTCTACCTACATAGAATATTCAACCAACAAGCTGGCGTTGATTGACCGACTGGAGACGAGCTGGAACGCGGCGAACAAGATTGAAGTGGTGATCTCAGGTATCTCTGACAACCAGGTACGATCAGATTTATTAAAGAATACCCCAGCCGATTTCTTAGCACTCGACAGGCATCTTGGTACTTATCCTAAAATTAAATACTGTAAGAGATCTCTTGATAATCATTCTTCCACGCTTAATGACCCTAAGCGACGGCGACTGACTTCATCCTCCATAAATTGTCACAATTGCGGTAAGCCGGGACATTATAAACGAAATTGTAAATTTAAAAATCAGTCTAACAATGCAACGGCTCCCGGAGATTCTTCCCAGCTAGTTGTCACTAAGCCTAGTGTTAAGAATACGCGGTGTTGGTATTTTCAAAAGATGGGTCATGCTGAAGATGTGTGCTTTTCAAAACGGAGAGACGAAAAACTTAAACAATCGAGTGCTTCGAAGTCTGTTAACATGTGTTTACAATCTGACGCACCTTTAGTACGTGTTAAAATTGATAATTTAGAATTACAAGCTTTGATCGATAGTGGTTCTGATTGTTTGCTTATTCGTAAAGAAATTGCTGATAGTTTGTCTGGAAATCGAGATTTCACACCTACGCGTATCACAGGTATTGGCTCTAACACTATGTACTCCTTCTCGAAAGTAATTCTGCCGATAGAGATTCATGGTGTATTCATTGAAGTTAGCTTTATTATCATAGACGCGCGCAATTCCTCACGACGTCATCATAGGTCGTGATGTTTTCGCGCGACCGGGACTAAGCCTGATCATAAACAGCAAAGGTGTTCACGTTATACGCGAAATCCAGGCCGATGTTTGTCTTTTGTACCCTATGTTAAAAAAAAATACATTGCATTGGAAGCTCCGCGCTTCATGCTTGTGTACTATGCATTGGAAGCTCCGCGCTTCATGCTTGTGTATTACGCATTGGAAGCTCCGCGCTTCATGCTTGTGTATTACGCATTGAAAGCTCCGCGCTTCATGCTTGTGTATTACGCATTGGAAGCTCCGCGCTTCATGCTTGTGTACTACGCATTGGAACGCGCTTCATGCTTGTCTTTTGCATTAGAAGCTCCGCGCTTCGTGCTTTGGGTTTTTACTTAAGAAGCTACACGCTTCGTGCTTCGAGTCTTGAGCTGGAAGCTCTGCGCTTCACTTAGCACAACAGTAACTCTTCTCTGAAAGCTAAAGGCTATGAGCTAAGGTACATTTGAGTGTAAGCAGTGTGTAGTATAGCCCATGTGAGATCTTGTGCTGTCCAGGCGACTCCTGTAGCACTGATCTTGTATTTGTTGCGCTCGAGAACGCGCGCAGTGCCAGAATGGCCGTGTCGGAGAATTATTGAATCCAGTGGCGCCATCTATCAATGGTTTGAGGCATTTCGAGGTGGCGCCATCTATTAATTCATTTAAGAGTTATTCACTTCCTTGAGTCAGTAGTTTCGAGCGGAAGTCTGTGATGGCGCTGTCGGCGTCGTCAGTGAATGAGTGAGAGTTGAACGAACGTTGTAGCGAGTGAAGTAGTGGTGGTACAGATTAGCTCGTTCGTTCGTTCTTTCTGTCACTGTCAGTTGACTTCGGGAGCTCGACCGCGTCGGACGTACGCACTGAGTCATTTATTTTATTTCGTACACAATATGGCGGACGATGAACAATCTTACGAACGGAATCGGTTTCCATCCGCGACATATATAAAAATTAAAATGTATTGGAACAAAAACTTGTTAAGTCATGTATAGGTAAGTAAGTCACGGATAAAGGATATTGGCACTTTTCAATTATCCTGTACATATATAGCTTTATAATACACTAGCTGTGCCCGCGGTTTCACCCGCGTTTATAGTTACTGCGCCGCTCCCGTGGGTCGTAGTGTGATGTTATATAGCCTTCCTCGATAAATAGGCTATCCAACACTGAAATAATTTTTCAAATCGATACAGTAGTTCCTGAGATTAGCGCGTTCAAACAAATAAACAAACTTCATCTTTTAATATTAGTATAGATAAGTAGGTATGTTATGCATTCACTTTATGCTCTACTGGGGTAGTAGATATAATCATGAGTTAAAGTAGGTAATATTTAGAATATTATGATTGATTTAGGTCATTGATAGAATGCATGGTTTAACTTTAGCAAGACAATGTAAAGTCTAGTTATTTCTATTTAGACTAGTACTAAAACATAACAATTTAGGCCAGTAGTTCCCAAAGTGGTCCAGGTGGACCCCCAGTGGTCCACGGGAGTCTCGATGGGGTCTACGTTGGCGTGACAAAAAAATGGGGATCCACAATTCGTAAGCGGGTGTCCACAAGAAAATTTATTTGATTTCAAAAGTGAAGAACTAAAATGTTGGCGTCAATGTAGGCAGATAATATTTTAAGAAGCTCTAAGCTTGTAAAAACTTGCATATTTTATATTCAGTATACTGATACTGAATATAAAATACCACCACTGGGTCTCGAGTCTACCGATTTGTCGGTAGAGATTTACTAAAACAAAAAAAAAATGGTTAGCCCGCCTACGGTGGTAAGTTTAGTCCCGAGAATTTAAAAAGAAAGTTTAGAATACGGTAGTAATGTAGCTGCAGGGGGTCCAACGGAACCAGCAAAATTTTGAAAGTGGTCTATGAGAAAAAAGTCTGGGAACCTCTGATTTAGGCTATAACTAACATGCAAACTCATTCGCAGTCGTTGTGTTTGTCATAAATGTAGTTTAAAAATAATGTGTAATTGAATTACGTAAATACGACGATGTAATACCGATTTAGCGGGTGTATGGGAATATTTGAGGAGCTGCAAAGCCATATCAAGAGTTTTCACCACGTCGCATAAAGTCTGGTACCCGGACGGCAAAACACTTTCGTATACCTTAGATATTTATATATAATATATAATAATAATTTTATTTCCATAATCAATACTACAAAATTAAATATTTGTCCAGAGTGTGAATATAATAAAGCGCAGGTGATAGGATTATAGTAATGCACATTAGTGTACTTGGTTTATTTATTTGAAATCATATATTAAATATAATGGGTATCACATAGATATAATATTATATTTTGTTCTGTGTTTTTGTTTTGATACCTACATATAATATATATTATGTTAAAGGTATATGTTTGTATTTTCTTATGTAAGCGACATGTAAGTAATTGTTTTTAATCCTAACTAATATTATAAAAGCGAAAATGAGTTTGTTTGTTTGTTTGTTACCTTTTCACGCCTAAATCACTGAACCGATCATTCTGAAATTTTGCATATACGTTGTCAGGTGTACAGAAACGGAAACAAACTCACTTTCACATTTATAATATTAAGTTAGGATACATATCAATAAACAATGTGATAAAATCCATATAAAGTAGTTTAATTTCAATTTAATATACCACTAGTTAAAACCCTTAATATTAGACTAGACATGCTTCACTGTGGTTAGTCTTATAGTTTCCATTTTTTGTTTCTGTGAGAACTTTTGGATAAGAATTATATTAAACACTCATACATAAAAATGCAACATCCTAACTAATATTATAAAAGCGAAAATGAGTTTGTTTGTTGTAAACCACTGAACCGATCATTCTGAAATTTTGCATATACGTTGTCAGGTGTAGAGAAACGGACATAGGCTACCTTTCATCCCGCAAAAAATTACTGTTCCCGAGAAAAACAACAATAACGTTCTTATGATAATAAATGGTGCCACGTGTCTTTCGAATCATGATTGAATTATATTATTACAAGCAGAGTACAACCCGAATTGATTGTCAAATTTTAAATTAACGCGAGAGAAGCCGCGGGCAAAAACCAGTAAGAAATAAATAAATATTGAACCGAAATAAATTACTATGCAACGTACAGCATCTTCTTAGATGCAAAACACAGAGGCTTTCAATTCCTGTCGCAGGACCTTGTAGAAATCAGTTGGCAACTTGGCAGAGCGACAACTCGGTTTGTTGAGGTCGGAAGATTCAAGTCCTGCTTCATGTATTATCTTTTACTTTGTTATAGTTTACATTACAACAAAGATTGTAACTACGCAATTATAAATAAGTTTTGATGCCGGTATCCGCCATCACGGCTCAGGCCATCAGAGGCCAACAACTAACACACACAAAAAAAAAAGCACCCGCCATCCTATTCAAGTGCAGACGTACAAGGTATAGGTACAAATGTCTTAAGAGTAATAAAGCTTTTAAATGCTACATCGCTAAGCTTCGTCGACGCTTGAAGACCAATTACACCTTCGATCCCTACCTTTACCGTCAGGTAGTAGACTGTACCTACTCGTTTGCTACCTGTGTGACGATAAAAATCCGTACATGGAACCTGAGCGGCACGTAACTTTGTATACATATATCGGTTCATTATTTCTTTATTTCTTACTAGCTTTTGCCCGCGGCTTCGCTCGCGTTAGTTTAGAATTTGACAATCAATTCAGGTTGTACTCTGCTTGTAATAGTATAATTCGAAAGACACGTGGCGCCATCTATTATCATAAGAACGTTATTATTGTTTTCCTCGGGAACAGTAATTTTTTTAGGGATGAAAGGTAGCCTATGTCCGTTTCTATACACCTGTCAACGTATATGCACAATTTCAGAATGATCGGTTCAGTGGTTTAGGCGTGAAAAGGTAACAAACAAACAAACTCATTTTCGCTTTTATAATATTAGTTAGGATTAGGATTAAAGACAATTACATGTTACTTACATAAGAAAATACAAACAAATGCAATACACTAATTAGTCCGGTAACATAATATATGTATATTATATGTAGGTATCAAAACAAAAACACAGAACAAAATGTAATATTATATCTATGTGATACCCACCACATCTATGAATAATTTGTGCGGTGGTCCAAGTTAAACGATACGATAAGAAACCAATATATAGGCTATGATACCCCAGCTTACATGTTATGAGGCAAGTCTATTTACGACATTAGAAGTACATAAAATGAAGTGCAATCTGGGCCGTTAACGGAGAAAAACGACTATTATGAGGTTTCATAGCCACACCGCACACGTACGCTCGTTGCTCGCGCCTCATCGTCCGTAACTCATTGAAAAACGTACCCGATAGAATCGCTTTGAAAATGTATGGTTTCCAAAACTATGCACCCTCAGTAATAAAGAAATAACGTTTATAAAAAAACATTTAATAAACATATTATAGGTACAACTAGCTGTTACCTGCGACTTCGTCCGCGTAGATTTTAACTAAAAAGTGTTTGTCTCCGCGGAACCTTATCTTTTTTCTAAAATCAAAGTAGCCTAAGTTACTCCTTATAACATCAGCTATCTGCCAATGAAAGTCCCGTCAAAATCGGTTCAGCCGTTTCAGAGATTAGCCGGAACAAACAGACAGACAGACAGACAGACAAAAATTTTAAAAATAGATGTTTTCGTATAGGTATAGGTACCTTATATACTTTCATACGCATTAGATAAAAAGCTGTTATTTTGAAATTACAAACACACACTTCAATTTTATTTATTTGTATAGATGTATAGACTAGATGTTCCCGCGGTTTCACCCGCGTTTATCGTTACTGTGCCGCCCCCGTGGGTCGTAGCGTGATGTTATATAGCCTTCCTCGATAAATGAGCTATCAAACATTAAAATAATTTTTCAATTCGGATCAGTAGTTCCAGAGATTAGCGCGTTCAAACAAACAAACAAACTCTTCAGCTTTATAATATTAGTATACTCGTAGATTTAGCATCTCGTGACTGTCTCGATGACGCAACGGTAGTGAATAGAACTGTGCATAAGGTGTTATCTATACGCATATTATAAAGCTGAAGAGTTTGTTTGTTTGTTTGGTTGAACGCGCTAATCTCAGGCACTACTAGTTCGAATTGAAAAATTATTTTAGTGTTGGATAGCCCATTTATCGAGAAAGGCTATATGTTATATAACATCACGCTACGACCCATAGGAGCAGCGCAGTAACCATAAAAGCGGGTGAAATCGCGGAAACAATTGACACTCAACATTATTACGCGGTACGCAGTGGATTGCTACCAATACAACGCATCGCTCGCGCCCTCGGGCGAGAATGACCTCTGCGTGCCGCGCGCATAATGTGGTTTACTTTGATTTTTATTTAATAAATTGAATGGTTTATGCATTATGTTATGATTCACAGTCAGAAAAATTAAAAATGTAGACAAAATTGTGATTTTGCCTGAAGAAAATTCAAATGATTTTTAACTCAGAATAATGATCTGAATCTACTATTTCAGTTTTCGGTTCACATTTATTAGCGAACCAAAATAAATAAATAAGTTCATTACACTCTAATCTATAAAACTTCCAACTGATGATGGAAACGAGACATTGATAAGTTTCCTTTGTTTGTTTAAACATGACGTCATGCATTGTTGGCTGCTATCTCACGTGAAAGATTTGGCGTGACGATCATGTGCTTGCCAAAGTTAGCACGATTACTATGATAGTAAACAGTATATAAATAGCACAGGTATGAGTTTGTTTGTATAGTTAGTAATATTTGAGAAGTAAAGAGTTACTGCGTGACCGTGATTAGCCCGTAATTCAACTAATGATGTACATATCGCACCTCCAATAAAATAATGTAACAACTCAAAAAGTTGAAATGTTCAGGAGAAACGGACGTACTTACTGAAAAACGATCCAACCCACACTCGGCTCAAAATCGAGTTATTATTAGCAAATAGGTCACGGTGTTACTATTTACTAGCTGGAAAAATTTAGTAGCTCTACTATCACTCTAAATATGAAATCATGACTTAGTAGCCCAACCCACATGTATGAAGAAGCAATACGGGATTGAACTTCAATCACGATTATCTCAAAATGGTTGGAACGTTTTTCAGAAAGTACGTCCAAACAAAAATGTTCAACTTATTTTATTGTAATTCGAATACTATGCTTTTTTTTAATAATACGTACATGTTATATTTATGAAAAGGTTATAAAAAGTGTTATTTAATGGAATAATTAATTAATTATTTTATATCACTATTTTTTATTATATTTTTTTACTTGTGACACTATTTTATCGAAGATTATAGAATAATATGAAATAAAATGTTGTATTCATGTTGTAACATTGTTTATTTTACCAAAATAAACAATAAAATCGAAAAAACAAAATCAAAAGTCTTATTCATCTAGAAAAATAATTGAGAACTTTATTTTGTAAACACCAGTAATTCATAGGATGCTTAGACAATCAACTATAAAATCAACTTTAGTTGGAAACAATAAACATTATTATAAGAATACAAATCAGTATCTCTAAATTAAAATAATAAACTAGTTGCATTTTCTGTAAAAATCAAGGATTCGAAACAAAAATAAAAATTTGACATAGTATACATTTATGAAAAAAAAATTATTGGGGTCTTTTTTGATAATTTGTATCAGTGTGGTAATCACTTAACAGTCTTAGAGCACTTAAGAAATAGTTTGTAGAAACAACTGTTAATTAAAATTACGCAAAATGAACCTTAATAATTACATACCTAATTTAGTATCCCTAAGCTAAAAGAACTATAAAGTAGTAAAATCTTCCCGTTTCATCGAATTTCTTTTAATTTTCGAGTCACTGCTGTTTTATGGCAACACTTGACAAACATGTTGATAAAATGGCGAATAAAACTAGGGTACGTGATTATTGATCACTAAACTTAACAAATCGTTTCTTTTTCTTTCATTTATCTAAATACATAGGTACATCATACGCAACCTTTGACTTGGGTAAAGATTGGGGAGATTTTCGACAAAGCTTAGTCTCCAAAAAAGTGTTGTCGTCATAAGATTTTTTGTAATAAAGTACATCCGGTGTTTGTTTTGAATATTTCAAAACTTTCGAATATCACTCCTCATTTTTTTTAATCATAATAATTCATGAAATGAAAGTTCATTTACGTTGTATTGCTCGCCAATTTTTTCGCTGATCTTATTATTTGTGCGTATTAGGCGGCACATAGATGGGTCCCGATTTTACGTTTCGTTTAATGCTTTTTCTATAACTGAGTGGACCGAGTCCCCTTCGGATTGCGTATGGCCAGGCATTAATAAATATTTGTGTGTTATACAATTTAGATTTTTGAATTTTAAGACACCCTTGCGCCATCACATCTTCCCAGCACGGCGGGTTGTGCTGGTGCTGCTGCTGCATCTGCGGAGACTCTCAAACGGCGCAAATACAAAAACCTGGTAGGGGATTATGTTTTTGAGCCGTTTGGGGTCGAAACGCTAGGGTCATGGGGTCCCAGTGCTCGTGCGCTCTATAGAGACATAGCAAAAAGGTTAGTCGACGCTTCCCGTGACCAGAGGGCTGGGCTTTATTTTGCAGAAAGAATAAGCATTGCCATTCAACGTGGCAATGCTGCCAGTCTTCTGGGCACACTACCGGTCGACTGTGATGCGGAGGAATTTTATGACGCCTATTAGAGGGTTTTAGTTTTCTTTTTCTTTGTTTTATAATATTTTAGGTATAAGTCATTTTTAAAGAATTGTGATTATATGTACATATTTGAATTTCTTATAAATAAATATATTTCTGCAATAAAAAAAAAGTATACATAAAGAGTTACAATAAATTTATTTTTATTTTGCCCTGCACAATTATCTGAATAAAATGTTATGTTATAAATTACAATAATCATCGTCTTCATTAGCTGAACAAATAGCTTTTTCAATATATTTGAGTAAACAACTACCTAATCCGTTAGATCCCCGATTACCCGCATTTTCGTGCCAAAAGTAGCATTCGGTTTATTTGTTTGTTATGTCCGTGATCGTGAAATTGAGGCAATTCAATTTACTTACTTTTATAATAGAACACAGAAACATCTACCTTTGGTACTGGTAACACAACTTGTAAATCATACACGGCCACTATATTCCTGTCAGAACTATTATCTTTGTCTCTTTGTTTCTCTTGACGTGACAGTACTTTCTGTTGTTGATGAAGTAGATATTTCGGTTCTAATTTAAGCTTCTCATCATCTTTAGTATTCTCATAGGCGACACATAATTCACAACGAGCCTTTTTGGTCATGGAAAATCTAAATTAAACTCTGTATTAAAAACTTTCGCATATATGTATGCGAAAGTTAAAGTTACATAATTAGCATAAGGTTCATTACTTTTAATACAATCTTCCTTATAGTCACGATGTAAATCTGATATAGTCATCCCACCTTCAATAAATTCTCTACTAGTTTGATTACGTAAGTAGTGGCTCTCTATTCGGGAATAGAATTTATGTGATTACGAACAGCATCATTGATACCTACAAGCAAATTGTGATGGTTTTGATTTTTTCCTCTTTTGTCTTATTCAATAGTATTTAGTGAATTCCTTTTAGAAATTACTGTATTGATTACGCTACTATTAATATCTAAGGTGTTCATGAAATATGTTTTACTAACTCTTACCGTCTGTCCCATAATATTAAAATAAAAAGCATTATTTAGCATTCTTCCTTTGTCAGTTGTAGTATACCTATATTTTCTATTTATTGATATCATATTTTGATTGACAAATTCTCTCTGACGAGTTAGGTACGTCTTTTAGCCCTCAATATTCTTGAAATATGTGTGTTCGTTCTTCTTCAGTAATCTTGTCTTTGCATTTTAACCTACATTTATGAGAACATTATGGAGAACTCTCAGATATAATAAATAAATAAATAATAATAAAATATCTTTATTTCGGACACTAGCTTTTGCCCGCGGCTTCGCTCGCGTTTATTTAGAATTTGACAATCAATTCGGGTTGTACTCTGCTTGTATAATAATATAATTCAAACATGATTCGAAAGTCACGTGGCGCCATCTATTATCATAAGAACGTTATTATTGTTTTTCTCGGGAACAGTATTTTTTTTCGGGATGAAAGGTAGCCTATGTCCGTTTCTGTACACCTGTCAACGAATATGAAAAATTTCAGGATGATCAGTTCAGTGGTTTAAGCGTGAAAAGGTAACAAATAAACAAACTCATTTTCGCTTTTATATTAGTTAGGATTAATAAGTAGGTATGTACATTAATAGTCCATAGGTTGTACTTATAGTCTGTATTAATACTGGGCACGAGCTTCTACTCAGTGTGACAAGGGTTAGGCCATAATCCACCACGCTGGCCCAGTGCGCGTTGGCAGACTTCACATATCTTCGAGAACATTATGGAGAACTCTCAGACATGCAGGTTGCCCCACGATGCTTTTTGTCACGGAGCGATAATCATCTATTAAATATACACATAACTCGAAAAGTTAGAGATGCGCGCCTTAGGATAGAACTCGAGACCTCTGCGTGGCAGTCCAACTATATCCCACTAGACTATCGCTGCTTATCTGTATAAATTATATGTTAATTAATATGTGTATTTCTTGTTATAGTTGTTGGCACAGAGGTCACAGAAAGAAGATGGAGTCAACGGCGTCACAGAGAAATCGTTCACAGTAAGTACAATCTATACATTTAAATTGTGTTGTGTTTCCTCGGCCAAAACTAAAGAGCATTTAATCAGCTACTAGCAGCAGAAGACACATACATGTACTATCAGTAATTCTGCAGACTTGTCTGCCTTTAACAGCAATAAAAGACCAATATTTATTCATTTATTTGGTTTACAAACAAATAACAATCAAAGACAAACAGGGTATAAAGTATCCTTACTTAATATTATAAATGTGAATGTGAGTTTGTTTGTCACGCTTTCACGCCTTAACCGGCCTTAATCCACCGGACATCATGAAATTTCGCATGTTGTCAGGGATACACAAAAAGGACATAGAGTACCTTTCATCCAGGAAAAAGACCTGCTTCCGAGGAATTAAAAATTGACATAGCCTTATAACATAACATTTACGCGAGTGAAGCCGTAGTCAAAATCTAATAATAGATAACTACCTTTATAACCAGAGCTGGCACTGTGAAGCCATGGAAAGCCTCTCATATAAATGATTCTCTTTTCCAGAAATACCTGTTCCCCATGTATCCAGAACTGGCACGCCAGTTCTTTAAATACGTGCACAAAGTAGGCAAATGCAAGAACAAGCACATCCCGCTGTCGACCTTCAGGCAACAGTGTGAGAGGATCCTCGCCATGTTGGATGATGCAGTCATCATTGACACATACGTCAGGTAAGAATAACTTTCAACAACCTTATGAAACTGATTTTGTGCTGCAGGGGTAATGAGAATGCCTGTGTATCCAGGCAAACTGTTAATGGCATTTTCTGGCAACAATTTCACATTAGCAACACGAAGTTTGTAACTGTGCCTAGTAGAAGACAAGCTCAAGCAAAGTTGAGAACACTACGAAGTGGTTGCCTACCGTAAACAAAGGAGAAACAGGAACGGCTTTTATCTTGCCACCAGTAAAATACAACGGCAGGAAAGAGTAAGTCACCAATAATAATACGTGCGAATGATAACAATTAAGGGGGATGAATGGCTCAAGATACCAAGGCAGCATATCCGAAACACCTGTAACGCAACCGTCAAATGGATTAAAACAGGATGTCTGATATTATTATATAGTGTAACCGCTATTTAAATGTAAATAAAAAAGCGATTATTACTCTACTACGCCTCTATTTCTTCTCATACTGAAATTAAAATATTAATAATGGGATTAAATATAATGACCACCAAAAATAGTAATTGCGCAGCAAAATATGCTTACTAAAATATATCATAACGAGCATCTATACGCCTCAAATCACTGCATTCCGTCTCGGAAGGGTTAGGTTATGTTAGGTTCCTTCTTAAACCCACCCAAAAATGGGAGCCCAGCTCAGCGGGGCTCCGTCGACTTAATTTGATCTCTTTAAATCAATTTTATGTGCAATGAGTATTTTTGGTAAGCATATTTTGCTGTGCAATTAGTATTTTTTTGCTGTGATGTTAAAATACTACCCATTAATAATTGTTTTTTTCATATTGCAACCAATTTTGCTGCTGTATCCACAAGAAAGTAACTCGTGAATACTTTTTACTCTTGCAAAATGCAGCGTATTACAATCATGTAAGCAAATATTTCACTAAAATATTATAGCTCATGATGTAGTGGTTCAAGAGGTCGCCTCGCCGCTGGCACTGCGCCGAGTGTTGTGGGTTCGAATCCCACACGGGACAAAAAATGTTGTAATCCACAAATGGTTGTTCCAAGTCTGGGTGTTCTTTGTGTCCGTTGTTTGAATGTTTGTAAAGTCCGTCGCGACACAAGAGCTATACCTAGTGCGGGAGCTGTCTTTTTTTGAAAAAAATAAGAAAAAATTGTTTCCTTACGTTAAACAAACCTGCAACACCTTATTTTCAGATTTCAAAGCCTTTAAACATTAGCATTTCCTTGATGCCGTATGCCAATCACCATCTGTCCAACACATTGTACGAGAGCAACAGTATTGTACGAAATCAGTTCCTTCTATATAAAATACCAGCTCAATTGAACAACGTCGCTTCGCTAATTTTTCGAGACAATAGGATATAAATAAAACTCGCGGGCTAAATGGAAGGTTGTTAGTTCATTTACGGTGTTGAAACTGTCTTGAATGCGAATGTAGATATTATGCATATTATTATTTGGTTTGTTTCGCTAGACGTGTATGATGTTGGATGTGTGACATGTATCTATCTACAATTGCTTTGCTGACTTTGTCTGTCAGTCAGATTTTCATAGCCGACAATGTACTTCGACGTTTTTTATACATAAACTAGCTGTCCCGACAGACGTTGACCTGTACACACGAAAAAAAAAAGTATTAAAAAAGAACCAAATCTAAACCATTCTCGAATCCACTAGAACACACACAAAAAATTTCATCAAAATCGGTCCAGCCGTTTAGGAGGAGTTTAATTACAAACACACGCACAAAATATTTATATACAGGGTGTCCCAAAACTCAACGTCAAGCCGAAACGGGGTGACAGGATTGATCATAACCATCACGAGAAAAATCTGAAAAAAAATCTATCCCATGCAGTTTAAAAATTATGGGCATTTTAAGAAAAACCTAGAAATTTGATCAAACTGTACCATTTTTCGGTTATTGTGGTTATTCTTTTTTATTTTTGTTCATTTGAACTTTGGAAACGTAATCCTAAATAACATTTCTAGAATCCCAATAAAAAATAATGACACAATTGCCTCAAGTTTCCGAGAATTGAGACTATTTGTTAAACTACGAATTTAAAATTTTCAAGATTCGTCGACTTTGACAGGCCCTCCTATAAAAAAAATGTACTAGAGTGCCTTGGCAAGTGGCATTAAAAGTTGGCGCATTTAATCAGAATTCTAAAATGGTACAATACTTGTTAGTTCCATACAATAGAAAAGAGTAAAAAAATTAAAACCTCAAGTAACCCGATTTTTGCTATCTCATTTTACTCAGTTAAAATGTTTTTAATTCACACAAGCTCTAGGTAGGTTCTTAATTTTAAGACAAAATGATGAGAGAGATGGATAATGGGTATGTTCGCCATGAGTGAGCGAGACAGATAGTGACGCCACTTTTACCAAAGTGAAAAAAAGTTAGTAAAATTAGTAAAATAATTAGGTTTGTTGGAATAAAAGTCAGATGATAGAGAAATAACGTTTTTTATTACAATAAATGTTCAAATTGTTTACCATCAGCCTCAATACAAGCCCTACATCTTCTTAAAAAAGATCTACTTATTAGTCGGGCATATCTTCGAGAGTTGATCGCCTCAGCTGCTTGAGAAATGCGTTCACGCAGGTCGGCTACGTTCTCAATGGGCTTTGAGTAAACTTTTTCTTTGAGAACTCCCCAATAGAAAAAATCCAGCGGATTTAAATCTGGTGAACGGGCGGGCCACGAGATAGTGCCCGAACGTCCAATCCACCTTCCCGGATATTCCTGGTCAAGGAAATCTCTTACTTGCACTGCGAAATGCGCTGGGCAGCCATCTTGTTGAAACCACATGTCGCGAAGATCTGCTAGTGGTACGTCCTCTAACAGGGTTGGTAAATCTTCTCTTAAAAAATGTAGGTAATTAGTTCCATTCATGTTCTCAGGCAGTTCAATAGGCCCAATAATTTTACCGTTTAAAATTCCGGTCCACAGGTTTACTTTAAAACGATACTGGGATCTATCTTCTCGCATTAAATGTGGATTCTCCACATGCCACTCGTGATAATTGTGCAAGTTCATGTAACCATCTTTTTTAAATGTCGATTCATCTGACCAGAGAATTTTTTGGATGAATTGGGGATTCTCATTATGCCTCTGTAGCATTGTTCTACAAAAAGAAATCCTTTCCTGATAATCTCGAGGTAGAAGACTTTGAACTCGTTGTACGTGAAACGGATGCATTTCGGCTCTTTGTAAAATACGATGAGCAGTGCTTTTCGGTATTCCCGTTCTTTCTTCAATTCCACGTACGGAAATACTTCGGTCACGTGCGACCTCTTGCAATACTTCTTCCTGGAAAGGAAACACAGGTCTACCTCCAGCCTGTATTTGATTCGGGAAATGGCCGCCCTCTGTGAGTGAACGGTGCACATTAACAAACACGCGGTGATCCGGGTAGCGCTCTAAATTTGGATATCTTTCACGATAAAGTCTAGCGGCAGCACTTGCGTTGCATCTGCATTCCCCATAAATGAGGTGCATGTTCGCATATTCTTGTGAAGTGTAGCGCGTAGGCATGGTAGATAAAAAGGATGCCAACACAAAAGTCCAGAGAGAAGCCAAAGTTGCCGGTATGTTATCAACAAGTCCAATTCACAAAGATTCAAGTCCAAAAAGAGAAGCCAAAGTTGTCAGTACTAAATCAACACAAGCGAATACGAACGTGCGCAGTAGACGAATGAGCGAAACGTACTAACTGGTTGGTGTCGGACTGGTAGCGTAGCCATTTGCTTGGCTGAAACTAGTGCGAATGAAACAGATAGATGCCATAGCATCTATCTGTTTCATTCGCACTCGTTTAAACGACGCATCTCCGTCTCAATGCGTGGCGTCACTATCTGTCTCGCTCACTCATGGCAAACATACCCATTATCCATCTCTCTCATCATTTTGCCTTAAAATTAAGAACCTACCTAGAGCTTGTGCGAATTAAAAACATTTTAACTGAGTAAAATCTGATAGCAAAAATCGGGTTACTTGAGGTTTTAATTTTTTTACTCTTTTCTATTGTATGGAACTAACAAGTATTGTACCATTTTAGAATTCTGATTAAATGCGCCAACTTTTAATGCTACTTGCCAAGGCACTCTAGTACATTTTTTTTATAGGAGGGCCTGTCAAAGTCGACGAATCTTGAAAATTTTAAATTCGTAGTTTAACAAATAGTCTCAATTCTCGGGAACTTAAGGCAATTGTGTCATTATTTTTTATTGGGATTCTAGAAATGTTATTTAGGATTACGTTTCTAAAGTTCAAATGAACAAAAATAAAAAATAATAACCACAATAACCGAAAAATGGTACAGTTTGATCAAATTTCTAGGTTTTTCTTAAAATGCCCATAATTTTCAAACTGCATGGGATAGATTTTTTTTCAGATTTTTCTCGTGATGGTTATGATCAATCCTGTCACCCCGTTTCGGCTTGACGTTGAGTTTTGGGACACCCTGTATATACTAGCTGTCCCGACAGACGTTATCCTGTACAAAAGAGAAAAAAAAAGCCTATCTAAACCATCCTCGAATCCACTTGAACACGCACAAAAAGTTTCATTCAAATCGGTCCAGCCGTTTAGGAGGAGTTCACTGTCAACACACGTACAGAAAAATTATATATATAAAGATAAAGATATGTACATAGTTTAACGCTTATATCCCTGAAAGGGTAGGCAGAGTTGTATTGCACCAACATTTCTGCTGTAATAAAGGGTGAGCCAGCTCTTAGTAGCAGCACGAACTCTGGAACTGTGTCTGAGATACGACAATTCGCTGCCTCACTATTACAAGGTTCTATGTTATTTTTTTTAACTTTGGGGCAATGAGATTTAATATTTGCATATCTGCAAAAATAATTAAAAAGTAACTTAGAACTATTTGCGATATTGTGAGGTGGTAAGTGCTTTCATCTATTACTATATTAGTGTAAACAAAAAGGAATGACATATAGAACCATGCAATATTCATAACAATTTTTTTTCAAAAATGTAACATGGAACCTTGTAATGTTGGACCAGCGAATTGTCTCGTCCACTATTATATGGGACCTAAACACATTGTGGGTGAAATGTGTGTGTAATACATCCCTGGCTACCCTCTCTGGGATATAGGTGTGAGACTATGGATGTTTGTATGCATGTGATTTAATAACCATTGATAACGGCTTATGTTTAACTTATCACCAGATATAGTAAAATATAACAGTCAGAAATAGTAAATGATCACCAATTTGCACAGCAAAATATATTTAAAGAGATCAAAATAAGTCGAAGGATTACGGTCTATTTTTGGGTGGGTTTAAGAAGGAACCTTTTTTCTTTTATTTTTGACCCAGGAAAATCCTTTATGGATACTCCCTCCCCCGGGGGGGGGAGGGTGGTTATGTGAGACTCTCCGCCCCTGAAGGGGGTCGGTATACACACTAAAAACCTGGGGTGAGCAGTCCCTCCGCCGACGGGGTGGAGCGGGATGGGGTCGCGTTAGCAATCACCATCCCGCCCCGGCGGTTGGCCCGGCTGATGGTAACCGGGCCTCAGCACCTATGGAGGGGTGGCCTTGCTCACCAAGGCCACCCCCCAGACGTGTGGGGCCGTGCAAGCCGGTACAGAGTCGCCCGACTCTGTACCAGTGACCCCACTATACAGGAGCGAGAAGGCGGGCAAATCGCCTCCTCCTCGCTCCCGTCCGTCTGCGCCGGAGAGGGTCAGCGAGGGGATTGTTCTCCCTGACCCTCTCCGCGCCCTCCTTCTGCGCCATGACAGCCTCGCAGAAGGAGACCACCGCCTGCCACGACCTCTCGCCGCCGAGCATGGCGTTGATCACGCCCGGCAGGGAGAGATCCCCGCCTATTATGGCCGAAAGCGTGTGCCGCTGCGGTCCCCATGCGGCACACGCCTCCAGCGTGTGGAGCGCCGTGTCTTCCGGCGCCCCACACTTGTGGCAGGCCGGGGTCGCCTCCCGTTTAAGAAGGAAACTAACATAACCTAACCCTTCCGAGATGGAATGCAGTGATTTGAGGTGTATAGGTGCTCGTTATGATATATTTTAGTAAGCATATTTTGCCCATTTATAACTGTGTCATAAACTCGCTATTACGCTTAGAACAATGCATGCGGCTCGTCTCTTGAGATTACAATTACCTATGTTTATCTGTTAGGCAATTCAGTAGCAGACTAGCACAGACTTTGGACCTGTGCCCATTACAGTTACTTTTATAACGTCTATTCTATAACATAGCTTTGAAAATTCACACGCATGAGTCTTTGTATGTATGTCGATTTTCATGACTCATAAAATCCTTATAATACATTTTCTGTATGATCTTGAAACAATACCACAAGGTCGAATCGTTCAGCGTAACGTTGCAATGTAGATGACTTCAAACAACGAAAATAATCGTGTTAAATATAATTTGATAGCGATACCTCAAACTCGGTAAGTGTTGACCGTACTTCGCTATTCTGATCGAACAATTGTCACAGAAAGGGATAGAATATGCAATCAGGTGGAGTGTGGTCATTTTGACGAGCAAAATAACAACAGTATATAATTTTTTAGACTTATTATTAAATAATTCAATATCCTAGTTATACAGCCTAGATGGCAGTATATAACTGCAAGCGGTTGTCATAGCCAATGATCGCTTGCTAGGGGAAAAGGACTTTAAGTTTGGAGGAAGGGAAAGGAATGGGAGAAGTAAGTAAATGAGCCTTCGAACTTTTTACATACCGGCCGAAAAGCAGTAACATTATTACTGTGACATCGATTTCTTTTAAACGTAGTGCACCGTCACCAAATAGAAAGCAACGGCAGGATAAGTGCCTGCCGTTGCTATAGAATACATTGCACATAGAAAAAAAGGTTTATATCATAGATTACGATTTGCGTTACTCTAAATATGGTCAACTTATAGATTTGCTAAGCAGTCATCTGATGCCGCGGTTACACATTGGATTCAACTTTGCGTCCAAGCTTGGCTCGAATTTGTAATGGCCAATATTGAATCAAATTAATGCACCACACATTGGCTTCAATACCAACTTTGCATCATACATTCTGTCCAAGATGCCCGCGCGCACTCCCCTTCCATTCCCCTCGCCTTTGAACTTGTTGAAAAACCGACTTGCGCGTCGGTGTTAGACACAAGACGGTGATTGGACGCAATGTTCACATTGTGTCAAAGACTGAACCACACATTGGAGTATTGGACGCAATAAGCTACATTGGTGCAAATATAACCAATGTGTGACCGCGGCATGACACACAACACCAACATGACATCCAAATTATAAATATATCTACTATTATTACGCTTACTCATATTAAAATTATACACTATCGTTCCCTATCATATACATGTAATGTCTAAAGCCACTCTTCTTAGTATGGATACTTCTTCGTGCAATCTACATACGGCGAGAATACATCAATTATGGAAATCTTTGCTTAGAAAAATTTTGAACATAATATGTTGCTCTCAATATTCCGTATTCCAAAAAGAGGTATAGTAGTACCAGTCAATCACAGGTACTCGCAAAAGAACACTGATTCCTACCAAGGATGTTTCGCGAGGCTACTGAAATCAAAAAACATCCAAATTTCAATAGAGAAGATGGTTAGAATGTACCATCAGCTTGTTTTTAGGTTTGAGATATATTTTATTTCTCATAAGAATTTACAATAATTCACTTACATGAAAAAGTTTAAACAGAACAACAAATTATAATCCTATCCTAGGTGTACACTTAGATATTCAAGCACTTCACTCAACACATTCTATCGAAAGTATACATTTTTAAGTTATATTTAATTCTGAGGTAATAAAAATACAATATATAATATGTAGGGTACTAGTAAAAAAAAGCTTACATACACAAGGAGCAAACAATGCTTGGACGCGCACATTACACAGATCGAGCGTACCTTGAAGCGACATGTGAATTAGTGAACTAAGGTGCGCTCAGATTAGAGGTTAAATAGTATTTTAAGTGTTTTTTAAAGGTAGGCATTGACTTTGCTTCTTTGATATTTTTCGGTAATTGGTTATACAATTTAGCACCTTCGTACATTAAATTTCTTTTTCCATAATTAGTTCTTGGGTGAAAGAGGCAAAGGTCGTTTGCGCGTCTAAGTCTAATTTTTTGTATTTGTTGTTTCTTTGTAAATGTTATTTGAATATGAATATCTTCATTTAGTATTTTTCTTATTAATATACAAGTTTTATATATGTATGTTTGAGTTACATTTAATAATTTTGTTTCTTTATATAACATATTTGTTGGTGTGAGGAATTTATATTTAAACAGTGTTTTACTTAATTTATTTTGGGACCTTTGTAGTGATTCTAGATTTGTTTTTTGCAGCGGTGCCCCAAATTTCAGTCAAATATTCCAAATGCGGTTTTATAAGAGAGTTATATATATTATATCGAATTCGGTGCGGTAAACATGTAACCATACCCCGTAGGGCTCCAGAAAGTGAAATTAATTTAGTTTTTATTTTAGAAATATGTGGTTTCCATGTTAAGTGCGAGTCTAAGATTAGTCCAAGGTATTTCTCATTATCAACTTTATTTAAAATTTGGTTATTCACCATCAGCTTGTGATCCAGTAATTCAAATAGTGAAACCCCAAGAAGAAGCAAAACACAACCAGACTTCATGATACTTTGAGCTCACTCTGCGTAAATAGAAACACCAATTAAATTATGTCCGGGTACTTAGAAAATAACTACACGTTGGACATTGAGACAATCACCATCCTAGTCTCCCCGTGAACATAGCTGCTGAAAGCAACCGAAACGTCGGGGAAAGTGTAAAATTAAATCTAAATAGTTTTATCATTTAAATAGCTTAAATAGAAGTAAACAGTAACTAAGTAGTAAAAAGAGCAGCGATAGCTCAGTGGGGAGACCAACAGACTGCAATGCAGAGGGTCTCGGGTTCGAACCCACGTCGCGCACCTCTGACTTTCGGAAGTTATATGACTTCTCGAAATTATGTGCGTATTGATTGACAATTATCGCCTGCTCCGTGCCTCGGAAAGCACGTTAAGCCGTTGGTCCCGGCTGCCATGAACATCTATGGCAGTCGTTATTGTAAGAGTGTCGACACAAAAGATCCCACTGGGTCGAAGTGTCGCCGGTCTGCACTGACTGGCCCCTACATAAAATAAGATAACTAAGTAGTAAAATTGTTTAACAATATTAGTTTAAAGTTTCAAAATTATATAATAATAGTGTTTTATAAAAAATAAACAACGCGATAAAATACGTATAAATTTGTTTAATTTCAATGTATAACATTCGCGTAAACGTAAGACAATATAATACATATATCTTTCAGAATGTTCAGTATGGACACCGACGAGAACAATGTAACGCCAGACGGACTCCGTAGTTTGCTGTACACCAGCTACAAACTCTCCATGGACCACTATCCAGAAGGCCCACAGACTTGTCTTTTGGTAAGTCACAAATCTAAGCAATGTCCTGAATTTAGTCACTAGTACTATATGCGACTGCTGTGTACGCTGGTTACGCGCCTGGTGGTAAATAGTACTCGTAAATAGTAATTATTGTCTCTAATATAGTCGTCTTGGGTACCACTCGTGACCCGTGCAAAATAGAATGTACTGTGCTTCCAACGCAAAAGCAAAAAACTACAGGTTCTGCTGACGCAAGATAATTTGGTTACGATCATCAGGTTGAAACTTCTACACCAGCCGTGCTTCTCCAAGCTTAGACAAAATCCATTCTCTATCTAAGTTAGAGCCATTGAAAAGATTACGTTTTTTTACATTTACATATCCATCTTTCCGTATTAATGTTGATAAATAATGCATATTTTATAAGCCCTTGATTTGAACGAAGATGCTTCTTGTTATTATTTTGTATTATACTATTATATGTAGCAAGAATATCCGCAGTCCCCTTTGTTTACATTATATGAGCCGACTACAGACTTTGTCTGGTCGCGACCATAATTCTGCAATGTTGCACATCCATTGATCGCTCTCATCTCTCTCTATAGATAAACAAGACATTGGCAGCAGTAGTGAACGGGTGCTTCAATAAAAAAGACTCTCACAGCGTCGGTTTCGTGGTACGCTGGCTTGAAGAACACTGTCACAGATTAATATTTCCGGTTCATAGGTAAGGATGTAGTTATGTTGTTATTTCCAACACGTTTATTCATGGGTTAACCACACTAAGCCCGATAAAAATTGTGTTATCTCGCTCGTTTGTAAAAATTTCTTTGCTATCTTCGAAACAAAGATAGTTTTACCAGCTACTGCTGCTTGTCTATCTCAGGTGGCTGTACTTGGTCTTGTATCGTAATAGAGAAGTTGAGAAAATTCAATGCTGGTTGTAGGTACTGCGTGCACATGTTAGCAACGCGACACCGAGACATGGAAGCGGAGGTGGAATCAAGCGGACTAGGCGCAGGACTGGAGCTGGCCACGCCGGTGCTGGAACGCGGCGCGTGGCAGGCTGCCAGTGCACTCATGCCAGTGTCTCGCGCCTGGCTCATCGCTGGCACCGCACCGCCGCTTTACAGCAGGCCTACCCAGCCGCCGCCACAACCTGCAGGTACGATAACAAGCTAGTAGCGCGCAGCTGCTTTATAACAATCCCACGAAGCCTTAGCAGCCGGCAGGTGCATGCTAGTGCCGCTCTCCAGCAGGCCTACTCAGTTTCTGTAACCAGCAGGTATAGCACGAACGTGACACGCCGAAACTTTACAACAGGTTTACAGAACCACGGCAGCCGACAGGTACATGCTAGTGACGTGCTAGTATTCTATAGCAGGTCCAGAAAGTTATCGCAGTCGGCAGGTACCTGCTACGTCACGCGACGCTGCTCTACATCAGGCCAACACAGCTCTCGCAACCACCAAGTACGTGCTAGTAACGCGCCGCCGCTCTACAGCAGGACTACGAAGCCGTCGTAGCAAGCAGGTACGTGCTAATGACGCGTTCCTGCATTACAGCAGGTTAGCTCTTCAGGTACGTGCAAAGTCCGTCTATAGTGAGATGCACTAGCATTCGGACGAAGAAGATTTGTGGGGCTCGTTTTACCAATCCAGTAAGTAACTTGTATGTCTGATCCCTGTTTTCGGGAATCTTTTTAGCTTGCGGGCGACCAGTGGTCAGGCGTTTTACTAAGTCGCCCTGTAATATTAGTTGGCAAACACAACTGATTAATTTGGTAGCAGCACAGTACCTCCTTAAAAAGCATTGAAAATACTACTCGCCGCAGAACATACTGTTCTTTTGCGGCTAGTAGTATTTTCCATGCAAATTTAAATGACTGCGATCTTCTGAAAGATAGACATTTATTCTCTAGTTGGTGTACCCTCAGTTTTAAATGGAATTAAAATCGTCTACAGTACAAAATCTGCATTCCTTAAATATCTTTTGGTAATCCATTTTATAAGTTCTCTTTTGTAATTTTTGCCCAAAATATATGTGACTATAATCCAAAGAAACCTGAAGTTACAAGCTAATACAAGTATTTATCTTTTTTCCTTGCTGGAAAAATCCCGCGACGGCAAACGCAGACGACCTTGGTACGTTTCGCTTAAGTGTCATCGAATGCTTGAAATAATTAACTTAAGAGAAAACACAGGCAATGTATCCAAACGAACATTGTTTATTTTGGTGCCAGTGTCTACTTCGGCACTCATTTGAGAAAACAATTTTGTACTTGTGATACGCGTGATTGTATTCGATTGATATTTAAAAACATATGCGCACTCGAATGATTATGAACAGTAGTGCTAAACGCAATACATATTACAAACATTCCATAGTCAAGAAGGTCGCACGTACTTCTGTATAGTGCTATCGATACATTCGAATACAATTGTGCACACCATTAGTTCATATAAAGTAATTAAAGTGAAAAAATATCATATAATATTTGAAAGATAAATTGGAAGCACAATTTCTGATGATTTATTTAATGAATGTTATTATGTATAGCCTGTGTTTTCTTTTAGCCTTGCATCCTTGACATTATTAATACAATAGAATATCACTAGCTGTGACTACAATATCCATTAATTGCTGCGAGTCCCCCGTGTGTCTCATTACAGTCATTAGATTTACACGGAATTTAAATTTAAAATTATCCTTTTTGCTTGTTTAAGTTTTAACTCTTTAATATAGTCTGTTTTTTATCTTATGTACCATAATCTTTATGCTTGGTTCTTCAAATGAGTTTTGAAACCTATTTTATTCGAATATTTTTACTATATTTTATATGAATTTGTTATCTGGCAAAATTGATTGTCCAAGCCTACTTTCTAAAATAAATTTTAACGTACCTACAAAAAGCACGAGACAATATAAGCCTATACACATGCCTTTAGTATCCACAAATTACAGACAGAATACATTTCTCTGGCGAGCGGGTGATACTTTAAACGAACAAGCAAGAAAGTTCGACATTGATGTTTTTAATACTCAACCAGATGCAGTGAAGCGCATGCTCAGTCTTGATTTTTTTACAAGGTTTAATGCTGATTAATTTTACTTTATTTGTTATATGTTAGATGTTTAAGTGATAAAATAGTTGCTGTCCACGCATTGTTATTTAAGAGTTAGTCGTGGAGACCTATCATTGGCTCTCTGTTGCATATTTATTTTCACTACTATGTATTTCAAAGCTGTTGGTCTTCCTAATACATAAATAAATAAATAAATAATTTAGTATTAGCGATAGGCGAACGAATGATATCGCAACTAGGAAAGCTTGTTATTTGGTAATATTAGTTTCGTAGTAAATAGTACATGGCAAATAAAGTTTAAGTAGAGAGCCGCTGTTATACAATTATTATTATAGTTTACAATATTTATTTACTTATGATTTCATAAGGAATCTTATACAAAACCTTAACGTCTGGTTTACATAATGCCAGCTGCTGACAAACCGATCGGTACCTGTTGTCATATTATGATTTGCAAAGAAACAATGTATTAGCTCAATTTACACTGTTTAATCAGTAGCTTTATCTTGCAAGTTAATGTTTATATATTCAATTTTATGTCTGTCTAAACCATTTTATTAACCTTTTTTTTAACGATGAAATAAAAAGAGAGGTAAGTAAACTCAATGTTGAATCTGGTAACATAATGTCTTGAGCCTCGAAGCTTGACTAAAGATACGTGAAAGAATCTTTATTAAATATTACTTTCTTAAGCAGAGTATTGAAAATTACGCGCGTTTGTAAAAAACAACAGAAGAGCTCTAAACAAGTGTTGTTCCGATTACGTTGAGGCAATACTAGTTCTTTATATAACCAATAGTTTCGCCGAAGCCAAGAATGACCAAATATGTTTACTACATAAAATTCAAATTCAATAACGATCATTTGTTGAAATTGCCTGTTTTTATTCCCATGACGGTTTCCACATAAAAACTAAGCCGCACTGTATAAACCAGACACTAATTTCATTTTTGATGTAATAATTTTATTCGTTAGCATGATTTTCTATAAGCTTTTGCTGTAAGCGAAATCTATTATATTAGCAAATCTTTGACGAGAGTCACGTTGTGTTGCTAGGCGGTGGTTTAGCGTCACAGGCGTGGCTAGCGCGGCTGGTATGCGCTGTGCCGTCGCATTGGGTGCCACTGTACGTGTCTCGCGACCACGGCCTTGGTGCTAACAGGTTCCTGCACCACACACTCGCTTACAGGTATACCTAACTTTTTCTTTTATATAATACAAGCATATTTTCTCGATAGCAGAGAACTTTACTAACCGAACATAAAGGTCGCCTTTCAATTTAACACTAACTATTCAACATGAATATATTTTTCCGTAAATATTAGCAATGTGTTCAGCTTTTTAAAAAACATGCTGTCGTCAATCAAAATGTTGGCGAACACACAATACATGTATAAAATTAAGTGAATATGTGATATTGTCGAAATACCTTTGAACCTACATATAAACATGCTTTCATACAAAGCTGTAGTTCAATCGTGAATGCGTTGAACTTGCAACCAAGAAAGTTCAGGGTACGAATCTTATCCATATCTCTATTGATGTAATGCGTTTCTCTTAAAGTAACTGAAATAGTTACAAGAAAAATATATAATAATATTTTTTAAATCACATTCGTGACATTTAACAGTATTATTTTTTTATGATTGCAGAGGTCCAACTCTAGTCTTAATTCAGGCCGAAGAGACTGTGATAGTAGTGTGCAGCCCTCAAGAGTGGCGGGAAACACATCAGTACTGGGGAGGACCTGAATGTGCGCTCATACAGATACATCCGACGTAAGTTGATTTATGCGAAGCCTTTGATACAATACAGTTTGATATAGCAATATATTACTCCATTATTTGTAACTTACTATTAACGTAACGTATGTCAAATCTTTCTAGAAACTATTGTCCGTTTAAATTAACAATATATCACTACATCAATACCTAAATTGTGAGATAAATTTGGAGTGCCACAGGGTAATATCCTCGGTCCTGTATTCCTAATAGTTCTTCATAAATAATACCAACTAACCATACGTTGTACTTACAGTTTTACCGTAGTAGAGCGCGCACCAAAGATGTTATATCTAAACACATCAATTCGCGGCTACCCCAAGGGTCTGCGCGCTGGCTCAGACCCCAGAAAACCACTTCTGAATATAGCAGAGGACTTTGACTCGTTGACGTTCAATGGAGTGCCTTATCCACTAAATAATATTGAGGTCAGTTTTTGTTTTTGTTGTATTTAGCCTTTGCTTTTTATTGATATTAAGCGTTAGTAAGCGCTATTCATGGATAAAGCTTCATATCTCAAGCTTAACTGTACCATCTCCAAGGAAACACAGTACACAACCCGCTGCTTGGCAAAAGATTCAGCTATTCTGACTCTTGATCTGAAGGCTAGTATGATGTCAAATTCTTGCCTAGTTCACCGAACCTGCTTGAAAACCAGCATGATCTGAAAAATTTATTTCAAACTCTTATATTTATTTTGAAGTCTTTCAACATGACAGCAATAAATCCGATAAAACATTATCTTTAAATGTTTTGATGGTAGTATTTCTTTTTAACACTAAGGTTAAGACGCATCCACCAATAGTAATTAATAAAATATAATAACTTTGTTTACATAATTTGTAATTAATTTAATGTCTTATACGTTAGGTGTGGGGTTGTGGTGACCAAGCATCCCGCGAAACGCAGCTAGAAGTCAAAAAGTGGCAAGTGCGAGAGGCGGAGAGGCAACGACAGGTTTGTTTTTTAAACAGTCTATATTAGTGTAGATACTTTGTATAACAATGAGTTGTGTAGAACAACTATATGTACCTGGAAAAGTACACCATATCCTATTTAATATTTTTTTGTACTAATTAAGCCCAACATTACTATCATATTTGTCGGTCTCGATGGCGTAGTGGTTAGTGTAACCGACTGCCACGCATGAGGTCGCGGGTTCGATTCCCGCACAAGTCAAACATTTGTGTGCATGAACATGGATGTTTGTCTTGGTCTGGGTGTTTCTATGTATAATATGTATGTATTTACAAAAAAAAAGTATATAATATGTATGTTTATCCATTGTCTAGTACCCATAGTACAAGCTCTGCTTAGTTTGGGCTAGATGGTGTTGTGTGTATGTGATAGAATATTATTATTATTATTATTATAGCGAATTATAATACATATTATTTTTATCTTATAATTTAAACTTATTTTTATTTAATGTACTATCGGCCCCAGCGACGAATGACCATTTCAGAAAAATTTTCGCTTGCACATGATGACCAGTTGAGTTTGTATCGCCTTAGAATCAGTAAACAAATGTAAAGTGTAAAAAACTCAAACAAAGAAAGGGGCGTGTCACGGGTACGGGTACCAAGTTTTGGCCTGCTATGCGATTTTAACCTTAGGAGTGGTCATCCGTCGCTGGAGTCGATAGTACGTAGGGAGCTTCTAAACGGACACAATCTTTAACTATGCAACGGTCATCTCAAAATAATTTTACTGCGTCGGCCACATACGCAATATTTGAGCGGGTATAGGTGCTGACAACGTTGCCGGTCACTGAATTGCAACTACACAATATAAAAAATAATTACTAGTCAATCGCAATCACTTGTGTCCTCTCTAGTCCTCATAGTCTAATGTCACGCCAATCTGGGATGGCCCTGGTATAGTTCAAGCACAGGATCTAAGGCATTAAATGCTATTCGAGGCACGAGGGTGTGCATTTCCATCTACCTAACTCCAGGCTGCTAAGTATATCTATTACATTTTAATTTCCAGGTCAAACTTTCCGCAGCGGACTGGATCGAGCATCCAGACAGATACCTTTTAGAATTGGCCGGGCGTCCGCAATACAACAACTCGGCCAGCTAGTCTTTCAACAAAGTTCGAAGTGTACTTAACGTCCTTCATATAAATTGATGGCTTAGCCACGTGTGCAATGGTGTTCATCAAGACGTAGCCAGCAATGGATTAGTAATATGAAAGAAATGGTCAATATTAATAATAGAGAATTCCTTTCAGCGAGAGATGGTGGTATTATGATATTCTATTAGTTGCGATAGTGGTAGCCGTTTTTATTACTTTCCATTTGAGTATTGAAGTACAAGGGGCAATGAGCGAGTGGCTCGGCATCATATATGGTTAATTCAATGTTAATCTATCCATTGTTACGGATTATTATCATTCGAATATTTAAATAACAATAATTAATGACGATTTTCAATTTGTCATGATCGAGATTTTTAAGTTTACCAAGTTTCGAGTCGATATCCGGCTTTACATTTGGTCCAGTTGGGCAAACAATCGATCGACGGTTAATGTAATCGAATAATTCAAATACTTTCACAAAATTTGAACCTTTCGATTCTTTCGAGTGTTTAGTTGATCACACATCACTAATACTCGGTACACTTGCAATACCGCTAGGTACGGACGTATAGCTCTAAGGCCGTACCACCATATCTTAAAACATTGCTATTGAAGGAAACAACAAAGTTAAACATTTAGTAAGTTGTCACACTCTTACGCATGCAACAACAATGCTTTGTCGCAGAACAGTCTGTCGCAAAAATATACTGACGTGGCCAAAATTTAAATTATTTTTGTATTAAATCTAAGAAGATCATCACCATCTCCCGCTGGTAGGAAAGTTAAGAGCCAACAATGAATTGACTACATGCGATATTAGCCTTGTAAAATAGACTCCAATTGTATTATATTATTATAAACATTACGCATTTACTTCGCAACGTAATTACTAGTGGTCGAAATAGATATCTACACACAATATTATGATTTTATAATAACTAGTGTTCGCTCAGTGGTCGAAATTCGAAATAAAACATTATTTTTTTTTAAAATGCAACCAAACTAATTAACATACTTCAAATATTAAAAAAATAATACTATTTCCATATTTTTTTGTTGGTAACACTATGTGGTACCAATTGCAACAAAAAGTAAACAGTTCCAAAAATAGATCATAGATGGCACTATGAGTACCAATGTTAATATTAAGAACAATTAAAATGCAATAATATAGGAAAGAAATTGACCAAATATGTTTTTATAAATAAACATTGAACATATTTAATTAACGAACATCTATGTAAATGCCTACGAAAATTGCGCGGACGGAGGATTATGAAATTTGGCACAGTTAAAGTTTATACTTATGCAGAAGGAGTGGCGAATCCTAATATTTTTATAAAATGTGCGTTAGAAATAGTTACATTAAATTAATGAAAAAACACTACACGCACACAACCATGCAGTCGAATCGCGTTCGTAGTATTTCGACATTGTTCGTCTGACGTCGTACAATTCTTTGTAACTATGGTTACCTATACCTTATTTATATGTATTAGAGAAAAACCGAAAACAAAGTAGCAAGCTTAGGAATATTGGTCGAATTTTTACTAGGTACTAGGCGACCGCTAGTTGTAATAAATATTCGAATGTAATAGTAATATTACATAAGTAAAAATTTTGTTGGGCGTCGGCATCGCTGCCATCAACTTATAATTATATAGAAGTAGGAATATTTAAATAAAATCATACCAAATCATAAATAGCGTTTTATATGTTTAGGATTAGTAAAATTGCATGTCATGGAATAAGAATGTGATTTTTATTTACTTAAATAATTAAGTACCACAATATTCATTAAGTAGGTACCTATCTATTAACAATCGCTTCAAATTCGTAGAGAAATTATTTTTTTATATAAATACTAGCTTTTGCCTGCGGCTTCGCTCGCGTTAATTTAGAATTTGACAATCAAGGTTGTACTCCGCTTGTGATAATATAATTCAATCATGATTCTAAAGACACGTGGCGCCATCTATTATCATAAGAACGTTATTATTGTTTTCCTCGGCAACAGTATTTTTTTTCGGGATGAAAGGTAGCCTATGTCCGTTTCTGTACACCTGTCAACCTATATGCAAAATTTCAGGATGATCGGTTCAGTGGTTTAGGCGTGAAAAGGTAACAAACAAACAAACTCATTTTAGCTTTTATAATATTAGTTAGGATAGGATGACTGTGTAAAAATTAACTGTCCGTAGGTAAAACGACTTGAAATGCATGTTACAATTTCTCCAGAATTATTTTCAATGATTCTAGGTGTACGCCAATGACTAGCCCTAAACAGCGCCAGCCTACAGACACCCCCGAATTAATGCTTGACGATTTGGACACCCATACCAGACAGTTCTGGGGTGGGTGCCCAAGTAGAATTTTATACGCTAATAAATAATTTTCAAAGTACCCGAACATCAATTGCAATCGCACACATATTGAAGTATATTGTTTTATTCATACTTTATAACGCATTCATTAATTATACATATAAGTAAAAAATATATACAAGATGCTATGTACTGCAGTGGACTATTATAGCCTGATGATGATGATGATGATATAAAAGATCAAATTTTTACAGCAACATATATTTACGTATAACTAAATCAAAGTGTGATCGTAAGCATACCGCCCACACAAAGTTATAGGTAGATAATTTTTATTTTCAAGGTTGCGCACATTTTGCATTGGCTCGTTCAAATAAGCATATATTATTTATTATCTAGGTAGGTATATTACTATGGTAAACAGTCAAGTATGTACCTGTTTTACTTTCACAGCGCTATCTCTTATGAGCTGGTATCAAGTAGGATTCGGTATATGTACTTGCGGCGGGTAGATGGCAGCAGTGGCGCTAGTTTTTACTGCCATCTAGTGTAAAATTATAGGTACCAAAATATCAAGTAAAATAGTCAGAGTTATGCGTGTCAAAGATTTTTGTATGGGATTGAGTATCTGTACTAGTATAGTATTATATTATCTGTACACTAAACTCAAAAGACAAAATTGGTTGTCGAACAGAGGAGAACATGGTGTCAATCTGTTTTGCCTGTGCCTATTTATACGCATATCAAAATTGTTAGGCATACATATTTTATAGAAGTAGGTACTTAATCTATTAGCGCTTCTTAAAAAGATTGGCGTATCATGCCGGCGATCAAACGTGGCAGAACATATGATATCTGCTCGCATCCTAAACATTATACCATCTATTCCGACCACTAATAAATAAAAGCTTGAAAAATATTTTCACTTGTACAGTATATTGAATATCGTGACTAACGAATCTTACAATAATACACATAATTATAGCTAAAATATTGAGTATTATTTCAGTAATACAAGCCTTTAGTAAATAAAAAACCTACTTTTAAGCTACAAGTGTAATGTATGTATAACATCCGAAATAAGACTAAAGATGTCGCTTTTTATTTTCAGTAGTTGTTACTGATTGACAACAGATGGCGTTGTGGTAAAAATTCGCGTTGAGTCTGATTTCTTTTAGATCAATCCAAAGACACCAAGGCCAACAAGATGGTAAAATCTCACCATTTTGACGTGACGTAGCCTGTGGTTAAGAATACTAGCGAAGTCCACAATTGGATTTAAGGTATACTTGAATGTGTTAATACTACAAAAAATCGAGTTGTGCCCAAATATATTCGAATATTATAAGAATGCAAATATCAACATAGCTTATAAACGCATTTAGTACAGTGGTGGATTATCCTTAGGGCAAACTGACATGTGCCTAGAGGAACGAAGAATGATGACACATGTATCCTAGCCTACTTAATTATTTTGCAAAATGGCTGCCAGTGCCAGAGAGCTATAGGCTACCTCAAAGGCAACCGCCTTTGAGGTAGCCTATGGCGCTCTCAATATTTAATCTGCCTCTGATTTAGTACCTATGTCCTCAAACCAGTCTAACAGAACTCTTGCATATCGTATGCGCAAGATGTAACATGTGTCTAACATACAAATATAATAATATGACGTCATGAAGTGTGACTCTCTCTTTAAGTTCCTTCAACATTGATAGTCGAGTTTATAAATTATTTATATTGTATTTTATTATTGGATTGTTACTATTATTGCGTGATATATATAATGAGGGCTGATGTTTTAGTAGAATACGTTTGTATAATATGTTAGTTGAATAATGCGGGACGTTTCGAGCAGCCTTTATCGTTTAGAAAGCGCAAGTATCTTTTTAATACCAAAATAAGTAATATCAGATACTTATTATGTTTTCAAAAATAACAGCGCTCGTTGAAGATCAATGTTATACTGCTCAGGATAACTACATTATATCTATAGCATAGAACTTGAAAACTAACCTTTGGCTAATCGAAATCTTATTGAGAGGGCCGGGCGCCTGTATGCTTTAAGTGTTGGCTTACAAAAAGGCTGATATTACACGACTGACAGAAAGCACTTTTGCCTTTTATTGGAAGTTATGATGTATCGCGACGTCCTGCACAATTGAAATAACTGTACTGAGGTTGAAAATAATGAAATGTAGTACATCATATTATTATTAAGAATCTTGATGAATTATATTTTACGTGTGTAATTTAAGTGAGAAATCTGCACTCCAAACGGATAAAAAACATAACCTACACCTGTCAAAAATGTTAAATCTATGTATTTGTTACATATTTAATCATCTTTTTATATACACTAAACTCAAGTACTGAATGTGTAATTATTACACATTCAGTACTTGACTTTACCAGGTTTTTCTAATCTTTTTGTGTCTATATATTATTGCCGCTTCTTATTATGAACTGAGCAACTAAAAGTTGTGTATATATATTATTGCCGCTTCTTATTATGAACTGGGCAACTAAAAGTTACTCGTCTATATTGATCTATGTCATTAATTTTGCTATAATTGTTAAATTGTTATTGGTATAAGCTTACTAACAACAGTTTTGCTCAATATAACAATTCCAAACGAGCATTAATGTATTTGTGTAATATTTAAATGAAACTCCATTAATGCTTAATAAATAATTAGATTGTTGTTATTTACATAAATACACAGACTAAAAAAGGTCTGAGTATTGTAAGTAAATATGAAATATTTTGTCAGAATTGAAGCTTTTAATTATGTATTGTGTATATTATAATTATATCTAACATAAGAACATGAAAGGCTGGCTAGACCGGCAACTTATTATTACCTATCTGGAGATACAACTAGAAAACAGAAAGTTGCTTGACTGCAAAGACTATTTTGATTTTAAATTTGTCGTTCCTTTATTTGTATAGACGGCCATATTAGCGAGTCACATAGTAAATATAACGCTTATAGATGGTGTTTATTTTTTTATAAAAGGACTAAAATGTTGATAATACGTGTAGTAGAGTAAGCTGAAGAGGTTACGTGGTTACGATATTTGTTACGTCTGTCCTTAAATTGGATCATTGAGGCCGCAGCTGTATTTGTTAAGCCTTCAGGCAAACATGCAAACCTAATTATTTTAAGATTCATCACTGCTGTTTTATCACACCACGGCCTGTTATGCTTCTTTCGGTTGAAGGCCGGTGACGTATATAAAAGGATAATCAGGTGGGGCGTGCGTACCTACTCTACGAATTGTCTGGTACCCACCCCAGGATATTATATTAGATTTCAAGTAAAGACTTTAGGGTTTCATATATGTCAGTACTGTTTAGGGGACAAGACCTCACCTGGCAATTAACTCTAGATATATACGCCAATGCTATTTAGTCTGAATTTTTGGCGGTAACCAAGATGGTAGTCACATTTGAAATTTGAATTTTGAGGAAGTCGTTCACTTACGTAAAACAGTAGGTAAATAAAAAGAAAAGGTTGGAGCTTTACGTTGAGACCGCAAATTTTGTACGTTCTAGTGTTCAATTTTACAAGTGTCTTGCAATTATTAGCGTTAAGTTTCATATTAAACATCACAGTCGCAATTGCTCGATGCAACAGTGCACAGTCAGTAACGCGCTTCGTAATGTAGTTATAATAGGTGCTATATGATCGCTTTGCAGTTAAGTATTTTTGTGTATTATAAAATTAAATGTTAATTTTAATATTGAATAAAGTATTTTAGTAATCTTTTTGTTTTATTTGCTTTTATTTACTCGTACAGTAAGTAACTGAATGGCGTGGTCGTGTTATAGACTCCTAAACTGACAGAGAGATAATTCTTCTAATACTTCTCTATTCGGTTTATGGTTGTAACCAGGGATGTTATGGAGCTCCGTAACCGTAACCGAAACTATCGGATATCCGAAATAAAAATATATCCGTAACCGTTTCACAAGTTTCTGATAGTTTCGTATAAGGGCGGAGTCTAAATAATTATTTTAATAGATAAAACTTAAAATTGAGTAGGTATATAATAATTACTTACCTATATGACTGATTATAATACCAAATAATAACCTAGACTAGATAAAACCTATAAATAAAACCAAATTATTAGGTAGATACTATTTGTGTTCATAATTTATATTTTATAATTTTACTTCAACCTAATATCCGTAACCGAAACTATCCTAAACTAACGGATAATCCAAAATAATTACATAATTATCCGAAACCGATATTATTTTTATTCCTATAACCAGATCCGAAATATCATATCCATAACATCTCTAATTGTAACATCGCTGCATATTATTATGTTAAACCAAGTTTAGGTTCAAGCGATGCACTATTGTTTGCATATAAAGCTATTAATCAGTTTTCTAATTAACGGGTTATCCAAGTTGCAAAACAGACAACTAATTCTGAGACCCCAACTTCTCGAATTATTGATGCAGTATACCCTGTCCAGTATTTACAATAATCAGTCGCTTGGTTTAGTTTTCTTGGCCGACAAAACATAGCCATATCCATGCATATTACCATTAGGGCTGCTGGCTTGGATGCCAGCTAACATAAGTAACAAAAAAAATTTGATTGTATATTATTTTGTCAAGACTTAAAATGCCAGACATGATTCAATAACTATTGCGTCTGGCTGCCTGTGTGACGCTGTGACTCAATAGTTTAATATTAAATGTAAAGTATATGCACCCAAATCAATATTTGATTACACAGGCCTGCAAAATGAAGGTCATAACTTCCTCTCTGGAATTTGATAGCTGATTCTGGAGTATTTTGATGCGCTGATTACGAATATGTACTTAGTTTTTCTCCATCACCTCCTGATTTTTCAAAAAAGCTACAGATAGAAAATTGAGAAAAAAGACAAGTTTTCACTTAAAAAATTATATATTTAAAAAAGTACTTAATTTTTAACTTAAAAAACTATTAACACGTAATAACAACTTATTGCTGGGTTAAAATACACTTAAATTTTATTTGTGGAACCTGGTCCTTTTTTCCTGGAAGCTTCTGTTGTGCGATTTTCGCTTATATTTCCGGTTTGGATCATCACGCTTCAACAACCAACAATAGTCCGCCATCATGCTGACATTCCATCTTCCTTGATACCGGACTTCAAGCTCTTTTAAATCTTGGTGAAATCTTTCACCTTGTTCTTCGCTAACGGCTCCTAGATTTTCTGGGAAGTAATCAATGTGCGAATTCAGAAAATGAAGTTTAACGCTCATATTACAACCCATTACACCAAAATTCGTTATCATTTTGGCTACTATTTCTTTATAGTCCGAGCTTTTATTGTTCCCCAAAAAGTTTTTTACCACTTCCTTAAATGATTTCCACGCTTGTAACTCGACATCATTGAGTTTTTGATCAAATTCTTCGACTGTTAGTTTTCTAATTCAGAGTAGGTACTTATACAAAAAAAACCTTTTGTTTTCTTCATTATACCCTTTTTGAACAACATTAACAACAATTAGGCAATATCACCTAAACATCGTGTATTAATGAGCTCATTACTAAATGAAGCCAAAATGACCCGTTTTCGAAATGGTTAATGCGAATTACTTACACTTATTATGTAGTAATTAACAAATTACTGATTTGCATTCATTTCTATGTCGTCTTAAACTAATTAAATGCAATAAAAATTAAGCTGAAGTAATTAAGTGACGTTTTATAGATTTTAAAATGTATGCGCTCAGACATTTTTAGTTAAAATCTTAAATATTCAATATCAAAGAATCCTGACGTGATAGAATTTTTTTATTATTTTTCTCGTAATCAGCACATTAGAAACTATAGAAAACGTTAATCAGATCTCAGAGAGGAAAACCATTGCAGACCTGTGTTATTGTTATATGACATTCTTGGACCAAAAGAAATAAATTTTATTAAACTGATGTGTATGACGATGATTTCAAACGCCGCAAATTATATTAAAAATGTTCGTATGACTGCCAGTTTCCATGTCTGCTTGTCATAAACATAATACACAGAATAAAACGTCTCAATAAGTTGAATTCGTTTAAATTAAACATCAACGTTTTGCCTAATCAAAACGTTTTCTGACATTGACATGTGAAAGACGAATGTTATAATATTGACTTTGACAGCTTACGTCATTTTATTTAGATGATAAACAAACTCGTACGTCTGGCTCCGCTTGCGAGAAGTTTTATTGAAAATAAGTTAAAATGGCAGTTTACGCGGCACATTTAACACGAACATTACACGGAACGCCTTCGATATTCCAAGTGACGGCCCAGGAAGCACTTGGAGCGACTGTAAAACCCGCTATACAAAAAGTTGTCGAGGTACCATTTCATTGCACACTTTTACTTTTAATACATTTAAACTTACATATCTGCTTCCTACCAGAATTAATAAGAGAGTTTGTCTTATGTAAGCTTCATAAAATGTGAAATGTAGGTGAATTTATGATGTAGGTAATTGCAGACAGAAGTGAAGTAGTATATGGAGCAAATTTTCCTTTACTTTAGATAGATGGTATTTTCCATGAGAAAGTACATCTAATAGGCAAGCTTGCTTTAAGGATACTAACTCTTAGCCTGGATAAAGTTGCCCATTACCCACACTTTTTTAAATTAATACTTACTAGCAATTTGCATTACAATCTAAAGTATTCTTGCTAGCCAGCTAAGATAATATGCTTGTGTTAGAAGTGGGTTCACAAGTGTACGCGAAGCCACAATCTTAAGAGGAAACATAAGGACCGCTTTTCTATAAAAACATAGTCCCCTGTTTCCTCCCTAGGTAATGCCAGAAGAGCAATTTTTTATTCAAACAAATGTATGGCCTCTATTGACATGTCCCATGTTTTCCGTTTTTTCATAAATTAATTATTAAAAGAGACATGAGCCTTCAAAAACCTCAAAAATTGGCTAGATCTTCAGCTATGTTCAAACATCCAGTAAACAAATTTGACTAGATTATATAATAAAAGGAAAACATAGGAACACGGCCAAAGCCTTTCTTTAATTTTTAACAAATAGTAGTTAAACCAGTCAAGTTTTGGAGGAGTAATCAGGGCACTATGTAACATTGTTTTTGTGTACTTTTAATACGTATTTTCGGTCTAAGCTGCAGTTGTCTCTATCACGCTCTGCAGGCACTGCGCAACAGCAATAGATTTCACAAATAGCTATTTTTCAATTGTCTCGCCCTTAGTGTTTCCTCTTAAGATTGTGAGTCCAATGCCTTATCTCTTGGAGCACTAATACTTGTATAATTTATTTTATATAACTTTGTGTTTTATGCAACCCTTCCTACTCGGAGAATTAGCATTTATGTTTAATTGGTAATTAAAGTGATACTGAAAGTGTTATTATTTAAAAATTACTATATATAATTATAATATATTTGTATAAATATATTATAATTATATATAGTAATTTTTATACAATTGTGTTTCAAGTTTGGCTTTAGCTGCTGGTTTTCTTGATATTTGCTGTTTTTTACTATTTAAGACACATAATAATATGTGACCTTGTCAAGATAATATTCTCATATACACATTATTATAAAAAAAGAGTAAAGATTGAGCTCTTCATAGTGTAAGCCGAGTTTCCTTTAAGTGCTATTACGCCTTCCGAACCTCGGCAACCTCACAAATAAATGTCATATTTCATCATGTCAAGACATTCAGGTGGACCGACGACCTGGTAAAGGTCGCGGCAAGCGGTTGGATGCGGGTGGCCCAAGACCGGTCTGTGTGGAAAACCTTGGGGGAGGCCTATGTCCAGCAATGTCATATTTAGAGGATTTTAAATATTATTTATTTATTTGGGCTAAATTTGCAAAATATTTTTAACACTTGTGAGACTATTATTATTATAAGCCTACTTGCCGCCCCACTGCTGGGCAAAGGCCTCCCCTAGAGACTAGCTGGAATATAATTATACTAGATATTGCCCGCGGCTTAGCTTGCGTATATATTGGTTAGATTAGATTAGTAACAGTACTTTTTCTGGATGAAAGATGCCCTGTGTCTTTTTCTGGTCCCTTGACAACGTGTTTGCGAAAATGTATGATGATCGAGTACTTAAGGCGTGAAAGCGTAACAAACAAACTCACATTCGGATTTATAATAATAATAACTGAATGTGAGTGGCGACCATAGATATAATAAACAAGTCAACAACTCTTTTTTATATTTCTATGGTGGCGACGCTGCGGTCCTGAATGCCTCAGAGAGTCGGTTAGGGCCTCGTCCCCGGCTTGCCGTTACTGGTTGGCTGGGGTGGAACTCCAAGAGCGCCCGTAGGATTCTCAACTCTGGCTTGCCTTGGTCGGCCGATCAGAGGGAGGCCGCTAGAGCTATATGCTTAGGGGTGTAAGTGTCATTTTCAAGGGCATAACTACGGGGAAACCCGCTCCGGGTCTCTGTTGTTACGAGACCCGTGATGGTGAAACCGGCGTCTTACCGCTCTACACCCCTACCCGCTCACACCGGTGTCGCCCTCTGCTGCTTTCTAAATCTATGACGACTATTCAGGGGGCCCATCTAGTGAGTCGGCAAGTCACCGTCTGCCATTCCGACTTTGTACTGGGACAATATATCAGACAGACGCCGTTTTTAACTATAGTCTGCATTTTACCAAACCTCATCCTTATAGACCAGAATAATTAGATTCCATATGTAGCAATAGTCTCTTACGCCTGCCGCGGCTAGTGTCTCGGTAATTGTCTCATCTCACTTTAAACTAAAACTCTCGAAGGGCCTCTGCATGTTGGACCCATGTCCCCGTGTAAGCCTCCCAAAGGGCCGGGTATTTTCCTAACATATTAGGGAAATACCCGTGAAAGAGAAACATATAATAATAACTTTATTTACACAAAAATGATTGTAGGGTTTTTACAATAGTAGGTTACATCGATAGTACAATTTTGATCTACAATTTCGTGGGAGGAGTACTGTTCTCCTAGATAGGCTACAGGATAGCCTGTGTTTTGATTTATAATATTAGTTAGGATTTGTAATCTTATAAAGAGTATGTAAATATTGGATCGAAAATGTTCAGTGCGTAAATATATTACCTGTACTTCCAGTACCTCGCTGCCACATACCCGAACAAGTGTGGCTGGTGCGTGAGCTGGTACGATGAGATCTACTTGCTGTTCGATTGCTGCCTACAATATTATTATCTTAAACATTATGGTGAGTCATCTCAAACAACAAGCAGATACATAAAAACGCGCGGCCATCAAGAGTCAACTTCAATGAAGGTGTCGCTAGGCTGCCGGCGCAAGGGAGAAAGCACAGAATTAATAACCCATTTATGCCCTCTCAATTACAATAGTTTCTTATGCTAGTTTACAAAAATTCCACAATAAATCAGGTAGCTTTGTCAAAGACTGATGCCTAATGTAGGCTTCAAAGTCTGTAATTACAGGTCATCAGGGCCCTCCCGCAGCAATGAATCTATAAAGGCTAATTCTGTATGATTCAGGCGTTTAAATAAAATAAATTGAGACAATAATAGAATAAAGAAAAATGTAGCAATTCAGAGCCCATCTATATGTGTTGTAGCGTGACAGAACTTCCAAGTTCTTTAAGTTATGTCTTAGAATACCAGACATTATTAACAATCTACTGTGTCTGGCCGCCGGTGTGCCGCTGCAACTCAATAGATTAAAAAGGCATTCTTTAAAGAACTTGGAGATTCTAGTCACTGCAGTAACATAACATAAAGTTGTTTGTCTGCAATCTACTGTAAGGTGGACGTAATACCGCTGCTACACTTGTCTAGTTTGAGCAAAAGAAACATGCAAGATCTTTTTTTTTTGGACGGATAATATAAAAAATTATTTACCTTATTATGACCGCACTGTTAGCAATACATACTGTAATCAATATTGTTCCAATTTATATAGTTCAACACAAGTAAAAATTGTTATGAAATAAATAAATAAAATAGGGGAAAAGCGGTATCATAGAGTCGATTAGCGACAGAGAGATCCGTGACTATATTTTCTTTTTTACAGCCGCGTCATTCTCAGAAAGCTTTTACGGTCTTCTCCGTGTGCCTATCAACTTCACCAGTGAGTTTAACACTGGCCAGCATTTGCCGGTCTACTTGGAGAGAGCTTCCTTAGCTGCGCTGGTCTTACTGCCTTACATAAAGGATAAGCTAGAGAGAATCGTCGAAAAGTGGCGAGAGGATGACGACGATGGCAGATTGGGGAAGGTAAGATGTCCCACTCTTCATAAAACAGCGCCTTAACTCGAAATTTGGAAATAAGACAGTTTGAAATCTAATTGTGTGACTATAAATTGTAATTTTGTATTTGTGTTAAGTAATCACAACAGAGTTTAAAGGATGATGGGCGTTTTGGGCCCCATGTCCAATCAACATGAATTTACCATCGTTGGATAGCTCTTTTCAAGAATACAAAAAAACTACTATGGCGACAAACCCGTATGAATTGTCCGTTTTGAAATATGGTATTCAGAAGATACTGGATATTTAGTGCAAAATATAATTTTAAAAAATCATATCGCCTGTTTAGCTTGACCGATTTTGATATTGATAATACAGTGTAACTCAGGTAACTCTATATAAAGACACTCAAGGGACTGTGCATATTTTGATATTGATAATAAAGTGTAACTCTATATAAAGACACTCAAGGGACTGTGCATATTTTGACGTTATAGAGAGTTGTCGTTAAATGGAGAGAAGAAAAAGCTTGTCGAATTTTTTGTTTATTTTTCCATATTGTGAACACGGTAGAGCTACTAAATCCAAAGCGTCTACCAACATCACTTATCTTCTCTCCCGCCTCTATAGCGCGTATCAGTAAAACTTTTTCGTCAGTACACAGTGATTTTCTCTTACTTGCCATGTTTACAGTTTGTTGTGAGCAACTAAGAATATAATAACATATAGATAATCCATGACTCCTACTAACAACAGTCTACACGTGCAAGCAATCCCAATTTGTAAACAAAAGAACGGATTTCTTAAAAAGTTCGCTATGTATGATGCCGAGAGTCGAGTTTAGTGAGCAACTAAGAATATGGTAACGTATAGATGATCCATGACTCCTACTAACAACAGTCTACACGTGCAAGCAATCCCAATTTGTAAACAAAAGAACGGATTTCTTAGAAAGTTCGGTATGTATGATGCCGACAGTCGAGTCTATTACGGGCTAGGATAATAAAGCGACAAAAGAACGTACACAGCTGCGCAGTTTTTACTAAGTTTTACTAATTTTTTACTAATATAGTATCCATTGTTTGGTATTTAGGATATGCTAGACACGAGGGCTTCTATGAGCCAGCATTGTTTTTAAATAGCATCGTTATAGATATTGTATTGTATATTGTATATTTTTATATATTTATTGTTAATATATAAAAATAAACGATAAAACTTACTTCGAACTTGTTTTATTTACCTAAATAATGAAAAACATTAATAATTATTATAATAATATCACGCCAAAATAGATAAAAATGACAATAAAAGCATGTGTACTTAATAAAATGTAACAAAAATAAATAACTTTCAAGAAGGATTACTTCGATCGGACAGTGAATCGGGACTAGCGCTATGGTTATTCTTTATCTACACAAAAATACATTTTCAACGGTGTATCATTCATTCTGATTGGCGTTGGGACCAGATTCCATACATTTGTGCCCATCATCCTTTGTTTGATCCAAAAACTCGGATAGGTCTTTGATTTATTAAAAGTGCGATGTGTTGTTGTTGGTCGCCTGGAATAAATTTAAATTTGGGCCAATCGAGACATTTCAGATTCTGAAGCTTGTAATCGAATTTTGTATTGGTTTGTGGCATCGATACATTTTTGTTTTTACTATTCAGGCTGCAATAGGGCAGTAGTAGTGAATGCAACTGCGGTGATGAGGTTTTGGGTTCTTTCCCAGGACCAGCAAAGTGCTATTTGTTACTGTAAAGAAATTCTCGGTGGTAAGGTGGAATTTGGAACTTGATAGACGCCAAAGGTTCACGCCTATTACTATTATTAGTATCACGTGTGTTTGACAGTCGCGAAATGTGGTTGTAAAACATCTTTACCTACCAATACATACATATACAATGTGTTTGGTGAGTGGTGTCGGAGATTTTAATGGCATAATATATGGTCATTTATATCTACAATCACAAATGGCGGCCATTTTGTTTATTTTGTTATCTAATCAAGGACACACGTTGCAATTTAGCGATATCGTCGCTTGTGATAGTCCAAAAAAACAAAAAATGTCTTGTTTCACAGCTCATAGTATAGCTAACATCTTTACGATAAAACATTTTTAGAATCTATCTCAGTTCAATTTAAAAAAAATATGATAACAGAAAATTAAGAAAATTTTTGCTGTTATTTTTTTGTTATTTCACAAAAACCAAGTAACATAAAAAATAATACTGAAGCATGGATTGTAGATATAAATGACCATATATTATGCCATTAAAATCTCCGACACCACTCACCAAACACATTGTATACAGACTTAAGACTATATATGTATATTTTAACACAAAATACTTAGGTATATATATTATACAGAGTCGGTCAGATACCCTCCGCCGCGCCGCCATCAGAACCTACACGATCGTGTACACAGTGTGTAGTTGTGCGCGCGTGGTGCAGCTGGCGCGCTACGTGTGCGGCGGCGCGCGCGCACACGCGCCCGCGCTTGCGCTCCTGGGACTCTCGCTGCGGGACGCGCCGACAAGGGACAGCGGGGAAAATAGCTGGACTGACCTAGTTAGGAACCTGCTTACGGGACAGCTCGGGTTAGTAGTAGCACTATGTTAGTACCTAATATTATCTTTTTAAAGAAAACTAGCAATCCTAACTAATATTATAAATACGAATGTAAGTTTGTTTGTTTGTAACGCTTTTACGCCTCAACTACTCGACCGATCATCATGAAATTTCGCATACATGCTGTCAAAGGTACAGAAAAGAACCACGGGGTTTTCTTTTTGCCTTTCATCCAAAAAAAATACTGTTCCTGGTAAAAGCTAATATCTGCAACACCTGCAACACCAGAGGGGTCAAAAGTGCTTTGCCGGCCTTATATTATTGTGATAGGTGCCTCCGTACGTGCACCACAGTATCGGGTGACCAACTGAAAACCAGCGCTGGTGCACTCAATTTGGGTGCCCAGCTAATGCTGAGGTGGTGACCCTTTTCGGCGAGGGCATACACATTTTGTTTTTAATATGTATAATATTTTTGTTTATTTTGTTTTAATTAATTGTATGTGCTCTGTACGAAATAAACAAATTTCTTTCTTTCTTTCTTTTCTGATAATTCCACACCGACTATTTGACCACAAGTGGGCCACCTAGTATTATAATCCTAATGTTATTGTTACAGGAGTGCAGTAGTAACATTCCCAATGGTGGGTAGCCTGGCTCTCCGCGCGGTGGAGTACGGCGCCTTTGGCGTTCAGTTCCTGAGATGGTGGGACACAAGAGCGGTCCAGTCTAGCAGCCTGCCGCCGCCAGAACCGCCACAGGTAAAATCCTAACTTCCTAACTAATATGTATTATAAAAGCGAAAATGAGTTTGTTTGTTTGTTACCTTTTCACGCCTAAACCACTGAACCGATCATCCTGAAATTTTGCATATACGTTGTCAGGTCTACAGAAACGGACATAGACTACCTTTCATCCCGAAAAAAAATACTGTTCGCGAGGAAAACAACAATAACGTTCTTATGATAATAGATGGCGCCACGTGTCTTTCGAATCACGATTGAATTATATTATTATATATTATTACAAGCAGAGTACAACCCGAACTGATTTTCAAATTCTAAATTAACGCGTGCGAAGCCGCGGGCAAAAGCTAGTTAATATTATAAAGCTTAAGAGAATGTTTGATAGCACTAATATCTGAAACTACCAGTCTGATTTAAATTTTCTCAGTTATGGAATGCCAGATATCATTAACAACCGATTGTGTTGAAATTAAACTACTATATACGGATTTTATCGCGTTGTTTATTTGATAAATAGTTTCAATAGTTTCAATAATTTAATTAGATTAAAAATTAGTAAAGCTTAATAGTAATGTAAGTTTTCAAAATTTTGTAATAGTGTCAAATAAACAACGCGGTAATACTCCGTATATAGTAGTTTAATTTCAATGAATAACATTCGCGTAAACAGAAGACAATATTATGTAAACCGATTGTGTCTGGACACCGGTATTCCGCTGCGAGTCAATAGGTTATATTATTTTTGCTTTTTGTGGCCTATTTATTGGCTATAGCTCAGGAAGGTATAGGCTATCTGATAGCTTAATGAACAATAACCTGTAGGAGCGGAGTAAAACCGCAGGTGACAAGCTTTTAATTAATTTTGCCTACAAATCTATATATTAATACGTGAAGCGAATACTTTGGATCCATTTTTACGAAAATTGGGCGGACGGAGGAGTATGAAATTTCGCACACTTATAGTTTATATAGAGAAGAAGTGACGAATGCTAATATTTTTTTAAATATGCGTTAGAAATACATTAAATTAATGAAAAAACACTACACGCACACAACCATGCATTTTACACACGCAGTCGAAGCGCGTAACTATGGTTACATATATCAATATACGAGTATAATGACATGACATAATATATATCAGTTGGTCGAATTTCGAGCACTAGGCGACCGCTAGTATTTTTAAATTCGTATAGTATACAGATATTGTGTTCACACACAGAGGTATAAAAAACCTCTTGTGTTATTACACCTGGTATATAACTTATGTATATTTTTGTTTTATTCTCAGCGAGATGAGCGCGGGCTTCGATGGAAAAACAAATGTCCACTCTGCCTGCAGTCATGGAAGATACCTACCGTGTTACCAGTCTCTGGGTAAGAGGACCTTTGACTTTTCTTAAATACATTTCCCGTACGTACTTAGATCAAGTCCTGAGTCAATGAGGGCTTTACCAAAATTCAAACAATAGACACAAAAAACACCCATACTCGAACACAGGGTTGGTATTTTATAGTTAAATGATTTTTAAAATTGCGGCTATGGTGAAGCGTTTGTGAATGCGACTACTACCTTAGGTTCGATTCCCAAGGTGGTCAAAGCTTCACGGCGCTACACACTTTGTAGGATTGCCCCGCCCTCTCGCTCCCGGCCGTAGTTCAGTCTATGGTCCGGAGTGAGAGGTCGTGGAACACCGTCGCCTCCTTCTGTGAGGAAGTGTTTTACATCAAGAAGGCGGCGGAGCGGGAGAGGGAGCGCATAAACCCTCTCCTAATCGCAGAGCCGAGCGCCGGAGGGCGCGAGATGACCTCCAGCCACTGTGAGGTTTGATCTGGGGGTGGTTGGCTTCGTGGGCCTGCCCGCCATTCGATCAGCACCAGGTCCGAGAGGTGGCGTGCGTATTCCCACAAGCGCCTCTGTCGTGTCCGTCTCCCCTCTAGGAGGGACACTAAGGCTTTAGTGTGTTTTGCCTAAAAGGTAGGTCTTGTCGTGTAGTGGCCTGCCGTTTCATATGGCGGCCCAAAACCTCGGCGGGGTTGCAACCGCACGTGAAAGTGATTTGCGCGGCCCCGTCGATAGTGGGTTTGTCGAGGAAAACCGTGAGTCGGTATTCTGGGAGGTAATCTTATTCCATCTTTCTCTTTTACCCCGGTGAATCCGACATAACCCCTCCGGCCTTCTCCGCGGAGGGCTATGCGTCAATGCATTCCTCCACGTAAAAGGGTGGTCTAAGCTTTATAGGGACTTTCTGTAATAAATATTCTTGGTGGCAGCACTGAGTCTGTCAAACTATGACCTATATTTATATTACGTGAGACCTGAAACTAGGGTTGTCAGTTCTTAAAACCGAAAAGTTGGACAGACTAGACAGTTTAGACATTTGGAAAAATGGCCGAATACTCTTAATTTTTTCAGTCTTAGTATACCTAAAGCAAACATTCTTTTTGTGAAAGACAGTGCTAGTCTGCCCGCTTGCGCGATACAAGGTAAGATGGGCAGAGCAAAAACCAGCACATGACAAATGTAAAAAAAATTCAATCTTAAAAGCCTAACAAAAACCCGATAGGCCGGACACCGTCTATTTCGACCGGAAACGCAACCAAACAACCAAAAAGCCTGAGCGTCCGTATAAAGCCGTCCGGCTTTACGCCTGGCATAAACCTGAAAACATAGTTAGTGAAATGTGATAGTAAATACACCTCTCATTACCCTATATTGGATGAGATATTAAGTATGCATTTAGGCCACTGCCCCAAGGGTTGTGGGTTTGATGACCACACTGGACAAAAATTTATGTGAACCACGAATAGTTGTTCAGGTTCTGGATGTTTTTTTTATCCGATGTTTGAATGTTTGTAAAGCTTTCGACACAAGAATAAAGTCTAATGCAGGTTAAAAAAAAATATTTTTTATATTATTTATGTATTAACATAAATTATATTCACGCTTACTCTTTTCTTAAGTATAAAATATTAATGTCTGTTTATCTGTCTACAGGTACATATTCTGCTACATCTGCATCTCCCGGCATGTGCGCGCTCACTCGTCGTGTCCCGTGACGCGGTGTCCCGCCGCCGAGAGCTCTCTCGTTAGACTATACATAGACTGATACACTACACAAAATATTACAACCATATTTAATTTAGGTACATAAACATTATTATGTATGTTTCACTGCCAAAATGTTTACACAAATTAATGGGGATGATTGCATTCGAGTTAATCGAATGATTCGATAGTAGTGATTTGTATTATTGCATCCGAATAATAATCGAATGATTCGACAGTAGCGACGTGTATAATTGCATTGAAATTATTCGAATGATCCGACATAAGCGTTGTGCATAATTGTATACAAATAATATTCGAATGATTCAAAAGCAGTGATGTGTATAATTGCATTGCAATTATTCGAATGAATCGAAAGTAGCGATGTGTATAATAGCATTGCAACTTTTCGAATGATTCGAAAATAGCGAAGCGTATAATTCCATTAGAATTATTCGAATGTTTCGACAGTAGCAATGTGTATAACTGCATAAGAATGATTCGACAGTAATATACTTATAAAAGTATACGTCCTTGTCCCTACAATAGGTACCGAATTGTTCACAAATATAAACATATTCGAAGGACATTATATGCATCACTATTCGCCTACATATGCGCTGCGTCCTTCATTGTACTAAGCAGGTGTCATATTATGCACGAATGTTCGATAATCAGTCGATAGCAATTCGCGATACACTAGCAGAAATAAAAAAAATTACATTTAGTATTCTACTAAAAAAATCGTACAATAGCGATGATTCGAGACCTTTAAGCTCCTCTGGATCTACCTGTATACACTCACACAAGCGTTACGCAAGTAACGTAACGCAATTTGGAGGTTAGGAGTGAGCTGGCGTTACGATCCTCGTATGTGAAATTATTGTGTACATATACAGGCTTATTGATAATGATAAAAGACTGGACATATTGAAGGAGGATTCAGTACTCGATTCTGGACCCGAATATCTAAAAAAAATAGGTACTTAAATTTGACCTAGTTATCCAATAAAAACTTCATGTGCGGACACTCTTGCGCATATACCAAAGCTAAACAAAACCTCCGCCTCCGTCCCCAGCTACCGCACCCCGCACTCTCCCAGATTTGCACCCCCGCCTGTCCTTTTCTTATCAAAGGTCATTAGCCTCGACAGCTGTGTGCGCAGTGTCCACATTTTATGGATATTTCATACAAGTTTTCATAAAGGTTTTCTTTGCAGGTTATACAGATTTTATTTTTATTTCTTTTTTATACGTTACGTCTAACCATAAATTATCATGTCCTGAAGTATGTACAATGTTTAACCAGTCACACTGTATAACCTACATACATTCCGAGGTCACACAATTGTTTAGTAACGTCATGGATTGGCCCCATATGGTAGACAGCAATAAAGTTGCCTAATACTCAGGACTGAAAACTACTGACAAAATATGTGTAATACTCTATCCTTTAGGGGTAGGAAAGCGAGAGTTTACGTCTTCTTCTTTTCGTGTGGTTAGTAGCCAACCTGTTGTCAAAAGTTGTTCAAGCCGCCCGTAGGCCTCTGACATGGCTTAACGACTGCTGTCAATTTGAAAACAACCGGGACCGAATTTTTACGTGCCCTCCAAAGCACGGAGACGCTCAGATGAAATATCACTAAGCGGTCACCCATCTATAGACTGACCGCACCCAACGTTGCTTAACCTCGCTAATCGAGTAAAGTAGTCATAATTAAATTTAAGGTTAAGGGCTCTCTTTGTTATTAATATTGTGATCGGCGTAAGTGTAATTAAGATTTTGGTGAATTGTATTAAAAATGTTATCTAGAATATACTAAATCTTGGATAAGGGTTATCTATACTGCCTACTTTTATGTAGATATATATATAAGACTCTTTAAAATGCCGTAAACGAATGTTACGCATTGAATTAAACTACAATATACTGATTTGTCGGCCTCGATGGCGTAGTGGTTACTGTAACCGACTGCCACGCCTGAGGTCGCGGGTTCGATTCCCGCACAAGTCAAACATTTGTGTGCTTGGTCATGAATGTTTGTCTTGGTCTGGGTGTTTCTATGTATAATATGTATGTATTTACAAAAAAAAGTATATATGTATGTTTATCCATTGTCTAGTACCCATAGTACAAGCTCTGCTTAGTTTGGGCTAGATGGCGTTGTGTGTATGTGGTATATTATATTATATTATTTTATATATTATTTGCGGTGGGCTGATTGATTGATTGATACTGATTTGTAAATAAAAAATAAATTGCAACGGTTGTTATAAAACACTACTTTTAACTAGTTTTAAACTAATCAACAATAAACAAAACACAGCAGTACTTTATGATACTTTGAACTCATTCTGCGTAAATAGAATAACCAAAATTTAAAATATGTTCAGGTACTTTAAAAACTACACTTTAAAACAATGCCCGTTTCTTCTCATGAGAGTTATACTCCTTGAACTAATATTTTTTTACAATATTCAATTATTTTATCAATGTTTTATCACCCTTTTCTTGCCCAAATAATACTTGTAATTATTTTATTTCAATAAAATATATAATATCAATTTGATTTTAAATATTTGAACGAGACGACCACTATTTTAGTCTCCCCATGAACATGCCTGCTAAAAAGCAACTGAAACGTCAGGGCAAGTGTAAATTAAATAGTTTATTAATAGTTAAAACTTGTGTTTTTAGTATAAACTGCAATAAAATTAATTTATTATATTATCGCAATAAAGATTTTCATGATAATAATAATAATTTCAATATGCCATTAACCGTAATTTAATTTACGTCATATATTTAAATATACGATGGTATCATATACATTAGATTTACATCGTAGGTTTAATAAATTATTTAAAGTCGCCTTATTAGTAAATCGTGTTTTAACTTTATTATACGATAGTACCTGTTTATAAAAGATTTTTACCACTGACCTCTAATAATTATATGCACACTGGACTGGCTATTCCGTACAATTTGACAGTTATGTTTTTCTTCTACTTGAAGCGCCGCCGATGAGCGTACAATGAAACTATTTTGTCATTTTAATGTTATAATGCAAATGGCTGTTTTTAGTAAATGTTTGATAAGTAATATGAGAGGTGTAAGGAAATTTTACATAAAGCGATATTATTGAATATGTTATGGTTAATTAAATGCCAAAGGTAACAGTTGCCAAGAATTTTTTTGTCACGTCATGGTAGTCCTTAAAATGTGAATTACTTAAAATATTTACGAGATATTCAAGAAAATTAAAAATTTATACGAATTTATTTTAGGGGGTATTGAAATTACACCCTTTATATTATAATCTACTACGACTAATCAAAATTAATAGTATTTAATAATTTTGATATATATTTAACTGTTTTATAATATAGCAATTATATTATAACTCTTTTTAATAATTCAATTTGCGGATTCTGAAAATGTGATAAAAAGTATTCATCATGCCATATTTTTTACTTAAATTCTGTATGAATTTATTTTTACCATTTTGTTTACTAAATCTTTTACCGATATCAAAGTCGATTGTTGTCCATCACTAATATTAGTTCCACGTACGCTCACCACCGCTCTCAGCGCCAATATGGCGACAATCAAGAATACATATTTTTCATGACTATAGCCAGTCCAACGTGCTAGTATTATACAGATCAGTGATATTATCCAATTGTAAGCGAGACTTGATTGTGCTTTACTTAGTTTAATGGCTAACTGTGTAAGGGCTGTGGTTACCTAGTTATATTGTACATATCAATTTATAATAAGTTGTTATTGCTAAAATAAAATTGATCATTTAATACCCTTTATTATTTATTGCCTTATATTTATCTAATGTATACTCCTTATAGCATATAACAGCGTCAAGTATCGTCGGTATATCTTATCTTACCTTGTGTGTGGGGGCCAGTCAGTACAGACCGGCGACACTTCGACCCAGTGGGATCTTTTGTGTCGGTCCCAAGATTTATCCCTTAGCTATCTCCCTATGAATGTACTGCATTAGCCGCAGTGTACACTTCAGAGGGAGAAGCCTGAAGTGAAGTCTTCAGGGTTTGGATATGCCAATCCCATCAGACCCATCCTAAGTCCAGCCAACGCGTCGCATTCACACAGTAGATGCGATATGGACTTGTCCTGTTCACCACAGGCTCTGCAGATCGAATTGTGTGTCAATCTCAATCGTCGGTATAAATAGATTCACAATGTTGTAAATTTTAAACTACCTACATAAGTAGTCTCGTTTCTATAATAATAATAATAATAATAATATTCTTTATTGACATAAAATGGATACAATTATGTTATAGAATTCCCTGACACCCGCGCTAGTAAACACTGTGTTGCAGGTGTCAGTGTCTTCCCCATATGTTGACTATAATTTTATATCAAATATAATACTAGGTAATTAATTTAAAGAATAAAGTAACATTTAAAAACTAAAAATAAAAGAAAAAATATTTTAAAATTATTTCTTGATAAGTGCATGCGTGTGTGTGTTTGTGTGTGTGCTTGCGTGTCTGTATGTGTGCGTGGGTGGGTGTTTGTGTGTGTGTGTGTTGTGTGTGTGTGAGTGACTGCAAAATTCATAACACTTTTAACAGATTTTCTACAGTGTCATAATCCATTGGTTTTAGCCAATTAGATATAACCATTTTAAATTCATTATTATTCAATTTACTTACTTTATGATTTTTGTTACATTTATTATACGTATGAGGAGCTAAATAATTATAGTGTCTTTGAGCAAATGTTGATTTAACACGAGGCACAGGGCAGCGTTCAATGCGCTTTTGTGACGTAGGTAGATAGGGAACAACTTTTTTGTGATATCTCCGCAAAATTTCGTACACAAATATTTTTCTCACAGAAAACACTCCTGCTTGTTCATACACAGAACGTGTGGGATGCCTATACGTTAAGTATAAAAGTACTTTAAGTACCATACGTTGTGCCCGCTCAACTCCAATCATATGGGATTTTGGCGTACCGCCCCATGCGCAAATGCAGTATCTAATTATACATTCGCATAGTGCTTTATATGTTTGTACAAGTATAGTACCATTGGCAACTTCACGCAAGTTTTTAAACATGTAAACAAGTTTTCTGACTCTAGCTATCGTTGACATGAGATGTGTACTCCAGGTAACGTTGGTCATCGAGCGTTACACCTAAGTACTTTATACAGGTGACACGGGAAAGTGCTGCACATCTACAATCCGAATAAATCTCTGCCTTATTGCACGGGAAGGTATGTATCTTGAGGATGTGCGATCCGGCAGGTTTTCCCACAGATGTTTTACTGAAGCAAACGTATTTTGTCTTACTGGTGTTTAACGATAGCAGACTGTTCTCGAGCCAGGAGGTAACCTTTGCCAAACCAATCTCCGCCAATTCAAATACCCTGTTCCAGGTTTGGCCATGAAAGATCAAAACCGTGTCATCCGCGAACATGAGTAGATCTAAGTATGGCAAAGTAGCCAGCTTGCATAGATCATTTATATATATGAGGAATAAAGAAGGTCCTAGCGTGCTACCCTGGGGAACCCCATATATACAGGTGGAGTCAGCACTTTCATAGCCTGCTACTCTAACTCGTTGGTGCCTATCAGTCAAATAGTCTGTGAACCACTCCAGAACCACCCCCCTTATACCAACGTTCTCCAAGCGTGTTATTAAAATTGGAACTGGCACAGTATCAAATGCTTTTTTGAGGTCTAAGAAGACCCCCACACACTTGTTTCCTCTATCAAGATACGATACTATAGTTGACGTTAGTGTCAAGACCGCGTCCTCGGTAGATTTTTTTTCTCTAAAGCCAAATTGAAATTCACTTAAAAAATTGTTATTTTCGAGGTATTTCATGAGTCTCTTATTAACAATTTTTTCTAGTATTTTAGATAACGTTGATAGAAGGGAGATGGGGCGGTAATTGTTTGGCTCATTTTTATTACCAGATTTACAGATAGGACATACAACAGCTCTTTTAAATATAGTCGGAAATGAACCGGTAACCAAACTCAGGTTACACATAAAGGTGACGGGTGGAACAATTGAAATAATGTTTTGTTTCAATATTTCAGTAGTAATTTTATCCCACCCGGGTGCACTATGCGATCTGATTCCCATAATAATACCCTTCACTTCATAGGGATCTGTAGGCATGAATGACATGGTATTTAATGGTGAGGTATTCGTAGTAGCTTCGCGTGATAATTCCTGTTCGGATTTGTTGCTAATGCACTTCCAACTCCAGTGAAATAATTATTTACCTTATTCAGAGACTCTGTCGGTGTGGCCTCAATATTCAGTAAATCTATTGTGGGCTCGTTGCTTTTCTTCATTTCACAAACTTCCTTTATGATTTTCCATGTCTCCCTAATGTCACCTTTGCTCTTGGTAAATTTTTCCTGATAATAATCTTTTTTTAATTGTTTTATAATAAAATTACACATATTCCTATATTTTTGATACTTAATTAGTAAGAGTATATCTTTCGGTGCCTTCATTGTAGCTTTGTGTAGCTTATCCCTTCTTCTTATGCATTTCACTATGCCTTTCGTTATCCACGGTTTAAGGGGCCTATATTTATTAGAGTGTTTAACAATTTTGGTGTTATTAGTAATAATATCTAACAGTTTAGTTGTTATTATTTCCGATGCAATATTGACGTCGGTAACGGCATATAGATTATCCCAGGACACTTCAGTAAGTGAATTTTGAGGAGTTTTGTAGTCTATCATTACTTTATTATATACAGCATTCCTTTTTGCAATTTTCGAACTATTAATATATAGCAATATTGGGCAGTGATCTGTTATTGGTTGCTCAAATACTACTGTTTGCCAACGATATGAACATTTAATCATGAAATGATCAATACTTGTCTTAATGCGTGTAGGTTTTTTGACACCTTGTCTTAGTCCGTGCATGGCCATCAGATTTAAATAATTTTGGGCTACATTAGATAGATTTTCAGGTAGTATATCGATATTTATATCTCCGGTAAATGTCATGTTTCTTTGTCGGGTTTTACATAAAATGTCATCGAGAGATTCCAAGTAAGGATTTGGATTTTTGAAACTTGGTGGACGATAGGAGCAAATGATAACGTATTCAGGCTTAATTGTGACTACAAGACAATTCCCTTCAACTATTTTAGGCTCATAAGCAGATGTTACGATTTCACTACGCACATACACTACGACACCATCGTTTTGATTTAGGCTATTTTTAGTCCAATATTTGCTATAATTATCCACGTCCGGAGGTGGATTATTTAAATTTGTCCAACACTCAGATAATACAATTACATCCATATGCATATTTAGGGCAGAAATAAAGGCAACTAGAAGGTCGAAATTACAGTTGATACTTCTAATATTAAGACTAATAATTGTTATTGCACCGTGAGTTTCAAGATTACAATTAAACAGTTTTGAGCAAAGACTGGTATCACCAAGGGAAACACATTCAATATGTTCCGACGAATCTACTTCTTCTGTTACGTTGTGATCGAATTTTAATTATGAATTGTGGTGACATCGACAACAGCAGCATTTGTGGCACCATTTATGGTGTTATTTATAACAATCACTAGATTGTATATTTTATGCTTACAATAGAGGTGTTTGTATTTTATTGGTATATAAGCATTGACCATTATGTGGAACGTAAATAGACAGCTGGTGAAATGTGGATGTGCAGTCCGTACACCCGCTCGGGGACACAGGCGCGAGACCATGTTTAATAATAATAATAATAATATTCTACCACATACACACAACACCATCTAGCCCAAACTAAGCAGAGCTTGTACTATGGGCACTAGACAATGGATAAACATACATATATACTTTTTTTTTTTGTAAATACATACATATTATACATAGAAACACCCAGACCAAGACAAACATCCATGTTCATGCACACAAATGTTTGACTTGTGCGGGAATCGAACCCGTGACCTCAGGCGTGGCAGTCGGTTACACTAACCACTACGCCACCGAGGCCGGCTATTTGTATGTATGTATGTGTTGGCATGGAATAAATCGTCTTTATTTAATTTGTATAAAGTTAGTTTTGTTAGCATAGCAACAACGGAACCGCAGGTTCTTTAATGGTATCTTGTAGCATAAAAGTAGTACAGCCAATAATAATAAAATATGAATAGCACATGTGTTACGTTGTCGCAGCAATTTGTAACTTAACAGACAATAATTATAATTAGTCACTTTATTACTAAAGTTATTTCTATGAACCCGTATGCAATACAACCAAACTAGAAGATGCATGGGTGTAATCATATGTATCGTGTAATAATCTTTGTACTGTCGAAATTGTAATGTAATTAGTGTTATGTATGATACTATATAAATGTATATTATGTTAATGCTAATATAGTGAATGTGATTGAGAGTAGTTGTTGCTTGTTGTGGTGTGTGTGGATTGTATATAATATGTATATATGGACATCTTGTAATTATATTTGTGTGTATAAACATGCACATTAAATAATAAAAGAAGCAAATAAGTAGAATGATAACATTTAAAACTATGATAATGACATAAATAGCTATCAGACAGGCAATCGGTAGGTATATTATTAAGTTTTTACTCAGGATGCGATATTCTTTACTGATAGATGTAACGAGTCATTTCTCTTGTTGCTTCAGACTTTCAAAGTCATTCTCCTTGGCGGCGCTCCCTCTTTCTTTGACGTTTGACGAGTCCTGTTGCTATTAATACGGTAAATATCTCTGACTTCATGAGTTTGAATTTCGGTGTTCACCGTGTTTCCTATGGTTTTTACAAAATTTATAAGGTCTTCTTTAGTCTCCCCAGTTACCTTAGGTACATTACGGATTTCAAGGCTTAAGGATTTCATGTTTCTTTCAAGATTCTCCACTTTATCCTCTAACGATTTTATGTATCCTAATGTACTCTTTCTTTCGTGCTCTAACTGGGCCAGCTTATTCAGTAGATCATCATCATACTTAACTCTCGCCTAGGTAAACATATAAACTATATAATGTACTAGTTTTTGTCTGCGGCTTCGCCTGCGTGTATCCAACGGTAACACATTTTGAGATGAAAGTATTTTTCTATCTCTTGTGATGAGAGAAATAAAGTTTTATTGACAGAGAGTAAAGGAATGAAAATAAATGTAAGCAAGACGAAAGTAATGGTATTTGAAAAGGAAGAGTGCGTGACGATGTGTAATATTATGATTGATGGAGAAAAACTGGAGCAAGTGAAAGAGTTTGTATATTTGGGTACTTTGTTTACAAGGGATGGTAATCATGACGGAGATATTGAAACGAGAACGATTGCTGGCAACAAAGTGAATGGAGCTCTACGCACTTTTATGAACAGTCGAAATGTATCCGAAAAGGCACGTTTTGGCTGTTCGTAGAGGACAATTAGTGCCCACACTTATGTATGGAAGTGAAAGTTGGGTATGGCAAAAGAAGCATGAGAGCAGAATAAATGCTGTAGAAATGAGAGCGTTAAGAAGCATATGTGGTGTGACTGAAAGATAGAATAAGAAATAGCGTGATTAGAGAGAGATGCGGCATGAAAGTGGATATAGTTACAAGAATAGAAAAGGGTATGTTAAGCTGGTTCGGACATGTAGAAAGAATGGACGAGGAAAGACTGACTAAGAAAGTTTATAAGGCTAGTGTAAATGGAACAGTCGCAAGAGGAAAACCTAGGCGAACGTTTCTCGATCAGATCGGAGGCGTTCTGGACAAAGGCCAGGTTAAGAGCTCCTTGAACCGACGGGCGTGTATGAGGAATGTGATGAAAGTGAATGAAGCCAGAGAAGTGTGTCAGGATCGTAGCAAATGGAAATCCGTAGTCTCTGCCTACCCCTCTGGGAAACAGGCGTGAATCTATGTATGTATGTATGTTATTTGTCATCATTGAAATCCTTATCCGTCAAAAGGTAACCAACGAAGTTACTTTTGCCTTTATAATATTAGTATGGATTCGTAAGTTAGCCCTTACATAAGCTTGTGAAGGAATGAGGTAAGTACTTATACCTCATTCATCCACAAACTCGAGACGATTCTCCGTTATGAATAGTGTTGAACTGACGTTCAGCCAACATAACGAGAATCGTCCGAAGTCTGTCTGATCGTGTCTCGTGGGTTTGACAATTGAATATCAGCAATGTGACTTTATTTATTTCTATTAATTAAATCAGCCAAACACATTTATACATACTATAGGGTGTAGCAATATATCACGATACTTACTGTGCAAAGTTTGTTAGTGCGATTCACACTTAAGTTATACAGAGTAGTACGAAATTGAATACAGTGCCATCTCTTATTCTTACCTTGTAACTATATTTCTAGTTATATGTGGAATCCACCACCAATTCCTTAAATATAAGTACATACTAATACAAGTATATATTTATTTGTGTTTTCTTATATTTGCGTCTACGTCATACATACTGGAAGACGTATCAACCAGCTATATCACCAGAACTCATAGGTCTCATTACAGCGTGAAAGGTGCCTACTACCATTTGTGTTTCATCACCAGCAATGGCTTCCATTATAGGATTATCTTTTTCCTCCGCTTGCCTCTTCAGCTTATTAAAATCCTTATTTATACGCTCCGAGTCTTCATTACCAATATGCTTTAGTTCCACTTTATCTGTATCTAACGGTGAATTATTTGGCGTTCTTTTTTCGACAAATCTTTCCATTGTGTTGCCAGATGATTTAATTTGGTTAGCTTTTGCTACGGCATATTTTCTCAAAAAAACATCGTTCGAATATTGCTGTACTTCAGTAATTTCTTTACTTTCTGCATGTTGGGTATACTCTTTTTCTAAGTATAATACCGATTTTAAGTTATCTGTGGTCAATATCAGGTTTTCGATTAATATATTTTTAAATGCTTCAGTAAGCTCTCGTTGTGAATAGTTGTTTTCGATGATTTTGGTTGGTAAAGAATGAACTTCGAAAATTGAAATTGTAATGAAAATTATTATCCGTTGACACAGCATGATGTCTTGCAATGTTGACAAGGAATAATGTTGAGCGTGTAATGGTGGAATTGGAAATTATTTGACCTGAATTTTTATCATGTGTTTATGGTTACTTTGTATTATGGTAATTTTCGTTGGCCTAGTTAATGCTACAATATTATCTCTAGCGTAATATCTATTGCTATCTTAATTCATAAGGTCTAATTACAGTGCATTTTGTTACTGCTAGCTGTGACAAATTGGCATTTTACAAGAAAGAAAGTCAGATATATTTTTCTGGCGGTTCGCTGTGGTAACTTGCATAAATGTTGGAAGCCGTCAGGTTATTACGGGAGAGGGGAGAGTGAATTACATGTATTATAATAATTAAAACTAAAATATATTTCTATCTCATGCTAGGCAAATAAATTTTGCAATTTTCAAAGATTATAATAATAAATTGTAGAAACTCTGTATAGGATATACTTTGAGTTTCTCTGTCCTAATTTATCCATTGTTCATTTTAAAGTATCTACTAATGTGGCGCCACCATTTTATATGACGGTACCTACAGCTTTTCGAACGGCGATTTAAATGTGGTTAAGTACATTAAATAAAAAATCTATATTACATACAATATTTTATTTAATAATATACAAAATAATTAATTACTAGCATGTATCTACAGATATTATACAAAACAACTAATGTGGTAAATCTGCCACAAAACACATGGCAAAGTTGCCACAACGTATAATACCGCAAAACCAATAATTTAGTAATACAATTATCGTTAGAGCAATGACTGTTCGTCAGAAAGAGACAGCGTTACAGAATGTATAGCTTTGTCTCGTTCTCGCGCTTGCAAGGACATCGCTCAGAGATGGTCCGGGCCCCTGTTACTCAACTCTATAAACCGATTGTACACAACTTTATTCCATTATGAGTCACAAAACTCACCTTGTCGCATTCACTCTATGATCTCAGCCATGTTGGCAAATAAAGTTGGCACTACGCGATTATAGCTTAAAAATATATATTTTTTTTTTTATTATAATCGGAAAACAAACAGTATTGACAACTTAAAGATAAAAACAAATAATATAACTAGCTACCAATTACATGGTTTCGCATTTAGGTAACAATGAGAGCTCACTTGTTTATAAAAAAAAAGAAAGAAAGGATTACAATCTACAGTAATAAAAGGATTATACACACTATAACAGTAATAAAACATCACATACAATAATACGGTGAAATGCAATATAAACAGTTATTGAACCAATTCATACCAATGTATAATAACCATGTATAAGTACCAATATATAATAATAATTTTTTTTTAATAATAATATTTATAATTATAATATATATTTATTGACAGAAAAAGTAAGATACATCCTTACACTATATCATACATATTACATCAACAGTGTTAAATAATTTATATATAAAAATTATAATATACTTATTTTGTCAAATACAGACGTATGAATAAAATTCCCACCAACACGCTGTATACGTATAATACAATAATAAGTTACTTATAATGAACGAAGCAAAAGGCACACTTAATGCAGAATGCTGAGATTAGTGGCGCATAATAGAGAGGAGGTACAATAGGCAAATGAGTTAGGGTAACAGGTATGCATTATCGCTAAGTTTTTTACTTTTTAGGGGGTGCGCATGCGCGGCACGATGTAGTTGCTATTGTAGCGAAGGTTGACCATTTCAGAAAAATTTTCGCTTGCACATGTTGACCAGTTGAGTTTGTATCGCCTTAGAATCAGTAAACAAATGTAAAGTGTAAAAAAACGCAAACAAAGAAAGGGGCGTGTCACGGGTACGGGTACCAAGTGTTGGCCTGCTATGCGATTTTAACCTTAGGAGTGGTCATCCGTCGCTGGAGTCGATAGTACATAAGTCAAATAATCGTATATAAATTCATTGTGTATGGTATGGTGGACACGGGTTGATATTTGTTATTTGTAAATATGAGTTTTTTAGGGTAAGTACTTGTTTTTCCATTGATTGTATAGTCTTTAAATATGGCGAAAATGTATAGTAAAGCAAAGGGATTGAACACTGTGGTACTTATACCTTATTAATAGTTCAACGGTATACATAATCTTACAAATAGTCTACATTATTTGTGATGACTCCATGCATATATTGATGCGAGATCTGTCTGCCGTTCTTGCCTAGCAGAATGATTCTGGGGCTATGACCCTTGCGTAAGATAGGCGTGGGTGGGTTGCTGGGTGACACATCTAAACCTGGGAGACTCGCGAAGTATGCTCTAAGTTCCTCTCGTGTAGCGAAGATCTTGTCACCATACACGGTAGCGCCGTCAGGAGTATCTAGCACACGCCATTGGTCTGGAGTCGTGAAGTAACCGCCTTCGCCCTAGAAGAACAGAGTATTAAAGAAAGCTACTTTAAAATTAAATATAATAGCCTACCTCTGTCCATTAAGGACTAAGCAGAGGTGTATTAACATAACTTTGCCGTCAAAGTAGAGACCTCAACATCGCCTCGGCTGCTATGAGGACGGTGTGGAGGCCACTGCTCTTAGACCACACGACTGCTTACCATCAGGTGGAGTGTAGTCATTTCGACGAGCAAAATAAAATAATATTAAAATAAAAAATATTAGGTATGTACTAGCTTTTGCCCGCGGTTTTGCTCGCGTTAATTTAGAATTTGAGAATCAATTCGGGTTGTACTCTGCTTGTAATAATATAATTCAATCATGATTCGAAAGACACGTGACGCCATCTATTATCATAAGAACGTTATTGTTGTTTTCCTCGGGAACAGTAATTTTTTTCGGGATGAAAGGTAGCCTATGCCCGTTTCTGTACACCTGACAACGTAAATGCAAAATTTCAGGATGATCGTTTCAGTGGTTTAGGCGTGAAAAGGTAACAAACACACAAACAAACTCATTTTCGCTTTTATAATATTAGTTAGGATAGGATTAGGATAATAATTATACATTTCGCTAACGTTTAGGTTTCACGTATTCGTTTGGTGGATGGCTGACCGGCAAGCATCCGAACCAGCGCCATACCATTATATTGAATCAACTAGACGTTACTTGGCGACAATATATTGTAATAAAATTATTGGAAAGAAAGGACCTCGCCACGCCTCTGGATAGGTACAGCCACATCGTGGGATCCTGGCGTACTCCAATTTGCACGGGTAAGTAATAGATGATATAACAACAAAATCTCTAATATTAACAATATATAACAACGGAACCTATAATTTTATTTAATATAGCGATTAGTTAATATAATAAACGATTGATATAAAAAAAACAAATTTTTATAAGCATAGCATACATTAAATATAACATCGTTTGACATAACATACATTAAATATAAAATCGTTTGACATACCACTCAAAAGATATAAAACTTATTTGGTGTAATATGATAACTAGTACCTGATTACCACCTGCGCTAAGATAGGTTGACGGAGAGGCTCCTATTTCTGGGTGGTTTAAAAAAAAATAACCACGAAGGCTAAGGCGGGAGCGAAGCGGAGCGGAGCTCCTGCCTTAGCCTTCTAACCTAACCTATCCGAGTCGGGGTACTCTGAGTCGGGCTGTTAACCATAATGACGTTTTTAATATATATTAAACGTTAGACCTAATGATTTTCGATTAAATAAACAATATACATATTAAACGTTAGACCAAATGATTTTCGATTAAATAAACAATATATCAAACAACGATATACTAATTAAGTTTTGGAATAAATAAATGTTTTAGGTAAAGAAATTATATCAACAGTTGGTATATCTCACGTTGATTATATCTTATGAACGATAATAAAATGAAATTAGACCAAATGAGTTTATACGTTATGAGACGCACCCAATTTGCAGCATTTCGCATCGAACATAAAATAGTGTTCGAAGCGGACTACTAAAATTTGGGGTGGGCAATCCAAAGGTGCATGGCGGGTTCCTGACGTCCCGATATTTTTATTTTATATTTCTCTTTTACTAACTTCAAAAGTAGACACAGCGTAATGGTTCCCCCTCTTCGCCGTGACCACGGAGACGAGTTCTCCTTCCTTGTTGACGATGGGTGTGCCAGCGATGTACATGTTGGCTGACTCGAAGGTAGGAGCGCACCGCCACTGCGCCAGCTCGCCGTCACTCGAGATCAGTAGGATACGCTTATTTCGGTTGATGAAAACCTGATGAAGGAAATACAGTATTACTATATGTAAAAGACTACGAAACATTGTCTTGCGTTTAAGCGAATGTTACACATTGAACTTAAACTACTTTACACGGACGTTACTTATTTATTTTAAAACTTTATGCATAAAACAATACATTGGCGGACTTAATGCCAAAGGCATTCTCTACCAGTCAACCGTAGGGTGATGCAGAGATAAAAACCATTTTATTACATAACTGAAACTATTTAACTACTACTGTTAAGCCGGCAAAACATGTTGGCATAACGTTGCCTCATCATCATCATCATCATCATCAGGCTATAATAGTCCACTGCTGGACATAGCCCTCCCCCAAAGAGCGCCATAGCGCCCTGTCTTCAGCTTGCCGCATCCAGCATCTGCCTGCAGTCTTTCGCAGATCGTCATCCCACCTGGTCGGAGGGCGTCCTACACTACGTTTGCCGAGTCGCGGTCTCCACGTTGCCTAGTGACAGCCAATACTAACGAACAGAGGGTGTATTTACTTTACTTCAGGTCAGCCCGCTCCTGCCGTGGTAGGTTCAATACCGAGAATTTAAAAGAAAAAGTTCATCCCATAGAGATTTCATCAAATATAAATACGAATGCCAAAGAATATGGTAGAAATGTAGCTGCAGGGGGTCCACCGGAACCAGCTAAATTTTGAAAGTGGTCTATGAGAAAAATAAAGTCTGGGAACCTCTGGTCTAGACGGTAGTACCTACTTGACATATATCAGTTCGCCTTCGCTCGCGTTGGCCTACGCTTGGCCAACATATATTGCAGGCTTTATACTTGACTACTCGCATCGCAATAGCCACTGCGTCGAGTATCGATCCCCATTCAGGACAAAAATGTGTGTGATCCATAAATAGTTTTCCCGAGTTTGGGTGTTGGTTATGTCCTTTGTTTGAATGCTTGTAAAGTCAGGATTAAATCATAGTGCGGGGTGTTTTTTTTTAAATAGATGTTTATCTTTAATAATAATAATAGCCAAGGTCTGTTACCTTCTCAGCCGTGTTTTCATCAATCCTGACGTACACGAGCTCTCCTAGCGGCGCCAGCACTTGTTCTGTGAACACGTCGCAGTAGTGGTGCGTAGTGTTCGCGTATTCTTTGATCTGGAAACGTCACAGAAGATATCGTATGTACTTAAAAGTATTAAAAGTATTGCCTCGTGTAGAATGTAACAATTGAAGCAGTAACTGTAAGAGTAGTAGCTTAGAATAGGAACTTATTTACCGAAATAGTATTAAGGTATGATTATGTATGACTTAAATTCAGGCAAATTGTTATCCTACCGTTCCTAACTAATATTATAAAAGCGAAAATGAGTTTGTTTGTTACCTTTTCAGGCCTAAACCACTGAACCGATCATCCTGAAATTTTGCATATACGTTGACAGGTGTACAGAAAAGAACATAGACAACCTTTCATCACGAAAAAATTACTGTTCCCAAGGAAAACAACAATAACGTTCTTATGATAATAGATGGCGCCACGTATCTTTCGAATCATGATTGAATTATATTATTACAAGCAGAGTAGGTGCAACCCGAATTGATTGTCAAATTCTAAATTAACGCGAGCGCAGCCGTGGGCAAAAGCTAGTAGTTTATAAATAAAAATAGGTTCGTTCACTGTTATTTGTTATCATTCTTAGTTATGAAGTTGTTTTAACGTTTGTTAAAGTAAAAAAATAGGACAGCTGGTAGGTACCCTGCTCGAACCTTGAACAGCTGCATAATATCGTTAATTAAGTTAGAACAAACAAAAAACTAACATGCCACGTTATTAAGAATCTATGTGTAATAATAAAGTGTTTAATACCTCTAGTAACAGATTTATTAATAACTAGCTGTTACCCGCGACTTCGTCCGCGTAGATTTTAACTAAAAAGTGTTTGTCTCCGCGGAACCCCATTTTTTTTTCTAAAATCAAAGTAGCCTAAGTTACTCCTTATAACATCAGCTATCTGCCAGTGAAAGTCCCGTCAAAATCGGTTCAGCCGTTTCGGAGATTAGCCGGAACAAACAGACAGACAGACAGATAGACAAAAAGATTTAAAATAGATGTTTTCTTATAAGTACCTTATATACTTTCATATGCATTAGATAAAAAGCTGTTATTTTGACATTACAAACAGACACTTCAATTTTATTTATTTGTATAGACTATACTAATATTATAAAGCTGAAGAGTTTGTTTGGTTGAACGCGCTAGTCTCAGGAACTACGGGATCGAATTGGAAAATTATTTTAGAGTTGGGTAGCCCATTTATCGAGGAAGGCTATAGGCTATATAACATCACGCTACGACCAATAGGAGCGGAGCAGCAATGAAAAATGTTGCGAAATCGGGGAAAATTTTCCTATATGAAGCAGACGAAGTTGCGCGGGACAGGGACAGCTAGTAACTATATACATAGTGAAATAAAATAATTTGAATTACGCACATCATTATATTTGCTGATCTGTTTACTCAATTACTAATCATCACAGTGTACCAAACAACCACATTACACCAGGCCACAGATAATATAATACTACTAGACCGGACATAGTTTCAAACTCCGTGCTGCTACCATCGATCAAATATACCATAGATGCACGATCGTCGCTCGAAAAACGGCCCCAACAAAACTGTGCATAAATCAGTCGTATGCGCTATATTATGCACCTGTCCCACTCACTCTTGCGAGCGCTGCCCGTAAGCGAGAGCGAATCGACACCACTACTACGGTGGAGACCGTACCATATATTATACTTAGTACGCTTGCGTATCGCGAGTAACACACTTAAGACGCTTTACATTGACGCGTTTTAACTAAACTATTACAAAATGTTTCTCAGTGGGCGTTCAATGGTTATTCCGGTTTATTTCCTGGATTGCATAATAAATGCAGACACTTATAAGTAAGTAGTATTGGTCAGTGCCACATATTGACGCGGTTTTTGTATGAGAATGTGCATCTATGGTATATTTGATCGAAGGCTGCTACCTATAAAACCTATACAGAAAAACCATTAACACGTTGCCTGACATGCAAAAACGAAACCTAGCAGCCCACAGACGCAGGTATTTTTGAAACTTATATTTTAGTTACCTGTTGTAGCGAACAGCAATGGATCGGCACCGTGGACCCGAAGCTAGCATACTTTTTGCCGCATTCTCTCTCGTGAATTTCAGCGGGGATAGACATGTTCTCCACCAACCCCTTGTAGGCCTCGTTTAATACTGTACGTTTCGCCATTTTATTATGCTGGAACAAAATAGTACATATTGTAAATAAGAGTTTGACTGCACGTATCGCGAATTGTTTATGGTCTACCTAATGGCTGAGATTCGTCTAGGTATTCTGTATGCCCGTTTGAAATGTTTGATGTTTATATAATTCTCGACACTAGCATCAAAGTTAATGCATCGGTAGTCTTATTACAAAAGAAAGAGGTAAAAGCATTTCGTGCAGTAAATCTTTGATTGTTGCGTTGGCGATTTTTTTTTATACGTGTCTAATTGCGCTTGCTCTGCAACTTAGATAAACTACTCACAATGCATAAAACCGGCCACGTGCGAGTCGGACTCACGCACGAAGGATTCCGTACCATCCTAATTCTAATCCTAACTAATATTATAAAAGCGAAAATGAGTTTGTTTGTTTGTTTGTTACCTTTTCACGACTAAACCACTGAACCGATCATCCTGAAATTTTGCATATACGTTGTCAGGTGTACAGAAACGGACATAGGCTACCTTTCATCCCGAAAAAATTACTGTTCCCGAGGAAAACAACAATAACGTTCTTATGATAATAGATGGCGCCACGTGTCTTTCGAATCATGATTGAATTATATTATTACAAGCAGAGTACAACCCGAATTGATTGTCAAATTCTAAATTAACGCGAGCGAAGCCACGAGCAAAAGCTAGTATATAATCTATAAAAACGGCAAAAAAATCATGTCTGTTGTATGGGAGCCCCCCTTTAATATTTGTTTTATTTTAATTTAATTATTTATTTTTAAAGTGATTAAATAACTACATATTCTGTGAATATTTCAAGCGTCTACTTGTTGCTGTTATCAATATCGAGCAAAAACGAGCAAAAATATCACGTTTGTTGTATGGAAGCCCCCTTAAATATTTATTTTATTGGTTTTTAGTATTTGTTGTTATAGCGGCAACAGAAATACATCATCTGTGAAAATTTCAACTTTCTAACTATCACGGTTCATGAGATACAGCCTGGTGCAAACGGACAGACAGACGGACAGCGGAATCTTAGTAATAGGGTCCCGTTTTACCCTTAGGGTACGGAACCCTAAAAAGCAGTTGGAATGATAAGCCGTACGATCAAATATGTGAGGAGCGGAATCCAATCTTACCACCTTAGTAATAACATAAAAAGACTGCGTAGCGTCTTGAATAACTATAAATAAATAATCAGTCACGTAATTTGTCTGAATCGTCCAAGATTTACATAATATTGTCTTCTGTTTACGCGAATGTTATTCATTGAAATTAAACTACTATATACGACAACTATCATCATAGTTTCCCCGTGACCATGGCTGCTGAAAAGCAACCGAAACATCGAGGAAAGTGTAAACATAAATATAAATAGTATAATAGTATAAATAGTTTTAATAGTTTCAATAATTTAATTATATTAAAAATTAATTAAGTTTTAAAGTAATAGTAGGGTAACAGTTTTTAAAAATGTTGTAATAAAGTGTCAAATAAACAACGCGGTAAAATCCGTATATAGTAGTTTAATTTCAATCGTTCAAGATTCTCAACAAAAACAATAGTTTGTTACATCACCGTGTGAGCAGTGACGCGTAGTATTTCCACAGTAATACATTATGCTCATAAAAGCATATGTATATAGAGTTGTAACACATTCACGAATCAATTCATAGCGATAAACATGTTATCTCTTGTCAACGCAGAGATTTTGTTTGTTAAGATCTTTCTAGAACGTTGTTGCTAAGATACGGTATGGAGAAATGAGGTCATATTCTTTCCCGAAGAAAAAAGCCAGTAACGTCGCCTGGTAGCACTAGGTTTAGGTTTTTCGGAGTAGTAGAGCTTCGCTGATTTCAGCATGAATGGGCCGGCTCGACCGGGGAAGGACTACTCTCTCACAGAATATCGACGTGAAATACCAGTACCTATTCCTACTGTTGTGTTTCGTTCGGAGAGTGAGTGTGCCGGAGGCCCAATCACCCCCTTTCCCACTTCCCACTCCTTCTCGTTCCCACTTCCTTCCCTAAAGGGTCGGCAACGCGCAAGTGATGCCTCTGGTGTTGCAGGCGTCCATAGGCTACGGTGACCACTTACCATCAAGTGGGCCGTATGCTTGCTGCCACCATAGTTATATAATTAAAAAAAAAAAACACAAGCAAACCCATCGATATTACTTGATAATTTGAAGCTACCCCGCCGAAAATAATTAACATAGGTACTCCTGATATTATAAATGTGAAATTAATGTTTATCTTGTCTCTAAATTTTGGCAAACAAATCGACTATGACCTATATCGTATTATTAAACGATACATACAGAATGTCCGGTAATTAGCGGATAACCTTGAAATGTCTTATAGTAGAAATGATGGGCGTTCAGAAAAAAATATGAAAAAAGTCAAGCCTAACTACTACCAGATATGATTTTTTTTAATTATCGTATGTATGTATATATGTATGTTTATCCATTGTCTAGTACCCATAGTACAAACTCTGCTTAGTTTGGGCTAGATGTTGTTGTGTGTATGTGATAGAATATTATATTATTATTATTATTTAACTTTCTTGTACACTACGACCATAAATGAATGAATTCCATCGGTTTGTTGTTTTATTATTAAACACTAATTATACTTATAGATAGACAGTCAAAAGTATGACTAGCCATTGCACTTGTTTATTATTATTATTTTCTATTTCTCTTTTTTTTCTGAACGGCCATCAGTTCTACTATAAGACATTTCAAGGTTATCCATTAATTACCGGACAACCTGTATATACATAGTCACACGGCTATACTACGTATTTATTTTGTGGCTATACCCCCCTAGAAGTAGGCAGAAGTGACAACCACATTTTGTGGCTATACCCCCCTAGAAGTAGGCAGAAGTGACAACCACATTTTGTGGCTATACCCCCTTAGAAGTAGGCAGAAAGTGACAACCACATTTTGCCAGCGAAGGTTTTAAGTCCCACATAATAGAGAGCAAATCTATTGCCGTAGGCACAGTTCTAGATTCAGAACTGCGACATAGAATTTCATGACAGAACAATCCAATAACATTATAACTCACGCGGGATTTCAACCTGAGACCTGCAGATGCATCACTGCTGCTACATCATCGAGGTCAACATAGGTATAGGACACGGTTGTTCTCGTATACAGAAAAACGTGACACTAAGCAGTGATTTTACGATTTTTGACGCGATAACATACCAGATAAAAAAATAAAGATTGGCGATGTTGACTCATAAGAATCTGATGTAAGAATTTAGGTAACCATATTTGTCTAAGCCACTTCCATCTATACTAATATTATAAAGCTGAAGAGTTTGTTTGTTTGAACGCACTAATCTCAGGAATTACTGGTTCGATTTGAAAAATTCTTTTAGTGTTGGATAGCCTATTTATCGAGGAAGGCTATAGGCTATATAACATCACGCTACGAACCACAGGGGCGGTGCAGTAACGATAAACACGTGTGGAACCGCGGGAACATCTAGTCACTAATAAAATTGATTTTATTACTGATCGATATTAAAGCGATTCTTTCTGGACTAGCTTTTTCTAGTATCTATAGAGATTGACGCTATGGATACAACGTTTTGGGTAGCCTACGTGCTGCAAATGACAATAAAAAGTCTTTTTTTCTTATTCGATAAACAAACAATCCTTTCTATTCTATTCTATTCTACTACATACACACAACACCATCTAGCCCAAACTAAGCAGAGCTTGTAATATGGGTACTAGACAATGGATAAACATACATATATACCTTTTTTTTTTGTAAATACATACATATTATACATAGAAACACCCAGACCAAGACAAACATCCATATTCATGCACACAAATGTTTGACTTGTGCGGGAATCGAACCCGCGACCTCAGGCGTGGCAGTCGGTTACACTAACCACTACGCCATCGAGGCCGTCCTTGCTTCCTTACTAATATAATAAATTCGACAATAACTCTGTCTGTCTGTTACCTTTTCACGGCTAAACCACATAACCGTTTTAGATGAAATTTGGTGCACATATAAAATAGTTTAAAACCTGGGGAAGGACACAGGCTACTTTGCATTTATGTAGGTACCACGCGGGTAGAACCGCGCGCAAAAGCTAGTTCATTATAAAATCATTCAGTTATTGCTTTCAGACTATATTTGTTCTTTAATAATTAGAACTGATACATAAAGAGTCTCTATTTACTGTCTCTAGTTACCAGTACGCCATATTGGTGGCCTCGATGGCGTAGTGGTTAGTGTAACCGACTGCCACGCCTGAGGTCGTGGGTTCGATTTCCGCACAAGTCAAACATTTGTGTGCATGAACATGGATATTTGTCTTGGTCTGGGTGTTTCTATGTATAATATGTAAGTATTTACAAAAAAAAGTATATATGTATGTTTATCCATTGTCTAGTATCCATAGTACAAGCTTTGCTTAGTTTGAGCTAGATGGTGTTGTGTGTATGTGGTAGAATATTATATTATTATTATTATATTTCTTTTTCGTTGTTTTATTACTAAGTACCTACCTAATATGTAAGGCAATAATATATTAACTTAATATTAAGATTTATCTTTTCTATGCTGTTCACAGCAAAAACAGTGTCATCAAGGTTTCGCGTCATGCTCTGCTTAGAAATAGAAACTAAAAACTTGGACAATAGTAAACATTCTTGGGCTTGTGAAATGAATTGCTTAGAAAGTACTTATAACAGATTTTGTTGACATACTACTTTAGTTCGACCACGGTTTATACATTTTATCTATACTAATATTATAAAGCTGAAGAGTTTGTTTGTTTGCTTGAATGCGCTAATCTCAGGATCTAGGTACTGGTTCGATTTGAAAAAATATTTTTGTGTTGTACAGCCTATTTACCGAGGAAGGTTATAGGCTACACAACATCAAGCTACGACCCACGGGGGCGGAGCAGTAATCATAAACGCGGGTGAAACCGCGGGCACATCTAATTATACATTTACTTACTAACACTACTGTTATTACTTGGAAGAAACATCTTTATTATTTACTAGATATATGTGCCTGCGGTTTCATTCGCGTTTATAGTTACTGCGCCGCCCCCGTGGGTCGTAGAGTGATGTTATATAGTCTATAGCCTTCCTCGATAAATAGGCTATCCAACACTAAAAGAATTATTCAATTCGAACCAGTAGTTCCTGAGATTAGCGCGTTCAAACAAACAAACTCTTCAGCTTTATAATATAAGTATAGACTAGATGTGCCCGCGGTTCCACCTGCGTTTATCGTTACTGCGCCGCTCCCGTGGGTCGTAGCGTGATGTTATATAGCCTATAGCCTTCCTCGATAAATAGGTTATCCAACACTAAAATAATTTTTCAATTCGAACCAGTAAGTAGTTCCTGAGATTACCGCGGTCAAACAAACAAACAAACTCTTCAGCTTTATAATATTAGTATAGGTTAGGTAAAATTTGTAAGAATTAATGTCTATCAACAATAATATTATTTTATTATTTACTTTTACATTATCCCTAAATAACATAAGTATTTATTTAGGTATAATTAGGTTGTTTTAATGATACAACTCGCGAGCGATGCCACGTGTAGATACTAGCATTATATGCAGCAGGACTGCATATACGAGAGACATATTGAAGGAGAGTCTTGAGTAATCAGTTTTCGTTCCAAATATGTAGGACTTTGATCTTTCACTCAATTATCCAATAAAATACATTAATTGATTGAAATAGGAAAATAAATTGGACTAGACCCCTCTCTCGTCTTCCTGCCCTATCAAAGGTCATTTGTGATGGCACATCTTATTGCATTATTTATTTACCAATGCACCCATAAAAATAAGATTTCTGAAACGAAATTTCAGGAACATTACTTTTTCTGGTTGAAAGGTTCCCTATGTCCTTTTCTGTACCTCTAACAATTTATGCGAAATTGCATATCGATCGGTCCAGTAGTTTAGTCGTGAAAGCGTAACAAACAAACTCACATTCGCATTTATAATATCAGTTAGGAATAGGATGTTTTCTTATTAAACCAGTCCCGATATATTCATCGGGACTGGAAATTTCTATAGAAAAATGCTTCCAATACTCTGATATTGAAATTCTTAAGACCTTGATTAGTATGAGTGGTGTTGATTGTTTGTTTCTCACAGTCATATGACTGCCTGCCACACCCGACCGATAACAATTAATTGATCGCCCAAATCTGATTGTGTTTCAATATACCTAATTTATGTGATTGAACACTGGAAAATTCATTATGCAATAATAATTTTGCGATATTAAAAATTTTCATTAGTAACTAAAATTGGATTCGGTTTGAAATAAAAATGGCATCCATAAGTCTAAATAATTTAAGTGAAATTCTCTATCGAGACCCGGGATTAATAAAGCTGAACCTGACCTAAATCAGGCCGTGGTTAAAATTGATACATTTTCTTGTACCTTAAAAACGAATATTATGATAGTAAGTATACAAGCTTTTTATTACTTATATATACTAATATTATAAAGCTGAAGAGTTTTTGTTTGTTTGTTTGTTTGCTTGAACGCGCTAATCTCAGGAACTACTGGTTCGATTTGAAAAATTCTTTTAGTGTTGGATAGTCTATTTATCGAGGAAGGCTATAGGCTATATAACATCACGCTACGACCCACGGGGGCGGCGTAATAACGATAAACGCGTGTGAAACCGCGGGAACATCTAGTAAAATATATAACTTAAAATATCGTTAAAGGGTATCCTGTAAAGGTATTATAAATGTGTTGAATAAATAAATTAATTAAGCGACTAGAGATGGTCAACAAATGATTAAAGATTTGGGATATCTTTACTAATATTATAAAGAGGAAAGATTAGTATGTTTAATTGTAACGAATAAATTCAAAAACTACTAAGCCGATTACAATAATTCCTTGACAATAAATCCAGAAGTAACATAGGCTATACAATATCACGCTCCGAGCTATTGGAGCGGAGTAGTAATCATAAACATGAGCTGAACCGAGGGGGACAGCTAGTAGCCTCTTATTAGTGCATGTAACCCATTAGTAGCGTACGTTTGTAGCCCGCGCCTGCTCCTAGTGTTACATCTAGTAGTACCTACACACGGCACATCAAGTTAGACACCCTATATACGCAATCAGGGATGTTGCAAATATCCGCTGCCGTAATTGCGGAGCTTCCGCATCGATTTGGACATCTGCATACGCATCGGCATCCGCAATAATCAACGCGGATGTTAATGCGGATTCAGAGATAGCGTAGGTTACGATAAGAAAGAAATCAGTTGTTCAGTAGTAGGTACGTGTTTAATTTATGAACCTTTACAAAACAGGCTTGAACCTGCGAAGGCGGTGATATTAGATACTTTTTATTACATAAGATGAACAATTTTCATTAACATCCGCATCCGCAATTGCAGAGCTTCCGCATCTATTTGGACATCCGCATCCGCGGATGTCAGTCTTCAAAAATCCGTATCCGTTGCCGCGGATGTCAAAAAATCTGCATCCGCAACATCTCTGATACGCATAACTACGCTACATACAAAATAGAGAATAGTTGGAAAGGGACAGTGCATAGTGGTGTCGATGTAATGATATGGATAGGGCGACGCGTCCCGTTCAGCGTAAGTGAGACAAAATAACAAAAATATAACGCACTCTCTCGCACGATTCGCAGCGTTCAACTTCTAATAGTTCAAAGTTCAAACAGTCTAGGTTGATGTGTCGCTGTGTGTTCAAGCATTTTTTAGCAAATGTCGCATACAACAGTGAATATACTTGTAAGCTGTCAGTTTGCAAGTATAGTGCATCTACTCCGTCAGTAATAGGAGACCACAGCATACTGAATATATATATATACAACAAAGAAAATTTAATTAGTTATCAAACAACAATCATTAAGCCGGGTTAGAGGTCTTTGACTGGCTGTCAAACAGATGATCACTGTACTAATTATGTCATTCGTATATCAGAGATGCTACGCAGAGTTCTATAGTCCCAAACCTCTGACGTTCGAAATGATGAGCGTATTATATAAGTAAATTCATTATCGCTTGCTTTAAAGGTAAGGAAAAACATCGTGAAGAAAATATAGAATTACTAGCTTTTGCCCGCGGCTTCGCTCGCGTTAATTGAGAATTTGACAATCAATTCCGGTCGTACTCTGCTTGTAATAAAAAATTCAATCATAATTCGAAAGACACGTGGCGCCATCTATTATCATAGAACGTTAATGTTGTTTTCCTCCGGAACAGTAATTTTTTTCGGGACGAAAGGTAGCCTATGTCCGTTTCTATACACCTGACAACGTATATGCAAAATTTTAGGATGATCGGTTCAGTGGTTTAGGCGTGAAAAGGTAACAAACAAACAAACTCATTTTCGCTTTTATAATATTAGTTAGGAAGTTAGGATAGACATAAACAGAACATTATAAAGAATTCTCAGGCATAAAGTTCTCTTCACGATGTTATAGATACGGTTATTATGAATTTTGTTATAAGTTTTATAGGTGGTAGAGCGCATCGTTGACTCTTTTTATCGACGATACTAAAGAGCTGACTAGCCTGATATCTTCGCCTACCAGGAAAACGGCGGAAGAATAATAACACTGTTACTGCGAATGGCCCGATGAGTAAGAGTTCCAGGGACTCGCAAATCTTAACTGTCATCCCGACAGGCGACTATAATTCCTTTCCCTTTAGACTGACAAAGCGTTAGTGCTATCTCTGGTATTGAACGCCATCATATGATTCAGTAACTGAGTATCACTAGATGGACTGTAAGTAGGGTCCCCAACTTTTTATACGAGAAATAAAATCGATTAAGGTTGAAGAAATGATCAGTACTTTATTTTAGAAAAGTATACAGTACCTATTTTATTTTTGTGACGATTTAAAAATATTATTTTGAAAGCTTCTTGCCTTCTTTTTAGGTTTCATTATAGCTTCGAATACTATATTTTGTATACTTTTTTTGATAGAGCACAGTAGGTACATTAGCGAGTTAAAAATATAATAGTGTTTTTAACAGTATAGTTGGGAACCCTAGCTGTAAGCTTGATTGTCACCTTGCTAATACAAAAAATACGTCTTGTAAGGTGACAACAAGCATATATAACCAGCCTGGTAAAGAGTTACCAGAGGGCATGATAGCGTGTTATATTATAAAAAGCAACAGCGCGTCACCGACTTTTCAAAATAGGATTCACTAGTTTTGTTTTTATACATTTGTGTTTTATATGTAGGTACATACTTAAAAAAAAAATTTGTATGTTGTTAAAATTAGTTTAAATATAAGTAAACAAATATTATTTATGTACGTTAAGTACATAAATAATGTATGCCAAAGGAACAGTGGAACAGCACAAATAAATGTAGCATATAGATGCTACATTTATTTGTGCTGTTCCACTGTACCACACAAATTTAGTACCTATTATAGAATAGGTACTAAATTTGTTGAATAGAAACTAATAAATAAATATTCTAAAGCTAAGGTCAAACAATAAAAGTTCTCTGCTTACAACACACCTCATGTTCAAAGAGTTCTAGGATACACTCCACAGGCAAAATGCCTAAGTTTACTTTGTTAACTTTACTTTGTTACTTTGGTAACTTCTGGTCTAAGCAATAATTTACACCACTCCAAAATTAGCAAACTCCAAACTGTTAACATATTTACTTTTATAATATATACGTTTTAACACAATACCGACTCAATTATCGTATGAAATATCTTGCGCAACACTGTTTACGATAACAAAACAAATTTACAACAACCCGCTGTTGATAAACATTATTTTTTATGATGGCGTAAATATTTCACTTGACATCACACGGTTCAACACATAATTCAAAAACTTTCTTTTCAAGTACATACCTAGTGGTCTTCGTTGTTTCTAAATCACAAATGTGGATGGTTTGGTCGTAGATGCTTGTGTGACACTGGTGGAGTCGTCACTCCGAATGGACCATCGCACGATAACAGTATCTAGCTCTGATAACAGGTATCGGCATTGAAGATTTTTTATAGATCGCTAGTTACACCGACGCGTAATGACTGTATGACATTTAAGAAAATATATAACACGCCTGCTATCTTTAAATTAATAGGCAGAGATTACGTCCACATTTCGCTTAACTTTTCGCTTTTGATTTAACAACAATATAATTATGGGACGGTGTATAAGGAAGCCAAGATCGTATATAAGGCGGATGTGATTGGGACAGCTGGAAGGGAAAGACCTGGACAAATATTCTCTGATCACATCAGAGGCATTCTGAAGAACGGGTAGGTTAATAATAACACAGACTCACAAGCGTTCATGAGGAATAGGACGAAAGTAACTGATGCCTGGATCGGAGCAATTGGAAATCTGTAGTCACCGCCTACCTCTCTAGGATACACGACCTTTTTTCTATATACAAAAATAGATTCCTATGTATGTATTAATATATAAACCGAGACGTGTAGCTACTCGTTTTCGCGCCCTCTTGCGATTTTTATGGACTGAATTCGAATGAATCGACATGTCATTCAAATGCGGTAATGTCCCGATTAGTTCGATTTGTAACAGGACATTGTTAATCACGCGCATAAGTACCTAATGTATTTTAATAGACAATGTGTAACAAATTATACAGCGCCTTTAGCGCTAAATTTAAATAAAAATAATTAAACCAAACAATAGGGTAGCTGATTCACAATTTTTTACTTATTTAAATCAAATAGTTACACTATCTAAACTCTAAAATATAATAAGTTTCTTAAATCTATTTCAAATTAAATAATATACAAGCGTTTTAAACCTGGTAGTAATTGTCATACGACAGAAAAACGATGCACCACTATATAAACTGTGACGTAACCGCTATTTAAATGTAGCTGTCCTAGAGAGATAGCCAGATATCGCCACTACATACCCACTTTTCTTATATTCAAATTTAAACTGCTCAATTTTATTAAAAAGAAATGGAATGTAAAAGTTTGCAACATTCGCTATTTTAGCAATAAAAATGTTGCAAACTTTTTCTTCTGGATCACACAAATTTTTGTTCCGTGTGGGATTTGAACCGACATCACTCGGTGTAGTGACAGTAGCGAGACGACCACTTAAACCGCTACGCCATCCGTGCAGTAACTATAGCGGGTTCATGCGGGTCTACGTTATTCTGCCGTCAAAAGGAAAAAGACGCATCTGCTAAAAAATAGGCTTATTCCCGTGCGCTCCAAATCTATTGTTGTCTAAAATTCATTTTTCCATACATTAGTTACCAGGAGCTCCAAAGATTTTTATATGAAAGTAATAAATAAAGCCACATTTACCAATTTCATTCCCTACAGCTCCAAAACATTCTCTAGGTACTTTGAAATAATATTTCTTATCAAAAACTAATATTATGTTATTACATGTTTGAATTCTGCTAACGACACAGTTTGTTTTGTAGCTGTCGGGAACACACTAGTAAGTAGGTCTTTATTTAATTATTTGTAATATAATTTGGAGCTTCTAGGAATAAGAGATCAGAGGATTTAAAGAAGCCCTTGGGACGATTTTACAAAATAAAAAGTATATTTTATTTTAGTCTTGGAGCGTTTGGGAGCAAAATAGCGGAGCGGGCGGGAATAAGCCAAAAAATAAACGGGTGTCCGGTAATTAATGGATAACCTAGGCCAGTCATCTATTAGCATTAGTGTTTAAATAAAACAACAAAAAACCGATAGAATTAATTCATTTATGGTCATAGTATACAAGAAAGTTATATATGGTAATTAAAAAACAATAATATCTCAGGTAGTAGCTAGGATAGTTACTTTTTCATTTTTATTTCTGAACGGCTATTAGTTCTACTATAAGACATTTCAAGGTTATCCATTAATACCGGACAACCTGTATATTACTGAAAGATGCGTTTTCTTTTACAGATTCCAAATACGTAAATACCTCAATTTCGAAAAAAATATTCAATAGGTGTATCTTTTTCCCTTATGAGTTTACTAGTTTTCACCCGCGGCTTCGCTCGCGTAAATGTAGGTTAGGTTAGGTTAGGTTTGCAACAGTTATTTTTTCTGGATAAAAGGTACCCTATGTCCTATTCTATACCCCTGACAACGTGTATGCAAAATTTCATGTTGATCGATTAAGTAGTTAAGACGTGAAAGCATAACAAACAAACAACCTCAATTTCGCATTTATAATATTAGTAAGGATGACAGTCGTATTGCTCTGGCTATAGGCTCTTTGTCTGGTTGTAAGATGGCATAGGCGAGGATTTCCGAGCGCTCAAAGGTTTTGGGGCCTCCCGCTTCACCGGTCCGCGCGTACGCCGACGTCCATAGTTACGATGAGTCGAGCGCTATGCTACTCGCGAGTGCCGGTGACGTAGGTAGGGTGGTGGCACCAATTATCAGCCGTGTCAACTTTTTTTGAACTTTGACTGCTTGTAATTTTTACGTTAATAGCTTAATTTGCTTTCTTGCAATGCCTTTTTTGGGTAGAGGGATACTGAAACTGGGTTTGGGTAGAACATGTCTAAGCTGTGACACTAGTGCATTCTTCATAGGCGTGATAGTGATAGATAATACGATAATAATATTATTAAGTATCCATGAAAACTACGTAAATATAACAATCAAACCGTATTCCATGTTTGGTAATAGTGTGGTAATAGTCAATAGGATTATTGAATACTAGCTTCTGCCCGCGACTTCGTCCGCGTGGAATAGTTACTTTGGGCTAACGCTGACTTTAACCCGCGACTTCGTTATACTTAGTTAGCTGCGATGTTATTTTAAAACTGCGATATCTCCTAAGATATTCATTGAAATCGAATGATGTAAAGGGCAATTTTGTTTTAAATTAAATACTTGTGATGAATAACGTATTTATTTGGATAAGGATTAATATCATGTTTATAAGAACACCTTCGCAAATAATGCATTATTTTAGAACAAATTTGGTTAGCATAAAAAAGGTTATAGTGAGCCAACCTTAAAAGATAGACATATGCTGTCGCGGACGTTTTTTTAGAACTTTTAAAGCATAGCTTTTTAATGCATATTGTGATGCCCGACAAATAACCGTTTTTACATGACCTTTCTTTTGGTATATTTTTGAAAATTCAATTCCCAATATAACTCAAATAAAACACGAAAAATGCTTAAATCAGACCTATCTTCACGATTTTTTTCGATCGTATAAAATGTCAGTAATCGTGTTTCGAATGTCCGACAAATCAAGATCTAATGCTGTAAAATAACATATATTTTTTTCAGAATTTAAATCTATGTTATTTACAAATAAAACGCGTTTAAGCACGCTAGATAACACTGTACTTTGGGAAATCCTCGCCTTAAAATTATTTATCGTAGTGGGGACGGCACGGTGTAAGTGTCAGTCGTGTTCTTGAATTACATACATCACAGACGCACGCCACGGCTGACATATTACTTTATTACGTAGGTATGTATTGTTTCTTCATAAATAACGTAAAACATGCCCGACTAGCAAAAAAACTAGCGTAAAAGAAGCAACAACGGTAGTTTATAGGTTGCCCTATGAACTACCGTTGTTGCTTCTTTTTCTTTCTTTAAGGGGTAGGTAGAATTGTGTATGTCACATTTCAGTTGCCAAATTTTTGAATTTGGTTGAAAGTGAGAATTTTTTTTGTGGTCACATTTGACTGTACAGATGGTGCAGTAGTTTAAGTTCTCGCCTCGATATTGCCACTGCGCTGATGTGGGTTCGATCCTAACACGAGATAAAAAATTGTGTGGTCCACAAATAATTGATTAGAGTCTGGGTTTTCCTTGTGTCCGTTGTTTGAATGTTTACAGAGCTTTTCGCGAAACAGGAATTATTCTAGCTTTTGCCCGCAGCTTCGCTCGTTTAAGAACAATCTTTCTATTCCCTTTTCTGCACCCCTGACAACGTGTATACGAAATTTCATGATGATCAGTTTAGTAGATAAGCCGTGAAATATTAACAAACAAACAAACAAACTCACATGCGTATTTATAATATTAGTTAGGATTAGGGTTAACACTACTGTGACACTATCTTTTTATGGTTTGTAATTCTAGAAGTGTTGGGGTGTTACCAGACCCATCGATCGATCGTCGATCGAAGTTGTCGAAGTCAATTGGTCTGGTAGAAACTATCGATCGACGTCGACTAATCCATTCTACCATCAATCGATGCCGTCAATCGACGCTCGATCGATTGGTCTGGTAACACCCTTAGAACGGCAAAGGTTTCCATAACAGTACAAAGTTCTCCCGTATGAGTATCAAACTCATTCGAAAGAATGCCGGACTCTGCAACCCTGAACAGATTAAACAATGCAAATAGATACTCTTACTGTATTTTGGCACAGATACAATTAAAAATAATATAGATATATACCTACTCAAATACGAAAAAAAAATTGTAAGATGTAATTATATTAACGTTTAGTATATTAAAACGTTTTATTATTTGATTTTAAAAATTCTTTCACCATTTATTATAAAGCTTTATTATCACCGAGTACCTAACATAGGACATATTTTATTTTTAAAAAGTAGATACAGTTACTAACGTAACCTAGTCTACTTTTACGTAAGCGAAGCCGCGGGCAAAAGTTATTCTTATAATATAACAACAATTACATTGAAAGGCTCATCAAGTAAATATTACGATTTAAACCTCCTTGAACCGACGGGCGTGTATGAGGAATGTGATGAAAGTGAATGAAGCCAGAGAAGTGTGTCAGGATCGTAGCAAATGGAAATCCGTAGTCTCTGCCTACCCCTCTGGGAAACAGGCGTGAATCTATGTATGTATGTATGTATTATTTTATTTATAATTAGTATCAAAAAGCGTAATTGTCCATTTCCCTGCGAAAGTATCACAGTATAATGATAGATATCTATATTTCAGGATATATTTTCACTTTTCTGTGCATTAAATCGTAATATTTACTTGATGAGCCTTTCAATGTAATTGTTGTTATATTATAAGAATAACTTTTGCCCGCGGCTTCGCTTACGTAAAAGTAGACTAGGTTACGTTAGTAACTGTATCTACTTTTAAAAAAAAAATATGTCCTATGTTAGGTACTCGGTGATAATAAAGCTTTATAATAATGGTGAAAGAATTTTTAAAATCGTTTGCGTTAAATCGTTACAAACAAACAAAAAACGAATCTTTCCTTTTTATAATCCTAACTATCCTAACTATAATCCTAACTAATATTATAAATGCGGAAATGAGTTTGTTTGTTTGTTTGTTTGTTACGCTTTCACGCCTTAACTACTCAACCGATCAACATGAAATTTTGCATACACGTTGTCAGGGGTACAGAATAGGACATAGGGTACCTTTCATCCAGAAAAAATAACTGTTGCAAACCTAACCTAACCTAACCTACATTTTCGCGAGCGAAGCCGCGGGTGAAAACTAGTAATAATATAAAACCGAAAATGAATTTGTTTGTTTGTTACCTTTTCACGCCTAAACCACTGAACCGATCATCCTGATATTTTGCATATACGTTGTCAGGTGTACAGACACGGACATAGACGACCTTTCATCCCGAAAAAAATTACTGTTCCCGAGGAAAACAACAATAACGTTCTTATGATAATAGATGGCGCCACGTGTCTTTCGAATCATGACTGAATTATATTATTACAAGCAGAGTACAACCCGAATTGATTGTCAAATTCTAAATTAACGCGAGCAAAGCCGCATGCAAAAGCTAGTATTAGTATAAAAGTATACATAATAATACTAACTTACATTTTTTTATAGTAGGTACCTACTGTTGACTAAAGCGCACTTATTTATCAACTAAACGGCATCCCTTCTGGTGAGCTTTATATATACCTAAGTCACAATGCATTATATTGTGAAATTCTTAGTCATATCCAATATTAGGTACCTACGTACTAAAACACTAATAGCTCGACATTGCCAATAAAGACAAAGCTGTCAGGTTAAGATATTCCTTTGATGAGGATAAGAGGTTCCAAGTTCAATGCGCAAGTCGGGCAATGTATACAAACATATTATATGTATTTTAGGCTTTTCTGTTAAACAATATAACTAAGCAATGCAGCATGACATGTGGCAATAAAATTAGCATACAATAATATCACTTTTAATATATGCAACAAATAGTGATAAGTACCTACAGTATCTTTTATTTTATTTGATGAGAATAATATTCGAATATAATGAGGGCTATAGTACTTTAATCCAAGAGTAAGGTCTTAAGACCTCATACTCTATGGTCACTTCAACGGGAACCATAGAAATCAACATTATTATTACCGCCAAATATAGCCTTTGACAAGATTGACATGACCTTACTAGCTAGTGGCTCCGACTTGTGAGTTTTATTTATTTTTATTTTATTTTATTAATAAAAGGCAACTCCAGCACTAAAAATAATTTCTATATTAGACTGTAAGACTTTAAAAACTCTTAAAACTTTACTATGTATAATATGCATGTATTTATTTACAAAAGAAAAAGAAGTATTATATGTACATACATAATGTTTATCCATTGTCTAGTACCCATAGTACAAGCTCTGCTTAGTTTGGGCTAGATGGTGTTGTGTGTATGTGATACAATATTATTATTATCCTTACTAATATTATAAATTCGAAAGTAACTCTGTCTGTCTGTCTGTTACCTTTTCACGGCTAAACCACTCAACCGATTTAGATGAAATTTGGTACAGATATAGTTTAAGACCTGAAGAAGGACATAGGCTACTTTTTATTGATGTAGGTACCACGCAGGCGGCGCCGCGCGCAAAAGTTAGTATTATATAAAGATTTAAAAAACGGACACATAGAACATCCAGATTTGACACAAACATTTGTGGATCACACGAACTTTTGTCCCGTGTGGGATTCGAACCCACAACACTCGACACAATGGCAGCGGCGAGGCGTCCACTTAAACCACTGCACCATCCGTGCAGTCGTATAATAACCATTGCGATCTTTATGACACGATACCACTTTTAGATTTACACCTTATTTTTCGGACTATTGCATTCGATTATTCGAATGTGTCAACAAAATTATTTATTGCGTGATCCTTGATTATTCACTTTTTTAGAACAGCTCATCATTATTTCTTTAGGTTAGCCAACATGATGTGTTTTAAAACATAATGTCATAGGGAAACAAAAACATAGGTACCTATTTCATTGTTCTATAACAATGAAATACCTATGTTTTTAAAACAATAGTGTTTAATGAAATAATGAGTTTTCTTCTTTTGTCGTAGTTTATGTGGTTTTGCGTTTATTTGTAATTGTAGTCAGTCATAAGGTAGCCTATGTGATCTTTGAGTAGTAGAGCCTCGCTGATTTCAGCATGAATGGGCCGGCTCGACCGGGGAAGGACTACCCTCTCACAGAATATCGGCGTGAAATAGCTTGTGTTTCGTTCGGTGAGTGAGAGTGCCGGAGGCCCAATCACCCTCTTTCCCCCTTCCCGCTCCTTCTCCTTCCCACTTCCTTTCCTAAAGGGTCGGCAACGCGCAAGTGATGCCTCTGGTGTTGCAGGCGTCCATAGGCTACGGTGACCACTTACCATCAGGTGGGTCGTATGCTTGTTTGCCACCTTAGATGTATATAAAAAAACAAAAAAAGGTCATAGGTTACATTATATCCCGGCATATTTTCTCGTACCTACCTTTGTATCCCTAGGATACAATCTATCCCTTTACCAATATTCATAAAGATCCATTCGGCCGTTTGGTCGTGAAAAGAGTGAATACTAAAAATATATTAGATTACATGTTTTTAAACACATGTCTCGAAATAGTTTCTGACGCGGGGGGATATTACAAACATTTTAACAACGACGAATTATATCTGAATTCGAACCCACAACACTCGATGCAGTGGCAGCGGCGAGGCGACCGCTTAAGCCACTACGCCATCTGTGCAGTATATACATAAGTAGATACAAATTATTTCTAAGCGGTATGAAATATACTTTACGACCTATTCTCATACCTACCAAATATACATCAAAAATATCTTAAAAATCGGTCGAGCTGTTTCGGAGGAATGCGACCACAAACACCGTGACATGATATTTTTATATATACACTAGCTGTCCCGACAGACATTGCCCTGTACACACGAAAAAAAAATTAAAGTAAAACTATCCTACCTTGTAAGTTGGACCAAATTACAGATAGTTACGAAGTTTGATCAAAATCGGTTCAGTAGTTTTAGAGTTTATCCCGAACTTACATTGTGACACGAGATTTTTATATATAAAGAAGATAACAATAAGAATTAATTTATTTGTTTGAACATGGTGTTCATACATTGTGTCACAAATAGTGTTTAGTTCGTACATGTTCAGCCTCATACAGTGGCGTACAAAAAGAGAGACAGTGCTACGAGCCATTACGAGAACTTTGTCCGAAAATTCTTAGTTCATAAGTGTAACATCATGGTAAATGTTAAATTGTATGTCATAGGAAACAATATTAAATTTGAATTGCAGTCATTCGCTAACAAATTACATGTCCAATAGAAAAAATAAATTATATAGGTAAGGGTAATATCAATGACACTAAAATCCAGATAATAATCGATAAATTACATTTACGATTCACACTCATTCAATTAAAATCCTTTTCTGAGAAAAAGTCTGATATCTGATAGTAAGCTTTACCTATCAGTAAAATATTTTTTTAAGTTTCTTTTTATATGTATCAATGGACAAATTAAAATATAGATAGAAGATGTGTATGTATATGTTTATAGTTCAATCTATCGATAAATACCTATTGCGGTACATTGACATCGGAATTCCTGCTCGTGGGAGACGTACTACTTCTCTATTACGAATACTTTGATGACGAATCGGATTACCTAATCTTTCGTCATAGTTCAATGACAAATAGAACGTTTTACTATTTTGTTACACATAAGATGCACGGACGTAGTAGGTACATAGTTTTATATTATTAGCAGCGATAGCTCAGTACGGAGACCAACTGACTGCAATGCAGATGGTCTCGGGTTTAAACCCACGTCGCGCATCTCAGACTTTCCGAAGTTATATGACTTTTCGAAATTATGTGCGTATTGATTGACAATTATCGCCTGCTCCGTGCCTCGGAGAGCACGTTAAGCCGGCGGTCCCGGCTGCCATGAACATCTATGGCAGTCGTTATTGGGAAGTCAGTGCCCTCTAATATCCTGACACTGGTTTAGCCTTAGGGCGAAGCCACAACACTGCGTTGCGATAACGCATCGCAAAAACGACGTTGCACAGTAATACAATGCGATGATTTAACGCAATAATTTCATCGCATACGACATCGTACGACAAGACGCTAACCATCAGTCCAGTTTCTAGTGAGACATGGACCGCACTACACGGGCCCTACTTCTGCTTGCGTTAAGACGCATTAAGAAAAAGAAACAGAAAAGAAAGTCAAAGTCAAAAATCATTTATTCATTTAGGTCACAAAGACAACGTGACGTGACGTCACGTGACGTGTTCACTTATGAACGTCAAAGTATATAGGTTAGTGAGTTTACTAAGTTACTGAAGCTACATTTAGGTTAGTTGCTAGGTTCAGGCAAAGGGAATATGAGAAGAAACCTGCAAGAAACTCACGGCCACTCTTTTAAATCGTCAGTTAAATATAATTTCAGTATTTTACAACTCAGATTAACAAGGTGTTACAGCCATTATGCCATATACTACTGACTATAAAAACTAGAGAGAGATTCCAAGTACTGGGTGCACCCATTTCTATCAATCATGAATAATTAATTACCCCATTTAATGTGGACACTTTACTGAATGGTAGCGTGTCGTCGCATTGCAGATTTGTACGATGCGGCAGCGCATCGAAAATTTCCACGATGCGTTGTGCGGCGTCGTAGATTTTTGCGATGCGTTGTCGCAACGCAGTGTTGTGGTTTCGCCCTTAGGGTATCGTTAGCCTTCGGGTTGCGTTGGTCAGATGGCGGTCGCTCCGTGTAAAAACTGATATCTAGTCAAATCCGATTAGACTAGAAAGCCGACCCTAAGTGACTTGGGAATAATTAAAGGCTAGGGAGAAGAAGTATAGTAGTTTATTGAGGGTTCTATCCCCACACAGGTCAAAATTGGTGTGGTCCGCAAAATGTTGTTCTATGTCTGTGCGTTCTCTGTAGAAAATTATCCTAGGACGGGAGATGTTTTTTATAATAATAAGAAGTCTTAGGAGTAGTAGAGCCTCGCTGATTTCAGCATGAATGGGCCGGCTCGACCGGGGAAGGACTACCCTCTCACAGAATATCGACGTGAAATAGCAGTATGCCTACTGTTGTGTTTCGTCCGATGAGTGAGAGTGCCGGAGGCTCAATCACCCTCTTTCCCCCTTCCCGCTCCTCCTCCTTCCCAATACCTTTCCTAAAGGGTCGGCAACGCGCAAGTGATGCCTCTGGTGTTGCAGGCGTCCATAGGCTACAGTGACCACTTACCATCAGGTGGGCCGTATACTTGTTTAACACTTTAGTAGTATAAACCCCGTTTACCGTTACTGCGCCGCCCCCGTGGGTCGTAGCGTGGTGTTATATCGCCTATAGCGTTCCTCGATAAATAGGCTATCTAACCCTAAAATAATTTTTCAAATCGAACCCGTAGTTTCTGAGATAAGCGCGTTCAAGCAAACAAACAAACTTCAGCTTTATAATATTAGTAGGTATAGATTATAATTTTTCCCTACAAGATTGCTAGCAATTCGGTGTACAAATGAGTAGTATTTTTGTTAACCCATCCAGCTAAACTTCGATGCTGTCCTTGAATGTTAGCAAAAAAAGTGAAAGGAACGTCCTTCGAGCTTATGCACACACGGTGTTCATACGACTTGCGAGAAGTTAAGAGTTTATATCGATAGTGCATTCAATAGGAATCAATCCCACGACCTCTCGATCACAAGTCGAATATCTTATCGATTTAGCTAGAGACGCGATATAATATGCGACGCTGGACTTCAAGACGCCACATGTTTTGCACATGTCATAATATACGTAGAACAATATAGTGTCTCGTAAATATTTTGATTAATGGCGATAAGTTCTAAGAACAAGAGATTATGTAACAAAAACAACATAAGTGTAAATGCAGACGTCAAAACATTTAAATAAAGGTTTATTAACAGTCCTATAGCTGTCGCGCTGGGCCCAAACGAAATACCATTTGTGTAAGCAAGATAGCTACAGTTCGGATTGATGAACTCTCACCATCTCGTATTCCCGTGTGTATTATTTCAAAAGTGAACCGTTCTTAATACTTTCTATAAACTATATGAGTAATAATTTGACTATGTCCAATGATATTATATACAGAAAAGAAACAGATAATTATGTTACTAACAAACGAAAAGTGAAGACTCAGAAACGACCCCATTGGGACGTATTAAATTTTTTCTCAAAACGAAATCTCTTTAATCTTTCGTATGTTAATCGTTTAGAAGTTTAATTAATGCTAATTAGATTTCTGATCAAATTATTGTGAGACTACAATGTAAGTCCTTTTAATTAAAAACATAAATACATACAAATCGGTAGTGAAATGTCGGAAATACGAGGTAACATACTTAAACACAGGTCACAGATTATTACCTAGTTTGGGAGAGAGCGGTTTCAACATTTTGTTATTCATTTGCCAGTCTGTAATATATTATTATTATTATAAATTAAAAAATACCATTTTCCAAATAATTATAACAGATAGAAGTTAAATAACAAAAAAATCAATGTCCCAACTAACACGGTTTTTGAGAAATCGACTACGAAATAAGTGGCGAGTGCGGAGAAATCTAAAAGACGTGTCTATGTAAGTACGTAATTATTTATATACCTACTTACTATAATATTCTATCACATACACACAACACCATCTAGCCCAAACCAAGTTGAGCTTGTACTATGGGTACTAGACAATGGATAAACAAACACATAATTTTTTTTTTTGTAAATAGGTATCTGCTTATTATACATAGAAACACCCAGACCAAGACAAACATTCATGTTCATGCACACAAATATTTGACTTGTCCGGGAATCGAACCCGCTACTTCAGGCGTGGCAGTCGGTTACACTAACCACTACGCCATCGAGGTTATCTGTTGAGGGGAGAGATTTTTCCATTTTCGTTAAAGTTGGACAAGCATTACCATGACTATTCCAAATTTTAAGTTAATAGCGTTAGTAGTTGCTGATATAAGCAACACTAACATACAGACAAGTCTGTCTGTCTGTCATAGCTACTAGACGAACAGACAAACTCACACCATAAGAGTTCTGTATTAACATTTTCCTACTGAACACGAAAAATAATTAAAACTGCACGGATGGCGTAGTCAGCGTAAGGCCACATACGGCCCACCTGATAGTAAGTGGTCACCGTAGCCAATGGATGCCTGCACCACCAGAGGCGTCACACAAATAATTTTGATTAATAAGTAATTTACACTTACTGTCACAACACCACCGAATACATTAACTAGCAACACAAAGAAGACATAAATAACGAACTTGGCGGCCATTTTGACAATCAGACGTTACGTAATACGACACTGTTACGACAAAATTAAATGTAAAACTAATAACAAAACAACATTCTCACAAGTTTAAATAGTAGCCCTGTATCGCGTAGAAAATCTCTTATCACACTTGGTTCACAGAAATCAAGATAAGCCCTTAAATTCGCAAATATTATAATATAATATAAATAAACAGTTTAACTTCATGGGAAGTCCCCGTATCCCATAAATTTAACAAGAACATTTTGCTACCTTTCACGATAACACCTTTTTAACTGACTTCAAAAAAAGGATGAGGTACTCAATTCGTCTGTATTATTTTTTTTTATATTGGTTATCTCGTTACTTTCGACTGGGTGAACCGATTTTGATGATTCTTTTTTTATTTGAAAACTGGTGCTTCCCGTGTGGTCCCATTTAATTTTGATCAAGATTTGACCATTCGTTTTCGAGTTATCCTTAATAATGCGTATTTGGCTACATTGATGATGTTCTCATATTTGGAAAGGTTAACTAAAAACCGAGAAATAAACAAAATTTTAACAAAAAAGAAAACCGACTTCATAAAAGAATATTCTAAAACTTAAAATGCATTAAAAAGTTAATAATTAATTGCATATTCTTGTGAATAATTAAATTATTGTTATTATTGGAGTCGGTGTCAGCCAACGTAGGTTTATAATTAGACATGAGATCTCTTACTATAATCATAACATAACATTGGCATGCACAATTACACACATAGACGCAGCACGCGGCGCGGGCGGCTGACATCGACTCCAAAAATAACAATAATTTAATTATTCACAAGAATATGCAATTATTTATTAACTTTTTAGTGCATTTTAACTTTTAGAATATTCTTTGTGCCTGCAGTGGGACAGGTTAAAACAGGGCTAATATTATTATTTATCTTTTAGCAATAAATTGCTGGATTCCCATGCCAGAGAAAGTCTTATTGGGGTTTTCTATTAGGAAATGCGTAGAAGCAATATGGATTCTAGATATGTGCCCGGAAGCCGTATATTCGCTGGGCCGTATATTTAGTGTGACCTTAAAAGTATAGATTGCAATATGTGGGTTTAATACAATTATTATATAAATGAGTGAAATGATAAGTCGAAACGGAAAGAATCTTTAGCGGCTCTAGATAGAGTTAGATGGAAGGAGCACTCTCTTTCTATATTATATCTCCAACTTTTCATAAGCCTCTTTGTAAGTCAAAAGTCACCTAGTGGGATGATTTTTACCAATGGGATGATTTTTACCAGTAGGATGGCTTTTGCCTACTAAGAGTCTTATAAAAAGTTAGTAGCTTCAAACGAAAATAAATAGGTTAGGTATTAGCACATGCGTGATCTTTATCCGCAACTTTTAAACGCATGCTCAAAGCCAAAAATCTGTCGTCCACTCATGGGCGCCGTTGCAGGGTGCAAGGGGGTGCACTTGCACCCTCCTGCCAGGAAAGAAAATAAATAGAACATTTTTTTTCGATGCACTAATATATTCAATCCAATACCCGCGCGATTTGAATTTAACATTACATTAATGTACATAGTATACGTATATAATTCCATATTTTATATTAATTAATAGTAAAATTTGTTGATGTAGGTGCACCTCCCTGAAAGTAATCCTGGCGGCGGCGCCCGTGCGTCCACTATTCATTCATAAATACGAACGCATAATCGCTTTACGTCTTTTTAGTTAGCGGGACAGCAGGAACGCTGCCGTTGCATTGAACGTTATGACTTCGAATACCATACAGGATAATTATTTGCTTAATCCACAAATGTTTGTCTGAGTCTGGGTGTACTTTCTATATGACTGACACCACATGTTGCTAGAAACATACTGCTAGAGCAGTATTGACCGTATTGCCTTCTCTCTCTAATGTATATTTAATATACGTACCTAATCAAAATAAACTGCCTCCGTGGTCTCGGGTTCAAATCCCGGGTCAGGCCAAAAAAGTTATTGGGTTTTTTTGTTAAGAGGATACACTGAAAAAATGCACTAACTTTCATCGAATAGTATAGGGCTATCAGATGACCAATTAATCTAGAATTTTGATATAGGTAAATTGATGCCTTTATCTAGAATTTCCTAGCTCAAAAACACGATATTGTGATTTTGGCTCGATCATAATTATTTTCGAAAACACCTCTGAAAAATTACTATTTTTGAAATTACAAGGAAGTTACACTATCATGATGCTTAGGAATTACTCAAATATTTTTGTAACATCAATATTAGTAATTTGTTAGCTCATTATTTCCATAACTAAAACCAATAATTTCTAAATAATATTTTAAGATTTTAACAAACAATTTCTAAGTGCTCTCGATCATTGCGGGCGCATCGCAATTTTAGACCTTATGACCGCTCTTTAGTGTCAATGAGTACGGGCGTCGCGTTTCGCGGTGTCCCCTTAAGAAATCTCAATAGCAGCCCGGAGTCAAGAAGTTGGCGGTGTTAGACACTCCCGCGCCTCAAAAAGCACATAAAGCCGTTGGTCCTGCGCCTGATCTCTTTCCCATCGTGTTGGATTACCGTCCCATCGGATCTTGATAGTGAGGGAACAGAGAGTGCACTTGTGTTTGCGCACACGCTTGTGCACTATAATATCTCCTGCGCAGATGGCCAGTCTCCGTTAAGAATAGCTGTCGTGACCAAAATTCGGTCTGGAGGACATTATTATTATTAATCAAGATAGCAATTAGTTATTGTTAGCAAATAGTAATGTTTTAATTAATTTATTAAATAGTCTCCTAAATGTCATGTACAAGTCTATACCCAATATGTTATTTAATAGGCAAATACACCTACGCAAATACTCCCGGATGGGGGCCTAGTGATCCGTCACACAGGGGTCTCTCTAGTACGGAGTCCAGTCTCTCACAAAGGATCTTTATTACCACCTATTAATTTTATCTACTGTAAGATGCACATGTACGTGGACCTTTGTGATGAGAGAAGTTTATTATTATTAGTTACTAGCTTTTGCGCGCGGCTACGCCCGCGTGGTACCCACATCAATAGAAAGTAGCCTATGTCCTTCCCCAAGTTTTAAACTATATCTGTACCAAATTTCATCTAAATCGGTTGAGTGGTTTAGCCGTGAAAAGGTAACAGACAGACAGATAGACAGACAGAGTTACTTTCGAATTTATAATATTAGTAAGGAAGTAAGGATAAGGATTGGGCTACTATACTATACTAATTTAACGGATTAAATATAATGACCACCAAAAATAGTAATTGCACAGCAAAATATGCTTACTAAAATATATCATAACGAGCACCTATACGCCTCAAATCACTGCATTCCGTCTCGGAAGGGTTAAGCTATGTTAGGTTCCTTCTTAAAACCCACCCAAAAATAGGAGCCCCGCGAAGCGGGACTGCGTCGACTTAGTTTGATCTCTTTAAAATATTTTAGTAAGCATATTTTGCTGCACAATTAGTATTTTTGGTGGAACAAAGGCAAAAAATTGAGAAATAGTTAAATAATAGCCGATTTAATTGTATTTCTATTGTTTACCTTATAATTGTAATGTTGTGGGCAAATCGTCCAATTGAGAACTGTGATTTTTACGTAGATGTAAGATTAATTTATTAACCTTACTGTGATTATGAAAAATATACAACATTTTTATTCTACTAGTTGTTTAATTTTTTGCTATCGATGCGGGTTTTTACCATATTGGACATAAATTAGAGTTTGGACGAATTTACACATACTTTTTTCGTGATGAATTTACAACAACCCTTCCAACCTTGCAAAGAGGAATACCTAATATTGTCTTACGTTTACACGAATGATACATTAAAGTTAAACAAGGTACCTACTTTATACCGGCCATGGTTGTTTTGGCCGGTTCCTGTGTCGTATAGGCCGGCAAGAGACGCCCGGTTGTCACCACTGCGGCGACTGCCGCGACGTTGTTGAGGACACGGCGCTGCACACTTTGGCGGTTTGCCCCGCCTGGGCATCGCAGCGCCACCGTGAGTTGATCGCGGCAGTCGGATCGGTTGCCCTCTCGCTCCCGGCCGTAGTTCTGTCTATGGTCCGGAGTGAGAGGTCGTGGAATGCCGTCGCCTCCTTCTGCGAGGAAGTGATTTCCATCGAGGAGGCGGCGGAGAGGGAGAGGGAGCGTTTAAACCCTCTCCCCAACCGCAGAACCGGGCGCCGGAAGGCGCGAGATGAGCTCCAGCCACCCTGAGGTTTGACCTGGGGATGGCGGGCCTTGTGGGCCTGCCCGCCATCCGTTCAGCACCAGGTCCGAGACGCGGCATGCGTGTTCCCACGCGCGCCTCTGTGTCGTGTCCGTCTCCCCTCTAGTGGGTAGGTCTTTTCGGGTAGTGGCCTGCCGTTTCATACGGCGGGCCGGAACCTCGGCGGGGTCGCGACTGCATGTTAAAGTGATTCGCGCGGCCCCGCCGATAGCGGTTTTGTCGAAGAACACTGTGGTAGGTTTAGTCGGTATTCCGGGAAGTACTTTATTCTCATTCCATCTTTCTTTTACCCCGGCGAGTCCGACATAACCCCTCCGCCCGCCCCCGCGGAGGGGTATGCGTCAATGCATTCCCCCAGGTTAAAAAGAAAAAAAACAAGGTACCTATTTTAAAAACACTTACTAAATAATTATGTAACTATTAAACTGCTTCTGTTAATATTTACCATTATTTAAGCTATTTAAATTATTATTGCTATCTATACTAATATTATAAAGCTGAAGAGTTTGTTTGTTTGTTTGTTTGAACGCGCTGATCTCAGGAACTATTGGTTCAAATTGAAAATTAAGTTTTTGTTGGATAGCTTATTTATCGAGGAAGGTTATAGGCTATAGCTATAACATCACGCTACGACCCACGGGGGCGGCGCATTACCTAACCATAAACGCGGGTGATACCGCGGGCACATCTATATATAATAATGGTTTACATAAATTTAACGAATAAAGCATTTTTGAAATGTATTTATCAGATATACAAAGTATTTTAACTACTCGTCCAGTAAGAAATATTTTTATGAATAAGGCCGTCAATGGTTTGGACTGTAGGTACCTACCCGGTAAACGCCAAAAGGCTCGCCCCCAATTACATGAGACTTCGTTTAGCTGGTGAAATGTTTATATGATATACATCTGGCTACCTCTTTGTATATACAGTCGTGAGACTATGTATGATACGTATAACAAGACCACGAACCTAGTCTTTTTAAAAATTAAGCTTTTTTAATATTTATGGTACCCTGTGGGGTACTGTAGGTAACTCAATGGGGTTAAGGTATTTAATGTTTATAAAATATTTTGTGTTTGCGCCCACACTGCACTATCTATACTAATATTATAAAGCTGAAGAGTTTGTTTGTTTGGCCGCCGTGACCGGATTCGGTCTGAAGGACATTATTATTGTCATGTTTGTAAAACACTATTTCATCTTCGAAATAACAATAATCTACGATTTTTTGACTATACAATTGGCTGAACTTACCTTTTAAATATCATCCGTATATACACTTACAGTTAGTGAACAAGCTGTATCATAAATCTAAATTAATTTGCATTAATTACGACGTAAATATTTAGTTACGCAGTTACGCACTAACTTTGAATCAAGATAAACAATGCTATTTTACACATATTTATCACTTCCCTCTTATTATTGACACATTACAATTCAGTTTTATTTTCAGCTTTCAGCTAACGAGGGGATTTCCCCGACCATCGATTGTGAATATTTAAAATGTGCGTAGTTATCGGTGCCAAATCTATTTTGATTATCTTACAGATAATTGGTATTAAAAATAAATGAACACCATACAAAATTTAAGCATTTCTTTAAAAATAAAAACTCTCACCCTGGGAATCACTGCCATATATGAGAATTATACCAGAGACAATATAATACTTTACTAGACTTTACTAATATTGATTGATATGATTTTGATTTATACAAGGTTATTTTTAGTATAGTGCAAACCTCTTAGGTGTTGATTATACTCGTTATTATGAACAACTTTTGTTCTGGGATATTGCCGAAATCGCGGCAAAATAATCAGCTGTTCCATACAAAATTGAACATTGACCTCAATAAAATGAATGAAACAGCTGATTTTTATTTCGCGATTTTGGTAATGTCCCAGAACAAAAATCACCACCTAAGAGGTTTGCACTATACTCAAAATAACCACGTATATATGTATAACTCACATTACATACATTTAAACAAAGAAAACCCACACTGAGAGCAACTCTTTGTGGATCACACATTTTATTATCCCATTACGCTGGCTCACTATTACAAGGTTCTATGTTATTTCTTTTTAACTTTGGGGAAATGATGTTTAAAATTTGCATATCAGTAAAAATAACTTAAAAAGTAACTTAGAACTATTTGCAATTTAATATTGTGAGGTGGTAATTGCTTTCATCTATTACCTACTATATTAGTCTATACAAAAAGGAACGATATATAGAACCATGCAATATTCATAACTACTTTTTCAAAAATGTAACATAGTACCTTGTAATATTGGACCAGCGATTTGTTATTCCGAATCCACATCACGGCTCTATGGCAGATGCCACTGAAACCACTACGACATCCGTATATAATACATATACATATATAAACTAAAATATCACTTACATTTAAAAACAGAGAGACTGGTTTTCGTTCCTCTACTTCCACTTATCACCCTCACTATCCCCTGAATGAATAACGATTTTCTGACCCTTGGTTTATATACCAACACAGGTACAACGCACTTCACAAGTACCTACACAAAGAACAGTTTGTACAAAGTCACAAAACTCAGGGAGAGAGAGTCTTTGTCGCACAAGATTTTAGATACAACTGTCAAACTGAAACTGTCCGTTTCGCGGTCGAAGCACAGAACAACACGGGACGACCTTAAGAACTTTGTATATAGTAGAAATTGAGACCTCCCACCCAAACATTCCATGAGTGGGCGTTACTCTCGTGAGAATCTTATATTTGGAAATGCTGCCATCTTTAGTTCAACGGTTTTACATAAAAATCTTAAATGTTCAAAAGTGTGTATGTGTTATTCTTTACATAATTAGGTATTAGCTGTCCCCCTTCGGCGGCTTCGAAATTTATTGTCAACATTTACATTCACGCGAGCGAAACCTAAAGCAAAATCTAAGCTATACTAATATTACAAAAAGGAAATATTTGACTTTTTGTTTGTTTAACAAACAAAAAGTCAAATATTTAACTCAAAAAGTAACAAAGCGATTTTAAAAATTCTTTCACCATTAGAAAGCTCTAATATCGCCGAGTAACATAGGATATATTTTATCTTTAACAAACCTACACCTAACGTTAACCCTAACCTACACTTATGCGAGCGACGCAGCGGGCAAGATCTAGTACTTCATAAAATTCAATACATTGCATTTAAGCGCTAGTTAGAGTAATCTCGCGGTTTTATATACCATAGTAGGTATCCTTACTAATATTGTAAATTCGATAGTAACTCTATTTGTCTGTTACCTTTTCACGGCTAAGCCACTCAACCAATTTCGATAAAATTTGTTTCAGATATAGTTAAAAACCTGGGGAAGGACATACTAAAGCTACTATTTATTGATATAGGTACCACGCGGACGGAGCGCACAAAAGCTAGTAGTTTTACGTATACTATATACCTATTATAGGTAATAGAAATATGTTCTTCATAAAGAAATCTTATCTTATTCGGGGGCCAATCAGTGTAGACCGGCGACACTTCGACCCAGTAGAATCTTTTGTGTCAATCTTATTTTGTCTAAATTTTGTCTTATAGTCATAGTCTCTCATACCTACGTCTCTATCCCTAAAGGGGTGGGCAGAGATTTATTACACCCACATTACGCTTGTTATATTTTTAGATCACGTAAATGGCATCCTTTTGACACCTATAGACACCTGGCATGGTTCTACACATGTTGTATAGAAATAAATAAATATGCAAATTAAAATACGTCAATAGAATTTTTGGCGGCGACTGTGTAGTTAGTGCCTGGATTACAGTATAATTTCGTAATGATAATAAAAAACACACTCATACAGTTTTCTCTTTCAGATTAAAAGCTCCTCTCCTCTACTTAGAGAGAAAGGGACGTCAACGGTCAATATTTTGATATTGTTGATTTTATGCGGTCCATTCCGGATAAAGTAAATTTTAGCTATGGCCGGGGAAGTCCCACAAAATAACGATGAATCTACGTAGCAAAAATCATAGATAAAAATGGGATTAATTAGGTATTATGACCACCAAAAATACTAATTGCGCAGCAAAATATGCTTACGTTATGATATATTAAAATATTTTTTTACGGTTTAAGACATTTATTTTCTCAAAAGATTACATAAATCACTTACAGAGAAAATACAATAGTTAACAATTTAATTAATAACATAACATAACCAGACAACGTTTATAGTAAGGTAGGGTAAGTGTAGAAATGTTTAATTGCATCGGGTAGTTAAGAAAAATTTGTCGTTAGAGGTGCTTGCTTACAAATAGTGAATGTTTATTAAGGCCTATGACTTAGTGATATTTATGAATTGGAGATAGCGTTATATGGTTTTAATTGTAACATTGTTAATATATTTTCTAGTATGAGTATACAATTATGTATGTATGTAGCTTAAATATATGTATATATTTATATACCTAAATATTAGTATGTGTGTATATACTTAAAAACATGAATTAATATTGTTACTTTAGATGTACATTAAATATGGAGTATCCCTCTTTTTTATTATTTTATTATTATTATTTTATTTTTATTTTTTGGGCTTTTTATTATCAATATACAGTATATATTTATTTATATATATTGACATTTTATATATGTGTTATATATAAATTATATAGTACATATGTATTTGGCGTTGTAGAAGTATAAGTTTGTTATAATAATATCATAATGCGATTTTTATGATAAATCCTTTAAAATGTGGCTTTTTAGTAACTTTTTAAACGTTAATAATGTTTTAGCCTCCTTAATATCTCTAGGCAACCTATTGTAGGTTTGTACTCCCTCAAATACTATGCTTTTCTTTCCGTAGTTTGTTCTAGGCGGTCTCAGACATATGTTGTTGGCTTGTCTAGTCAGACGTTTGGTGCAATCTATCTTTTTTGTAAATATAAGTTGTGAATGAATATCTTTTGTTAAAATTTTCCTAATCAGTATGCTAGTATTATATTTATATGTTTGAGAAAGGTTCATTATACCCGTTTCTTTGTAAATTTTTAATGTTGGTGTTAGATAATCGAAGTTTATTTTGTGTTATTTGTAATGGTTTTAGGTTGCTTTTAACTGCCGTTCCCCAAACTTCAATCAAGTAATCAATGTGTGATTTTACCAGGGAATTATATATCGTATATCTTACGTTCTTTGGCAAACATCTAACGATTGGCCGTAGAGCACCTGACAATGAAGTTAATTTATGACGTATTCTATCGATGTGTGGCTTCCATGTGAGTCCATGGTCCAATATGAGGCCCAAGTATTTTTCTTCGCTGACCTCACTAATTGTTTCGCCATTAATTGCTAAAGGGCAGTAGTTACCAATATTTTTGTTTTTAGCCGAAAAAAATATGTAATGAGTTTTTGAGGCATTGATAGTTAATAAATTTTGTTGTAGCCAGGTATGTAACACATTCAGATCATGCTGTGCTTGATTTACCACTATGTCTGCCGATTCACCAAAATAAAATAAACTTGTATCGTCGGCATATAAGGTGATATCGCCTTTTAATCCTATCTCGTGTATGTTGTTAATGTATATTAGGAATAATAATGGACCCAGTATTGATCCTTGAGGAACACCGAAGGTAATTGGTTGTGGTTCACTTTGATAGTTATCAATTTTCACAACCTGATGTCTACCAGAAAGATATGAACTGAAAACATTATAAGCTGTATCCGTTATACCTACGTTTCTAAGTTTCGTTAAGAGTATGTCGTGACTCACAGTATCAAAGGCCTTTTTTAGATCAATAAATACACCGAGAGATATTTTGCCTTGATCGATATTTAGTTTTATATTTGTAACTAGGTCTACAGTCGCAGATATAGTATTAGACTTAGGTCTAAAACCATATTGCTTCTTAAAGAGAAATTTATTGGTCGTTAAGAACTGATTTAATCGATTATGTAGTATCCTTTCAAAGACCTTCGATAATACCGGTAATACAGATATAGGTCTGTAATTATTGATGTCCATTTTGTTCCCGGATTTAAATACAGGGCTAACTTTCGCGGCTTTTAGGGAATCAGGAAAGTATCCCTCTTCTAAGCATCTATTTATGCAGTTCGCAAGTGCTTCTGCTATCAGATCTTTAGTACATTTTATAGCTTTAGTAGTAATTCCGTCTAAACCTGAGCTAGTATTTGTTTTAAGACTAATCAGTATCTTGATTATCTCAGATGGAGTGGTAGGGCTTAGTTTAGATAATTGCTTGCAATTGTTTTTACTAGGTTCGCATAGATGATTATGACTATTCAGGTTCTGTGGTATTTGTCTAGCTAGTTCGCTACCTATTGTAGAAAAGAATGAGTTAAAACATTCACAAATAGTTTTAATGTCTGTGATTATATGTTGATTATGATATATTTTAATATATCATAACGTATGTTAGGTTCCTTCTTAAACCTACCCAAAAATAGAAGCCGAGGTGAAAGGCCAGGTGTTCACTGCGCAGTTTTCGCCACCCATATTTAGGTCCAAGGTAATCTGTTTTTCACTGTGTACCTGATGGATAAGTGTTGACAACTACTCACAGTGAACTTGGGTAAAGCCAAAGAGCTTACACAAGCAGGTACCTAATTAATGTTTAATGCTTTCGATAATTCTCCAAATTTATTGCTGGTATGAGAAAATGTTAACCTAATTAGACTGTTGATCTGTAAAATGTTTATTTTTTATAGTTTTAAACTGATTTGCTATGGCACAGACCTAAATAGCCCTAGGATCTTACCGTATAACATTTATGTACAGTACCAGAGTGGGTATTTTGTCTTATTCTTGCGCATGCATTGACAATCATACCAATATCTTTAATGTGAAAGTTTGTGAGGATGGATGAATGGATGGATGGATGTTTGTTATGGTTTCACGCAAAAACTACGGATTTTGATGAAACTTTATTATTTTTCCGTTGGAAAAAAATGAACGAATTACTATGTTTTTCCATCTTAATTTGTTAATAACAATTGCAATTTTTTATGTGCTAATACATACTTTCGATACATATTTGTAGACGTCATTCCGAATCGAATAAGCCATCGCTCATATTTTTACGAGTTTATCAAGAATTAAAACGTTTTTGAACTTGTTGACTAGCCTAGTGTGACGAAGACTATGGCCTAACTTGTCTGAGGGAGAACTCTGAAAAGAGACCCGTGCCCAGCACTGAGACGGTTTATTAACAGCCCTGATAATTATTAGAGAAACAAATAATAGCTATTATTATTTGTTTCTCTTTTACGAATATTTTTCTAGTACGTCAGGAACTTAAAATTCTGGCACTCTTGAAGGCTTACAAGGGGATATGGGTCAACATGTTATTAATTATTTAACTTTTTAGAACCTTGATTTTGGAGCATCGCAGAATGGCGTCGAGCAATAAGTTTCATTTTTTAAAAGATTGTGGCGCCTGCGCCGTATTGTATACTAACCTGCTGAGCGTCGGCGAAAAAATGCATGAACAATAGGAGCAAGATCTCTATACTCACCCGGGTAGGCCCTGTATGTAGCCAACATTCTACGCCCGAGAATTTTGTTAACACTCGAAAGTGAAGAGGTTAATAGAGGTCAGTGGTCCTACCTCTTAAATACCTATAATTTTTTTTTTCTTAAGACGTCATCTCCCGTACTAGGAATAGTTCCTGTGCCGCGGGGAACTTTACAAATATTCAAATAACAGACACAAAGAACACACAAACTCGGAATAACCATTTGTGGATCACACAACTTTTTGTCCCGTGTGGGAATCGAACCCACAACACTCTGCGCAGTGGCAGTGGCGAGGCAACCACTTAAACTACTATGCCATTCATGCAATATTTACATTAGTAAGTAATTTATCTATTACTAGCTGTGCCCGCGGTTTTACCCGCGTTTATGATTACTGCGCCGCTACCGTAGGTCGTAGCGTGATGTTATATAGCCTATAATCTTCCTTGATAAATAGGATATCCAACACTAAAATATTTTTTTAATTCGAACCATTAGTTCCTGAGATGAGCGCTTTCAAACAAACAAACAAACTCTTCAGCTTTATAATATTAGTATAGATTATGTAATAAGCACGTTGCCTGTGTTTATTTTATGCGCAAATTGATGAAGTATGCATAATTATTATTAACTCAGCATTATAATTAATTAGTATATTTTTATCTATTATACACATAATCGTATGTAAATATCTTCTTGTATGAGCAATAAACATGATAAATTATTTATTATAATGTTACCTACATTATAATAAATAATTTATCATGTTTCTCAGTGTTACACTCACATTTCACAAACTATGTTATTATTTCTATTCTTTTTCATTAACTACAACAAGGGAAAAATCATATGTCGCGGGGGACTTTACAAACATTAGAGCCTCGCTGATTTCAGCATGAATGGGCCAGGGGAAGGACTACCCTCTCACAGAATATCGACGTGAAATACCAGTATTCCTACTGTTGTGTTTCGTTCGGTGAGTGAGAGTGCCGGAGGCCCAATCACCCTCTTTCCCCCTTCCCGCTCCTTCTCCTTCCTACTTCCTTTCCTAAAGGGTTGGCAACGCGCAAGTAATGCCTCTGGTGTTGCAGGCGTGCATAGGCTACGGTGACCACTTACCATCAGGTGGGCCGTATGCTTGTTTGCCACCAAAACCTTATAAAAAAAAAAAAAACGGACACAACGAACACCCAGACTCTGTGCAACCATTTGTGGAACTCACAAAGTTTTGTCCCATGTCTCTCACTCACAAAACTCGACGACATGTATACCAAAAATATTCGTCCGCTCAAAATTGCTTAACAGATCTCAATGACACTTAAACTGGCCGGGGATCTGAATACGAGATCTCATCCAAAGCAGACGAAGCGCGAAATTGTAACAAGGGGCCGATAAGACAAAAAGAACACCCAGGCAGTAGTATGTAGACACGCACGATTACTTAGTCTAACGATCGACAGTCAACTAAATTGAAAGCACTGTCAGTCCCACCATGGGGCGAGCTATACGACTGCTCCAGGCGTCATCTCCTAGAGGGCGCCTATATCGTATCGGTGGTAATTAATCCTAACTATTCTACTAATATTATACCTAAATGTGAAACTTGGTGAGAATGAATGAAGGGATGGATGTTCATTAGTCTTTCACGCAAAAATTACTGAACGGATTATGATGAAACTTTACAGTTTTATTGTTTATACATAAAAATAACAAAGCTACTAAAATCTATCTTAACATAAATCTACATTAACGCGAGCGATGCCGCGGGCAAAGTCTAGTATTATAAATGCGAATGTGAGTTTGTTTGTTTGTTACGCTTTCACGCCTTAACTACTCGACCGATAATCATGAAATTTTGCACACACTTTGTCACGGGTATAGAAAGGGGCGTAGGGTAGCTTTAATCCAAGAGAAAATATTGTTTCCGAGGATTAGAATTGACTATTGGACTAGAGCCCAGTTAGTGTAGATGTAGTAAACAACAGAGACGCCATTCTAAAACTTACCTATGGTCAGCGCTGTTGCAAGGCTCACATAGTCGCTCTTTGCAAATAATAAGATATGTAGTTCTTTCTATATTCTTGTAGTTTACAGAAGCTCTTACTTACTGCATGCAGCTACAGAATAATAGGAGATAGGAGACTGTTGGACTGCCACGCAGTGGTGTCGAATTCGATCCCAAAACGCTCATCTCTGACTTGTCGATGTTCGCTTATGTTCGTATTAAATAATTAATTATAGGGCGCTTTCACGGTGAAGGATAACATCGTGAGAAAACCTGTATGTCTGAGAGTTCTCCATAATGTTCTTGCAGAAAGGTAGTCTGACACTATGACCTGGCCTTCCCACACTGAGAAGAGGTGCGTGTCAAACAGTGGGACAGTTTAACACAGGGCTGATATTAAATACTTAATGCATATCATGGTATCGATGCATCCCTGCTAAGACACGGTACCTGTTATGTTCTGAAGCAACTCTACGGACAAAGATAACGCATTTAAATCTTAAAAGTTCATCACAGGCTTACAGCTATGTTTAGGGCTTCAACCAACCGACACTTTTATACCTTATTTTATAAAATACAGTCTAAGCATTATACATTAGAAATTACATTATTTGTTGAAAATAAAATAATATTTTTCCCGTCTAAGTATGTTTATGTACTGTGACGCAATTGACCAAAAATAATGAACTTATAGGTCGGTACATACGCAAAGCTAACACATCCCTCATGTAGTAATCCATGTTTTGTTTAGCTCAAATAATGTATAATAATATTCCAGATGCTTCCAAACAATCCTAACTAATATTGTAAATGCGAATGTTTGTTTTTTTGTTCGTTACGCTTTTGCGCCTTAACTACTCGAGCGGTCATCATGAAATTACGCATACACGTAATCAGGGATACAAATAAGGACATAGGATACCTATCATCCAGAAAAAGTGCTGTTCCCGAGGGTAGAAATTTATTTACCTACACAGTGTACACTAACGCGAGCGAAACCGCGGACGAAATCTAGTTAAATATAAGTAAATCTTATCAAAACAAGTTATTATATGAAAACTGTTATAATTATAGTAGACGTTTTAACTGTCATTATACCTATGATATTTATGTTTGTAGGAATATCATTATGCTTTATATAATACTAGATGTGCCCGTGGTTTCATCCGCGTTTATCGTTACTGCCCCGTGGGTTGTAGCGTGATGTTATAATAGGCTATCCAACACTAAAATATTTTTTTTAAATCGAACTAGTAGTTCCTGAGATTAGCGTGTTCAAACAAACAAACAAGCAAACTCTTCAGCTTTATAATATTATAGTATAGATGTATGTATGTAATTTAAAAATTGAATGCCACTTGTGGCAGAATATGCTGTATTTCATTCACTAGGTACCATACTTATTCATCGAACTAAACTGATTTAATCTATGGTATGTCGTTGTATACTACGTAGTAGCGAATATGCACAATAGGATACCAACATTTGCGTATGTTTGATTTAGGTAGGTACCTACATCATTTCATACGCAATGACGAATATTTAGTAATCTTTCTGTGAATACAGCATCAAAATTGTATGCGAAATCACGGAACAAAACCTACATTTTTAAAATTACAATTCGAGAAAAATTATTGGAGATGTAGTGGGGTTACATCGACATTTCTCTGATTACGTTCATCGTCTTACCTATTTAGGTATATAAGAAAAGCCTTTAAATTATGATGTATAAAATTAATCTTGCTTAATGATTGTAAACTAGATTTTGTAAATAAATTTTTATTCCTTGCGGACATTACCTACTTCTTTTCTGGATGAAAGGTATGTCCTTTCCTATTCCCCTGACAACGTGCAGGCATGCATATTTTCACGAAAATCGGTCGAGTTAACAAACAAAGAACAACTCACAATCGCATTAAAAATATTAGATACCTAGGATTAGGATAGTTAGCTGACAAAGGTATACAAAATACCCTACCTAATTATTACATAACGAAATTGTATCACAATCTACTAATAAAAGGAAAAAGTTGGTTAAGATATTTGGATATTATAACAGCCCAGTATTAAACTGTCCCAATGCTGGTCACGGACCTCTTCTCAGTGTGAGAAAGGCTAGGCCATAGATCACCACGCTGGCCCAATGCGGGTTGGCTTGATATTTGGATGTTTCTCACAAAATCACGCGTAAAATGGGATTCGGATAAAATTTAGCATACAGGTAGGTAGACTAGACCTGGATTAACACAAAGGTACCTATCACATACCTACCAGGCTACGGTATGCATTTCCGTGGGATTTACACGGGCGATGCTTCAGGCAGAAACTAGCGCAATATCAATAATAGTTCCTCACAATAGGCCATGAATTATTTAATCTACGTTTATCTCACACGTGTCTATGTAAGTTAAAAGATTGACCTCTGTAGTGACCTTGTTAGAACACAACGCGGGAACTTCCCCACCATAGACAACGATGGCAGGTGTCAAAGATACGACAGCTGTTTATGGTCGGTGAAGTCCCGTAAAGTTATGTAGCGTGTGATATCGTTATATAACAAGTAGCTACTCTTTGGATTAATTTCAGGAACCAAACAATTCCCAGAAATTCTTTTGCAGGGAGTTGACTTTGAACAAAAGACAGATGAATTGGCATTAAGCCAAAGTAAGAAAACGCGTTGTAAGATGTCATAAATTTGATGTCAGCATGTTTTAAAATTACAAAATGGCACGAACAAGCTTAATATTATGTATATTAATACTAACGTAGGACACTTGACACTTCCAAATATCATATTTGTGCTGTTTAATGTGATACCTAAAACCTAGAGCTCAACTATATAAAAATGGGTCATCAATGTACCTAGCCTTCTCATATTAATATTTATGAAATTTAAACTTTTGAGCGCCTACAAATGCCGAACGGGATGTGTCCTCCAGCGCCAAGCTATAAATCTTTTTTATCAATAGGTCCGTTATAATATGTTTTATTAAATTTAAATAATTTGTTACTCTAGTCGATTATATCGTCATCGAGAAAATAAAAATTTGTACCTACACGATGAATATCTTTTAAAGTTTGATAAAGAAAAGTGCTATGGGCATGGTCATGTATACAGATCCATTTATTAGTATACTTGTCTTATTTTTGTATACAAATATACTTAACGTACTTAGTAGTAACCATAGACAGTACATACCACCTCTATAATAGGTAGGTATTCTTAATTTTTTTTGTCATCTCTATTTATTACAGAATAAAATATATACTTAGTGTCGAACCCGGAACCAGTAATTAAATGATATTTATGTTTAGTGCTTGTTCACCACATAAATCTAGTACCTAATATAAATGGTTTTGTTTGTTTTGGCTCTAGTCTAATCTGATCTGCACTCCCTTCACTGTAATACCTGTATAGCCAGGTTCAGCTGTGGTGACCATAAATGGTGATTTGACACGTATGAAATCCCGCGAAAACTGTCTGAAACTAGTAACGAATTTTAACAGAAGTATTTTCTAACTCCAATAGGAGTTATTATGCAAAAATGGAGGCAAAGTGAAAGAGAGGAAGACCAATAAGAAAGTATACAAATCAACTGAACGAAAAAGCAAATGTAGAGACATATCAAGAACTGAAGGTTATGAACATCGGAACGAGAAAAATGGAAATTACTAGACCGACAAGTGCATAACACTTACATAATAATAATTTTATTTCCTAAAACGCAGAAGTAAGTACATGATTAAACAAGTTTACATTTTCAATTTTATACATAGATAATCTCAGATATCTTTATTATTGCTTTCTCGTTATGACTTGCAATGGAAATTAATTTTAAAAATAAATATATATAAAATAATATCAGCCCTGTATTAAACTGTCACACTGCTGGGCACGGGCCTCAAAATAAATAAACAATAGAGAGTTAATTAAAACACATGTTTATTTGTTATCACGGTATTTAATAACATATACATAATTATATTATCACACAATTGACAATCATAAGACCAATGCGGACATGCTTAGAATATTAAGAAACTTAAATTATGTCTTTAGCTGTCAATATAAAATATATTAAATGCACGAATATATTTAATTTATAGTCTACTAGCTGTATAAAGCTATATATGTGATGTGTAATGATTTGTTATAATGGCAAGATTAAAAACCACAAATTAAATAAAAATAGATTGTCGGCTTAGCACTCATCAAAATGATCGCACTCACACATAGATGGGTGGGTACAAGCCCGAGTTGATCTGAATCGGCTGTACGCATGCGTGTATGTGTGTGTGTGTGTCCATTCTGTCACGTTATCTCGAGCTGTGCGTCTGGTTTTTCTTAATTTGTGGCGCAGGAGTATGTAGAACTCACCACCAGGAATAATACTCATCTATAAACTACAATGTAGAAAAATATTTAATGGAATGTGAAATTAAATGACAAAGAGTTCAGTAGGTATTAAAGATACTTTAAGTACCCCGCCCTCTATTCCTGTTAGATAACAAATCTCTTCTGTGTTATAAATCCAATGTCACGGGTGGGATTTAATATTTCATAATGTAACTAAAATGTTTTATTTAATTATTTAAAAAGACTTAAATCCTGTGTCAGGTAGGACTTTACAAATATAACAGACACAACAAATACCCATAATATTTTTGTCCCGTGTAGTTATCGAACCCACAGTACCTAATTGGCGCGTGGTGAAGCGAACACTTAAACCACTCTTTTTGATACTACACCTTATTGTAAGGTCGTTTTAAATTTTGGAATGTAGCCCTTGCTCAGCAGTGGGGCAATTTAAAAACATAACTTATATAATAAATTATAATAAAACTTATAAATTTAAGTACTTACTTAATTATTACTGGCAATATTAAGCTATCATCAATTAAAGAGTAAAGTTAAGTAAATAATAATTTGTTTGAAAAAGATAAATGAAGTAACCAGTATAGATCGAAATCTAAATGAAATGTGATAACGGTATAGCTCTAAGACAGTAAAACCTTAATAACTATCAAACTTAAAATTTTAATGAATTATGGTCGAATTTCGACCATTAGGCGATCGTTCGTAGTAAAAAATACATAAGATATACTGCAATATATGAATATACCTACTAAGTACCTATTTATAATACTGGATTAAATTTAATGGCGAAAAGTCATGGCATTTTTTTTTATACCGTAGCCGTAGATAGGCATCTGTGGGCTAAGAACACTAGGGCTATCGCACATGCATTCTTATCATTTAAAAGAAAAAGTATCTGTGCTGGCAGTGCAAAATACAGTCAGCGTCGTAAAAAGCTGGATATTTAACAATTAAAAATATTTTATGAATTCAAAATCCTAATTATTATTCTGTATTTCTACAGTACGAAAATTCACGAATAGATAGCCGATTGGCAACCATCGTTAATGATTAGCTATTTATGTCATTGACAAATTATTAACAAAAATATTTATTGATAAGTACATACATAATTATATCATACATTGCTATTATAATATGGCGAAATGTGTGTGCTCATTGTTATTTTTTGTAACTGCCACATTTTATGGAAATTTTATTATTATGTTTTTCTTATCACAGGCATTTTTCAACCATATATTAGAAAAATACCCAGCTTTTAGGGAGGCTTACACAGAAACATGAGTTCAACGTGAAGAGGCCCTTCAAGGTTTTATTATTACACTCTACTATTTTCAATATGTATTAAAATAAACTAGGCACTTTATACGGATATTAATTATGTAATAATAGTATTTTTTTAAATAAACAACGCGGTAAAATCCGTATAAAGTAGTTTAATTTCAATGTATAACATTCGCGTAAACATAAGACAATTTATTTCCCAACATATTTTCAATTTTAAATATGTATTATAAATAAAATACATTAACGTTTAAAATTTGGGAACAGGGTCCAAGTTGCCGGTGGTGCTAATTATTACTTACTTACTTACACTTTTGAAACTATGACACTACTATTATTGAACTTTACTATCCGTATAAAGTAGTGTAATTTCGTAAACGTAGGACAATCCTTACTAATATTATAAATGCGAATGTGGGTTTGTTTGTTACGGTTTCACGCCATAACTACTGAACTGATCATCATAAAATTTTGTATAGGTACCCGTTGTCAGGGGTGCAGAAAAGGACATATGGTACCTTTTATCCAGAAAAATTCCTGTTACTAATCTAACCTACATTTACGCGAGCGAAGCCGCGGGCAAAAGCTAGTAGGTATTATATTATAATTTGAACTTGGAACGCTACCTATAGTCGTTATAGACGAGTATGACGTCATGGTCTGTGCCGCTGGCCCGCATGGCGCGCGCGACCCGCGCGGGGGCGGCGGCGCACAGACGTGCGGGGAGCGCTGGGTCGCGGTACAACAGCTTGTCGCGACTGTACCCCACCACCACGATGTAGTGCCCCGAGTACGAACCGCCGAAGCAGCGCCTGGAGATCAATAGAACTTATGATCAAACAAATAATTGCGCGTAGACGACAATAGGCTGATAGGCTCATTCCTAGGATTATGTGGATATAAGCCGTTTCCGCCTTGTGGCCGAATGGTTACGACGCAATAACGTGTCATGTTTTGAGGCTTTTAAATATAATTAATTTATTTTCAAAATGTTTTTAACACACTATACCTAGACTACGGTAAAAGAGAATAGAATAATATGATTTTTGATATTTCTAGTCCTTCTACAACCGTTCGTAAATTCTAGCAAAATCGGTTTTTGCTAAGATTCACGAACGGTGATTTTAGTATATAAATAATATTATTATAAATAAATATACCTTTTAAAAAAACGTACGGCGACGTTATAATCTTGTAAATGTTTAAAAATAAGACCATAAGAGAACTCGCCTGAACTCAGCCTTCAATTTATTATGTTTACATAGATCACAGACGAGTAGACCTGCGTCGACCAGCACCAAGGCCGGTCCATGACGTTTGAGGTGTGTAATCAGCTCCTCGTGGGTCAACGAGTGCTTCTGCACTTGGATGCCTGAAGACTCAGCGGTATCGAAGCGACGTAGCACTCTCTCACGATCCTAGATGAAAGGAAATACTACCTACTCAACGTTTGTACTACAAACTGCCAGTATGACCATCATATAAAATAAAGTATAAATCTTTATTTTATACGATGGTCACACTGTCAGTTTTTTAAAATAACGATTCCAATGTGTTTTATTTCTTTTTTAAAGAGGATTTAAGCCACTACGTCATTCGTGCAGTCTAATAAAGGCGGAAAACTGTACATTAACCAAACGAGCCTATAGTACAAGTTTAAAGGCATAGAATCTAAAACTGTCAATGCTACAGAGAATTTATATCGAAAACATAAACTCACGTTAGTTATTCACGCATACACATATGCCACTGGTCCAAAGAGACTTGCAATTTAATAAAAAAACGAATAACTTACAATATTGAGGATCTTGTCGTAATAACCATGTCTCCTATAACTCTCGTTCACGCCAAGAGTGATTGTATACATAATGTGCTTAATACCAAACCTGTAAAAAATATACCATAGAGTTACATAAGGGTCACTGACCTCTAATTAACAGGGTTAAATGAAAAATACTAATTACTTTGTACATACGCGTGTCTTCTTTATTATATTTACCAACTTTCTTTTACTACTTTCATAATTGCGGTGTAAGTGGTCGCATGGTGATATAAGTGGGGTAAATGATAGATGATAATCTGGCCAGTCGACAGTTTCAGGGTTATCCATTATTTAAGCCTGTATAGACGAGAGTCTACATAATTATATACCTAATGTACCTACATCATATTATTTTTTAAGGCAGCACTCGCACTGGTAATGACTTTGTCGTGCGAAACTTCAAACAAGAAACATCTAAACTTGGAAAAACAATTTTTGGATCACACAAATGGAACCACGCTGCGCAAGAAGCGAGGCAACCACGTTATCCACCACGTCATTCGTACAATAATTTTAAATGAAACTTGTGTCTAGTGATATCTGCCCATATGCTTATTTTTAACCGCCTATTAAATAAAAGAAGTCTTGTAAATAGATTGCCTCAATGTCGCAGCGGAAGTGTATTCGACTGCTGTGCTTTAAGGTCTCGGATTCGATTTCGGGGTCGAGCAAAGAGTTAAAGGATTTTCTACCAAAAAAATCTTAATAGCAGCACCGGTGCCTGCAACTGTGGTACATATAACTTCGAAAACTCAGAGACGCGCGCCTTAGAATCAAACACGACACCTCTGTGTGGCAATTCAACGGTTTCCCACTAGGCTATCGCTGGTTTCGCACTAGGCTATCGCTGGTTTCGCACTAGGCTATCGCTGGTTTCGCACTAGGCTATCGCTGGTTTCGCAGTACACTATCGCTGGTTTCGCAGTACACTATCGCTGGTTTCGCACTACACTATCGCTGGTTTCGCACTACACTATCGCTGGTTTCGCACTACACTATCGCTGGTTTCGCACTAGGCTATCGCTGGTATCGCACTAGGCTATCGCTGGTTTCGCACTAGGCTATCGCTGGTTTCGCCCTATACGAAGCTATATTTACTTACTCGGATTCAGGAACCATGAAATATTGGGGGTCACCGATGACCCCAGTGACCTTGAAAATAACCTTTTCTGGAAAGATCTCGTCGACCTCTATGACATTTGTTCGAACACACCCTGCCTATTTCTAACCGTTTCGGAGATATTAGAGGTCAAAGTTTGTATGGTGGCCATGTTTTTTTGTATGGAAGCCAAGTTCTTTTTCGCCCTCCCATAAAGTTACCAGGGTTTTAGGAAGATTTTGTTCGAAAACGCCTCCCGTATATATCACCGTTTCCGAGATCCGATGGGGTACCACCACCGAGAGATGACCTTTCGAAGGTCAGGCATTTTCCCCGGGCCTTTTGAACGATTCTCTATACGATGCTATATTTACTTTTTTCCTACGACTCCCCCTTGTATGACTTCTATTTCTCTAAGTGAGAAGTAAGATTACTCGCTCAGAGGCTGTAATAAAATCGGTAACAGAAAACGTGACTTTATGTAAACGTAAAAGTTTTATTGCACATCAGTCATAGTTCATTCAAATAATATAAAATTTATATAATTATTTGATTTAAATTGAAAGGAAAAGCGGCCACTTAAATTACACGCTGAGATAGTCAATTGTGACGAGGAGCAAAGTACTTCTGGATGCGACGCCGTGTTGAGTACATCTAATGAGCAATCAGATTCAGTAAAAAAAACTGTAAGCTATATTTTATTTCAAGAAGTCAAAAGTTATTTAGTGAATGTACTTAGTACATGTTAAAAATTTGATTTCTGAGGAAGGTTTAGATGTATAATTTAACGCGGGTGGAGCCGCGGGCCACGTCTAGTTGTTTATAAAAATAAGTACAATCACCCGCTAAGAAATTTGCACTAAACAAAAATAACGTTATAAACTTATATTTTCCTATACTATGTTTTATTATAAAACTAAAAATTAAATATTTTAGACTTTTTATTTATATTGACTGCACGGTTGGCGTACCTAGTGGTGTAAGCGGCCGCCTCGGCGCTTGACACTGCGCCGAGTGTTGTGGGTTCGATCCCCACACGAGACAACACTTTGTGTTATTCATAAATTGTTGTTACGTGTCTGGGTGTTCATTGTGTCCGTTAATTGTATGGTTGTAAAGTCCCCCGCGACACAGGATTTAGTCCTAATGCGGGAGATGTCTATCTATATTTAATATAAATACGTTATTTGTTTTGAAAACTTATATAATGCTAAAGTATGTTTAATACAGTTTAAGCAATAGGTACAAAACGTAAGTGTAGACACGGTCGCACTATACCACGACGCTACTAGACGCATTGTACTGTCTCGATCGCTCGGCGAGTCGGAATTTATCTAAACTTCATTTGCATAATTTTGTGAAATGGCTCTTAACCAACCAGTCTCCCACAATATTCAAATGTATGATTCTGATAATGTAATACCTACGTATTTTGATATATTGTGCTCAGAAAAAAAAAAAGAAATGTTATTATTATAGCTGACAAAGTGTGGGTGTAATACATCTCTGCTTACCGCTTCGGAGATAGCGTCGTGAAATTATGCATGTATATAAATAGCGCTTATTGTAGGGAAGATACATTACAGATGAGAGAAACATATTATATAAATAAGGCAACTGATTAAGTTGTGCGTCAGTTTCTTTTTATAGTCAGTGTGTTGTTGTTGAGTCAAGTTTTAAGTTGATAGTCATGTTATTGTTCCAGTTCCTCATTATTTTAATACAAGTAAGTGTAAATGTAGTACAATTTGTATAAGACACAGACAAAATAAACAAGTAATTTAGTGGCCAGCACTAACATATTCGTTTATTTTTAAAAGTGAAATCCTAAAATGACTAAAAGCAGATGCTATCCATCTGTTTTTTAGTAATTTATTATATTTTAAAATTAAAAAGAAAGTTTATTTGAAGGCTCCATTTTGTTTGATAGTTAATTGATATTAGTATAAATTGCCCAAATGTTACTAAAACTATTACTTGAATGTTTCGTCAACTGTAGAATTCTGAGTTCAAATATACAATTTATTGATCACACAATTTTTGTTCCATGTGGCAATACAAACCACAATACTTTCTTGCACCTACACATACATGGCAAGTAGTGAGGCGACAACTTAAACTGTTACATTATCCATGCAATTAAATCATTGTTCACTGTTACACCTTTTAAAACCAGTACCTCTTCAATAAGTAGCACAGATCTATCGTCCAGGTAGACTGCTGAAAGCCTTCCTCTTCACAGATCTGGTCGAAGTTATCAATCATCTCTGTCCGCTGATGTTTGGGCAGCAGCATAATAACACAGGAGACTCCACAGTCCCAATTGTACCGCTGTCTATAGTGTTCCAAGTTATGTTCCACATAACCTGGAAATTGTGTTTGTGGAATTATAACAAGAGCAGATATAGCATACTGGTATAAAGTTAGTATGATGTGAGATTACGGGCAAACTCAGATTGAGAAGCAAAATGTTTGAGCATGCTTGAAGGTGTTCATTGCCTGCCCTTGTGTGTCTGTAACAACTTCACATATGGTCAAATAGTCATGTGGATATCAGTGCGGGTGCTTGAAGCTAATGCATTAAGTCAGAGCTAATAATTGATTTTTTGTCATCTACTTTAAAACTGATTCACTCACGTGATGTGTGTCTAGGCTCTTTAGGTCTGCTGCAGGGCCTTTGAACGGCAGAGGTGCATACACACACATTTCATTATTACCATTATAGGGTTCATGTAGAGGGAATGTGCAATGATCACTAAACAGGATGAATGATGAACTGAAAAGTATAATTATAGCGGAAGCAATGGCTGTGATATGCTCTGCCTAATTACAAACATAAGAGTATGTATGTTTGTGAATATGTATAACACAAATTATTGAGATAAATAATCTTTCCCATCTATCATCATGAACACCTTGCCTAGCACCAAGCATTTTTAATCCTACTAGAGGTGAAAGATTACAAAGGCGGTAGAGTATTTTTCACATGTAGTATATTCAACTGAGATGTATGAAACTTAGCCCACCCAAAAGATCTCAATATGCATCCCGGGGTACTCACGCAAGCGAAACCGTGGGCACATTATACAATTATTATATTTTTATTTCGACACTTAATAATTTCTCATGTCACTCTCACAAAATTGAAAATAATTTACGCTAGACACACTAACCGAATTTTCTAACATATAGTAGGTATATAAAATTACTGATAAGCAATAAAGAAAACCTTATATTTATTACTATTATAAAGAAATTTCTATTGTATCGAAAAGTTAACTGAAAACTTACCATCACTTTGTGCTGACATGGTATCTAATACTAATATTTGCGGACTACTAATCTTATCATATCCGGCACTCTTTGAATTTACATCATATTTAGTATTTTATCAAAAAATCAATCATTCAAAAGTTTGTTGTGTTGTTGTGACTTTTACCTTAATTCCGTATTACGTACAATGACAGTTATCGGCCTGTTTTGCTCCTCCGATGTGTAACCATTATTAACACGTAAAACTGAAATTAAAAAAAGGAAAAATTTTTGAAGCCCGGTACGATTATGCTAAAATAGTTATTTTAGGATAATCGTACCGGGCTCCAAAAATTTTAATACCTACGTACTGTATTTATATTAAAAAAGTAAGTAAATTTTAATAATATGATCAAAACCACCCGTTTCCTATAGGTACATGAACACGTGAATGGGCGTTGAGACTTTTTCATTAAACTGAAATTGAAACAGTGCCGTTAGTCAGTCAATAGCAAATTAATCATACCGAGATGTTTATGTACAGTCAGCGACATAAGCAGCTGAGCATTTAACAAATTTGTAAAAGTATTTTATGAATTATTTTGTATTTAACTGTGAGTACCTATATTAATTATTCTTTAAGTATTACTGCTATAAAATACCACTATTTGTTTTAAATTTGAATAACAGAGTCAATCGAAATTACACAAATACTTAGCCTGGCCATAAATACTATTCATAAATATTTTAATTGTAGTTATACTTAACTACCTATATATGTTTGCAGTACATGTATAAATGTTAAATGTTTTTTTAGACCCTTACTTTATTAACAATAGAATAACAATGTAATATTAGAAACAGCCTGAAACACAGGTCTCTGACCTAGTTCAGGTAATAAAATGTAAAAACAGACTGTATAAACAAGACTTATTGTGTCCAATTTTTAAATTGTAAAATGTTTTACTTTAGATTAAATATAGTTTTAATGTGAATTTAATACAATAAGTAGCCTGTAATGTGTTTTGTAAAGACTTTTATTTATTTATTGAATACAAATTTATTATTATAGTTTTGTTTTATATTTGGTCTCCCTTTCATTTAAAAGGGGTAAAAACCTGACACACGGGCCTTAGCCAAGTGTGCCAGAGGGGAAAGAGTTAAGAAGTAGATGATACAAGAAATTTACGTGTGAGGCGACATGTGTTAAGAAGAACGGCTTTTTGTATAAGTGTGATTGTAGATTTCGGCATGTCAAGTATGCTCAGGCTATGTCGAAGTGTCTTAGGGACGACGCCGGTTGTAGATATGACAATAGGTATATTTTTACAGTGTCTACCTGCCATTGCCGCTTTATTTCGGTAGCTAAATCAACATACTTCGACATTTTTTCCGCATGCGTAGTGAGGAGATTATGTGCGTTACATACTGCGATGTCTATTATGAAAACAGTTTCTTTTGTTTTGTCTAGTATAGTTATGTCTGGTCTATTGTAGTGTATGGTTTTGTCGGTAATAATGGCCCTATCCCAGTACATTTTAAAGGAATTATTCTCTAAAACAGTACTGGGCTTATATTTGTAATAGGCAGTTTTTTTTTTTCAATAAAGGAATATTTGTGGGCTAGGTTCTGATGGACTATTGCTGCGACTTGATCGTGTCTATGCTTATAATCAGTTTGTACTAAGGATTTACATGAACCAGTTATGTGTTGAATAGTTTCAGAACTACTATGGCAACGTCTACATAAGTCAGTGAGAAGGTTAGGTATACGGGTTATGTGTTTCTGGTAATTTCGGGTGTCTATTACTTGATCCTGAATGGCGATCACAAAAGCCTCCGTCTCCGGAAAGAGCTATCCGCGCCGTAGCCATTCGTTCGATGCTTCTTTGTCGACGTGTTCTTGGCCGAGATCAGCGAGATGTCTCCCGTGCAGAGACTTTTGGGACCACAAAACTATTTTCTGCTCTTTGCTCAATAATTTTGGCTGTACATTTCTAATTCAATAGGTTAAGGGGGGTTAGTTTTTTATCTGCATTCGTTAAGTATTTGTGAAGTTGAGATTGCTCAGCTTTGGAGTAGAAGTATTTGCGTAATTTGTCTATTAGGTTATTGTGTAAGTTTTGTATTGTGTATTGTCACTTTGGCGTGGCAGTGTGAGACGCTGTACGCATGATCTGGGATGATGTTTTCTGTTGGCTGTCATGTGTGTTATTATTATTATTATTATAAACATAATATTACATAATAATATGAATTTATTCAGTGTCTCATTTCCGCGCGTATCGGTGTTAAATATTTTTATGGATAATAAAAAGGAGTGGAGTGATAAAGAGAACCGCAGTGATAGCATTACACAAAGTAGATATGGAGCCAAATGCAATTTTGAAACTCTCCATCCGCTTGGTATTAGTCGAATGTTTGTGTACCGGGCTATTGATAGGTACAACGAAACCTCCTTTGCTTGTGCTAGAAAAAGATCTGGCCGTCCACGTAGTATTCGTACGAAAAAGGCGATCAAAGCAGTGAAGGAAAGAATTCTAAGAAATACTGTCCCAAAGCAAAAGATTTTATCACGGAAAATAAATATATAGCACCTACAATCATGCCGCGTATTTTAAAATATGACTTAGGATGCCTATAAGATACGCACTGGTCATTATTTAACTGATAATTTAAAAATAAATAGGGTAAAATCAAATCAACTTCGCGATACCCAAAGGGAGGTCACAAAAAAAATTGATGAATGAGATTTTTTTTATGAGCAATGTTTTAATAAGCAGAATGACCGAGTTTATGCTCAAAGCTCTGTAGAAGCTTCCCAATTAGTCAGCAGAGTATAAGGTGGACATTATCCAACTTCAGTGATGGTTTGGTGGGGTGTTAGCTATCAAGGAGTGACTGAGCCATATTTTTGTGAAAAAGGTGTCAAAACATCGGCACAAGTGTATTAAGATACGATTCTTGAGAAGGTGGTTAAGCCTCTTAACAACACCATTTTCCATAACCAAAATGGTCCTTTCAGCAATACCAGCACCTGGCCACCCAAGCGTGGTTGGAAACGAACGTTTTGGACTTCATCAGAGCTGTAGACTAGCCGTCATCTGGTCCCGATCTTAATCCGCTGGATTATGATTTATGGTCAGTTTTAGAGAGTACCTATGGCATGCTCTAAACGCCAGAGTCTCTAAAACAATCCATAAGGCTGGCAGAGAATAATTTTCCCATGGAGAGAGTGTGCGTTTCTATTGATAACTGGCCTCAACATTTAGGAGGGTATTAAAGCCAATGAAGATCATTTTGATTAAGCTTCATATATTTTTAATGCTATTATATTAATGTATAAACTAACATACATTACAGTTATAAATGTTGTATGCCATAGAAAAAAAGATTTTTCCTTGTAACAATATTTATGGCAAGCCTGGGTATATATAGACTTATGTTGCTGACTGTACAAGAAAATGCGAGGACTAAAATATGAACACACTTTTCTTAAACATGCAATATCTTTTACTTTCTCGTTTTAATGTAAACGTATAAGTGCCTGTACCTATTTATTAATTTTGTAAAAGTATTTTATATAATTATATTATCCGGGCAATCTATGAATTAATATTCATTACCTACATAAGATAAGACAGGATGGTACAGTAATATAGGTAGTAGTGCACCAGCTCTTCTTAGGACAAGCCGTTCCTGCTGGTGTTCTATTGTCTGCGCTGGACGGAACTGTACCTTAGGGAAACGAACGAAGACGTGGCCCCGGTAGCGGTCGAAATAATGTATGACATCGTATATAATTTATAGGTAAGTCTACATATCTCATACATGATATTGAAATTATGGATATATGTAATAAGTAAGGCACATTAATTCCTTGTTATACATATACTACGGAATTAATATATTATATTTATAAGCCGTATGTATGTGCTATGCACATAAATACGTTATTACGGTGACAACGAATTTACCAATTGCTTACAATGTCTTAAACATATGATATACGTCATTTACTTCGAAAGTAGATATATTATATGGGTAAATTTTCGGAGCGGGCTTTTTTACGTCATTGCGGTGGCGAATTATTTTCTTCACATTTCATCGAAACCAAATGCTTTATATAATTGATTATGATGCTGTGAATCTAATAATTTATTAGGCGCCCTTTGAAACATAACACTTTCGGAGAAATATCTTTTTAGAATTTTGCGCCACCGTAATGACTATGAAAGCCACTGAAATTACTCTTAATGAATTAAGTAAGCAAATGTTCTTTAATATTCAAATAAATAGCACAGAAGTTTCCTGCGGTCTTCGCAGGTTTCGCGGAGTCACCTCGGGTTGTTGAGGATTTGCTTACGTTGTGCTGTTACTCACACATATTCCAGGACTACATGAGCAGCAGATTCTTCTTCGGTCAGACATCCCCTACAGAGTGGGCTGTCTGTTGCTCCGATATTGTACAGATGTTTGTTCAGGGGACAGTGTCCTGTTAGGATCCCCGCGATGCTCCGAAGGTCCAATCTTTGTAGGTTGAGCAGGCGGTGTGTCAGACGTGGTGAGATGACCGGTAGGGCTGCTCTCGACTATCTGCAGTCCGTTGTCCATGCTCAGCGTTTATTATGTTGGCTCTGAGTGCGAAGCCGCATCCATGTGCTTAGTTGTGAGAATGGTAGAGGGAGGAATGGAGGTGGACCTTCCGTGGTGGTAGCTAACTCACACAAAATATGCTTAGGCTAGACATGACATACACCGTCATTTAGCCCCAAACTAAGTCACATTATATACATAATTGTGTTTTAGGATAAAATAAATATTAAATATTGAAAATGCGTGTATTTAAAGTACGTTAAGTATTGATTGTACAGGTACTCATCATTACGGTGGCCCACTCCACCACCGAAATGACCCCGCCGTAATGATGACAAAATGGTTTTTCATGATAATTACCCAACTACTGAATTAATTTAGTAGATATTTACAGGTTCTAATATCGAGACAATTATCTACAACATACTAACTTGACGATACAATACATCACTCTGTTCATTATTTAAAACATGCCACCAAACTGACCGCACACGGTAACCAAAACACATATTATTATCATGGAAAACTTACCTCGGGAGCATGTTAAAACTTGCGTAAACACCGTCCACTCTATACACAAGTTGGAGCCCGACTAACGCTCAGGTGGTCCGATACAAAAATATGGCGTGACATCGCTTGACCAATAAGAAACAAGTAGTCAACTGCGAGCATCGGAAGCGCAGCTTTAAGCGGGACAAAGACATATTGGCGTCTCAGCTTTTTAATTTAATAATTAGTAAAGATTTTGTGTTTCAAAATGTGAAATGGAGTAAATATCTTTAAAATGAGATATTTTGATAAAAGTTACGTTAAAATTTCGTGTAATAATCAGTGGTTTTGTGAGCGCAATTTGAAGTGGGACAAGCCTCCCAGTGGTAGGCCGCCTATACAAGTCGGATATTGAACGTGGAATTTCTTGTAAGTTTGTAATATTAATTCTAATCTGGTTTTAATATACGTTTAAGGTACGAAGTATATTTTCAAAAAAGCATAGTTTAGTCTGTTTTGAATTATAGTATCGTTATAAAGGTCATAGGAAGCCTAAAAAAGTACGCTCGAAAATTTACCCATATTGTATTATACGTCACTAGCCACGTATGTAAATCAAGTTATGTACTATCTTTGTATTATTTCCTTCAACGCTTGTTCAATTATCCCGTGCACTTACCATTAAAAGGTTGAAACTGATTATAATATAGGCTCAACGGACTATAATAAAATTATAATAATTTGCTCGCAAACTGCTGATATACAGGATGTTTGGAGGGTGAGTAGCCATAGGAAAATGGTCGATAGGTGATGGTGTTGGCTACGTGTTGCGCCTACTTAAATAACATTTTGCCTTAAGTTTAATGAGTAATAAATTTTTTTCTATTTTTCTAGAAAATCTCCATTTTTTTGTATTAAAACTTTAATTATTTTTTTAATAACCGCTGAAATGTTAAAAAAATGATGTCATTTGTTAGTGTAGTCTTACCTTATTCAGATTTAATCATAATTTCATACTAACAATTTAAAAAGAAATAACAGTGAAGTATCAAACTTTCATAAATAAAAAAAAATGTGTGTGTGTACCAGAGTACTGTGTACTCTGGTACACACACACATTTTTTTCAAGTGAAACTTCTTTACGACATATAATTTTTCTACTATTTGCAACTTCACGAAAATGGGGTAGATAAGGCTTAAGCCTTAAGAAAAACAATTTTTTTAAAATTATTGTTTAATTTATATTTTTTATTGTTTTTAGAATTAATAATGTTCACTAGATTTACAGTCATATTTATTAATACTTGCTAATTTTAACAGATTTATATACATTCACTGATACTTACAATCAAAACGTGAGGTTAACCTCAAATAAATATTAAAATCATGCTCATACGTGTTGAATTTATAAAACGAAATATATAATCACTCTCACTTTTCTTGTAAATTCACTTAAATTTGAATAAGTCTTTTTATTTTATCAATTTCAAATTAATATATTGTTATTCTTATTTCAAACCAAACTTCAAAACTAATATATTGTTGTTATTATTATAATATATTACATTATATTCTTTACGTCACTATACTAAACTTTGATAAAAAAGCAACATGGCGCGTAACCGAAAAACGTGACGATTTTTTTTTTACACTGCTACAAAATTTCTCCCATACGTCGATAAAGAAGTTTCACTTAAAAAAAACATCCTTATGTCAACTTCACATGGTAAAATAAAAAAAACTTACGGGGTATGGCATTTACAAATGTTTTTAAAAACTTCTCTAGTTAATACTCTTTCGAACGGTATGTAATATGTATCATAACTAACCAGGTAACTCAACAAAAACCGGTTTGTCGTCACGAATGCATTAAAAGGGTGAAAACCTAAATTATTCAATTGAGCAGGTAAAATGTTTTGTTTTGGATGACGCAACGAAAAAGTGCAGTAGGTTTAGCTGTTGCACTTTTTTGTCTTCTATTACTATGTATGTACTTTATTTTGGGGCAATTAAAACAAAAAAGTATTTTTTTAAATCATTTATTACAAATCTTGTTCAAATTGATGTCCATTATTTCTGATACATGCGTAACATCTCTTTCTAATTTCCGTTGTGGTATGGCTTAACCTGATTTCTTGTTTCATTATCACAAATGCATTATCTATTTTTTCAATTAATTGCTCTCTTGTTTCAATGGTTTCCGTATACACTAGAGCTTTAGCACGACCCCAGACATAAAAATCAAGCGGTGTTAAATCCGGCGACCTTGCAGGCCATGGGATGGGACCTTTTCTGCCAATCCAAGCGTTGGGAAATGAATTGTCAAGGTGTTCCCGGACTGCTAATGTCCAGTGCGCTGGGCAGCCATCTTGTTGAAAAACAATGGGTTCTTGATTCTGAACATTTGGAACTCCATCCATGAGTTCGGGCAAATCATTTATTAAAAAATCTAAATAATTATTGCCATTCAAATTGTCTGGTAGATAATGTGGACCAATAAGTGTATTGCCAATTAGTCCTGCCCAAACGTTAACCGAAAACTTCCTTTGATGTGTCACCGCTCTTTTCTTTTTAGGGTTTTCATCCTTTGGGGCCCAATGATGCAAATTATGAAAGTTTACAATGCCTTCCCTTGAAAACTTTGATTCATCCGTCCACAGGATACTTTTTAAGAAGTCGCGGTTGTCAACATCCATGTGTAACAAGAGACGGCAAAACTGGACGCGTCTTTGATAATCGTTTTCTTCTAGACCTTGCACGGGAGTGTAATGAAAAGGATGCTCTCCATTAGCGCGAAGAACAGACCACACTTTCCATGGGCTTAGATTTAGTGTTGCAGCTACAGTGCGGATACTTGTTGTGGGATCTTCATCAAAAGCTTCCAAAATGCGTTCGTCATCAGCAACGTTACGTTGTCTGGCAACTCCAGGTTCACGGCGATTTAGATTGCCAGTTTCCCTTAAGCGTCTAAATGTCGTTTCAAAAGTATGACGATTAGGTTGACGTCTATTGGGAAAACGCTCTTCATAAATTCTTTTTGCTTCTCATCCATTTCCATCAGCTTTGCCGTAAGCCATCAACATATCAGCGTATTCCTCGTTAGTAAAAGCAGCCATTAAAAATAACAGTAACAACAAAACTTAACAACAACAAACGAAAACAAAAATAATGCGCAGAGCGGAGTTGTGAAGTACAACACGTGAAGTAGCAAAGAACGACAAGTGTCGACTAAATGCACCCGACAGGGTGCGCAAGGGCCAAAGGGAGCATAATAGTCAACCGATGAAAGAGATAGCACAATACTTTTAGCTGTGTTACAATGAGACAAAACATTTTACCTGCTCAATTGAATAGTTTAGGTTTTCACCCTTTTAATCCATTCGTGACGACAAACCGGTTTTTGTTGAGTTACCTGGTTAGTTATGATACATATTACATACCGTTCGAAAGAGTATTAACTAGAGAAGTTTTTAAAAACATTTGTAAATGCCATACACCGTAAGTTTTTTTTATTTTACCATGTGAAGTTGACATAAGGATGTTTTTTTTTATTTATGAAAGTTTGATACTTCACTGTTATTTCTTTTTGAATTGTTTGTATGAAATTATGATTAAATCTGAATAAGGTAAGACTACACTAACAAATGACATAATTTTTTTAACATTTCAGCGGTTATTAAAAAAATAATTAAAGTTATTATACAAAAAAATGGAGATTTTCTAGAAAAATAGAAAAAAAATTATTACTCATTAAACTTAAGGCAAAATGTTATTTAAGTAGGCGCAACACGTAGCCAACACCATCACCTATCAACCATTTTCCTATGGCTACTCACCCTCCAAACACCCTGTATACAGGTAACACTAGTAACCATTGCGATAGTAATAAAATAGAATACATGATTGTGATGTTTGTCGTCCATCATGGTAACTCTTCTTCAAAATGTCATCTCGAGCTTTAGAATCTCTCTTTCATTATGCTTTATTGGCAACAATAAACTTTCCTGTTGTCTGTATAATAATATTGTTTCGGATTTCCGTTCTCAGCGTTTCCTTACTTGCAATAGCTTACTCTGTGCGATTTTCATTTACTTCTTGCCACAATAAAAAAATCTATATTTGACAATCAATTGTGCTGATGACATTTTCACGAACGAAACGAAATACCTACAAATTCATATTCGTCACGTTGATTTTTATAGAAATTGGCGATGGCGCTGAGAACTGCATTATTTAAATTGCTTAATGTAAGATGCGTGGTGCAGCAAGGCTGCGGGCGACGGGCTCTGAGTACCCAAACTCACACCGATACGAAAACCGAGGACATGAAACCCGGCCAAACACACTTTGGATTTGAAGTTGTTGATGAAGCTGAAAAATCGAAAAAAGGTTGGTTTGTGCGATCTTTCATAAAACTAGCAAATAAATAAACTTATATTACAGCTATTTTAATTTGTATACAATCATTTGCAAGACATATAGGAGAATAAATGGAATTACTGTCATGTGTTTATATTACACAAATAATTTAGGAGTAGGACAAACATCTTTACATGTTTTCCAAATCTCAATGGAAACCAACAAATTTCTTAAATACAAAATTTAACTGAGGGGAAGCCCAATAATTTTTTGTTCACTCGTCCCAAGATTTTCAATCTCCATAAACACTAAACTGATCTACAAGGCAACTTATCTATAAATGTTTAAACAGCGTTTTTATTTGATTTTCAGTACATGAAGTTTTTGATACAGTTGCTGAGAAATATGATCTGATGAATGATGTGATGTCTGTGGGCATCCATAGGGTCTGGAAAGACATCTTTATGCAGAGGTTAGCTCCAATGCCCGAAACAAAACTGCTTGATATGGCAGGAGGCACAGGTTAGTAATAAATAATTCATAGCTTTTGACAAAAATAATGAAATTTGAATAAAATTTTTGATCCTAGTGATGATTTTATTTACTTGAGATATGTTACCTAAAATTTGATTGTGAGCAATCCTGCATGTCTGAGAGTTCTCCATAATGTTCCACAATATGGCCCAACCTTTCTCACACTGAGACACTTCTCAGTCCCATATGGGCACAGGCAGTGCCCTGTGCCCATGTGGGACAGTTTATGTGCAGGCCTAAATGTATTATATTATTAAAATTTGGTAAAATGTATTTTTCTTGACATAGAATTAATTTATGGTTACTCATGGCCTACCTCATTTGTCATGTAACACAAATGATTGAAGTGATGATAATAATAGTTCTAAAGCTCTTTTGTTCCAATAACCAAAGTCATATGTTGTACCTTGCAGGAGACATAACATTTAGGTATATCCAGTACCTGCAGAACCTGAAGTGTGCAGATGGAGGCCGCAGCAGTGTTACTGTATGTGACATCAACCAACACATGTTAGATGTTGGCAAAGCCAGGGCGAAAAAGTAAGGAAGAAAACTACAGTTAAATAGACTTGTAGGCGAATTCTCATTATTTTTACGAGTGTTCGCTCAGTGTTTTGCTTGCTTGTTATGTCAAACATAGACGGAAATCACTACATATTTGATATTATAAAACAATGTCCCCCTCGGAATCTGTCTCTATGTTCGCGATAAACTCAAAAACTACTATACAGATTTTCATGCGGTTTTCATCAATTGATGGTGGTTGACGAGGAAGGTTTAAGTGTATAATTGGTTAAGGTAATATAATAGGTTCACAGGTATACCTACTACCTTTTCTTTTAAAAGGACAACTTGTTTTAGGAATAATGTCTGTTACCCGCGATTGCACAATTTTCTGTGCCGTATGGGATTCGAACCCACAACACTTGACATATTGGCAGTAGCGAGTGAACCACGACATCATCCGTCCAGTCAGAATCCTCAATCAATTTCATTAAGGCATTTAGAAAGACTGGACAAAGGGGTCTCCAAACCCTTTTCTATAATAGCGTAGGTACTTTAAACATTAACGTGTTGGTTTCAGGTTAGGTTACACGCCAGAGGCATGCGGCGTGGACATCGACTGGGTGTGCGGTAACGCCGAACAGCTGGACTTCCCTGACGAAAGTTACAATGCGTACACTATCGCCTTCGGTATCAGAAACTGTACGCACATTGATAAAGTGAGTTACTTACAAATTGATATTACTTCTCGACTTTGTTGATGTACCTACTTATTAACACGTTCACTGGGCATGCCCCACTGGTGGGGCATATCGAGTTGGTCATCGTACGTGCGTTACCCATGGGTGGGGCATTAAGTTACGAGATCATACGGGCATGCCACACGGGTGGGGTATGAATTTACGAGATCATACATGTATAAAAACTACTTATATTTTTATATGAAAGGGATATAAAAAATGAAAAACAATGCTATAATAATATCATTTTTATACCTAGGTAGTCTCTCTCATCATAGCTGCACAGTGAACGTGTTAAGAGCATATGTATACTGAGCTTAACGAACTTTTAGAACTGCCTCCATAGCGCAGCAGTAGTGAAACGACAGCTGTGCATAAGGTCTCAGGTTCGTATCCTGGGTCTTGCCAACAAAATTACTGGGTTTTTCTGTTCAATCTCAATAGCAGTTCGGAGTTAGTGCCTCGGAAAGCACGTGAAGCCCTTGATTCTGCGCCTGATCTTTCTCCGGTCGCATCGGATTACCGCCCCATCGGATCTTGAGAGTCTGGGAACAAAGAGTGCACTTGTGTTTGTGCACACACTTGTGCACTATAATATCTTCTGCGGCCAGTCTTCGTTAAGATTGGCTGCCGTGACCGGAACTCGGTCTGGAGGTCATTGTTATTATTATTTACGCTCAGATTCAGCCAACTTTTAGGATTCGGTCGCTTTGAACGGTGAAGGAAAACATCGTGAGGAAAACTGCATGTCTAAAAGTGCTCCGTAATGTTTTCTAAGAGACGTGAAGTCTCCCAACTCGCACTGGACCAGCTTGGTAGACTGGTAACCCTATCTCACACTGATAAGAGACCCGTGCCCAGCAGTGGGACAGTTTAATATAGTGCTGATATTATTTAGAATGGATCGGCATATTAAGTGTAATGTTTCTTTTATGGTGTTTTTATGAAGAATGATATGCGATTGAATGAAGATCGTAGGAAATTAAATTGCAGTTTTTCGGCTTTGATGCAGAAATTACACTTTTTCACAAAACACCCATTTACCAAAATGTCTAGTCGTAGACAGACCCAGGCCAGATCAAAATTAAGGCAATAGGTACCCAGTAGTCCCTTCTACTGGATACAGTTCTCGACTGCGTGATGAGAATCTCTTATCAGAAAAATCCAATAATGGATTGCCCGACCTGGAAATCGAACCCGCTTAGTAAGTATCGGTCAGCCTAGGCCTAGCCCTACCTTTGCACAGCAGTCGTCTATACTATCGCTGTCACCGAAGAAATCCATGTCATGATTTTAAAAAATCGTCTCTTATGCAGGTACTAGAGGAAGCGTATCGCGTGCTAACACCGGGCGGGCGCTTCATGTGTCTCGAGTTCAGCCAGTTACCCAACAGTACGATGCAATGGTAAGGAGTACTATTTATTATTTTAACCAACACAAACATTTCATAAAGCTATATAACATGCTGTGCTTCTTTATTATTAGTTTCTTCACGGTTAGGGTCAGGTATTTTCCAAATCAGTTAGAATACCCGACCCTTTTAGGAGGCTCTCAACACGTGTTAATTTAAGACTGCGTCGAGCGAAATGTACCAAAATAGGCGGTAACAGTTAAGTGAATAAAATCAACACTTTTTGTTTAATACAAATATAAAATATACATTTACCATAACAATGAAAACTTAAAATAATTAATATTTTCGCCTACACAATTGCGTAAAGTTGCACGAAAAATGCAAAAACGTAAGCTCGTGTTACGTGAATTTTAGATTATAGGTAACAGTAGAAATATATCCTACTTTACAGCTTAAACGAAACATAAATAGTTATATTACAATTTGTCCGTCCCAAATATTTAAGTTATTGGTTGGCAATAAAGATACATATCCTCCCCTTTCCTATCCAGAACAACGCGTGCTGGGCTCAGATGCCATCCTTACACGGTAGAGTCGATTAGAGCGCGTACCAAAAAGTTTGAGTCCTCATACCTCTGCCGAACGACCAAGGCATGGAATTCTCTGCCAAGGCACGTGTTTCCTTCTTCCTTCAATCCTGGGTTCTTTAAGCGGGGCGTGAAAAAGCATCTTCTCAGGCCGTCAAAGTAGAGACCTTAACATCGCCTCGGCTACTGTGGGGGCGATGTGGAGGTCACTGCTCTTAGACCACACGACTGCTTACCATCAGGTGGAGTGTGGTCATTTTGACGAACAAAATAAAAAAAAATAAAAAAATAAATACATATTTATCAAAAAAGGACTTCAAATCCTCCATACAATTTGACTATGGCAACTGCGCGCCGATTTGAATAAGCGCCACACGAGCTCTGTCATTATCTGCTATACATGCTTTCTAGTTAGCCACAAAACAGCGCTGTACATAATTGCACACTACTCCATACAACTTGTACTAGATCTTAAATCTAAGCGAAGTTTGCATCACGAGGTATATTAACCTGCCCTTTGACAGCGGCTCGTATACGAGCCGCTACATTTGTACCCTCTATTTGTTACCGGCTCGAATACAAGCCACCAAGTGCGCGCTACTTCAAACCTTATCGCTTAACATTGATTGTCTATCAGCTACGAATGGAGTGAATCATGGGTAGGTAAAGGATGTAGGTATAAACATACGGTAGAAGTATCCAACATCAATTATTTGCTCGCCAAGACTGGTCGTTCGGCGAGGAGACTACCTAAGCCACTACGCCATCATTTAGCTAGGTACAGCCATTCTAAAATCGTTTACATTTAATACGCTTGTCTTAGGCAGCATAACAACTGCCCTGACAATTAATTTATTTGTATTTCCAGGATGTATGACCAGTACTCATTCCAAGTGATCCCAGTGCTCGGACAGCTGTTCGCGGGCCAGTGGAAACCGTACCAGTATTTAGTAGAAAGCATCAGAAAGTTTCCTAATCAGGTACGACTGTATATAGTCATAAGAGATTTATTAATTTAACGTTAATTAAGACTTTATAAATCAATAAGATTTAATTAACTTTTAGTATTATTGTATAGAAAATAACCTTGCATGCTTTTCCTCGTACCTACATGTTAATTAGGACTATATTATTATATAGATACCCGTCTGTATTTTATCTTTATTTTTGTTACTTCTAATTTATTAGAATAAATGCGAGTAGTCCCAACATCGGTCTGTGTGGAAAGATTGGGGGAAACATATTGTCCTTTCGGTTGAGATGTTTATTGGCGACAGAACATTCGTTCTGTGAATTGAATAGGTTATCCCATTCAATGCTGCGGACGCCGATCGGCGTCTTATTTTTTCATACTCAGATTCGGAGGACGCCGATCGGCGTCATGTATAGTTGTTTTATATTTTACCCAAATTTAAAGATATTATATTAATGAAACAACAAATGTGTTTGGAATTTACTAATGAAATGCCTGATATGAGTAGTTTTTAGATAATTTGTATTCTTTTATTTCATCAAGTGCGGCTGACGCCGATCGGCGTTTACGTTAAATATGAGCCGATTCTGGCTAGTGAAAGCAAAATTTGTTGCCGCATTGAATGTGTTATCTAGGGGCCAACAATGTCTTGGTCTTATGGCATTGTTGGCCCCTAGATAACCTATTAGTGAATTCAATGTGATATAAGACCATAGTTGGCAAAATAGGAGTGTAATACACCACTGCCTATCTTTTGAGGATATAGCAGTGAGACTATGTTTCTATGTTAATAATCTTCATCATCTCGGCCGAAAGACGTCCACGGCTGGCCATAGGCCTTCTCCAAGGTTTTCGACACAGACCGGTCTTGGATCCCACTTACTAATTTTTTGTTAATAATTACTTACCTACCTTAAATATATTTGTTTTCCAGGAAAAATTCAAATCGATGATCGAAGACGCCGGCTTCAGACAGGTGACGTACGAAAACCTCACTTTTGGTACTTGCGCCATTCATTCAGGGTTCAAGATATAGTGGTTCAGTGTTGGGCAAGATTAGTCGAGATTAATTTTATAAGCTATGTATTGTCTGATCCACATTAATTTTGACATTGTTGTTTGGATTTACCTAAGTATATTTTTGTAAATATAGGTGCTAGTAAATGTTCCGTTGTTTTATTTTATACTATAGATATGAGACTTGCGATAGAAGTGAGTTTAATTTTACCCATTGCGATACCGAAGTGAACCCATCCTCAACGCAAGCATTTTAGCTTTACCTTTGTAACCCAATATATTAGCAATTTATTAAAACTAAGATGGTTCAATCTAATATGACTATTACGTCTGAAATGTGGCCATATACCTACAATAATAGCTCAGCGATGTTAAAAGTATCCTTAGCTTGGCATACTTCTGCCTGGCTACATTTAGACGTTGGCCTGTGACGTCATCCACTAGGCGATTTAAAATAATTTATTTATTATCAAACAAGTATCTTTATGTAGGTAAAATAGGTAGGGAACATATATCTTCGAACGAAGCACTTCGTATAATAATGATCGAACATCACAGGTAAGTTCGTTTGATCATTTATTATACTGCATGCTTCGTTCGGAATACATGTTTACCATGCAGATATTTAGAGAATTTGTAAACTTGAGATAAAACGAAGATATTGTCTTCTGTTTACGCGAATGTTATAATCCGTATATATATACGGATTTTATCGCGTTGTTTATTTGACACTTTATTACACAATTTTGAAAAACTGTTACACTACTATTACTCTAAAACTTTACTAACTTTTAAGCTAATTAAATTATTGAAACTATTAAAACTATTTATACTATTTATATTTATGTTTAAACTTTCCCCGACGCGGCGACGTTTCGGTTGCTTTTCAGCAGCCATGGTCACGGGGAGACTAAGATGGTAGTTGTCTCAATGTTCCAGTGTACTTGGAGCAGACAACTACCATCTTAGTCTCTAGATAGTAGTTTAATTTCAATAAAACGAAGAATTACTATAGGTACTTTCCTTTTAATGAAATAAGTAAGTATATGCTATCAAAACAGATTTGATATATTAAGAAACAACTTAAATCCTTTTTATAATTAAACTGTAACAGAAATACAAATATTAACAATCAATGTTAGTATATATCAGTTATAATAAGTTTTGATAGAATAACGTTACATATATTTTGTAACATCTTAAGGCACTTATCTATTATGACATGTTTGAGGTCTGTTATGGTACTTATTTTTTTAAGTATGTACTAATTCGGTACACATTACGTACAATTGTGATATGAATTTATAAACAGCAAAATAGATGATAGGGTTTCTTGGGAGCATGACGTAAAAACTCAAAGTTTGCAGTGGCAAAAAATAGATATACATTTTTTGCCAAATTGATTGTATTAAGTATAAATATGCATTTCTTATAAATCTACAGCTAGACGAAAACTTTAAATAGGCATTGTGGTGCCCGAGATATTGAAGTGGCTGTGCCAAGGTGAGCGCTCATCTTGGCGGGTTATTCCCAGTTGCCCCCACTATCAACGCCACCACTGGTGACAAATGGGATTTTATGGAACATTTTATGGAAAGAAATCCCATTTGTCACCAGTGGTGGCGTTGATAGTGGGGGCAACTGGGAATAACCATCTTGGCACAGACAACAATTACCCCCTTATATCTTTTAAACGGGTTCTCGTAAAATGCTGATATTTTGTGATCAATGTGGACTAATTATTATTGATATAGTTAGACCTTCGTTCGGTGTTGTGGTTTTGGAAATACAACCTATATGTGCCAAGATGAGCGCTCACTTTGGCACAGCCACCAATACCCCCTTGTACCTTTTAAACGGCGGACCGACCAATTATGCTACTTTAAGAGCAATTTCGACTAATTTATTACCTACGTAAACAGATTTCCAGTTTGCGATGGTGCCTGTGCCAAAATGAGCCACACGTAGCCATGTGCGATTAAAGTGTTTTTAGAGGCTGATAGAGAGACACGCCACAATTTTTAAATCAGCCCTTCGCCTGTTTCAACATTATTTACAAACATTGAAATAGTCGAAACAAAGGACACCTCGCATCGGCAAAATTAATTAGATCACACAAGTTTTTGTACCGTATGTGGATCGAGCCTACAATTCTTGGCAAAGTGGCGATTGCCAGACAACAATTTAGGTATACCACTTCGCCATCCGTGCAGGAACCATATTACTATGAAATACTATTTTATAACAACACTAGGTACTGCTATTACTTTATGCAGTAAAATACAATTAGCATTTTGGTAATGATAAGCGGTTGCAAATGTTGCCATAGCATATGGGCGCTTGCAACACAAGATTAAAACACTAGCATTACCGACAAGTTTTTTTTGTGTTTGTTAGTTGGTTGCTTCAGATGACGTTGACGTCTACGCGGCCTATGGGTGAGCGCAGAAGATTACCAACCCGTTAATCGATGTCGCTTTAAATACCTACCATCCTTATTATATTAATCCAAAATAGTTATGAACTTTAATGTTCATAAGTGTTACTTTGTGACCTAAATGATTTAGGTCACAAAGTAACACATTTTAGACTTTGACTAAATAGATTCCAGGAGGGTAGGATCATGTTATACACAAATAATAATAATAAAACCACAACATATTTTGTAAGGAATTTATTAAGTCCATCAAACTGTGTTGGTCTTTGGAATGCAGATCCAGTATCTAAATTACAATGTCCACACATTACATCTATGATATCGTCACGGTACAATACATTTGTGATCGACGCTTTACAATAGTCCATAGTCCGACTGATACACTTATACATAGGGTCGCGTCACATTCGTCCCGGCCACGCACTCAATCTCGCTCCTTCACGCTCACGCAAATAGGTTTCAATGAAAGCTCATAAAGCATGCTAATTATTTATATGACACTGAATTGTTAGGTCTAACACACTAATGAGCAAAGCTAATAGAATATTTTCTCTCATAATTCGTATTCGAACCGACGTCCTACGTCTAGGAAATAAACGGCAGACATCGAGAAGCAAATAAAGTGTGAGTTAAGGATATCCAAACAAACATTAATACTCTGTACCGAGCGTGCACTCAACATAAGTTATTTTGCAATTAATTTGAATAGTCATACCCAAAGATCCGTGATCCTGTGTCCAGCGCGGATCTCGTCCAGCCAAGCGGGCGTCAACGGTCCGATACGAACATCCGAAAGGAACATTACATCCGCAAGAGAAAAGTGAAACGTTCACGCTGAGCGCGGTCCCAGCCGGTCCGTCCGATCCTACCCGCGACCTCTACGGCATCCTGACTCACACCTCCAGCCAAGCACATCCAACGAGCCCAATCCACAGTGGATGAAACAAAAGAAAATGCTTTTAATTATAAACAGTCATCGTGGCGGAGTCACGTCGTGAGCGGAGGGCCATGCGCCGACTGTACTGTATAGCGCAGGGAGTCGGGGCATCGCCCTCCGCCGCCCGGCCGGCCGCCACGTCACTACGGGACTGCTGCGGTCGCGGGGCCGCGCTACACGACAGTGCGCGAGGAGCGCCGGGCGCCGCGCCGCCGCCGCCGCCGCCGCCGCCTGCTGCAGAACACACCACCAGCGTCAGTCAACGTCCGCGCGCAGTCTCTACGAGTGCACGCCGACGCGGCCCTCGTCAACCACACTTGCAATACTTGATATGTATACATTAAATTATACAATTCTGATTCGATTACATATATAGGACATCATTTAAAAATTACATTCAATTATAATTTAGTATTCCATATTGGATAAATGAGACCGTCGATTTAGTCTTAATATAATTATTTATTCTTAGCAGAATGGATTATTGTTATTTTCAACTTATGCGTTTAGTGTTCATATGTACAGAATGTAATTTCGCTCACAAAATAGTTATGATTTATTGTCTATTATTATGTTAAGCATGGGTACCGCAATCCCACAAACCTGAGAGGGGGGTCCTGTCCTTAGTTTTTGTCCGTAAAGGGTCCTGTCCATCGAATTATCCAGATGTAGAAATTTTCCAAAGCGTGTCCCTCCATTCCATTATGAATATATCAAAAAATCCAAAATTATAACATAAATATCTCATACATTCTTTAAAAAATTTATTATGATACTCTTAAAACATAATACGAGCTAACTGAGCGCTAAACCTAACCTAACGTGCCCCACAACTTACTAAAACCATTTTATAACTGCAAAGTAACTATAGCTCTGGCTTTCTTAGCTACTCTCCAAGTTTCTGATAAGTACTAGAGTATTAGCGTAAACTACCGCCATTCGCCTACCAGACTTTTGGAAGGCAAACGTCGACTTGAGACTTAAGTAATGTATAATATTTAGGACGGTACTACACCTATGATAGAAATATAGTGTATAGAAGCACTAACATCAATGGGGGCAGAGAACGCACTAGGTCGGGGCACGGGGCGTTGGGCGCGGAGCGGTACGCACCTGGGGGTCGTGCTCAGTAGTTGTGCGACCGCGAGCGACTGCGCGAGCGCGAGTAGCTGCGCCGCACCGGCGAGTACGTGGGCGAGCCGCGCCGCCGCGGGGAGTACGAGCGGGACCTGCAACACACAAGCACTTACTCACTCTGCGCGCTCACACACACACACATGCACTACCTACATAAAATACATGTGTTGTTGTCGAATCGATGTGTTGACTACGTGACATATGTATGATCTGTTATTGAAATAATTATTAAAACAAAATAAATATAATTTTCTTCGGAAAACCTTATTGTGGTCGCCGTAAGCGAGCCACAATACTCGAAATTTACTGAAATCTATAGTAATAATATGTAATATCAGCCCTGTATGAAATTGTCCCACTGCTGGACACGGACCTCTTCTCATTGTGAGAAGGGTGATAATATGAAAAAATATTTGAATACTTTCTTCATTCCATGAATGATTGTTAAATCTAACATTTGTACAGAGATGTAAACCAATATAAATATCTTATCATGACGCGATGCAATATCTTAAACCCTGTATAGTTCGATATCATACATATATACTAATATTATAAAGCTAAAGAGTTTGTTTGAACCCGCAAATCTCAGGAACTACTGGTTCGACACTTGAAATTTTTTTTAGTGTTGGATAGCCTATTTATCGAGGAAGGCTATAGACTATATAACATCACGCTACGACCCACGGGGGCGGCGCAGTAATGATAAACGCGGGTGAAACCGCGGGAACATCTAGTCATACATATATATATCTCACGTAAAATTTCAACACATTCTCATATTAGTTTCGACTAATACATATGATTCGTTCAAAACAGCACATTTGTTCCAAGCCGAACAAACAGCACACAAAAGAAAAAAAGCGCCTTAGGTACAACAGTATATGTAGTGTGACATCCCACAACCGTTCCTTGTTCAGCAATGACACAGTAAATAGTAATGACCTGTCGCGGTCGCCGCTGTACCTGTCGCCACCACCGCCGCCGCCGCCGCCGCCGTAGTCCTCCTTCACACGGATGTATGACACCTCGCCCTGGGGAACAATACATCATAACATTAATATGACAAATGGATGAAACATGGAGCTGATTAGGGGCATTAAGTGAGACGTTTAGGTGGGAGAGGGAGGCGTCGAGCCAAATCTCATCTGATCTTACTTTGGGGAGTCTCAATTTTGAAATATCACGAATTTTTTCTCGTAAGAAGAAAGTGTAAAATTGGGTTAAATTTAATGCCAATCTTAAATGCTTCTTTTTTATTTCGAATAAAAATCTCACTTGTGATTAGAGTTTGGGGGAGGGGTTGAGCTAAAACTCATGACATCTCACTAAGGGAGGGTGGGATCGGAAAATTGCTTAGGTAATTAATGGACGCCTCCTTAGAAATTTATAAGGCTTGGCGCTTACTGTCAGAGAGTTCAAACTGCATGTGTGCTTTTATGCATGCGGCATAAAAGCATATATGCATATGGAGTTTGAACTTAGTAAAAATTAAAGTAAGGGGCAATATTCATCAAAGGACTGTTCAGGCCTTATCATCTTGTCGCAGTAACTAATATCATATCATATCGCCTGCTCTTTCACATTTTGCCACAAAGGCAGCTCCTACATAGTAGAAATGATCTTATTCCCCTCCACCGTGCATAACACCTGACTAGGTGCACTAGCTCAGATATTTTCTTTAAATTTGGTTTGAGCCTAACGAACGACAATAAACGTTAGCATAACATGCCACAGGAGTCTAAACGAACGAAGCAGTCCTCAATACTAGTATTATTAAAATATCTATGTTGTTTGTTTCTATCTAAAGAGTAATATCTGGTATTACTAAACAATTCAATAAAAATCTTTTAGTACATACATAGATTCACGCCTGTTTCCCAGAGGGGTAGGCAAAGACTACGGATTTCCATTTGCTACGATCCTGACACACTTCTCTGGCTTCATTCACTTTCATCACATTCTTCATACACGCCTGTCGGTTCAAGGAGCTCTTAACCTGGCCTTTGTTCAGAACGCCTCCGATCTGATCGAGAAACGTTCGCTTAGGTTTTCCTCTTGCGACTGTCCCATTCACACTAGCCTTATAAACTTTCTTAGTCAGTCTTTCCTCGTCCATTCTTTCTACATGTCCAAACCAGCTTAACATACCCTTTTCTATTCTTGTCACTATATCTACTTTCATGCCGCATCTCTCTCTAACCTCTAATCATCTTTTAGTAATGGAAAGTTACACTACTTCTAAGAAATAGAGGCTATATTCCACAAGCGAAACCGCTGCAGAAACTAGTAAGAAATCATTTTAGATGTGCCTACACATTGGTGTATTCAGCATCAGTAATTTCGATGTTGAAAAACCTCACGCTACCAACACTAAACAAACAACGGAAATACATTTTTAATCTCCTAGTTACTATATGCAGTTTCCAGCTATTAAACATAATAACCGGCCGCTTTCCCTTCAGTATCGTGTTTCGAATCAATACGTAGTATCATCGTTACCTTGACGCCTCACCGCTGTTTCAACACCCGTGTTTGTCGATCAATAGTTGCATGTTCATGTATTATATCGATACACGAAGATATACACTCCCTGGCACGTATACTATTCCTCGATGTAAAACTATCCAATTTATGACATGGCATGTTAGCGGTTAATGGTTTTGGAAACTTTCAGGTGATATAAAGGAGTTAATAGCTTTGAATTTGTTAACTTTTATGGCAGCGGGTTCTTTATGGCTGTTATTGTGGATATGATACTAACTTTTTAGCTGATAGACTTTGTGACAAAGAAAGGTCTATAAACTACTATTGACGTAGGAATTCAGGGACACTATCTCAATCACAAAGATTTACGTATACGGCGCAAGCGAGTGTATGAGTTTTTTTTTATTTTTATTTTTTTATTTTATTTTGCTCGTCAAAATTACCACACTCCACCTGATGGTAAGCAGTCGTGTGGTCTAAGAGCAGTGGCCTCCACATCGCCCCCACAGTAGCCGAGGCGATGTTGAGGTCTCTACTTTGACGGCCTGAGAAGATGCTTTTTCACGCCCCGCTTAAAGAACCCAGGATTGAAGGAAGAAGGAAACACGTGCCTTGGCAGAGAATTCCATGCCTTGGTCGTTCGGCAGAGATATGAGGACCCAAACTTTTTGGTACGCGCTCTAATCGACTCTACCGTGTAAGGATGGCATCTGAGCCCAGCACGCGTTGTTCTGGATAGGAAAGGGGAGGGCGGGATAAGGTGGAATAACTCTTCAGAGCACTCCCCGTGGTATATTCTGTAGAAACATGCCAATGAGGCAATGTCCCTACGGAGTTGCAGAGGTTCCAGTGAACTCGTGACCTCTGGATCTCCGATGATACGGACAGCCCGCCGCTGTAACCGGTCGAGAGCGTCCAGCAAGTACTGCGCGGAGCCATCCCAAAGATGAGAACAGTACTCCACGCAAGGGCGCACTTGTGCCTTATACAATAGGCACAGTTGCCCAGGCGTGAAGAACCGCCTCACCCTGTTCAGAACTCCGAGTTTTCGCGAAGCTTGCTTAATGACGCTCTCGATATAGGTTTTGAGTTACATTACGTAATTATTTTCGGGACAAAAAATATTTAATGACTGACTTTACTACGTAATAATAATAATAAAATTTATTGCTTCAAATAATTCGTTTCACAGAAAGTTATGTTCGGAATCTTCTTTTAAGCAAATAATGCTTGTGGTAGAAAACTCCGCTCCTCCATATTTTACATAGCGTGATAATTAACACAATAATTTTAAATGATGAAATTAACTCTAGGATACATTATATTAAATACAAACTTACACTTTAAAATGTGTGTGGTGTATTAGTGCGTGTGTGTGTATGCATGTGTGCGCGCGTGTGTATGTGTTTATATATAGATTATTCCGCGTGTTGTAACAATGCTTCTGTGTCCTCATATGTAAGTGGTTTTATCCACTTAATTAATGTTTCTTTGCAGTCATAATGCCGCATTTACTTAATACAATTGACGTTATTATGACTCTGTGGTATTATAAAACAGCTTTTCGGCCGACTATAGTAGTGTGAGTCTATGTGTACGAGCAGTCCGGCCGAATTGACACTGGGTAATTTATAGATTGAGTTGACGTAGGTATATGACTCTGTCGTATCTTGTAACATCGGCTTTTTGGCCGATCGCAGTAGTGTGAGTGTAAATGTATGAATTCACAGTGGACAATTTCTAGTTTGGAAGGTACCGTCTGTAAAACTCGTCTGTCTACTGATTGACGTATGTATATGAGTCTGTCGTATCTTGTAACATCGGCTTCTTGGCCGATTGCAGTAGTGTGAGTGTAAATGTATGAATTCACAGTGAACAATTTCTAGTTTGGAAGGTACCGTCTGTAAATTTCTACGTCTAAGCTATCAACGCTTGATGTGACTGGCAGGGACATCTAATAAATAGAAAACGTGGAAATTAGGGAACAATTCCTAAGTGCAAAGACATTTACTAAAGATGATGATGATTTACAAACCTCATGACTCCTGAACCTCGAATCGTCAAGCTTCTTAACAGCATACTTCATATCCTCATGGCGCAGGAATTCCACGACTCCAGTGCCGTCCTTAAACGTATCAGCGAAGCAGACATCGCCGGCTTCTCTCATGTGATCTTTCAAGTCTTGCCAAGAGCCTGAAGGTGGGAGGCCGGTGACTAGCACGCGGTATTCTGAGCGGCGTGCGGGCGGGCCGCGGGTGGCGGTCCGGGCTCCGAAGCGTTCTGCAGCGCCCCTGCCACCTCGGCCTCCGCCACCGCCTCCGCCGCGCGGGAACTCGACGCGTAGTCGGTAGCCATCATAGTCGTAGCCGTCGCGGGCGCGAACAGCATCATCTGCGTCCCTGTGGAGTAATTTAATAGTTTGCATCAATTGTGTGTCTAAGAAGTATTTGAAATGCTGTACTTTAAAAATATATGGCAGGGCGAGAATGTTTGTTCCAATACAGCCCTTTCTGGCTGATATCTGTACTAATATAAAAGGGATAGGTTAGAATTTATTTTGTAACTAACTGTTACCTGCGACTTCGTCCGCGTAGATTTTAACTAAAAAGTGTTTATCTCCGCGGAACCCTATTTTTTTTCTAAAATCAAAGAAGCCTAGGTTGCACCTTATAACATCAGCTATCTGCCAGTGAAAGTCCTGTCAAAATCGGTTCAGCCGTTTCGGAGATTAACCGGAACAAACAGACAGACGGACAAAAATTTTAAATATAGATGTTTTCGTATAGGTACCTTATATACTTTCATATGCATTAGATAAAATGCTGTTATTTTGACATTACAAACAGACACTTCCAATTTTATTTATTTGTATAAATGAACAAGCCCATTAATAATTATTTTACCATTTGAAAGTTACTTTATTCAAAAGTCACATAGGCTATATAACATCACGCTACGAGCCTCGTAAGGCGAGTAGTTATCATAAACGTAATTATAACCGCGACGGACAGCTAGTTCAAAATTTACGATGAAATCATCGGAATACGATAACAATAAATTAAAACAAAGCTATTTGTAAACACATTAATGAATATGATAAATATATTAAAATTGTTTTATTACATGTTACAGAGCAGCGATAGCTCAGTGGGGAGACCAAGAGCCTGCAATGCAGAGGGTCTCGGGTACGAACCCACGTCGCGCACCTCTGACTTTCGGAAGTTATATGACTTTTCGAAATTATGTGCGTATTCATTGACAATTATCGCCTGCTCCGTGTCTCGGAGAGCACGTTAAGCCGTCGGTCCCGGCTGCCATGAACATCTATGGCAGTCGTTATTGGGAAGTCAGTGCCCTCTAATATCCTGACACTGGTCTAGCCTTAGGGTAGGTATCGCGGGTTGCGGAGGTCAGATGGCAGTCGCTCCGTGTAAAAACTGATATCCAGTCAAATCCGGTTAGAGTAGAAACCCAAGTGACTTGGGAATAATAAAGGCTAGGGAGATAACATGTTACATAATATTTACTATTATAAAGTCTATTAAATAGCAACGGCGTAGATAGCAATGTACTATCGACTCCAGCGACGGATGACCACTCCTAAGGTTAAAATCGCATAGCAGGCCAACACTTGGTATCCGTACCCGTGACACGCACCTTTCTTTGTTTGAGTTTTTTTACACTTTACATTTGTTTACTGATTCTAAGGCGATACAAACTCAACTGGTCAACATGTGTAAGCGAAAATTTTTCTGAAATGGTCAACCGTCGCTGGAGCCGATAGTACATAAAAGTTTTGATGAAAACATGTTGACGTGCATATTTTTTTGGTAACAAGAAACCACTAGTAGTACAAGATTACATAGCGACTAAAAACAACTAGGTCATTTTAGTAAGCAATTTTTAACAGTAAATGCCTTCGTAACGAGTGTTACTCCCGTTGCTGATAAGTCTTTTGGACCGATTTATTTACTGACAAGTAAGTTTGAAATGACGAGCTAAGTTGGACCGTATTGTGCAGAATTGATCCAGGGGTTCTTTTTTAATCTATACTAATATTATAAAGCTGAAGAGTTTGTTTGTTTAAACGCGCTAATCTCAGGAACTACTGGTCCGAATACAAAAATTCTTTTAGTGTTGGATGGCTCATTTATCGAGGAAAGCTATAGGTTGTGGAATATCACGCTACGACCCACGGGGGTGGCGCAGTAATCATAAACGCGGGTGAAACCGCGGGCACATCTAGTTACTTATGTATGAAGATCTTTTGTATAAAAATCAAGTATTGCAAAAATCTATATTCAATTCTTTATAAAACTATGCATAACATGATGTAGGATAGCAGTCACAAGAGAAATTTACTTATGTTTCAAATCAACATAACTTTTATTTATGTTTTTGTGGATTGGATCATTTCTGCACAACACCAGTCCAGTCGTCCAGTTGTACCTTAGAAAAAAAGTTCAGACTTTGTACTTAAAACTTAGCCTAGATTACGTTAACTGCGAGAAAAGGAAACGTAATCCTTGACCCTTACATCCTTTCAAACTAGCGGTATTAGATATGTATGTAAGCAACGTATGCATACATATTAAATATCTACTGTAAAAACCGGCTAAGTGTGAGTCGGACTAGCGCACGAAGGGTATGGGAGCCCCCCTTAAATATTTGTTTTATTTTAATTTAGTTATTTATTTTTAAAGTGAATATATAACTAAATATTCTGTGAATATTTCAAGCGTCTACCTGTTGCCGTTATCAATATCGACCAAAAACAAGCACAAAAATCACGTTTGGTGTATGGGAGCCCCCTTAAATATTTATTTTATTGTTTTTTAGTAGTTGTTGTTATAGCGGCAACAGAAATAATCATCTGTGAAAATTTCAACTGCCTAACTATCACGGTTCATGAGATACAGCCTGGTAACAGACGGACGGCGCAGTCTTAGTAATAGGGTCCCGTTTTACCCTTTGGGTACGGAACTCTAAAAAATCAGCTGTGCTAAAATGCCATAGGCCACACCTATGACATTTTAGCACAGCTGATTTTTGTGTGGGATTTGTCTTTTACATTCGAAACTACATCTCACTTCCCCAGTTTATTCTTAACCAGCTGTCTCGAATAAGCCTTGACTGAGTACCACTACAAGAAAGAATTTAATCACGTGTATCTCTAATAGTCGCAAGGAAAGATAAGACGATGACCTTTTCTGATTGTCGTATGAACGAGTGAAAGCGGAAGCCATTGCCAAAACTTGGTGACCGTAAAAATAGCTAGCTCGTTAAGGAAAGTACCGTCCCCTTACAGGAAACCTGAAAACAACATAATTATACAACACTAACACTGTTATTGTTTCACCTAGTAAGAGTTCCGGATCATATACCTATGTCTACCATTGTTTCATTTAGTTTTATATTTGTGTTTCAGCCGTCTGAGCGTTGACCACGAAACGTTGGCGAACTTATAAACGTTTACCGGGCCCAGTACCAGACTCTATTGCTTATGACAAATTCTCAGCAGAAAACTCAATTTTTACAGGGTTTTAAGTGTCCACCTCGCCCTTTCTACTTCGCCAAATGTTGTGGGTAGGATCCTTAAATAAAACAATTATGTGATCCTGCGCTTGAGTGTTCTACGTGTATGTTGATTGAATGTATGTAACGTCTCCCGCGACAGAATTTTTACCAAATGCAGCACATATCTTTATAAAACGAGATGTGTGTAAAAACCCAGGATTCAACCTCTTCGTTTTAAATGTACATCATGTGACCTTGTGACCCCTATATCTCGGGGGTCTTTTGACCCACAGGGCCCATATTCAAACTCGACCGAGGTATGACCCCAAGGTTTCTGCACACCAAGTTATAAGTCAATCGGTCCAGTGGTTCCGGAGTTATGCCTGTCACTAACAGACAGAGACACAGACCCACATAGTGTTTTCATTAAGCTCTGAAGAAGACTTGGAGGTTAATAAAATTAGACCCACCCTCGAGAATCGAACCCTCATGCACAGCCATCGCATATACTCCTGCGCTACCAAGGCAGTGCTACAGTTATCAAAGGTATTTAAACCACTCCAACTATATTCGTAACGCGAAGACTGAATATTTTATGGTAGCTGTTTACAGTAATTAACATTTTTGTCGTCGTGTGCCAATGGCCTTAATTTAAACACGAAATAACAGTAATTTAAACAATGTACTTGTATAAATATAGTTTACAGTAGAAATAATTACCAGGTTCCGTTTTTACTTGGCTGCTTGATGAAATAAAGATATATTTGTTGAAACATGATATGTTACTTTTTCTTTTGGTATTGAGTGCTATTGACTTTTTGACTTGCTTGTTGGTCTCATGGCAAAGATTGCGGCAAATCGTCAAGTCCCCAGTTCGATTTAATCTGTTTCTGGCGTCAAAAACCACAGCAGTCACGCCACACTCTTAGTTTAGTAGAAACACAGAATTGTTTGATCATATTTTCATTTCGATTACCAGTTTTTGTTATGGTTATCTATTATTTAGACTAAGGAAGCATTCATAAGTAATTTTAAGTACTTCATATTTATGTACCTATTTTATAAGAGGGTAAACAATGCGTAGCCGTAAAAAAAAGTATAACAGCTATGTTAATTTTAGAAGTTCTTTTTTACGGCTTAATTACAACAATATTCTCTGCTATTTATAAAGTAAACTGTAATATTTAATACGTATAAACCTTTTGGCGGCAAATCTCTAAATAATAGCGAAAACCGCATTAAAATCCGTAGCTTAGTTTAGAAGAACTGAACGGATAAATAAACAAACAGATGCCAATAGCTAATTTCTTTTTTATTATGTAGATATAGAGATTAGAGCAGACAAGGATAGCTTCTTTAGTAGTTTCTTTTAGGGTACCACTGAGTCTGACCAGGTGCTGGGTAAAAGAATGTCAAGAACTATTCTTATCATTATTTTACCCAGCACCTGGTCTGAGGTTTCAGCAGTACCTTCAAATTTACTAGTAGCAACTAACGGCAATAGTCTTAGTAAATCTTAGTTGGCCCCTATAGGTCTTTTACAAGATATGATTTATCTTGTAAAAGACCTTATAGGGGCCAAAATGTCTCTGTATTATTGTTATAGAATATATTTTTAATAAATTCAGAGTATACCTAAAAGTAGCTATTAGTAGGCATAGCTGCTGGTAGAAACTAGTTTTAGCAATAACAAATATCTTCAATGCATAAAGGCAATGTCAACTAAACTTAGAATGTAATAACAATGTATACAGAATGATAACAAAACCACAGGTTCACTATCAGCATTAAAATTGTTATCACTTATTTACTGCTCCATAATTGATAATAACGACATAAATGCCAGTATGTACAGTATTTTGAGTTATTTTTTTGTATGTAGGTATATTATATATTTTTACTAGTTTTTGCCTGCAGCTTCTCTCGAAAATTGTACTGTTTTCTGGATGAAACATACCCTATGTCCTGTACCTGAGACATTGTGTCAGCAAAATTTGATGATGATCAGCCAAGTAGTTAAGGTGTAAAAGCACAACAAATAAATAAACAAACTTACATTCGCATTTATAATAATAGTTTTATCATATTTTGGATATTTGAATTCCATTTAATTTTGTTATGATAAATACATATATTATACTGTCATATAGTAATAAAGATGTATGGCTAATATCAAGGTAAACAAGGTAAAAAGTATATATACTGCTAAGTAAATTTATGTACCATCACACACTTACAGCTACTACTGCAGGTTTGTTACCCAATATAGTAGTGGTAATTTTAATTTAATTTTTTTGCTGTAACTTATAGTCAATAGGCTGTCCTAATGAATGAAACATAATTGAATATGTCATATATTGGCTGTCATAATTAAACATAATTGAATATGTCTAGGTATGTCCAAGGCAATGAGGTTGAAAGTGCAAAGAGCATGCAAGGCATTAATAAAATCATACAGTTATCAATTTATCATGACTACAATCGTCTACAAGTGGGATTAGCTGTAAAGGTGGCAAAAGCATGTTTAATTAGGCACATATTGAAATTATTTTTGATATAATATAAAAAAATATTATAACCTTCTAGACATGTATTTTTCTGTTATCAATGGGAAATTCCCATGATTAATAAATACATACAATTAAATGAATAATATATGTTATGTACTAACGATGTACAAGTATCTTGTGGATTAAGCAGCCACACGATCTTACATTACTGCTCATCAATATTAAAACAACATTGTAAGGCACATTAACATATATTATCTTATTCATACATTAATACAATATGGACACATTTGCACACAATGTTTAACTTAATTTAATGTGTACAATTGGCTATTTTGTTTCTTGAAAGACATAACTGTTATAATATTCCTATGATAAAAATCTTAGCATGATTGTAGATTGTATGCATACTTTTAAAAATTATTGAATTCTTAGTTCGACAAGGGGTCCATTTTATTCTGAGAGGTCTGCATATTATTATTAAAAGGTATAATACAGGAAAACATGACATTAATCTCAATAAAATTAAGTTATCATGATGTTTTGAATTGTGGTTCAGATGTGGCTGATTTCAGGGTTATACAGTGCATTGTGCAACTGTCATGTCACCTGACCTGAACAAATTCAGAGGAAAATGATATAGAAATGTTAGACCAGCCTATTAAACAAAGAAATCAGTTAACTTCCTACTGTTAGAAAGTGGTAAGATGGGCAACATTAAAAAATCAGATACATCTTATCCTTTTAACCAATGTGATTGTCAAATAGGCAGTCACTAAAAACACTCTTCTCTTTAGCCTTTATTATTCCCAAGTCACTTGGGGTCAGCTTTCTAGTCTAACCGGATTTGACTGGAAATCAGTTTTTTCATGGAGCGACTGCCATCTGACCTCCACAACCCGAAGGCTAACGATACCCTAAGGCTAGACCAATGTCAGGATATTAGAGGGCACTGACTTCCCAATAACGACTGCCACAGATGTTCATGGCAGCTAGGACCGACGGCTTAAAATGCTCTCCAAGATACGGAGCAGGCGATAATTGTCAATCAATACACACATAATTTCGAAAATTCATAACTTCTGAAAGTCAGAGGTGCGCGACATGGGATCAAACCCGAGACCCTCTGCATTGCAGTTTATCGGTCTTTCACTAGAAACACTATCATAGATAAATAATTCTAGAATCTTTGTTATGACATGGACAGTTGTAACAAGTGTTCACAATACAGTAGCAGGCAATTAATTATCATTATGTTCAATGTTTATCTATTGTTTAGAAATTATTTAATCAGCATAAATTATGTCAGCTACAAGCAATTATCTGATATAACCAGCTATTAAACAATCTTGTATAGCTAAAATTAATTGGTGTGACCATTTTCTTATTTCTCTTTACTAGCTCAATTTGTAAACAATAGTGGGAGTTATAAGTTTATGTCCTCAATTAGCCAGAATCCAGTCAGGATGAAATAAACTTTAGTCAGAGCCCCCAAATCCAATTAACGGCCCACAGATTAATTGATTTAGGGAATGTAAAAAGAAGAAAATGATAATTATCCAGAAATATATGTTGGCGAGCAGCCTTAGTAGCATTATCGAGGGATTTGGGAACTGATTTAAGCTAGGTATAGTTAATGACCAAGGTGGTAAGTAACATTGGATAAATCAATATTGATGTTGCTGTTTGAGTCCAAACACTTGCTTTCTTATTATATAGGATCCATAATATAGGATGTGTCAGTCATGGTTTAAAAGAAACATTCACATAGCTATTGTTTATGAAGATTATTGCAAGAGGCGCAACAGTTGTAACAAATGGTTTGGCACGCTATGTCCGGTTACATACAAACGAAAATAAGTAAACTTCACAACAACAGGTGATAAAAAAAATACCAGTCAACGTAATAGCATATTCATAATGGCCGCATTGTTTGGGGTATTCGTTGCCAAAGAAATAGCGATTGATTCCTAGAAATAGCGACAGAACAATGCAAATACGATAAATAGGGCAAAATGTACGTTGCTATAGTTCAATATACCTATAAACATCAAAGAAATACACGCCTACGTTATATTATATTGTTGAAACACAAAATGCCTTCCAAATATTAATCTTAGCTATATCTTACCTTGGGTCCTCGAATTCAACGAAAGCGAATGGTGGTCCTTTTCTGTTTTTCAGATCAACGAATGTAACTTTGCCGAATTTGTAAAATAGATCTTGAATGTCCTTTGTCCTTATGTCTGGAGGCAGATTACCGACGTATATTCTGCACTCATTTCTGTTGCTGCTACTTCCGCCGGACATTTTACCTTGTTTAGTTGGGAAATTAATATTTATTTCACTTTAATTTCCTATAATTCTTGGGTAACGCTTCGGCGTTTCTCGATAGGAACTAATCAAATATGGCGACTCACTGACAAACTAAGAAGGAAAAGGAAATGACGATTATTGACAGCTTTCTTACTACGTCGGTACTCTATGATGGTCTATAGCTCTATAGCTCTGTGGTCTATACATATAAGTTTCTAAATTGTATTCGTTCGAAAATAATTAAATACAATAACTTTTATTTTGTGTAGGATAAATATGTGGAGATAAATATTTATAATATAAATAGATTACCTATAAAGGGACTTTTCTAAAGAATAAAAAAGGAATTTATAATATTACGTACGTACATGAACTTACTTTATAAAGTCGACACAGTGACGTTCTGAAAGTAATAATTAGTACCTATTCGGTTCCTTTTTTAATTTATATAGTTATTTACTGAATTATTAGAAAATATTGGGCAATCTTTATTATGTAAAATAAACTTTTCTGTGTTATATTGGCCAGAAAAGAAAAGATTTTGAAAATAATAAAATAGTTTATTTTTCGAATGTATTTGAATTTAGAACGCCCTCTACCGCAATTAGAAGAAATCTTCGCTGAAAGAAGCCTGTGAAAGAATCCTCTGGAAGTAGGCATTGAATCTCCGGTTATCAAAATCTTTACGTGAGAATTTGTTCTTATCCCGAAGCAAAAGTGAGTATTTCTTTATTCCTGTGTTTATTTAATTATTTTACAGTTTATTTACTATTTTGTAGTGCCAATTTTCAATCATTTCGATATTCACAAAATGGTGTGCGAGAACTGGAAGGCGGAACAATATTATCTGCTAATATTCGCAAATATGTGCAACAAAATGGGTTTTATTGATTAAACCATGTTGTTTCTATAGTGATAATCTGCATTATGAGGAATTATCTCAATCATTTTGTGCTCGGAGCTGAATTACATGTCGGCACGTCGTTCCTAATTTTCTCTATCGGTTTTGATGACGGGCATTAGTGCTAGTGCTACCATTAGAATTACCACGAAAAGGCCTTCGCAGACAGTAGAAGAGGTCAGGTAAAACGAACCACTTTACTAATTAACCATAGTGAGTCATTTGTGAGGTTTCATAATGCGATTTTTCAATGCGGGTGATATTGCATACAATTTTGTAAAGGGCGCGCATTGGGTCCCGGATTTCGCGCTTGACCTTTTCTGGAGGTTATTTATAGCGTTGTTATTGAATATAAACAATCAATGTCTTTTCCATTAACAGTGATCTGGAAATCTTTGTATTAGAATGTTATCGAAAAGGACCGATAACCTTTTTCTATTCCATTTATCGGTCATTGATTGCAACAAGTGCTGCCTATCATGATTAATTACATAAATATTGTCGTTCTCATAGAACTGCGTTTTCTGTAAACGTCTATTATTGATTTTCTATTTAATTTCGATCGATAGTACAGCGCTATTTATAATATCTTGTTTATTCTGCAAGTCGTGTTATCGTGAATAAGTCGTAGCACACTAAACATAAGGTAAGTGGCACACTGTTAGTGGAATATTAAACAGTTAAAATGTTTAACTGCCCACTGAATAATAACGCACCTAATTTGGACTCTGAACAGTTTGTCAACTAGATTTAAAAAGATGCCAATCTAAATTTGAATAGGGTATGTATCTACATACCCTATTCAAATTATGATTGGCATGGCACCTTTTTAAATCTAGTTGACAAACTGTTCAGAGTCCAATTTAGGTGCGTTATTAACAATAACATCCAGTAAAGTATAGATACTTTACTGAATGATATTGCTGCAATTTTAGTAGCGTACACTTATCAATCCTTCTAGAATGGATGAACAGTCGACCCACTTTTGCTGGTTTGCTGGTAAATTTTTCATCCTTCAATCTTGTTAGTACTGTTCTGTATGGTTTTGTTGACTTGTCCAGTGATGTTTGTGCTTATGTGAGTTGTTTTGGTAGTGTCTTAAGTATACTCAAGTATTTTTATCACCAGTCTAGGTCATTATCAAGCAATCTGGCTTCCAGTATCACAGGCAGTTTAATGTTATAAAGAATTAGAAAAAATGGTTGTGGAAGTGTTCAGCCACAGCATGGTGTCTAAGAACTGTGCCGTAGGAGACAATAGGCTCGCCTCCCTATTATGTGAGACAAATAACTAATCTATCTGATTACAGATATTAATTAGGCTATGCATAGTATAGTCTGGTAAGTGGATCTGTACATATGACCATTGAGTGAGATACTGCTGTTAGGTTGCACTTTACTTAGATTTCCACAACCAATTTAGGCTTATGAATAGTTAAGCTTCTGTGCCATTTATTTCACTGTTAGCTAAATTGTTGTACCAATACTTTGTACAATTACTATGTCCTGATTATCCTTTTGTTTTAGATGGTTCAAAGGATTTTGCTTGTACTGTATACTAGGATGTTCTATCATACTATCGGGCACAAAACACAGCTACTAAAATAAAAAGTATATGTGAATCTATTTCTACACGTCTATGTATTGCGCCCCTATTTAGAAACTCTTTTGTAGAATTGAGGTTTCTAGGCTACTAATAACAGTAAAGGGATTATCTTTGAAGTGCGTCATATATGTTCGCTGTTTCTAAACAAGCATAAGACCATCTTGTTATGCCTCTTTTATTACTTAATCATTTAGCTGTTGATGACTAACAGCACAGTACAAAGTTTAACGTATGTGAGTTGTCATATGACCTTGAATATAAAACTGATTATTATATTGTAATAAACCTTTGCTTGACTTGACATAAGTGAGGAAAATTGCTTGCTTAGTAGTTTATAGGTTTGGTTTGATATACACCTTATTCATGAATCAATTCTATAACAGTGTTCCAATATAGCCATAATCCTTGACATTTTATAAGCAGATCAATAAATTGATGGCCATTCAGTAAAACCGGTAGGTATGCACTAACCCCTTTTCAGTTTATTCAAAGCATATTGGTGCAAAGGTTGTTAGTTCTGTGAACTTAATATTGTGCAGTGCCAGTGTAATAAAAAAGTTCTATTAACTTAGCTGACTTACCTTTACTGTTCTGTGCAGACACATAGCCGACAAGATGTGCGACCGCAAAGCGGTGATCAAGAATGCTGACATGAGCGAAGAGATGCAGCAAGACGCAGTAGACTGCGCAACACAAGCGCTAGAGAAGTTCAACATTGAAAAGGTAAGTTTTGTCAGAAAATACTATTATTGTATAATATGATTCTGGGAATTTTTCAATCTTACATAACTAAGGACAATTTATTTTGTATACTGTTAGACTTAGCGTGACTAATCAGTTGGAAGATAAGGAAATGTCTGAGGCATTGAAATGAAATATTATAGTAAAATACATTCAAGTTCTAGCTGGCATAATGTTAGTGAAAACAATAATTGTAATTCAAATTTGAGAAGTGTGTAAAGTTCCCATGACTGATAGTTTGAGGTTTTCCTGTTGTGGTTAGCGTTTGAATGAACAATATTTGTATAAATTATTAAGTTTATCTATTTTTAAACATGGTTTTATTGTTAATAAATTTGCTACTTGGAAATATCTGTGAACTTCATATTTCAGTCAATGGCTGCCAAGATGCAAAATTTTTACTATTATGATTATGATAATACAGGCACACTACAGGTCCCGTGCCTAGCACATAAGGGTTGTCAGATCGGGATACTGGAGTAATCTAAATATGACGAAGCATATAGATTCATCTAGAAATAAAGCAGTATTACGAGTATTCGACGAGCATTTACACCATCGGCAACTTATCGTTCTTGTATTTTGCCGCGCGTTTGGGAAACCTGTCCGGAGAATTCCGACTATGCCCGAACTGCCGACCCTACTAGCACATTTTCTTAGTTGCTATACAAATGTTCGGTTCGAAGATTTTTGTTGTACAACAGTCGACCTGAAGAAATAGATATTCGGTATCTAATTGATACACGTGATCGGCATGAGTTGTCAGTAGCGATGTGCACAATTATATGTGAATGTAATAACATTGTACATAGGTGTGTCCTGTGTCCTTGAGCTAAGTGTATTGCGATGCGTTCTATTTTCTTTTCATACTACCAAGCGTTAGCGTATCTAGGTTATGTTTCAAGTTAGGCTTAGCCAGTGCCTACTTATAACCCAAAAAAAAATATTTGAAACTTAACATAATGGGGTTGGAACCAAACCATTCTGGGCTGCGTACGGCCCCTGTATATCGTAAGAGCCTGCCCTTTTATATAGGTCAATGTTACCAAGGCAGCAAACGATTGCACAGCCTGGTTGATGGTAATCGGTTATCGCGAGGCCGAACACTAGTTATCATATCACACAGTAAGTCGCCTATAGCCGATGCCGCGACGTTGCGGCAAACTTTATGACCTTTATGCTTAAAATCTCCATGCTGTAGTCTATTAGGATAACCATGGCAGGGAAGTCATTTTACAATCCAGTAGTTTGATCGGTTTTTCAATTGTATTCGAATATCATTAGTATGCAGTAGTGCACATCGCTAGTTGACGTCTCGCTTGATGTATAACCTTATTGCCTAGACACAGATATTTTGGTTTGCATTGCCTAACAGTCAGGCCAAACAGTGCTTCTGTGGAACATTCATAGCAACACCCGGCTACTCCGATCTGAACATTGTATAGCAAAACTTAGATAATGGAAGATGGCAAGCACGTGTATTAATTGTACAATGTGGTGTTGCAGGATATCGCAGCGTTCATAAAGAAGGAGTTCGACAAGAAGTATAACCCCACGTGGCACTGCATCGTGGGGCGCAACTTTGGTTCGTACGTGACGCACGAGACTCGCCACTTCATCTACTTCTACCTCGGCCAGGTGGCCATTCTGCTGTTCAAGAGCGGCTAGGCGGCGGCCACATGCCCCCTTCCAAATTTTATGTTGTTAGCACAGACGCAGTAATATCGGGGTGACCGGCGGGCCCCCGTGTTGTATTTACGGAGCGAGCGACGTGTGTGTGTGTGTGTGTGACTGAGCGAGTGGCATGTTGTGGTGCGCGACTGCCGGACTAGCCTCAAGCCCACAGTTTATTTAAAGATGCTGGACATGAACTGCGTCGACTCTCCTCACTTCTTAGTACCCGGCGCACTCGATGTATGTTTGTACTGTGTTAGCTATACTTAAGAATCGATATTGACTCGGTAAAACATTCACTTCTAGTGTATTTATATTAAAAAATTTTAGTTAATTATTCCTAGACTTATTACCTAGCATAGCGTAAAAGTCATATGTTAGTATATAACTAAATTTATTGTTTAATTTCTTTGTTAATACACCCTGTGAAAATATTTTTCAATACTTCTTTATTAAACTTTCTTACAAACCAAATACGTACTTTTTCATTACTTATAACCCCCCATGCCTAGTGATAATAAACACACCTAAGCAAACATACATTTATCTACTAAATAATTACACACTTATAAACCGTTACATAGTAACAAGTGGAAGGTGTTACACCCACACTTTGCACGCTATCTTTTAGATCCTAAGTAAAGGATAAGAACCTAATAAGAAAGACTACCTCGATCTGGTAAGCTACTTCTGGCCCTTGGATCAGTTCGCAAACAAGCACGATCTAGCGCTGTCGCATCGGCAAAAAGCTACCCTATTATGATGTCAAGGAAATCTGTTAACTAATTTCTATGCAGGATAAGCCCCTTTTTCCGCACTAGGAATGAATCCTGTCGAAGGGGACTTTTCAAACGTTCATACAACGGATACCTACGAAGAACACCGAAACTTGGTACAACTATTTGTGGATCACACAAATTTTTGGCCATTTTCACCACAGGCCACATATTTTGTGTGATGTATGGGGATCCAACTCTACTGAACAATCTAAAGGAAAGTGACAGTTCCGTTTCCGTTGATCCCGTGGTATAAATAGGTAGGTATCTAAATTGCTCTATGCCCAGGTTGGTCGTAAGATACTGGGTTTGCATCGACATTAATTTTCCAGTATAGTTATCCTTGAGTTCAAACAAAAAGCCACGAGAAAAGGTCTCCCCGTGATGGTTGGTTAAGAAAGCAAACTTGTGCAAGTGTTTAAATAATGGATAGCGGAAGTACACTTATTAATCATTACTTTCCTTTTTGTAGGATTATCAGTAATTGTGAAATCATAGCTTTATTAAAATCTATTAGAAACAAATCGTTCTAAAAATTACATTATTTCAAAATATTTAGATATTATTTAAATATGAATATTCAAATAACGTACTGTATAGGTAAGAACAAGCGGTAAATCATTACCTAAATAACTATCATAATTGGTAATATTATAACGTGTTAAAATGACGTGTTGACCTACATACAATGACCGATTTCTTCTACCTATAGTAGAAGAAATTGGTCATTGTAACACAGAACAACGAAATTGCTTTGTCCGTTAGGAATCTCTGGTAGGTACCAATTTAAAATTTAGCAGAGCGTCCACTAGTGTCCTTTAAACTAGGTATGTCTTCTTATCTATTTTGGAAATGTCGATTTAGGTAAATCGTAATTTTGGATAATCAGTTCTAAGGGGCCTAAAGTCCGGCTAGCGGTCGTTTAAAAAGTATATTGAGTCTATCATAAAGTCTTATTTCGATTGTCGTCCAATTGAGATCTTTTCGTTGACCCCTAGGATTTTGATTCTGATCTGAATTCTGGTTCTTCCAAAACACCAGATCAGAAAATCTTAAAAACATTGTGTAAATAATTTGATGATTGAAAACTAACAGGTTCTTAGGAGTGCTTCGGCAATTCATCAATCAGATAGGCTGATTTGTTGATTCAAGTTGATTTAAAAAATACATCACCCGCACTAGGAATAAATCCTGTGTCGCGGGGGACTTTACAAACATTCAAACAACGGACACAAAGTACACCCAGACTTGGAACAACCATTTGTGGATCACGCAAATTTTTGTCCCGTGTGGGATTCGAAACACAACACTCGGCATAGTGGCAGTGGTGAGGCGATCACTTAAACCACTACATCATCTGTTACTCGGCTATTTAATGTCAAATGGTTTGTTCGTTGCTTTCATGCCTGTAGGTACACACGGTTACACATCAAGTAAGATACGCATAACTACGCCACTGTAGATACATAAATAATTATACAGTATTGTAACTCGGCCGTATCTCTGAAATAAATGCCTACAGCCGCGCGGTACGTAAACATGCGATAGGGCTGGCCACCTACAGCATTTTAATTAAATCTGCCTACTTTGAGTTTCTATCTATTTTTGTGATTGTAAATATTTTTTATTTTATTTAAACAAATAAAATACTTTGTGAATGGAATAGGAAGTGTTCAATAAAAATGCATGTTGTTCACTCGTGTCAATCACTTTTCTTTACTTATTCACTTTATTTATTAGTCCAGACATTTCTTTTTCGGGAGAAAAAATATCCTTTAAAAAGACTTAAATTACGCACCTACCTACTAGTAAGTATAATCATTTTATAGTCTTACCTTTCGGAGTTTCTAGGTAATCTAAAAAAGTTATCTCTGGGTGCGTTATTGAGGAATTCATGCAACCAAAAACAGCACAATATATTCTACTTGTCATATTAAATAGGCTATACTTGTACTGATTTTTGGTAAAAAAATCGCGCGGTTACTGTTTAAAAAACAACACACCGTCCGTTCGTTACTGCGGCGCATTCGCGACTGGTTGCGTGCCGAGCGCATGCCGACGCCGAGGCGCGTAGGTATGACTCGAGTTCCGACCGTTTGTATGCAGATAGGTTACTGTATAATAGTATTACCGTGACTACGCTACATACAAAATAGAGAATTGTCGGAAAGCGACAATGCATAGTAGTGTCGATGTAATGGTAAGGATATCGGATAGAGCGTCGCGTCCCGTTCAGCGTGAATGAGACAAAATAACAAAAATATAACGCACTCTCGCACGATTTGCGTTTAACTTTTAATATGTAGTTCAAAGTCCTAACAGTCTAGGTTTATGTGTCGCTGTGTGTACCTATACCCTATACTTTTAGCCGTGAGAATCCTAACTAATAAGTACATAATACTAATAAATACCTATACGAGTAAATGCTTTCACGCCTTCACTACTCGACTGATTATCATAAAATTTCGATACGCGTGGTCAGAGGTACAGAAAGGTACATAGAGTAGCTTATATCTAGAAAAGGTACTGTTCTTGCTGGATAAAAATGTACAAAACTTAGATTTGCGCGAGTAAAGCCGCGGACAAAATCTAGTAATATAAATGCGAATGTAAGTTTATTTGTTATGCTTTCACGCCTTAACTGCTCGACCGATCATTAGGAAATTTCGTATAGGTAGGTACACGTGGTCTGGGGTACAGGAAAAGAAATATGGTAGGTACCTTCCATCCAGAAAAAACTGTTCTCGAGCAAACGAAGCCGCGGGCAGAAGTAATAGATTACAATCTATTAAGTCATGGAATAGTTTCTATTGTTTGTACTTATCAATTAACGATTATTATTAATATCATTAATTGATTCCACTTAGTACGAGTATCTACCGCAGGAATGTTGTTAAAGTAATGTTAATTTCTAATTCAGTTCTATGTAGTGAATGTAATTCATAGTTTATGGCGTAGTTATGTACCTAGAGAATTCTATTTATTGCTAGCGTTTGTTAATGAGTAAAACCTTGGCAATCATGAATTCATTCACGGCGCATTTGCTTTAGTTATCATCTTGCCATTGCCAGACCGTTGTGGGTTCGATGCCATATAAAATATTTTTGATCTAAAAGTACCTACCTAGTTGTTAAGTACCTATGGGTGTTTTTATGTATATTACTAGTTTTCACCCGCCGCGTCGCATCGCTCGCGTAAATGTAGGTTAGGTTAGGTTAGATTTGCAACAGTTTTTTCTGGATGAAAGGTACCCTATGTCCTATTCTGTACCCCTGACATTGTGTATGCAAAATTTCATGTTAATCAGTTGAGTAGTTAACTACTCAACTGATTAACATGAAATTTACGCCTTAAGGCGTGAAAGCGTAACAAACAAACAAACAAACTAATTTTCGCATTTATAATATTAGTAAGGATTATAAACTTACCATACTTTAAAAACAAGTACTTAGGTAATATGTTTCGCTTGTTTTCTCTCGTGGCTTAAGTTTGTGTTTGGGTTTCTATGCTACCGTGAGGTCTTAGGTTATAAACCCGATTGCGCAAAATGTTATTGGGTTTTTCTGATAGACAATTGTCAGTGAAACCGTGTTCAAATGAGCATGGTTTACGTAAATAGGCTTGTTGTTACGTGGGATCTAAAAACCTGAATCAAAGTAATCTTGGGTCTATTCCTACCTACCCACATACAGACACAGGTCTGTGCATAGGTACCTACATATAGTCACATGTCTATTTGAATAGTTGAAAGGGAACACACACGTTAAATAACTATAACAAAACGTATATCAATGTACTTAGTTGATAAAACGCACGCTTTCGATTGAACGCAGACAGTCGTGCAAACGCGATGCAGTCAGCAAAACGCATGATTTAGATATTGCAATAGAATGCAGACTTGTGAAAATGTTATGCAGAATCGATATAGTTAGCAAAACGCATGATTATGACATCAATATCAAAAACAGACATTCGTGCAGTCATAATATCACGACCGAACGCAGACAGTCGCGCATATGTGATGTACGCGACAAACGTGGTGTGTTTACACTGCGACATTGCTGACGCAGGTCCTTATTTGTACTTTATATACTTATTGGTTGTGTTTTCTGTTACCTACCTACCTTATGAGTGGGGAACAAATAAAATTATTTTTTCTTTTTTCTTAAACGCGATTTTCATACCATATACCTACGAATGCTAACTCACGAACATACTATGTAGCATCAAGTCGCAAAATGGCCGATCATGCATATTCGTTATCGCCTTTACACACTACTACGTTTTACAATGATACAGTAGCGATGTTATTGCGACGTAGATGTAATGATAACGCGATGCTGACGCTGTCAGTGACACTTTTATCTATATGTAACTACATATCTTCTAGATCAGAGGTTCCCAAACTTTTTTTCTCATAGAGCACTTTCAAAATTTAGCTGGTTCCAGTGGACCCCCTACAGCTAAACAAGTTCATGCATGTAAAAATCTTGATCAAATTTCTAGAAATTCTCGGAACTAAACCTACCACGGTAGGCGGGCCGACCTTTTCTTTTAGTCATTCTTTACCGAAAATCAGCAAACCACTGGTAAGTACTGAATATGTAGAATATGGAATATGCAATATAAGTTTTTACAATTAGTAACAGTCGCTGAGTTTGTCGAACAGTCGGTGAAGTCAAGCCAACATTGTAGTTCTTCACTATCGAAAGCAAATTTTCGTGGACCCCGTTTACGTATTGTGCACCCCCATTTTTTTGTCACGCCAACGTAGATCTCCGTCAAGTCGCCACCTTAACAACTTTGGGAACTAATGGTCTTGATAATAAACAAGAAATAGTTGTATTGTGGGATGTAGGCGTATTAGATTTTATGCATCAGGTGATTCAAGCAGTGCATTATGTAGAAAAAGCAGCGATAGCCTAGTTTGCCACGCAGAGGTCTCGAGTTACCAAAGACACGCACTTCTGACTTTTCGAAGTTACGAGTATGTGCATTCAATAGTTAACTATCGCTTGCTTTAACGGTAAAGGCACATCTTGGGGAAGCCTGAATGTCTGAGAGTTCTCCGTGATGTTTTTGAAGATATGTGATGTTTGATATCTCCCTGAGCCAGCATGGTGGACTTTGGTCTAAACCTTCTCACGCTGACAAAAGGCCCGTACCCAGCAGTGGGACAGTATAATACAGTACTCGTATTATTATTATCATGAAGGCTGAGGTGTAGTGATGGCCCAACGATAAGGCGAACCGAGCAATCGCTCCAAGCATCAAGATTCAAGGGGCGCTTTCCGTAGTGATATGCAGAAATTAATGAGAACCAAGCAAGGAGTGCACCATGATCGGATCTCGCTCCATCCTAAGACCTGTTTCGATCTGTTACGGCAGAGGTGTAGGTTTTACACCCACATTTCGCCAGATATAGTTTATCTGCAGATCAATAACTCATTTATTTCGGTGATAGAGACAGTCGTTGCCGCGTTGACTGTAGCCAATAGATATTATGACTGTACCTACAAATGAGCCGAGGTAGTACCACCGTTTTAAAGATATCCAGCGTTAGAGTAGTTAAGATTGTTACTATTCGTTTCGGATGTTCATATGGACCCCCGAAATAGATGAGGTTAGGTTATATCTCATCTATTTCGGCGGTTTATATGATAAAAGGAGAGGTCACCTATTCCTTTCCTTTTATCCTATTATTAATTATTTTTAAATTAGTAACGTGCAGTGGCGTAGCGTGAACTAATATAGACGTGGGCAAAGTCGCATCAGCGAGGCCCCTTTTCTTTCGTTCCCAAGATCTACCCAATAAATCTATCTTACTAAACATGCTTTGACACGACATACCTACTTATGATAGTGAAAAATATAAATGCGCGATGGGAAAATATTGAAAAGCATATAGATTTGAAAAAAGGTTTTATTTTGTAACTTAAGTGATAAATTCTCTTACAAAAGTAATGTTCTTCGGATTTTTGCTTTACAGAAGTCCTCAAGTAAGGATTTTATTTTAAGTCTGGTGGCATCGCATTTAAAGAGGCCTCGCGAGGTCCCTTTAAGTGCGAGGCCGTGGGCGAGGGCCCACTTCGCCCACGCCTAGCTACGCCACTGGTAACGTGCGAGTCATACATACCTATGGTATTGTAAGTGAGCATAGGGCAGATACAGTAACCGTTTAGGTTACCTTAGGCACGGTAATACTATTATACAGTAACCTATCTTCATACAAACGGTCGGTACTTGAGTCATACCTACGCGCCTCGGCATCGGCATGCGCTCGGCACGCAACCAGTCGCGAATGCGCCGCAGTGACGAACGGACGGTGTGTTGTTTTTTAAACAGTAACCGCGCGATTTTTTTTACCAAAAATAAGTACAAGTATAGCCTATTTAACATGACAAGTAGAATATATTGTGCTGTTTTTGGTTGCATGAATTCCTCAATAACGCATCCAGAGATAACTTTTTTTTGATTACCTGGAAACTCCGAAAAGTAAGACTATAAAATGATTATACTTACTAGTAGGTACCTACGTAATTTAAGTCTTTTTAAAGGATTTTTTTTCCTCCCGAAAAAGAAATGCCTGGACTAATAAATAAAGTGAATAAGTAAAGAAAAGTGATTGACACGAGTGAACAACATGCATTTTTATTGAACACTTCCTATTCCATTTACAAAGTATTTTATTTGTTTAAATAAAATAAAAACTATTTACAATCACAAAAATAGATAGAAACTCAAAGTAGGCAGATTTAATTAAAATGCTGTAGGTGGGCAGCCCTATCGAATGTTTACGTACCCCGCGGCTGTAGTCATTTATTTCAAAGATACGGCTGAGTTACAATACTGTATATTTATGTACTGTGCCTCAGGCATGCCCAATGCTTGGTAGCAACCCATCTTGTATAAAAACATCGATACCTAACTTAAATTTATCTCTAATCGTTACATCTTTTCAAACAGTTTATCCACAAATATGTTTTTTTTTAACTGGTTTTAATTTAATTTCTGGCATCGCTACTACACTGAACGCGCTCACATACCTATTCCATTATAGATAGGACTTCGTCCCAATAATTTAACCTGTGCACCTAGGTAATTGACGCTAACTGTCGGAACAGGAGGAAGGAATTATTCATCAGTTTTTTTTATCATTCCAGTAGCTTGTGTCCGTAACTTTTCACGCGTGGAATGTTGCAGTAGTAGTCTAAGAAGAAGCTGATCTACACATACCTATGTATAATACTCGACTTTTATGCGTATCAAAATTAAACATGCATTACATGTTAACTTAGACTCCACAAAGTGAAAACCCCATTCTACTTTGTGCAGTAGTTTTTGTGTACCCCTCTCGTACAAACGTACATACAGACAGACCAAAATTCTAAACATAATTGTTTTGGCTTATATCAAAACCCTTCACATTCATTTTCTTAAATATCATCTACTAGCTTTTGCCCGCGGCTTCGCTCGCGTTACTTTAGAATTTGACAATCAATTCGGGTTGTACTCTGCTTGTAATAATATAATTCAATCATGATTCGAAAGACACGTGACGCCATCTATTATCATAAGAACTTTATTATTGTTTTCTTCGGGACAAGTAATTTTTTTCGGGATGAAAGGTAGTCTATGTTCCTTTCTGTACATCTGTCAACGTGTATGCAAAATTTCAGAATGATCGGTTCAGTGGTTTAGGCGTGAAAAGGTAACAAATAAACAAACTCATTTTCGCTTTTATAATATTAGTTATGATTAGGATTAGGATTAGTTAGGATTAGGATGTACAGAGGTCGACCAGGTATTATTTTATTACCTACTAGCTGACCCGCGCAACTTCGTTTGCTTCACATAAGAGAATTTTCCTAGTTTTTGCAATATTTTTCATTTATGCTCCGCTCCTATTGGTCGTAGCGTGATGTTATATAGCCTATAGCCTTTCTCTATAAATGGGCTATCCAACACTGAAATATTTTTCTAATTTTTACCCGTAGTTCCTTAGATTACCGCGTTCAACCAAACAAACAAAATGTGAGTGAAGTCGGCGCGTGAGCGCCCCCGCCTTTTTATAAATGCAGCGGATGGCCGTTTCGCGCATTAAACAACAATCAACCGTATAGCCGTACCCATACTGGCGCGGCGAGATTTGGAAGTTTTATTTCATCTATATCTTGTGTGTTTATAAACCGATTCCTATATTTTTTTTATAATATAAATATTAAAGTGTACTTTTTGAATATGGGAGTTCGATAAAGATATATCTATGTGAAATACAATATATTTATGTATTTTAATACACTTTGAAGAAATGCCTAACGATTAAACACGTTATTGTGGCTAATTTATAAAAGATAGATATATACTATTAAGGACTTTTTTGTAGATCTTTTGAAGACCATCATCTTTGTAATACATACTTTTGGTGTATGATCAACGTATGCGAGGATAAGAGCTCGAAAGCGCATTTTCGTCCGACTTGCTTCAAATTTATCGTCACTGCTCAGCTCCTATGTGTCTTAGCGTTATGTTATATAGCCTATAAACTGCCCAGGAGTATGGACTACAATCGTACCAAGTTTGGTTAAAATCCCTTCAGTAGTTTTTGACCCATGCGTGCACATACAGACAGACAGACAAAAAATTTACTGATTGCATTTTTGTCATCAGTATCGATCACCATTCATCCTCCAATATTAATTTTGAATATATATTCAATGTACAGAATTGACCTCTCTACAGTTTTATTATAAGTATAGATATGCGTATGTATGACGGGTAATAATTGTAGTTACCCAATCGCATAACATAATTATATTTTACTACCACACGATATTATATTTTTATGGAATAAAGTTAAAATTTACATGATAACCCCTGAATATATTTATGAAGTCGACGCCCTTAGGCATTGGTACCTATACGTAAAGAAAGACGAGGTGACTGACCTCTGTAAATGAGGCACTTCCATGCTTGTCAACTATTTAAAGTTCGGTAGTCAAAGAACTGGATATAAAAGTATGTTGTATTCTTGTAAAAAGATTGACGGATTTTTCTGTTAGCAAATTTGCAGTCTGAAATCGAAAATATCTGGTATATAAAAATATAATAAAAATGTAGTAAGCCCACCTACGTTTTTACCTGTAAATACCGCCTCTCTTATGGTGTAGTACCTAAAATATACCTAATAATACAATATTCTACCACATACACATAACACGACTTTTTTTTTTTTTGGAACACCACCTAGCCCAAACTAAGCAGAGCTTGTACTATGGGTACTAGACAATGGATAAACATACATATATATTATATTTTTTTGTAAATACGTACATATTATATATAGAAACACCCAGACTAAGACAAACATCCATGTTCATACACACAAATGTTTGACTTGTGCGGGAATCGAACCCGCGACCTCAGGCGTGACTTACCCTTTCAGCACTTTCAGCGACACATAGGCGTAAGTTTCATACAAAATAACCTGCGTTATAATCCGTATACTTCGAACAGCTTAATTTTGATGTATGTACTTGAAATTTTTTATCGCAATCAAACTATATACCTATTTTATTAATTCTCAATTCTATACTAATATTATAAAGAGTTAATATTGATTTGTTTTATTTGAAAGTACTGAACCGATTTCAACATCACTCTACGAGCTACGGGGGTGAAGCTGTAATCATGATCATGTTTGAAACTGCAGTGGCTAGTAATTTATACAAATAAATAAAATTGAAGTGTCTGTTTGTAATGTCAAAATAACAGCTTTTTATCTAATGCATATGAAAGTATATAAGGTACATATACGAAAACATCTACCTATTTTTAAAATTTTTGTCTGTCTGTCTGTTTGTTCCGGCTAATCTCCGAAACGGCTGAACCGATTTTGACGGGTCTTTCACTGGCAGATAGCTGATGTTATAAGGAGTAACTTAGGCTACTTTGATTTTAGAAAAAAAAATAGGGTTCTGCGGAGACAAACACATTTTAGTTAAAATCTACGCGGACGTAATCGCAGGTAACAGCTAGTATACCTGATAAAGCAGTTGAACTTGTTTGATCTTTTGTTTGAGCACTCTAAAGTTTAATTCTCTGGAACTACTAGTCGGATTTGGAAAATCTTTTTGCGTTTCATAGCCCAATTCTTGAAGAAGGCTATATAAAGCCACGGGGAAGGACGAACGGAGTAGGTAATCATAATCCGCGGGAGACTGCTAGTTTCTTATATTTACGCTTTCTCCGAAGTTTAAAGTACCTACCAAGTTTAATTTTAATGTAGAACTATCGTATGAACGTAAGAGAATACTATTGAAAGGAATAAGCTAATGGACTGCGGTTCGTAGGTTACTATGAAGTCAACACAGCTTCAGGTAGGTTAGCGCTAGTACAATCGATACTGAGCAAGGTTATACGATATACATACCTACTGTGACGTAGTGCATAGCTGTGTAGCTAACTTTATAACCCTACATATATCTAAGAAGCACGAAAGTTTAACGTCAGCTTTTTTAAAATATTACCAAGGTCAAGGACACCACACAAGCATACGGCATTTATTTTTTAACTTTTGCGAATGCATTTACTCAGCCGTTCTCGCGGAAAAAGGGAAGCGGAGAGAGCATGACGGGGTCAACTGGCAAAGATGGGAAGTTTCGGAACCTATCGACTATAGGTAGGCCGTGGTGAGCCTACTCCTGCCTTGAATAGTGGGTGAGTCGCTAGAACTGACACTACTTCAGCAGTGCCCCATGCAGGCCCTACTGGGCGACACCCCGGCACGACAGAAGGCGTCGCTCTGACTCAATGACCGGCATGGGGCAATGTCAGGCATATACAAATTTTTTTTTTGTGTTTTCGAATGCTTTGACGCATACCTCTCCGCGGGGCGACGGAGAGGTTAAGTCGGGCTCACCGGGGAAAAGATACCCCGGTAATACCGACTAAACCTACCACGGTGTTCCTCGACATAACCATAGATGGCGAGGCCGCGCGAATCGCTTTCACATGCAATCGCGACCTCGCCATGGTTTCGGCCCCGTGTGAAACGGCAGGCCACTACTCAAAAAATACTTCAACCACCGTCCCCCTAGGGGGGGACAAAGATACGACACAGAGGCGCACGTGGGAATACGCACGCCGCCTCTCGGACCTGGTGCTGATCGGGTGGCGAGCAGGCCCACGCAGCCCGCCACCCCCAGGTCAAATTTCAGGGTAGCTGGTGGTCATCTCGCACCCTCCGGCGCCCGGTTCTGCGGTTGGGGAGAGGGTTTAAGCGCTCCCTCTCCCGCTCCGCCGCCTCCTTGGTGGAAATCACTTCCTCACAGAAGGAGGCGACGGCGTTCCACGATCTCTCACTCCGGACCATAGACTGAACCACGGCCGGGAGTGAGAGGGCAACCAGTCTGACTGCCGCGATCAATGGGACAGAGCCTAACCCATCTCGAACTGTTTGCTTGAACGCGCTAATCTCAGGAACTAAGTACTGGTTCGAATTGGAAAATCTTTTAGTGTTGGATAGCCTATTTATTGAGGAAGGCTATAGGTTATATAACATCACGCTACGACCCACGGGGGCGGCGCAGTAACGATAAACGCGGGTGGAACATCTAGTTATTAATATGTAGGTACCTAATTGTAAAAAGTAATTAATTTTAAGATAATTATGGTATTATAATTAATAGTGCTAAGAATATATTATACTAGATGTTCCCGCGGTTTCACCCGCGTGTATCGTTACTGCGCCGCCCCCGTGGGTCGAAGCGTGATGTTATATAGCCTATAGCCTTCCTCGATAAATAGGCTATCCAACACTGAAAGTATTTTCAATTCGAAATAGTAGTTCCTGAGATTAGCGCGTTCAAACAAACAATCAAATAATCTCTTCAGCTTTATAATATTAGTATAGATTACAATGTTTTATTGCTTTATTATTTCCATTGCATATGTTTATGTTCAGTTATTGTTGTAATGAGCGATCGCGGGATCCAGGATTCAGTTGCCAAGACGGACAGAGTTGTAGCGTTTTTCTGTTAGTAAAATCTTTGACTGCCTCAATGGCACAGCGGTGGTGACTGTGATTTCTGTGGTACGAGATCTCAATTTCAATTACTGGTTCGGGCAAAGAGTGTCTTGTGTGGTATATTAATCCTAAATAATATTATAAAAGCGAAAATGAGTTTGTTTGTTTGTTACCTTTTCACGCCTAAACCACTGAACTGATCATCATGAAATTTTGCATATACGTTGTCAGGTGTACAGAAACGGACATAGACTACCTTTCATCCCGAAAAATATTACTGTTCCCGAGAAAAACAACAATAACGTTCTTACGATAATAGATGGCGCCACGTGTCTTTCGAATCATGATTGAATTATATTATTACAAACAGAGTACAACCCGAATTGATTGTCAAATTCTAAATTAACGCGAGCGAAGCCGCGGGCAAAAACTAGTATAAAATAAATGGTTTAAAAAGGGATTACTAAGTTACTCTATCGAGAAATTGCCAGCACTAGTACGAAGTCTGAAACTGCACCTGGAAGATGGCAACGGGCGCGGCGATACGTAAGATCAACATCATCTCTGCGTACCTCTTCAGAAATATAGGTGTGCGTATACATGTAAATATAGGTGTGCGTATACATGTAAATATAGGTGTGCGTATACATGTTAATTCTAAGTAGGAACACGTAGTTTTAGAATTACCTTGTAGGCTATCTCTATTACATAGGACCAATTAGCGAATCCAGAGTTATCCTCCAGGGAATGCCAAGCCCCAAAGGGTATTTTGTACAACGAATTAAAATGACGGCGAGCGACTCAAAGTGCGTGCATTTTATTTTCTTGTACCAAATACTGTCGTATTCTGAAGCACTTTAAGTTGAATTTAAATTGTTACTGAATTAGTCTCTTCGCCGCCACTCCGTCCGTCGGCGCTGACCCTTACACATTTATTCCAAAAATCGCTACAATAGTATCCTGTATGGATTCCAACATAGCAATATTTTTTTTAAAGTAGATATTCTATTTAATATTGCCTTCTGTTTACGCGAATGTTATTCATTGAAATTAAACTACTATATACGGATTGTATCGCGTTGTTTATTTGACACTTTATTACATAATTTAGAAATTATTACACTACTATTACTATTAAACTTTACAAATTTTTAATTTTAATAAATTATTTAAACTATTTAAACTGTGACCATGGCTGCTGAAAAGCAACTGAAACGTCGAGGAAATTGTTAACATAAATATAAATAGTCAAATAAACAACGCGATAAAATCCGTATATAGTAGTTTAATTTCAATAGATAGGTATTCTACTCTTGTGCGGTAATATATTATGTAGGTGGGCATTTCTGGAATAGACTATTCTAGGTTACGTGCGGGTGGGGACGACCTACCTGGTCACTCCTGGCCAATGATGCGACCTAAATCATAAAATATGACATATTATGAGTCTAATATACCTTTGCTTAGACCCTTTGTCCACGTAGAGCCGGGCTGTTATACTTGGTTAAACATTACAATATTTTAAATATTACAATATTTTATGTAAAGCAGGGTGGTATTTTCTACTGTTTAGAAGTTATTAAGGTTATTTATATTTCAGCGACCGCGTGGATTCATTAAAATATATGAGCAACTCAAGGTCTTTATAAAGCACTAGATATTGCTCGCGGTTTCGACCGTGTAAATGTAGGTTATGTCAATTTTATATATCCTGTTTCTGGATTAAAGATACCCTATGTCCTTTTCTTTACCCCTGACAACGTGTATGCAAAATTTCATGATCTTTTTATCTATGTGGGGGCCAGTCACTGCAGACCGGCGACACTTCGACCCAGTGGGATCTTTTGTGTCGACACTCTCCCAATAACGACTGCCATAGATGTTCATGGCAGCCGGGACCAACGGCTTAACGTGCTCTCCGAGGCACGGAGCAGTCGATTATTGTCAATCAATACGCACATAATTTCTAATAGTCATATAACTTCCGAAAGTCAGAAGTTCGCGACATGGGTTCGAACTCGAGACCCTTTGCATTGCAGTGTGTTGGTCTCCCCTCTGAGCTATCGCTGCTCTTAAAACTTCACGATGATTCGTCTAATAGTTAAAGCTCGAAAGCGTTATAAACCCACATTCGCCTTTATAATATTCCTAGATTTTGCTCGGGATTTTCATTTTTAGTACCCCTGAAAAAGTGTATGTGAAATATCATGATGATCGGTTGAATAGTTATTCGTGAATAATATTAGTTAAGATTGTTTAATACTACCTAGGAATACTCAATTTAAGAAACACTAACAATAAAGCAAAGAAATACATACATACATACTTACTCTCGTGCCCCTAAGACGTAAGCAGAGATGTATTAATTACGTAATAAGATGCGACTGCGGACTTAGTGACGCAGCGGAAGTGAATGCATGAGATTTAGGGTTCGAATCCCGGGTCGAGCCAAACAAAAAGTTACACAGTTCCTCTATCAAGAAACTTTTGATAGTAGTCCGATGTTAGGAAGTTGGCCGTGTTACATGTCCCTCGTGCCTCGGAAATAAAAAAGCCGTTGGTTTTGCGGTTTATGTCTCTCTAGTCCTATCGGATTATGAGAGCCAGGGCATAGAGAGTGCACTTTTATTCGCGCATTATTAAATGTTTGTAAAGCCCCCAGTGACACAGGAATTTAGTAGAGCCTCGCTGATTTCAGCATGAATGGGCCGGCTCGACCGGGGAAGGACTACCCTCTCACAGAATATCGACGTGAAAAGGCAGTATTCCGACTGTTGTGTTTGGTTCGGTGAGTGAGAGTGCCGGAGGCCCAATTAACCTCTTTCCCCCTTCGCGCTCCTTCTCCTTCCCACTTCCTTTCCTAAAGGGTTGGCAACGCGCAAGTGATGCCTCTGGTGTTGCAGGCGTCCATAGGCTACGGTGACCACTTACCATCAGGTGGGCCTATGATTGTTTGCCACATCAGTAGTATATAAAAAAAATATTCCTTGAGCGGGATTAGACTTAGAAAAAGAAAAGGAATGAGTCTATGTTATGTTTGTTGCTTTTTAAAACACGATACCGGCTGTAATATACTTACTTAAGGAATCGCGTGAATATGACCTATAATTAACGATAATAGACGTTATATTTTCAACAAATCAACTTTCATTCATGACTTGCTTTCAGCTTTTGATTTATTGCTAATTTTATTAGTCTATGCGATAGAGTGATTAGATTGCTTGTATAGCGCAATGATTGAACACCTCGCCGTTGAACCAAGCTGAGCGTTGTAGGTTTAGTCCCCACTTGGGGAAAACTTATATGGGTGGGTAATTTTTTTTTCCTCCAGACCGAATTTCGGTCACGGCGGCCATTTTTAACGGAGACTGACCATCTGCGCTGGATATATTATGTGCAAAAGTGTGTGCGCAAACATAAGTGTACTCTCTGTTCCCTAACCCTCATGATCCGATAGGACGGTGATCCGACACGACCGGAGAGAGATCAGGCGCAGGACTGTCTAACACTACCAACTTCCTAACTCCAGGCTGCTATTGAGATTTCTTAACAGAAAAACCCAATAACTTTTAGTTGGTCCGACCCGGGATTTGAACCCGAGACCTCATGCAGAGCAGTCGCATTCACTACCGCTGCGCTACGAAGGTACAGGTGTATTATATCCACATATCGCCAACGATGGTTTTAGGTCTTTGTAATAAGGAGCGTTTCATTGCCGCTAACCTGGCACATTCATTGCTGCACGGATGGTGTGGTCGCCTAAGTGGTCGACTCTCTACAGCTACACCACGCGCTGACTGTTATAAGTTCGAATCACACGGGACAAAATTGTGTGATCTACAAATGGTTGTTTTGTCTATTGTCTGAATGTTTGTTTAGTTCTCCGTGACACAAGATTTATTCCAAGTTTTTTCTTATACAACTAAGGTGGCAAACTAGCATACGGCACACCTGATGGTAAGTGGTCACTGTAGCCTATGGACGCCTGCAACACCAGAGACATCACTTGCGCGTTGCCGACCCTTTAGGAAAGGAAGTGGGAAGGAGAAGGAGCGGGAAGGGGGAAAGAGGATGATTGGGCCTCCGGCACTCTCGCTCACCGAACGGAACACAACAGTAGGAATACTGGTATTTCACGTCGATATTCTGTGAGAGGGTAGTCCTTCCCCGGTCGAGCCCATTCATGCTGAAATCAGCGAGGCTCTACTACTCTACAAGTACAAGTGCGAGAGTTATCTTTTTAAAGCAATACAAAAAGCACAACACTTGGTGTTACTTCTGAAAATGTCTTGAAGAGGCTCATCCTAACTAATATTATAAATGCGAATGAGAGTTTGCTTGTATGTTACGCTTTCACGCCTTAACTACTCGACAGATCATCATGAAGTTTTGCATACACGTCCTCAGGGATATAAAAAAGGATAAGTATAAAATTCATCCAGAAATAAGGACTATTCCGAAGCGAACGACGCCGCTGATCTCTATAACTGCAAGTCCGATTTGAAAATTATGTTTACATTTGATAGCCACAATTGTTGAGAAAGATTATAGGATATATAACATAACGCTAAGAGCCACGGGTGCAGAGTAGTGACCATAAACGTGGGTGGGTAACTAGTTATTCATCTATACTAATATTATTAAGTTGAAGAGTTTGTTTGAACGCGTTAATCTCAGGAACTACTAGTCTGAATTGATAAATTATTTTAGTGTTGGATAGCTCATTTATCGAGGAAGGCTATAGGCTATACATATATAATATCACGCTACGACCCACGGGGGTGGCGTAGTAACGATAAACGCGGATGTAACCGTGGGAACACCTAGTCTTATAGATATATTCTATCTGGAGGTGGTTGTACAAGCCCTTAATATTGTCTTACGTTTACGCGAATATTATATATTGAGATCGACTGCACGGATGGTGAAGTGGTTTAAGAGGCCGCCTCTCCACTGCCACTATGCCGAGTGTTGTGAGTTCGAATCCCACACGGGACAAAAATTGTTGTGATCCAATAATGGTCGTTAGGGGTCTAAATGCTCTTTGTGTCTGTTGTTTGAGTGTTTGCAATTTCCCTGCAAACACTGTTATGACATCATTTTGAAACTTTAAACTACTATTGTTAAACACTTTTACAAATTATTGTATCGGTTGCTTTTCAGCAGGCATGTTCACGGGGAGACTATGATAAGATTGAGTCATCAAACATCTTAGCGATAAAATCCGTATCAAGTAGTTTAATTTCAATAGAAAGGACATACATACATAAATACATAGATTCACTCCTGTTACCCAGAGGGGTAGGCAGAGTCTACGGATTTCCATTTGCTACGATCCTGACACACTTCTCTGGCTTCAAGGAAAGACATAATATCTAATACTGAGCCTGCACGGATGACGCAGTGGTTTAAGTGTTCGCCTCGCTACTGCCGCCGCACCGAGTGTTGTGGGTTCGATCCCCACTCGGGACTAAACTTTGTGTGATCCACAAATGGTTGTTCCAAGTCTGGGTGTACTTTGTCTCCGTTGTTTGAATGTTTGTAAAGTCCCCCGCGACACAGGGTTTAGTGCGGGAGTTGTCTTTAAAAAAAATATTGTGGCTGTCTTCGGGGACTGCCGATAGAAGAAAACCTTAAATACTTCTTTATAAACCAAATTATAAAGCAAAACTAATTCAAAAATGGAAAGCGTTCGGTGACGATGACGCGAGTTCCATGATTTTTGTTCACTCGAAAAGTGCTCAACGCGCCTAAAGAAGTTTTCACTTCAATAATTGAGCACACTTTAGTCTACGATTTCACATGTCGCTTCTGGCAAAGTTTGTTCCTTGTTAATGTATGTTTATTATTTTAGAACTGAACATAGCCTAAAACGTATAGGTCCTGTACTTCGATTGAGTTGAGTGAAATAATTCGATATCTAAGGCCCTTCGTACACAAGCCTACGCAAATCTTGTATACGAAGGGCCTTAGTGTACGCATAGGAAAAGATTATAATTTGTGTGTATGTGTTTAAACTTTCTCATGTAAGTGCATTATTGTAAATTTTATGACAAATAAAGATATCTCAAACCTTATACAAATAATAATGGCCAATAAACACATATCTTATCGGTTTTTCTCAACTAGGTAACAATATTCACTGACAAATTTGTGGTTAGTCCGGATAATCTGACCACGACATCCAACCATCCTTATCGAGACCATATTCCTATTGCACACGGTTCTATCACCATGTGCACTATAAATGCAGTGTTTGCTACAGGCCTGATCACTCTGGAGCCGTGTATCACGGCTTCATAAAAACAAACCTAGTTTAGTTTGTTATTTAGCAATTTCTGTTTGTGTTACGGTGGAAATTCTTGTGGTAAGTACTTATTATTATACATAATTAGCTATCTCTAGGGAACAGTCTCTTCCCCTCTAGTCTTCCTCTCTCCTAATATATTTAGTATGCTGTGCCCGGCAGGATCCACAATTGATTCTTAGCTAAAAGTCTACCATCTATTATTATATACCTACTACATTGTGGCAAAGCAATAAAGATTCGAATTTGAATTTGAATTTGAAACAGTACTTTGCTCTGGATGAGAAGTAACTTATTTCTGTAAACGAAAGTTCATGATATTCGGTCGAGTAGTTAAGGCGTCAAAGTTTAACAAATAAACATACTCACATTCGTATTTATAATATTACTAGATTTTGCCCGCGGCTTCGCTCGTGCTAATGTCGATTTTGTTAAATTTCTATTCCTCGGGAATGAAACGTAGGTACTTACCCTATGTCCTTTTCTGTAGCCCTGAGAACGTATATACGAAATTTTATGATGATCGGTCAAGTAGTTAAGGCATGAAGGCATAACAAACAAACTCACATTCGCATTTATAATATTTGATGTAGATGTACTAGTGAGCACGGGAAACGTTGTTTTGGGCAATTAAAGCGCTCGGAGCGCCACCTATCGGGTCCAATTGTGAATCTAAACCATCCAGGGATCCACTCGGACAAACACAAAAAACATGATCAAAGACAAAATCAGTCCAGCCGTTTAGGATGAGTTTAGTGACATAGGTACATACGTACAGAAGAATTATATACATTATGTAGGTATATATAAAGATAAATATGGTGTAGATTACACTGCGCTTGTATTGATATATTCATCTCGCAATTATATATAATATATTATATAAATAATTGTCATGCAACAGTGCGTATGCGTATTAATTACAGCTGGCTCATTGATTTAATTATATTATTTTATAAATAGACTCATTGAAGTAAGCGCGACTGTAGCTAACGAACTTTGGATTTGATGCCTGGGTCAGTAATGTTGTTACTAGGCTTATTCACAAACCTACTCGTGTTTTCCTGGAGGTAGTGACGTAGTGATTTTAGTGGTCGCGTTGTGGTGTCACTGCGCTGAGTTCCTATTGTGGATTCGATTCCACAGGAGACAAAAATTGTGTGATCTACAATTAGTTCTACCGAGTCTGATTGTTCTTTGTGTCAGCTGTTTGAATGCTTGTAAAGTTCTCTGCTTCACAGCAATTATAAATAGTGAGGGAATGATCTCTCTCTTGTTTTATCCTCTTTACATTCTTTATTTACGCTCATCGGCTTAATATGCACTTAATATAATGACCTTTCGCCAGTAGGTATCTCTAAAAGTATACAGAATTCATTGTTTTAAGGGTATGGATACCCGAAAGGTTCCAGAAGGACCCTATTACTAAACCTCCACTGTCCTTACGTCCGTCTGTCAGCAGGCTGTATCTCATAAATTCTGATAGGCAGAGAAATGAAATTTTCACAGAGTGTGTAGTTCTATTGCCGCTACAACAACAAATAATAAAAACCAAGATGTCGGATTTCAAAGTTAGAAAGCCTTCGTCTAGCACTTCACCGGTTTTTTAATTTTTCTTATGATTTCAGTGATACAAGATGAGTGACGCCAAGAGTAACCTATTGCTGTTCTTTGACCGGCCTACGGAGCCATGCTTTATGCAGAAAGGTGATAAACAGACTGTGTTCGAGCTGCCAGAGCATTACTACGTAAGTTCATTTGTGGTTCATAGGCAATGTACATTTGTATGTCTATTTTAGTTACAGGTTAGAAAGACAGATGGCTGCCGAAAACAGGCGAAAATACATGTAAACTTTTACATTTTAATGATATTTGTATGCATTGAAATTAAATTACTATATACGGATTTTGTCGCGTTGTTTATTTTACACTTTATTACAAAATTTTGAAAACTGTTACACTACTATTACTATTACGCTTTACTAATTTTTAAGCTAATTAAATTATTGAAACTATTACTATAGTTTCAATAATCAAAATTTTTAATAGAGTGTCAAATAAACAACGCGATAAAATCCGTATATAGTAGTTTAATTTCAATGAATAACATTCGCGTAAACAGAAGACAATATTATATTTGAATACAGTTGGATATAACGTTTACAGTAAAAGATCCCAGACATCACCAGTTAAATATCAGCTTATGCATCTGTGCTAGTTTAGATGGAGTATGATTTTAATTTTTTTTTTAGTTACAGATTAACCCGTCTGCTTACAAAGAGTCTTAAAATATTCACCCAAACAATATAATATATACAATTTAGGCTCACTAATATAACGTAGGCTTATACTATAAGAACGTTATCCTATAAGAAAAGGTTAGAGTTTGTACTTAAATTACTTTACTACTGACGTCTACTGGAAACAGTAGACGTCAGTAGCGTAGTGGTTAGTGTAACCGACTGCCACGCCTGAGGTCGCGGGTTCGATTCCCGCACAAGTCAAACATTTGTGTGCATGAACATTGATGTTTGTCTTGGTCTGGGTATTTCTATGTATAATATGTATGTATTTACAAGAAAAAAAAGTATATATGTATGCTTATCCATTGTCTAGTACCCAAAGTACAAGCTCTGCTTAGTTTGGGCTAGATGGTGTTGTGTGTATGTGGTAGAATATTATTATATGTTTCTCTTTCACGGGTATATTCCTAATACGTTAGGAAAATACCCGACCCTTTGGAAGGCTTACACGGAGACATGGGTCCAACGTGAAGAGGCCCTTCGAGAGTTTTAATCAAAGGTGGGATGGAACACCTACAGCGGCACTAGCCGCAACAGGCGTAGGACTATCGCTACGTATGGATTCTAATATATGGGCTATGGGTATGGGTGTTTGATGGACTGGTATATTGGTAACTATGGATGATAAAATGGCGTCTGCCCTGAATACTCTAATAGCATCAATCGAATGGACAGACGGTGACTCGCCAACTCACTAGATGGGCACCCTGAATAGCTACGATAGGCATACAAGCCAGCAGCAGAGGGCAACACCGGTGCGAGCGTATCATGTTTATTTATTATATTATATATATTATTATTATTTTCTGGGACTTGAACTCGAGACTTGAACTACGCCATCGAGGCTGTATTTATACAACTGATATGCCTATCAGTTGTATATATTATTATTATAATGTCACTTCCAGCCGGACAAATACAAGAAGGCAACATCTACGATTTCCAATCGTTTCGGCGAGAATGCTGGCGACAGTATACTCATTCGTAACATTGCTCTCCCGGACCTCTCCCTGCCGATGCAGCTGCCGTACAATGACAACTTCTCACTGTTCGTGGAGAAGCACCGCCGCATGGCTGGCAAACTCATCGACATATTCATGGGTGAGTTCACTTCACTATACTAGCCGAGAGTTTGTTCTCAATAGTTTGCCTGAACTTAGCAACTAGCAGAAATGTATATCAGTACGTAAGCTTATCGACTAACCTTGACATAATAAGTGACATTGTGACATTTTGTGACCTAAAAGTAAATCTGTGGTGTTAATTACCTTAACAAGGGGATGAGTGCCAAAGTTCTGTTAATTTAATGTATGTATAATAAATATATGTCATACCTATTGAATCATCTCCTTTATACACAATTTTTATACATATTAATGTTTAGTATCAAATTACTTGTATTAATGTTGAAGAAGTTTCTTTTAATCGTATTTTCTAAGGTTTCTAGTCCAATATGAACTATACCTTCGCTGTCATATATGACTGTATTTGTGACCCTGGCCATGACTAATACATGACTAAATATTCAGTGTAGTTATAAGGCGTACCATGCGCTCTACTTGATGTGTTATTCAATACATACAAGCACGGTTTTTAAAACTGTGATTTGACTTGAAAACATTGGTGAATGTGGATGCAACAGCCTACTTCACGAGGGATGTGGGCGTGAGACTATGAGTGTATATAACATGTATGATCTAATATTGTCAGGTATGCGTGACGTCGATGACCTGATTTCGCTCTGTTCCTACTGCCAGCTGCGCATCAATCCATATATGTTCAACTACTGCCTCTCCGTCGCCATACTGCACAGGTAACTATATACACACTTTTTCTTTGAGGTTAGTCAATCAAGGATCAAACTTACGGTTAAAAACAAATCTGAACTTATATCAATTTATAATTAAATTTCAGTTGTTAATAAGTTAATTCTTAATTAATCTAGTGGCGAGGCTACTGCTGAAACTATTGCGCCATTAAGATCATCAGCGAATCAACTCGAGCCGTTCAGTATTCTTTGTATGAAACTCCCTACTGCAACGCACACTAGTCGGAATCGTAACATAATCACCTCACCTCGGGACAAGCTTGCAGTCCTCGCGCTTACGGCTCGTCGTCCCCGCGCTTACGGCTCGTCGTCCCCACGCTTACGTTTTTCCGTGCACTACTGTTGCCAAACGTGCTGTCATTCACAAGACAACTAAAGGTCGTGTTGCGCACGTATTTTATTGAATATGTAGGTTAGATGTCAAACAAAAAATAACGATGAAAAGGGATCATTGAAGAAGTGAGAAAATATCCATATTATACCTATAATTTAACTGAGCGCGGCGTCGCTTAGCCGTAGCCTAGGCGACGTACCGGCGCTGTTGATTCGCTTTGGTTACGTTAAGCTGCGCACCTATAAATTACGCGCGGCATCCGCGCGAGCCTATGTTCGAGTAGAGCAGACGTACATTTGCCGCGCGAACCAAAATAAAGAGTAGATCGCGGCTGCCGCGCGTGGCAAGCGATCTATCTCGAATATCACAACAAATCATTGGCGCCATACAATCGTATGAGTAGACGACACTTTTTGTCCATTCTGCGTATTGCCGCGCGAGCAAATTTCAAAATCCACAACCGTCCCAACTGCGCGCGAGCTCTTTTGATGCGGCCTCAAAAACCGACAATGATCGGTTCGCTCCGTGGCACGTTTGAGCGCGGCAATGTTCGAGCTGCCGCGCGCGGCGACCCGGCCTCCATAGCGCACGGCGCCTCGCGAGCCAATGTTCGAGGGTTTGCCACGCGTCATTTATACGTAGCTTTAGGTTGACGCCTGTTTGACAGCGAGGCGAAAGACGATGCGGTGACGATCCCTTTCCGAGTTGATATGTGTGCTATGACCTTTAGTGGTGCCTCGAAAGGTCCCTTTTCATGTAGTTACGAGATGAACCCGGCCACTGTACGCTCAGTCTCATATTAATTATTAGGCAATTTAATTCAGTATTCTATTGTCCGTCGTTCGAAAATGTTGTGTAAAACTTTCAAGTCAATCAATCAAACACTTTTCGACTTTTACAGACACAAACATAAGAAAGGCAAAATTATACATATAAGGATAATTTACCTTTTATTTGAAATATACAATGACATTATTAAATAATTAACATAATATAATATATACACAAATTATTTACAAGAAGCTTAAGTTTTGAGAATTATGTTATAATCATTTTCTTACTATATAACTTAAGATTACTAAGAAAACCATTTGAAACTTCGCAGGCCAGACACCAAGGGTCTGAATATCCCGACCTTCGCGGAGTCCTTCCCCGACAAGTTCATGGACCCCAAAGTATTCCGTCGTGCCAGGGAGACCGCCAACGTTGTACCTGCGGGCGAAAGGGTAAGAGTATGACACTCACATTAACCTTTAACATGTCTGAGATTTTGACAGATAATAAATGTCAAAATCTCAGACACGATGAAAAACATTGAGTCTGCGTGCAAATATTACATGGTTGGAGTACTAGTTGTTGGGGTAATCAGATCATATCATATCACGTCGGGGTCACCAATGTTGGGGTAATCAGATGTCTTATTGTGGGTATTCAAATGAAATAATTCTTGCTAGATATGGATATATATATACTGGTACCAGTTACAAATAATAAAATACATATTGAGCTGCGACCTAAATGAGTGGTTGCGGGAAGACGACTGCTTGCTCCTGACTATACAAAACTGAAGCTTCAGCAGTGTCGCTACACTAGTTGCCTGTGAGTAAAGCCTTAGTGTATATAAAAGAACATTTCACTTATTAACAGGTTCCCTGTCCGATGAATCACATATGATACATAACAATAGATTTTCTATTGTGTCTATCACGGGACAGCGAATGGGTTAAGATTTAAATCATAGATCGCACGAAAAATTGTCCAGTGCTGAAAAGACTGAGCTTCACTTTAGAAAGAGAACGATAGCGTACAATTTTTAATATAAGTAAGCCTGATTGTCTACTTCTAAATATTTGCGCTTTTAATATCCTCAATAAGGAGGAGATTATAAGGTGGTATTGCAGTGGGTTCCTGCGCATATAGGTCTAAAGGGCAACGAGGAGGCTGATCGTTTGTCAAAATTTGCAGCTTAGAGGGGTGATGAAATAACATTTATACCAGATTAATGGGAATACATAAGGCAATTTAAATTAGTTTGTTTCGAGACATGGAAAACTCATTTTAATTGTATTTCTAAAGAGAAAGGTATCTGGTATAAAGTAATTCAGGATGAGCCTTCTCGTACGCCGTGGTTTGATGATGATAATATTGGCAGAAATTATGTTAAGTTAGCGTTAAGACTTCGTTCTGGGCACTATCCATCAGCAAAGTTTGCTTTTCTGAGGCGTGAAGTACCATCACCTAACTGTGACATATGTGGCAAAATTGAAGACGTCCAGCATTTGCTGATGGATTGTGCCAGGAACAGGAATGAAAGGGAATTGTTGATCAAAAAATTCAAATTGAATATTTTGGATGTTGGGCTTAGCCAAAGTATTTTGGCGAATCCAAAGTCAGAAATTGCAATGCGGTTTTGTGCTTTGGTTGAAGTCTGCCGCATTAATCATCAATAATTCCCTTATCTGGTTAAAATTAAGATAATGTTGTGTTGTGTACGATAAGGTACGATGGGGTTGGCGTATCCTTGTGGATAAAAACCCCTTATATAAAATAAAGAAACAAAAAAATATATATATAATATTTGCGCTTATGTATACCGCTGATCACGTTGTCCCAGGTTTGATCTCCGGGTCAAGTGATATTAAATTATTGTTACGCATGAAGTAATACATCCGCAATGTAAACATGACTAATTAATGAAAGCGTTATAATATGTATAACCATATTATTCCCGCGGCTTCGCTCGCGTTGATGTAGATTTATGTTTAGATAGACTTTTTATTAGCTTATATGTTATTCTGATGTATAAACAATAATACGGTAATGTTTCTTTAAAATACGTTCTGTCGTTTTTGCGTGAAAGCGCAACAAACATCCATCCATCATTACATCTATCCTCATAAACTTTCACATTTATAATATTAGTAGGATAGCAGCCTTGTTGATAAACTGTCCCACTGCTGCGCACCGGACTCTGGTCACTATGAGAAGGGATGGACCATAGTCTACTGGCCTAAAGAGGTTTAACAGGCTTCATACGTCTTCAAGATCATTACCAGTGGCGTATCGTAGTGGGGGCGGCAGGAGCGGCCCGCCCCGGCCGGCAAGATTATGTCGTTTTTCTTTTAAATTTTCTTCACAATTAAAATACTGAAACAGGAGGGCGGCAAAATTTTCTGCCGCCCCGAGCGGCTGACACCCACGTTACGCCACAAATCATTACACAGAACTCTTAAGCCGGCCATACATGCTAGGGTTTACTTGACAGGTTTGCCTATACAGTTCACCTGTACAGGTAAACCGGAGCCTGTATGTTGCACAACTGTGCAGGTTTCCACGCCTGTACAGGCAATTCGAAAAAATATTAATTTTGGTATCTTTTACCTGTGCAGTTTAACTGTGCAGGAAGAACTGAGCGTGTGTAGCGGTCGCCTGCGCAGGTGTGCGCATGAGAGTACTGTTTTCTTTGCAGTAACCATGCGTTACACCACTGTTCACGGTGTCTTCGTTTAAATTTCCTTTTCTTTAATAAAACAAACAATAAACCTATTAACGCTACTGTGTCGAGATCAAGCGCCGCTGTCGGGGCCATGGTATCAACTGAGAGTTTATATAGGTTTACCGCTACGTGTATGGTCTCTATGCAGCTCAAGTTTACCTGTACAGGTGAACTGTACAGGCAAACCTGTCAGGTACATCCTAGAGTGTATGGCCTGCTTTAGTTTAAATTTTCTGTCTGCAGTTGCCAATAATGATTCCTGTGAACTACACGGCTTCGGAGCAAGAGCCTGAACAAAGAATCGCGTACTTCCGCGAGGACATCGGCATCAACCTGCATCACTGGCATTGGCATCTGGTGTACCCGTTCGACTCCGCTGATAGAAACATCGTCAACAAGGATCGCAGAGGAGAGCTGTTCTATTATATGCACCAGCAGATTATCGCCAGGTAAAATAAATATTCCAGGTAACATAATCTATTTTTCTTTTGGACTAAACCATGAGCATTTCCGCGACTGTCACACCTGCGTAGCCAGGTTTTGACTCGATTTTGACTCGTGGTATCCCAGGGAAAGCCAAACTGTGTTGGAACTTGCGACGAATTTTCCACTTTCCTCTTTAACAAAGCGGAAGGTAAAATTTACACATATTACAAAATTGTAACCAGTCGATGTCTGTACATCCTAACTAATATTATAAAAGCGAAAATGAGTTTGTTTGTTTGTTTGTTACCTTTTCACGCCTAAACCACTGAACTGATCATTCTGAAATTTTGCACATACGTTGTCAGGTGTACAGAACAGACAAAGGCTACCTTTTATCCCGAAAAAAATTACTGTTCCCGAGGAAAACAACAATAACGTTCTTCTGATAATAAATGGCGCCACATGTCTTTCGAATCATGATTGAATTATATTATTACAAGCAGAGTACAACCCGAATTGATTGTCAAATTCTAAATTAACGCCAGCGAAGCCACGGGCAAAAGCTAGTAAGAAATATTTAAGGAAGTTTATGTGAGGCGTGTCTGTAGCGCGCCTATCACAAGATGAAATCGTATTCAAAATATATTTCTTGCTGGTAAGCTTCGGCAAGCTACAATGGCCAGAAAATGGAACGTGACGTCGTATTGCGCGTGCTTTCTTATTTATTGTGTTAATCAGTAAAATATTATTTGTATGATTAATGCTGGCAAGTTCTGCATTAGGGATTAAGCGGTGTATTACGGGGTACCTTACAAACATATTAACGGACTCAATGTATATCCAGACAGACCCAAAATACACCCCGTGTTATATATACATAAGTAGGATTTTCGCAATACTTTTGGATGCTACGCCGTCCGTGCAATAAGTTATAATCGTTAAAACCTTATGTACGCTAAGATGGCAATAAATAAATTGATTTCTTATGCATGATATATCCTTTTGCTTCTCAGATATAACGCGGAACGCCTGTGCAACGATTTGGGTTTCGTTCGTAGCTTCAATGACTTCAGTCAGCCTATTGAAGAGGGATACTTCCCTAAACTCGACTCACAGGTCGCGAGTAGAGCTTGGCCGCCTAGGTGAGCGAATATTGTAGAATAAGTACTTCTAGACCTAACAGCAGTGATAGCCACAGACACTAGTCTGGCCGCTGGACTGCTGCCATGCTGAGCTTTTGATGGCGTAGTGGTCAGTGTAACCGACTGCCACGCCTGAAGTCGCAGGTTCGATTCCCACACAAGTCCAACATTTGTGTGCATGAACATGGATGTTTGTCTTGCTCTAGGTGTTTATATGTATAATATGTATGGATTTACAAAAACAAAAGTATATATGTATGTTTATCCATTGTCTAGTACCCATAGTACAAGCTCTGCTTAGTTTGGGCTAGATGGTGTTGTGTGTATGTGATAGAATATTATTAAAAAAAGGAAAAAAATAAGGAGTTCGAACCCGAGGCACGCGCTTCTGACTTTTCGAATTCATGTGCGGATTAAATAGTTTATTATGGTCCACTGTAAAGGCGAAGAAACGATTCTGAGAAAACTTGCATCTGCGAGATCTACAAGACAACTGGCACTGGACCAGCGTGGTGGACTCTTTGATACGAAGAAGAGGCCCATGACCAGAAGTAGGAGAAGTTATTTACAGCGCTGATATTATAGATATAGCCTTGATTATAGTAGGAATTGTGAGAACTAGTGAGAAGGATATATATAAACTCAGCAAGAAAACTAAGACAAAGTATCGTATCTTTTGTCTCTTGTGGTGTGCCTGGCGCCCTTTCCTTGTCGTTGGTTTTTTCAGTTTGATGGCTTTATCACGATTAACTAATTGGTGTTTCTTTTTGGTCTTATAGGTTTGCAGGAACCAGAATCCGAGACTTGCAGCGTACCGTCAACGAGATCATAGCTGAGGTCTCCGAACTTGATACCTGTAGGATCCGGTTCTTAGAGGCTATTGAGACTCTTTCTATTACTATGGTGAGTAATTGTTGTTTTAACAACCCGGCAGAGGAGTTTTGGCTCAGTGGGCAGAGTTTTGGCTCAGTGGGCAGAATTTTGGCTCAGTGGGCAGAGTTTTGGCTCAGTGGGCAGAGTTTTGGCTCAGTGGGCAGAATTTGCCATAATTTAAAAAAAGCTGTAGTCGTAAACTCGCGTGTGTGCATCGACTTATGCTGCTGACTGTACTTACGTATCTACGCCATAAGTATAATATATAACTATACCTATGTTCAGTAGTGGTAGTAGCATACATAGTCAAAGTTAAAATCAAAAATCATTTATTCAAAAAGGTCAAAAAAGTAACACTTATGATTGTCAAAGGGGTTAGTGAGTTTGTTACATTTACTGAATTTACATTTATGTTAGTTGCAAGGTTCAGGCAAAAGGTTGAGCCTATGAGAAGATACCTGCAAGAAACTCAAGGCCACTCTTTTAAATCACCATCAAATTAGAATTTCAGTATTTTACTACTCATTTATGTACCAGGTGTTGCAGTCATTATGCCATATGTCACTGTCCATATAAAACTAAATTCAAAAAATAAAGGAAAAGTTAATAATATTAGGTAAGAAGCATTTTAGGTTTGAAATAATATTTATCTGTAGTCATTTGTAATAGACAGTAGTATGGCATGAGGACGCATACTTGACGCATACACTTACACTTTGTGACATATGAAAAGGTAGTTCGTGAGTAAATGTAAATAAGCTTTATTAAAATAGGAGAGGAATGTTGTCTCATGTAATACATCTCTGGACCTAACACTATGTTGCAAGGCAAGCTTCTTTCGCCCAACACTTTATTATACATAGATGTTCCCGCGGGTTCACCCGCGTTTATCGTTACTGCACCGCCCCTGTGGGTAGTATCGTGATGTTATATAGCCTATAGTCTTCCTCGATAAGTAGACTATAAGAATTTTGTAAATCGAACCAGAAGTTCCTGAGATTAGCGCGTTCAAACAAATAAACAAATAAACTCTTCAGCTTTATAATATTAGTGTATGTATGTAGTACAAAATGTCACTTTTTTGTTCTAGCCTAATGATAAACAAGTGCCTTTGACCGAGGATCGCGGTATCGATATTCTTGGCAACATAATGGAGTCTTCTATCATCAGTCCTAACCGCGGCTACTACGGTAACCTTCACAACTTGGGACACATCTTCATCGCCTACTCACACGACCCTGATCATAGACATCTGGTATGTATCATCCTAACCGTATTTTTAATTTAAAGAGATCGTTTTGTGTTATGCGGTGCGATTGCCACGTATTATTTTCTTATATACTCGATTTTGCCCGCGGCTACGCTTGCATAAATGTAGGTTAAGTTAATTTTTTATTCTTCTCATTTTTGTATAAAAGGTACCTTATCTATGTCCTTTTCTGTACACCAGACAACGTGTATGCGAAATCTCATAATGATCGGTTGAGTAGATACGCATTAGATTTGGGATAAACGCAGAGTGAAAAGCAGTATGAGACGTATGTATCTATGTCACCGTAGTCTCAACCAGCAATTGCACTTTGTTGGCCGCAGACACGGCAAACGAAGTGCGATTGCTTTATGCGTCTTACGCATAAACGAACCGAGCTTCATAGCGATTCAGAACGTTACTACAATTAGATCGCTTGTATTGAGCAATTCGATTGGATTTAGTCACATATTTGTCGTGTTTTTCTCGCAATTACCAATTTAAGCCCTGTCAGTGCTGTTCTGTCAGAGCAATGACGCTAGATTTTCTTGTTTGCCTGTTGTATAGGATAATTTATATCGGGAGTGAATCTCTGGAAGCGACGGCGGTTTTAAGGACCTTGTAGTATTTTGATCAAATATTGAATTATTTTAGGAATCGGTAGGAGTAATGGGTGACTTAGCGACCGCCATGCGTGATCCAGTGTTCTACCGCTGGCATTCGTTCGTTAACGACTTGTTTCAAGTATACAAGTACAAGCTGACTCCTTATCCTAATGACAAGGTGAGTGGTATATCATTTCTCTTATAGTCTGTAATATCTGGCCGCGGTTTCGCTCCGTGAACCGCACAGGAAAGCATTACCGGGATAAAAGCGTGTTATTCCAGTATTAAGTCTATCGATGTAACAAGTTACGTCCAAATCCGATCAGCAATTTACGCATGATTGAGATCGTCCATATAGCATCTACGCATCAACATCGCCTTAGTTGATAAATAAAGAGGCAAATTTTAATCCCTAACGTATGTAGGACCATGATTACCTTAATTGATAAACTGAAGACACGGTTTCTCGTATTCGAAACAAGTCTTGCTTTATGGATGATTTTCTTTATTCATTTTTTTACATCCTACTTTGGCATGAAATTCATAAAATAAATAAATCTAGATAATATATTACATATGCTTATAGTAATATGTATACAGTGTGAGTCTTTATAAAGTGCACATATTAAAAAGGGTGAAAATATAAACAATTTTATTGACGGAAAAAATGTTTAAATTTAAATTTAAAATTTAATAAGAAAAAAGTAGGGTAAAGGCGACATTTTTTTGATAAATTTTACATTTATTGCAAAAATTGGTAGAAAAATGGTAAATTTTCTTCAAAAAATCATTAATAACTAATTTATGAGGTATATTTTTCAAAAAATTATGGCTTTATTAGCTCGGCCTATTATTCGAGATTATCATTAATTTTGTTTTGTTTTAATATCACATTTAGTTTAAAAGTAGTAACACTTTGTTTGCATGGTGTACCAAGACGAGAGTAAGAAAAATTAAAAGTCCATAAAAAAATTTAAAAAATTTTTAGATTTTTTTATAAATTTTTTTCGTCGATAAATTTTTTTATATTTTCACCCTTTTTAATATGTGCACTTTATAAAGACTCACACTGTATGTGGGAAGATAACGATTTGAAGCGAATCTAATCAGTTTAGTTTTTATTTTCACTCTTACAATGTTATCCACCATATTCGTACAACGCATAGACTAGTATATATTATCGGTAATAGACTGGAATCTTTGACATTTTAAGCGATTGCATCGCCATCTATAAAACTAGCAAGCGACTCTGCAATTTTGTTTCTTTTAAAATGGCGATAGATGTCGCTAATTTTAGTATTAGCTTAGTTGTGTTGATTTTTTTAACTTGTCAGGTATATAGTTCTGGTAATACAAATAAAACCATAGGATATACAATCACGAAATATTTATTATTCACCATTTCACAATATATAAACAAAGAACACAATTTTTAAAGGTTTTGCCAAAATCACAACATTGTATAACTGAATTCTGCAGTAAATAAGGTCCAAACTGCCAAACTGGAGGGCTTAGACGTTTTACATGGAGTACCGAACTTGACGTGAAAAGACACAACACTGGTGAAGATGCTTGATATCCTGGTAGACTCGAAGGAACTGATGCTCTACCTGACGTGAATATCACAGAAAACAACGCAAATACAGCGGAACATAAAAATAATTGCGCAAGAGCATGTAAACAAATTGGCAGCCATTAATTTTGTGTGATGACAGCTAATGAAAGAAGATTGACGTTGTGAAAAACTATATTTCTACCATTCGGTTACAATACGAGAAAAAAATTATATAAACATATATGTACATATTTTGGTGGTTATAAAAATGTATTAAAATAAAGTATAGGACTTATATTTTCTATTATCTCATTACTAATTTTCCTAGTATCGATTTGAATTTGTAAGTCACAGAAATCATAAGCTAAATTCTACTAATATAGGTAGTGTTTTGGTTTAACTGGTAGGATGGCTATGACGTATGTACATACGAACAAAAATAGTTCCATGTCTAAAAAAAAGAGGGCGACTGTGTCCAAGTTTTCCTTCAGGCTTCAATGTAGGCAAGATTCCGGCCCATGGTACAACGACACTAATGAATCCCTCTCTTGACAATTCACTGACAGCCACTAGACTTGTCAACAATTATTAACGTTGACATTCTCAGTATGCAAAAATAATAAAAAGAAGTATGAAAACAAAATGAACAACCGACATATTTATACGTATATTGTGCTTCATGTATATATATGACTGAGGACCAGGCCCCATTGTGTTTTTTAAAAAGTATCAACGAATATCATCGTTATGGTGATCACTCATCTTCAATCTTCACAGTAAAACTTCAAAAGTTTGTTGAAAGCTTCGTTTATTTAACTGACAGCCTAACAGCTAACAGCTAATTTACAGAGCGCCGTACTGTTCGGCGACTCAAGCGAGACTGCCCGAGCGCACTGTGTGCGGCCGTATTTATAGTGTAGCGAGCACGTGTATAATTTTTAGGTTAAGTATTGAATTATGTGAATCACAATTAGTTACATTGAATAATCATACAGTAATTAATTACTTATGAACTAGTTTTAACACAATCAAATTATTAAACATAATTATTAATGATTAATTGATGAGTTATTGTTGTTGTGGCGATATATACATTATTTAAATAATTTTCCTTTCTGCAATTGTTCCCCATATAAACTTTGTTGCCAAATTACAATTTCGTGAGCACATAATAAAAAGGGCTATAAAATTTTTTCTTTGCATATTAACTTGTCAATTCTTGGAATGCCAGGCATAATTGAAAACTTATTGTGTCTGGCCGTCGGTGTGCCGCTGCCTCTCCATAGGTTAAGGTTAATATAGTATAGACATACCTTTCCAGTGATATACAAGAATATTTTTAAAACTTTCTTCATGTTTTGCAGCTCGACTTCCCTGGAATCACCGTGTCAGGAGTCAGCATCGAGGGACCAGCAGGTAATAACGTGTTCGGGACCCACTGGGAACAGAGCTTACTGGAGCTGGGGCGAGGTCTGGACTTCACGCCACGTGGCTCCGTGCTGGCCAAGTTCACACATCTGCAGCATCAAGAGTTCAACTATGTGTAAGTTTGTCTTCCAATTGGATTCTGTGAGGTGATTAGTCAAAATGGGTTTTATTTTGCAACCAGTGAAGGAGTTGCAGTGAATGCATCTGCTGTGCATGAGGTCTCGCCTTTGAGTCTCGGGTCGCGGCAATAAAGAGTTCTTAGGATTTCTGTCAAAAATTCTCGACACCATTATTTTTAGTCCTGTGCCTAGTTTCTAACTCTGGGTGTTAGGAAGTTAGCGGTGCTGGCTTGTGCCTCGAAAAGCACGTAAAGCCGTGGGTCTTGATATCTTTCCAGTCGTGACAGATTGATATCCTATCGGATTATGAGAGTTGGAGAATAGAGAGTGCACTTGTGTTTGCGCACACACGTATGCACTGGACCAGTTAAGAAACCAGTTTCTTTTCTTTCTTTCTTTCTCATTTACAAGCCGGCTCCTTCGTGCAGTCACTTTTAGCAATGGTTGACTCTTCCAATTCAAGTGATAATATTAAGCTTTTTATTTCAGTATCGAAGTAAACAACACATCAGGTCAGAGCGCGAAGGGTACGGTGCGTCTCTTCTTGGCGCCTACACAGAACGCTGAAGGAAAGCCGTTACACTTCGACGAACAACGTCAACTGATGATTGAACTGGACAAGTTCACTATTGACTGTAAGTTCATTTTACTTCTGTATGAAGAGTTCTTCCTATTGTAGTGGTGAAGCTGATGTATAGTTTTAAGTAATTTCTTTTTATTGATCTCACGTGGCAAACAAGCATACGGCCCACCTGATGGTGAGTGGTCACTGTAGCCTATGGACGCCTGCAACACCAGAGGCATCACTTGCGCGTTATCAACCCTTTAGAAAAGGAAGTGGGAAGGAGAAGAAGCGGGAAGGGGGAAAGAGAGTGATTGGTACAACAACGCGTCTCAGTGCACACGACCACCTAATTTAACCAGTTGTTATGTAGACCGCGCTACCAATAGACTGCTCAATATTTCGATATAGAAGGGCGCTTCTTTGATTTATAAAATATAAAGCTGAAAAGTTTGTTTGTTTGGTTGAAATCGCTAATCTCAAAAACTATTGATTCGAATTGAGAACTTATTTTAGTGTTGGATAGCCCATTTATCAAGGAAGGTTACAGGCTATATAACATCATACTACGACCAATAGGAGAGGAGCAGACAAAACCTACACTAAACGCGAGCGAAGGCTTAGGCAAAGTCTGGTCTTTGGTAAAGAATTTCATTTTTTTAATGACAGCTTGCCCTTTTGCAATAATTCTTGTCTTAACAAACATTCAAAAGACTCAGTACTATTTATGGATCACATAAATTACTGTCCCGTGCGGAGATCAAACCCACGTCACTCGGCGTAGTGGCAGTGGCAAGGCGCCCAGATAACCCACTACGCCATCTGAGCAGTCAACTTATTACGCATGTGTAGATAAACGGAAGTAGTAGGAGTTGAATGATAGAGTTGTATATTGTATCGTTTACAGTGAAGACAGGCAACAATGTTGTCCGTCGCACCAGTCTGGAGTCGTCAGTGACCATCCCGTATGAGAGGACCTTCCGCGACCAGGTATGTACTGCCATGTAGACGTCTTCAGTTCAATCCCTCTGCAAAAACTTTTGCCTTTTCGAAATTAAGTGTTTTGACTTTTAGAATTTAATTATTATTAGCGATTGCCTCCATGGCGCAGCGCTAGTGAATGTGACTGCTGTGCACCAGCTCACGGGTTCGAATCCTGGGTCGGGCCACCAAAAACTTATTGGGTTTTTCTGTTAAGAAATCTCAATAGCAACCCGAGTTTAGAAAGTTAGCAATGTTAAACACCCCCGTACTTTGGCAAGGACGGTGGTGTCGTATTACTACCCCATCGGATCATGAGAGTTAGGGAACAGAGAGTGCACTTGTGTTCGCGCACAAACTTGTGCACTATAATATCTCCTGCGCAGATGGCCAGTCTCCGTTAAGGTAAGCCGCTGTGACCGAAATTCGGTCTGGAGGACATTATTATTATTATTAGCGCTCGCTTTAACGGTGGACGAAAACATTGTTAGTATATAAAACCTGCATGTTTGAGAGTTGTATATAATTTTCTTAAATATATGTAAACTTTGGAAACTACACTGTACCAGCGTATTAGACTATAGACTAACCTTTTCCATATTGAGATGAGGTCTTTGCCCAGCAGTGGGAGAGCTTAAACAACACAAAGGCAATATGGTATACCAACTTTATGCGCTTAGAATTAAGATTGAACATATACCTTTGTAAGAGACTTGGAGTCTGTGCTAACAATAACAACATAATATCCACTGATTATTTTTAGCACAGACTCCAAGGCCCTTACAAAGGTATATGTTCAATCTTAATTCTAAGCGCATAATGTTGGTATACCATATTGCCTTTGTGGAGAAATAAAGTTACATTTATTATATTATTACTGTTGTTTGGCTCCACAGTCAGCTCGTCCAGGGATCCAAGGCTCTACTTCCGCTGCTGAATTTGACTTCTGTGGCTGTGGGTGGCCTCATCACATGCTGATCCCGAAGGGTACCACACAGGGATACCCTGTGGTTCTCTTCGCGATGGTCTCCAACTGGGCGGAAGACGGAGTAAGTTTATTTTCCTTATTAGTCTTATTAGGAACTAGTGACTTCCAATCCTAAAAAAAATAACGAACTTTGTGTTAATCATGGTCTATCTGTTTGATCCAAATCTGTTCAAATTGAAAAACAAACATCCAAATATACTATATGGGAAACAAACATACTTTCCCATTTATAATATTAACCCTTAATCTGGCAAGAGAAAAATTATGGAAAATTATGTTTATTTTTGCATTTTTAGCTTTATTGAGAGTTGTTACAACAAGAAAAAATAATGCAAAAAATCTGGTATATCCTAATTTTCTGAAAATGCGTGTTCAGTATTCTGGACCTTGCCAGGTTTGCCATAAAGTTGTCAATAATTTTGATGTGCAGTATAATGCACATTGCCGAATTATTACACTTATTAGATCTTATTTCTATTTTGTGCAGGTTATAAAATTTAAAGAAAATGACAATATATTTTTATTATTTTAGTAAAGAAATGTATATTTGTAATAAAATGTCTAACAAAAACTTTATTTATGAATGTAATAACAGGCAATAAGGACCATTTTACTTATTACTCACTTATAGCTACTCTACGAGAGATCAATAATACAATCAATCTGAACAAAAAGATATGTAACAATTATTATTCTGAATTACGGATAATATACAACAGTTTTAATCATAATTATAATAATAATATTCAGTCGACATAGTTAAAAACTTTTGTATAGAAATTATAAAAAAATCTCTATCATATTTTGCGTAATAAACAGCCTTTAATTGCACCTAACACAATACACATCAGTCTTATTTTTTATATATATGTAGGTTGCAGCGACCGTATGACTCTCCAAACTAGGACAATGACCAATACCATCATAGCGTACACTATCATATTTGTTCAACAGTAATTGTACTTAACTGATATTCGAGATCTCCCTTTATTCTGTAACTCTCTTTCTAATGGGCACCGAAAAGACCTCAAAGACCTCATATGCTTCACTGCCCGTCTATTGCAATCACTGCGATAAATTAACCAGGCGTGGTTCACACAAATGTCGAGCATTTGAGCAAATATTGCAGTATACCAACGTCGGCTCTTGTAAGTAGTCCGGTACAACGCAAACAGAATATCGGCGAGATCGACGCCTCTCATGTGGTTATTGTAGTGCTTTATAAGTTTCGGACAGTCACGAAAACTCGGGCTTTCATTTCCATGCTGTACCTCTTAATTTTTCCCACTAGGTAAGCATCAGCGTCACTCTACTTAGTGCGTAACTGAATAGAGTGACAACCTTATTGCCATACCATTTGGCTACAGCTATGTTATTGTTATTGTCAACTATTGGCAATAAGACCCTCTACCATTCTTTTTTCCAAAAATTGTAATTCAACAGTAGTATTTCGCAACTTTTTAGCCTATTTTAACGTATAGTGCCTAGACTGAAAATACCACAATCGTTTCTTATGTGATGCTAATTCTACTATGGAAAAATAATTATCAAAATACACGACGTCGACTCGCGTCTGTATTGTCTTGCATAAAGCAACGACAACTTTAGCTCCTAAGGTTAAGGTTTCTTCGTCTTTTGAAAACTGGATGTATCTCAATGTATCTTCGCCTCCATAAAGCAGGAAGTCTAAACAATGCGTGACATGCCTGCACGGACAAAGTTTTTGAAACTCCATTATTGGGTTTGACGGGTTTGTATAGTCTCCTATTACCCGCCTTTTTGCCTTTATACGGTATTGTCATCTCATCAATGCTATATCTTATCTCCTCTTCCGTGGCTAAGCAGTTCCTCCTCACCTTCTCTACAAAAGCTCTTACTTTAAAGTAGAGATCCGAATCTGGACACGAGTTATCAGCAAAATGGATGTATCTGCGTATAGCTTCAAACCTTTTTAGTGACATGATATCGGCAATAGCTAGGTAGTGTAATTCTTTTGACTAATAATCTACATGGGATGGCAAATTTACACCCATAAGTAACAAAATGGCAATAAAATCTTTCATTTTGTTCTCGGAGATATCAATGGATGGTGACACTAATGCCAATATGTAACGCGCGTGATGTTTGTTTGAAGACCTGCAAATAATATTATTGTTAGGTAAAAAAAATTAAAGTTCACATACGAAATACGCATATTGGTTCATAAAATCATATTAGCAGTTAGGTTTCTATTTAATTGGCAGTGTCCAATATACTACACATCACAAAATCTCACTAAAATAGTACGTATTTGGCAATGGGAAATATACTGGACACGCGAATTTGATAGAATATTACGAAAAATCTATAATAGCTATTATAATTTTAGTTTGTGTCCACATATTCACAGGTTTTATAAAATATATTGTAAAGTAATATGTAATCATTGCAACATAAAATAACAAATAAATCGAGACTTACCGAGAGCGGTCGCGACACGTCCTTCCTTCCTGACATTTCGGCGACGACTAACCAGCCAAGCGCACGCGCATCTTGCTCGTAATTTTTTATACATTACTTTATTATACAAATAAACTGTTAGAATTAAAATAAATACAATATAGTTAAAAATCCTGCTGTATATTTTTTCAAAATTGATGTTCAGTATATTGCACACTATCGAATTAAGGGTTAAAAGAATACAATACCTACCTCCTTTTTGTGAAGTTACGGATATGTACTATATTTTATTATCTGAGAAGATTTCAAAATGTATTCAATCTTAGCAAGAGTTTTTGAATCCATTTAGAGTGAATAAAATGGAAGTCCTGAAGAGTTGTATTGAGCTAGACGTGGTAGTAGAAGTAATCGTATAAAGAAAAAGGATACAGGATACAACGTTGTGACAAGCCGCTATTTAAGTACAGGCGTGCGAGCGAAATGGGGTTAGTACAAACCCGCCATCACGTCCCGACTTTTCTTATAGTCAGATTAAAAACAAATTATCTGAAAAAGACAACTCCCGCACTAGAAATAACTCCTGTGTCATGGGGCACTCAGAACAACTATCCGTGGAGTAAGGGGTCGAACCCTCACGAAACTGAAGCGACCACTTACACCACGACACTATTTACGTAGTCAAAATATATAAAAAGAAAATAACTGACGATCCTTTTATTTTAGATCGAACAAAACACGGTGGGCTCTTGCAACGACGCTGCGTCATACTGCGGTATCCGCGACCGCAAATACCCGGACCGCCGTGCTATGGGCTACCCCTTCGACCGTCCGGCCAACGCAGTGTCCTCACTGAACGACTTCCTTCGCCCCAACATGAACGTGCGACAATGCCAGATACGCTTCAACGATATTACTATTACAAGGGGACAAAAGGTGTAGGTCACACTGGGTATTTCAAAAAGACGGTGTTTTAGGGTTTAAGGCACATAAAAAGGTTTTACTTGCTATTTAATATTTATAGGGTGGTAAATGTGTGTTTGGAAATAACGGTAAATGCTTACCATTAGGCGGATCGTATCCTTACTTGCCGCCTAAGTAGTGTGTAGAAAATTACCATCTAAAACTTAATTTGAATTTATAAGCAAAATTTATTTATAGTTTAATTAAATTGGCATACATGGCGCTTTTTAAAATCTGTTTTGATAGTCGAGGTTACTAAAAAGATATAAATATGTTATTCTAAAATGGTTATGTAGGTGTAATACTGTCACTCAAGGTACATAGAAACTACGACTAAAGAATTACACTCTTGAATAAAATACATGTGACGCCATCTAGTTTGAAATGAGTGAACCAATTTTAGGTGCACATTCTTTTTATTTTACCTGATGTATTTAAGTCGTCACATTCAAATTGCAAGTGACTAAATCCTAAAATTCCCCTTCTTTCTTAATGTTCTAAACGTTCAGTAACAATGTTTTTATTTTATTTACATTTTACTCATACATGCCGCTTCATCACAAGTCGTCAAAAGTTTAGGTTTATCATCGGATAGATTAACGTATGTTTCGCGAGGGGATACCGGGTAGGTAGAGATGACAAAGTTCCACTTGTCGTTTCGGGATACTCTTATCCTGGTTAGTCACCAGAACGGTTCTGATGAGACAACCTTCCAACTATCCTATCTATTCATATATGCTTAGTAAATTTTTTTCATATAGCGAAATCATCTTAGATTATTTTCTCAAATCTTTTTACTACATAATATTTTGTCACTGGACAATTATTTTTTCTTATCACACTATTTGATTCTTCACAAACATTACTCATACTTCTCAACGCTCTCATTTTCTGATTCTCTCTATCGTTTCTTATATTTTTCTTTGTTAATTTCTCCTATTTTTTATTATAAACACATACTCCTTCAAATAGTATTTAAATCTTCATACATACATGTGGCTCCCTCTACGCCAATAATCTATTAAATTGGGTGTGTAGGTCCCCAAACACGCCGACGTCCCGGCCGGCGCGATGTCCTTGTAAGGGGTCTTATACACCAGCCGAGATTGACGCCATGATCAGAAAACCTTATTATTACATAAAATGTAATCATAAACAACACATTTACTAGTATTCTATAGGTACATAATCAACCTTTTCCTTTCGATTTAGGTAGACTATCAACACAAAATTTCCAATATGTTTCTTAATTTCTAGGCTCAAACATTTTATCAAAAATATGTTTAGTTACTATAATGATTCGGCAATAAATAAATGCTTATTAAATTGACAACATTATTTGCTACTTCATTTATGGAGATATTAGTTAATTGTTGCTATGCAGAAACAATTAGATATGCAAACAATAATCAATTAAATATCAATTAGTTGTTCTAACTATAAATATGGACATTACCTACTGTATTGTAAAGGTATGCAGAGACAATACCGGTTCGATTGAAATGTAACTTAATGTCGATTGAACAAGGCTGGTAGTATGTTCCTTTTAGGTTATTTTCTCAATGGCTTCTTGCTCTGTTATTTAGGCAATAGTAGACATGGCTTAATTTTTAAATTGCATAAAATTTTATGTACTTGTAACCAAAATAATGAAAATTCTTGCAGAGATGACATGACTAGGTTTTACTTTGATATAGATTCTTGTCAATTTTATAACACATTTCAAAGTACAGATATTTTATTTAACAAACAAATGTTTATTTAAGTTATAATAAAGCACTTGTAATACAAATACGACGGATAAAAACAGTTTAATCCCATTTAAAGATTATATGAAACGTCAAATAATACATAATATTATGTATGTATAGTATGGAATAAGCTAGATTTACTTTTTGTTAGCCGGGGAAGTACCTAAAGTCCATATTGCGCTAGGCGTCGCGGGATGTGTAGGTATGTTGATAACTGAGCAACAGATTGGATAATATTACTATGTAATCAAAGAGAAGACACTCTGCATGCGTTATATATTTTACTCTAGGAATATAATACTTTATAAATACCACGTTGTTACTGACAAGGCTTGTTTAATGGATTCCGATGTATTGTATATGATTAAGCATAAGCGTAGTTTTAAGTTAACGGGTCTGTATATAGTTTGTATAATTGTAAATATTATGTACATAATATAGTTAAGCATTTGCCTCTGAAGACTGAATAAATTTGCCTTTCACCAATGCTTGTGTTTACATTTTGCCTGTATTCGAATTAGATAAAAATAGAAACTACCCCCTAAACTGCTTAAAGTCAGCTTTAGTTTAAGTATGATCATTAAACTAAGAAATATGACTATGGATAATTTCTGTGCCATATTAATAATAATAATATTCTATCACATACACACAACACCATCTAGCCCAAACTAAGCAGAGCTTGTACTATGGGTACTAGACAATGGATAAACATACATATATACTTTTTTTTTTTGTAAATACATACATATTATACATAGAAACATCCAGACCAAGACAAACATCCATGTTCATGCACACAAATATTTGACTTGTGCTATATTGGTATGCCAGGCTTGATTGAAAGTCGTGTCTGGCCGCAACATTGAATTAAGGAAAACAGAACATCCAGGCTCGGATCAACTGCTTTGTTGAACACGCTCTTTTTTGTCCTGTATTGGAATCGAATCCATAAAATTCGGCGTACTGGCAGTGGCGATATGCTCGCTGACCGATTAAACGCAGCGTCATTTGTCCAGTCAAGTTAATATTTTCCGAATAATTGTTTGTTTGCACTGAAACTAGAACCGGTAATATGACGATATTTTGTGAGATTTCCGGCGCAGCGGTAGTGAATACGTCTGCTAAGCATATTGGGGTTCAAGTCCTTGACGGCTTGACCGGACCAACAAAAAGTTTTGCTGTTAAGGAATCTTAACACTAGCCCGGAGTTAGGAAGTTGGCGGTGTTAGACACCCCCAGACAGAGGTAAGCCAATTTCATTGAGCTGGTCTAACTTGACGAACAATCAGATGTACGTCTTGTACTCGAAATAGTAATCTATACATATAATAAAATCGTAGGATAGTCAAAACTGTACATTGAATATTTTTTCAAAAGAATACTTGGGGCGTGATCTACAATCGATATCGAAGCCAAAAATATAGTTTTTAGAATTTTTGTCTGTTTGTCTGTATGTATGTCCGGGCTAAACTCAAAAAGCACTGCATAGATTTACTTCAAATTTTGCATGAATATTACTAAAAGGTCGGGTCAACATATAGGCTACATATTATCACGCTATCACCTACGGGGGAGGAGCTGTGAATCTTTATTTTTCTTACGCATTCTGTGACAGCGTGTAATCTAACGACGCATATTTAAATGTTGTTTTTGAGTAAGCCATGCTATTATCTAGCTTTACACTATAAAAACTACACCATTTAAGTAACTTGGGCAGAGAAATATAGTTGGGTTCCGCGGCGACATACACTTTTTAGTTAAAATCTACGCGGACGAAGTCGCAGGTAACAGCTAGTAGGTAATATGAACGTTGACACTCCCAGTCTGTGGAGGGCACGTTAAGTCGTTGATTCTGCGCCTGATCTCTCTATGGTCGTGTCGGATTACAGTCCTATCGGATCATGAAAGTTAGGGAACAGAGAGTGCGCATGTGGTTGCGTATACACTTGTGCACTATATTATTTCATGCGCAGATGGCCAGTCTCCGTTAAGACTGGCCGCCATGACCGAAATTCGGTCTGCAGGGTTTTATTTTTATTTAATTTTGCTTAGTTTACATTACGACGCCGTATATGTATATGATACCGAATTTTGGCCACGGTGGCTAATCTTAAAGAAGATTAGTCATCTGCGTAGCAAATATTATTAGCACACAACTGTGTACGCAAACACAAGTGCACTATATTATTAGCACACAACTGTGTACGCAAACACAAGTGCACTATATTATTAGCACACAACTGTGTACGCAAACACAAGTGCACTATATTATTAGCACACAACTGTGTACGCAAACACAAGTGCACTATATTATTAGCACACAACTGTGTACGCAAACACAAGTGCACTATATTATTAGCACACAACTATACGCAAACACAAGTGCACTATATTATTAGCACACAACTGTGTACGCAAACACAAGTGCACTATATTATTAGTACACAACTGTGTACGCAAACACAAGTGCACTATATTATTAGCACACAACTGTGTACGCAAACACAAGTGCACTATATTATTAGCACACAACTATACGCAAACACAAGTGCACTATATTATTAGCACACAACTGTGTACGCAAACACAAGTGCACTATATTATTAGCACACAACTATACGCAAACACAAGTGCACTATATTATTAGCACACAACTGTGTACGCAAACACAAGTGCACTATATTATTAGCACACAACTGTGCACGCAAACACAAGTGCACTATATTTCCTTACTGTTATAGACCGATTGGACGGTAAGCCGACACGACTGAGACACGTCACACGATCTCGCTTACAAGAGAAATCAGGCGCAGGACTATTGGCTTCAACTGCTAGTTTGAACAATTAAATAGTTTTTAAATACTACATACACAAACTCAAAATGATACGGCATGAAGAACTGTTTACTTTTCATCCCGAGAAAACGAGGGGTGAATACTAGGGGTGAAAAAAAAAGCAGATCTGTAGAAGTGTGTAATCTAACACACTTAAAGATGATACACACTTTTACAGGTCTACTTATTCTTTTTTTTTATACGCCTAAGTTTGCAAACAGGCATACGACCCACCTGATGGTAAGTGGTCACCGTAGCCTATGGACGCCTGCAAAACCAGAGGCAACACTTGCGCGTTGCCGACCCTTTAGGAAAGGAAGTGGGAAGCAGAAGGAGCGGGAAGGGGAAAGAGGGTGATTGGGCCTCCGGCACGGGTGCGCATTGTCTTACATAACTTTTCAACTCCTATCATCGGAGGTCCGAGAATATTTTTCATACCATTTAAAATCATAATGATCATTCTTCAGAAAAATTCAAAAACTAAATATTAAAAACTATAATCATCGAAATTCATAATATCACTAACTAGATGTTCCCGCGGTTTCACCCGCGTTTATCGTTACTGCGCCGCCCCCGTGGGTCGTAGCGTGATGTTATATAGCCTATAGCCTTCCTCAATAAATAGGCTATCCAACACTAAAAGAATTTTTCAAATCGAACCAGTAGTAATCACGCAGAATAAACCAGAAGAAACATCGTTTGTATTATGTCTGTAATGGGTAATTATTTTGCTGCAATGTTATTTTAAACTGCGATATCTCCTAAGATATTCATTGAAATGGATGATGTAAAGGGCAATTTTGTTTTAAATTAAATACTTGTGATGAATAACGTATTTATGTGGATAAGGATTAATATCATGTTTATCACCTTCGCAAATAATGCATTATTTTACAACAAATTTGGTTAGCATAAAAATGGTTATAGTGAGCCAACCTTAAAAGATAGACATATGCTGTCGCGGACTTTTTTTTAAACTTTTAAAGGGGAACAATTCTATGATACATGATTTTTGCGAAACTTTAACTGTTTACGCAGCGCACGCAGCGGAAGCTCTCAAAAGGAAAAAAATACCCTCCAATTTTGAAACATTCTTCATTGGTGCTCATCTCCTATTGATCTTAGCGTGATGATATATAGCCTATAGCCTTCCTCGATAAATAGGCTATCTAACACTGAAAGAATTTTTCAAATCGGACCAGTATTTCCTGAGATTAGCGCGTTCAAGCAAACAAACAAAGAAACTCTTCAGCTTTATAATATTAGTATAGATTATACACTTAGTTTTTACTAATATTTGTTTTCATATATTTGTTTATACTAATGATCGAAACTCATAATCATTCGAATAAATAACTATAATATTGATAAATGTGTTTTATTCTAATATTTGTTTTTATAAATTTCTTAATAAGTGTTTTTATTCATATTATTGAAAATCATAATGTCTATATTCATACATTTGTTTACTCGAAAATCAAATTGCTACCAGAAACGAGATGCTACCAGACAAGTAGATTAGGTTAGAACTGTGGCCCCAACAACGCGCGAGCCGAGCGAGCGAAGCGAGCGTGCCGCGGCAGCGGCCGGCGAAGCGCCAGAAACAAATTTTTTATAGAAAAGTAGAGAGACACCGACAGAAAGTAAGCTATTGTGAACAACGACGTTATGAGTTGAAATATGTTCTTAGTAACAACATTATTAATTAAAACAATATGGTCATTGAATGTTATGCAGAAAAAGGAACTGAAAAATAAATTATAAATTTAAACTGGTTATATAAATTTAAATAAGTAACAGTATTAATTAATGGTAGTAACAGAATTAATAAAAAAAATGTGATCACTAACTGTTATGGGCTCCGTTGGTAGTAATAAATTTTTATTATTTTGTATGAATAAAAAAAGTATGAAAAATCAAATTACAAATCTGTAGTAAGACAAAGAATAGGATTTAGAATTTTATGTGAACCAATATGGAGCCCTCCGGCACACACTCACTGAACGAAACACAACAGTAGGAATACTGCTATTTTACGTAGATATCCTTTGAGAGGGTAGTCCTTCCCCGGTCGAGCCGGCCCATTCATGCTGCAATCAGCGAGACTCTACTCTTTTATTCAACCAAGATGGCATACGGCCTGTCTGATGGTGGGTGGCGAACGAAACACAACAGTAGGAATACTGCTATTTTACGTAGATATCCTGTGAGAGGGTAGTCCTTACCCGGTCGAGCCGGCCCATTCATGCTGCAATCAGCGAGACTCTACTCTTTTATTCAACCAAGATGGCATACGGCCTGTCTGATGGTGGGTGTTACTGTAATCTAAGATCTCAATAACAGGGATATCATTTGCGCCTTGTTGATAGTGAAAATTATGTATTACTAGGTTTTGCTCGCGGCTTCGCTCGCGTTAAAGTAGGTTACGTTAGTAAAAGTACTTTAAAAAGAAATATATAGCCTATGTTACTCGCTGATAATACAGATTTCTAATGGTGAAATAATTTTTTAAAGAGTTTAACCCTTACGACCAAACAAAGAAAATCAAATCTTTCCTCGTTATAATATTAGAAGGTATATAAAATATATAGTGTAGATAAATTAGCCTAGAAAAGGGAATTAAAGAGGTGATGAAAAGATAGGAGTGGGTAAAGTAAACGTAAGGAAAGGTAAGGCGCAAGACACACAGAAAAGGCGTAAGACGAGGACGCGTCGCAGACGCGGCGCTCCTTCAATCAATTTCATACTAAATGTCTATACATTTAGTATGAATATTGAGTGAAGCGTCGTGTCCGCGCACTGTATTTTCTGTTTGTTTTGTGTCGCGATACTTCTATACATTTTGTATGAAAATTTATATGTATACTAGCTTTTGCACGCGGCTCCGCTTGCGTTAATTTAGAATTTGACAATCAATTCGGGTTGTACTCTGCTTGTAATAATATACTTCAATCATGATTCCAAAGACACGTGGCGCCATCTATTATCATAAGAACGTTATTGTCGTTTTCCTCGGGAACAGTAATTTTTTTCGGGATGAAAGGTAGCCTATGTCCTTTTCTGTACACCTGACAATGTATATGCAAAATTTCAGAATGTTCGGTTCAGTGGTTTAGGCGTGAAAAGGTAACAAATAAACATACTCATTTTCACTTTTATAATATTATATAGATAGGATTAGGATATAGCCTAAACTCTAGGGAGGAATAGACATGAAAAAGCGAGTAAATTCGCAAACGATAACCAGTGTTGGTTAATCCTATTAAATATTTAAATGAGCCGTCCTCTGCGGTTTCACCCACGTTTATGATTACTGCTCCTCATCCGTGGCTCGTAGCATGATATTATTGTTACGTGCTGGGTTCGACGCATAAGAATGTAAACAATATTACCGATTAAAACACAACAAACACTATACCTACTACACTTTTCCACTGTAACTGCTTCATACTCCGTAGTATTTTCGCTTCCGTTCGCTACGGTGAATACATGACAGCTTACGATTGTAAACTGACTGTACGCGTGCGCTCTATTTATACGCGGTTAAAGCGTTTCCGGAGTTTTCTAGAAACGTCATGCTCAGTATGTAAACAGTAGGAATATTCGACAATATGCCAGCGTTCTCTCTACTCTTTTCGTACGAAGTTCCATAAGATGTCAATAGATGGCGCTGTAATAAATTATAAGAGGGAACTGCCGAGTCTTCCACACAATGCCGAGAGATGGCACTGGGTGTAACATTATATAGCCTAACCTTCCTCAAGAAATGGGCTACCAAATGGAAAAAGAAAAATCAAATCCACCTCACAGATCCAGAAATTAACGCGGTCAGACAAACAAACTCTTCATCTTTCAGCTTTATTATATTAGTAGAATAGATGTGCCCGCGGTTTCACCCACTTTATTATTACTGCGCTGCCCCCGTGGGTCGTAGCGTGATGTTATATAACCTTTCTCGATAAATAAGCTATCCAACAATAAAATAATTTTTCAATTCAAACCAGCAGCTCCTGAGATTAGCGTGTTCCACCAAACAAACAAACTCTTCAGCTTTATAATATTAGTATAGATTACAATGTTTTATTGCTTTGTTAGTTCCATTGCATATGTTTATGTTCAGTTATTGTTGTAATGGGCGATCGCGTGATCCAGGATTCAGTTGCCAAGACGGACAGAGTTGTAGCGTTTTTCTGTTAGTAAAATCTTTGACTGCCTCAATGGCACAGCGGTGGTGACTATGATTTCTGTGGTACGAGATCTCAACTTCAGTTACTGGTTCGGGCCAAGAGTGTCTGTTTAGCGAGTCAAGTGTCGGGCGGACATACGTTTATCCGTTTGTGTATTGTTTGCACAATTATTTTTTTATTTCGTATGTCCTCTCGACGCTCAAGATGTTAAGTATACGTGTGTGGTATAAAATAAATGGTTTAAAACGGATTACTAAGTTACTCTATCGAGAAGTTGCCAGCAGTAGTACGAAGTCTGAAACTGCACCTGGAAGATAGCAACGGGCGCGGCGATACGTAAGATCAAGATCATCTCTGCGTACCTCTTCAGAAATATAGGTGTGCGTATACATGTTAATTCTAAGTAGGAACACGTAGTTTAGAATTACCTTGAAGGCTATCTCTATTACATAGGGATCCATTGGCGAATCTAGAGTTATCCTCCAGGGAATGCCAAGCCCCAAAGGGCGATGGTTTACATATAATAATGCTGCACTGCTGGGGACGGGCCTCTTCTCAGTGTGAGAAAAGTTACAACTGTACAACATACTACCCACATACAACCCTAGAACTTTAACGTGAGGCCTATTAGAGATTTATTCCAAAAATCCCTACAATAGTATCCTGTATGGATTCCAATGAAGCAATTTTTTTTAAAAGTAGATTTTCTACTTAATATTGCCTTCTGTTTACGCGAATGTTGTTGTAATAAATGTTATATTTTCAACAAATCAACTTTCATTCATTGCTTGCATTCAGCTTTTGATTTATTACTAATTTGATTAGTCTATGCGATAGAGTGATTAGATTGCTTGTATAGCGCAATGATTGAACACCTCGCCGTTGAACCAAGCTGAGCGTTGTAGGTTTAGTCCCCACTTGGGGAAAACTTATATGGGTGGGTAATTTTTTTCTTCTAGAACGAATTTCGGTCGCGGCGGCCGGTCTTAACGGAGACTGACCATCTGCGCAGGATGTATTATGTGCACAAGTGTGTGCGCAAACACAAATGCACTCTCTGTTCCCTAACCCTCATGATCCGATAGGACGGTGATCCGACACGACCGGAGAGAGATCAGGCGCAGGACTGTCTAACACTACCAACTTCCTAACTCCAGGCTGCTATTACGATTTCTTAACAGAAAAACCCAATAACTTTTAGTTGGTCCGACCCGGGATTTGAACCCGAGACCTCATGCACAGCAGTCGCATTCACTACCGCTGCGCTACGAAGGTACAGGTGTATTATATCCACATTTAGCCAACGATGGTTTTAGGTCTTTGTAATAAGGAGCGTTTCATTGCCGCTAACCTGCCACATTCATTGCTGCATGGATGGTGTGGTCGCCTAAGTGGTCGACTCTCTACAGCCACACCACGCGCTGGCTGTTATAAGTTCGAATCACACGGGACAAAATTGTGTGATCTACAAATGGTTGTTTTGTCTATTGTCTGAATGTTTGTTTAGTTCTCCGTGACACAAGATTTATTCCAAGTTTTTTCTTATACAACTAAGGTGGCAAACTAGCATACGGCACACCTGATGGTAAGTGGTCACTGTAGCCTATGGACGCCTGCAACACCAGAGACATCACTTGCGCATTGCTGGCCCTTTAGGAAAGGAAGTGGGAAGGAGAAGGAGCGGGAAGGGGGAAAGAGGGTGATTTGGCCTCCGGCACTCTCGCTCCCCGAACGAAACTTAACACTAGGAATACTGGTATTTCACGTCGATATTCTGTGAGAGGGTAGTCCTTCCCCGGTCGAGCCCATTCATGCTGAAATCAGCGAGGCTCTACTACTCTACAAGTACAAGTGCGAGAGTTATCTTTTTAAAGCAATACAAAAAGCATAACACTTGGTGTTACTTCTGAAAATGTCTTGAAGAGGCTCATCCTTCGGCTCATCATCGGACGAGGTAAACGATTAGTGAGGTTAAGCAACGTTAGGTGCGGTCAGTCTATATTTCATCTGAGCGTCTCCGTGCTTCGGAGGGCATGTAAAAAGTCGGTCCCGGTTGTTGTCAAATTGACAGCAGTCGTTAAGCCATGGCAGAGGCCTACGGGCGGCTTGAACAACTCTTGAGAACAGGTTGGCCACTAACCACACGAAAAGAAGACGAAGAAGAATGCGAATAAGAGTTTGCTTGTTTGTTACGCTTTCACGCCTTAACTACTCGACAGATCATCATGAAATTTTGCATACACGTCCTCAGGGATACAGAAAAGGATATTAAATTCATCCAGAAATAGGACTATTCCGAGGCGAACGAAGCCGCGGGTAAGATCTAGGATAAGATAAATGGATTAAAATGATAAAAATTCAGTATAACTCGACGCAACTCGTATACTTTAGTGGTAACTTTACCTAGTCCTTACTTACCACCGGTTGCTTGGATTCTATTTCAATGCCAGTGGGTCTTATAATAACAGTAGATGTACTGCGCCGCCCCCGTGAGTAGCAGCTTGATGTTATATAGCCTATAACCTTCCTCGATAAATAAGCTATCCAACAATAAAATAATTTTTCAAATCGAACCAATAGTTCCTGAGATAAGCGCGTTCAAACAAACAAACAAACTGTTCAACTTTATAATATTAGTATTGATTAGGCTTGTCTATAAACTGTTCCACTGCGGGGCACAGCCTTCGCTATGAGAAAGGTTAAGGTATACTCCACCATGTTGGCACTCCAGGAAAAAGTACTGTTTCTGATAGATAGAAATTTATTGACATAACCTACAAAAATGCGAGCGAAGCCGCGGGCAAAATCTAGTATTTAGATAGGTATATGAGAAGTAATACCTAAGGCTAAAGTTGTTTTTGTTTGAGTGCGCTAAAATCGATAACTGCAAGTCGCATTTGAAAATTAAATTTGCATTTGATAGCCACAATTGTTGAGAAAGATTATATAGGATACTAGATGTACCCGCGGTTTCACCCGCGTTTATCGTTACTGCGCCGCCCCCGTGGGTCGTAGCGTGATGTTATATAGCCTATAGCCTTCCTCGATAAATTGGCTATCCAACACTAAAATAATTTTTCAAAGCGAACTAGTAGTTCCTGAGATTAGCGCGTTCAATCAAACAAAGAAGCTCTTCAGCTTACTTTTACAAATTATTGTTTATTTCTATTTAGACAATTTAAATTTTAAAAGCTACTTAGATTTAATTTTACACTTTCCACGACGTTTCGGTTGCTTTTCAGCAGGCATGTTCACGGGGAGACTATGATAAGATTGAGTCATCAAACATCTTAGCGATAAAATCCGTATCAAGTAGTTTAATTTCAATAGAAAGGACATACATACATACATACATAGATGTATTTACATTGAGATCGTAGATATTCAATCTGTTTCTTTTAAGTTTTAATACTGCTGTGGATGAAGGGTTTTGTGTTTTTAATTTTTAACATGTTTTTTTTTATGTTTTTTACCGACATGTTTTTTACCGACTTGCGTAACTTATCTGCAATATGTAATTGTGTACCTGTGTAACAACTACTTTTGGATTTGGCACTTATCTACACAAAATAGTGCCTATTAAATATTATATTACCGGTAATTAATTAGACTGTAAGTTTCTTGTCATGCATGCCTGTCATTTGTATGATTACTGTTTTATGTTATAATACGCACTTTATATGTTTAAGAAGCATTTGTAATTGTATAGTTGGTGTGCTTAATAAAAATAAATAAATAGATTCACGCCTGTTTCCCAGAGGGGTAGGCAGAGTCTACGGATTTCCATTTGCTACGATCCTGACACACTTCTCTGGCTTCAAGGAAAGACATAATATCTAATACTGAGCCTGCACGGATGACGCAGTGGTTTAAGTGTTCGCCTCGCTACTGCCGCCGCACTGAGTGTTGTGGGTTCGATCCCCATTCGGGACAAAACTTTGTGTGATCCACAAATGGTTGTTCCGAGTCTGGGTGTACTTTGTGTCCGTTGTTTGAATGTTTGTAAAGTCCCCGCGACACAGGATTTAGTGCGGGAGTCGTCTTTAAAAAAATATTGTGGCTGTCTTCGGGGACTGCCGATAGAAGAAAACCTTAAATATAAACCAAATTATAAAGCAAAATTAATTCAAAAATGGAAAGCGTTCGGTGACGATGACGCGAGTTCCATGATTTTTGTTCACCCGAAAATTGCTCAACGCGCCTAAAGAAGTTTTCACTTCAATAATTGAGCACACTTTAGTCTACGATTTCACATGTCGCTTCTGGCAAAGTTTGTTCCTTGTTAATGTATGTTTATTATTTTAGAACTGAACATAGCCTAAAACGTATAGGTCCTGTACTTCGATTGAGTTGAGTGAAATAATTCGATATCTAAGTGTACGCCTAGGAAAAGATTATAATTTGTGTGTATGTGTTTAAACTTTCTCATGTAAGTGCATTATTGTAAATTTTTTATGACAAATAAAGATATCTCAAACCTTATACAAATAATAATGGCCAATGTACACATATCTTATCGGTTTTCTACTCAACTAGGTAACAATATTCACTGACAAATTGTGGTTAGTCCTGATAATATGATCACGACATCCAACCATCCTTATCGAGACCATATTCCTATTGCACACGACTCTATCACCGTGTGCAATTCCCTTTGACTATAAATGCAGTGTTTGCTACAAACCTGATCATTCTGGAGCCGTGTATCACGGCTTCATAAAAACAAACCTAGTTTAGTTTGTTATTTAGCAATTTCTGTTTGTGTTACGGTGGAAATTCTTGTGGTAAGTACTTATTATCTATACATATAATAAAATCGTAGGAAAGTCAAAACTGTACATTGAATATTTTTTTAAAAGAATACTTGGGGCGTGATCTACAATCGATATCGAAGCCAAAAATATAGTTTTTAGAATTTTTGTCTGTTGTTTGTCTGTACGTATGTCCGGGCTAAACTCTAAAAGTACTGCATGGATTTACTTCAAATTTTGCATGAATATTACTAACAGGTCGGGTCAACATATAGGCTACATATTATCACGCTATCACCTATGGGGGAGGAGCTGTGAATCTTTATTTTTCTTACGCATTCTGTGACAGCGTGTAATCTAACGACGCATATTTAAATGTTGTTTTTGAGTAAGCCATGCTATTATCTAGCTTTACACTATAAAAACTACGCCATTTAATTACCTTGGGCAGAGAAATATAGTTGGGTTCCGCGGCGACAAACACTTTTTAGTTAAAATCTACGCGGACGAAGTCGCAGGTAACAGCTAGTTATACATAATTAGCTATCTCTAGGGAACAGTCTCCTTCCCCTCTAGTCTTCCTCTCTCCTAATATATTTAGTATGCTGTGCCCGGCAGGTCCACAATTGATTCTTAGCTAAAAGTCTACCATCTATTATTATATACCTACTACATTGTGGCAAAGCAATAAAGATTTGAATTTGAATTTGAATTTGAAACAGTACTTTCCTCTGGATGAGAGGTAACTTATTTCTGTAAACGAAAGTTCATGATATTCGGTAGAGTAGTTAGGGCGTCAAAGTTTAACAAATAAACATACTCACATTCGTCTTTATAATATTACTAGATTTTGCCCGCGGCTTCGCTCGTGCTAATGTCGATTTTGTTATATTTCTATTCCTCGGGAACAGTATTTTTTTTCTGCATGAAATGACGGGAAACGTTGTTTTGGGCAATTAAAGCGCTCGGAGCGCCACCTGTCGGTTCCAATTGTGAATCTAAACCATCTAGGGATCCACTCAGACAAACACAAAAAACATGATCAAATTTGACAAAATCAGTTCAGCCGTTTAGGATGAGTTTAGTGACATAGGTACATACGTACAGAAGAATTATATACATTATGTAGGTATATATAAAGATAAATATGGTGTAGATTACACTGCCCTTGTATTGATATATTCATCTCGTAATTATATATAATACTAGATGTTCCCGCGGTTTTACCCGCGTTTATCGTTACTGCGCCGCCCCCGTGGGTCGTAGCGTGGTGTTATATAGCCTATAGCCTACCTCGATCAATAGGCTATTATGAGATTAGCGCGTTCAAACCAACAAACAAACAAACAAACAAACTCTTCAGCTTTATAATATTAGTATAGATAGCTGACCCGCGCAACTTCATCTGCGTCACATAAGAGAGAGAGTAGGTCGTAGAACCACATAAGAACCATTTAACAACATTTTATAAATATACCTACAGTGCTAATTTAAAATCACGCAGAATAAACCAGGAGAATAATTATTTTGCTGCGATGTTATTTTAAAACTGCGATATCTCTTAAGACATTCATTGAAATCGAATGATGTTAAGGGCAATTTTTATTTAAATTAAATACTTGTGATGAATAACGTATTTATTTGGATAAGGATTAATATAATGTTTATAATAATACCTTCACAAATAATGCATTATTTTAGAACAAATTTGGTTAGCATAAAAAAGGTTATAGTGAGCCAACCTTGAAAGATAGACATATGCTGTCGCGGACTTTTTATTTGAACTTTTAAAGGGGAACAATTCTGTCATACATGATTTTTGCGAAACTTTAACTGTTTACGCAGCGCACACAGCGGAAGCTCTCAAAAGGAAAAAACACCCTCCGATTTTAAAACATTCTTCATTGGTGCTCCGCTCCTATTGATCTTAGTGTGATGATATATAGCATGCATGCTTCCTCGATAAATGAGCTATCTAACACTGAAATCATTTTTCAAATCGGACCTGTAGTTCCTGAGATTAGCGCGTTCAAGTAAACAAACAAACAAACTCTTCAGCTTTATAATATTAGTATAGATATTACATATATAATTGTCATGCAACAATGCGTATGCGTATTAATTACAGCTGGCTCATTGATTTAATTATATAATTTTATAAATAGACTCATTGAAGTAAGCGCGACTGTAGCTAACGAACTTTGGATTTGATGCCTGGGTCAGTAATGTTGTTACTAGGCTTTTTCACAAACCTACTCGTGTTTTCCTGGAGGTAGTGACGTAGTGATTTTAGTGGTCGCGTTGTGGTGTCACTGCGCTGAGTTCCTATTGTGGATTCGATTCCACAGGAGACAAAAATTGTGTTATCTACAATTAGTTGTACCGAGTCTGATTGTTCTTTGTGTGATCTACAATTAGTTGTATCGAGTCTGATTGTTCTTTGTGTGATCTACAATTAGTTGTACCGAGTCTGATTGTTCTTTGTGTGATCTACAATTAGTTGTACCGAGTCTGATTGTTCTTTGTGTGATCTACAATTAGTTGTACCGAGTCTGATTGTTCTTTGTGTGATCTACAATTAGTTGTACCGAGTCTGATTGTTCTTTGTGTGATCTACAATTAGTTGTACCGAGTCTGATTGTTCTTTGTGTGATCTACAATTAGTTGTACCGAGTCTGATTGTTCTTTGTGTGATCTACAATTAGTTGTAACTAGTTTGATTGTTCTTTGTGTGATCTACAATTAGTTGTACCGAGTCTGATTGGTCTTTGTGTGATCTACAATTAGTTGTACCGAGTCTGATTGTTCTTTGTGTGATCTACAATTAGTTGTACCGAGTCTGATTGTTCTTTGTGTGATCTACAATTAGTTGTACTGAGTCTGATTGTTCTATGTGTGATCTACAATTAGTTGTACCGAGTCTGATTGTTCTTTGTGTGATCTACAATTAGTTGTACCGAGTCTGATTGTTCTTTGTGTGATCTACAATTAGTTGTACCGAGTCTGATTGTTCTTTGTGTGATCTACAATTAGTTGTACCGAGTCTGATTGGTCTTTGTGTGATCTACAATTAGTTGTACCGAGTCTGATTGTTCTTTGTGTGATCTACAATTAGTTGTACCGAGTCTGATTGTTCTTTGTGTGATCTACAATTAGTTGTACCGAGTCTGATTGTTCTTTGTGTGATCTACAATTAGTTGTACCGAGTCTGATTGTTCTATGTGTGATCTACAATTAGTTGTACCGAGTCTGATTGTTCTTTGTGTGATCTACAATTAGTTGTACCGAGTCTGATTGTTCTTTGTGTGATCTACAATTAGTTGTACCGAGTCTGATTGTTCTATGTGTAATCTACAATTAGTTGTACCGAGTCTGATTGTTCTTTGTGTGATCTACAATTAGTTGTACCGAGTCTGATTGTTCTTTGTGTGATCTACAATTAATTGTACCGAGTCTGATTGTTCTTTGTGTGATCTACAATTAGTTGTACCGAGTCTGATTGTTCTATGTGTGATCTACAATTAGTTGTACCGAGTCTGATTGTTCTTTGTGTGATCTACAATTAGTTGTACCGAGTCTGATTGTTCTTTGTGTGATCTACAATTAGTTGTACCGAGTCTGATTGTTCTATGTGTCAGCTGTTTGAATGCTTGTAAAGTTCTCTGCTTCACAGCAATTATAAATAGTGAGGGAATGAATCTCTCTCTTGTTTTATCCTCTTTACATGCATTATTTACGCTCATCGGCTTAATATGCACTTAATATAATGACCTTTCGCCAGTAGGTATCTCTAAAAGTATACAGAATTCATTGTTTTAAGGTTCGATACCCGAAAGGTTCCAGAAGGACCCTATTACTAAACCTCCACTGTCCTTACGTCTGTCTGTCAGCAGGCTGTATCTCATAAATTCTTATAGGCAGAGAAATGAAATTTTCACAGAGTGTGTATTTCTATTGCCGTTACAACAACAAATAATAAAAACCAAGATGGCGGATTTCAAAGTAAGAAAGCCTTCGTCTAGCACTTCACCGGTTTTTTAATTTTTCTTATGATTTCAGTGATACAAGATGAGTGAAGCCAAGAGTAACCTATTGCTGTTCTTTGACCGGCCTACGGAGCCATGCTTTATGCAGAAAGGTGATAAACAGACTGTGTTCGAGCTGCCAGAGCATTACTACGTAAGATCATTTGTGGTTCATAGGCAATGAACATTTGTATGTCTATTTTAGTTACAGGTTAGAAAGACACAGATGGCTGCCGAAAACAGGCGAAAATACATGTAAACGTTTACATTTGAATGATATTTGAATACCTACATTGAAATTAAATTACTATATACGGATTTTTTTTAAGCTAATTAAATTATCAATAATTTAATTAGCTTAAAAATGAGTAAAGTTTAATAGTAATAGTAGTGTAACAGTTTTCAAAATTTTGTAATAAAGTGTCAAATAAACAATGCGATAAAATCCGTATATATTATAGTAGTTTAATTTCAATGAATAACATTCGCGTAAACAGAAGACAATATTATATTTGAATACAGTTGGACATAACGTTTACAGTAAAAGATCCCAGACATCATCACAATCACTATATAAAGATATCATCTAACAAATCAAAAGCAAATTGATCAATAATAAAGAGAACGAAAACAAATATACCAAAGGATATGATCACCTCCATAAAAATAGATAACAAAATAATAACTAGTCCACAGGACATCACCAATAGCTTCAACAACTTTTTTATTGAAAAAATAAAACCAATACCAGGTTCTGGTAGACAAGTAACTTCTATGATCACCAACTCATGTCAGTCTATGTTTATGGCACCTAGTACACCTTACGATATATTAAAAATCATTAGATCCTTAAATAATACTTCAAGCGTTGGACATGACGAAATCGCCAGAAAAACCATAAAATCTACTGCATATCATATTTGTCATCACCTAAGCCATATTTTAAACATTTGTATAACCACAGGGTCATATCCCGAGAGTCTGAAAACCTCAATTGTAAAGCCGTTGTTTAAAACAGATGACAAGCAAAACATGAACTGTTATAGACCCATAGCGCTTATACCTGTTATGTCTAAAATTTTTGAAAAATATATATATTCTCAAATCTATAAGTATTTAGAAAAATTCAATATACTTACCGAATACAAAAAAGGATTCCGCAAAAATAAAAATATTAATATGGCTATCTATGATTTTATACATAAAATTATGATCAACGTCGATAGAAAGACACCGGTATGTGCGATCTACTGCGACATGACTCAGGCCTTCGATTATGTTAATCATGATATCCTGCTTAGCAAGATGAAAGCTTACGGTATTAGAGGAAAAGTGCTAGAACTAATAGAATCCTATCTCAAAAATCGTAGCCAATATACTGTAATTTCAAAAATAAATATTAATACTAAAAAAGAAGAAATATATACATCCACAAAAAAAACCGTAAGATTTGGTGTCCCACAAGGGAGTGTGTTGGGCCCATTGTTGTTCATTATTTATATAAACGATTTGCCAACAATAACAAATTATCCAATGTCACTTTTTGCTGATGATAGCACTGTTGTAATACATTCTAACAATAAAAACACATATGAAAATGATATTAATAATACGATCTATTCAATAGTCAAATGGTTAAACAATAATAATTTAAAGGTCAATCTTCTTAAAACAAATTTAATGTTTTTCAGTCAATGTTTAACAGCAGCCACTATTAACGTAAATTATCAAGGAACACTTATTAATCAAGTAGACACAACGAAATACCTTGGTGTAACAATTGATAAGAATCTGAATTGGAAACCGCATACAGAAAAGTTGAATAGAAGGATTAGTTTTTCTGCTTATGCACTCTCAAAAATCGCCTTTGTTTTAAACACTGACGCCCTTCTTACAGCTTATCACGGTATAGTAGGCTCCCTCTTAAGCTTTGGTGTCATATTTTGGGGCAATTCTACCAATAAAGACATAATTTTTAAATCACAGAAGAGGTGCATTAGGGCCATGTTCGGTATAAAAACAATTGATAGCTGTAAACCCTACTTCATTAAGCATAAAATATTAAGTTTGCCTTCTCTGTTTATATACGAAGTAGCTTGTTTCGTGCACAGTAACCCTAAACTATTCAACAAACTATCTGACGTTACAATACGCAGTCGTCGAGACAATGATAGATTATGCGTGATACGATCTAATACGGCTCTAATGCATAAGAGCATATTTTGTTTAGCGCCCATAATATATAATAAAATCACTAAAACAATTAAACAATACCCTACTTCACAATTTAAGCTCCACCTCAAAAAAAATCTTGTAGCCCAGTGTTACTACAGCTTATCAGAATTTTTGAACAATTGCAAATAGTTATTTTTTATATTTGTGTCAATGTTTGTTTATCTGATGTTTTATTTTGGTTGTTTGTTTTTATGTTTTGTTTGAGTATTTAAAATGTTGTTAGTAGTGTAGTTTTTTTTAGCCTTAATCTCGTGCACTAAAATATATTTAATTAATTATTTTTAAGTTGGCTGTCTCGTGCATAAAAACAATTATTTTATATATAATTAATCTAGTAATAAGTTTAATAACGTTTAATTTCTAGTTTCTTTGATGTCTCGTGCATTCAAATATAATTTTTGTACGCCACAAGTGGCAAAACATGCAGATCTTTATTTTAAAACTGACCACCATGTACCTACTAAATTGTTACTCATGTTTTACAAAATAAATATTTTTATCTTTATCTTATCTTTATCACCAGTTAAATATCAGCTTATGCATCTGTGCTAGTTTAGATGGAGTATGATTTTAATTATTTTTCTTAGTTACGGATTAACTCGTCTGCTTACAAAGAGTCTTAAAATATTCACCCAAACAATATAATATATACAATTTAGGCTCACTAATATAACGTAGGCTTATACTATAAGAACGTTATCCTATAAGAAAAGGTTAGAGTTTGTACTTAAATTACTTTACTACTGACGTCTACTGGAAACAGTAGACGTCAGTAGCGTAGTGGTTAGTGTATCCGACTGCCACGCCTGAGGTCGCGGGTTCGATTCCCGCACAAGTCAATCATTTGTGTGCATGAACATTGATGTTTGTCTTGGTCTGGGTATTTCTATGTATAATATGTATGTATATATGTATGTTTATCCATTGTCTAGTACCCATAGTACAAGCTCTGCTTAGTTTGGGCTAGATGGTGTTGTGTGTATGTGGTAGAATATTATTATTATTTTCTGGGACTGGTATATTGGTAACTATGGATGATAAAACGGCGTCTGCCCTGAATACTCTCATAGCATCAATCGAATGGACAGACGGTGACTCGCCAACTCACTAGATGGGCCCCCTGAATAGCCACGATAGGCATACAAGCCAGCAGCAGAGGGCAACACCGGTGCGAGCGTATCATGTTTATTTATTATATTATATATATTATTATTATTTTCTGGGACTTGAACTCGAGACTTGAACTGCGCCATCGAGGCTGTATTTATACAACTGATATACCTATCAGTTGTATATATTATTATTATAATGTCACTTCCAGCCGGACAAATACAAGAAGGCAACATCTACGATTTCCAATCGTTTCGGCGAGAATGCTGGCGACAGTATACTCATTCGTAACATTGCTCTCCCGAACCTCTCCCTGCCGATGCAGCTGCCGTACAATGACAACTTCTCACTGTTCGTGGAGAAGCACCGCCGCATGGCTGGCAAACTCATCGACATATTCATGGGTGAGTTCACTTCACTATACTAGCCGAGAGTTTGTTCTCAACAGTTTGCCTGAACTTAGCAACTAGCAGAAATGTATATCAGTACGTAAGCTTATCGACTAACCTTGACATAATAAGTGACATTGTGACATTTTGTGACCTAAAAGTAAATCTGTGGTGTTAATTACCTTAACAAGGGGATGAGTGCCAAAGTTCTGTTAATTTAATGTATGTATAATAAATATATGTCATACCTATTGAATCATCTCCTTTATACACAATTTTTATACATATTAATGTTTAGTATCAAATTACTTGTATTAATGTTGAAGAAGTTTCTTTTAATCGTATTTTCTAAGGTTTCTAGTCCAATATGAACTATACCTTCGCTGTCATATATGGCTGTATTTGTGACCCTGGCCATGACTAATACATGACTAAATATTCAGTGTAGTTATAAGGCGTACCATGCGCTCTACTTGATGTGTTATTCAATACATACAAGCACGGTTTTTAAAACTGTGATTTGACTTGAAAACATTGGTGAATGTGGATGCAACAGCCTACTTCACGAGGGATGTGGGCGTGAGACTATGAGTGTATATAACATGTATGATCTAATATTGTCAGGTATGCGTGACGTCGATGACCTGATTTCGCTCTGTTCCTACTGCCAGCTGCGCATCAATCCATATATGTTCAACTACTGCCTCTCCGTCGCCATACTGCACAGGTAACTACACACTTTTTCTTTGAGGTTAGTTAATGAAGGATCAAACTTACGGTTAAAAACAAATCTGAACTTATATCAATTTATAATTAAATTTCAGTTGTTAATAAGTTAATTATTAATTAATCTAGTGGCGAGGCTACTGCTGAAACTATTGCGCCATTAAGATCATCAGCGAATCAACTCGAGCCGTTCAGTATTCTTTGTATGAAACTCCCTACTGCAACGCACACTAGTCGGAATCGTAACGTAATCACCTCACCTCGGGACAAGCTTGCAGTCCTCGCGCTTACGGCTCGTTGTCCCCGCGCTTACGGCTCGTCGTCCCCACGCTTACGTTTTTCCGTGCACTACTGATGCCAAACGTGCTGTCATTCACAAGACAACTAAAGGTCGTGTTGCGCGCGTATTTTATTGAATATGTAGGTTAGATTTCAAACAAAAAATAACGATGAAAAGGGATCATTGAAGAAGTGAGAAAATATCCATATTATACTTACCTATAATTTAACTGAGCGCGGCGTAAGCGCGGCGTCGCCTAACCGACGTACCGGCGCTGTTGATTCGCTTTGGTTACGTTAAGCTGCGTACCTATAAATTACGCGCGGCAGCCGCGCGAACCTATGTTCGAGTAGAGCAGACGTACATTTGCCGCGCGAACCAAAATAAAGAGTAGATCGCGGCTGCCGCGCGTGGCAAGCGATCTATCTCGAATATCACAACAAATCATTGGCGCCATACAATCGTATGAGTAGACGACACTTTTTGTCCATTCTGCGTATTGCCGCGCGAGCAAATTTCAAAATCCACAACCGTCCCAACTGCGCGCGAGCTCTTTTGATGCGGCCTCAAAAACCGACAATGATCGGTTCGCTCCGTGGCACGTTTGAGCGCGGCAATGTTCGAGCTGCCGCGCGCGGCGACCCGGCCTCCATAGCGCACGGCGCCTCGCGAGCCAATGTTCGAGGGTTTGCCACGCGTCATTTATACGTAGCTTTAGGTTGACGCCTGTTTGACAGCGAGGCGAAAGACGATGCGGTGACGATCCCTTTCCGAGTTGATATGTGTGCTATGACCTTTAGTGGTGCCTCGAAAGGTCCCTTTTCATGTAGTTACGAGATGAACCCGGCCACTGTACGCTCAGTCTCATATTAATTATTAGGCAATTTAATTCAGTATTCTATTGCCCGTCGTTCGAAAATGTTGTGTAAAACTTTCAAGTCAATCAATCAAACACTTTTCGACTTTTACAGACACAAACATAAGAAAGGCAAAATTATACATATAAGGATAATTTACCTTTTATTTGAAATATACAATGACATTATTAAATAATTAACATAATATAATATATACACAAATTATTTACAAGAAGCTTAAGTTTTGAGAATTATGTTATAATCATTTTCTTACTATATAACTTAAGATTACTAAGAAAACCATTTGAAACTTCGCAGGCCAGACACCAAGGGTCTGAATATCCCGACCTTCGCGGAGTCCTTCCCCGACAAGTTCATGGACCCCAAAGTATTCCGTCGTGCCAGGGAGACCACCAACGTTGTACCTGCGGGCGAAAGGGTAAGAGTATGACACTCACATTAACCTTTAACATGTCTGAGATTTTGACAGATAATAAATGTCAAAATCTCAGACACGATGAAAAAACATTGAGTCTGCGTGCAAATATTACATGGTTGGAGTACTAGTTGTTGGGGTAATCAGATCATATCATATCACGTCGGGGTCACCAATGTTGGGGTAATCAGATGTCTTATTGTGGGTATTCAAATGAAATAATTCTTGCTAGATATGGATATATATATACTGGTACCAGTTACAAATAATAAAATACATATTGAGCTGCGACCTAAATGAGTGGTTGCGGGAAGACGACTGCTTGCTCCTGACTATACAAAACTGAAGCTTCAGCAGTGTCGCTACACTAGTTGCCTGTGAGTAAAGCCTTAGTGTATATAAAAGAACATTTCACTTATTAACAGGTTCCCTGTCCGATGAATCACATATGATACATAACAATAGATTTTCTATTGTGTCTATCACGGGACAGCGAATGGGTTAAGATTTAAATCATAGATCGCACGAAAAATTGTCCAGTGCTGAAAAGACTGAGCTTCACTTTAGAAAGAGAACGATAGCGTACAATTTTTGATATAAGTAAGCCTGATTGTCTACTTCTAAATATTAGCGCTTATGTATGGCCGCTGATCACGTTGTCCCAGGTTTGATCTCCGGGTCAAGTGATATTAAATTATTGTTACGCATGATGTAATACATCCGCAATGTAAACATGACTAATTAATGAAAGCGTTATAATATGTTTAACTATATTAGTCCCGCGGCTTCGCTCGCGTTGATGTAGATTTATGTTTAGATAGACTTTTTATTAGCTTATATGTTATTCTGATGTATAAACAATAATACGGTAAAGTTTCTTTAAAATCCGTTCTGTCGTTTTTGCGTGAAAGCGCAACAAACATCCATCCATCATTACATCTATCCTCATAAACTTTCACATTTATAATATTAGTAGGATAGCAGCCTTGTTGATAAACTGTCCCACTGCTGCGCACCGGACTCTGGTCACTATGAGAAGGGATGGACCATAGTCTACTGGCCTAAAGAGGTTTAACAGGCTTCATACGTCTTCGAGATCATTACCAGTGGCGTATCGTAGTGGGGGCGGCAGGAGCGGCCCGCCCCGGCCGGCAAGATTATGTCGTTTTTCTTTTAAATTTTCTTCACAATTAAAATACTGAAACAGGAGGGCGGCAAAATTTTCTGCCGCCCCGAGCGGCTGACACCCACGTTACGCCACAAATCATTACACAGAACTCTTAAGCCGGCCATACATGCCAGGGTTTACTTGACAGGTTTGCCTATACAGTTCACCTGTACAGGTAAACCGGAGCCTGTATGTTGCACAACTGTGCAGGTTTCCACGCCTGTACAGGCAATTCGAAAAAATATTAATTTTGGTATCTTTTACCTGTGTAGTTTAACTGTGCAGGAAGAACTGAGCGTGTGTAGCGGTCGCCTGCGCAGGTGTGCGCATGAGAGTACTGTTTTCTTTGCAGTAACCATGCGTTACACCACTGTTCACGGTGTCTTCGTTTAAATTTCCTTTTCTTTAATAAAACAAACAATAAACCTATTAACGCTACTGTGTCGAGATCAAGCGCCGCTGTCGGGGCCATGGTATGAACTGAGAGTTTATATAGGTTTACCGCTACGTGTATGGTCTCTATGCAGCTCAAGTTTACCTGTACAGGTGAACTGTACAGGCAAACCTGTCAGGTACATCCTAGCGTGTATGGCCTGCTTTAGTTTAAATTTTCTGTCTGCAGTTGCCAATAATGATTCCTGTGAACTACACGGCTTCGGAGCAAGAGCCTGAACAAAGAATCGCGTACTTCCGCGAGGACATCGGCATCAACCTGCATCACTGGCATTGGCATCTGGTGTACCCGTTCGACTCCGCTGATAGAAACATCGTCAACAAGGATCGTAGAGGAGAGCTGTTCTATTATATGCACCAGCAGATTATCGCCAGGTAAAATAAATATTCCAGGTAACATATTCTATTTTTTTTTGGACTAAACCATGAGCATTTCCGCGACTGTCACACCTGCGTAGCCAGGTTTTGACTCGATTTTGACTCGTGGTATCCCAGGGAAAGCCAAACTGTGTTGGAACTTGCGACGAATTTTCCACTTTCCTCTTTAACAAAGCGGAAGGTAAAATTTACACATATTACAAAATTGTAACCGGTCGATGTCTGTACATCCTAACTAATATTATAAAAGCGAAAATGAGTTTGTTTGTTTGTTTGTTACCTTTTCACGCCTAAACCACTGAACTGATCATTCTGAAATTTTGCATATACGTTGTCAGGTGTACAGAACAGACAAAGGCTACCTTTCATCCCGCAAAAAATTACTGTTCCCGAGGAAAACAACAATAACGTTGTTATGATATTAAATGGCGCCACATGTCTTTCGAATCATTATTGAATTATATTATTACAAGCAGAGTACAACCCGAATTGATTGTCAAATTCTAAATTAACGCCAGCGAAGCCACGGGCAAAAGCTAGTAAGAAATATTTAAGGAGGTTTATGTGAGGCGTGTCTGTAGCGCGCCTATCACAAGATGAAATCGTATTCAAAATATATTTCTTGCTGCTAAGCTTCGGCAAGCTACAATGGCCAGAAAATGGAACGTCACGTCGTATTGCGCGTGCTTTCTTATTTATTTTGTTAATCAGTAAAATATTATTTGTATGATTAATGCTGGCAAGTTCTGCATTAGGGATTAAGCGGTGTATAACGGGGTACCTTACAAACATATTAACGGACTCAATGTATATCCAGACAGACCCAAAATACACCCCGTGTTATATATACATAAGTAGGATTTTCGCAATACTTTTGGATGCTACGCCGTCCGTGCAATAAGTTATAATCGTTAAAACCTTATGTACGCTAAGATGGCAATAAATAAATTGATTTCTTATGCATGATATATCCTTTTGCTTCTCAGATATAACGCGGAACGCCTGTGCAACGATTTGGGTTTCGTTCGTAGCTTCAATGACTTCAGTCAGCCTATTGAAGAGGGATACTTCCCTAAACTCGACTCACAGGTCGCGAGTAGAGCTTGGCCGCCTAGGTGAGCGAATATTGTAGAATAAGTACTTCTAGACCTAACAGCAGTGATAGCCACAGACACTAGTCTGGCCGCTGGACTGCTGCCATGCTGAGCTTTTGATGGCGTAGTGGTCAGTGTAACCGACTGCCACGCCTGAAGTCGCAGGTTCGATTCCCACACAAGTCCAACATTTGTGTGCATGAACATGGATGTTTGTCTTGCTCTAGGTGTTTATATGTATAATATGTATGGATTTACATAAACAAGAGTATATATGTATGTTTATCCATTGTCTAGTACCCATAGTACAAGCTCTGCTTAGTTGGGGCTAGATGGTGTTGTGTATGTGATAGAATATTATTAAAAAAAGGAAAAAATAAGGAGTTCGAACCCGAGGCACTTACTTCTGACTTTTCGAATGTGCGGATTAAATAGTTTATTATGGTCCACTGTAAAGGCGAAGAAACGATTCTGAGAAAACTTGCATCTGCGAGATCTACAAGACAACCGGCGCTGGACCAGCGTGGTGGACTCTTTGATACGAAGAAGAGGCCCATGACCAGAAGTAGGACAAGTTATTTACAGCGCTGATATTATAGATATAGCCTTGATTATAGTAGGAATTATGAGAACTAGTGAGAAGGATATTTATAAACTCAGCAAGAAAACTAAGACAAAGTATCGTATCTTTTGTCTCTTGTGGTGTGCCTGGCGCCCTTTCTTCGTCGTTGGTTTTTTCAGTTTGATGGCTTTATCACGATTAACTAATTGGTGTTTCTGTTTGGTCTTATAGGTTTGCAGGAACCAGAATCCGAGACTTGGAGCGTACCATCGACGAGATCAAGGCTGAGGTCTCCCAACTTAATACCTGGAGGAGCCGGTTCGTAGAGGCTATTGAGACTCTTTCTATTACTATGGTGAGTAATTGTTGTTTTAACAACTCGGCAGAGGAGTTTTGGCTCAGTGGGCAGAATTTGCCATAATTTAAAAAAAGCTGTAGTCGTAAACTCGCGTGTGTGTATCGACTTATGCTGCTGACTGTACTTACGTATCTACGCCACAAGTATAATATATAACTATACCTATGTTCAGTAGTGGTAGTAGCATACATAGTCAAAGTTAAAATCAAAAACCATTTATTCAAAAAGGTCAAAAAAGTAACACTTATGAACGTCAAAGGGGTTAGTGAGTTTGTTACATTTACTGTATTTACATTTATATTAGTTGCAAGGTTCAGGCAAAAGGTTGAGCCTATGAGAAGATACCTGCAAGAAACTCAAGGCCACTCTTTTAAATCACCATCAAATTAGAATTTCAGTATTTTACTACTCATTTATGTACCAGGTGTTGCAGTCATTATGCCATATGTCACTGTCCATACAAAACTAAATTAAAAAAATAAAGGAAATGTTAATAGTATTAGGTAAGAAGCATTTTAGGTTTGAAATAATATTTATCTGTAGTCATTTGTAATAGACAGTAGTATGGCATGAGGACGCATACTTGACGCATACACTTACACTTTATGACATATGAAAAGGTAGTTCGTGAGTAAATGTAAATAAGCTTTATTACAATAGGAGAGGAATGTTGTCTCATGTAATACATCTCTGGACCTTACACTATGTTGCAAGGCAAGCTTCTTTCGCCCAACACTTTATTATACATAGATGTTCCCGCGTTTTCACCCGCGTTTATCGTTACTGCACCGCCCCCGTGGGTAGTAGCGTGATGTTATATAGCCTATAGCCTTCCTCGATATATAGACTATCCAACACTAAAATAATTTTTCAAATCGAACCAGAAGTTCCTGAGATAACCGCGTTCAAACAAACAAACAAAGAAACTCTTCAGCTTTATAATATCTTTACATTAATACGTGAAGCAAAAACTTTGTACCCCTTTTTACGAAAATTGCGCGGACGGAGGAGTATGAAATTTGGCACAGTTAAAGTTTATATGGAGAAGGAGGGGCGAATCCTAATATTTATATAAAATATGCATTAGAAATACATTAAATTAATGAAAAAACACTACACGCACACAACCAAACCATGCATTTGACACACGCAGTCGAAGCGCGTAACTATGGTTACATGTATCAATATGTAATGAGTGTAATGACATATATCAGCAATATCTTACAGGAAAACTTTGGTCGAATTTCGAGATAGATAAGTACTACAAAATGTCGCTTTTTTGTTCTAGCCTAATGGTAACCAAGTGCCTTTGACCGAGGATCGCGGTATCGATATTCTTGGCAACATGATGGAGTCTTCTATCATCAGTCCTAACCGCGGCTACTACGGTGACCTTCACAACATGGGACACGTCTTCATCTCCTACTCACACGACCCTGATCATAGACATCTGGTATGTATCATCCTAACCGTATTTTTAATTTAAAGAGATCGTTTTGTGTTATGCGGTGCGATTGCCACGTATTATTTTCTTATATACTCGATTTTGCCCGCGGCTACGCTTGCATAAATGTAGGTTAAGTTAATTTTTTATTCTTCTCATTTTTGTATAAAAGGTACCTTATCTATGTCCTTTTCTGTACACCAGAAAACGTGTATGCGAAATCTCATAATGATCGGTTGAGTAGATACGCATTAGATTTGGGATAAACGCAGAGTGAAAAGCAGTATGAGACGTATGTACCTATGTCACCGTAGTCTCAACCAGCAATTGCACTTTGTTGGCCGCAGACACGGCAAACGAAGTGCGATTGCTTTATGCGTCTTACGCATAAACGAACCGAGCTTCATAGCGATTCAGAACGTTACTACAATTAGATCGTTTGTATTGAGCAATTCGATTGGATTTAGTCACATATTTGTCGTGTTTTTCTCGCAATTACCAATTTAAGCCCTGTCAGTGCTGTTCTGTCAGAGCAATGACGCTAGATTTTCTTGTTTGCCTGTTGTATAAGATAATTTATATTGGGAGTGAATCTCTGGGAGCGACGGCAGTTTTAAGGACCTTGTAGTATTTTGATCAAATATTGAATGATTTTAGGAGCCGTTCGGAGTAATGGGTGACTCAGCGACCGCCATGCGTGATCCAGTGTTCTACCGCTGGCATTCGTTCGTTAACGACTTGTTTCAAGTATACAAGTACAAGCTGACTCCTTATCCTAATGACAAGGTGAGTGGTATATCATTTCTCTTATAGTCTGTAATATCTGGCCGCGGTTTCGCTCCGTGAACCGCACAGGAAAGCATTACCGGGATAAAAGCGTGTTATTCCAGTATTAAGTCTATCGATGTAACAAGTTACGTCCAAATCCGAACAGCAATTTACGCATGATTGAGATCGTCCATATAGGTAGTACCTACGCATCAACATCGCCTTAGTTGATAAATAAAGAGCCAAATTTTAATCTCTGACGTATGTAGGACCATGATTACCTTAATTGATAAACTGAGGACACGGTTTCTCGTATTCGAAACGAGTCTTGCTTTATGGATGATTTTCTTTATTAATTTTTTTACATCCTCCTTTGGCATGAAATTCATAAAATAAATAAATCTAAATAATATATTACATATGCTTTATGTTTATTCTACTTCCTACTCTAGTGGTCACAATCTATTGCGGTCGAAATTCAACCGCAATAGATTAATAACGTTATAGTAATATATATATATATAGTTTATAAGGTTTTATAAATACTCTTGTATATCAATATATATATATATATGTATATAGGTGTGCCGCTGCCTCTCTATAGGTTAAGGGTAATATAGTATAGACATACCTTTCCAGTGATATACAAGAGTATTTATAAAACTTTCTTCTTTTGCAGCTCGACTTCCCCGGAATCCGCGTATCAGGAGTCAGCATCGAGGGACCAGCAGGTAATAACGTGTTCGGGACCCACTGGGAACAGAGCTCAGTGGAGCTGGGGCGAGGTCTGGACTTCACGCCACGTGGCTCCGTGCTGGCCAAGTTCACACATCTGCAGCACCAAGAGTTCAACTATGTGTAAGTTTGTCTTCCAACTGGATTCTGTGAGGTAATTAGTCAAAATGGGTTTTATTTTGCAACCAGTGAAGGGGTTGCAGTGAATGCGTCTGCTGTGCATGAGGTCTAGTTTTTGAGTCTCGGGTCGCGGCAATAAAGAGTTCTTAGGATTTCTGTCAAAAATTCTCGACACCATTATTTTTAGTCCTGTGCCTTTCTAACTCTGGGTATTAGGAAGTTAGCGGTGCTGGCTTGTGCCTCGAAAAGCAAGTAAAGCCGTGGGTCTTGATATCTTTCCAGTCGTGACAGATTGATATCCTATCGGATTATGAGAGTTGGAGAATAGAGAGTGCACTTGTGTTTGCGCACACACTTATGCACTGGACCAGTTAAGAAAAAAAAAAGTTTATTTTCTTTCTTTCTCATTTACAAGCCGGCTCCTTCGTGCAGTCACTATTACCAATGGTTGACTCTTCCAATTCAAGTGATAATATTAAGCTTTTTATTTCAGTATCGAAGTAAACAACACATCAGGTCAGAGCGCGAAGGGTACGGTGCGTCTCTTCTTGGCGCCTACACAGAACGCTGAAGGAAAGCCGTTACACTTCGACGCACAACGTCAACTGATGATTGAACTGGACAAGTTCACTATTGACTGTAAGTTCATTTTACTTCTTTATGAAGAGTTCTTCCTATTGTAGTGGTGAAGCTGATGTATAGTTTTAAGTAATTTTTTTTTATTCATCTCACGTGGCAAACAAGCATACGGCCCACCTGATGGTGAGTGGTCACTGTAGCCTATGGACGCCTGCAACACCAGAGGCATCACTTGCGCGTTGTCAACCCTTTAGGAAAGGAAGTGGGAAGAAGAAGGAGCGGGAAGGGGGAAAGAGAGTGATTGGTACAACAACGCGTCTCAGTGCACACGACCACCTAATTTAACCAGTTGTTATGTAGACCGCGCTACCAATAGACTGCTCAATATTTCGATATAGAAGGGCGCTTCTTTGATTTATAAAATATAAAGCTGAAAAGTTTGTTTGTTTGGTTAAAATCGCTAATCTCAAAAACTATTGATTCGAATTGAGAACTTATTTTAGTGTTGGATAGCCCATTTATCGAGGAAGGTTACAGGCTATATAACATCATACTACGACCAATAGGAGCGGAGCAGACAAAACCTACACTAACGCGAGCGAAGGCTTAGGCAAAGTCTGGTCTTTGGTAAAGAATTTCATTTTTTTAATGACAGCTTGCCCTTTTGCAATAATTCTTGTCTTAACAAACATTCAAAAGACTCAGTACTATTTATGGATCACATAAATTACTGTCCCGTGCGGAGATCAAACCCACGTCACTCGGCGTAGTGGCAGTGGCAAGGCGCCCAGATAACCCACTACGCCATCTGAGCAGTCAACTTATTACGCATGTGTAGATAAACGGAAGTAGTAGGAGTTGAATGATAGAGTTGTATATTGTATCGTTTACAGTGAAGACAGGCAACAATGTTGTCCGTCGCACCAGTCTGGAGTCGTCAGTGACCATCCCGTATGAGAGGACCTTCCGCGACCAGGTATGTACTGCCATGTAGACGTCTTCAGTTCAATCCCTCTGCATAAACTTTTGCCTTTTTGAAATTAAGTGTTTTGACTTATAGAATTTAATTATTATTAGCGATTGCCTCCATGGCGCAGCGCTAGTGAATGTGACTACTGTGCACCAGCTCACGGGTTCGAATCCTGGGTCGGGCCACCAAAAACTTATTGAGTTTTTCTGTTAAGAAATTTCAATAGCAACCCGAGTTTAGAAAGTTAGCAATGTTAAACACCCCCGTACTTTGGCAAGGACGGTGGTGTCGTATTACTACCCCATCGGATCATGAGAGTTAGGAAACAGAGAGTGCACTTGTGTTTGCGCACACACTTGTGCACTATAATATCTCCTGCGCAGATAGCCAGTCTCCGTTAAGATAGGCCGCTGTGAAAATTCGGTCTGGAGGACATTAATATTATTATTAGCGCTCGCTTTAACGGTGGACGAAAACATTGTTAGTATATAAAACCTGCATGTCTGAGAGTTGTATATAATTTTCTTAAATATATGTGAACTTTAAAAACTACGACTTGGAGTCTGTGCTAACAATAACAACATGATACATTGATATTATGTTGTTATTGTTAGCACAGACTCCAAGTCTCTTACAAAGGTATATGTTCAATCTTAATTCTAAGCGCATAATGTTTGTATACCATATTGCCTTTGTGGAGAAATAAAGTTACATTTATTATGTTATTACTGTTGTTTGGCTCCACAGTCAGCTCGTCCAGGGACCCCAGGCTCTACTTCCACTGCTGAATTTGACTTCTGTGGCTGTGGGTGGCCTCATCACATGCTGATCCCGAAGGGTACCACACAGGGATACCCTGTGGTTCTCTTCGCGATGGTCTCCAACTGGGCGGAAGACGGAGTAAGTTTATTTTCCTTATTAGTCTTATTAGGAACTAGTGACTTCCAATCCTAAAAAAATAACGAACTTTGTGTTAATCATGGTCTATCTGTTTGATCCAAATCTGTTCAAATTGAGAAACAAACATTCAAATATACTAAATGAGAAACAAACATACTTTCCCATTTATAATATTAGAAGAATACAATACCTACCTCCTTTTTGTGGAGTTACGGATAATAATATGCACTATTTTTTATTATATGAGAAGATTTCAAAATCTATTCAATATCACCAAGACTTTTTGAATCCACTTAGAGTGAATAAAATGCAAATCCTGAAGAGTTGTATTGAGCTAGACGTGGTAGTAGAGGTAATCGTATAACGAAAAAGGATACAGGATACAACGTTGTGACAAGCCGCTATTTAAGTACAGGCGTGCGAGCGAAATGGGGTTAGTACAAACCCGCCATCACGTCCCGACTTTTCTTATAGTCAGATTAAAAACAAATTATCTGAAAAAGACAACTCCCGCACTAGAAATAACTCCTGTGTCATGGGGCACTCAGAACAACTATCCGTGGAGTAAGGGGACGAACCCTCACGAAACTGAAGCGACCACTTACACCACGACACTATTTACGTAGTCAAAATATATAAAAAGAAAATAACTGACGATCCTTTTATTTTAGATCGAACAAAACACGGTGGGCTCTTGCAACGACGCTGCGTCATACTGCGGTATCCGCGACCGCAAATACCCGGACCGCCGTGCTATGGGCTACCCCTTCGACCGTCCGGCCAACTCAGTGTCCTCACTGAACGACTTCCTTCGCCCCAACATGAACGTGCGACAATGCCAGATACGCTTCAACGATATTACTATTACAAGGGGACAAAAGGGGTAGGTCACACTGGGTATTTCAAAAAGGCGGTGTTTTAGGGTCTAAGGCACATAAAAAGGTTTTACTTGCTATTTAATATTTATAGGGTGGTAAATGTGTGTTTGGAAATAACGGTAAATGCTTACCATTAGGCGGATCGAATCCTTACCTGCCGGCTAAGTAGTGTGTAGAAAATTACCATCTAAAACTTAATTTGAGGTTATGAGCAAAATATACTTATAGTTTAATTCAATTGGCATACATGGCGCTTTTTAAATCTGTTTTGATAGTCGAGGTTACTAAAAAGATATAAATATGTTATTCTAAAATGGTTATGTAGGTGTAATACTGTCACTCAAGGTACATAGAAACTACGACTAAAGAATTACACTCTTGAATAAAATACATGTGACGCCATCTAGTTTGAAATGAGTGAACCAATTTTAGGTGCACATTCTTTTTATTTTACCTGGTGTTTTTAAGTCGTCACATTCAAATTGCAAGTGACTAAATCCTAAAATTCCCCTTATTTCTTAATGTTCTAAACGTTCAGTAACAATGTTTTTATTTTATTTACATTTTACTCATAAATGCCGCTTCATCACAAGTCGTCAAAAGTTTAGGTTTATCATCGGATAGATTAACGTATGTTTCGCGAGAGGATACCGAGTAGGTAGAGATGACAAAGTTCCACTTGTCGTTTCGGGATACTCTTATCCTGGTTAGTCACCAGAACGGTTCTGATGAGACATCCTTCCAACTATCCTACCTATTCATATATGCTTAGTAAATTTTTTTCATATAGCAAAATCATCTTAGATTATTTTCTCAAATCTTTTTACTACATTATATTTTGTCACTGGACAATTATTTTTCTTATCACACTATTTAATTCTTCACAAACATTACTCATACTTCTCAACGCTCTCATTTTCTCATTCTCTCTATCGTTTCTTATATTTTTCTTTGTTAATTTCTCCTATTTTTATTATAAACACATACTCCTTCAAATAGTATTTAAATCTTCATACATACGTGTGGCTCCCTCTACGCCAATAATCTATTAAATTGGGTGTGTAGGTTCCCAAACACGCCGACGTCCCGGCCGCCGCGATGTCCTTGTAAGGAGTCTTATACACCAGCCGAGATTGACGCCATGATCAGAAAACCTTATTATTACATAAAATGTAATCATAAACAACACATTTTCTAGTTTTCTATAGGTACATAATCAACCTTTTCCTTTCGATTTAGGTAGACTATCAACACAAAACTTCCAATATGTTTCTTAATTTCTAGGCTCAAACATTTTATCAAAAATATTTTTAGTTACTATAATGATTCGGCAATAAATAAATGCTTATTAAATTAACAACATTATTTGCTACTACATTTATGGAGATATTAGTTAATTGTTGCTATGCAGAAACAATTAGATATGCAAACAATAATCAATTAAATATCAATTAGTTGTTCTAACTATAAATATGGACATTACTGTATTGTAAAGGTATGCAGAGACAATACCGGTTCGATTGAAATGTAACTTAATGTCGATTGAACAAGGCTGGTAGTATGTTTCTTTTAGGTTATTTTCTCAATGGCTTCTTGCTCTGTTATTTTGGCAATAGTAGACATGGCTTCATTTTTAAATTGCATAAAATTTAATGGACTTGTAACCAAAATTATGAAAATTCTTGCAGAGATGACATGACTAGGTTTTACTTTGATATAGATTCTTGTCAATTTTATAACACATTTCAAAGTACAGATATTTTATTTGACAAACAAATGTTTATTTAAGTTATAATAAAGAACTTGTAATACAAATACGACGGATAAAAACAGTTTAATCCCATTTAAAGATTATATGAAACGTCAAATAATACATAATATTATGTATGTATAGTATGCAATAAGCTAGATTTACTTTTTGTTAGCCGGGGAAATACCTAAAGTCCATATTGCGCTAGGCGTCGCGGGATGTGTAGGTATGTTGATAACTGAGCAACAGATTGGATAATATTACTATGTAATCAAAGAGAAGACACTCTGCAAACGTTATATATTTTACTCTAGGAATATAATACTTTATAAATATCACGTTGTTACTGACAAGGCTTGTTTAATGGATTCCGATGTATTGTATAAGATTAAGCATAAGCGTAGTTTTAAGTTAACGGGTCTGTATATAGTTTGTATAATTGTAAATATTATGTACATAATATAGTTAAGCATTTGCCTCTGAAGACTGAATAAATTTGCCTTTCACCAATGCTTGTGTTTACATTTTGCCTGTATTCGAATTAGATAAAAATAGAAACTACCCCCTAATCTGCTTAAAGTCAGCTTTAGTTTAAGTATGATCATTAAACTAAGAAATATGACTATGGATAATTTCTGTGCCATATTGGTATGCCAGGCTTGATTGAAAGTCGTGTCTGGCCGCAACATTGACTTAAGGAAAACAGAACATCCAGGCTCGGATCAACTGCTTTGTTGAACACGCTCTTTTTTTGTCCTGTATTGGAATCGAATCCATAAAATTCGGCGTACTGGCAGTGGCGATATGCTCGCTGACCGATTAAACGCAGCGTCATTTGTCCAGTCAAGTTAATATTTTCCGAATAATTGTTTGTTTGCACTGAAACTAGAACCGGTAATATGACGATATTTTGTGAGATTTCCGGCGCAGCGGTAGTGAATACGTCTGCTAAGCATATTAGGGTTCAAGTCCTTGACGGCTTGACCGGACCAACAAAAAGTATTGCTGTTAAGGAATCTTAACACTAGCCCGGAGTTAGGAAGTTGGCGGTGTTAGACACCCCCAGACAGAGGTAAGCCAATTTCATTGAGCTGGTCTAACTTGACGAACAATCAGATGTACGTCTTGTACTCGAAATAGTAATCTATACATATAATAAAATCGTAGGAAAGTCACTTTTTAGTTAAAATCTACGCGGACGAAGTCGCAGGTAACAGCTAGTAGGTAATATGAACGTTGACACTCCCAGTCTGTGGAGGGCACGTTAAGTCGTTGTTTCTGCGCCTGATCTCTCTAGGTTCGTGTCGGATTACCGTCCCATCAGATCATCAAAGTTAGGGAACAGAGAGTGCGCATGTGTTTGCGTATACACTTGTGCACTATATTATTTCATGCGCAGATGGCCAGTCTCCGTTAAGATTGGCCGCCATGACCGAAATTCGGTCTGCAGGGTTTTATTTTTATTTAATTTTGCTTAGTTTACATTACGACGCGGTATATGTATATGATACCGAATTTTGGCCACGGTGGCTAATCTTAAAGAAGATTAGTCATCTGCGTAGCAAATATTATTAGCACACAACTGTGTACGCAAACACAAGTGCACTATATTATTAGCACACAACTATACGCAAACACAAGTGCACTATATTATTAGCACACAACTATACGCAAACACAAGTGCACTATATTATTAGCACACAACTGTGTACGCAAACACAAGTGCACTATATTATTAGCACACAACTGTGTACGCAAACACAAGTGCACTATATTATTAGCACACAACTATACGCAAACACAAGTGCACTATATTATTAGCACACAACTATACGCAAACACAAGTGCACTATATTATTAGCACACAACTGTGTACGCAAACACAAGTGCACTATATTGTTAGCACACAACTGTGTACGCAAACACAAGTGCACTATATTATTAGCACACAACTGTGTACGCAAACACAAGTGCACTATATTATTAGCACACAACTGTGTACGCAAACACAAGTGCACTATATTATTAGCACACAACTATACGCAAACACAAGTGCACTATATTATTAGCACACAACTATACGCAAACACAAGTGCACTATATTATTAGCACACAACTGTGTACGCAAACACAAGTGCACTATATTGTTAGCACACAACTGTGTACGCAAACACAAGTGCACTATATTGTTAGCACACAACTGTGTACGCAAACACAAGTGCACTATATTATTAGCACACAACTGTGTACGCAAACACAAGTGCACTATATTGTTAGCACACAACTGTGTACGCAAACACAAGTGCACTATATTATTAGCACACAACTGTGTACGCAAACACAAGTGCACTATATTATTAGCACACAACTGTGTACGCAAACACAAGTGCACTATATTATTAGCACACAACTGTGTACGCAAACACAAGTGCACTATATTGTTAGCACACAACTGTGTACGCAAACACAAGTGCACTATATTTCCTTACTGTTATAGACCGATTGGACGGTAAGCCGACACGACTGAGACACGTCACACGATCTCGCTTACAAGAGAAATCAGGCGCAGGACTATTGGCTTCAACTGCTAGTTTGAACAATTAAATAGTTTTTAAATACTACATACACAAACTCAAAATGATACGGCATGAAGAACTGTTTACTTTTCATCCCGAGAAAACGAGGGGTGAATACTAGGGGTGAAAAAAAAAGCAGATCTGTAGAAGTGTGTAATCTAACACACTTAAAGATGATACACACTTTTACAGGTCTACTTATTCTTTTTTTTTATACGCCTAAGTTTGCAAACAGGCATACGACCCACCTGATGGTAAGTGGTCACCGTAGCCTATGGACGCCTGCAAAACCAGAGGCAACACTTGCGCGTTGCCGACCCTTTAGGAAAGGAAGTGGGAAGCAGAAGGAGCGGGAAGGGGAAAGAGGGTGATTGGGCCTCCGGCACGGGTGCGCCTTGTCTTACATAACTTTTCAACTCCTATCATCGGAGGTCCGAGAATATTTTTCATCCCATTTAAAATCATAATGATCATTCTTCAGAAAAATTCAAAAACTAAATATTAAAAACTATAATCATCGAAATTCATAATATCACTAACTAGATGTTACCGCGGTTTCACCCGCGTTTATCGTTACTGCGCCGCCCCCGTGGGTCGTAGCGTGATGTTATATAGCCTATAGCCTTCCTCGATAAATAGGCTATCCAACACTAAAAGAATTTTTCAAATCGAACCAGTAGTAATCACGCAGAATAAACCAGAAGAAACATCGTTTGTATTATGTCTGTAAGGGGTAATTATTTTGCTGCAATGTTATTTTAAAACTGCGATATCTCCTAAGATATTCATTGAAATCGAATGATGTAAAGGGCAATTTTGTTTTAAATTAAATACTTGTGATGAATAACGTATTTATTTGGATAAGGATTAATATCATGTTTATAATAATACCTTCGCAAATAATGCATTATTTTACAACAAATTTGGTTAGCATAAAAATGGTTATAGTGAGCCATCCTTAAAAGATAGACATATGCTGTCGCGGACTTTTTTTTAAAACTTTTATAGGGGAACAATTCTCTCTCTCATACATGATTTTTGCGAAACTTTAACTGTTTACGCAGCGCACGCAGCGGAAGCTCTCAAAAGGAAAAATACCCTCCGATTTTGAAACATTCTTCATTGGTGCTCAGCTCCTATTGATCTTAGCGTGATGATATATAGCCTATAGCCTTCCTCGATAAATAGGCTATCTAACACTGAAAGAATTTTTCAAATCGGACCAGTATTTCCTGAGATTAGCGCGTTCAAGCAAACAAACAAACAAACTCTTCAGCTTTATAATATTAGTATAGATTATACCTACACTTAGTTTTTACTAATATTTGTTTTCATATATTTGTTTATACTAATGATCGAAACTCATAATCATTCGAATAAATAACTATAATATTCATAAATGTGTTTTATTCTAATATTTGTTTTAATAAATTTCTTAATAAGTGTTTTTATTCATATTATTGAAAATCATAATGTCTATATTCATACATTTGTTTACTCGAAAATCAAATTGCTACCAGAAACGAGATGCTACCAGACAAGTAGATTAGGTTAGAACTGTGGCCCCAACAACGCGCGAGCCGAGCGAGCGAAGCGAGCGTGCCGCGGCAGCGGCCGGCGAAGCGCCAGAAACAAATTTTTTATAGAAAAGTAGAGAGACACCGACAGAAAGTAAGCTATTGTGAACAACGACGTTATGAGTTGAAATATGTTCTTAGTAACAACATTATTAATTAAAACAATATGGTCATTGAATGTTATGCAGAAAAAAGATCTGAAAAATAAATTATAAATTTAAACTGGTTATATAAATTTAAATTAGTAACAGTATTAATTAATGGTAGTAACAGAATTAATAAAAAAAATGTGATCACTAACTGTTATGGGCTCCGTTGGTAGTAATAAATTTTTATTATTTTGTATGAATAAAAAAAGTATGAAAAATCAAATTACAAATCTGTAGTAAGACAAAGAATAGGATTTAGAATTTTATGTGAACCAATATGGAGCCCTCCGGCACACACTCACTCACTGAACGAAGCACAACAGTAGGAATACTGCTATTTTACGTAGATATCCTGTGAGAGGGTAGTCCTTCCCCGGTCGAGCCGGCCCATTCATGCTGCAATCAGCGAGACTCTACTCTTTTATTCAACCAAGATGGCATACGGCCTGTCTGATGGTGGGTGTTACCGTAATCTAAGATCGCAATAACAGGGATATCATTTGCGCCTTGTTGATAGTGAAAATGATGTATTACTAGGTTTTGCTCGCGGCTTCGCTCGCGTTAAAGTAGATTACGTTAGTAACAGTACTTTAAAAAGAAATATATAGCCTATGTTACTCGCTAATAATACAGATTTGTAATGGTAAAAGAATTTTTTAAAGAGTTAAACCCTTACGACCAAACAAAGAAAAATCAAATCTTTCCTCGTTATAATATTAGAAGGTATATAAAATATATAGTGTAGATAAATTAGCCTAGAAAAGGGAATTAAAGATGTGATGAAAAGATAGGAGTGGGTAAAGTAAACGTAAGGCGCTCCTTCAATCAATTTCATACTAAATGTCTATACATTTTGTATGAATATTGAGTGAAGCGTCGTGTCCGCGCACTGTCTTTTCTGTTTGTTTTGTGTCGCGATACTTCTATACATTTTGTATGAAAATGTATATGTATACTAGCTTTTGCACGCGGCTCCGCTCGCGTTAATTTAGAATTTGACAATCAATTCGGGTTGTACTCTGCTTGTAATAATATAATTCAATCATGATTCGAAAGACACGTGGCGCCATCTATTATCATAAGAACGTTATTGTCGTTTTCCTCGGGAACAGTAATTTTTTTCGGGATGAAAGGTAGCCTATGTCCTTTTCTGTACACCTGACAATGTATATGCAAAATTTCAGAATGTTCGGTTCAGTGGTTTAGGCGTGAAAAGGTAACAAACAAACAAACTCATTTTCGCTTTTATAATATTATATAGATAGGATTAGGATATAGCCTAAACTCTAGGGAGGAATAGACATGAAAAAGCGAGTAAATTCGCAAACGATAACCAGTGTTGGTTAATCCTATTAAATATTTAAATGAGCCGTCCTCTGCGGTTTCACCCACGTTTATGATTACTGCTCCTCATCCGTGGCTCGTAGCATGATATTATTGTTACGTGCTGGGTTCGACGCATAAGAATGTAAACAATATTACCGATTAAAACACGTTTTATTCTAGCACACAATTAAATTTAAAACACAACAAACACTATACCTACTACACTTTTCCACTGTAACTGCTTCATACTCCGTAGTATTTTCGCTACCGTTCGCTTCGATGAATACATGACAGCTTACGATTGTAAACTGACTGTGCGCGTGCGCTTTATTCATACGCGGTTAAAGCGTTTCCGGAGTTTTCTAGAAACGTCATACCCGATATGTAAACAGTAGGAATATTCGAGAATATGCTAGCGTTCTCTCTACTCTTCTCGTACGAAGTTCTATAAGATGTCAATAGATGGCGCTGTAATAAATTATAAGAGGGAACTGCCGAGTCTTCCACACAATGCCGAGAGATGGCACTGGGTGTAACATTATATAGCCTAACCTTCCTTAAGAAATGGGCTACCAAATGGAAAAAGAAAAATCAAATCCACCTCGCAGATCCAGAAATTTACGCGCTCAGACAAACAAACTCTTCATCTTTCAGCTTTATTATATTAGTAGAATAGATGTGCCCGCGGTTTCACCCACTTTATTATTACTGCGCTGCCCCCGTGGGTCGTAGCGTGATGTTATATAACCTTTCTCGATAAATAAGCTATCCAACAATAAAATATTTTTTCAATTCAAACCAGCAGCTCCTGAGATTAGCGCGTTCCACCAAACAAACAAACTCTTCAGCTTTATAATATTAGTATAGATTACAATGTTTTATTGCTTTGTTAGTTCCATTGCATATGTTTATGTTCAGTTATTGTTGTAATGGGCGATCGCGTGATCCAGGATTCAGTTGCCAAGACGGACAGAGTTGTAGCGTTTTTCTGTTAGTAAAATCTTTGACTGCCTCAATGGCACAGCGGTGGTGACTATGATTTCTGTGGTACGAGATCTCAACTTCAGTTACTGGTTCGGGCCAAGAGTGTCTGTTTAACGAGTCAAGTGTCGGGCGGACATACGTTTATCCGTTTGTGTATTGTTTGCACAATTATTTTTTTATTTCGTATGTCCTCTCGACGCTCAAGATGTTAAGTATACGTGTGTGGTATAAAATAAATGGTTTAAAACGGATTACTAAGTTACTCTATCGAGAAGTTGCCAGCAGTAGTACGAAGTCTGAAGCTGCACCTGGAAGATGGCAACGGGCGCGGCGATACGTAAGATCAAGATCATCTCTGCGTACCTCTTCAGAAATATAGGTGTGCGTATACATGTTAATTCTAAGTAGGAACACGTAGTTTAGAATTACCTTGAAGGCTATCTCTATTACATAGGGATCCATTGGCGAATCTAGAGTTATCCTCCAGGGAATGCCAAGCCCCAAAGGGCGATGGTTTACATATAATAATGCTGCACTGCTGGGGACGGGCCTCTTCTCAGTGTGAGAAAAGTTACAACTGTACAACATACTACCCACATACAACCCTAGAACTTTAACGTGAGGCCTATTAGAGATTTATTCCAAAAATCCCTACAATAGTATCCTGTATGGATTCCAATAAAGCAAATTTTTTTAAAAGTAGATTTTCTACTTAATATTGCCTTCTGTTTACGCGAATGTTGTTGTAATAAATGTTATATTTTCAACAAATCAACTTTCATTCATTGCTTGCATTCAGCTTTTGATTTATTACTAATTTTATTAGTCTATGCGATAGAGTGATTAGATTGCTTGTATAGCGCAATGATTGAACACCTCGCCGTTGAACCAAGCTGAGCGTTGTAGGTTTAGTCCCCACTTGGGGAAAACTTATATGGGTGGGAATTTTTTTCTTCTAGACCGAATTTCGGTCGCGGCGGCCGGTCTTAACGGAGACTGACCATCTGCGCAGGATGTATTATGTGCACAAGTGTGTGCGCAAACACAAATGCACTCTCTGTTCCCTAACCCTCATGATCCGATAGGACGGTGATCCGACACGACCGGAGAGAGATCAGGCGCAGGACTGTCTAACACTACCAACTTCCTAACTCCAGGCTGCTATTAAGATTTCTTAACAGAAAAACCCAATAACTTTTAGTTGGTCCGACCCGGGATTTGAACCCGAGACCTCATGCACAGCAGTCGCATTCACTACCGCTGCGCTACGAAGGTACAGGTGTATTATATCCACATTTAGCCAACGATGGTTTTAGGTCTTTGTAATAAGGAGCGTTTCATTGCCGCTAACCTGGCACATTCATTGCTGCACGGATGGTGTGGTCGCCTAAGTGGTCGACTCTCTACAGCCACACCACGCGCTGACTGTTATAAGTTCGAATCACACGGGACAAAATTGTGTGATCTACAAATGGTTGTTTTGTCTATTGTCTGAATGTTTGTTTAGTTCTCCGTGACACAAGATTTATTCCAAGTTTTTTTTTATACAACTAAGGTGGCAAACAAGTATACGGCCCACCTGATGGTAAGTGGTCACCGTAGCCTATGGACGCCTGCGACACCAGAGGCATCACTTGCGCGTTGCCGGCCCTTTAGGAAAGGAAGTGGGAAGGAGAAGGAGCGGGAAGGGTGAAAGAGGGTGATTTGGCCTCCAGCACTCTCGCTCCCCGAACGACGATTTTACACTTTCCACGACGTTTCGGTTGCTTTTCAGCAGGCATGTTCACGGGGAGACTATGATAAGATTGAGTCATCAAACATCTTAGCGATAAAATCCGTATCAAGTAGTTTAATTTCAATAGAAAGGATATACATACATACATATATAGATGTATTTACATTGAGATCGTAGATATTCAATCTGTTTCTTTTAAGTTTTAATACTGCTGTGGATGAAGGGTTTTGTGTTTTTAATTTTTAACATGTTTTTTTTATGTTTTTTACCGACATGTTTTTTACCGACTTGCGTAACTTATCTGCAATATGTAATTGTGTACCTGTGTAACAACTACTTTTGGATTTGGCTCTTATCTACACAAAATAGTGCCTATTAAATATTATATTACCGGTAATTAATTAGACTGTAAGTTTCTTGTCATGCATGCCTGTCATTTGTATGATTACTGTTTTATGTTATAATACGCACTTTATATGTTTAAGAAGCATTTGTAATTGTATAGTTGGTGTGCTTAATAAAAATAAATAAATAGATTCACGCCTGTTTCCCAGAGGGGTACGCAGAGTCTACGGATTTCCATTTGCTACGATCCTGACACACTTCTCTGGCTTCAAGGAAAGACATAATATCTAATACTGAGCCTGCACGGATGACGCAGTGGTTTAAGTGTTCGCCTCGCTACTGCCGCCGCACTGAGTGTTGTGGGTTCGATCCCCACTCGGGACTAAACTTTGTGTGATCCACAAATGGTTGTTCCGAGTCTGGGTGTTCTTTGTGTCCGTTGTTTGAATGTTTGTAAAGTCCCCGCGACACAGGATTTAGTGCGGGAGTCGTCTTTAAAAAAATATTGTGGCTGTCTTCGGGGACTGCCGATAGAAGAAAACCTTAAATATAAACCAAATTATAAAGCAAAATTAATTCAAAAATGGAAAGCGTTCGGTGACGATGACGCGAGTTCCATGATTTTTGTTCACCCGAAAATTGCTCAACGCGCCTAAAGAAGTTTTCACTTCAATAATTGAGCACACTTTAGTCTACGATTTCACATGTCGCTTCTGGCAAAGTTTGTTCCTTGTTAATGTATGTTTATTATTTTAGAACTGAACATAGCCTAAAACGTATAGGTCCTGTACTTCGATTGAGTTGAGTGAAATAATTCGATATCTAAGTGTACGCCTAGGAAAAGATTATAATTTGTGTGTATGTGTTTAAACTTTCTCATGTAAGTGCATTATTGTAAATTTTTTATGACAAATAAAGATATCTCAAACCTTATACAAATAATAATGGCCAATGTACACATATCTTATCGGTTTTCTACTCAACTAGGTAACAATATTCACTGACAAATTGTGGTTAGTCCTGATAATATGATCACGACATCCAACCATCCTTATCGAGACCATATTCCTATTGCACACGACTCTATCACCGTGTGCAATTCCCTTTGACTATAAATGCAGTGTTTGCTAGAAACCTGATCATTCTGGAGCCGTGTATCACGGCTTCATAAAAACAAACCTAGTTTAGTTTGTTATTTAGCAATTTCTGTTTGTGTTACGGTGGAAATTCTTGTGGTAAGTACTTATTATCTATACATATAATAAAATCGTAGGAAAGTCAAAACTGTACATTGAATATTTTTTTAAAAGAATACTTGGGGCGTGATCTACAATCGATATCGAAGCCAAAAATATAGTTTTTAGAATTTTTGTCTGTTGTTTGTCTGTACGTATGTCCGGGCTAAACTCTAAAAGTACTGCATGGATTTACTTCAAATTTTGCATGAATATTACTAACAGGTCGGGTCAACATATAGGCTACATATTATCACGCTATCACCTATGGGGGAGGAGCTGTGAATCTTTATTTTTCTTACGCATTCTGTGGCAGCGTGTAATCTAACGACGCATATTTAAATGTTGTTTTTGAGTAAGCCATGCTATTATCTAGCTTTACACTATAAAAACTACGCCATTTAATTACCTTGGGCAGAGAAATATAGTTGGGTTCCGCGGCGACAAACACTTTTTAGTTAAAATCTACGCGGACGAAGTCGCAGGTAACAGCTAGTTATATATAATTAGCTATCTCTAGGGAACAGTCTCCTTCCCCTCTAGTCTTCCTCTCTCCTAATATATTTAGTATGCTGTGCCCGGCAGGTCCACAATTGATTCTTAGCTAAAAGTCTACCATCTCATATACCTACTACATTGTGGCAAAGCAATAAAGATTTGAATTTGAATTTGAATTTGAAACAGTACTTTCCTCTGGATGAGAGGTAACTTATTTCTGTAAACGAAAGTTCATGATATTCGGTAGAGTAGTTAGGGCGTCAAAGTTTAACAAATAAACATACTCACATTCGTCTTTATAATATTACTAGATTTTGCCCGCGGCTTCGCTCGTGCTAATGTCGATTTTGTTATATTTCTATTCCTCGGGAACAGTATTTTTTTTCTGCATGAAATGACGGGAAACGTTGTTTTGGGCAATTACAGCGCTCGGAGCGCCACCTGTCGGTTCCAATTGTGAATCTAAACCATCTAGGGATCCACTCAGACAAACACAAAAAACATGATCAAATTTGACAAAATCAGTTCAGCCGTTTAGGATGAGTTTAGTGACATAGGTACATACGTACAGAAGAATTATATACATTATGTAGGTATATATAAAGATAAATATGGTGTAGATTACACTGCCCTTGTATTGATATATTCATCTCGTAATTATATATAATACTAGATGTTCCCGCGGTTTTACCCGCGTTTATCGTTACTGCGCCGCCCCCGTGGGTCGTAGCGTGGTGTTATATAGCCTATAGCCTACCTCGATCAATAGGCTATTATGAGATTAGCGCGTTCAAACCAACAAACAAACAAACAAACAAACTCTTCAGCTTTATAATATTAGTATAGATAGCTGACCCGCGCAACTTCATCTGCGTCACATAAGAGAGAGAGTAGGTCGTAGAACCACATAAGAACCCTTTAACAACATTTTATAAATATACCTACAGTGCTAATTTAAAATCACGCAGAATAAACCAGGAGAATAATTATTTTGCTGCGATGTTATTTTAAAACTGCGATATCTCTTAAGACATTCATTGAAATCGAATGATGTTAAGGGCAATTTTTATTTAAATTAAATACTTGTGATGAATAACTTATTTATTTGGATAAGGATTAATATAATGTTTATAATAATACCTTCACAAATAATGCATTATTTTAGAACAAATTTGGTTAGCATAAAAAAGGTTATAGTGAGCCAACCTTGAAAGATAGACATATGCTGTCGCGGACTTTTTATTTGAACTTTTAAAGGGGAACAATTCTGTCATACATGATTTTTGCGAAACTTTAACTGTTTACGCAGCGCACACAGCGGAAGCTCTCAAAAGGAAAAAACACCCTCCGATTTTAAAACATTCTTCATTGGTGCTCCGCTCCTATTGATCTTAGTGTGATGATATATAGCATGCATGCTTCCTCGATAAATGAGCTATCTAACACTGAAATCATTTTTCAAATCGGACCTGTAGTTCCTGAGATTAGCGCGTTCAAGTAAACAAACAAACAAACTCTTCAGCTTTATAATATTAGTATAGATATTACATATATAATTGTCATGCAACAATGCGTATGCGTATTAATTACAGCTGGCTCATTGATTTAATTATATAATTTTATAAATAGACTCATTGAAGTAAGCGCGACTGTAGCTAACGAACTTTGGATTTGATGCCTGGGTCAGTAATGTTGTTACTAGGCTTTTTCACAAACCTACTCGTGTTTTCCTGGAGGTAGTGACGTAGTGATTTTAGTGGTCGCGTTGTGGTGTCACTGCGCTGAGTTCCTATTGTGGATTCGATTCCACAGGAGACAAAAATTGTGTTATCTACAATTAGTTGTACCGAGTCTGATTGTTCTTTGTGTGATCTACAATTAGTTGTACCGAGTCTGATTGTTCTTTGTGTGATCTACAATTAGTTGTACCGAGTCTGATTGTTCTTTGTGTGATCTACAATTAGTTGTACCGAGTCTGATTGTTCTTTGTGTGATCTACAATTAGTTGTACCGAGTCTGATTGTTCTTTGTGTGATCTACAATTAGTTGTACCGAGTCTGATTGTTCTTTGTGTGATCTACAATTAGTTGTACCGAGTCTGATTGTTCTTTGTGTGATCTACAATTAGTTGTACCGAGTCTGATTGTTCTTTGTGTGATCTACAATTAGTTGTAACTAGTTTGATTGTTCTTTGTGTGATCTACAATTAGTTGTACCGAGTCTGATTGGTCTTTGTGTGATCTACAATTAGTTGTACCGAGTCTGATTGTTCTTTGTGTGATCTACAATTAGTTGTACCGAGTCTGATTGTTCTTTGTGTGATCTACAATTAGTTGTACCGAGTCTGATTGTTCTTTGTGTGATCTACAATTAGTTGTACTGAGTCTGATTGTTCTTTGTGTGATCTACAATTAGTTGTACCGAGTCTGATTGTTCTTTGTGTGATCTACAATTAGTTGTACCGAGTCTGATTGTTCTATGTGTGATCTACAATTAGTTGTACCGAGTCTGATTGTTCTTTGTGTGATCTACAATTAGTTGTACCGAGTCTGATTGGTCTTTGTGTGATCTACAATTAGTTGTACCGAGTCTGATTGTTCTTTGTGTGATCTACAATTAGTTGTACCGAGTCTGATTGTTCTTTGTGTGATCTACAATTAGTTGTACCGAGTCTGATTGTTCTTTGTGTGATCTACAATTAGTTGTACCGAGTCTGATTGTTCTATGTGTGATCTACAATTAGTTGTACCGAGTCTGATTGTTCTTTGTGTGATCTACAATTAGTTGTACCGAGTCTGATTGTTCTTTGTGTGATCTACAATTAGTTGTACCGAGTCTGATTGTTCTATGTGTAATCTACAATTAGTTGTACCGAGTCTGATTGTTCTTTGTGTGATCTACAATTAGTTGTACCGAGTCTGATTGTTCTTTGTGTGATCTACAATTAGTTGTACCGAGTCTGATTGTTCTTTGTGTGATCTACAATTAGTTGTACCGAGTCTGATTGTTCTATGTGTGATCTACAATTAGTTGTACCGAGTCTGATTGTTCTTTGTGTGATCTACAATTAGTTGTACCGAGTCTGATTGTTCTTTGTGTGATCTACAATTAGTTGTACCGAGTCTGATTGTTCTATGTGTCAGCTGTTTGAATGCTTGTAAAGTTCTCTGCTTCACAGCAATTATAAATAGTGAGGGAATGAATCTCTCTCTTGTTTTATCCTCTTTACATGCATTATTTACGCTCATCGGTTTAATATGCACTTAATATAATGACCTTTCGCCAGTAGGTATCTCTAAAAGTATACAGAATTCATTGTTTTAAGGTTCGATACCCGAAAGGTTCCAGAAGGACCCTATTACTAAACCTCCACTGTCCTTACGTCTGTCTGTCAGCAGGCTGTATCTCATAAATTCTTATAGGCAGAGAAATGAAATTTTCACAGAGTGTGTATTTCTATTGCCGTTACAACAACAAATAATAAAAACCAAGATGGCGGATTTCAAAGTAAGAAAGCCTTCGTCTAGCACTTCACCGGTTTTTTAATTTTTCTTATGATTTCAGTGATACAAGATGAGTGAAGCCAAGAGTAACCTATTGCTGTTCTTTGACCGGCCTACGGAGCCATGCTTTATGCAGAAAGGTGATAAACAGACTGTGTTCGAGCTGCCAGAGCATTACTACGTAAGATCATTTGTGGTTCATAGGCAATGAACATTTGTATGTCTATTTTAGTTACAGGTTAGAAAGACACAGATGGCTGCCGAAAACAGGCGAAAATACATGTAAACGTTTACATTTGAATGATATTTGAATACCTACATTGAAATTAAATTACTATATACGGATTTTTTTTAAGCTAATTAAATTATCAATAATTTAATTAGCTTAAAAATGAGTAAAGTTTAATAGTAATAGTAGTGTAACAGTTTTCAAAATTTTGTAATAAAGTGTCAAATAAACAATGCGATAAAATCCGTATATATTATAGTAGTTTAATTTCAATGAATAACATTCGCGTAAACAGAAGACAATATTATATTTGAATACAGTTGGACATAACGTTTACAGTAAAAGATCCCAGACATCATCACAATCACTATATAAAGATATCATCTAACAAATCAAAAGCAAATTGATCAATAATAAAGAGAACGAAAACAAATATACCAAAGGATATGATCACCTCCATAAAAATAGATAACAAAATAATAACTAGTCCACAGGACATCACCAATAGCTTCAACAACTTTTTTATTGAAAAAATAAAACCAATACCAGGTTCTGGTAGACAAGTAACTTCTATGATCACCAACTCATGTCAGTCTATGTTTATGGCACCTAGTACACCTTACGATATATTAAAAATCATTAGATCCTTAAATAATACTTCAAGCGTTGGACATGACGAAATCGCCAGAAAAACCTTAAAATCTACTGCATATCATATTTGTCATCACCTAAGCCATATTTTAAACATTTGTATAACCACAGGGTCATATCCCGAGAGTCTGAAAACCTCAATTGTAAAGCCGTTGTTTAAAACAGATGACAAGCAAAACATGAACTGTTATAGACCCATAGCGCTTATACCTGTTATGTCTAAAATTTTTGAAAAATATATATATTCTCAAATCTATAAGTATTTAGAAAAATTCAATATACTTACCGAATACAAAAAAGGATTCCGCAAAAATAAAAATATTAATATGGCTATCTATGATTTTATACATAAAATTATGATCAACGTCGATAGAAAGACACCGGTATGTGCGATCTACTGCGACATGACTCAGGCCTTCGATTATGTTAATCATGATATCCTGCTTAGCAAGATGAAAGCTTACGGTATTAGAGGAAAAGTGCTAGAACTAATAGAATCCTATCTCAAAAATCGTAGCCAATATACTGTAATTTCAAAAATAAATATTAATACTAAAAAAGAAGAAATATATACATCCACAAAAAAAACCGTAAGATTTGGTGTCCCACAAGGGAGTGTGTTGGGCCCATTGTTGTTCATTATTTATATAAACGATTTGCCAACAATAACAAATTATCCAATGTCACTTTTTGCTGATGATAGCACTGTTGTAATACATTCTAACAATAAAAACACATATGAAAATGATATTAATAATACGATCTATTCAATAGTCAAATGGTTAAACAATAATAATTTAAAGGTCAATCTTCTTAAAACAAATTTAATGTTTTTCAGTCAATGTTTAACAGCAGCCACTATTAACGTAAATTATCAAGGAACACTTATTAATCAAGTAGACACAACGAAATACCTTGGTGTAACAATTGATAAGAATCTGAATTGGAAAGCGCATACAGAAAAGTTGAATAGAAGGATTAGTTTTTCTGCTTATGCACTCTCAAAAATCGCCTTTGTTTTAAACACTGACGCCCTTCTTACAGCTTATCACGGTATAGTAGGCTCCCTCTTAAGCTTTGGTGTCATATTTTGGGGCAATTCTACCAATAAAGACATAATTTTTAAATCACAGAAGAGGTGCATTAGGGCCATGTTCGGTATAAAAACAATTGATAGCTGTAAACCCTACTTCATTAAGCATAAAATATTAAGTTTGCCTTCTCTGTTTATATACGAAGTAGCTTGTTTCGTGCACAGTAACCCTAAACTATTCAACAAACTATCTGACGTTACAATACGCAGTCGTCGAGACAATGATAGATTATGCGTGATACGATCTAATACGGCTCTAATGCATAAGAGCATATTTTGTTTAGCGCCCATAATATATAATAAAATCACTAAAACAATTAAACAATACCCTACTTCACAATTTAAGCTCCACCTCAAAAAAAATCTTGTAGCCCAGTGTTACTACAGCTTATCAGAATTTTTGAACAATTGCAAATAGTTATTTTTTATATTTGTGTCAATGTTTGTTTATCTGATGTTTTATTTTGGTTGTTTGTTTTTATGTTTTGTTTGAGTATTTAAAATGTTGTTAGTAGTGTAGTTTTTTTTAGCCTTAATCTCGTGCACTAAAATATATTTAATTAATTATTTTTAAGTTGGTTGTCTCGTGCATAAAAACAATTATTTTATATATAATTAATCTAGTAATAAGTTTAATAACGTTTAATTTCTAGTTTCTTTGATGTCTCGTGCATTCAAATATAATTTTTGTACGCCACAAGTGGCAAAACATGCAGATCTTTATTTTAAAACTGACCACCATGTACCTACTAAATTGTTACTCATGTTTTACAAAATAAATATTTTTATCTTTATCTTATCTTTATCACCAGTTAAATATCAGCTTATGCATCTGTGCTAGTTTAGATGGAGTATGATTTTAATTATTTTTCTTAGTTACGGATTAACTCGTCTGCTTACAAAGAGTCTTAAAATATTCACCCAAACAATATAATATATACAATTTAGGCTCACTAATATAACGTAGGCTTATACTATAAGAACGTTATCCTATAAGAAAAGGTTAGAGTTTGTACTTAAATTACTTTACTACTGACGTCTACTGGAAACAGTAGACGTCAGTAGCGTAGTGGTTAGTGTATCCGACTGCCACGCCTGAGGTCGCGGGTTCGATTCCCGCACAAGTCAATCATTTGTGTGCATGAACATTGATGTTTGTCTTGGTCTGGGTATTTCTATGTATAATATGTATGTATATATGTATGTTTATCCATTGTCTAGTACCCATAGTACAAGCTCTGCTTAGTTTGGGCTAGATGGTGTTGTGTGTATGTGGTAGAATATTATTATTATTTTCTGGGACTGGTATATTGGTAACTATGGATGATAAAACGGCGTCTGCCCTGAATACTCTCATAGCATCAATCGAATGGACAGACGGTGACTCGCCAACTCACTAGATGGGCCCCCTGAATAGCCACGATAGGCATACAAGCCAGCAGCAGAAGGCAACACCGGTGCGAGCGTATCATGTTTATTTATTATATTATATATATTATTATTATTTTCTGGGACTTGAACTCGAGACTTGAACTGCGCCATCGAGGCTGTATTTATACAACTGATATGCCTATCAGTTGTATATATTATTATTATAATGTCACTTCCAGCCGGACAAATACAAGAAGGCAACATCTACGATTTCCAATCGTTTCGGCGAGAATGCTGGCGACAGTATACTCATTCGTAACATTGCTCTCCCGAACCTCTCCCTGCCGATGCAGCTGCCGTACAATGACAACTTCTCACTGTTCGTGGAGAAGCACCGCCGCATGGCTGGCAAACTCATCGACATATTCATGGGTGAGTTCACTTCACTATACTAGCCGAGAGTTTGTTCTCAACAGTTTGCCTGAACTTAGCAACTAGCAGAAATGTATATCAGTACGTAAGCTTATCGACTAACCTTGACATAATAAGTGACATTGTGACATTTTGTGACCTAAAAGTAAATCTGTGGTGTTAATTACCTTAACAAGGGGATGAGTGCCAAAGTTCTGTTAATTTAATGTATGTATAATAAATATATGTCATACCTATTGAATCATCTCCTTTATACACAATTTTTATACATATTAATGTTTAGTATCAAATTACTTGTATTAATGTTGAAGAAGTTTCTTTTAATCGTATTTTCTAAGGTTTCTAGTCCAATATGAACTATACCTTCGCTGTCATATATGGCTGTATTTGTGACCCTGGCCATGACTAATACATGACTAAATATTCAGTGTAGTTATAAGGCGTACCATGCGCTCTACTTGATGTGTTATTCAATACATACAAGCACGGTTTTTAAAACTGTGATTTGACTTGAAAACATTGGTGAATGTGGATGCAACAGCCTACTTCACGAGGGATGTGGGCGTGAGACTATGAGTGTATATAACATGTATGATCTAATATTGTCAGGTATGCGTGACGTCGATGACCTGATTTCGCTCTGTTCCTACTGCCAGCTGCGCATCAATCCATATATGTTCAACTACTGCCTCTCCGTCGCCATACTGCACAGGTAACTACACACTTTTTCTTTGAGGTTAGTTAATCAAGGATCAAACTTACGGTTAAAAACAAATCTGAACTTATATCAATTTATAATTAAATTTCAGTTGTTAATAAGTTAATTATTAATTAATCTAGTGGCGAGGCTACTGCTGAAACTATTGCGCCATTAAGATCATCAGCGAATCAACTCGAGCCGTTCAGTATTCTTTGTATGAAACTCCCTACTGCAACGCACACTAGTCGGAATCGTAACGTAATCACCTCACCTCGGGACAAGCTTGCAGTCCTCGCGCTTACGGCTCGTTGTCCCCGCGCTTACGGCTCGTCGTCCCCACGCTTACGTTTTTCCGTGCACTACTGATGCCAAACGTGCTGTCATTCACAAGACAACTAAAGGTCGTGTTGCGCGCGTATTTTATTGAATATGTAGGTTAGATTTCAAACAAAAAATAACGATGAAAAGGGATCATTGAAGAAGTGAGAAAATATCCATATTATACTTACCTATAATTTAACTGAGCGCGGCGTAAGCGCGGCGTCGCCTAACCGACGTACCGGCGCTGTTGATTCGCTTTGGTTACGTTAAGCTGCGTACCTATAAATTACGCGCGGCAGCCGCGCGAACCTATGTTCGAGTAGAGCAGACGTACATTTGCCGCGCGAACCAAAATAAAGAGTAGATCGCGGCTGCCGCGCGTGGCAAGCGATCTATCTCGAATATCACAACAAATCATTGGCGCCATACAATCGTATGAGTAGACGACACTTTTTGTCCATTCTGCGTATTGCCGCGCGAGCAAATTTCAAAATCCACAACCGTCCCAACTGCGCGCGAGCTCTTTTGATGCGGCCTCAAAAACCGACAATGATCGGTTCGCTCCGTGGCACGTTTGAGCGCGGCAATGTTCGAGCTGCCGCGCGCGGCGACCCGGCCTCCATAGCGCACGGCGCCTCGCGAGCCAATGTTCGAGGGTTTGCCACGCGTCATTTATACGTAGCTTTAGGTTGACGCCTGTTTGACAGCGAGGCGAAAGACGATGCGGTGACGATCCCTTTCCGAGTTGATATGTGTGCTATGACCTTTAGTGGTGCCTCGAAAGGTCCCTTTTCATGTAGTTACGAGATGAACCCGGCCACTGTACGCTCAGTCTCATATTAATTATTAGGCAATTTAATTCAGTATTCTATTGCCCGTCGTTCGAAAATGTTGTGTAAAACTTTCAAGTCAATCAATCAAACACTTTTCGACTTTTACAGACACAAACATAAGAAAGGCAAAATTATACATATAAGGATAATTTACCTTTTATTTGAAATATACAATAACATTATTAAATAATTAACATAATATAATATATACACAAATTATTTACAAGAAGCTTAAGTTTTGAGAATTATGTTATAATCATTTTCTTACTATATAACTTAAGATTACTAAGAAAACCATTTGAAACTTCGCAGGCCAGACACCAAGGGTCTGAATATCCCGACCTTCGCGGAGTCCTTCCCCGACAAGTTCATGGACCCCAAAGTATTCCGTCGTGCCAGGGAGACCACCAACGTTGTACCTGCGGGCGAAAGGGTAAGAGTATGACACTCACATTAACCTTTAACATGTCTGAGATTTTGACAGATAATAAATGTCAAAATCTCAGACACGATGAAAAAACATTGAGTCTGCGTGCAAATATTACATGGTTGGAGTACTAGTTGTTGGGGTAATCAGATCATATCATATCACGTCGGGGTCACCAATGTTGGGGTAATCAGATGTCTTATTGTGGGTATTCAAATGAAATAATTCTTGCTAGATATGGATATATATATACTGGTACCAGTTACAAATAATAAAATACATATTGAGCTGCGACCTAAATGAGTGGTTGCGGGAAGACGACTGCTTGCTCCTGACTATACAAAACTGAAGCTTCAGCAGTGTCGCTACACTAGTTGCCTGTGAGTAAAGCCTTAGTGTATATAAAAGAACATTTCACTTATTAACAGGTTCCCTGTCCGATGAATCACATATGATACATAACAATAGATTTTCTATTGTGTCTATCACGGGACAGCGAATGGGTTAAGATTTAAATCATAGATCGCACGAAAAATTGTCCAGTGCTGAAAAGACTGAGCTTCACTTTAGAAAGAGAACGATAGCGTACAATTTTTAATATAAGTAAGCCTGATTGTCTACTTCTAAATATTAGCGCTTATGTATGGCCGCTGATCACGTTGTCCCAGGTTTGATCTCCAGGTCAAATGATATTAAATTATTGTTACGCATGATGTAATACATCCGCAATGTAAACATGACTAATTAATGAAAGCGTTATAATATGTATAACTATATTAGTCCCGCGGCTTCGCTCGCGTTGATGTAGATTTATGTTTAGATAGACTTTTTATTAGCTTATATGTTATTCTGATGTATAAACAATAATACGGTACAGTTTCTTTAAAATCCGTTCTGTCGTTTTTGCGTGAAAGCGCAACAAACATCCATCCATCATTACATCTATCCTCATAAACTTTCACATTTATAATATTAGTAGGATAGCAGCCTTGTTGATAAACTGTCCCACTGCTGCGGACCGGACTCTGGTCACTATGAGAAGGGATGGACCATAGTCTACTGGCCTAAAGAGGTTTAACAGGCTTCATACGTCTTCGAGATCATTACCAGTGGCGTATCGTAGTGGGGGCGGCAGGAGCGCCGTTTTTCTTTTAAAATTTCTTCACAATTGAAATACTGAAATAGGAGGGCGGCAAAATTTTCTGCCGCCCCGAGCGGCTGACACCCACGTTACGCCACAAATCATTACACAGAACTCTTAAGCCGGCCATACATGCCAGGGTTTACTTGACAGGTTTGCCTATACAGTTCACCTGTACAGGTAAACCGGAGCCTGTTTGTTGCACAACTGTGCAGGTTTCCACGCCTGTACAGGCAATTCGAAAAAATATTAATTTTGGTATCTTTTACCTGTGCAGTTTAACTGTGCAGGAAGAACTGAGCGTGTGTAGCGGTCGCCTGCGCAGGTGTGCGCATGAGAGTACTGTTTTCTTTGCAGTAACCATGCGTTACACCACTGTTCACGGTGTCTTCGTTTAAATTTCCTTTTCTTTAATAAAACAAACAATAAACCTATTAACGCTACTGTGTCGAGATCAAGCGCCGCTGTCGGGGCCATGGTATGAACTGAGAGTTTATATAGGTTTACCGCTACGTGTATGGTCTCTATGCAGCTCAAGTTTACCTGTACAGGTGAACTGTACAGGCAAACCTGTCAGGTACATCCTAGCGTGTATGGCCTGCTTTAGTTTAAATTTTCTGTCTGCAGTTGCCAATAATGATTCCTGTGAACTACACGGCTTCGGAGCAAGAGCCTGAACAAAGAATCGCGTACTTCCGCGAGGACATCGGCATCAACCTGCATCACTGGCATTGGCATCTGGTGTACCCGTTCGACTCCGCTGATAGAAACATCGTCAACAAGGATCGCAGAGGAGAGCTGTTCTATTATATGCACCAGCAGATTATCGCCAGGTAAAATAAATATTCCAGGTAACATATTCTATTTTTTTTTGGACTAAACCATGAGCATTTCCGCGACTGTCACACCTGCGTAGCCAGGTTTTGACTCGATTTTGACTCGTGGTATCCCAGGGAAAGCCAAACTGTGTTGGAACTTGCTACGAATTTTCCACTTTCCTCTTTAACAAAGCGGAAGGTAAAATTTACACATATTACAAAATTGTAACCGGTCGATGTCTGTACATCCTAACTAATATTATAAAAGCGAAAATGAGTTTGTTTGTTAGTTTGTTACCTTTTCACGCCTAAACCACTGAACTGATCATTCTGAAATTTTGCATATACGTTGTCAGGTGTACAGAACAGACAAAGGCTACCTTTCATCCCGAAAAAAATTACTGTTCCCGAGGAAAACAACAATAACGTTGTTATGATAATAAATGGCGCCACATGTCTTTCGAATCAAATTTGAATTGATTGTCAAATTCTAAATTAACGCCAGCGAAGCCACGGGCAAAAGCTAGTAAGAAATATTTAAGGAAGTTTATGTGAGGCGTGTCTGTAGCGCGCCTATCACAAGATGAAATCGTATTCAAAATATATTTCTTGCTGGTAAGCTTCGGCAAGCTATGTACAATGGCCAGAAAATGGAACGTGACGTCGTATTGCGCGTGCTTTCTTATTTATTTTGTTAATCAGTAAAATATTATTTGTATGATTAATGCTGGCAAGTTCTGCATTAGGGATTAAGCGGTGTATTACGGGGTACCTTACAAACATATTAACGGAGTCAATGTATATCCAGACAGACCCAAAATACACCCCGTGTTATATATACATAAGTAGGATTTTCGCAATACTTTTGGATGCTACGCCGTCCGTGCAATAAGTTATAATCGTTAAAACCTTATGTACGCTAAGATGGCAATAAATAAATTGATTTCTTATGCATGATATATCCTTTTGCTTCTCAGATATAACGCGGAACGCCTGTGCAACGATTTGGGTTTCGTTCGTAGCTTCAATGACTTCAGTCAGCCTATTGAAGAGGGATACTTCCCTAAACTCGACTCACAGGTCGCGAGTAGAGCTTGGCCGCCTAGGTGAGCGAATATTGTAGAATAAGTACTTCTAGACCTAACAGCAGTGATAGCCACAGACACTAGTCTGGCCGCTGGACTGCTGCCATGCTGAGCTTTTGATGGCGTAGTGGTCAGTGTAACCGACTGCCACGCCTGAAGTCGCAGGTTCGATTCCCACACAAGTCCAACATTTGTGTGCATGAACATGGATGTTTGTCTTGCTCTAGGTGTTTATATGTATAATATGTATGGATTTACAAAAACAAAAGTATATATGTATGTTTATCCATTGTCTAGTACCCATAGTACAAGCTCTGCTTAGTTTGGGCTAGATGGTGTTGTGTGTATGTGATAGAATATTATTAAAAAAAGGAAAAAATAAGGAGTTCGAACCCGAGGCACGCATTTCTGACTTTTCGAATTCATGTGCGTATTAAATAGTTTATTATGGTCCACTGTAAAGGCGAAGAAACGATTCTGAGAAAACTTGCATCTGCGAGATCTACAAGACAACCGGCGCTGGACCAGCGTGGTGGACTCTTTGATACGAAGAAGAGGCCCATGACCAGAAGTAGGACAAGTTATTTACAGCGCTGATATTATAGATATAGCCTTGATTATAGTAGGAACTGTGAGAACTAGTGAGAAGGATATATATAAACTCAGCAAGAAAACTAAGACAAAGTATCGTATCTTTTGTCTCTTGTGGTGTGCCTGGCGCCCTTTCTTCGTCGTTGGTTTTTTCAGTTTGATGGCTTTATCACGATTAACTAATTGGTGTTTCTTTTTGGTCTTATAGGTTTGCAGGAACCAGAATCCAAGACTTGGAGCGTACCATCGACGAGATCAAGGCTGAGGTCTCCCAACTTAATACCTGGAGGAGCCGGTTCTTAGAGGCTATTGAGACTCTTTCTATTACTATGGTGAGTAATTGTTCTTTAACAACTCGGCAGAGGAGTTTTGGCTCAGTGGGCAGAGTTTTGGCTCAGTGGGCAGAATTTGCCATAATTTAAAAAAGCTGTAGTCGTAAACTCGCGCGTGTGCATCGACTTATGCTGCTGACTGTACTTACGTATCTACGCCACAAGTATAAAATATAACTATACCTATGTTCAGTAGTGGTAGTAGCATACATAGTCAAAGTTAAAATCAAAAATCATTTATTCAAAAAGGTCAAAAAAGTAACACTTATGATTGTCAAAGGGGTTAGTGAGTTTGTTACATTTACTGAATTTACATTTATGTTAGTTGCAAGGTTCAGGCAAAAGGTTGAGCCTATGAGAAGATACCTGCAAGAAACTCAAGGCCACTCTTTTAAATCACCATCAAATTAGAATTTCAGTATTTTACTACTTATTTATGTACCAGGTGTTGCAGTCATTATGCCATATGTCACTGTCCATACAAAACTAAATTAAAAAAATAAAGGAAATGTTAATAGTATTAGGTAAGAAGCATTTTAGGTTTGAAATAATATTTATCTGTAGTCATTTGTAATAGACAGTAGTATGGCATGAGGACGCATACTTGACGCATACACTTACACTTTGTGACATATGAAAAGGTAGTTCGTGAGTAAATGTAAATAAGCTTTATTACAATAGGAGAGGAATGTTGTATCATGTAATACATCTCTGGACCTTACACTATGTTGCAAGACAAGCTTATTTCGCCCAACACTTTATTATACATAGATGTTCCCGCGTTTTCACCCGCGTTTATCGTTACTGCACCGCCCCCGTGGGTAGTAGCGTGATGTTATATAGCCTATAGCCTTCCTCGATATATAGACTATCCAACACTAAAATAATTTTTCAAATCGAACCAGAAGTTCCTGAGATAAGCGCGTTCAAACAAACAAACAAAGAAACTCTTCAGCTTTATAATATCTATACATTAATACGTGAAGCAAAAACTTTGTACCCCTTTTTACGAAAATTGCGCGGACGGAGGAGTATGAAATTTGGCACAGTTAAAGTTTATATGGAGAAGGAGGGGCGAATCCTAAAATTTATATAAAATATGCATTAGAAATACATTAAATTAATGAAAAAACACTACACGCACACAACCAAACCATGCATTTGACACACGCAGTCGAAGCGCGTAACTATGGTTACATGTATCAATATGTAATGAGTGTAATGACATATATCAGCAATATCTTACAGGAAAACTTTGGTCGAATTCCGAGATAGATAAGTAATACAAAATGTCGCTTTTTTGTTCTAGCCTAATGGTAACCAAGTGCCTTTGACCGAGGATCGCGGTATCGATATTCTTGGCAACATAATGGAGTCTTCTATCATCAGTCCTAACCGCGGCTACTACGGTAACCTTCACAACATGGGACACGTCTTCATCTCCTACTCACACGACCCTGATCATAGACATCTGGTATGTATCATCCTAACCGTATTTTTCATTTAAAGAGATCGTTTTGTGTTATGCGGTGCGCTTGCCACGTATTATTTTCTTATATACTCGATTTTGCCCCCGGCTACGCTTGCATAAATGTAGGTTAAGTTAATTTTTTATTCTTCTCATTTTTGTATAAAAGGTACCTTATCTATGTCCTTTTCTGTACACCAGACAACGTGTATGCGAAATCTCATAATGATCGGTTGAGTAGATACGCATTAGATTTGGGATAAACGCAGAGTGAAAAGCAGTATGAGACGTATGTACCTATGTCACCGTAGTCTCAACCAGCAATTGCACTTTGTTGGCCGCAGACACGGCAAACGAAGTGCGATTGCTTTATGCGTCTTACGCATAAACGAACCGAGCTTCATAGCGATTCAGAACGTTACTACAATTAGATCGCTTGTATTGAGCAATTCGATTGGATTTAGTCACATATTTGTCGTGTTTTTCTCGCAATTACCAATTTAAGCCCTGTCAGTGCTGTTCTGTCAGAGCAATGACGCTAGATTTTCTTGTTTGCCTGTTGTATAAGATAATTTATATTGGGAGTGAATCTCTGGGAGCGACGGCAGTTTTAAGGACCTTGTAGTATTTTGATCAAATATTGAATTATTTTAGGAGCCGTTCGGAGTAATGGGTGACTCAGCGACCGCCATGCGTGATCCAGTGTTCTACCGCTGGCATTCGTTCATTAACGACTTGTTTCAAGTATACAAGTACAAGCTGACTCCTTATCCTAATGACAAGGTGAGTGGTATATCATTTCTCTTATAGTCTGTAATATCTGGCCGCGGTTTCGCTCCGTGAACCGCACAGGAAAGCATTACCGGGATAAAAGCGTGTTATTCCAGTATTAAGTCTATCGATGTAACAAGTTACGTCCAAATCCGAACAGCAATTTACGCATGATTGAGATCGTCCATATAGGTAGTACCTACGCATCAACATCGCCTTAGTTGATAAATAAAGAGCCAAATTTTAATCTCTGACGTATGTAGGACCATGATTACCTTAATTGATAAACTGAGGACACGGTTTCTCGTATTCGAAACGAGTCTTGCTTTATGGATGATTTTCTTTATTAATTTTTTTACATCCTCCTTTGGCATGAAATTCATAAAATAAATAAATCTAAATAATATATTACATATGCTTTATGTTTATTCTACTTCCTACTCTAGTGGTCACAATCTATTGCGGTCGAAATTCAACCGCAATAGATTAAGAACGTTATAGTAATATATATATATATATATATATATATATATATATATATATATATATGTATATAGGTGTGCCGCTGCCTCTCTATAGTTTAAGGGTAATATAGTATAGACATACCTTTCCAGTGATATACAAGAGTATTTATAAAACTTTCTTCTTTTGCAGCTCGACTTCCCCGGAATCCGCGTATCAGGAGTCAGCATCGAGGGACCAGCAGGTAATAACGTGTTCGGGACCCACTGGGAACAGAGCTCAGTGGAGCTGGGGCGAGGTCTGGACTTCACACCACGTGGCTCCGTGCTGGCTAAGTTCACACATCTGCAGCACCAAGAGTTCAACTATGTGTAAGTTTGTCTTCCAACTGGATTCTGTGAGGTGATTAGTCAAAATGGGTTTTATTTTGCAACCAGTGAAGGGGTTGCAGTGAATGCGTCTGCTGTGCACGAGGTCTAGTTTTTGAGTCTCGGGTCGCGGCAATAAAGAGTTCTTAGGATTTCTGTAAAAAATTCTCGACACCATTATTTTTAGTCCTGTGCCTTTCTAACTCTGGGTATTAGGAAGTTAGCGGTGCTGGCTTGTGCCTCGAAAAGCAAGTAAAGCCGTGGGTCTTGATATCTTTCCAGTCGTGACAGATTGATATCCTATCGGATTATGAGAGTTGGAGAATAGAGAGTGCACTTGTGTTTGCGCACACACTTATGCACTGGACCAGTTAAGAAAAAAAAAGTTTATTTTCTTTCTTTCTCATTTACAAACCGGCTCCTTCGTGCAGTCACTATTACCAATGGTTGACTCTTCCAATTCAAGTGATAATATTAAGCTTTTTATTTCAGTATCGAAGTAAACAACACATCAGGTCAGAGCGCGAAGGGTACGGTGCGTCTCTTCTTGGCGCCTACACAGAACGCTGAAGGAAAGCCGTTACACTTCGACGCACAACGTCAACTGATGATTGAACTGGACAAGTTCACTATTGACTGTAAGTTCATTTTACTTCTTTATGAAGAGTTCTTCCTATTGTAGTGGTGAAGCTGATGTATAGTTTTAAGTAATTTTTTTTTATTCATCTCACGTGGCAAACAAGCATACGGCCCACCTGATGGTGAGTGGTCACTGTAGCCTATGGACGCCTGCAACACCAGAGGCATCACTTGCACGTTGTCAACCCTTTAGGAAAGGAAGTGGGAAGAAGAAGGAGCGGGAAGGGGGAAAGAGAGTGGATTGGTACAACAACGCGTCTCAGTGCACACGACCACCTAATTTAACCAGTTGTTATGTAGACCGCGCTACCAATAGACTGCTCAATATTTCGATATAGAAGGGCGCTTCTTTGATTTATAAAATATAAAGCTGAAAAGTTTGTTTGTTTGGTTGAAATCGCTAATCTCAAAAACTATTGATTCGAATTGAGAACTTATTTTAGTGTTGGATAGCCCATTTATCGAGGAAGGTTACAGGCTATATAACATCATACTACGACCAATAGGAGCGGAGCAGACAAAACCTACACTAACGCGAGCGAAGGCTTAGGCAAAGTCTGGTCTTTGGTAAAGAATTTCATTTTTTTTTATGACAGCTTATCCTTTTGCAATAATTACTGTCTTTACAAACATTCAAACAAGAACATATAAACTCGGTACTATTTATGGATTACATAAATTACTGTCCCGTGCGGAGATCAAACCCACGTCACTCGGCGTAGTGGCAGTGGCAAGGCGCCCAGATAACCCACTACGCCATCTGAGCAGTCAACTTATTACGCATGTGTAGATAAACGGAAGTAGTAGGAGTTGAATGATAGAGTTGTATATTGTATCGTTTACAGTGAAGACAGGCAACAATGTTGTCCGTCGCACCAGTCTGGAGTCGTCAGTGACCATCCCGTATGAGAGGACCTTCCGCGACCAGGTATGTACTGCCATGTAGATGTCTTCAGTTCAATCCCTCTGCATAAACTTTTGCCTTTTTGAAATTAAGTGTTTTGACTTATAGAATTTAATTATTATTAGCGATTGCCTCCATGGCGCAGCGCTAGTGAATGTGACTACTGTGCACCAGCTCACGGGTTCGAATCCTGGGTCGGGCCACCAAAAACTTATTGAGTTTTTCTGTTAAGAAATTTCAATAGCAACCCGAGTTTAGAAAGTTAGCAATGTTAAACACCCCCGTACTTTGGCAAGGACGGTGGTGTCGTATTACTACCCCATCGGATCATGAGAGTTAGGAAACAGAGAGTGCACTTGTGTTTGCGCACACACTTGTGCACTATAATATCTCCTGCGCAGATAGCCAGTCTCCGTTAAGATAGGCCGCTGTGAAAATTCGGTCTGGAGGACATTAATATTATTATTAGCGCTCGCTTTAACGGTGGACGAAAACATTGTTAGTATATAAAACCTGCATGTCTGAGAGTTGTATATAATTTTCTTAAATATATGTGAACTTTGGAAACTACGACTTGGAGTCTGTGCTAACAATAACAACATGATACACTGATATTATGTTGTTATTGTTAGCACAGACTCCAAGTCTCTTACAAAGGTATATGTTCAATCTTAATTCTAAGCGCATAATGTTTGTATACCATATTGCCTTTGTGGAGAAATAAAGTTACATTTATTATGTTATTACTGTTGTTTGGCTCCACAGTCAGCTCGTCCAGGGACCCCAGGCTCTACTTCCACTGCTGAATTTGACTTCTGTGGCTGTGGGTGGCCTCATCACATGCTGATCCCGAGGGGTACCACACAGGGATACCCTGTGGTTCTCTTCGCGATGGTCTCCAACTGGGCGGAAGACGGAGTAAGTTTATTTTCCTTATTAGTCTTATTAGGAACTAGTGACTTCCAATCCTAAAAAAATAACGAACTTTGTGTTAATCATGGTCTATCTGTTTGATCCAAATCTGTTCAAATTGAGAAACAAACATTCAAATATACTAAATGAGAAACAAACATACTTTCCCATTTATAATATTAGAAGAATACAATACCTACCTCCTTTTTGTGGAGTTACGGATAATAATATGCACTATTTTTTATTATATGAGAAGATTTCAAAATCTATTCAATATTACCAAGACTTTTTGAATCCACTTAGAGTGAATAAAATGCAAATCCTGAAGAGTTGTATTGAGCTAGACGTGGTAGTAGAGGTAATCGTATAACGAAAAAGGATACAGGATACAACGTTGTGACAAGCCGCTATTTAAGTACAGGCGTGCGAGCGAAATGGGGTTAGTACAAACCCGCCATCACGTCCCGACTTTTCTTATAGTCAGATTAAAAACAAATTATCTGAAAAAGACAACTCCCGCACTAGAAATAACTCCTGTGTCATGGGGCACTCAGAACAACTATCCGTGGAGTAAGGGGACGAACCCTCACGAAACTGAAGCGACCACTTACACCACGACACTATTTACGTAGTCAAAATATATAAAAAGAAAATAACTGACGATCCTTTTATTTTAGATCGAACAAAACACGGTGGGCTCTTGCAACGACGCTGCGTCATACTGCGGTATCCGCGACCGCAAATACCCGGACCGCCGTGCTATGGGCTACCCCTTCGACCGTCCGGCCAACTCAGTGTCCTCACTGAACGACTTCCTTCGCCCCAACATGAACGTGCGACAATGCCAGATACGCTTCAACGATATTACTATTACAAGGGGACAAAAGGGGTAGGTCACACTGGGTATTTCAAAAAGGCGGTGTTTTAGGGTTTAAGGCACATAAAAAGGTTTTACTTGCTATTTAATATTTATAGGGTGGTAAATGTGTGTTTGGAAATAACGGTAAATGCTTACCATTAGGCGGATCGAATCCTTACTTGCCGGCTAAGTAGTGTGTAGAAAATTACCATCTAAAACTTAATTTGAGGTTATGAGCAAAATATACTTATAGTTTAATTCAATTGGCATACATGGCGCTTTTTAAATCTGTTTTGATAGTCGAGGTTACTAAAAAGATATAAATATGTTATTCTAAAATGGTTATGTAGGTGTAATACTGTCACTCAAGGTACATAGAAACTACGACTAAAGAATTACACTCTTGAATAAAATACATGTGACGCCATCTAGTTTGAAATGAGTGAACCAATTTTAGGTGCACATTCTTTTTATTTTACCTGGTGTTTTTAAGTCGTCACATTCAAATTGCAAGTGACTAAATCCTAAAATTCCCCTTATTTCTTAATGTTCTAAACGTTCAGTAACAATGTTTTTATTTTATTTACATTTTACTCATAAATGCCGCTTCATCACAAGTCGTCAAAAGTTTAGGTTTATCATCGGATAGATTAACGTATGTTTCGCGAGAGGATACCGGGTAGGTAGAGATGACAAAGTTCCACTTGTCGTTTCGGGATACTCTTATCCTGGTTAGTCACCAGAACGGTTCTGATGAGACATCCTTCCAACTATCCTACCTATTCATATATGCTTAGTAAATTTTTTTCATATAGCAAAATCATCTTAGATTATTTTCTCAAATCTTTTTACTACATTATATTTTGTCACTGGACAATTATTTTTCTTATCACACTATTTAATTCTTCACAAACATTACTCATACTTCTCAACGCTCTCATTTTCTCATTCTCTCTATCGTTTCTTATATTTTTCTTTGTTAATTTCTCCTATTTTTATTATAAACACATACTCCTTCAAATAGTATTTAAATCTTCATACATACGTGTGGCTCCCTCTACGCCAATAATCTATTAAATTGGGTGTGTAGGTTCCCAAACACGCCGACGTCCCGGCCGCCGCGATGTCCTTGTAAGGAGTCTTATACACCAGCCGAGATTGACGCCATGATCAGAAAACCTTATTATTACATAAAATGTAATCATAAACAACACATTTTCTAGTTTTCTATAGGTACATAATCAACCTTTTCCTTTCGATTTAGGTAGACTATCAACACAAAACTTCCAATATGTTTCTTAATTTCTAGGCTCAAACATTTTATCAAAAATATTTTTAGTTACTATAATGATTCGGCAATAAATAAATGCTTATTAAATTAACAACATTATTTGCTACTACATTTATGGAGATATTAGTTAATTGTTGCTATGCAGAAACAATTAGATATGCAAACAATAATCAATTAAATATCAATTAGTTGTTCTAACTATAAATATGGACATTACTGTATTGTAAAGGTATGCAGAGACAATACCGGTTCGATTGAAATGTAACTTAATGTCGATTGAACAAGGCTGGTAGTATGTTTCTTTTAGGTTATTTTCTCAATGGCTTCTTGCTCTGTTATTTTGGCAATAGTAGACATGGCTTCATTTTTAAATTGCATAAAATTTAATGGACTTGTAACCAAAATTATGAAAATTCTTGCAGAGATGACATGACTAGGTTTTACTTTGATATAGATTCTTGTCAATTTTATAACACATTTCAAAGTACAGATATTTTATTTGACAAACAAATGTTTATTTAAGTTATAATAAAGAACTTGTAATACAAATACGACGGATAAAAACAGTTTAATCCCATTTAAAGATTATATGAAACGTCAAATAATACATAATATTATGTATGTATAGTATGCAATAAGCTAGATTTACTTTTTGTTAGCCGGGGAAGTACCTAAAGTCCATATTGCGCTAGGCGTCGCGGGATGTGTAGGTATGTTGATAACTGAGCAACAGATTGGATAATATTACTATGTAATCAAAGAGAAGACACTCTGCAAACGTTATATATTTTACTCTAGGAATATAATACTTTATAAATATCACGTTGTTACTGACAAGGCTTGTTTAATGGATTCCGATGTATTGTATAAGATTAAGCATAAGCGTAGTTTTAAGTTAACGGGTCTGTATATAGTTTGTATAATTGTAAATATTATGTACATAATATAGTTAAGCATTTGCCTCTGAAGACTGAATAAATTTGCCTTTCACCAATGCTTGTGTTTACATTTTGCCTGTATTCGAATTAGATAAAAATAGAAACTACCCCCTAATCTGCTTAAAGTCAGCTTTAGTTTAAGTATGATCATTAAACTAAGAAATATGACTATGGATAATTTCTGTGCCATATTGGTATGCCAGGCTTGATTGAAAGTCGTGTCTGGCCGCAACATTGAATTAAGGAAAACAAAGACCATCCACACTCGGATCAACTGCTTTGTTGAACACACTCTTTTTTTGTCCTGTATTGGAATCGAATCCATAAAATTCGGCGTATTGGCAGTGGCGATATGCTCGCTGACCGATTAAACGCAGCGTCATTTGTCCAGTCAAGTTAATATTTTCCGAATAATTGTTTGTTTGCACTGGAACTAGAACCGGTAATATGACGATATTTTGTGAGATTTCCGGCGCAGCGATAGTGAATACCTCTGCTAAGCATAAGGTTTGGGGTTCAAGTCCCTGACCGGATTAACAAAGTTTTGCTGTTAAGGAAGTTAAGGTAGCCCGGAGTTAGGAAGTTGACTGTGTTAGACACCCCCAGTCAGGGATCAGTCACCTCGATGTAAGCTAATTTCATTGAGCTGGACTAACTTGACGAACAATCAGGTGTACGTCTTGTACTCGAAAAAGTAATAGGTAATATGAACGTTGATACCCCCAGTCTGTGGAGGGCACGTTAAGTCGTTGATTCTGCGCCTGATCTCTCTAGAGTCGTGTCGGATTACCGTCCCATCAGATCATGAAAGTTAGGGAACAGAGAGTGCGCATGTGTTTGCATATACACTTGTGCACTATATTATTTCATGCGCACATGGCCAGTCTCCGTTAAGATTGGCCGCCATGACCGAAATTCGGTCTGCAGGGTTTTGTTTTTATTTAATTTTGCTTAGTTACATTACGTCGCGGTATCTATATATTAATACGTGAAGCGAAAACTTTGGATCCCTTTTTACAAAAATTGGGCGGACGGAGGAGTATGAAATTTCGCACACTTATAGTTTATACAGATAAGAGGTGACGAATGCTAATATTTTTTTAAAATATGCCTTAGAAATACATTAAATTAATGAAAAAACTCTCCACGCACACAACCATGCATTTGACACACGCAGTCGAAGCGCGTAACTATGGTTACATATAATGACATAATATGTCAGCAATATCTTACAGGCAAACTTTGGTCGTAATTCGAGCAATAGGCGTCCGCTAGTATGTGTATAATACATACCGAATTTTGGCCACGGTGGCTAATCTTAAAGAAGATTAGTCATCTGCGTAGCAAATATTATTAGCACACAACTGTGTACGCAAACACAAGTGCACTATATTATTAGCACATAACTGTGTACGCAAACACAAGTGCACTATATTATTAGCACACAACTGTGTACGCAAACACAAGTGCACTATATTATTAGCACACAACTGTGTACGCAAACACAAGTGCACTATATTATTAGCACACAACTGTGTACGCAAACACAAGTGCACTATATTATTAGCACACAACTGTGTACGCAAACACAAGTGCACTATATTATTAGCACACAACTGTGTACGCAAACACAAGTGCACTATATTATTAGCGCACAACTGTGTACGCAAACACAAGTGCACTATATTATTAGCACACAACTGTGTACGCAAACACAAGTGCACTATATTATTAGCACACAACTGTGTACGCAAACACAAGTGCACTATATTATTAGCACACAACTGTGTACGCAAACACAAGTGCACTATATTATTAGCACACAACTGTGTACGCAAACACAAGTGCACTATATTATTAGCACACAACTATGTACGCAAACACAAGTGCACTATATTATTAGCACACAACTGTGTACGCAAACACAAGTGCACTATATTTCCTTACTGTTATAGACCGATTGGACGGTAAGCCGACACGACTGAGACACGTCACACGATCTCGCTTACAAGATAAATCAGGCGCAGGACTATTGGCTTCAACTGCTAGTTTGAACAATTAAATAGTTTTTAAATACTACATACACAAACTCAAAATGATACGGCATGAAGAACTGTTTACTTTCATCCCGAGAAAACGAGGGGTGAATACTAGGGGTGAAAAAAAATTAGCAGACCTGTAGAAGTGTGTAATCTTTACGATGACTACTCAATCATCGTAAAGATTATTCCTTCTAGTCCTTCCCCGGTCGAGCTGGCCCATTCATGCTGAAATCAGCGAGGCTCTACTCTTTTATTCAACCAAGATGGCATACGGCCTGTCTGATGGTGGGTGTTACCGTAATCTAAGATCGCAATAACAGGGATATCATTTGCGCCTTGTTGATAGTGAAAATTATGTATTACTAGCTTTTGCTCGCGGCTTCGTTCGCGTTAAAGTAGGTTACGTTAGTAAAAGTACTTTAAAAAGAAATATATAGCCTATGTTACTCGCTGATAATACAGCTTTCTAATGGTGAAAGAATTTTTTAAAGAGTTAAACCCTTACGAGCAAACAAAGAAAAATCAAATCTTTCCTCGTTATAATATTAGAAGGTATATCAAATATATAGTGTAGATAAATTAGCCTAGAAAAGGGAATTAAAGATGTGATGAAAAGATAGGAGTGCGTAAAGTAAACGTGAGGAAAGGTGAGACTTCGCAGCCTTTACTCACCGGGTGAAATGCATTACCAGAGTTATTTATAACCTTCTTGCCCCGGTTTCCTGTAATGGGGTGGTGTTTAGCTAAACGAGCCGGCTTATTCGTACTATCACCATAAAATTGACCATTGACATATGGACAGGAATGGACTCTTTGTAATTAAATAGAGTCTATCACATTGTAATTTAGGATATGTATGTACATGCGATAGGCTTGTAGACAGCAATTTATTCATTTAGTTATATAAAACGGTATAAATCAATAATATTAATTAACTTAAAGTATTACATTTAATTATATTGGTACACCTTGGTAGTAGCCAATATCTACTAACATAATTCATTTTTCATTTTCATTTATTTCGGGCTGCATAGGCCCATAGATAAATACCTTAACCTAAATTTACATAATTATAAAATTTTATAATACATACACACAACATCATCTAGCTCAAACTAAGCAGTGCTTGTACTATGGGTACTAGGCAATGGATAAGCATACATAATTATATACTTGATTTTGTTTTTTAAATACATACATATTATACTTACATAGAAACATAGACGTGTAGATAAATACCTTATAGACTAACATACATACAATTTGTGTTAGTATTTATATAACTTATTAACTATGTTAGTACTGCTTCACTTGCACTCTGTTGTTGTGCGTGCATGTGGCACATGCTCGCGGAAGCGACGGAACACCACACCCTTCGGCCAAAAGTCCTCCTTCATGAATACGTGCAGAAAGCAAGTCGGGACTTGCACCACGGGCGCCTTGAAGTTGACGTTGCGACGCGATTCCAGCAGCTGCACTCTTGGCATGTACTTGGACTTCTGGCGTACCTACATATTCCGCGATGTCCTCCGCCTTAGTGGTGTAATGCAAGCGAGAGATGTACACACGTGTGTTTAGTGCTGCAGCACGCAGGTTTGCACTAGGCTCCACAGGAGCCGTACCGCAGCTGTTCCTGTCTGTTTTCTGTCGGCGCTTCCTCCTATGCACCGTCACAAAACCATCCTCAGCATCAACCTCCCGTTTCTTTGCCATCTCAGGCACCGACTTCACCCCGAAGTGTGTGCTCGCAGTTACCTGCTGAGCATCTATGCGTTTAGGTCGCGCAGCGATGCGGAGAGGGACCGCGTGGACGGAGGCGGGGCTGCAAGACGCGCGTGCAGCGCACTCAGCAGTCAACTCTTCAACCTCCATACGCAAAACTATGACGGTGTCTTGGGATATATATATGTGTGAAATGTATATGGATATACATACTTTCCCTAGCGAAACACTAGACATACTAGCATAATAAATAATAGTTTCCAATTATAGTCGATTGTGTGATATTTTGTCATCCCTGTTTCCTCGAAGAAGTGAATTACAAGCTCATTTCGTCATCTATGGTTTCAGTTTGCAAGTTTTATTGTCGTTTACCGGGTACGTTTTCAGATAATTTCTTAACAGAAAACTTAACCAGAATTTATTCGGATATCAGGCAGATAATGTATTGTCGTATACCGCTGCGCCTCCGACATAAATGCAGGTTAATATACACGCGCGAAAATGGATAGTTTCAAGCCGTATGCAAGTGCAAAGCTTCAACTCTCATGTCAACTGGTCTTTGCTCGCAGTTTCATACATACGTGGCCTCGCGCTTATATACCCGCAGGTGTAAGCAAAGGTGTATTTCACAACTACATTTCGCCAATTGCTTTTAGAACCCACGCAATAGGAGTCTATTTTCATTTCCTGTTTTAGATACCGTGTTACTGCAAAGAATTTCATTACAGAAAACTGAATAACACTTTGCCTGACCCAATGGAGATTGCCGTGGCAAATTAAATAAGTACAATCTATAGTGAATCTATACTAATATTATAAAGCAGAAGAGTTTGTTTGTTTGGTTGAACGCGTTAATCTTAGGAACTACTGGTTCGATTTGAGAATGTATTATATTGTTGGATAGCTTATTTATCGAGAAACATTATAGGCTATATAACATCACGCTACATCCCACGTGGCCGGCGCAATAATCATAAACGCGGGTGAAACCGCGGTCACATCTAGTAATATTATAAAGCTGAAAAATTTGTTTGTTTGGTTGAACGCGCTAATCTCAGGAACTACTGATTCGAATTGAAAAATTATTTTAGTGTTGGATAGCCCATTTATCGAGGAAGGCTTTAGGCTATATAATAACACGCTACGACCTATAGGAGCTGAGCATAAACGAAAAATATTACAAAATCGGTGAAAATTTTCTTATGTGAAGCAGATGAAGTTGCGCAGGTCAGCTAGTATAAAATAAGATAAAATAAATAACAATCATATAGTGGTTTGAGTATACAGCTACTGCGCCGAGTGTTGTGGGTTCGAATCCCACACGGAACAATACTTTGTGTGATTCACAAATGGTTGTTCAGAGTTGGGGTGTTCTTTGTGTCCGTTATTTGAATGTTTGTTTTTGCGACACAGGATTTATTACAAGCTCGGGAATTGCTAATACAACAAAAAACAATCAAATGAAACTGCAAAAAGACAAGTATACATAGATGCATTTTCTTATCGACAATCAAAGAAGATAGCATCTAATTTACATTGTCATTGCGATAGCAAAACTGGCAAAATTATCTTGGCTTGACAATGTGCGCATCAATTAATAACAAATTAAATTGCCATCGTCGATGGTTTCACGGTTATCTTGTAATCAGTTGGTACTGGCGGGCTTTCTTTAAATGCTGTGGACACACTGACTGAAGCATCCATTCGTTCGTATCATCCGTCATGGCGAGGACAGCACAGGTAAGCACATTTTATATACATAATATTTCTAAATATTGATAAGATTTAACAAAATTTGTCATTCTATTTACACAAGTATCATTTTGAATCTCTCTTTGATCTAATGGCTAAAGTGTTCGGCTACTGATCATTAGATACGGAGTCAGGCCAACAATATATTCTCCAGTCAAAAAAATCTTAGTAGCAGTGCTTAGGAAAGGGCGGCGTTTTGTCCAAGTACGTAAAGCCGTTAGTCCTGAGCTTGATCTCCCTCCAGTCGTGGCGGATTGTCGCCCATCGGATTATGAGTGTGAGCGAATTAGGGATACCACTTGTGTTTGCGCTTACACTTATGCACTATAATAACTTGCGTAGAAAGTTAGTCTCCGGATTTGTTGCTGTGAATTATCATTGCAAAGATAAGGAGTTTAAATTTCGCATACAGTTGTAACTTGAAAAATATTTTTAAACATTTTCAAGAAAGTTTAGGGTGAAAAGTAGTGGATGTCTCAAGTTCTAAATGAGCTGTATACAAATTCATGATTTTAAAATTCCAATGCTGGAGATGTCTTTCATCCCTAGGATAATTCTTGTGTTGTCGCGATCTGTTCAAACAATTTAACAGACAAAACTCAGAATATTTAAAATTGCAAGAATTTATGCAGTGGTCCGACCGACCGCCGGCGAGAAAACGACTAACTATCGGCGATTTTCTCTCTCAAGAAACGCACAAATAATATACATTCCGTGTAAACGAAAGATATGCATATATTAAAAGTTGCTCTCTGACTGTTCACACTGCCGGCGACGACTCGCTTTACTAGTTTTGTCGCTGAGCGACAAAAGCTTTCAAAAATGAACTCGCTCAGCGATACTCGTTCAGCGATGCTCGCTCGCTTGATCATTTCTTTTCATGATCATTTCTAAACAGCGCGGCTTTGAAAGTAGACGTATGGATATCAACAAATCATTGCAACTCTCATTGTTGTCTAGTTCAGACGACGACGATTATGTATTTTACGATAGTGTTTGTGTAGTGGCAGCGGCAACTCTGAAAAACGGAACAAAATGAGAGGGAAGAAAAGACGATTTTAGCTGCAAAATTTGTGGTCGCGCGGGCAAGTTTGCACAGGACTGAGCGACCGCGGGCGAGTGGCGCGAGTAATTGCTCGTCGCACTTGCACACTCGCTTATAGCCCGGCGACAAAACTATCGAAACTACACACTCGCTTCCCGCTGATCGTCAACTCGTTTATAGTTTCTAGTTCTACCCGTTTCTCGTTCATCGTCGGCGGTCGGACCACTGCCTTACACTCCTTATGTATTTTTAATATCTAGATATCAATTTTAAAATCAACTTAATTTGTCAGCACTGAACAAGCAGTGGTTCAAGTGGTTCCAGGTGACGTCACACGGGAATAAAATAAAATGTGTGTGATCCACAAATAGTCGTTCCGAGTCTAAGTGTCCTTTGTGTCCGTTGTTCGAATGTTTGTAAAGATCCTCGCGACACAGGATTTATTACCAGTGCAGGAGTAGCCTTTTACAAAAAGAAATCGAAGAGAGTTAATGATGGTTATATTAGTTACTTTGTTAACAATCAGATAATGTAGAATGTAAATTACGAACTGGAACAAATATTGTGACATTTGCGTTGCTCTGTTTAATGACGCGATAAGTTCATTATCATTCTTAGTATGAATCATAATAGCCTTACGTGTTTAAAATATTACTTATTATCGGTGATTTCGTCTGCTTGAACTACAGTTCAATGGCACGTTATTATTATGTAGATTTCTCCTGCTGTAATTAACAGAATAAAATGAAAACATTGCTCAGTTTTAAATAGAAGCTACCAAGTTGTGAAAACTGCAATAAAATCCGTTACGTGGTTTTTACGTGATGGTGGTATAAACTGACTTAGTTTTATAAATATTGTTTTGCATTCAGACTCTTATTCTATAGTTAATCTTAATTAGTTTGCCAAATATATGTGCAATGTATACTTTTATATATACATCCACTTTTATTATTACTGCGCCGCTTCCGTGGCTCATAGCTTGATATTATATATCCTATATTCAGCCTCAATAAACGTACTACTTAATGCAGAGACAATTTTCAAATGGTTTAGTAGTTTCCGAGATTAGCGAGTACAAAACAAACAAATTCTTAAGTTTCATAATATTAATATATGTAGATAGATAGATTTATCGGGATTTATTTATAGCTCATTACTTTATTGCCTGACTTTTTTGATGAGAGGTTTATTAATTACTTTACTTAAGATATTTATGATGCCTTATTTTTTTGTTGATTTAATGACATAAGTTTTCTTTACGATCTATTAGTATATAATTATTGTATAAGTACATTATGTACATCGTAAAAATGTTTACTAGCTCATTAAAACTGTTAAGATCCCTACAGTTTATAAAAATATACTAAGAATATATGCTCCTAGAATTCTATTTTTTTCAAAGACCACTCACGCACTTGGTCTAATTCCTTAGTCGCGGGGGACTTGACAAACATACAAACAACGGAGACATAAAACACCCAGACTCGGAACAACCATTTGTAGATGAATGGCAGTGACGAGGCGGCACTTAAACGACTACGTCATCCGTGCAGCCATTCGAAAGATGTTTTTTTAAATATTGTGTGCTTTATGTTTTCATCACTTTAGGGTCTGCTTCTAAAATTATTAATAACTGTAGTACTGTACCCACTGTACCAGTAGTTTGTATTACATCTACTCATCAATAACTGCCTGTCTGTGCAGTTGTATGGAACTGGGCTTCAATTCCCAGGATGGGCAGAATGTTATATATGTTTTCAATCAAGAAATTTTTTGTAGAAATCTAGAGAGACGTCCTATGTTACGTGGGACTAAAATATAGCTAGCAAAATGTAGGTTCTATGAAACGGGGATATCAGTGATATTTAGACGTGACTTTTATATAATCTATACTTATAATAAAACTGTAGAGAGGTCAATTCTGTACATTGAATATATATTCAAAATTAATATTGGAGGATGAATGGTGATCGATACTGATGACAAAAATGCAATCAGTAAATTTTTTGTCTGTCTGTCTGTCTGTATGTGCACGCATGGGTCAAAAACTACTGAAGGGATTTTAACCAAACTTGGTACGATTGTAGTCCATACTCCTGGGCAGGTTATAGGCTATATAACATAACGCTAAGACACATAGGAGCTGAGCAGTGACGATAAATTTGAAGCAAGTCGGACGAAAATGCGCTTTCGAGCTCTTATCCTCGCATACGTTGATCATACACCAAAAGTATGTATTACAAAGATGATGGTCTTCAAAAGATCTACAAAAAAGTCCTTAATAGTATATAATTATTAGCCACAATAACGTGTTTAATCGTTAGGTATTTCTTCAAAGTGTATTAAAATACATAAATATATTGTATTTCACATAGATATATCTTTATCAAACTTCCATATTCAAAAAGTACACTTTAATATTTATATTATAAAAAAAAATATAGGAATCGGTTTATAAACACAAGATATAGATGAAATAAAACTTCCAAATCTCGCCGCGCCAGTATGGGTACGGCTATACGGTTGATTGTTGTTTAACGCGCGAAACGGCCATCCGCTGCATTTATAAAAAGGCGGGGGCGCTCACGCGCCGACTTAACTCACATTGTGTTTGTTTGGTTGAACGCGGTAATCTAAGGAACTACGGGTAAAAATTAGAAAAATATTTCAGTGTTGGATAGCCCATTTATAGAGGAAGGCTATAGGCTATATAACATCACGCTACGACCAATAGGAGCGGAGCATAAATGAAAAATATTGCAAAAACTAGGAAAATTCTCTTATGTGAAGCAGACGAAGTTGCGCGGGTCAGCTAGTAAACAATAATTCTAATCCTAACTAATATTATAAATGCGAATGTGAGTCTGTTTGTTACGCTTTCACGCCTTAACTACACGACCTCGATCATCATGAAGTTCAGCACACACGTTGTCAGGGGCATAGAAAAGAACATAGGATACATGTCATCCAGAAAAAGTCCTGTTCCCGAGAGATTGAAAATTGACATAGCCTGCATTTACACGAGCGAAGCCGTAGGCAAAATGTGGTTATCGATATTTCTCATCCATTTATTAGGATTTCGATCATGATCAATAATTTATACAACTCGTCTGATTTACTTTTGGATGTATTGAATATTTTATCGGACATAGAGTCGATAAAATATTTGATCAGACCGCGTTCGGTGCAATACTCTAGGTAAAATTCATGAAGAGTGACCTATACGAGTTCTACTGGTTAACAATATCCTATCGTTAGCATGGCGACTTAGCTTTTATAGAAAGTATAACGGAAAATACTCTTTAAAACTGTATCAAAATTGGTTGCCAATTAATATTTTAAATTTTCAATATAAAACAAGTGGGTATTTGGGATATGTAACATTTATTATAAGTATTTGATGGAATAGACATTTATTATGGGATTAAATATAATGATCAGCAAAAATACTAATTGCGCAGCAAAATATGCTTACTAAAATATATCATAACGAGCACCTATACGCCTCAAATCACTGCATTCCGTCTCGGAAGGGTTAGGTTATGTTAGGTTCCTTCTTAAAGCCACGGGGCGGGGCTCCATCGACTTAGTTTGATTGTTTGCTGGCCAATCAATTAGCTATTTTTGCTTACAGATTATATTTTTCTGCTCACAAAAATACCAATACTATGCTAACCATTTAAATAACACCCATTTATTATCTCGCTGTCTCCCCAGGATAGCAGCGTTTAAATAGCTATTATGTCTCACTTTGTATCGTGCATCCTATTTCTGTCATTTGACAATTACCATTAGGTGCTACCAGTTTTGAAATCTTCTCTCTCTCCTCCCTAGCCTTTATTATTCCAAAGTCACTTGGGGTCGGCTTTCTAGTCTAAGAGGATTTGACTGGATATCAGATTTTACACGGAGCGCCTGCCATTTGACCTCCGCAACCCGAAGGAAAACGATACCCTAAGGCTAGACCAGTGTCAGGATATTAAAGGGGAACTGACTTTCCCAATAACGACTGCCATAGATGTTCATGGCAGCCGGGAGGCACGGAGCAGGTGATAATTGTCAATCAATACGCACATAATTTCGAAAAGTGATATAACTTCCGAAAATCAGACGTGCGCGACGTGGGTTCGAACCCGAGACCCTTTGCATTGCAGTCTGTTGGTCTCCCAACTGAGCTATCGCGGCTACTACTACTACCAGATTTGAAATATTTGAATCATATTTATTTTGGAGTAGATTTCAGACCTACTTTTATTTTAAATTTTAGGTAATGCTCAAAAATATCAGCAAGATAAATTTCCTGAAACCTGATGTCTCTTTTCAGATTTTGGTGCTATTCGTGTTTGCTGTATGTGCGGTGCAATGCTACAGTAGCAACCGGCGCGGCTACAGTTCTGGTAGGTCTCACAGTCACCATTATGACCCTCGTTACTACCCTAGGCATCGCATCATCTTATGGCAGACGTGGCAGTAGCCACTCAATACTTCGCAGCTCATCTGGGGCTGATCCTGATACATCGGTCTCATCTACACCAATAGCTTTACTAAAGGAAAACTCATCTAGTAATGATATTCTACGTAGTATCAACGTCGATGGAAAATTGGGGGATAACAACCAAAGTAATGGAGATACTATCAATATTGATGAAGTACGCCTGGAAGTGGTGAAAATGAACTTGATGCTGGAACAATCAACGTAGGAGGACTTTAACCAAATAATAATGGCAATGATAAATTATCATTTGGCAATGATAATGGCATCATGCCTGGTGGTGTTCAAAATAATCCGAACAATAGTGACAATCCCATTAACGTAAATTGACTTAATCCCGGCGACAACATCGATGGCAATCCAAGTTATGATGGTAATACTAATAAGATAGATGATTTATTACCATATCATGGGGGAGATAATAAACCGAACTATGGTAGCTCTACCACATACACACAATACCATCTAGCCCAAACTAAGCAGAGCTACTATGGGTACTAAACAATGGATAAACATACCTATATACTTTTTTTTTGTAAATACATACATATTGTACATAGAAACACCCAGAACAAGACAAATATCCATGTTCATCCACACAAATGTTTGACTTGTGCGGGAATCGAACCCGCGACCTCAGGCGTGGCAGTCGGTTACACTAACCACTACGCCATCGAGGCCGACTGACTCCAAGTGACAATAAGCATACAAATATTAATCCTGGCACTATTGAAATTAATGGAAAATCAATGGATAAAAATGGGCCAGGTCAAGATAATGAAAATATCAAAGTTATTGGAATGTTCCCTAATGAAAATGACAAGCCTATTCACGACAATCTACCTAATGAGAGTAAATCTCAACCAGATCATAACAGTGGGGATTTAATTGTGAATGGGTTACCGAATAAGAATAATGTTGGTGGTTAACCTGGTAATAACCAACCTGATAAAGACAATGGACACTTAAATCATGACAAATCAACTAGTGGGGATAAAAATGGCCCAAATAATGACCATAACACTATAAACTTTGATGGTTTAACTCCAGGACGGGGTAATAATGTACCAGATACTGGTAAATTACCAAATAACAGAAATTAACAGCCACATAATATAAATGTCCATGGCTCGTCTCCAGAAGTTGATGAAGACAATCCGAAACATAATGACCATACTAATGATATTGGCTTGTTACCAGGTGGTGATAGCAATAACTTGGACCACGGCATTGACAACAAAGACAAGGGTGGGCTAACAAACACAGGTAAGTCAATTCATGATAATAAAAATGTTGATTGGTGGCCAATTGGTTATAAGTAGACATCGGATTATATGCACTATCAAAATGTCAAAATATGCATGCAAATATGCACTATTAAAGGGCGAAATATGCACAAAATATGTACAATCAAAAAACCATTTATTATTAGAAATTACGTTGATTTTCACATTATATTTATATATTAATAATAGTTATTAATTATTTATTATAAATTATAATTATATTATTATAATAAACTATAAATTATACACAAGAATTATAACTTGATGATGCATGATACAATACGCTTAAGGCCTCGTCCACGAACTCAGCGGCGGCGGCGGCGCGGCGTGTGGCACGAAGCATCGCCCGCTCGCCGCACCGCTGCCTTCCGTTGTGCTCACGATTTCGGTCTTAGCGGCGAGCGGCGCGGCGTGCGGGGCGGCGTCAGTAAGCGGAGCGTTGTGCACGCCATGTACTCTCAGTAGCGGTTAGCGGTAGCGGCCGAGGTGGACGTACTTTGATAGTCGGCATATTCCCAAGATCATAGCGTTATCTAAATTATCCTTTCTCTGTTTTGAAAGCAATATATATTTAAAACAAGATATTCTTAATATGAGGGAAGGAGTGCACGAACTGAATAAAAAATATAGCGAAATTTCTTCACTTAACCTTTTAATCACGTTTTCATATTTATATTCAAGATGTTTTGACATCCCTATAGGCGATTGATTTAAAATGTCAGTAATAAACGCCTCGGTATTTAGCCGCCGCTGAGTTTGTGGCCGAGGCCTGACACGTATACTGAAATAAGCACTGGCAATGAAAAAGTATCAAAATATGCAATAACGCTATAAAAATAGAATTTTGTGCATTTGCAAATGCAAACATGCAAATGCATATAATCCGATGTCTAGTTATAATGAAATGAAATGAAATGATTATTTATTTGCATGAAACATGGTAGTAGGTTGTTCAAATGTACATGATAACAAATGTTCACATATTTCGCCGGTTTACCCGACATGCAAAGAATTTATAATAATTATAAGTAGCCGCAAACTTTAAAAAACAATAAAGGGCCTAATATTAAGTATAAATTTTAAGGTCATGTCAAAATAAGATTAGAAAGTAATATCGATAATTCATTTAAATACAATCAAAATAAAAAAATAAGAACTAAAATTATATAATGTCAAGTAAAATATCAAATTATGATTTGTAACAATTCATCTATCTTATAGAAACATTTCTGTAATAACCAATCATTTAGTGATTTCTTGAATTTCCCATTTGGCAATTCTCTTATATATTTTGGGATTCTATTATATATTTTAACAGTCATGACATAACAATTTTTGTGAGACAAGGCAGTTTTTCTCATTGGCATTATCAGTCTTGATGGATCTCTTTTTTGGACTCTAGATTTCACCTCATCTTCATATTTCCTAAACAAACTAGATTACAAAATTACACACCTGCAATATGTATAGACCAGCCAATGTGTGAAGTTTCAGTTTTTTATATAAAGGTTTGCATGATGTTAATGTATCGACTGTGCATATAGCCCTAATACACTTTTTTGTACAATAAATGCTTCATTTACATTTGTTGAGTTTCCCCAAAGAAGTAAACCATATCTTAGGACCGAAGCAACATAGCCGTGGTAAGCTATTATTGCCGTTTTCTGTCCAGAAGTACGCCTAATTTTTTTAAGTGTTAAGTGCAAATTCAAATTTGTTTAGTTTTTTTGCACACAGATTGTATATGAGACTTCCAGTTGCAGTGCTTATCTAATGTTAATCCTAGGAATTTTATTTCGTCAACATTTTCGATTATTTCATCTCTGCATGTCAAATTGAAATTAAAATTAATTTTGTCAAAATTATTATAATTATGAAATGTAATTAATTTCGTTTTTGTTAAATTTACCTGCAAATTATTACATTCCATCCAGTTTAAAACACATTGAACCTCTGCATTCATTAAATTGTCATATTGCCTAGTTTTGTCTTCATTTGCAATAATAATTGATACGTCATCAGCAAACAGAACACACTGATGTTTTGTAATAGAAGGTAAGTCGTTTATATAAGCCTAATGAAAATCATTTAAATGACAATGAATTACCCGCAGGTGGTGAAGATGGAGTGCACAAAGAACTGCCTAATGAGAACAGACCTTACCGGCCGAATGGGTCCAATTTGGGTAATTTCAATCGGCCACACTATGAAGATCACAATAATAATTGGAATCCGTCTGAAAAAAGACCAGGTTATGAACACCCAAGAGAACCTAATCGGAGACCTGTCTATAATACGCATGAAAATAATTTCAGACCACATTTTCATGGCAACTTAGATAACAAAGGCAGTAACAATAAATACCCTGTGTATTTACCTGATGGTCAAGCTATTTATCCAAGCGGTATAATATTTCAAAATAGTAAAATGCCAGCTTTCTACATCGTCATGATCAATGGCCAACCGACTCTTGTAAAGAACCCGGCAGCTGCAAATGAAAAAGATGACAGCATAGACATTAATTCAATCTTGGGACAGCTTAGTGTTGGTGGGATTGCCATGGGTAGCCTCAATGGATTGGTTCCTAACTGGCTACAACTAGGAGAAGGCATTAAGAGTGCAGGCATTGGTATGCTACCGCAACCATTCGTGATTGGATCTCGTTATCCTACTGTTACTGGTTTCAATCAAGAAAATAGAGTGCCTCCTGGTTCGGTATTAGTTAATGGTTTTCCAACCGGTAGTGTGTCACCCCTAATACCGGGTGAGCAACAAATTAACATAGAACCCGTTATTGCTGAGCCGGTTCCTGTTCAACAGCCCATTATTACGGCACCCGTTTCACAACCTATTTATACGATTCCTGTCCCACCACAAAATCCAGGTGGTATATATGGCTATCCAAGTATACCACACCCAGCCCCGTGGCCAGCGATGTGGGATAGTAGGAATCCAACTATGAATTGGCCAAGTATATTTGATTTTTTGGTTAATCTTGGAGCACATTTATTTACAAATCCAGGCCTTGATAAGAATTATGATAAGGCAGGTGATCAATCCACAAACTCAACATCAGGTACTGATCATCCTGGTATTAACAACAAACCCCAAAAACCTGGTTCAAATAATTCTATCGAAAGGCCTGTATTCACAATCCCTATCATTCCTGAGAAGATTCCTCAGCCTAATAATAATAAGACACCTAAGCCTCATTATAATAAGCCTACCGAGGAGACTCCTAAACCTAATAATAATATGCCTACCGAGAAGACCCCTAAACCTAATGATAATAAGCCTACCGAGCAGACTCCTCAGCCTAATAATAATAAGCCCACCGAGCAGACTCCTCAGTCTAATAATAATAAGCCTACCGAGACGACTCTTCAGCCTAACACAGCAAAGCCAACAAATCCTAATTTGACTAATTTTAAAGATTTAACTAACCCTGGCAATCATAACATTGGTCAACATATTCCTGTTATATCCCAACCTAGTTTTACCAACGATGAATCCAAGTTGAGCTCTGGCCCTTATGATCCCACACTGGTAAATCTGCTTAACGTTGTTTTGAAGCTTCCCAACAGAGGGTCGCATTCTATAACTAAACCAATCCAGAAACCTAGCTCTTCCGAGAAAAACCCTGCTTTGTTGCCGAACCGGCAACCGAGTACCGTAGATAGAACCATTAATGACTTGCTCGCAATCCTGAAATCAAATGCCGGCGATAAAGCCTTTAAAGAATTGATTGAACTTCTAAAATCAAAATCCGGAGACAAAGACATCAAAGAATTGCTCAGTGTTCTGAAACCTAACGCTAGTGATAAAACATTGCATGAATTGCTACGGATCTTGAGGTCCCATCCTGGAAGTAAAAATATCCACAATTTACTCGCACTTTTGAACCATTATGGTGATAGAAATGAACCTAACCCTGCCATTATCACGCAAATTCTGCGGCACCTTTTGGATAGCTATAACCAACCTAATATGAACGTTTTAGTCGAACCTGGGATGGATGAGGCTACTCGGTCGAGCTTGATCCTTCTCCTCAATCTTTTAGCCAACAACTTGGGTAATGAGTATTCTTCTGGTATGGGTTTTGGTGGTCTCTACGAGCAAATGAACCCTGTGAACCTGAACTTCCTTGGTCATTACCCTTGTGATTATGCCAATATCCACGGAATTGCTGGTGGACAGAGCAAAGGTCTTTGGCAACTTTTTTCCCACATGTATGGTATGAGCAATCTTCACAACATCAGAGTGGATAGGTCGGCAGAGGAAGACGATGATATCAAATCCTCAACACCTATCCCTAATACCGATGATATGGAAAAATAGAGGGAGCCTAATTTAAAGTTATTATTTATTGATTTAATATTTTGATTAGTTTCGTAATGTGTTTTTGTGTTAAATAAAATATCCTAATAAACAGCATCAGAATGGTATGTTCCGTATTGTGATAGTTCAAATGTCTGTTCCTAAAGATTTGAATAAAAGCAAAGAAGTGTGCTTAACTCAATAAAAGTAAGACAGTGTGCCTGCAGCACATTTCCTATTTTGGTATTGTTACTCATCAATCGATATTGCATCAGATGTACCTAGAATGTAATCATAATTAATATTGTATAACCAGTCGATCAATACCCGTTGTACTGTCGCATTGTGACACAGAAATAAATAACAGAACGTATTTCGGTATTTCATTGAAGCACCTTGAGTAGGAATCCCCGCACACATACAGCCGAGTGAATAATCACTACAGTGGTGACCCCGACGATCGACTCATAAAGAAAGTACCATGAACAACCCGACTGCACAATAAAGCAAGATGACAACTACCTGAACGTTCCAGAACGACGCGGTGGAATTGGCAACGGTGACCGTCTCCTTGAGAATACCCGAATTCTGGTGTGATCAGTCAAAGTTATGATTTGTGCAGTATGAGGCAATATTAGGGCCATAAAAACTCAGCGATGGAGCAAGATTCAATTTAGTTGTGGCAAAACTCGGGAAAGACGTAATCCAGCAAGTTAGCGACATTTTGTTAAAGCCCCATGAAACCAAAATGTTTGAAGCAATAAAGGCACGTTTATTAGTAGTCTAGACCAGAAACCTTCACAGCTATTAAGGCGCATGAAGGATGAAGCTTGCGTAAAAATGCCGGATGAAACACTCATAATTATGTGGCAAGGACATCTGCCTTCGTCTATTCGAGCAGTCTTAGCAGTCAGCAAGATAAAAGATTTGGAAAAACTAGCAGCCATAGCGGATAAAATAATGGAAACTACAAGAGGCTTGAACGACATCTCGAAAGTGCATGCTACTACTTCCAGTAACAACGACACGGCATTTATCTTATCAGAAATATCAAAATTGAGTCTCCAAATTAATGAAATGCAAAGAGACAGAACAAGGATTCGCAATAATTATCAAAGAAATCGATACCGTTCCGCGTCACGAGGCAGAAATTCTACACGGCACACGCCAGAAAGTGCTGACTGGCTATGTTACTATCATTATAAGTTTCCCAATAGAGCACAGAAATGTGTGGAGCCATACGCGTGGAAAAAAGTACGACGTGGTGCAACCGCCGGGGGAGGTTAGCACCATAACGCCTGCTCACCGCCTTTGTGTTTGTGACGCTATAACGGGACTAAACTTTTTAGTGGATACTGGCGCGAACGTTTCCGTTTTACCGTATAAGAAAAAGCTTTTTAGTGATAATGTGTGTAGTAGTTATAAACTTTATACCGCGAACGGCAGTGAAATCAAAACCTACGGCACAAAAACTCTTGATTTAGATTTTAGATTACGTCGGCCCTATCGTTGGACGTTTGTGCTCGCTGACGTAAAACAGCCCATATTAGGCGCAGACTTTTTAGGATATCACAATTTATTAGTGGACATGAACCAAAAGAAATTGACTGATAACGTGACCAATTTGTGTACAATTGCCAAGATAAGCATAATAAATCAACCATCAGTGAGAACAATTGACTCTTCTTGTGAATTTAGTACGTTGCTATCAGAGTACCCAAACATAACAAAACCTATGTGCTTTAAAGAGACGCCATGCTATTCTGTAGAACATTTTATAGAAAAAACAGGATCGCCTGTGTTTGCAAAACCGCGGCCATTGCCTCCTGATAAATATGACAGGGTCAAGGCCGAGTTTCAACATATTGTTGACATGGGAATATGCCGACCTTCCAAGAGTTGCTGGGCGAGCCCTCTACATGTGGTTGTCAAAAAGAACGGAGAGTTACGACCTTGCGGCGATTACCGACGATTGAATAGTATCACCAAACCCGACAGATACCCGATACCACGAATTCAGGACTGTACGTACCTTTTAGCAGGAAAGCGTATTTTCTCCCGTATTGACCTTCAACGCGCGTATCATAATTTGTCTGTCAGAGAAGAAGACATTCCGACAACAGCGATCGCAACTCCGTTTGGGCTCTACGAATTCAACAGAAGGACCTTTGGATTGAGAAATGCTGCTCAGACGTTTCAGAAGCTCCTTAACAATAATGTGTTTTGCGACCTAGATTTAATTTTTTCGTACGTCGATGACGTCATAATAGCATCATTATGAAGATCGGAGCATGAAATTCATCTTAGAAAAGTTTTTGAACGTTTGAATCAATGGGGACTCACGATAAATTTGGCCAAGTGCGAGTTTAGAAAAACTGAATTAGAATTTTTAGGATTTCACGTGTCCGATAAAGGCCTACGCCCACTGAACGAGCGTGTTGAGGTCGTATCAAATTACCCGCGACCGGAAAAAATGGCGGAATTATGACGTTTTCTGGGCATGATAAATTTTTATAGACGCCACTTGCCCCGCGCAGCAGAACTTCAAAAGCTCCTCAATGAATATTTACACTACTCAAAGAAAAAAGATAAGACCCCAATATTATGAACTGAGCAATCTATTGAAGCATTTGAGCAATGTAAGGCTAGCTTAAAAAGCGTGGTTACGTTGTTCTTCCCTCTTGCGGACGTTCCCATAGCCCTTATGACGGATGTGTCAGCCACATTCACCGGAGCGGTATTGCGACAACGTATCGGTAACTCATGGTAGCCTTTAGCTTTTTTCTCATCAAAGCTCAGTGCCGCGCAACACAAGTACAGCACTTTCGATCGTCAACTTTTGGCTATTTACATGTCCATCAAGCATTTTCGATATTTGATAGAAGGAAGACCGCTAACAGTGTACACATATCACAAGCCCCTTGTACACGCCTTTAAGAATAACAACATTGGGAAACATGATACTCCGCGAAGATTAAGACATTTAGACTTCATTTTACAGTTTTGTATAGCGATAGAGTTCATTAACGGTGCGGATAACATTGTAGCTGATACCCTTTCGAGAATTTCATCTATTAGCATTCCATCACCTATTGATTATGAAGAACTTTCGAATGCTCAGGAAAGAGACCAAGAACTGAAAAGTTTAATGAATGCAGAAAATTTAAGTTTCAAGAGAATATTATAACCTAATAATAACATACCAATATTCAAAGGTCCAAGGTTCAACGCCACACTATTTCACCGGTTAGGTATTTTGAGAAAAGTAAATGATTTGACCATTTACATGTAGACATTGTAGGCACTGAGTTACTGCAAAGGGTACAGATATTTGCTAACAATGTTAGATAGAGGTCCTGGATGGCCGGAGGCATACCCAATTAAAGATATAACTGCAGAAACGGTGGTGGAAAATGTTTACTCAAGCTGGATTCCTAGATTCGGTTGTCCGCTAAGGATTACTACGGATCAAAGGCGACAGTTTGAATCCAACTTGTTTGCATTGCTATCAAAACTAATGGGTATACACAAGCTTAGGACTACTGCTTACCACCCCCAATTTTTATTTTTTTTATTTATTGAACTCAAAGAAAATGTGCTACAATTATCCTTTTACATAACTTCGCCAAACTGTGTAACAGTTTGTTGGCGAATAATCAAATGGCGCAGTTGAATGGTGGCACCGATCCCTAAAAACAGGTTTGATGTGTAGAGGAAACACTAGAGATTGGATGAACGAATTACCCTCTGTACTTTTAGGGTTACGAACAACTTTACGTACCGACACAAACATTAGCGCTGCGGAAATGGTGTACGATGGTAAGAAAACGTCGAAACGATACGTTTGCCTGGAGATTTCTTTTCACTGACAAAGTCAGTATTCTCCGAGGACAATACATTTGTGCAAGAGTTACGACAAAGGATACGAAATATATCATCAGTCCCAAGACGAAATCTGAAGCAAGGTCAAATATTTGTACACCCAGAGTTGAGCAACTATACCCAAGTTTTTGTACGATGCGATAAAGTCTCGAAACCACTGACGCCTCCATATTATGGACCTTACCAAGTTATAGAAAACCATGAAAAATACTTTAAATTATTGTGTAATGGCATACAGAAAAACATAAGCATCGATCGACTTAAACCTGCCTTCGTAATTGTAAGCGACACGTATCAGGATTCACCTATTCCGTATAAGGGAGAGACAAATCCAAACACTGAACGGCAAACGAGATCGGGTCGCGTCATTAAGCCAGTAGTCCGATTCAACTCCTGACCTGTTCATAATTACTTATTAACGTGAACATCATAATCATCTAAAAGTTTCATCATTCATTATTACAATGGGTGGTCAGAAGGCAAAGGAGGAAATTATCGTTGCTCAAAACGGTGCTGGAAATTCGCCCAAGACTAGTGCTTCAGATTTCATAGAAAAGTCAGAAATATATGGTTTAATAACTATGATGCTATTGTTGATGGCAATTATGTATTTCGTATGGATCCGTTGCAAGGATGGATATGGCAGATATTTGAGACGAAATATTATGGAGCTACCGGCCGTAAGATGCGAGCGAGGTCAAAACGGTTTCGCTGCATGAGTGATTGCATAGTGAATGGTGTAAATCGTAATCGACGTAATGTAATCGTATCAAAATTCGTAGTAAATCAGTGCGTAAAGTGGCAAGTGCTCTATGTTATTAATGGACTTTTAAGTGGACTTTTAGTCTAAACATATTTTATCTACCTATAATCTGTGTTTAACTCATGTAATCTAGAATATATATTGCGTAGATTTATTCTGAACATTGAAAATCTTTTTCAATAGTGATTTTGTACATTAAATTTAAAATGATTAAATTGTAATATTCTGATTGCATTTTCAAGTTTGGTTTATACAAAGTTTTGGAAATAGCTAAGGTAATGTTAATGAATTTTAGTATTTTTGAAGGGGGAGCTATGTGCCTGCAGCACATTTCCTATTTTGGTGTTGTTACTCATCAATCGATATTGCATCAAATGTACCTAGAATGTAATCATAATTAATATTGTCGATCAATACCAGTTGTACTGTCGCATTGTGTCATAGAAATAACAGAACGTATTTCGGTATTTCATTGAAGAACCTTGAGTAGGAACCTCCGAACCTGTGCGGAGGTTCCTACTCAAGGTTCTTCAATGAAATACCGAAATACGTTCTGTTATTTCTATGACACAATGCGACAGTACAACTGGTATTGATCGACAATATTAATTATGATTACATTCTAGGTACATTTGATGCAATATCGATTGATGAGTAACAACACCAAAATAGGAAATGTGTACATTGTAAGCTGTTGTAGTGATTATTCACTCGGCTGTATGTACAGCCGAGTGAATAATCACTACAACAGCTTACAATGTTCATTGGATCAGCATGGCTTATATTGTGAGAGATGTCAAAGTCGCTCCTCCTGCTCTTTATTTTCAAGAATATTAAGTAGAAGGTACAGTTTTTTTTCTAGTCTAGGGTCCATCTATGCGAAAGCATAATAAGGCTTTATTTACTTTACTCTATGATTTTCGGAATACGAGAACCTTTATCATTTCTTATATTTTTACGTTATTTTGTACTACTTTTTATTATAAATACATACTCCTTCAAGTAGTATTTCTCAGTAGTATATCTTCATAGATATGGCTTCCTTTACGTCAATTATTAAATTGGGTGTGTAGGTCCTCAAACACTTCGACGCCTCAGCCACCGCGAGGCCTTTGTAAGGAGTCTTATACACCAGCGGAGATTGACGCCATGATCACAAAACCTTATTATTACGTAAAATGTAAACAACAAATCTTTTAGTTTTCTATACATCTATACCGGCCCGGTCACGACCTCGCCGCTTTGAGCGGCAGCTTAGCGCGGGGTGGCGAACGGTAGGATTAAATGTATAAAAATGTTTGAAGCACGTCACGAGACGCCGCTCATAGCGAAAACGCGCTCGGTTTTCTCCGAGCGAATCGCTACAGCGGCGCGCGGTGCCGGGAGCGGCGGGAACAAAAGTACAAGCGAATGAGTGCGACGCCACGACACAGAGCGGCACGGACAGCGGTGTACGAGGGACGAACTCAGCGGCGAAGCAAATTACAAAATATATTACACGATTTTGTAGCGGTAATGAATATCAAGGCGTTTATTACTGAAATTATAAATCGATCGCCTATAGGGATGTCAAAACATCCAAAACATAAATATAAAAACGTGACTAAAAGGTTGTGGGAAGAATTTTCGTTTTTTGATTCAGTTCGTGCACTCCTTCCCTCATATTAAGAATATACTGCTTTCAAAACAAAGAAGGGATAATTTCGATAACGCTATGATTTCGGGCATATTCCAACTACCAAAATACGTCCACCTCGGCCGCTGCCACTAACCGCTACTGAGGGTACGTGGTGTGCACAACGCTCCGCTTACCGATGCTGCGCCGCACGCCGCGCCGCTCGCCGCTAAGACCGAAGTCGTGAAAACACCGTAAGCCCTATTTCCCTTCGATTTAGGTAGAGTAGCAACAGAAAGCGTCCAACATGCGGGTGCAGGTGTGAGCAAAGGTGTATTCCACAACTACATTGCGCCAACTACTTTTAGAACCCACGCAATAGGAGTCTATTGTAATTTACTGAGCACTGTTTTAGATACCGTGTTACTGCAAAGAATTTCACTACAGAAAAACGGAATAACACTTTTCCTGACCCAATGGAGAACGGCGAGGCAAATTAATAAGTACAATCTATAGTGAATATAAAATGCGACGTTGGGAAGAGACTGGACGGAATGTCATTGTTGCCTTGGAAGATGGGCAGGCCTTTGGTGGTGGACGCAACGTGCGTTGACACCCTTGCGCTATTTCATCTTCCAAGCACTGTGGGATGTGCCAGCGCTGCTGCTGCAACCGCGGAAACCCTCAAACGGCGCAAATATAGTAATTTAGTCGGAAATTATATTTTTGAGCCGTTTGAGGTGGAAACCCTAGGTACACGGGCGAGCGCTCGTATTTTGTATAGAGAGATGTTTAGGCCATATAGGGCTTTAAATTAAAGCGTGGACTGTATAAAATTAGGTATATTTCAACCGCACAAATATAAAATAAAATGCCCGTAGTTTCGTGGCGCGTCTGAGCGTCCCCCCGCGCCTCTCAGTGTCCTCCGTTGTCGCCCGGTTGAGTGTGGCCAGATGTAAGGTGCCAACATTTTCCCCAGGTTCAAGCGATGTCTTCAAGGTTCTTCAGGAAGTGGGCAGATGGAATTGAAGGCACGACGAATGGTGCCTCTCTTCGTCTTCAATTTAGCAACCCTTGTGACCCCGTCTATGCCGGGATAGGTCTTTATGATCCGACCCAGGGACCAGAGCAGTGGCGGAGTGAATTTGTCCTTAATTAGGACCAAAGACCCTGGCTTGACTTCGCCTCTGGAATGGAACCACTTTTGTCTAGTCTGAAGCAGAGAAGTATATTCATTATGGAACCGACGCCAAAAATGCTGCCTGATGTACTGGACTCTTCTCCACCGATCCAGCCGAGTTATTTGTACTTCAGCCATCTGTGGGTATGGTACAGGTGGTGGGTATGGTTAAGAGTAGTCGTTCAATCAGGAAGTGTGAAGGAGTAAGCGCCGAAAGATCGTTTGGGTCTGATGAAAGCGGAGTGAGGAAGCGTGAATTTAAAACTGCTTCAATATGAGTGAGACAAGTAACCATCTCCTCAAAAGTGAAATGTGTAAGATGCAATAACCTTTTTAAGTGGTGCTTGCATGATTTAACCGCAGCTTCAGCCAGTGAATTGAAATGTGGGTTGTATACGGGCGTGAAATGAAATTCATTTCCCTCTTGCGCTATTTCAGATGCAAGATTTGACGAATGTAAGAACTTATAAATTTCATTTGCTGCGCCTACGAAATTCGTCCCGTTATCGGATGTGATGCTTCGAGGCTTGCTCCGACGCGCCACGAAACGATTTAGAGCAGCCAAGTAAGCCTCAGTTGTAAGGTCTGTCACGAGCTCCAAATGTACCGCTTCAACTGCCGAACAAACAAAGATGCACATGTGCATCTTTGTTTGTTATAAGATTTTGTATAAGATAAGATTTTTGTATAAGATTTTGTAACATTTTGCACATGTGCATCTTTGTTTGTTATAAGATTTTGTATAAGATAAGATTTTTGTATAAGATTTTGTAAGTTTGCAACCGCGACCTTTGCGATGGGCTACCAATACTGGCCCCACGTAGTCAACATGACAATTCAAAGCAGCTGAGGACCAGCATGTAAAAGTTTTACATGTTGCATTCAAAATATGTGTTTAGTAAAAATGTGGTTACTACATAAAACAATGGGGTGTTTGGTACCAAAGTCATAGGGTGAATTAGCAAGCCTTCCACCCACGCGAATGAGCTTATTATTATAGTTACGTGCTGGGTTCGACGGATAAGAATGTAAACAATATTACCAACTAAAACACGTTTTATTCTATCACACAATTAAATTCAAAACAAAACAAATACTATAACTGCTTCAAACTCCGTAGTATTTTCGCTTCCGTTCGCGTCGATGAATACTTGACCGCTTACGATTGTAAACTGACTTGGCGGTGCGCGTGCGCTCTATTTATACGCGGTTAAGGTGTTTCCAGAGTTTTCTAGAAACGTCATACCCGGTATGTAAACAGTATGAACATTCGAGAATGTACCAGCGTTCTCTCTACTCTTCTCGTACGAAGTTCCGTAAGATGTCAATAGATGGCGCTGTAATAAATTATAAGAGAGTCTTCCGCACAATGCCGAGAGATGGCACTGGGCGTAACATTATCAATGAATGGAGTCAGATGAAGCAATCTACTTTTGTGTGATAATTTTTGTCCAGACTTCAAACAATTATATTCCTCAGAAAACATTTCAAGCTGTGAATGATGAGTAATTAAATTTAATGAATTTTGAAGTTCTGTTGTTGAAAGACTGCCACGCAATTTAACCTTATTTTTTAAGTTATAAATAAATCTTTGTATATATGTAAATATTCTTTGTATTTTATTTAAGCTAGAATAATTTTCGACTAAATTATGTATGACTGACGAATGAATGTTTATGTTTGAATGATGAATGTAACATGAATTATTGTCACTATTACTACTAATGAAATGAGTCACTACTTTCGGCAAATCATGTCTCCGTGCGTTTGGCATTTTTGGCCACTCATTTTCATCATGTAATAAAAATAAGGGTCCGCTCCACCATAGCGACGTCTCTTTAATGACGTCAGCTCTAAGACCACGGGAAACTAGATCTGCCGGGTTGTCCTTCGACGGTACGTAGCTCCAAGTATAACCACACGTACTTTCCTGGATCTCGATTACTCTATTTCTAACAAAAGGTTGCAATTGATTAGAAGGAGTAGAGAGCCAACCCAAGACGATAGTGGAGTCACACCAGAATCTACATTTATGAATGGGTATAGTGAGCGATTCTTGAACCTTAGTACACAGCCTTGCACCTAACAAAGCCCCACAATGTTCAATCCTTGGCATTGCCTTCTCTATGTCGCCTGTAACCACGTACAAATGCTGACGAAAACGTATTAAAATAATAAGTAGATCGTCTTGTACTACGGGACGACCATCTGAATGTCATTAAGAGACACCCCCGAACTGGTAAAGGCTGATGCGTCGAATACTACACGTAGTTTTAGTAGTGCTGCTAGAATTACGAATGACTCTATGATGTGGTATATAATATTTGACCACGGAGTTTTCAGATGAGGAAGTAGAATTGTAAAGGGTCCAATGTCACATGACCTAGACGTATCTTGAATATATACTCTCGCATAAATTCAAGATACTCATTTTTAAATTAATGATCGCGTTTAAAACGTCTTTCTAAAGACAAATAACGTTTTATAGCATTTTCATATGAATGACCTAAAATATTAGAATCTAATTTCAATGTCATTGTGACACCATATCTCCCATCATCTTTGCGGACAGAAATTTGAATGAAATGTTGATCACACATTTTCTCTTCAAGAGAATGAATATGTTGAGATGAAACATTATCAAGCTCCCAGAATTGAGTAAGATCGGGAGTGACATTGGAGTGGTGGCATAAATGAGAGGAATGAAAATTTGGCTGTTTCGAAATGCTACCTAAGACTAACCATCCAAATTTTGTTTCACATAGTTTTGGTAAATTTCTGCCTAAATCTATCGTATTACTGCCCAAGATGTTCCAGAACAATTCAGCTCCTACCAGGATGTCTATGACCGACGGAATATTAAAGTTTGGGTCAGCTAGCTGAAGACCTGAAGGAATAGAAACGTCTTTGATGTGTACAAAAGAAGACGGTAGAACCTTTGTAATTTTGGGTAAACTATGACACTCGATATCTACAGCGTAAGCACAGCATAAAGACTCTAAAGTAAGGCGACAAGACTGTGTACTAGAGGATATGTGATTATTAATACCGGTTACCTTGGTGCTCGTACCGCGTCGTGACAAACCTAGCTTCTCTGCTAAGCTCTGCGTGACAAAGTTTTCGGTACTACCATAGTCCAGCAACAGGTGCGCATTGTACTTCTTACCGCTTGCGCTAGTCACATTCACCACAGCTGTGGACAGTAAAACATGCGCAGAAGTAGCAAGCTGCAAGGAATTGGCTGATAATGCAATTTTAGACGCAGTAGGCGAAGCAGAAAGCGTGACAGGCTGCATAGCAGAAGGCAATCGATGTAAATCGGGTTTTGTTTTATGATTTCTAAATGTAAAAGTGTATTATGTTTTATTTTGCAATATTTGCAATGAGATAATTTGCGTTGCTTAGCAGAATGTCCAAACAAAAAAAACAGACATTGTAATCCTTTGCCTTTTGTATGCGATTCCCTATTGACAAGTTTCTAAAGGATTCGCATTTATAAAGGTTATGAGCTTGAGAACAAAGTGGACATTTGTTTATTTTATTATAATTACTTGAAGTTTTATTGGTTTAAGTAGTTTTGGAAGTATTTAATTGATTGAGTGATGCATTATTATTTGTATTTGCATGACTGTTATTTAATGCAACAACAGTTTCATTATGAGCAGAAGTAAGGTTCGATTCATGTGACTCCAACCAGTCCGCTCTCCTGCTTAAAAAGGAACAAAAATCTGTTAAGGTAGATTCATCGTTAAGCATCGTGTTGCTGTACTTCTCCCAGTCACGACTAGTTGTTATGTCTAATTTTCTAGCCATGATATAAATGATTAAATCATCCAAATGTTGAGTGGGTCTTTCTAACGTTGTGAATGCCTTAATGTTTTTATTAATTATGTCTACAAGATTTCTAATTGAGGCAATTGATACCTTTTACACTAACTCGACATCAAAGATAGCTTGTATGTGGTTTTTAACTAATTTGCGGTTGTTGTTGTACCGGTCACACAACATTCTCCATGCTATCTATTATAATATCTATTGTATATATATAAATATGTCTATTGTAATAGTCACCCTTAAACGTAGTGTTTTCTATTACTGAGGCTGCTGTTCCGTGTAGTGAAGATCGCAAGTAGTGAAACTTACTAATGTCGCTAATACTAGTATCGTCGTGAACCAATAACGTAAATGTGTCTCTAAATTCAAGCCAGCATTTGAATTCCACATCAAAATGAGGCTAATCTATTTTAGGCAAAAGAAAAAAATATTCTTATAGGAATTTTGTGCACCTGAGTCAGCATCTTTGAAGCTCGTATCAGACCGTGGGGTTTCATCATTGGCTGAAGTACCAAGCAGGCTGCGCGTGACTGCTACCAGGTGGAAGTATTGTCGGTCAAACTCCTCAAGCTCGGCAGATTCAGCGTCGATGTCCTCGTCAAGCACTTCGATTTGTGTCTGTAATTCGTCTAATACTGCATATAAGGTCTTGAATTTTTTTAAACGCTCCAAGTTAGAAATGTCGGCACTACTTTTAATTAAATTTAAATAATTGGAATAAATGGTTAACTTTGATTTGGCAGAACCACGTTTTTCAACAAGGTTTTAAGATCCGCCATTTTGTAAATGCTTATGTTGAACAAAGAATGCAATAACGTAATTAATTTTAATGATAATGGTTTCTTTTAATATAAAAGCGAACAGCTGTGCGTAAACAAAAGAGATCAATGCAAGTAGATGGAAAAATAAGTGTCAAGGTCAACGATCTAACATGTGGCGCGATGCGCTAATCACTTGTACTTATTGTATTTCAAGAAGGATCGGCAATGTACAAGCAGCAAATACCTGCACTGTTATCTAAGCCACTGAAATAAATTATTTATGTACACTATGCATGTGGAAGAAACATAAAACGATGAAAACGATTTTTACGACAGGAAATAAAAACAGGATTATACTAATTGGAACGAACTCACTCAAATACTGTGTTTATATTCCCACAAAATGACATCAGCTTCTTCGACGATGTCGGCTGCTACAGGAACGACTTCTTTCTTCTTCTTTGTCCAAACCGGGTGGTCACGGGCACAAAGTCCATTATATTGGTGATACTTTATACGGCAAAATATCGAGATTGACGAAGTTTTAACATCCGGCTCGAAGGACCAATGTTTAGGCCATATAGGACTTTAAATAAAAGCGTGGACTGTATACAATTAGGTATATTTCAACCGTACAAATATTAAATGAAATGCCCGTAGTTTCGTGGCGCGTCTGAGAACCGAGTGGAGTGGCGACGGTGGTCGGGTGAAAAACGTCCCCCCGCGCCTTTTAGTGTCCTCCGTTGCCGCCCGGTTGAGTGTGGCCAGATGTAAGGCGCCAACAAAGATCGCAAAACGCCTAATCGAGGTTTACGTGATCAGAAGGCTGGTCTTTTTTTGGCCCATAGAATCAGCATTGCCATTCAACGTGGCAATGCTGCCAGTCTTCTCGGCACGTTACCAGTTGACAGTAATGCTGAAGAATTTTACGATGCCCTTTTTGTAAATATTTAGTAGTATAATTATTTGTGTTTTTGTAATTATGTAACCTTTTTTAATAAGTTTCTAAATATATATTAGATTAATTCATTTTAAAATGAATAAAGTGTATATAAAATAAATAAGAATGCAGAAGAAGCTACTGCGCCGAGTGTTGTGGGTTCGAATCCCACACGGAACAATACTTTGTGTGATTCACAAATGGTTGTTCAGAGTTGGGGTGTTCTTTGTGTTCGTTATTTGAATGTTTGTTTTTGCGACACAGGATTTATTACAAGCTCGGGAATTGCTAATACAACAAAAATAACAGCAATCTGATGAAACTGCAGAAAAACAGCATTTTCTTATCGACAATAAAAAAAATAGCGTCTTATTTACGCCCAAATACCTCAAAACTGACAAAACTGGCTTGGCTTGACAATGTGCGCATCGATTAATAACAAATTAAATTGCCATCGTCGTTAGTTTCACCGTTATCTTGTAATTAGTTGGTACTGCCAGACTTTCTTTAAATGCTGTGGACACACTGACTGAAGCATCCATTCGTTCGTATCATCCGTCATGGCGAGGACAGCACAGGTAAGCACATTTTATATACATAATATTTCTAAATATTGATAAGATTAAGAAAAATTTTTCATTCTATTTACACAAGTATCATTTCGAATCTCTCTTTGATCTAATGGCTAAAGTATTCGGCTACTGATCATTAGATACGGATTCAGGCCAACATTATATTCTCCTGCCAAAAAAATCTTAGTAGCAGTGCTTAGGAAAGGGCGGCGTCTTGTCCAAGTATGTAAAGTCGTTAGTCCTGAGCTTGATCTCTCTCCAGTCGTGGCGGATTGTCGCCCATCGGATTATGAGTGTGAGCGAATTAGGGATACCACTTGTGTTTGCGCTCACACTTATGCACTATAATAAGTTCCGTAGAAAGTTAGTCTCCGGATTTATTGCCATGAATTATCATTGCAGAGATAAGGAGTTTTAATTTTGCATCCGGTTGTAACCTAAGAAAAACACGTAAATTGAAAAAACAATGTAAAGATTTTTCATGAAGTTTAGGGTGCAAAGTAGTGGATGTCTAAAGTTTTAAATGAACTGTACCTATACAAATTCACGATTTTAAAATTGTAATGCTGGAGATGTCTTAGGATAAATCTTGTGTTATCGCGATCTTTTCAAATAATTTAAAAGACAAAACCATGCATGCATGTTTCTACAGAATATACCACGGGGAGTGCTCTGAAGAGTTATTCCACCTTATCCCGCCCTCCCCTTTCCTATCCAGAACAACGCGTGCTGGGCTCAGATGCCATCCTTACACGGTTGAGTCGATTAGAGCGCGTACCAAAAAGTTTGGGTCCTCATATCTCTGCCGAACGACCAAGGCATGGAATTCTCTGCCAAGGCACGTGTTTCCTTCTTCCTTCAATCCTGGGTTCTTTAAGCGGGGCGTGAAAAAGCATCTTCTCAGGCCGTCAAAGTAGAGACCTCAACATCGCCTAGGCTACTGTGGAGGCGATGTGGAGGCCACTGCTCTTAGACCACACGACTGCTTACCATCAGGTGGAGTGTGGTCATATAGACGAGTAAAAAAAAAAAAAAAAAACCTACAACATTTAAAATTACAAGAATTTACACTTCCTATGTATTTTTAATGTATACCTAGATATCAATTTTAAAATCAACTTAATTTGTCAGCACTGAGCACGCAGTGGTTCAAGTGGTTCCAGGTGACGTCACACGGGAATAAAATAAAATGTGTGTGATCCACAAATAGTCGTTCTGAGTCTGGGTGTCCTTTGTGTCCGTTGTTCGAATGTTTGTAAAGATCCTCGCGACACAGGATTTATTACCAGTGCAGGAGTAGCCTTTTACAAAAAGCTAATGACGGTTATATTAGTTAATTTGCTAACATACAAAACATCAGAATATAACGTAGAATGTAAATTACGAACTGGAACAATTATTGTGACATTTGCGTTTTTCTGTTTAATGACGCGATAAGTTCATTATCATTCTTAGTATGAATCATAACAACACTAAACGTGTAAAGAATATAATAAGTAGTTATTATCGGTGACTTCGTCCGCTTGAACTAGAGTTCAATTGCACGTTATTATTACGTAGATTTCTCCTGCTGTAATTAACAGAATTATATGAAAACATTGCTCAGTTCTTAAATAGAATCCGAAGCTACCAAGCTGTGAAAACCACAGCAATATCCGCTAAGTGGCTTTTACGTGATGGTGGTATAAACTGACTTAGTTTTAAAAACATTGTTTTGCATTCAGACTCCTATTCTAAATAGTCAACCTTTATTAGTTTTCCAAATATATGTACAATGTACAGTTTTATATATACACTCATTTTTATTATTCCTGCTCCGCTCCCGTTGCTCATAGCTTGATGCTATACAGGGTGTCCGGTAATTAATGGATAACCTTGAAATGTCTTATAATAGTACTGAAGGCTGTTCAGAAAAAAAATGAAAAATGTTTATCCTAACTACTAACTGAGATTTTTTTACCATATTTAACTTTCTTGTACACTACGACCATAAATTAATGAATTCCATCGGTTTTTTGTTGTTTTATTATTAAACACGAATTATGCTATTTTTTTCATATTTTTCTACTATAAGACATTTCAAGGTTATCCATTAATTACCGGACACCCATATCCTATATCATTTTACATTAAATTAACTACCTAACGCAAAGACTGTTCTTAAATGGTCGAGTAGTTTCCGAGGGTAGCGAGTACAAAACAAACAATTTATAACTCATTACTTTATTGCGTGAATTTTTTGATGAGGCGTTTATTACTGACCCTTATTTTTCTTTTTATGACTTTTTTGTCAATTTAATGACATACGTTTTCTTTACGATCTGTTGGTATATAATTATAGTATAATTACATTTAATTATACAATAATTATATACCAACAGATCGTAAAGAAAACTTATGTCATTAAATTGACAAAAAAAGTCATAAAAAGAAAAACAGTTTTAATGAGCTAGTAAACATTTCTACAATGTACATAATGATGTACATCGTAGAAATGTTTACTAGCTCATTAAAACTGTTAAGATCCGTACAGTTTATTAAAATATACTAAGAAGATATGCTCCTAGAACTCTATTTTTTATAGACGTATTTGGAATAATTCCTTCATCGCGGGGGACTTGACAAACATACAAACAACGGACACAAAGAACACCCAGACTCGGAACAACCATTTGTAGATGAATGGCAGTGACGAGGCGACACTTAAACGACTACGTCATCCGTGCAGCCATTCCGAAAGAATTTTTTAAAATATTGTGTGCTTTATGTTTTCATCACTTTAGGGTCTCCTTCTAAAATTATTAATAACACTAGTTTGTATTATATCTACATTTACCAGCAATATTTTTACTTCAATAACTGCCTGTCAGCGCAGTTGTATGGAACTGGGCTTTAATTCCCAGGATGGGCAGAATATACATGTTTTCAGTCAAGAAATTCTTAGTAGAAACCTAGAGAGACGTCCTCTGTTACGTGGGACTAAAATATAGCTAGCAAAATGTAGGTTTTATGAAACGGGGATATCAGGGATATTTAGACGTGACTAGATATGTTTTATATAATAAACTATAATTCTAATCCTAACTAATATTATAAATGCGATGTGAGTTTGTTTTTTACGCTTTCATGCCTTAACTACACGACCTCGGTCACATCGGGTGTGCCCCAAGGATCCCATGTCGGGCCTATTCTCTTTAATTTTTTCGTCAATGACTTACCCATTACATTAAATTACTCGGACTGTTACATGTACGCAGACGATCTTAAGTTTTGCAGACAAGTTAGGTCAACTGAGGATGTTGAGCTGCTGCAGAGAGACATTGACCAGTTAACTATATGGTGCGACAAAAACGACATGACATTGAACATCAATAAATGCTACCATGTCAAGTTCTCTAGAAAAGCTAACTTGTTTCCTTCTACTTACCACATTCGCCACAGTTTTATACAGGAGGCAGAACAAGTTAGAGATTTGGGTATTCTGTTCGATAGGAAGCTGACTTTTGTTCCGCACATCGAGAGTGTTATCAAAAAGTCATCGAGAATGCTTGGATTTGTAATCAGGAATGTTACTAATTTTAGTCGGAGTAAAACCAAAATTCTCCTTTACAACAGCCTCGTACGTAGTTCCTTAGAATACTGTAGTACTGTTTGGAGACCGCATTACGCTACTCACACATTAAGACTAGAGAGGGTTCAAAAACGTTTCTTGTGGCACCTAGCTTACTCCTCCGGGATAGCAAGGAAGAAACCATCTTATAAAGAAAGACTGTCACATTTCATGATGGTATCTTTGCAGAATAGAAGAGACATCCTTGACACGGTTTTCTTAGGCAAGCTTTTACAAAATAAAATTGACTGTCCCGAATTGCTCTCTAACATTAAATTTCGTGTCCCCGCAAGACTTCCTCGTACTCCCATAACTCCCTTATATCCACCACTTCGCAGAACGGTCTTGGGCGCAAACTCTCCTATACCCCGACTGTGTAAATTATTGAATGGCATTAGTGATCTTGTTGATGTGAATGTGGACTCAATGTGCAAGCTCAAAAAAGAATGTGCAAGTAATCGTCCCGCATTATGATAGTTTTTTTTTTCTTTCATTTCTTATTTTTTGAATGTATTGTTATTTGTATTGCTTTTTTTTTTTTTAATTGTTTATCTTTACTTTATTTTTGTTTGTACCTAATAAACATAAGCAGTTAGTATTTGACTTGTATATGTGTTTGTCTCGTAATCTGTAGAACTTTTGTATTTATGTTTAATCACACTTTTTGAGCATGTTGTGTTTGCCTGTAATAGATTGTTACACTAGAACATAAGATCTTTATATGTATTTTTGTAATTGTATGGGTGTAATCAATTGTTGGTGAGCCAAATAAAAAAAATAAATAAAATAAATAAATCATGTAGTTCAGCACACACGTTGTCAGGGGTATAGAAAAGAACATAGGATACAATGACATGTCATCCAGAAAAAGTACTGTTCCCGAGAGATTGAAAATTGACATAGCCTGCATTTACACGAGTGAAACCGCAAGCAAAATGTGGTTATCGATATTTCTCATCCATTTTATTAGGATTTCGATCATGATCAATAATTTATAGGACTCGTCTGATTTACTTTTGGACGTATCGAATATTTTATTGGACATAGAGTCGATAAAATATTTGATCAGACCGCGTTCGGTGCAATACTCTACGTAAAATTCATGAAGAGTGACCTATACGAGTTCTACTGGTTAACAATATCCTATCGTTAGCATGGCGACTTAGCTTTTGTAGAAAGTATAGCGGAAAATACTCTTTAAAACTGTATCAAAATTGGTTGCCAATTAATATTTAAAATTTTCGACATAGAACAAGTGGGTATTTGGGATATGTAACATGTAAATTATAAGTATTTGATGGAATAGACATTTATTATTATTACATCTCGCTGTCTCCCATGGATAGCAGCGTTTAAATAGCTATTATGTCTCACTTTGTATCGTGCATCCTTTTTCTATCATTTGACAACTACGATTACTACCAGATTTGAAATATTTGTATCATATTTATTTTGGAGTATATTTCAGAACTTCTTTTTATTTTAGATTTTGGGTCATTACCCAAAATCTATTTATCTAAAATTATAAAAAGATATGAGTCAAAAATAACAACAAGATAAATTTACTGAAAGCTGTTGTCTCTTTTCAGATTTTAGTGCTATTCGTGTTTGCTGTATGTGCGGTGCAATGCTACAGTAGCAACCGGCGCGGCTACAGTTCTGGTAGGTCTGACAGTCGCCATAATGACCCTCGTGGCCACTCTAGGCATCGGTTTTATGGCAGACGTGGCAGTAGTCACTCAAGACTTCGCAGCTCATCTGGGGCTGATCCTGATACATCGGTCTCATCTACACCAATAGCTTTACTAAAGGACAACTCATCTAGTAATGATATTCTACCTAGTATCAATGTCGATGGAAATTCGGGGGACAACAACCAAGATAATGGAGATACTATCAATATTGATGGAATTACGCCTGGAAGTGGTGAAAATGACCTTGATGCTGGAACAATCAACGTAGGAGGACTTTCACCAAATAATAATGGCAATGCTAAATTACCATTTGGCAATGATAATGGCATCATGCCTGGTGGTGTACAAAATAATCCGAACAATAGTGACAATCCCACTAACGTAAATGTACTTAATCCCGGTGACAACATCAATGGCAATTCAAGTCATGATGGTAATACTAATAAGATTAACGATTTATTACCATATGACGGGGGAGATAATAAACCGAACAATGATAACTCTATAAAGATTGATGGTTTGACTCCAAATGACAATAAGCCACATATCCATATGCCAAATATTCATATACCAAATATCCATATACCAAATATTAATCCTGGCACTATTGACATTAATGGAAAACCACTGGATAAAAATGGGCCAGCTCATGATAATGGAAATATCAAAGGTAATGGAATGTTGCCTAATAAAAATGACAAGCCTATTCACGACAATCTACCTAAGAATAATGTTGGTGGACAACCTAGTAATAACCAACCTTATAAAGACAATGGACACTTAAATCATGATAAATCAACTATTGGGGATAAAAATGGCCCAAATAATGACTATAACACTATAAACTTTGATAAGCCTGATGAAAATCATGTAAATGACAATGGATTACCCGCAGGTGGTGAAGATGGAGTGCACAAAAAACTGCCTAATGAGAACAGACCTTACCGGCCGAATGGGTCCAATTCGGAAAATTTCAATCGGCCAGACTACCCAGACTATGAAGATCACAATAATAATTGGAATCAGTCTGAAAAAAGACCAGGTTATGAACACCCAAGAGAACCTAATCGGAGACCTGGCTATAATACGCATGAAAATAATTTCAGACCACATTTTCATGGCAACTTAGATAACAAAGGCAGTAAAAATAAATACCCTGTGTATTTACCTGATGGTCAAGCTATTTATCCAAGCGGTATAATATCTCAAAATAGCAAAATGCCAGCTTTCTACATCGTCATGATCAATGGCCAACCGACTCTTGTAAAGAACCCGGCAGCTGCAAATGAAAAAGATGACAGCATAGACATTAATTCAATCTTGGGACAGCTTGGTGTTGGTGGGATTTCTATGGGTAGCCTCAATGGATTGGTTCCTAACTGGCTACAACTGGGAGAAGGCATTAAGAGTGCAGGCATTGGTATGCTACCGCAACCATTCGTGATTGGATCTCGTTATCCTACTGTTACTGGTTTCAATCTTGAAAATAGAGTGCCTCCCGGTTCGGTATTAGTTAATGGATTTCCAACCGGTAGTGTGTCACCCCTAATACCGGGTGAGCAACAAATTAATGTAGAACCCGTTATTTCTGAGCCGGTTCCTGTTCAACGGCCCATTATTACGGAACCCGTTTCACAGCCTATTTATACGATTCCTGTCCCACCACAAAATCCAGGTGGTATATATGGCTATCCAAGTATACCACACCCAGCCCCTTGGCCAGCGATGTGGGATAGTATGAATCCAACTATGAATTGGCCAAGTATATTTGATTTCTTGGTTAATCTTGGAGCACATTTACCACATAATGAAACACCACATAAAGGTGTTACAATCGACAAAAATACAAGTCCAACTGTAGATAATCAGCGTCCATCAAATCCAGGCCTTGATAAGAATTCTGATAAGGCAGGTGATCAATCCACAAACTCAACATCAGGTACTGATCATCCTGGTATTAACAACAAACCCCAAAACCCTGGTTCAAATAATTCTATCAAAAGCCCTGTATTTAAAATCCCTATCACTTCTGAGAAGATTCCTCAGCCTAATAATAATAAGCCTACCAAGGAGACACGTAAGCCTGATTATAATAAGCCTACCGACGAGACTCCTAAGCCTAATAATAATATGCCTACCGAAAGGACCCCTAAACCTAATAATAATAAGCCCACCGAGCAGACTCCTCAGCCTAATAATAATAAGCCCACCGAGCAGACTCCTCAGCCTAATAATAATAAGCCCACCGAGCAGACTCCTCAGTCTAATAATAATAAGCCTACCGAGAACACCCTTCAGCCTAACACAGCAAGGCCAACAAATCCTGATTTGACTAATTTTAAAGATTTAACTAACCCTGGTCTACATATTCCTGTTATATCCCAACCTAGTTTTACCAACGAAAAATCCAAGTTGAGCTCTGGCCCTTATGACCCCACACTGGTAAATCTGCTTAACGTTGGTTTGAAGCTTTCCAACAGAGGGTTGCATCCTATAACTAAACCAATCCAGAAACCTAGCCCTTCTGAGAAGAACCCTGCGTTGTTGCCGAACCGGCAACCGAGTACCGTAGATAGAACCATTAATGACTTGCTCGCCATCCTAAAATCAAATGCCGGCGATAAAGCCTTTATAGAATTGATTGAACTTCTAAAATCAAAATCCGGAGACAAAGACATCAAAGAATTGCTCAGTGTTCTGAAACCGAACACTAGTGACAAAACTTTGCATGAATTGCTACGGATCTTGAGGTCGCATCCTGGAAGTAAAAATATCCACAATTTACTCGCACTCTTGAACCATTATGGCGATAGAAATGAACCTAACCCTGCACTTATCACGCAAATTCTGCGGCACCTTTTGGATAGCTATAACCAACCTAATATGAACATTTTAGTCGAGCCTGGGATGGATGAGGCCACTCGGTCGAGCTTGATCCTTCTCCTCAATCTTTTAGCCAACAACTTGGGTAATGAGTATTCTTCTGGTATGGGTTTTGGTGGTCTCTACGAGCAAATGAACCCTGCGAACCTGAACTTCCTTGGTCATTACCCTTGTGATTATGCCAATTTCCACGGAATTGCTGGTGGACAGAGCAAAGGTCTTTGGCAACTTTTGTCCCACATCTTTGGTATGGGCAATCTTCACAACATCAGATTGGATAGGTCGGCAGAGGAAGACGATCATATCATACCCTCAACACCTATCCCTTAAACCGATGATATGAAAAAGTAGAGGGAGCCTAATTCAAAGTTATTATTTATAATTTTTTATATTTTGATTAATTTCGTAATGTTTTTGTGTTAAATAAAATATCTTAATAAACAGCATCAGAATGGTATGTTCCGTATTGTGATAGTTCAAATGTATGTTCCTAAAGATTTGGACGAAAGCAAAGAAGTGTGCTTAACTCAATAAATGTAAGACAGCTTACAATGTTCATTGGATCAGCATGGCTTATATTGTGAGAGATGTCAACGTCGCTCCTCCTGCTCTTTATTTTCAAGAATATTAAGTAGAAGGTTCAGTTTTTTTCTGGACTATGGTCCATCCATGCGAAAGCATAATGGCTTTGTTTACTTCACTCTATCATTTTCGGAATACGAGAACCTTTAAATAGTAATGTATTCGGGTTTAGGCAACTAAACAAAATTGTATTGTAAACTTAGCGATTAAAAAGAGTGGCCATGAGTTTCTTGCCCGTTCTTCTCATGAGCCTCACCCTTGCTTTGCTGAACGTGGCAGTAAATGTAAAATCACAGAAAAATTTAGTGTAACTTTGACATTCATAAGTGTTAACTTGTAACCTAACTTGAATAAATTTATTTTTGATTTTGATTTTGATTTAAAACTGTTTTATCATTAAAAAGATATGTTTATTAATATGATTTTGTAATAATAAGATATTTTATGTAAAAGGTTTTATCAATAATAAAATTGTAAATGGCAAATTGTATTTAATTAAATCATTGTGCAAATAAAACATTATTATATATATGACTGTTTATTTTTCCTAGGGTACAAAAATACAAAACGATAAAACATCACAGCAAAAAAGAAAATTTGTAAAATACACACACTTTTCACATTGAGAATGCAACAAAATAACAGGATATCATCTGCCATCAGAATATTGTTAAAACTAATAATAGCTAAAATTTGATGGGATTTCATTAACATTGACAGAGTTCCTTTAGCCTCATTGCCGATATATCAAACTAGCTCAATTACACCATAATTTGGCATTGCCATACAACTTATATACTTATACAAAATGTACAAGATTCAAAAGAGTAAAATCAAACAGATACCACTATACGCCTCAGACTTGCGATCGAGAGGTCGCAGGTTTGAATTCCTCCCATTGCACAATAGACGTTACCCCACTCCTAACACAAGTATTCTAGCTTAGCTTAGAGTGGGGTAAAATTACTAGTATTTTTGATAACCCTTCCAGCTGATACGGTTATCAAGAATACTAGTTATTTTTAAGCCAGAATAAACAAACTAAAATTTATTAAAATTAAACTACTATATACAGATTTTATCGCGTTGTTTATTTGACACTTTATTACATAATTTAGAAACTGTTACACTACTATTACTATTAAACTTTACTATTTTGAAGCTAATTAAATTATTGAAACTATAAAAACTATTTATATTTATGTTTACACTTTCCCCGACGTTTCGGTTGCTTTTCAGCAGCCATGGTCACGGAGAGACTAAGATGGTAGTTGTCTCAATGTGCCAGTGTAGTCATTTCAAAGTACCCGAACATAATTTAATCATTGGTGTTTCTATTTACACAGAATGAGCTCAAAGTATCATGAAGTCTAGCTGTGGTTTGCTTCTTCTTGGGTTTGACTATTTGAATTACTGGATCCCAAGCTAGTGGTACATTCCAACCACCTTCTCTATTGAAATTAAGATGTTTTTTTATTTCAATAGCCTCGCGAAGCATCCTTGGTAAGAATCGGTGTGCTTTAGCGGGTATCTGTGGTTTGTTAAATCTCAGGTAGTGGTTGGTCCCCTGTTGCACATGTTCACACACAGCAGACTTCAACGAGCGTTGATGTTTTACATCAGCTATGTGTTCTTTTATGCGGGTGCCTATGCTTCTCTTGGTTGACCAATGTATGAGAGTCCGCAGTCACAATAATAATAATATTGAAAATGTATCATCAACAAACCTCTTATAAATCTTAGGTGTGATGGGGGCAGTTTGCAAAGCTGCAGCCTCAAAGTCCTCCGTATATATGTCGGCAAAAACAGGCGATACTGGGAAGCCCATTGCCACATCATCGACTTGTATGTAGAATTTATTGTCCCACAACAGATAGCCAGTTGTTAAGCAATGCTAAAGTAGTTCTGCATATTCCTCAGGCATATTGTACTCTATTAGCATTCTTTTAGTTATTTCAATACAGTGATGTACATTATGCATGTAAATAATGACTGTCCATTGTTTCATTGTTAGTGAGACGTAGGTGTAGGAGTTAACTCCACGCGTGTCTTATGCACACATGGTGTTCATAAGCGCGACGTTCCTTTGACTTTTTTTTGCTAACATTCGACGGGTTAATCTCACTCACAAAATGGTATGAATCCTTTACATGTAAAGGAGTTCTCTCGAGTTGCCTCTGAGTGGTGATACGTGCTGAGCCGGTCTGTAAGTTAGTGTGTCGACCTGACTCACACTGCCAATTTGCCAAGCAACCCTTCTACACTTATTATATTTATAGACTGTGTGTTGTTACTGAAAACGTTCTAACAAAATTCCATTAACATTTTATCTGACCTGGGTAGGTATCTATCAGCTGGAAACATAATAATAATATAATATAATTAATATTAATCAATCAGCTCGTTGCAGTCCACTCCTGGACATAGGCCTCTCCCATTTTGACACATCATCCGGTCTTCCGCCTGCCGCATACAGTCTAACCAGGCCACCTTCCTCAAGGCATTTTACGGTAAATTATCTAAGTCCTTATATGACTAAGTTACATTGTTACACTTTTCAGTTACACAATTTGACCTAAATCCTCTCCAATTTTCTTTGTTCACCGAAAAACCTTTTATCAAGGTCACCGCATAAAAAACACATTTACATCAAAAATATAAATCCGAGTAACTCCTTATAAATAAAAAAACAGGCCCGAAGCTCCTCTAAATCCGTGCCGAACTCTTTAATAAAACATATCGCCTAGTTCTGTGTGGGTATTCCGTAAATTTGCATCCCGTATGCGGTATACGTCATGCGTTCCTGCGGGAAATCATGTGAGAGCGCGCGACCAGTCTCTGGGCATCTGTCAGTCTATCACGTGATCTTGTACAACTAGGGTGAGTGGTCCTGTTGTGTCCGAATGTTGAATTAACGTTATAATAATTTATTTTATTTATTTATTTATTAAGGATCTCCAACAAAGAATATACACAAAATTGCACAGACAAATGGACATTAGTTTTGTATAGTGTACTCCTTTACTTATAGGAGACCACAGCATGCACATACATATAACAACAAAGCATAAAATAGAAAAAATTAAAATTAATTAATTAAAATAAGCTACACGTTAGGAATTAACTTAACAAAAGAAATAAACAATGTGAAACTTAATGAAAAACTTAAATAACCCGTTCTAAGTGTGTTTTATATTTTGGTAAGGGTTGACTAATATCAATATCGTGAGACTTTGATAAATTATTGTATTGCCTACAAAGCCTTGGTACAGCAGCGTACTGACCCAGGTTGGTTTTTGAGAATGAGACATCCAATAGGTTATAATTACTTTTTCTTGGAATTCGGTTAGGTATTTTTATGTGTAAGGCGCCTAACAGTTCACTACAGTCTGTGATGCCGTTCAGAATTTTATGCAGAAATATGGCATCTAGTTTCAATCTGCGGCTTGCTAATGTTTTTAGTTTATAATGTTTTAACATTAATGTGTGAATGAATGAATCAAAATTTGACCGTTATCATTAATGAAAATTTGAGAAAACGTATTTTCTACTCTTTAAAATTCGTTCTTAAAAAAAATCGAGTGACAAATAGAGGTGAAATAGGAACAGATTTTTTTGTCTTTGCCTATCCTAATCCTAATCCTAACTAATATTATAAAAGCGAATATGAGTTTGTTTGTTTGTTACGTTTTCACGCCTAAACCGCTGAGCCGATCATCCTGAAATTTTGCATATACGTTGTCAGGTGTACAGAAACGGACATAGGCTACCTTTCATCCCGAAAAATATTACTGTTTCCCAGGAAAACAACAATAACGTTCTTATGATAATAGATGGTGCCACGTGTCTTTCGAATCATGATTGAATTATTTTATTACAAACAGAGTACAACCCGAATTAATTGTCAAATTCTAAATTAACGCGAGCGAAGCCGCGGGCAAAAGCTAGTTTAGATATAAATAGATATTAGCTCTGTATATTAACTATCCTACTGCTGGGGACGGCCTTTTCTCAATATGAATAAGGGTAGTTAGGAAGTTGATATAAGATTTTAAAATATTAATTGTTATTCGCCTGTATAAGTGTTTCATTGATAGATTTTATTAAAGGTGTGTAATACACACATTAGCGAAATGTTTTTTATAAACTCCACCAGCCTGGGTATAATTCCTGTTTACAGGTGGTCTTTACAAAAATTGAAACAAAAAACACCGAAACTCGAAACATCCATTTGTGGATCAGACAAATGCTTGTCTCGTATGTGATTCGAAGACACACTCGTCGTAGAAATAATGGCTACGTGATCACTTAAACTATTACGCCATCTGTACAGTCACGAAATAATTGGAAATTGCATCGAAATAAATCCAATCAGTGTATATAGTGTAGTAACGAACGAATGCGAAACTCACGCTAGTATCGAAAAGGAAATGTAAAACTACGTTTGAACAAAAATCTTCGAAGCGGACCTGAAAGTGGTATATTTTTTCACGTAGTCTTTTATTTATTTCTTTGGTATATTGTTGTATTGTTCTTTTTTTTTACGTGGCGGAATGCATTGACGCTTTCGCCGGGGTAAAAGAAAGATGGAATGAGAATAAAGTACCTCCCGGTATACCGACTAAACCTACCACGGTGTTCCTTGACAAACCACTATCGGACTACACGAAAAACCTATCCTATGGTCATCTCTACAAAAATCCCCACTGTCCCCCCCCCCTAGAGGGGAGACGGACACGACACAGAGGCGCACTTGGGAACACGCACGCCGCCTTTCGGACCTGGTGCTGAACGGATGGCGGGCAGGCCCACAAAGCCCGCCACCCCCAGGTGTTGTAAACTGTTCCTACACGTACCTCTGTCTTCTGGGCACACTACCAGTCGACTGTGATGCGGAGGAATTCTATGACGTCTATTAGAGGGATTTTTTTGTTTCTGTTTTATAATATTTTAGGCATAAGTTAGTTTTAAAGAATTGTATTTATTGATAATATTTTTACAGTAAAAAATTTTTCTTGAAGGCAATATAGTGACGCGTTTTGTAAACGAGTAAAGAACTCACAAGTGATACGTGTACTGTTCCTAGTCTATATTCTAATTAAGTTTAAGTTTAGGTATTAGAAAGCGTTTCTATTGCCGTCTATCAATATTAAAATTTCTTAACAAAAAATTTTGTAGCCACACCCGGAATTGATCCGAGAACTCGCGATCAGCCATTAAAATGTCCGCAAATGTATGTCATAGGATTAACGAGCTAGTGTCATATTTATGCAATTTATTTTCCTCTCGTTTGCCTCTTAAATGACAAAGATAGGGAAGTTTACCCTTTATGAACAATTTATTTGTATTTAACAACGAAATTCAGTGTGAGATTTTGTTTGAAAAGGTGTTTGTTTGTTTGATCGAGAAGCTTGGACGGTTCAGCGGTAATTACCGGCTTCGTCGCCGCTTCCTAATCTGTTTGGCTTTGTTTAATTGGGGACGTAAATAAAGTCCTACTTACAATTATTTTATTTAGTAATTTTCTAATTTGATTGTGTGTTTGTGGGTGTAATAACGTCATTGTGTAGGTGAGGACTAAGTCATTAATATATGGTATAATGGCTGTTGTATAACACCTTAAGTTTTTCGTAGTTGCTGCAGCTGATCCCTTTACATGTGCCTAGCAATAAACCTAAATGCAGTTTCAGTAACTTAGCAAACTCACTAACTATCATATCTTATCTTATGTGGGGGCCAGTCAGTGCAGACCGGCGACACTTCGACCCAGTGGGATCTTTTGTGTCGACACTCTCCCAATAACGACTGCCATAGATGTTCATGGCAGCCGGGACCGACGGCTTAACGTGCTCTCCGAGGCACGGAGCAGGCGATAATTTGTCAATCAATACGCACATAATTTCGAAAAGTCATATAACTTCCGAAAGTCAGAGGTGCGCGACGTGGGTTCGAACCCAAGACCCTCTGCATTGCAGTCTATTGGTCTCCTCACTGAGTTATCGCTGCTCGTAAAAAACTCACTAATTAAGTGTTTCATTGTGACCTCATGGAATAAATTATATTTGACTTTGAAGTTCTTTTCTACGCGCTCCGACAGTTGGGTAGCCGGCACTGAACGCCTGTGTACGTACGGAGTTACGGTTACAGTATATCAAAGGCCTGACCACCATCTCTTCAGGCGCTGTCATTACATGCGCACGAATGAGACAAAGCTATACTTTATAATTCGCTATCTCATTCTTGCGCGTTCAATTTCTCTCTTATAATAATAAAATTTATTCGGCTGGAAAAGGAGTAGGTAAAATAGTGGATTAAAATCAACTTTCAATTAAATCTCAATATCTAACAATAACTCAATGCCTTAATAAACTTGTTTATAACCAAAAAAATAATCATAGTTATGGCAAGAAAGGATACTTTACCATCATTAAATTATTCTAAGCCGGAACTAGCTTCGACCTGTGTTTCAGACGATCAGGCGATGACAATGTTTTTAGTTCAATAAATGGTTGTGAAACTCCATCTAAAAGGTCTTTATTCCTATTCAAAATTCTCACAATCTTTTTAAGAATATATTTCTTTATATATTTTAAATTAACACTTTTACTACATTTCATAGCTGTCAGCATCGAAATAAATGCTTTTTGCACAAATAAAGACGAATGTACAATTTTCTTTTGCTGAATAAAAAGTAAACTAGTTTTTCGCCTTTCAGTTTGAAAACGCTTTCAGTGTGCGATTCCTTTGAATTATTTAAGAAAGGTTATCTGCTTAGGAACAATTTATTGTGCTCTTACTGTTTTCATAATGTATTTCTAGGATAAGTATTTTAATCTTTTATTTTTATTTATTTTATTTAAATAAATAAATTGGTTATGTAAACCCAATTCGATAGTGCGCTACATGTTTTATCACCTTATTCTAAATATGAACATAAAACTACTCATACACACACATATAACTACTATACATATAAAGACTACTATTATATAAAAATATAGAAAACAAAAGTCAAATTAAAACGTTGTTTCTCAATTTTGACCCCACGGCGCGCATCTCTGACTTTATGAAATTTCTGAATTTATAGCTCGCCTTAAACGTTACGGAAAAAATTGTGAGGCAACCAGCGTGTCTGAGAGTTATCCATTATGTTCTCGAAGATATGAGATGTCTTCCAATCCACAGTAAGCCAGCGTACTAGCAGTGGGACAGTTAGATACAGGGCTGATATTATTATTGTATATATTAACCTTACTGATAGGTTGGTTCGGGCGGTCTCGGCTACGAAATATTCTTAAGAAATATCATCCATAGTTTCTATTGATTGAAGAATGACGCACGTATCACTTGGCTAACCAAATTAAAAACATATTAAAGCTTCATCATTATCGGTTGAGCCATTAGACGGTATTTCCATTTCTAGTTGATTTAAATGATTAATTTCGTTATTACACTATCATTTGGTATTCCGCCATGGCCGTTTACGTACAGGTACGCATATTTTATTAATTTATTTTTGTGTGACTTAAGTGAAATATTGGATATTTATTTGTTTTTGGTGTTTTTGTTCTTATACAGATGTTTGTTGATTGTATATTAGGATCTATACTTAAATCTGGGATTTCGTTGAAAAACTTTTGTTCGTTTGAAACTGGTATTTCGTCAGCCCATAGTCGCGATGAAAGCCCATTGTGGATTGACAGACTTCATATACTTTTAAGACCATCATGTAAAACTCTAAGATAACCAGGCTCTTTCCACGAAGATTTCCTCACCGTTAAAACGAGGGATAATTAATTATCATAACTTAGTATAGTCAGAGATGCGTTTCTTTCAAGACTGAACTTAAGATATTTGCGTGGCTTATTGGTTATTTCTCGACGGCTTTCTCACAAGGCTGTCATAGTTACATGTAGGTACCATGTATCATTCCACATATGCTTAGAGTAAATAATGTGGGATAGTATAGGCATACCTATAGAAAAATACTACGTCTTTTGAATACATCTATAATTACGTTGGACTATAACAGTGTCGCCGCGGTAGTGAATGTGCCTATAGAGCTTGAAGTTTCGTGTGGGGTCCATCAAAAGTGATTGTCTTTTTTTGTCAGAATATTCACAATAGCAGCCCGGATTTAGAAAGCTTGCGGTGTCGCTGCTTGCGTATCTGCGTGTTTCGAACAGCACGTAAAGTTAGTTAGTTCTGCAGTTGACCCGTCTTTTTTCCTATTGGATTGCCATCTCATCGGACTATGAGAATAAGGGAAGAGAGAGTACACTTCTGTTTGCACACATAGTTAGTTGTACATTATAGTCACCTTCAAGGTTGGCTGCCATGATCGCATTTTGTTTTTGAAGTTTTATCATATTTTGTCTGCCTTCTGTGAAAGAAACAAGTCTGTACGTTAAATTGTGCCTCAGGAAAGAGGTTGCGACAGGCAAACACCGAAGTGATTTCTTAAGTGATCCAATTTCACCAATTTTGTTGGCGAACATAAATAGCATTCAATATTGTGTACTCATCGAAGGCTTTTATATGGCGTTTTCCACCACAGAATGGTTCGCTTTAAGTACCGAACTGTGTACAAAGTGAGCTCTAAAATATATTACTTTATTAATAGATAAGAAGTTCACTTTATTTATCAAATATTTTTTATAAACTGATCCACTAATAGGCATTAGAAGGGGTATATTACCTCACTATACGTTACTGAAAATAACATTCAAATTGGTTTAGTCAATGTAGAGATTACCTTGCACAAATGTCTGTTTAGTATTTTATTATATTATATATTGATAATAGCGGTGATAACCTAGTAGGAGAACATTTGACTGTCACGACGAGGTCTCAAGATACAAGCCATATAACTCTAATATTTGGAAGTTATATGCGTAATAAATAGTTAATCATCACTCGATTTAACGGAAGGAAAACGTTGTGCGAGTACCTGCTTAACTGAGAGTTCTCCATAATGTTCTCGAACACGTGTGAAGTCTGCCAGCCCATACTAAACCATACTATCAAGAAGTGGCCCGTGTCCAGCAGAGGCACAGATTTTAAGGAAGGGCTTTTGAAAGGGTTGACATGATGAGCAAGCAATTCTAGCAATATCAACTGCTGAGCATTATCAATATTTTGAACTAGATGTGCCCACGGTTTCACTCGCATTTATGGTTACTGCACATAAGAGCAGCGATAGCTCAGTGGGGAGACCAACAGACTGCAATGCGGAGGGTCTCGGGTTCGAACCCACGCCGCGCACCTCTGACTTTCGGAAGTTATATGACTTTTCGAAATTATGTGCGTATTGATTGACAATTATCGCCTGCTCCGTGCCTCGGAAAGCACGTTAAGCCGTTGGTCCCGGCTGCCATGAACATCTATGGTAGTCGTTATTGGGAGAGTGTCGACACAAAAGATCCCACTGGGTCGAAGTGTCGCCGGTCTGCACTGACTGGCCCCCACATAAGATAAGATAATGGTTACTGCACGGCCCCCGTGGGTCGTAGCGTGATGTTATATAGCCTATAGCCTTCCTCAATAAATAGGCTATTCAATACTAAAATAATTTTCCAATTCGTATCAGTAGTTCCTGAGATTGGCCCGTTCAAACAAACAAACTTTTTAGCTTTATAATATTAGTATAGATTAAAAGTCCCCACATGCCAAAACCTAAGATTATTAGTCTCTATTGATAGCATAGCTTGATGAACTATGCTTTAATCATATTGAGAAGAGGCCCGTGCGACCTAGCTTTGAGACAATTAATAAACAAGACTGATATTAAAATCTATACATCTATATCTATACAAATAAATAAAATTGAAGTGTCTGTTTGTAATGTCAAAATAATAGCTTTTTATCTAATACATATAAAAGTATATAAGATACCTATACGAAAACATCTATTTTAACATTTTTGTCTGTCTGTCTGTCTGTTTATTCCGGCTAATCTCCGAAACGGCTGAATTGATTTTGACGGGACTTTCACTGGCAGATAGCTGATGTTATAAGGAGTAACATAGGCTACTTTGAATTTAGAAAAAAAATTGGGTTCCGCGGAGACAAACACTTTTTAGTTAAAATCTATGCGGACGAAGTCGCAGGTAACAGCTAGTATTAAATAATATCGAAATTGCTGGCGATATATAGGTATGTTGACTCATCACGATCAACTCAACCGAAAGACATCCACTGCTGAACATGGGCCTCCTCCAAGGTTTTCAATATAGACGGGTGTTGAAGTACCCGCATCCAACCGCTTCCCCCGACCCTTACCATGATGACCCCTTAAGGCATTTACAAGCGTAATGTTATAAGAATTACTCTATCACGAAAACTCATATAAACGTTCCTTCTTGTTTATTTAATGGTTTCTAGAACAAATTAGTGGTTCTTTCTAACGGGGTACAATGATACTTAATGGTAGTTTAATTACGATTTTAATTAATGAAGATTGACTACGTGGATGGCACAGTGATTAAGGTGGTCACTTGCTAGAGCGCTGATTGTAGATTTGATTTCAACACGGGGCAAAAATTTGGGCCACAAATTGTTATGCCGAGTCGTGGCGTTGTCTGTGTTTCATTGTTTGAATATTTGAAAAATCTAGTGCCTTGGATTAAAAGAAAAACTTAACGTATTAGGTACTAAGGTACCAACAGACATACGGCTTGCATGCTATCAATACTTGCAATCTAAGCTGTTACCGTAAGCTATGAATAATTGTAGTGTCAGAGAGTATCATCACCATCCACCATGCACCATTTACGAGTCACTGCCCGTCAAGGAAAAGCTGCATCGCTAAGGGAATAAACAAACACTATTGCTGACGATAATTCATTTTCTTAAAGTGCTCTTGAAACACTGTGTATCATAACACTCGTATGTTTGCACGAAAATCGTAAGAAGGACGGTCTCCTTGCATCGGACTGTTTAAGGTTTGAACGGGCATCCCGATCAATCTTTCAGAGTCAAAGTTATTTCTCTCGCTTTCTCGAATATATAATTAATGAACTGCTTCTTTAATTTCAGGTACTTCTGTCACTATTCTGTATGCTTTTAGCACAGGGCCATATTATACACCGAAAGTCACATCATTTTAGTCCATCTCAGCCCCCTGTACACGATGGTGTTGATGGGCATGCTTTATATAGCCCTTTGAACTCAGACTTATCCTTAAGACCAGCCCTTGCTGATAGACCTATCGACGGCGATGTATTTTCGTACAATAGTCAGCGCTCCTTTGACGATTACTATGGCGATGGTAATTATAACCCGGGTTTGTATTCATATTTCCCATATCCACCCTATGACAATACGCCGTTTGGTTACCCACCCATAAACAATGGATACAATAGACCTAGTCAGAATCCCGGCAACCCCAACGCCCCGAACGGCCCCAATGAGTATCAAAATCCTAATGGAAATCCATCAAACAATGATCACCCAGCCGACGGAAACAACGGTGATAGGAATCACAAGCCGGAAGATAAACAACAACCTGCTAATCACGATGAATCAAAACCTTCTGTTCTGGGAAAACAATCAGAAGACGTACCTCCAAAGGCGAATAAAATGAGCAACGACGATGAGCCGGGAAATAAAAATAGCCTAAAACAGAACAAAGATTACCTATTAGTAGGAAACAGTGGAAATAACTTGTATCTGTTACACGAAGCCAATACTCCTAATACGAACGCAATCGTTGTACCAAATACCAATCAACCAGTCGGCAATAATGTTGTTTACGTGCCATATAACCCACAGCAACCAGGCAACCAAGTTTATCAAATAGTTAGCAGACAACAACCAACATCTACAAATATTCCAACGACAGCAAACAGGGTAAATACGAACGGTTATAATAATGTGGTAGCTAATCCTGTGTCAAATAATGTACCAACGACCAATCCAAGCTATGTTTTGATATATGCTAACGGTCAGCTGATTCAGGTACCTGGTGTTGTATTAAACACACCACAAAATGTTGCACCTATAAATAATGGAAGCCCAGGAACAAACATTGACTTTCCAAATACTGTTGCACCGCCAAATGTTGTATATCAACCAGGAAATAATCCAATGTATATCCAATTACCCAATGGTTCTCCTGTATCAAACGGTGTCACCAATCCACATTACACCATTCAATATCCTCAACTTGTAGGAAATCCTAATAATATCCCAAATAATAACGTAGGTACTTATGCTGTTGTTAATCAGCCAAATACACAGCAGCCACCAATAGCTCCAAACAATATGGGTAATGGATATGCCCAGCCGAATGCAATATCAAATCCTGGAAACCAAGGATCAGTTGCTAATTTTGTGAATCACAATCCAGCAACTTCTGTCAACAACCAACCTATACAACCGGCATATGCACTGCCAATGAACAACAACAACAACAACCAAGTAACGAATCCTCCAAATCAGGAGAAAGAAGACAACGCAGTTAGTCCTGCTGGAAATAATGTTCCACCAACAACTGGTCAACCTATCAACCCCCAACCAGTTGGGCAACCAACTGAACCAAGTAACAATGCTGTAACAAACACTTTGGATGTTCTACCTGCGGTTATGGTATCAGGGTTTAAAGAAAACCAGGGTAAAGATAAGAAAAAAGAACAAGAAAATGCAAAAGATGTAAACAAGAAAGAGAAAAAGATGGAAAGTACCTAACCATTGAAATATCACAAAACATTTTTGTCATATGCCAAGGTATTTTTGAAACTACGCGCTCCTGTTAAATAAAATAATACTTGCGCATTTTCACGAATTAACTTTTAACTTGAAGTACTTTAAATAAATAAATGATGTATTTATGTTTAAATTGATGTTTTATTCTCACTTGATTACTCTTTTAAGGTTTCATTTCATTGTTTACATTAAATTCTCAAAGGAAAGGAAATGTACTCAAATGTTTCTAAAGGTGCAACCATTTCAATAATATAATTGGTTTGTTAATAGTGAAACAAATATATTCCGTTCAAGGCTCAATGAGAACAGTGGGTTGCTATCAACCATAGTTTATTTTAAAGTTCTAGATTATAAAATGAAATACATATTAATCTATTGATATTGTCATCAATACTAATATTATAAAGAGGAAAGATTTTTGTATATTTGTATTTTTGTTTATAATGAATATACTTTAAACTACTAAACCGATTTTAAATATTGTTTTACCATTAGAAAGCTATTTTATCCAAAAGTAACACAGGTTACATAACATCACGCTACGAGTCACTGGAGCGGAGCAGTTATCACAAACGTGGATGAACCCAAGAGACAGCTAGTTTTTGCCTACATGTTTACTCAGCTGCTAATTATTTCGGTTAAAGTTTAGATTTTCAATAATATAAACGTAAATGTTCGGATATTTGGCAGTTTGGTACTCAATCGAATAAACCATTGATTGGGTTTTTATGACACTTGGCACTCAGATAAACCATTTGGACGACACGGATGGCGTAGTAGTTTTAGTGGTTGCCTCGCCACTGCCATTGCGCTGAGTGTTGTGGGTTCGATCTTCACACGGGACAAAACTTTATATGAAAACAAATAGTTGTTCTCAGTTTGGGTTTTTTTGTGTCCGTCATTTATATATTTGTACACACAGGAATTAATCCTAATGCAGATGTAGCATTTAAAACAAAAACTAGATATATATATTCATAAGTTTTTTTTAATTCTTTCACACTCGATATCCTATTATCCTGGTATATGTTCCTGTGGAACTTACGCAAAGCCACGAGCAGAATCTAATATAGCCTTTAATAATCTTGAAGAGTACCTTAAACCGGTGAGCGTGTATGAGGAATGTTATGAAAGTGAATGAAGATCGTAGCAAATGGAAATCCGTAGTCTCTGCCTTCCCCTCTGGGAAACAGGCGTGAATCTATGTATTTATACTTTATAGAATAATTGTAATTATAATACATACCGGAGGGAAGAGGACTGTTAATCCTTACTACAGGTTAATAACTAACCTATCAAGGGTAACAGAACTTCACCCACAGGATTGTACGTAAAATCGTTGTAAGACCTACCATGTATATTTTTCATTCTGTACTACAATCATTATTTCGTAAATAAAAACATTATTATTATTATTATATTGTTTATGTATGATCTCGATATCTGCAAAAACATTATCTCTCCAACTTTCCTTAGCTGTGTTCAGTTTACCAAATACTTTATCTAAAATCTAAACAAGCAAAGAGAAGGCTATGTTGATGACAGTCGTGGTCCTTTGTGCAGACATTGTCGTGTGTATTCAATTAGCTATCTCATCTATTGACCGTCGACCGAGCGATGCACACTTGAATGATCAAAACAACAGGGGAATCGGTCGGTTGGCTTTGTAGCTTGTAGACGAGGATGGCTGTACAACGTACATAATATACGGGTATATAAGTATACTGTGGAGCAGCGATAGCTCAGTGGGCAGACCAACAGACTGCAATGCAGAGGGTCTCGGGTTCGAACCCACGTCGCGCACCTCTGACTTTCGGAAGTTATATGACTTTTCGAAATTATGTGCGTATTGATTGACAAGCAAAGCACGTTAAGCCATAGTATCCCTTTTCATACTGAGAAGAGGCCCATGCCCAGTGGTAAAACAGTTTAACATATGGCTGATGTTATTATTATTTATAAGCACATACAATTTTATATAACTACACAAGTCCCTGTTCACTAAAAGTAATTTCTACGAAAAATATTATTACTACATTTTGACACTTTTCTCTTTATTTTATGCAGTCACCCTATGGCTTTCATGCCATTATACGCAAAAAAACTGCGTCGCTGTTGAGCAGAGTGCGGAGTAGTCGCAACTATATCCTGAGAGCTGTGGCGGAGAGTTATACTCCGAACATCAGCCATTTTGTGCGGAGGCTTATTAAATAGGAAACATGTTTTTCTGTTTGGTCATCCTCTTGCATTACTGTTTTATTTTATTTTATTTTATTTTATTTTATTTAATTTGTTTTGTTCTACGTACGCTACTAACACTAGATATAAGCTATTTGTGATACTAACACAATATGGATCCCTGTTGTCCGAATTAAATGCATTTTAATTTAATTTAATATGCAACTACAGTTTTAAATATAAATAAAATATAATCTAATCTTATCCTCGGTGGCGTAACCGTGTGCAAGTTCGTTACTTGGGCCAGACAAAGTGATATTAAGTTGCCTGTTAATAAACTCTCAGCAGCCGCACGGAGTTTGAAACTATACCCAGTAGACGGCAGAAGGTTCATTCACTATTACGTAGACCCGAACATTGTAAATAGAGAAATGTGAGTTTCTTGCAGCCTCAACTCTAATCCAACAACTAATGAAAATCTAGCTTCCGTAACTTAGTAAACTCACTTACCAATAGATTTTGACGTTCATAAGTGTTACTTTATGACCTAAATAAATTATTTTTGGTGTATTTACCTCTGTCTACGCCTTCAGGGATATAGATGTGAGACTATGACTTATATATGAACGAAAAATAGTGTAGACTAAGCCATTTTCCAGTTGCCCCATTTCTATCAATATCAATCGCGTCCATTCTACATCTAGCGTCAATACAAATGCCGATCATGGCTCGGTGTTCAACGGACAGCATTATTAAATGCAGTTGATCGAACATGCCAGCACTGAGAATTGATTACTCGTTCATTGCGACGTGACTGAGAATTATTGCATCGACTTTACATAATTTACATCTATATTTTAAATTGAGATGCGGCCAGCATTTTGTCCATACAAACGTATTCCTCTCTTTTGTCCCTAAACAACATAAGATTTAATTTATATCTGCTATGTTTCTATGTATTTAATACCTCCTTTTATCAAAGACAAATCCCGCACTAGGAATAATGTCTACGTCGCAGGAGACTTTACAAACATTTAAACACACACAAAGAATACCTAGTTTCAGAACAAACTGTTTATCGTACAATTTTTGGTCTTGTCTTTGGGTACCTCGGCGCCATTGCAGCGATGAGGCGACCACTAAAAATTCTACGCCATTCATGCAGACTAGCAAATTAAATTATTACAAGGACTAGAAATCCCAACTAATATTATGAACGCGAAAGTCAGTTTGTTTGTTACACTTTCACGCCTTAACTACTCGACGAGTTATCATGAAATTTCGCATACAGGTTGCCAGGGGAATTGGGTATAGGGTATCATTCACTCCGAAAAAGTATTGTCACTAATCTAACCTAACATAACCAACAATAACGCGAGCGAAGCTGGGGACAAAATCAAGTTATAAATGAAACAAATTATCGAGTCTAATAATATAAGCAATTAAAAAAATATAGAAAATATATTAAAACATAATAAATACGTATTTATTTCTAGACGGTTCAAGTTTCGACCGAGTTGCATCGATCATGGTCACGGGTTGACTGGTGTGAGCTCAGTGGCGCTTTCGTGAAGTGCTGCTTTGGGCAACACGTGGTCATTTTTATGTTTACACCGTCAGTACTTTGACACACAACACTAACAACGTTTAAATGTAGCTTCAGTAAGTTTTGACGTTAATAAGTGTTACTTTGCGACCTAAATGACTAAATGATTTTTGTCTTTGACTTCTACACACTGACGTACTGAGTTACTACGACGACGTTCACATTTGCTGACGAAGTGAGTCACGTCGCCGCAGTGACTTAGTATGTCAGTGATAGTGAGGGTAGTTGCCAAAACCTACACTTCACGGAGGTCCCACTGACATACAATATCTTTGGCCACTGAACTCACACCAGCAAGGGTTGTGAATACAATCGATGCAAGTCGGTCGAAACGTCAGAAAATAAAAAAGTATTTATTACCTTCAAATGATTACCAATATAATTAAAATGTCATTATATTAAGTATGTTTCTTAAAATTTGTTGATGCTGGTATTTCCTCCTTAAGATTTCTTTGATGATGTGACATTATAAAAAAAGATATAGCTGGATTTTAAGGAAAGAAATGGGAGAGTTAGCTATGTGAGTCTCCAGCACTCTTACTTACCAGTCGTAAAGTAATAACCATGTTGCTATTACTGCGCCGGGTTCCTGGAAGACTTTACTTCTTCAGGTGAGTAACTCATTCGTCCTGTCTCCAAATAATTGAAGATTGTGGTTCTTGCTATTGAATTGTGATAAGTGTTCATACATGTGGAAGTGTAGAGCGATAAGTGAATACACCGCCACGTTGAGGTGACAACTGAATTACCAATGTGAAATTTGAACTAAAGCTTTTCTTTTTAATATCAACGTTGCAATGCCAATTCTTCTTATAAACTACCAGCTGAGCCGCGCAACTTTGTCTGCTTCACATAAGAGAATTTTCCCCGTGTATGTAACAATTTTTATTTATTCTCTGCTCCTATTGGTTGTAGCTTGATGTTATATAGCCTATAGCCTTCCTCGATAAATGGGATATCGAACACTGAAAGAATTTTTCAATTCGAACTAGTAGTTCTTGAGATTAGCGCGGTCAACCAAACAAATAAACAAACAAACTCTTCAGATTTATAATATAGATGAACCAAATTATTTTTTTCTTATGTTTAAAAAGACAACTCCTGCACTAGGTATGAATCCGGTGTCAAACTATACAAACAACGGACACAAAGAACACCCGTGTGCCGTGTGGGGATCAATCCCACAACAATTGCACGGATTGCTTTAATTACATACATACATACATAGATTCACGCCTGTTTCCCAGAGGGGTAGGCAGAGACTACGGATTTCCATTTCCTACGATCCTGACACACTTCTCTGGCTTTATTCACTTTCATCACATTCCTCATACACGCCCTTCGGTTCAAGGAGCTCTTAACCTGGCCTTTGTCCAGAACGCCTCCGATCTGGTCGAGAAACGTTCGCCTAGGTTTTCCTCTTGCGACTGTTCCATTCACACTAGCCTTATAAACTTTCTTAGTCAGTCTTTAATTATTATCAGTATAAAATTACTATCATTTATGTGGTAAAGTACAACATTCATTTATTGCGCTATCTTACACAAACATGACAATTCTCTCTCCGTCTTACGAATTTTCGATCAGGTCACGTGTCCTGACGTGAGTTTAACATTTTTTACCCATCACAAAAAAGTGCACAACGCCGCTAAAGAAATTTTCACTTCAAAAAAGTATATATGTATGTTTATCCATTGTCTAGTACCCATAGTACAAGCTCTGCTTAGTTTGGGCTAGATGGTGTTGTGTGTATGTGGTAGAAAAATAATATTATTATATATTTGTTTCGAGTCTGGGTGTTCTTGTGTCTCTGTTGTTTGTAAAGACGCTCGTAACAGGAGATATTCCTAGTGCGAGATCTTTTTTTAAAAGAAAAGGGTAAAGAGATTCACGAGGCTGAAATCTTATTTATTATGTTCTCTCTCCTTCTTTAAGAGACTTCAATCTTTAACATTTCGTTGAGTTTACGCTTGCATAATAAACAATCTATTAAAATGGTGATACAACAGGAATGCAATTAAAACGCAGTAAATATTTTCCAAAGTGTTTTATTAAGTGTTGAAAGTTGAAATATTGTTGACAGTAACTGGTGTTGGTATTGATTCAAAACTTTCATTAAACTCATACAATTGTGCGCTTGTTCGCCAACTATGTGCCTAAAGATATTGTATTCGAAGTTTATCATTTATATAAACATAACAGTTTATATAATGGAATAGTATAAATGTTTTGCTAGTTAATATTCGTACGCCAGCGACGAAATTGTATTTAAGGTAAGGTCCTCTAAAAGAGCAGCGGTAGCTCAGTGGGGAGACCAACAGACTGCAATGCAGAGGGTCTCGGGTTCGAACCCACGTCGCGCACCTCTGACTTTCGGAAGTTATATGACTTTTCGAAATTATGTGCGTATTAATTGACAATTATTGCCTGCTCCGTATCTCGGAAAGCATGTTAAGCCGTTGGTCCCGGCTGCCATGAACATCTATGGCAGTCGTTATTGGGAGAGTGTCGACACAAAAGATCCCACTGGGTTGAAGTGTCGCCGGTCTGCACTGACTGGCCCCCAGATAAAATACGATAAGGTCCTCCAAAACCGAATTTCGGTCACGGCGGTCAATCTCAATGGCAACTTGCCATCTGTGCCTGAGATATTATAGGTAGTGCATGTGCACAAACACAAGTGCTCTCTCTGTTCCCTAACTCTCATAATCCTATGGTACGCAATCTGACACGACCTAAGAGAGATCAGGCAGGACCAACAGCTTAACATGCTTTCTGAGGGTGTGTATTACCGTCAACTTCTTAAGTCCAAGCTGCTGCAGAATATTTCACTTTATATTGAGTTTTGTTTGTATATTCATACAAACATACATATTTCTGTTTGTAAAAATATTTTTACAAACAGAAATATGTATGAAGTAATGTTTATTAGCATGCCAGTGGCCTACATAAGCAGTGTTGTACGTAAAGTTATTTTAGCAGAATAGCACTGCTATATTCTGACACCCAGGCCCTAGTGCGTTACCGCAATCTTACCTCGTGTTGTGAGAATATAGCTGGCTAATCTTCACTGCAGGCTCAATACGGGACATAAGTTAACACGTTTAATAGTGCAGCGCAATGGATATTAAACTAGCTAAAAGTGACATAGGTAATTTAATAATTTTTAAACATTGTGGTAGGCTTTGCATACAAGAGCCTTATTCCCTTTTCTTTTCTATTGCCCACAGTGTCGTGGTAATTTAGAATATGGTTAGGCAGTTGGACTACAATTGTATAAGTTTATGTTTTATAGCTGCGTGTCGAAGACATTAGTGCACATAGTAATTTGAATTATTTTTGAAGAAATTGCAGAGTTGAGCGTTGTCATTCTGTGTCAACCTTATGAATAAGGTCATAAAGTTCTTTGAAAATATAATGTTCTTTTAAAGCTGTGTGTGTTATTTTCACCAAGCCACACTGAGCAAATGTGTGGCTGTGGCCTGATCTTTCGTAATTAAACGTTAGGACTGATATTATAATAAGTACGTTATTACAGCAATTTTAGGCGATCACCAATCACAACATTCTTGGCTTTGTCATTTTATGCGCACAAATTGTGAAATTCTAGCTGACTCTTAGTTTTATATGAAGTTTCTTTTTCAGATTGACAGCGTTCAACATCTGTTACAACTTGTTATCAAACAGTAGGTACAATTTTATTTGAGCATAAGGCATATTACAGAAAACACAAAAATGGCTATTACGTGTAGTAAAATTAAAACAAAACGTTAAAAAAATTAATTCTTAAGATAAATTTTAAAAATCTCTTTTTAGTAATATTTTTTTAAAATCCGAGAGATAATATTTTTTAAATGTTTTAAAATTTTCTTATTTACATTAGTACTATGTTAAAATATAAGCATACCTTCCTCCTAGACTATCACAACATTCAAAGGCATTATAAGTTTGGACCATCGCTTGCAAAGGATAAAGGTTTGTTCTCTGACTCTTAAACTAAGAATAAGGAAAAGTGTGCACTAAGCAACTTTTTCTTTTGTCGCATGCATTTCTCATTCATGTATTTAATGTATGCGTATATTAAAGATCAGTAATTATCAAAGGTTTCCTAGTATATTTTAGACATAAAGTGTCTTGCTCACTTAGCAACTTATCGTTGTAACTTTTGTATGTTAAGATTACGTTGGCAGGACAATACTCTCAAATAATTATTGACATTATAGACTTACGTCTGTATGTTTTGAAATAGTGCCTTGTCGAGTAGGCAGCGGTTTACTAAACTTATATTTTGTTAGAATTCTTTAAGAATCAGCTTATCCATTGACCACTTTAAAGACTGCTAAAAACCAAGCTTGCTATGGTGTCGAAAATTTCTTACCAGAAAAACACAAAACACTGCCCAAGTGGGGAGTAAAACTCGTAACCTTACAATAGAACATAAACATAGGTGCAAACGAACGCTACTTACATGACTTATATAACACCGTAAGAAACTGAATACCTTATAGTATTCAAGTATGATCCAACTTAATGTAAATAATTATTCCAAATAGTAATGAATGAAGTATTGTCCATTTAATTTAAATTTACAGTTGTATTTAAGTAATCATAACAACTGAAAACTAAACTCGCAACTTATTCTGAAGTCCAATAACACGATTAAACTAAAACTATTTATTAAGTTGCTGACAGCATCAGCCATAAATTGCTAAGAGTGCAAAACGTTAAATTTATTAACGAACATTGTTGATCAAATAATTAAAATACTCCTAAATATCAGCAATAAATAATTTTACAAGAACAGTATCTGTCGTTTATCGTGAAGGTTATTTATGACGGCTATTTCTTTAGAAAGATAATTAATAACTTGGAAACATTTTAATGCAGTTATTAAAGTGTTGCTAATTAAACAATTTACTTCGCCAAATGATATTACATTTTAAAGTATTTCTCGACAAATAATTAGTGTTATTTCTTTTTGTTTAGATATTAAATACTTGGTAACAGATTTATTTTCTTTCCTTGTAATATAGAGTCTGTCAAGCGAGTTATGTCCCATGAAAAGGCGGTAAATTAAAAAAATCGTGGTGTGGTATCCTTGATAGTACTGTAAAAAACCGTCTTGATACTACTAATATACATATATATATATATATATATATATATATATATATATATATATATTTATGAATTTAGTTCTAGTGTGAATTCTAGTATTAAGACGGTTTTTACAGTACTATCAGGGATACCACACCACGATTTTTTAAATTTGCCGCCCTTTTTAAGGGACACGACTCGCATGACAGACTCTACGTAAGAGCTGATGGCGTTAACCGCTAACAAGAATGATTTCCTAAATTATTAATCAGATAGCAGTATTGCAATCTCCATCTAACTTTAAAAATTAAAATACACACACAAATAATATGTGCTATACAATAAAAATAATTACGTATTAAAACGTATAAAGGTAAAATAAGTACATTACAACATAAAGATCAATAGTTGCCTTAATTGCGTCATTCTGGTTCCTAATGCGTAGTGTATATTAAAAGACCATTGACAGACAGCTTAACAGGTCATTACATAAATTTTCTTCTGCCTGTGTACTGAGATATAAAGCATTTACATTAAAGACATAACGCTTATTCAATGAAGCGTGCTTTGACAATCTTTCTTTTGGGGATAGGCAAACTTCACAACGCAGTACTTATGACAATCTTTCTTTTTTAAAGTGAGCAAACATCACACTTAAACCTTTTAAGTACTAATATAGTAGGGCACTATGAGCTTTTATAGTTTTTGATAGTGCTTTTAAAAATGTACTATACCAACACAAACATGAATTCACAATTTTAAAGCAACATTTGCACTCTATAAGTCGGTCGTCTGTACAACTGCTACCAACTTGTTTTGGATACAAATGGGTTAACCTTGTAGATATAGAGCAATGCATTTTATAATATTGTATGGTCATAATTAGACGAAAGATTGCTGATCTGGTATTATTTGCTATAGTTGTGGTCTTCTGTATAAATACTCTGTGAATTAGCGTCAGAGAACATTGCAGCAAAACGTGGACAATAAAAATCCTCTCACCTAATATCTAAGCTTGGACAAATTTTTAATTCAAATATTAATAAAGATTTCTTTATTTTACTTAATTTACGCAAAAATCGTAAGTACTTCGGTGATCGGGACCCTGTACACAAACATGCACCTTATCTATGATTTGTTTTATAGTCTGTGCATTGTGTTTACGTAACAACAATAAGCTAGCAACAAAAAGATGCCAGTCTGTAAAATATTTTTGACGTGACAACGTCTAATAAATAGATGAACGCCGGCTGCACGCACGAAAAAGTATGACTCATTGTCCCGTTACGCCCATTGTCCCGTTACGCTCATTGTCCCGTTACGCTCATTGTAACGTTACGGGAAAGAAATTTTGTTATGACGTTGTCACGTTAAACTATCGTCCGTAAACCGACTTTACAGAAAACCCATTTTTTTGGCAAAAGTGTATGTTGTATAACGTGTCGGCCAACTCGAGTATTGATGGCTCCACGATTTCATACTGTGTCTTCAAGTTATCTGGTAACGCAATATTGGAATTTTCTTATCAACATTTAATTTCTAAGTTTATAATCGTGTGCTTGAGCGAATTCGAAACACTTAATACGACTAGCAGCTTTTTGTTGCATGTGGTTAACGTACTAAAATCTCAAATTATATTAATTACTAATCTTATAACATCAGAATCATATTTTAAAAATATAACACGCTATAATTCATTAAATAGTGATGATTTATTAAGTGTAATTATGTCAACGAGTTGAATAATTTAAGCCAACCAATATCGACAAATCCACCTCCATTACCCCAAACCACTTGAATTACGTGCCAAAACCACTTGACACATGTCAAAAGTGTCATTACAATGCACAGATTATAAACAGAGACGCTCATGGCACAACACGTGGTCATTATTCGAAATAATTTGACAGTGAAAATTGGTCAATCTCTTAACGTAGCTGCGCGCTATTTACATACGCTTAAAACCTGTAATCAGGGCAAAAATGTCTAGAGGTCTAGGCAATCTCCTAAGGATAGTAATATTAAACATGATAAAGAAAGAATGTGTTTATATTACAGGAATGTAAAGCGAATAAAGTTAAGCTGAAGAATAAATTGATTTATACAGAACAATGTATTTACTGATTGCTTGTCTCGACATATTATTTTGCCGATACTATGACCAATTTTCGAGAAGGAGTCGTTGTCATCATTTGATTTTACTTATCTGTTATAACGTTCCTTTAGGTAAAAACATAATAAAAATCTATGAACAGAATATAAACTTTTCAAACATAACATTTTCTCAATAAGATCATAAAGTATCACTTAAGATGTTGACGTAAGTGGCCGGTGCGAGTTACATGCGCGAGCTAATCATGCGAGGTACATGCAAGGGTGGCTCACGTCGGTCGGTGCATACAACCCGCGCAACTGCCTCAACTAGCGCATATTACCCGCACCGTGACCACGAGCCATTATGAACATCGAAAGTTAATTAAACTTACAGTTATAGTTGCCAGGTTCAAGCAACCAGGAGAAATTCATGAACAATCTTTCTAGATTATGTTCTATTAAAAATGTTTTTGTTTTAGACAAGAAAATAAATAAAACGTTACAACTTTTATATATGCTATCAATTAGCTGTTTCACGTTGTAGAAACGACAAGGAATTTAAAAACGAATTACGGAAATGTTAAAATGTACGTATACAAAATATGGAGCTTGGAGTCTCGGCCTTGATTTATATTCTACAGAATTCATTTTATAACAAATTGCTATCAATTTCTTATAAAAGCAAGTTTTACGAATAGTTATATCATAACGTGAATGTTTTTATTATCTACTTCACTATATCATATGACTGTTATATTAAGTTATAATGGTATGCTAGTCATTTTATGATTGGCAGGTTTCGTGGAAACCAAAATTGATATCGGAAACCTACAGCCCCTGACGTAATCAAAATATAATAAGTATATTAAAATCAGAATACAAATGCGTTTTTATGATCAACATTATTAAATAAATTTTTCACGTCGAGGCACGAGGCACATTTACAATTCATATTTGACTCCCATCGTTTCGTTCCGTATTTAATAACAGTGTTTTTCCCTTAAAGTATTTTTCGTTTATTTATGCCTAACGACCTCTAGACTTTATATATAAATAAAAATCTAAGTTTCATAAAGATACAAAATGTTTATTGAAATATTCATGTCGTGTTTTCTAGATATTTGATTTCTTATGAAAATAATTGTAACAATAACATCACTGTGTTTTGTAGCGAAGATAAAATATATTGAATTTAAATATAGGTTAATTTCCTCTACCCAACAAACTAAGAAAATGAAATTGTATTTGTAAAGAATATTGATATATTTAATAGACTAATTCTCTTTTGTATTTTTATGAAACGGTTACATAACCTAAAAGCTATATATACAATGATATAAAACAAGCATTGAGCAATCTTGTATGAATTAATATTAGAAATATGCTAAAATATTTACAGTATAAATGGCCATTGTAAAAATTTGCTCGTTTCGAGGCGGCCTCGCGAGGCGTTTGTTTGATACATTGCGCTGCTCGTATGTATGTAAAGTTAAGATGGCGCTTTGTAACAAAGAACCACGTCTAAATAAAATTCTTTTATGAAATATATGCGCATTACTCTTAGCACAAAGTGCACCTTGATGTAGATTGCCGTAAGACGGTATATTGCTGTGACTAGAAATATAAAGCGTGGAGATATTAATAGACTAGCAACATTTTATTTGAATTTAGATGGAAATCATAGCAATGGTACCATATTATGTATATTATACACAATATCGTTCTTTGGTATTATGGTTTTATGGCTGGTTTTTTGGTAGTTTTAGTGAAATAAATGTTTATAAAGTCTAATTCCGTGTTTTTGTTCATTCCAATAAATGTACGTTGGAAATTAATTTTATTACAAGGTGAAGCAAAATGTTGCCAATCTATAAATTTTTATAATACCTACTTGGACATTTTAGACAAAAGGATATATTTTTTTTATTAATTTGTGCATTTAGAATAGTCTTACTCAACGCAAGGCAGCCTCTTTACACCTAATTAATTTTATTAAAAATATTAAGTGCTTTTTAAGTCAAAGAGGACAAATGTAATTATTAAAATATTTACAATAGTAAGTGAATACGACTAGCGAATGAATGAATTAGTAATATTAAGTGAAATTTATTTTATATTTGATACTATCGTCGAAATCTGAAGGTAGGTACTAAAAGATGATATAGGATATTTTCTCTAAAATTCAATAACTATAGAGTTACGTAATAAAATCTACTACAGGGTCATCACTCACCTTCAAAATTCGACGACATCACCATATTTAAATTATTAAAAAAATATCAATTCTTTACTACGAAAAAGCCCTTCACTCTGGCAACACTCCGTTTTTTTTAGCAACACTCGGATACTGTTATGTGACTGGCTAGTCAAATTCGAACACGATTTGGATTCTGAGCAGCCATTGGTCGGGAGCGGCGGGCGTCGCCGCGTGCGTGCAGTATCACCGTGTGGAACCCTCGTCAACGGTAGGCGGCGTCTTCTCCTTCGAAGGTATATCCTGGCTTTGATCTCGGGTTTCCTGGACTGATTCCAGTCCAATGTCGAATGAAGTTTGCCTGCTGGAAAAATCATATATTAATGTAAATCATAGAAACTGAGAACAATTTTGTAATATGTTTCCAAGGCTCAGTGAATATTTACGTCCCAATTCTATTATAATTCGATTAAGAGTGACCAACAGAAAAAAAGTAATAGATATCTTAGAGGAAAAGTTTGAGTACACTGTTACTGCACAGTAGAATACTGCAGTGCGAAAACCAGAGGCTGCCCATACCTTTCCTTTCAACCTATCCTTAATTAATTTTTTATTGGCAGGCAGCAAAAATCAGTCTATCGATCCAGATTAATGCTATATGTTTTACTATATTTTTAATCAATAAATTTTGTATCGACTGTCAACTTCATTGAAGTATTATAAACTCAATAAATTATTGATTAAATCATTTATACATACATCAACAACATCTCTGTCGTAAAACGTAGGTAATATTTTAGGTCTCATGTCATAGTGGCTGAGCCTATTGTGTTTCGGACAATGGACTAGACTATTACATGTGCTGATGCAAAACAGGTGCATTCACTTATACTGTTTTACAGAGCTCAAAAAGTAAATTGTTCGAAAAGATATAGCCAATACGAGAATCAAGTCGTTCGATTACATATCTAAATATTCTGACTCGCTGTATACATTAAAGACGTTTCGGGGAAAGGCCAGGGTAAGAGAATCCTAAGCCAAAGAGCGTCCGGGGAGAATCGATGAATAAAACATGCTATAGCATAGGATATGCCAGATATGTAGCCAGTGGAAATTCGTCTGCCCTCTGGAAAATAAGGGTGACTTTAGGTATGCATGACATTGCTGCACAAATCCAAATGTTTTATCAAAATTGCGAGGTTTATTCCTTATGGTTAATTCATATCTGCTCGACATTTATGAAATAGATTTCTGCATTGTCTGCGATGATCGTGGTCACATTAAGGATGCTCGATTAAACATTTAAATCATTTAAATTTGGAAGTGAATCGATTGTTTCGATTTAACGATATCTATTCGAATGTATTAAACGTTGATGTTGATTGAAATATCTGGTCACGTATTAGCGATATGTGAATTTAGGCACGACTGGATCGAATATATTATGATTCAAATCACCGATGAACTGCTCGATGTTTAGATGCGGGATCATATAGCTGATAAATTATTCGTATTTATTTTTCTTTAACCATAGGATAATTGACAATTTTTATTTTGTAAATGAAATAGTTACATTACCCAAACTCCAAAATACAAAGAATTTTTAAAATCTACTCAAAAATAAATAAGATGCAAGCGTTTCGAAGCTATTCTGGTAGTAGAGGTTTGACATTTGTCAAATGACAGAAAAGGGATGCACGATAAAAAATTGGTTGTCTGTAAAGTCGGTTTACGGACGATAGTTTAACGTGACAACGTCATAACAAAACATTGATGAAAACGTTACAATGAGCGTAATGGGACAATGAGCGTAACGGGACAATGAGCGTAACAGGACAATGAGCGTAACGGGTCAATAAGCGTAACGGGACAATGAGCGTAACGGGACAATGAGTCATCCTTTTTCGTGCGTGCAGCCGGCGTTCATCGATTTATTAGACGTTGTCACGTCAAAACGATGACCGCCTCGCCATTTAACCGTCCTATGTCAGGGATATAGCGAAACATCTCCACTACGGCCCCACTTTTTTCTATATGCAAATTTAAATAAATATTTGTTTTGCAACTAATTTTGATACATTTATCACAAAAAGATTTCTATTGATTGCTATTGTATAGCATAGATAGTGTGTTTTTGTGTATATTAACAGGTTTTATGTCAATTTCAATTTTTATGAAATCAGATTAATAATTTGCCATTTCCTTTTCGTTGTAATCTCGTTTGATTGCCAACAAAATCTGTTTAAACAAGAAGCGTAATATTGATTAGGTACTCGTTAACATTTCATCTCATGTGAAGTTAGTAACTTCATTAACATTTGCTGTCAACGTGTCCTGAAGATGCCTCGTGTAGAGACATTGAAACGCTGACGCATTTAGTATGACTGTCAATTGGAATACTACAAATTAGGCGATTAGCACACGGCACCGCGCACCGCCGCGGTAGGCGGTGAAGCGGATCTCAAGTCGCATTGGCTCTACTAAATCCGTTGATGCCTAACACACGTACACCACCCGACCGCGCGGTCGAGCGGTGCTCTTTCGCTTTACCGCCACCGCCCTCCGCGGTGGTGCACGGTGCCGTGTGATAATCGCCTTAGATAACGTTTGGATTCGACGACGCTGCTACTTATCTATTGAAAAGTTCATATTATCAACCTTATTCTAATGCAATAGTTGGAATGGGCAATCCGGGGATGTATGGTGGATTTTTCTCATTCCTAAACATAATTTTTCCTTAATAGTAATTGTGTGGTAATCTACACATATAATAAAATCGTAGGAAAGTCAAAACTGTACATTGAATATTTTTTTAAAAGAATACTTGGCGCGTGATCTACAATCGATATCGAAGCCAAAAACATAGTTTTTCGAATTTTTGTCTGTTTGTCTGTATGTATGTCCGGGCTAAACTCAAAAAGTACTGCATGGATTTACTTCAAATTTTGCATGAATATTACTAACAGGTCGGGTCAACATATAGGCTACATATTATCACGCTATCACGTACGGGGAAGGGGCTGTGAATCTTTATTTTTCTTACGCATTCTGTGATAGCGTGTAATCTAACGACGCATATTTAAATGTTGTTTTTGAGTAAGCCATGCTATTATCTTGCTTTACACTATAAAAACTACGCCATTTAAGTAACTTGGGCAGAGAAATATAGTTGGGTTCCGCGTCGACAAACACTTTTTAGTTAAAATCTACGCGGACGAAGTCGCAGGTAACAGCTAGTTATATTATACAAATTATAGCTTTTATACAAGGCAAGTAGGCATACCGCCTGCCTGATGGTAAGCGGTTACTGTAACTATCAAGATGAGCACTGGATTGTTGCCGACTTTACGGGAAAAGGAATTAAGCTGGTATAAAACAAAATAAATGAGTGAAGTAGCTATATAAGTATCCTTCATTCGCTTTTATCGGGCGGATTCGAATTTACTCATTCAAAAATGTCTTTAATCTTTGTAAAGTTTATATTATCATATATAGATGTATTTTATCTAATAATAAAACAAATAATAAATACAATTGACATTATTTTCTAAGGCGAAATAATCATAAAACTTTCTACGGCTGCTAAACCGATAAACAATTTTGTTTCGTCTTTTAGATTAGATAATTTCCGACAGGAAATAACCGGAGATAAAAGTTGAACTACCTTTTATTCGCGTTTTTGTAATACAGTTTTAAGGGTAAATACCTACACAGGCATGAACTGTACATCGAGATAAAATATAGCCTTCATACGACTCTCCAATGAAATGTACTCTCTATTTCCTGCTCCTCATAGGCGGTATCTCATGGACGGTTATCCGATTCGACCGTATAGAGTTTAGGCGCAGAACTAAATATTATTAAGCAAAGTCGGAATATTTTATATGTTTTTTATGCTAAAATTTTTGTGTTGTTTAGGCCTGTAGGTTATCTACGTGTGTGTCCTATGGGTATGTGCGTGAATGTTGCATTGGGAATTACTAGCGATAAATGAAACGTGTTATATAAACTTTCACATGGGATTTATTGTCCGGAATGCACCCTTGCCTACATACGTGCGTCCAGACCGGACAGCGCGCAGTAACTGCCGGTCACACTAACATACTTCTCGCTTATACACAAAACTGTTTATTCATCAGTTCTTGCATACTTACAGAGTCCCTACAGACCTATAATAAAGCCGAGCAGCTAATAAATTTTCCACTACATTTGTAATTTAAAATGTTATTTAAAACCACACATAATATAATACTATACTAGAATTTAAAACTATTAAACGAACACACACACACACGCACACAATTTAACTACAGATCACACACACACATATAATAAGTAATATCACCTTTACTTAGTTATACCATTAGCTGTAAACCCAAATGTATATAATTTATAATTGTAGAAGTTGTTAAGTTAGACTTAGTAATAGAGATTATGTTTAAAGTTAAAATGAATTTAATAACTGGACCAAAGGTTAAACAATTTAAAGGAGCGAGAGAGCACGCGCGATCACCGCTTATATAATCCTTACTAATATTATAAACGCGAAAATGAGTTTGTTTGTTTGTTACGCTTTCACGTCTTAACTACTCAACCGATAAACATGAAATTTTGCATACACGTTGTCAGGGGTACAGAATAGGACATAGGGTACCTTACATCCAGAAAAAAGAACTGTTGCAAACCTAACCTAACCTAACCTACATTTACGCGAGCGAAGCCGCGGGTGAAAACTAGTACTGAATATGAATTAGCAATGTTAGGTAAAATTGTTAATATGTTAGTACTAGATGTTCCCGCGGTTTCACCCGCGTTTATCGTTATTGCGCCGCCCCTGTGGATCGTAGCGTGATGTTATGTAGTCTACAGCCTTCCTCGATAAAATATAGGCTATCCAACACTAAAATAATTTTTCAAATCGAACCTGTAGTTCCTGAGATTAGCGCGTTCAAACAAACAAACAAACTCTTCAGCTTTATAATATTAGTATAGATTATAGTTGGTATGGTTTCATCGTACAATAATTAATAATTTATTTATAAGAGTCAGTAACAATAAATACCCTATCACTAATAAGTATAAAACAAACCTGTCAGTTAAGTAGTTCCCAGGGGCGGAGAGAGATCGGCCTGCTCTCGCTAGACCAGCTCGTTTCGCGGTAGCTGTCGGTTTCTCGCTAATCTCGCCGCGAGAACTCGTTGACTCACGCCGAGATGTGCTGCCTTCTCGACTGCGGAGGAACGGGTTCTGTGGACAAATTTTAATAGTACAGAAGTAGTAAAAGTTATTACACACAAAATTTTCCCGCGGCTTCGCTCGCTGAAGTATTTGTTTGGTTACGTTAGTAGTTTTATAAGGTAGTAGATCCTCGCTAGTTTCAGCATGAATGGGCCGGATCGACCGGGGTAGTACTACCCTCTCACAGAATACCCGCCTGAAGTAACGGTACCCGTACTGTTGCGTTTCGTACCGGTGAGTGAGAGAGCCGGAGGCCTAGTTACCCTGATCCTTTTCCTATCCTTTCCTTTGTCCTTTCCCTCCTTCATTCCTTTTTAAAGGGCTGGCAAAGCACTTGTAACTCCTTTGGGGTTGCGGGTGTCCATGGGTGGCGGTAATCGCTTACCATCAGGCGATCCGTCTGCTCGTTTGCCCATTTACGCCATAAAAAAAAAGTTTATAAAAGTACTTTTTCCTAGAGGAATGATATAATATGTCCTTTTCTGCGCTACTGACAAAGTGTATACAAAATTTCATGTTTATAGGTTAAGTAGTTAAGTCATAAAAGTGTAACAAAGAAACAAATAAGCTAGCTCACATTTACATTTGTAATATTAGATGGGATTTCTTGTTTCCCTTCTACTGCTAATCAGATGCTGTAGTAAGCATGTTCTTTGTAATCTTTTTTATAATAATAATATAATAATAATAATATTCTATCACATACACACAACATCATCTAGCCCAAACTAAGCAGAGCTTGTACTATGGGTACTAGACAATGGATAAACATACATACATATATACTTTTTCTTTTGTAAATACATATTATACATAGAAACACCCAGACCAAGACAAACATCCATGTTCATGCACACAAATGTTTGACTTGTGCGGGAATCGAACCCGCGACCTCAGGCGTGGCAGCCGGTTATATTTTGTATAGTTACTCGCGATTAAGATAACCTAGTGCAGGCGTCGATCTAAAGTCTGAATATGTAAACCTAGAACCAGTAACAGTTGCAGCATAGGAAAGTTTTGCCGTTTTGCCTTATTTTATTAAACATTGCGTTTTATATGTAACGATAGCTTAAGACTACGCCCAGCGAAATGTGCCAAAACAGGCGTTCATAGTTAATTGAATAAAATCAACACTTTTTGTTTAATACAAATATAAAATATATATTTTTCATAACAATGAATGTGTTTACAATAACATCGTGTAAAAAATTAAAAATAATTAATATTTTGGCCTACAAAATTACATCAATTTGCACGAAAAATGCAAGAACGTAAGCTCGTGTTAAGTGATTTTAGATTATAACAGTAGAAATCTATCCTATTTTACAGCTTAAACGAAACATAAATAGTTATATTACAATTTTTCCGTCCCAAATATTTCAGTTATTGTTTGACAATAAAGATATATATTTATCAAAAAAGCACTTCAAATCCTCCATACAATTTTACTATGGCGGCCGCGCGCCGATTTGAATATGCGCCGCACGAGCTCTGTCATTATCTGTCTTACGCTCGGCGCAGTCTTAAGTGGTAGCTTCACCACTGCCACTACGCCGATTGTTGTGGATTCGAATCACATGCAACACAAAATCGATCTACAAATTCCTATTTATCCGAGCTATTCCAAGTCTGGGTGTATTTTGTGTACGTTGCTTGAATGTTCGTAAAGTTCACGACACCAAAATAAAGCTAAGTTACAAAGCAGTCTTTTAAAAAAATACTGACCTGGAAGCTGTGCTTCTTCAGCATAGTCTTGATGAGTATGAGGGTCGACAGGTTGGGTATGGATGTGACAACTTGTGCCATATCCTCGTCCGTCACCTCCACCAGTCTGCAGTTCTCTTGCTCTGAGGGCAATGGATCCTTGCCACCAGCGGTTATCCATTCGTGGTCCTAGAAGAAAGATCAGTCATTTAATTCTCCAGAATGAGTATTGTATGCATCAGTTAAGTTAATTAGAGCCTGAAATAAAAAAGTCATTTGCAAGGTGCCATCTCTAAGATTCAGTTAAATGAAATAGAGTTGGTGTAGCGGCTTAACCTATTTAATCGTAGCGGGCCACTGGCGGCCAGATATAATAGATTTTTAACTATGTCTGGCAGTTTCAATGGTCGCTTCGCCACTGCCACTGCGCTGAGTGTGATGGGTTCGATCCCCGCACGGGACAGAAAATTGTGTTGTCCACATAATTTTGACTACTGGTGTTCCAAATCTGGGTCCTCATTGTGTCCGATGTTTAAACGTACGTAAAGTCTTCCGCAACAAAAGAATTATTTTTGAGCGGCAGTTGTCTTCCAAATCACATTGGAAAATGAGTTGGAACACAAGTATGGTTTGGCTCAGAACAATTGACGTACTATATTTTCGTTCTTTACTGCATTATTAACAATAAAAAAATTCTCAGCAGCAACCCAGAGTTAGGAAGGTGGCTGTGTTACATACCTACCTCGGAAAACCTGAGACCTCTCTCCGGCTGTGTCGGATAACCCTTGAGGAGAGTACACTTGTGTTTGCGCATACACTTGTGCACTATAATATTTCTTGCGCAGATGGCTAGTCTCCGTTAATTGGCTGCCATAACCGAAATTCGGTCTGAAGGACCTTTTAAAAGCTTTTATTATGAAATTTCGTTTAAAACCAACTACTTAAAAACTTTTTAAAACCCATTTAGTAGGGTAAGTGGTATTTAAAATAGTTTTATTTAATGGAATGCTACCATAAAAAAATGATATTTGATCTGTTTGTTAATCTTGCAACCTTTATATAAAATTTGAATTAAGCTTATAGAAGTTGTAAAAGGCCAAACGCTAAATGCACGAATGTTTTGCGATTAAATGCCACGAGTTAAAATTCGTTGAAAGACTGAAATTTCGTGCAATCATATTAAGTAAGTACTTGTGTTATTTAGACACACTAAGATATAATATGGTAGTGTGTATTTTAATGTGATGAAAGTAAATCAAGCCAGAGAAGTGTGTCAGGATCGTAGCAAATGGAAATCCGCAGTCTCTGCCTACCCCTCTGGGAAACAGGCGTGAATCTATGTATGTATGTATCTATGTACTTTTTGGTATGATAGGTAGTTGTTTATTTAAGTTGTATTTTTGTTACGAGCATTTAAATAAATCTTGTATAACAGCATCAAAATGAATATCTTTCAAATGTGCATTTCGTGAACGATGATATAAAACGAGTTTTGTGGGTTTACACCCCGAACGTGTAAAAATGTCTATGAACCACAATTAGTTCAATCCGTGCCGATAATCCGAGTCTGGATGTTTTTGTGTTTGTTGTTTGAGTAGTAAAGTTCCCCGCGACATAAGCATTGTTTCTAATGCGGAAGTTGTTTGAATTTTAAAATAAGAACAAAGATATTTACCGTTCACGCATCTAGATGATGCGGTATTTACGAAATATGGCATCTTAAGACTTGCCACATACATATAATCATGTTCGAATAAATATACGTACACTCGTATACGATTACGCTTATTTAAACTTAAAACATTTTTCTAAAACAAGCTTTATTCGAGAAATATTATATTAAAATATTTTCTTTGAATTGTCTGTTCACTGAACACTGATCTAACTTGAATAAATATACAACATTTTAATTCAACATTATATCAAGCTTAAAGGTTACGCGGAGGCGAATTACACCCACATTTCGTTAGAAATGTTTAGGTACTATTTTCTTTTTACCTTGGCTCGCAGACGAGTAAGTGGGCTACTTAGCTAGTAGCCCGTCTGATGCATAAGCTCTTAAATATCTTGCCTTTGCACTGTGGTAGCTGGCCAAGGAATTACGACTAAGTTATTGCCTACCACAAAGATTTAAAGCATATGGGCCTACCCACACCGGTACGGAATGGCAAAGGATTTAAATTTTTACCAAAGGGATTTCAAACCTATGTATTAGGAATACGATATAATATACAATGTTTTAAATTGATTCCGTGGCGTCGAAAGGGAATTCTTGACACGGCATTGGAGAGCGCGCTAAGGGATCCTGCGGTGAGATGCCGCACCGCACTACGGTATGCAACGGCACTTTGAAGGACGTCGTAACATGCCGCGGGGTGAGGCAGTGCAAGCGCGAGTACATGCACACCAAATTTGCACCCGCGCCGTTACTGAAATGTGTATCAGGATCAGGTATACTTCGGCGTGACGCGGCATGTCACGGTTTTGTTAGGCCGCCGGAATGCTATAGTATCTAAGCTACTAGTGTGCCAGTGGCAAAATCCTCTGCCATTCCGTCCAGGTGTGCGTAGGCCTTATATGTACCATATTACGTTCAAATATAGTTACCTTTTTACACATGGACACATAATGCTAATATGACAACTGAATTATATAATAAATATAGTATTATCACGGTCACTTATATTGAAAATTGTACACTATCGTTCTATCCTTACTAATATTATAAGTACGAAAGTAACTCTGTCTGTCTGTCTGTTACCTTTTCACGGTTAAACCACTCAACCGATTTAGATGAAACTTGGTATACATATAGTTTAAAACCTGGGAAAGGACATAGGCTACTTTTTATTGATGTAGGTACCACGCGGGCGGAGCCGCGCGCAAAAGCTAGTATCTAATATGTGAGCTCTCTTTTTAGTGTGGATACTTTTTAGTGCAATCTAAGTACCTATCGTTTCAATCTATGATTTTAATGTTTGGTCTACCGATAATAAAGAGGGAATAGGAACGAATATTCTGTTTCCAGTCGAAACGTGAATCCGTTTGGTGTCTGAGAGAGGTAGAGAAATGTTAACCTGCTCGAACTCAGGATCACGAGTTTCGCAGAAAGTGTTAAGGACGATATTTTTTTTATTCTACTGAGGTGGCAAACAAGCGTACGGCCCACCTGATGGTAAGTGGTTACCGTAGCCTATGTACGCCTGTAACACCAGAGGCATCACTTGCGCGTTGCCGACCCTTAAGGAAAGGAGATGGAAGTGGGAAGGAGAAGGAGCGGGAAGGGGAAAAGAGGGTGATCGAGCCTTTATAAATGAATGTTTTTTTTTTTATAATTTTCTACAACATACACACAACACCATCTAGCCCAAACTAAGCAGAGCTTGTACTATGGATACTAGACAATGGATAAACATTCATATATACTTTTAAATGACTGATGGAGCTGTTGGAAACGCAGCGGAATGGATGTGTACGTATGCCGTGGCAGTCGACCGTAACCGACTACGCTCGCTATAATACGCGTAAATTCCGCGGAACGATGTCAGTTAACAACAATTTGTCAACTTGATTGTGTCGAAACTACTACCCGAGCTAGTCTGAATGAGAGTTGGAATGCACATAAACGCCATGGTACCAAATCCCACTACGCGGAACACGAATGCATTGGGCGATATTCGTGCGCGCAGTAAGCAGCCCAGCTTATCCTAACACGTTCCGCCCAACGCGCGAAGCTCCGCAAGAATTCCTAGATGTAAAAAATACAAGCAAATATGAACTTTATTAATTGAACGAACATATCAATTTGTTGCATTATAAAATGAATGAATGAATGTTTATTTCATAAAATTAGGATACAGTACACAGCTTAAAGTAACATTAGTTTACAATAATGTAGGTATGTACTTAAACTACAGTTACGATAATCGATGTAACTTAACAAAATTATAAAAGCAAATAAGTATACAAATAGCAGCTTAACAATAAAACAATTAAGATCTAATGCGTACATACATCGTAGCTATGTACATTTAAACATTTATGATATTATAAATGACAATGGCAGTATACAGAAACAAATGTTCTTTACCTCCCGTGCTAGTCGAAAAAATGCGTTACGCTTTGCTTTAACGCACTAGGTATGAAACGTATTTTAGGGCTAGCTTCACTTGACTTAGGGAATACTCAAATAATGGCATAATAGCAATAATATAATACAATAATTGTATCAGGCATAAATTAGCATAATCTAATTTAAGGATAAAGCGATACAGTCCGGGGGCGGACTCGAACCTCTGACCTTTTGGAAATACCGAATTGTTTAGCATTAATCTGACAACAGTAAGCAGCTCATTAAATATTCTGTAATGGACGATAAAAATATAAATATTCTTGACTAATAATATATCTAAAAAATGTAGATCACAGAATAACTTAAATAATTGTATTTATAAAACATTTGGAATAAGAATCACAAAGTACCCGTAGGTAATATTAAAATTCGCATTTATGTTTGTTTGTTGTTTTCGTAATGTAATAACGGATTTGTTATAAGCGTTTATTCTTTGTTTTAAATGTATAAACCGTTGGCGAATATTTGGTGACGACAGAAATAAACTTGCTCGCCAATAGCAGTACTTAGTCGAAAAATTTACTGCGTTTCACCCGTGAAATAATAATTAAACCTATCACACTCATTGTTTTCCTATAATATGAAAATCTAGAAAAATCTAGAAAAAAATTGTTCGTACAATCTTTAATTCTTTTCCTAGGAACATCAAAGCACGTGGGATACCTCTGACATGGCAAGGAATGATTAACGCTTATCAATAAAGTCAATTCATCTATCGTCGTACCAACACCGGCTTCCAGATACAATCTTAACGTCCTAACTAATATAATAAATTCGAATGTGAGTTTGTTTGTTAGATACGCTTTCACACCCAAACTACTTGACCGATAATAGTAAAATTTAGCAAACAATTGTCAGTGTTACAAAAACGAACATAGAGTACTTATCATAAGAAAAAAGTACTGTTTCCGAGGGATAGGCTTTCTTTGACAACATCTAGATAGAAGCGAGCGAAGGTGCGGGCCAAATCTAGTGCTTTTATATATCTTGATATGATTAAGCTGACAGGTAGTAAATGCAACCTATGAACCAAACAGCAAATACACTGCTTCAAGATGAAACGAAAAACTAGTTTTGTTGAACTGCAAGTAAAGCCGGGTCAGTCAGGAGTCTAATAACATCTAAGTCAAATGATGTATAAATCAAAACACGTCAAACAATAATGTTACGATGCAGTAAATTTTGTTGAACAAAGTTTGAGTTTCGAGTTATCTACAAAATATGTGACAGTAAAAACCATATGCTGGTTAAATTTATTAACAAACGCTACTGTTATTTTTATAAATACATACATATTATACATAGAAACACCCAGACCAAGACAAACATCCATGTTCATGCACACAAATGTTTGACTTGTGCGGGAATCGAACCCGCGATCACAGGCGTGGCACTTGGTTACACTAACCACTACGCCATCGAGGTCGACATTATATATATATATATATATTTATGCGTCTATATTTCTACCGGCCTCAATATTAAACTTAGTATTTGGAATGATTAGGAGAAAACCGATACATATTGTATTCTTGTTTTAATATCAAGAATAGTAAAATAGTAGCTTGAAGCATAGCATAATATTAAACACGATCGACAAAGAAACAGAAATTAACATAAGATTTTAAATTGGTGGAAGGCACAGTTATGGCATTTGATTGTACACCCTCCTTATGACAAATTTTGAGGCTGTAGAATCGATTCCCATCCATTCCTATAAAATAGAGATGGACCGAACATAGGGCTCCCCGAATACGAATATTTGGCCGAATATTCAGCGAATCGGTAACCGGACCGATAACTTAACCAAATATTCGGAATAATTGATTTCCATACCTAAAAATAACAGGTTTGTAATTGTTTATGCAAAGCGCACGGTTCGGTGTCGGTTGGCTTAATGAACGTGTGGAGTTTATAACCTAATTACTATTTTCTATTAGTAAATTAGATTTTCTGTCTCTGCATTAAGAATAAACGAGAAATATTATTTAACTTTGGTTTTTAACCATGCAAATCTTTTTTTAAATAATTTTAAAGCTTATATGTATATAAAAACATATACAATCAGCGATAGCCCAGTGGGAGACCATTGGATTGCCATGCAGAGTTCTCAAGTTTGACCCCAAGACACGCGTATGAATTAGTTAATTATTGGTTGCATTGACGGTGAAGGAGAATATCGTGAGGAAACCTGCATGTCTGAGACTTTTCTATAATATTCTTGAAGATATGTAATGTCTGCTAACCTGCACTAGGCCAGCGCGGTGGACTATAGCCTAACCCAACTCACACTGGGCAGAGACCCATACCCAGCAGTGAGACAGTATAATACAGGGCTGATATTATTATATTATTTATTAATAATCTAGATTTTCTGTCGGTCCAATAAGAATAAACGAGAAAATTATTATTAATTTTGTACTGAAATTGTGTTATTTAATTATACAAATATTTTATTAAATAAACATGAAGCTAATATAAAATACTCTATTTCACTTTCTTAATTTTTTTATTGTTGCTATGCAAAATGAGTACATTCCGTCTGATAGTAAGTAGTCGTGTAGTCCACGCATACTGCCCTCCACTTATTAAAACTAAAATTCTAATGGAGCTTACCTTAATTTCTTGCATATTGGCTCTAGTCATGGGATCCTTATCCAGCATCCTGCTCAGTAGATGTCTCAGCTGTTTGGATGGCTGGAACCTGGCAGGGTATGTGAGGGGTTCGCTGAGGACCATTCGCTGGAGTTCAACTGCTGAACTGCCCACCCAGGGCACCTTTCCTGTCACCATCGCGTAGAGGGTCACGCCTAAGGACCAGATGTCAGCTGCCTGTATAAATATATAATTAACTGTTTATGGATCGTATTAAGGTGGAGTCAAAGAAACTTTTCTTTGACTCCACGAAATACTAATAATAATAATAAAAATGTCCTCCAGACCGAATTTCGGTCACGGCGGCCAATCTTAAAGCAGACTAGCCATCTTCGCAGGAGATATTATAGTGCACAAGTGTGTGCGCAAACACAAGAGCACTCTCTGTTCCCTTACTCTGATGATCTGATGGGACGGTAATCCGACACGACCGGAGAGAGATCAGGCGCAGGACCAACGGCTTTACGTGCTTTCCGAGACACAGGGGTGTCTAATACCGCCAACTTCCTAACTCCGGGCTGCTATTGAGAATTCTTAATAGAAAACCCGATAACTTTTTGTTGGCCTGACCCGGGATTCGAACCCGAGACCTCATGCACAGCAGTCGCATTCACTACCGCTGCGCCACTAAGGTATACTAATACTAAACTACGTTCATATGTTGAATTAGGCATAGAAGAAAAGTTCTAGTCATATTTAAAAGCCGTAACGAAAGGACAGCTTCAGTTATAAAAATATTGTTATCTAATACTTTGCCACCTCTGAACTAAATAGCTTTCTCTTTCTCTCTCTGGATCAATTTTTCTTTATTTATCTTATTGGTTTGCCAACAGTAAATATATAATACACTGAATAAATGTGACACAAAAAATAAAACAACTATAATTAATGAAATTACTTTTTTTAGAATATAAATTATGTTGTTACGTAATTATTGATTGACAATTATCGCCTACTCCGTGCCTCGGAGAGCACGTTAAGCCGTCGGTCTCGGCTGCCATGAACATCTATGGCAGTCGTTATTGGGAAGTCAGTGCCCTATAGTATCCTGACACTAGTCTAACCTTAGGGTATCGTTAGCCTTCGGGTTGCAAAGATCAGGTGGCAGCCGCTCCGTGTGAAAACTGATATCCAGTCAAATCCGGTTAGACCAGAAAAGCCAACCCGAAATGACTTGGGAATAATAAAGGCTAGGGAGAAGATTCTAGAATATTTCAAACTGTTTGAAGAATCGTGTAATTCTATAATATTTTTTATCGATAACGTTAATACCGCTCGCTTTAGCCTCTTGACTGTCAAACACATGTGTTTCCGGGTTAGCGCCTGAGACTTATAAACACTCTGTTTGTATGACAATAAAAATAGTGTTTATGAGACTCTCAGGCGTTGAGTGTTGACTGAATACAGATGCGTATATAGTTATGGATATTTCTGCCAACGCTTGTTGAATGAAAATGTACCCCGCAACTCTATATATCCGTGTGTAAGCGATCGAGAATGGACTAGCATATTGAATTATGTACCAAGCCTTTTAGTACTGAGAGACGACTAATTCTCCCTTGGAAAAGTTATAAATAGACCTGATATTATTATAATGATTATCGAAAATACGTTAATTCATATAAGTCTTATAAATGAAGTCACTTTTCTTTATAAAAGTCAACTCTCGCTCTAGGAATAATTCTTGCACACACTTTACAAACATTCAGACAACGGACATAAAGAACATCCAGACTCGGAACAACTATTTCTGGATCACACACATTTTTGTCTCGTGTGGGGATCGAACCCATAAGACTCGGCGCGGCGGCAGGGACAAGGCGACCACTAAAACACTACGCCATCCATTCAGTCCGTGCAGTTGCATATGTGCATGTGATTTTACATTTACATAATGCCAAGGATGTAGTAACTATGAGAGATCCCTAAAGATTTTATTGATCTAGAATATATAATAATATTGTTTACACCACGTAGTCTGTTTATAAGTTTGAAATGTATTTCATTTATTTGGGTTTTATTTACTCACGAGATGTTCCCGCGGTTTCACCCGCGTTTATCGTTACTGCACCGCCCCCGTGTGTCGTAGCGTGATGATATAGAGCCTATAGCCTTCCTCGATAAATAGGCTATCCAACACTAAAATAATTTTTCAAATCGAACCCGTAGTTCCTGAGATTACGCGTTCAAACAAACAAACAAACTCTTCGGCTTTATAATATTAATATAGATCTGAAATTCCAACCAATTACTAACTTAAAAAAAGGACAACTAATATAATTATATCTCATCTATGATACATTTTTATCTAAGTCTTTAGAGTGTATTAAAACATTGTCCAATTAGAACAACTTATGTTAAAAAGTTTGAGTCTAAGCTCGATAGATGGCGTTGCTCACTTGCTGAATCACGATGTTAAGTTTCTCCGTGGCTACTAAATATACAACTGGCTAACTCAATAAAATTTGTCTTCGCTTGGTTATGAGAGTTTAATTTTTAACCCGCATTCCTAAAGGCAATTTTTGGAATTACAGCCCAAACATTTTAAAAATAAAACCTAAATAAATTAATTGCATTTAAAAACCTTAAAACATGACACTTATTTGCGACGTTGCCACTCAGAACAGGCCACGTGGTGCAAAGGCTTTTAATAACTCTTACCTCTCCACTATATTTATCAGCCGGCGCCGCTGCCTCAGGCGCCCTAAACGCTGGTGTCCCAACGGTCCCAGAGACCCTGCCTGCACCAGCTAGCTCCCCACAAGCTCCCAGATCTGCCACCTGCACTCTATCCTCGCCAAGAAGTAAGTTCGCAGGCTTGATATCACGATGAGCAATGCGTTGGTAGTGCACTGTTAACATAAAAAATAGTACTATAACCGTAGCAAATTCGTAGCGGTGTGCTACGAGCGTAGACCGTGGCTGGATTGTTTAAGCTACTTGAGCAAACAATGCTACGTGTTTTGCTCTGAAAGTTTTTATTTACCTTTTTTTTAACAAAACACGGTTGGATTATACGTCAAAACTTTATTTATAGTGGAAAGCTTATTTATTTTGTTTAGTTCTTTCTTGTACTAAGCGGCCATCAAACATTTTATGCACGTTCCGATAGTAAATGGTCGCTAAAGACGCCATAGTCTACGGTCACGGTTTACCGTCAGTATTACTTTTGGTATAGCAGGTATCCATACAGTTGCCGATGGCATAGGTTTGGGCTTATGTTCGTGCGATCGTGAGATTTTGGGACCGATTTTTTTTTGTAAAATGTTTTTGTAAGAAAGTAGTCGGCAAAATATTAGTGTAATTCACTCTGTTCTCTTGAGGATACGCAATTATGATTCTATGAGTCTGCTAACTAAAACAAACTAATCAAATACTGTTAGTACTTGAACGCAGAGCTAATCATAATATTATATTTAAACCTCCACTATCATAGTGTCCCCCTGATCAAGGTTGCTAAAAAGCGACCGAAACGTCGTGAGAACCCGGAAAGTTGTAAAATAGTTGAAAATAGTTTTTTTATTAAACCATGATATGATCACGTATAGTTTCATTCAATGTATAACATTTGTGTTAACGTAAATAATTATGATTTAATTTATACTACATCTTATTGATAAATTCCGTAGTATGTACTATTCGCGTATCAAAGTTTAGTATTCGCGTAAACGTAACACAATACAATAGTAATAAACCTAACTAATATTATAAATGCGAATGTGAGTTTGTTTGTTTATTTGTTACGCTTTCACGCCTTAACTACTTGACCGATTATCATGAAATTTCACATGCACGTTGTCCAGGGTATAGAATAGGACAGGGTTCCATCCAGAAAAATGACTGTCACTAATGTAACCTACATTTACGCGAGCGAAACCGTGGGAAAAATCTAGTCAAATATAAATTAATTACCTTATTAGAGTTTATAGGTACTTATCTCGATAAACCACGAATTATGCACGGTAAGCTTACTGGGAAAGCTACTGTAGACAATAGGGAAGTCATACCGTACCGATAATTGCGTAAACAGAGCCACCCCGAACACAGTTCTACGAACACGGTCTACTGCGCTAATTGCTGATTGAATCACAATCCTAATTTCCCTGGTAGGTCCGTGTATTCCCGTTACTTAAAAGTTAAATATTTTTGTTAAGGGGCTTCTAAGCAGGCAATAATTTCCACTGCGGTATGTGGCTGCAGTATTTTCAGCGGTAGTCCGGTCAACATTTTGATGCGTCAGCCATGACAAACAAGTTATAGGCTGCACAGATGATGTAGTAATTTACATGGTTATCTCGCTATTGCCACAGCGTCAATTGTTATGAGTTCGATCCCCAAAGGGGACAAAAGCTTGTGTGGTCCACAAATTGTTATTCTAAGTCAAGGTGTTTTTGTGTGCTTTGTTTGAATGTGTGTAAAGGCTCCGCGATACTGGAATTATAACTATTACAGAAGATGAGCAGTAGAGCCTCGCTGATTTCAGCATGAATGGGCCAGCTCGATCGGGAAAGGATTACGCTTTCACAGAATATCGACGTAAATTAGCAGTATTTCTACTGTTGTGTTTCGTTCGGTGAGTGAGAGTACCGGAGGCCCAATCACCCTCTTTCCGCCTTTCCACTCCTTCTCTTTCCCACTTTCTTTTCTAAAGGGTTGGAATGCGCAAGTGATGCCTCTGGTGTTGCAGGTGTCCATAGGCTACGGTGACCACTTACTATCAGGTGGACCGTATGCTAGTTTGCCACCTTAGTTGTATAAAAAAAAATAAAAAAAGATTACTTTAAAAAAAGAAAGGAAATGTTTGGCGGTATAAGGTGCCGATTTAATTAACAACAATTTTAACAGAGTTTGCTGGCTCACTATTACAAGGTTCTATATTATTTTTTTTTACTTTGGAGAAATTAGGTTTAAAATTTGCATATCAGTAAAAATAACTTAAAAAGTAACTTAGAACTATTTGCGATTTAATATTGTGAAGTGGTAAGTGCTTCCATCTATTACTAAATTAGTCTAAACAAAAGGAATGACATATTATAGAACCATGCAATATTCATAACCCATTTTTTTCAATTATGTAACATAGAACCTTGTAATATTGGACCAGCGAGTTGTATCCGACCACAATATCTGTATAAAGTACTTCATTTTGCCGCATACAGTAGTTCTTGTATGGTAAAGGGACCGATGCATCTGGTCAATGTACTTTTTATTGGGATGTCGTTAGCATTTTTAATTTACAAATGACTAGTATTATTGTTAACCCGTCCAGCTAAGCTAGCATGCTTGTAGAGCATTTATGTAAGTAGTGGGAGTCGAACCTGCGAACAACTCCTTTGGGCTACCGCCGCTTTAAAACAATCTATATAATACGTGAAGCAAAATCTTTGTACCCCTTCTTACGAAAATTGCGCGGAAGGAGGAGTATGAGATTTGGCACAGTTAAAGTTTATATGGAGCAGGAGAGGCGAATCCTAATATTTTTATAAAAGGGTAGTATTTAACTGCACAGCAAAAAAATACTAATTGCGCAGCAGAAAAAGCTAATTGGTCAGCAACTCATGGCCAGCAAACTTTAAAGAGATCAAACTAAGTCGACGGAGCCCCGCTTCGCGGGGCTCCGTTGACTTAACCTAATATAACCTAACACTTCCGAGTCGGAATGCAGTGATTTGAGGCACATAGATGCTCGTTATGCTGTGTAATATTTGCTGACCAATTAGTATTTTTGCTGATCATTATATTTAATCCCTTTATAAAATATGCGTTAGAAATACATTAAATTAATGAAAAAACACTACACGCACACAAGTATGCATTTGACATACGCAGTCGAATCGCGTTCATAGTATTTCGACGTTGTTAGTCTGACGTCGTACAATTCTTTGTAGCTATGGCTATCTATACCTTATTTATATATAATAGAGAAAAACAGAAAACAAAGTAGCAGGCTTATGAATTTTGGTCGAATTTTTACCATTAGGTGACCGCTAGTATTTATAAATAACTGTGCAGCTTATAACTATGCATCCTTCTCTAGCCTTTATTATTCCCAAGTCACTTGGGGTCGGCTTTCTAGTCTAACCGGATTTGACTGAATATCAGTTTTTACATGGAGCGACTGCCATCTGACCTCCGCAACCCGAAGGCTAGACCAGTGTCAGGATATTAGAGTACACTGACTTCCCAATAACGACTGCCATAGATGTTCATGGCAGCCGGGACCGACTGCTTAACGTGCTCTCCGAGGCACTTAGCAGGCGATAATTGTCAATCAATACGCATATAATTTCGAAAAGTCATATAACTTAAGAAAGTCAGAGGTGCGCGACGTTCGTTCGAACCCGAGACCCTCTGCATCGCAGTCTCATTACAATTTATATTAAACACATACCAGTACGCATATAAGAAGTACTGCAGGTGATTAAAACGACATCCTTTATAGCCGGGCCAATAGCAAAATGTTGTCGTGTTGCCCAGTGTATGTATTATTGTTGGCAATCACACATCGTAGAAAAAATAATATTTCAAAGCCCCTTTCCCAATGTTTGTTTTCACAAATATATTCAGTTCTTTCTGAATATGTATGTTATGTGAGACGAGCCCTTGAGTTCGAACATTCAACTTGTTTTACTTCGACTGTAAAGGAACGTTGTTTAAGACAACATGTCCTTTTGTCATGTTAATATTGTTAAGGAAAATATTGAAGGGAAAACATTGAGGAAAATAATTCTTACTATCCTTATTTTTCCCTGACTATGTATATAAACCTCCTAATATAAGGGATCAAATATGAGGAGATCCGCTGGAAAACTAAACTAAGGTTGCCGACATATGTAGCTTTCCGGATAGCCGAGCTAAAATGGCAGTGGGCCGGGCACATAGCGCGTAGAACCGATAGCCGTTGGGGCAGAAATGTTTTAGAACCTTTCTGCCCTATCGGCTCCGGCAGACAGCAGGGGTAGCTCTCCACAAGTTGGACTGACGACCTAGCAAGGGTCGCGGGATGCGGTTGGAAGCGGGTAACCTAAGACTGGTCTGCGTGGCAAACCTTGGGGAGGCCTATATCCAGCAGTGGCCCCCTTCAGCTGAGATGATGATAAAATGCCTCCGTGGCGCAACGGTAATGAATGTGACTATACCACTAGCACACAAACACACACTACATACACTTAAATATACGGTAGCTGCTAACAAATAGTAGACTGTGATTTTATTTTTATTGTCATCTATTTGGATTTACAGCAGTTTGGTTGCGTTTTCTTAGCCTATTGAGTTGCAGCGGAACACTGGTGGCCAGGCACAATAGATTTTTAAATATGTCTGTATGTATTCTAAGAGTTGACAGATGAAGCTAGTGATGTGATTGACTTGTTATTTTACTTGTAATGTATCATTCAAGGCAATCTTAATACATTACACCTATAAATACAAAAGCAGCCAATACTTTCTTAAAGCGCTGAGCTCAAGTGTATCCACTTTGGCAACGCCGTGTTCACCTAGTAGTCTTGTAATGTAACACTCAAAAGGATTCGCGAAAAATACCGTTAGAGGCTCTAGTATCACGTGTAGGGAAACTCCAGAATCAGTTCTCAGGCATTTATTTTCCTTTAATAATTTGTAACATAATTAGAATTTATATTAATAGTTTACACTTTACATAGTTATGCAATATGCATACCTTATCTAATTCAATGCAATATCCGCTACTTAATACATTTTACTTCACAACCTTATCCGATCGCCACTCAATGCACGACTGCCCGTTATCGTTCCGCGCGTTAGTTTTTTATTATTAAGCATAGTGAGGCAGTCGAGCAAAATCAGTGTTGCCAACAGAAAATAACGGGTACAATTAAACATTTTCAAATAATGCTTATACATCGCTACACTTTATAATTATTTTATAGAAATATTTAATATTCTACCTGTAATCGCTAACACACGCGACACTGCTCACTGTACCGATTGTTGTAAGGCTCCGGTTATGTCGCCATGTAATTACACCTAGATGATACGAGTCAGTCACCGCCTTTAGGATCACCTCTGTGATGTTAAGAAAGCATAGCCTTGTTCATAAACGGCGGTTACCGTTTAATTACCAGATTCGATGGGACGTCTGCTATCCTAGCGTCCTATCTTATCTTATGTGGGGGCCAGTCAGTGCAGACCGGCGACACTTCGACCCAGTGGGATCTTTTGTGTCGACACTCTCCCAATAACGACTGCCATAGATGTTCATGGCAGCCGGGACCAACGGCTTAACGTGCTCTCCGATGCACGGAGCAGGCGATAATTGTCAATCAATACGCACATAATTTCGAAAAGTCATCTAACTTCCGAAAGTCAGAGGTGCGCGACGTGGGTTCGAACCCGAGACCCTCTGCATTGCAGTCTGTTGGTCTCCCCACTGAGCTATCGCTGCTCTCCTAGCGTCCTAACTAATATTATAAATGCGAATGTGAGATTGAATTTTTTTTACCCTTTCACGCCTCAATTACCCACTCGATCATCATGAAATGCATACACATTGTCAGGGGTACAGAAAAGGACATAGGCTATCTATCATCCAAACAAACTTCTGTTTCAAAACAATACAAATTGATAATGACGCACGCAGATAAATTCTAGTCAGCAATAAAAAATATGTTTAATTGTTTACTCATGAATCAGCAACGGTTGTCAGTTTTACACAAACAAAGCCCGGAGGGACGTTAAGAGGTAATTACGTCGAACATTCCAGTGTGTACAATCAATTGTTATGTAAATCCGTCGCCATTCTTCTGTCGAATGAATAAAATACGTATATGTGTACCGTTGGACCAACGGCGGCATTATTTAAGAGACCGCTGATGTTTTTTGTACTGTTATATGGGATATAATTCTAAATGATAGAAGTAAAATAAAAAGGAATAGAGGGAATGGAAAAAGGTTTATGTAATGACTAGATGTTTCCGAGGTTTCACCTGCGTTTATCGTTACTGCGCCGCCCCCCGTAGGTTGTAGCGTGATGTTATATAGCCTATAGCCTTCCTCGACAAATAGGCTATCCAACACTAAAATATTTTTTCAAATCGAACCACTAAGTAGTTCCTGAGATTAGCGCGTTCAAACAAACAAACAAACTCTCTTTATAATATTAGTAATTTTTCATTTAGTCATTTAAAGATAATTGTGTCGTATGAAGTACAAAGTAAGTTAAAGTTAATAGGTTTTATAGGTATTTTCTACTATTGTTTTTTTTTTATTTGGAGTACAGCAGCTAACCTAAATGTAGCTACAGTAAACTCACTAATCCAAAAACTTTGACGTCCATCAGTGTTAGTCTTTAACTTTGAACACGTATACACAGGCACATTCCTAGGTTTTCGGGATAAGACAAGCTCATTAAATTTAACCGACAATAAAGAGAAATCTATCAGTCTCTCTCAGTCTTCAATTTTATTTTTATGTTGAGTAAACGTCCACAAAAGCAGTCAGATAATTTATTAATAACACTTTTATATATATTTTTCTATATCAATTTCCCTTCATCGCGTTATTCAGTCTTTAACGTGTCGGTTGCCATTTTATAAAGCAAGACAAACTTTGTACGCACATAAAAAGATTTAAATCAGAGATGTCCTCACTCTACTTAAATCGCATTAAATGTTCAAACCAATAGGATTCAACTCACACCGTAAAGACCGATAGTGTAAAAAATTCAATATGAGTAAACGTGATAATAATATATTCATAAATAATTCTGAAGTTTTGGTCACATTGTGTATGTGTATCTCAACTTAACGTCCAGAAAGGTGACCATATTTAAATGTAGCATTAGCATCTATAATTTAAATATTTGTTTCTACACTAAGAAATATAAGTACTAAAATGGAAGTACTACAGTGCCCATCGTTCGTTAAACGACCCAATCTCAACAAAAGCCATTTATTAAAATATTACCTTTTTATGAGGAGACAAGGGATGGGTGATTCTCCCTAAATCGGATGAGAGTCTCCCCATTCATTAGCCCGATACGATATTAGAATACTCAATGTTTTCGTAATATTGGGAATTGGATTAACTTTGTCATATTACTATATCTGTAGTGTATATGCAGACGTGTATTTATAGTGGTAACCTATGCCTGCCTAGTGAGTAGTTACTGAGAATTTTCGAAAGAAATCCAATAACACTTTGCCCGAGTTTTAAAATCGGAACTATATATTAAATAAGAAATTAAACACTAAATCGAAAAACTAAATTACCAGTGACTCAAACAGTTCCTTAGAGCAGGCTTTATCTGCCGTATTCCTTGTGGTACATTGATCATTACCAGCTGATTGCCCACGAGGTAGAAGCCTTGGTATTTAGGTAAGGCGTTTGACACAGTTTTATACAGGGCCTAATCTAAGTTATCATAGTATGAAAGTTACCTTGAAACTTTTATACGACATGGTGTATATATATTTAATTACGGGTATTGACGCGATCTTTTATATTGTTTTACTTTAGGTGCTTGACGTTTCTACCAGGTTACAGCGGCCGTGGTGTGTAAATCAATATGCAATTATGAATCATAGTATGAAATTCCATAATGCCTCATTAGTCGTAGAGACAGTAGAATATAGAACTAAAACTTACAGTATTCGACTCCTAATAGAGCATCTCTGAAGTATTTCCTCGCCAGGTGTTCGCTCAGAGGGTTTTCTGTAGGGATGTCGATTACAGGACCACCTTCCAGCAGCTGGAATACGAGATACAGGTGGTCTTCTGCTGGATCATCCAGCACCTGCGACAAAAAGTACACTTTCAAGTATTGTATAAGCAAGATTTTATTCGTTTTTACTAACCCGCGCTCCCTTTGTTATCAAAAGTAAGCATAATATATTATCTAAAATAAGCATAGTAAAAACCTCCCTATCCCCCATTAGTGATTACATAATAAGACAGATGCGGGACCAACTGTCCGAATGCCATCATGGATTCAGATCAAGTAGGTCAACCTCTACTAATCTAATCAATTTCATTGATTATTCCGTCACAGAAATGGATCAGAATACGCTGGTGGACGCAGCATACTTTGATTTAAAAAAAGCGTTTGACCGCTTTCGAAACGATGTACTTTTAAGAAAGTTTGCAGCTGTAGGGTTTGCTCCTAGCTTATTACAATTGTTGCAGAGCTATTTTGATAATAGAAGACAATACGTTCAAATGTTAGGATGTCTGTCGGAATACTATGTGACAAATTCTGGCGTGACTCAGGGAAGTACGTTGGGCCCGACACAATTCTTGATTATGATCAATGACCTGCCGGAGGTAGTGAGTTCGGCACAGTGACTTATTTTCGCTGATGATTTGAAACTATTTCTAGGTGTTAAAATGCGCATGACTGCGAAGCCCTTCAGCGAGATATTAACAGTGTTGTAGCTTGGGCTGAGCGCAACCATCTAGAGTTTAATGTGTCAAAGTGCAAAACCATCACACTTACTCACTCAACTACACCAATCTGCTTTGTATATACGCTGCTTTGAGAACAGGGATCCATCACAGGGATCCACCAGAGAGCGCTACTGTTGTCGCTGGTGAAATCATCCTGGGTATGGAATATTATATTCCATACAGTGATGTCACGAGCGGCGGTAGGAAAAGGCCCTGGTTCGGTCGTGAATGCGCTGATGCTGTTGAACGCAAACAGACAGCGTACCGCGCTTGGACCAGGGCTCGCACTGTCCACGACCCTAAACTAACGTGGATCACCTGAAGGCAGCGTTCAACCAAGCCACAAAGTTCTGCAAGAGGGCATACTTAAGAGCGGATGCCCAGCGCGTCGCACGGTTCGGCCAGGAGCTCATGGCGCATCCTACGGGCAGTCGTAGCTATTGGCGCCTAGCCAAAGCCGTGCAGTCCAACTTCTGCCAGACCTTGCTGCCCCCTCTGAGATATCCGAATGGATCACTGGCTCATCGGCCGCAGGAGAAAGCAGATCTGCTTGCAAATCTCTTTGCGGCCAACTCCCGAATCGATGACTGCGGTTCGCAGCCGCCTAACATTGCCAAATGCGGCTGCACCATGCTTGATATATGTATCAGGCAACGAACCGTTCGTGCGACACTGCAGTCTCTCGATGTTCGGAAAGCCAGTGGATCTGACGGCATCCCAGCTGTGGTCCTTAAAAAATGTACCATACGACCCATAGCTATCACCTCGGTGCTCTCCAAGGTGTTCGAGCGGATTATAAACACCCAAACGGTCCGCTACCTGGAGGATCAATCGTTGATCAATGATCGCCAATACGGCTTTCGGTCTAAACGATCAACGGGTGATCTTCTAGCGTTCGTCACGCACCTATGAGGTGAGGCTATGGACAAGCACGGCGAGTCTTTGGCTATCAACCTTGACATAGCCAAAGCTTTTGACAGAATCTGGCACCGGTCTCTTCTTTCCAAGCTTCCGGCCTATGGCTTGCCCCCTCAACTGTGCACCTGGATTGCAAGTTTCCTGCTGAAGCGTCGTATTCGGGTCCTTTGCGATGGTCGCGCTTCCAAATTTATGCAGGTCAATGCAGGAGTGCCTCAGGGGTCTGTCTTATCCCCTACGCTCTTTCTTCTGCATATCAATGATATGTTGAATCTCGGCAACATACATTGTTATGCGGACGACAGTACCGTGCATGGGCGATATCTCGGATATCCTGGGGCCAAACAGGCTGAGGTTGAGGGGAAAAGGCAGAATCTTGTCGTTGAACTTAACCAGACCTTGGACCGCATCTATGAATGGGGTGCCAAGAACTTGGTCGAGTTCAACGCCAAGAAGACCCAAGCATGCGCGTTCTCAACAAAAAAAGTCCTTCCCCTCCCTTCTCTGAAGAACACTCCACTGGTGATACGTGACAGCCTCTCCATCTTAGGTATGGATCTTTGCCGCTCCCTTGATCAGAAAACCTACATCTAGAGCGTCATTAAGCAAGCTTCGCGAAAACTCGGAGTTCTGAACAGGGTGAGGCGGTTCATCACGCCTGGGCAACTGTGCCTATTGTATAAGGCACAAGTGCGCCCTTGCGTGGAGTACTGTTCTCATCTTTGGGATGGCTCCGCACAGTACTTGCTGGACGCTCTCGACCGGTTACAGCGGCGGGCTGTCCGTATCATCGGAGATCCAGAGGTCACGAGTTCACTGGAACTTCTGCAACTCCGTAAGGACATTGCCTCATTGGCATGTTTCTACAGAATATACCACGGGGAGTGCTCTGAGGAGTTATTCCACCTTATCCCACTCTCCCCTTTCCTATCCAGAACAACGCGTGCTGGTCTCAGATGCCATCATTACACGGTAGAGTCGATTAGAGCGCGTACCAAAACGTTTGGGTCCTCATACCTCTGCCGAACGACCAAGGCATGGAATTCTCTGTCAAGGCACGTGTTTCCTTCTTCCTTCAATCCTGGGTCCTTTAAGCGGGGCGTGAAAAAGCAGCTTCTCAGGCCGTCAAAGTAGAGACCTCAACATCGTCTCGGCTGCTATGAGGGCGGTGTGGAGGCCACTGCTCTTAGACCACACGACTGCTTACCATCAGGGGGAGCGTGGTCATTTTGACGAGCAAAATAAAAAAAAAAAAAAACACTCTCAGGCGCTCCGCTGGAGCGCGTAGCGGAAATCCGCGACTTGGGATTGGTTATTGATATGTAGTTAACATTTAATGATCATATAACTACGATATGCAGTCAAGCCTATAAGTCACTCGGCTTTGTTATGAGACAGTCTGCTCGCTTCAGGAGTAAGGATGCGATTACCGCATTATATTTTGCATTTGTTCGTAACAAACTTGAGTAGGTATAACTCTGCCATCTGGGAGGTACACGAAATGAAATATAAGTTATCGCTGGAACGGGTGCAGCGAAAATTCGCCCGATTTCTTTATAAAAATTGTACGGATATTATCCATACCTGTACCTGTCTCTGTTCGTGTCGGGTATGGTGAGTATTGATACTCTCGAACTGAGACGAAAATTGAGTCTTATGGCTCATTATTTTTTTTGCTCAATGGCAAAATAGACAATCGTGAAGCGTTATCACGATGCGGGTCTGCACCGAATCAGTACTTGCGACTGCGCTCGCGCCGTTTGCTCGCGGCGCCGATTGTACGCACGTACATCGCACAATTCGATTCTACTTGTCAGGCCATTTCTACACTCAATGCTCTGATCGCTAACTAACCAAGTGTTGACTTATTTTTTAATCGGATGTATTAATTTTTAAACTGCTATAAATTTTTTAATAATTAGTTTTATTTAATGAATACTTTTTCTGAATACTAATTCATATTGCAATTTTATCGTTTTTATTAATATCTTTAATTGTTAATTAATATTCTATCATATAATATAATATTCTATCACATACACACAACACCATCTAGTCCAAAATAAGCAGAGATTGTAATAGTACAACGGGCTACAAAAAAACGCCGATACGCGCTACGAACTACGCCGTAGTAAATCCCCGAATTATAAATAAATAGTAAAACTTAAAATAAAATAAGATTTTTTTAGTAGATACTTGTTGATAAAAAGAACTAAAAAGCTAAAATAAATTAATTCTGATAAGAAATATACTATTTTATAGTTACATTATATTTCATTTTTTTAAATGAAAGCTTGTTGCATTTTGACGGCAAGAGAAATAGAGAAGGTGAAACGAGCTTTTATTTTTAAAAAAATTGGGGCCGTCTTTGGAGACTGCCGATAGAAGTGAAAACTTTAATCCTTGATCATAAACACTTCTTTATAAACCAAATTATAAACCAAAACTAATTCAAAAATGGAAAGCGTTCAGTGATGATGACGCGAGTTCCATTATTTTTGTTCACCCAAGAAGTGCTCAACGCGCCTAAAGAAGTTTTCACTTCAAAAATGGGATATAATGTACATATTATGTATAAAATAGTAATGGCAATCATAGTAAGTAGTAGTCTTCAGTAACTGCTTACCATCAGACATACCATCTTACATACCATTTTTGTTATATAAAAAAGTAATAACGTTTTTATCCATATAAGTCGACAGTAACTTATTGGAAACACATTGTAGGTTAATGGGATTCCAGTCGTGTCCCCGACTCTCGACCGTCACGAGGAAATTAGTTTGAGACGACATCATTACTTATTGACTGAAAATCCAGAGCCAGCAGACCTACGGTATTATAGTACTGTTGATTTTTAGGGTTCCGTACCTAAAGGGTAAAACGGAACGAACTATGACTCCGCTGTCCGTCTGTCTGTTCGTCTGTCACCAGGCTGTATCTCATGAATCGTGATAGTTAGACAGTTGAAATTTTCACAGATGATGTATTTCTGTTGCCGCTATAACAAAAAACTACTAAAAACAGAATAAAATAAATATTTAAGGGGGCTCCCATATAAAAAACGTGATTTTTTGCTCGTTTTTGCTCGATATTGATAACGGCAATAGGTAGACGCTTGAAATATTCACAGAATATTTAGTTACATATTCAATTTAAAAATAAATAATTAAATTAAAATAAAACAAATATTTAAGGTAGGCTTCCATACAACAGACATGATTTTTTTGCCGTTTTTATAGATAATGGTACCTTCGTGCGCGAGTCCGACTCGCACCTGGCTGGTTCTTTTAAAGTAAATATAATAATAGTAATAAATTTGATTAAATCCTTACTTCCTTACTAATATTATAAATTAGAAAGTAACTCTGTCTGTCTATCTGTCTGTTACCTTTTCATGGCTAAACCATTCAACCGATTTAGATGAAATTTGGTAAAGATATAGTTTAAAACCTGGAGAAGGACATAGGCTACTTTTTATTGATGTAGGTACCAAGCGGGTGGAGCCGCGCGCAAAAGCTTGTAAAATATAAACGTCTTTACAAAACACATTACAGGCTACTTATTGTATTAAATTCGCATTAAAACTGTATCTAAAGGAAAACATTTACAATTTAAACAAAATCTTATTTATGAAGTCTGTTTTTTACACGGTATTGCCTGAACTAGGTCAGAGACCTGTGTTTCAGTGTTTTAATATAGGTACGCAATGTGCACACTCGCTAGATTTAAACTGCAGCCAATATTATTTATGTTCTGTTTCTTCTCATAGTTGAAAGATATATCGGTTCGATCTTTTCGTTCGTAAATAGACTTAAAATCGGCACCCAAATAATATTTATTTAAATCATAATCTATACTAATAATATTATAAAGAGGAAAGATTTTATATTTTGTTTGTTTGTAAGGATTTAACTCAAAAAACACAACTGATTTTAAAATTCTTTTATCAATAGAAAACTATATTATCGCCGAGTAACATAGGCTATCATCATCATCATCATCATCATCAGGCTATAATAGTCCACTGCTGGACATAACCCTCCCCCAAAGAGCGCCATCGCTATTGCGCTGTTTTCAGCATACCGTATCCAGCATCTGTCTGCAGTCTTTCGCAGATCAGGCAGATGGGTATAGGCACATAATCTACATTCTAATTAAAAAAAACGCTTATTAGCACAGCTACTTTTACGCGAGCGAAGCCGTGGGCAAAAGCTAATCAAAAATCTGTTTATTCATATAGGTCACAAAAAACACGTTCTTAAATCAGTTTTTTATATTGAATACCAAGTACTTAAATTAATTTTGAAATATGGCACCGATTTTTCTATAAGGATTATTTATTCTGACTACGAATCCTTATCTTAACAAATATTATATTTGTGAAAGTGAGTTCGTTTGTTTGTTTGTTACGTTTTACGCCTTAACTACTCGACCGATCATCATGACCGATCGCATAGACGTTGTCAGAGGTACATAATAGGACATAGGGTACCTTTCATCCAGAAAATAATTTTGAAATATGGCACCGATTTTTCTATAAGGATTATTTATTCTGTCTACGAATCCTTATCTTAACAAATGTTATATTTGCGAAAGTGAGTTCGTTTGTTTGTTTGTTACGCTTTTACGCCTTAACTACTCGACCGATCATCATGACCGATCGCATAGACGTTGTCAGGGGTACATAATAGGACATAGGGTACTTTTCATCCAGAAAAAAGTACTGTAACTAAACTAACCTACACTTACGCGAGTGTAGACGTGGGCAAAATCTAGTTACTAATATTTTTGGAAACCCCTTGAGCTGAGGCTAAGCTAGAATGTGTGTGTTAGGAGTTGTAATGTACACGCAATATAGGAACTCCATGTGTTTCAAGTTCTCACTGAATACCTCTGAAAGTTTGTGAAGATGTTTAGATGTTAAGATATTTGTTACTCAATCACGGAAACCGTTGAACAGATTCTGATGAAATTTAACACACACATAGACCATGGCTAAATTAATATATACGGTACTTTTATTTCTAATTCAAATCTTTAATGCTGTGCTACAGCCTACAATGTAGTAGGTATATATTAGATGATAGACAGAGCTATACTCGACAGATTCATATAAAAATCAATTGCGGACCCTGTCGGGCACACCAGAAGCATAGCATATTTCAGTATGCCCGTGAGAAAGCTGAAAATCACTATCATTACATAATTATTATAAAAAAACAAAGTCCTCCGCCGCGTCTGTCTATTAAAGTCAAAAACTACTGAACGGATTTTCATGCGGTTTTCACCAATAGATAGAGTGATTCATGAGGAAGGTAGGTATATAATTTGTTAAGGTTTTGAACTACCCGTGCGAAGCCAGAGCGGATCGCTAGTAGTAATATATATTATACTAGCTTTTGCCCGCGGCTTCGCTCGAGTTAATTTAGAATTTGACAATCAATTCGGGTTGTAGGTACTCTGCTTGTAATAATATAATTCAATAATGATTCGAAAGACACGTAGTGCCATCTATTATCATAAGAACGTTATTGTTGTTTTTCTCGGGAACAGTAATTTTTTTCGGGATGAAAGGTAGGCTATGTCCGTTTCTGTACACCTGACAATGTATATGCAAAATTTCAGAATGATCGGTTCAGTGGTTTAGGCGTGAAAAGGTAACAAACAAACAAACAAACTCATTTTCGATTTTATAATATTAGTTAGGATTGAAACTGCGAGCATTAGCTAACAAAGAATAAGCAGAAAAATGCCGCTCAAATATTAGTGTCCTGCGTGTAATTGACCTTTGCAATGTCCACACAATATAAAAGATTAGCTTTCCTCGTACCCCGAGATTAATAAGAGTGCTTGTTCAGCACTTATTTATCTTCATTTGTCTTTGCACTTATTAGGTACTAGCTTTTGCCCGCGGCTTCGCTCGCGTTAATTTAGAATTTGACAATCAATTCGGGTTGTACTGTGCTTGTAATAATATAATTCAATCATGATTCGAAAGACACGTGGCGCCATCTATTATCATAAGAACGTTATTATTGTTTTCCTAGGGAACAGTAATTTTTTTCGCGATGAAAGATAGCCTGTGTTCGTTTCTGTACACCTGACAACGTATATGCAAAATTTCTGGATGATCGGTTCAGTGGTTTAGGCGTGAAAAGGTTACAAACAAATAAACAAACTCATTTTCGCTTTTATAATATTAGTTAGGATAAATTATAAACTAGCTTTTACCCGCGACTTCGTCTGCGTGGAATTTGGAAATAGATACCTACTTCCGTGACGTACTTATACGTATTAGGCCGGGACTCCACCAAAGCGGAGACGAGACGAGCGGAGAGGAGATATTTTTTAAACAACCAATAGAATTGTGTTATTGACACATCTCCTCTTTGCTCAGCTTCAGTGGACTTCGCTGTGCGGAGATGTGTAATATATGTATGGCGCGATGGAAGCGGAGATGTGAGCGGCGTGCAGTGAGCGATGTCACTCAACGCCTCGCACCCGAGCTGAAGAACATCTCTTCTCGCACAGCACACAGCACACCGCACACATCTCCGCTTTTTGGATCCGGATTGGATCTATATTTTGCTTTATTTAATTTATGATGCAGTTGATGTACATTCATAAAACATAATTAATTATATGAAATTTGTGATCGCTTGCTATTATTATTACATTATTATAATTTTGATAAGAAATTGTTAATACTCGAATTCTAGGTGGCGTATCAATATAAACCATGCACAAGATTTTACATTATGTCCCCTATCTCTTAAAGAATAGACTATATACATATATATATATATATATTATTAATAACATTTATTATTTATAATCTATACTAATATTATAAAGCTAAAGAGTTTGTTTGTTTGTTTGAACGTGCTAATCTCAGGAACTACTGGTCCGAATTCAAAAATTATTTTTGTGTTGGATAGCTTATTTATCGAGGAAGGCTGTAGGCTCTATTCATATTCATATTCATTTATTCATAAAAATATAAGCTTACAGAGTTATCCAATTCGCTTATATCTATACTATTTCTATACAAAATATACAAAATAAAATAAAAAATTAAATTAAAATTTACTTATAACATACAAATAACAGTTTTACATTAACTTACAATATTTAAATTAAAGGCTACTATTATAATATCTATTGAGTATCATACCTATATATTATCTAATTATTTTATCTAAGTAAAGGAACACGTTTTTATAAATTATGCTAGGTTTGTCAAAGAATATATCTGCTTCTGGATTGGCCTTGAGAAAACTATTTATTAATTTAACGGCTCTGGAAGTGGGGCTGTTATCTGCGTGTGGGGAGCGCCACGTTGGGGGACAGGAGAGAAGATTGTGCTGCCGCCTACCAATACCTCGCGTGTAGTGGTCCGGTACATAGAAATGTATGGACTCACGAACTTCTGGGTTATCTATTTTGTCAGTTATCAAAAAATAATAATGAATGATATGCATGAGTTCCCGTCTGCACTGTAAAGTATCTATCCCGACCATGCCTGTTACAAATGTTGACGGGTATAAAAAGGGGTAATATCCATACTGGCGTTTGTACAAATATCTGGCGAACTTGCGTTGGATTCTTTCCACTAACATTTTATACAAGGTCTCTCGGGGACTCCATATTATGGCGTTATACTCTAACTTACTCCGCACGTAAGCATTGTAGAGGAGTTTTATCACCTGAATATTTTTAAAGTGGTAAGAAGTTCTAATAATGAAACCTAGGCTTTTACTCGCTTCCTTACATGTTTTAGTTATATGTTCATGAAAATTTAAATGAGTATCCATGATTAAGCCTAGATCGCGAATTGCAGAGACACGCTCTAATGGAGTACCCGATAGCTGGTATGTCGTTGTGATTGGAATGCGTGACCGAGAAAAAGTTATAGTTTTACATTTTGAGATGTTAAAGGTCAATTTGTTTTTTACACCCCATTCAGCCACTGCGTTTATATCACGTTGTAGTGCTACACAGTCTTCAGGCCCGCTCACCGCATGGTAAAGTTTTAAATCATCAGCAAACATTAAGCATTTTGCCGTTGAGATAGTACGGGGTAGATCGTTAATCATAATTAAAAATTGAGTTGGACCGAGCGTACTACCTTGACTTACACCCGAGCGTGTGTAATATTCTTGAGATCTATAACCTCCAAGCTTGACGAATTGCTTACGGTCCCTAAGATAATCTGCCATAAATTTTAAAAGTGGTGTTGAGAATCCTAGTTCTTCGAATTTCACTAAAAGAACATCGTTATCAACAAGATCAAACGCCTTTTTAAAATCAAAATACGCTGCGTCAACCTGACACCCCGACTTAACCCGCGTGCTTACGTAGTCCACAAACTGTATATGATTCGTCAAAGTTGAGCGATCAACCCGGAATCCATGTTGAGAGTTATTAAGCAGTCTGCCTATTTGCTTATAAATGGATTTATTTATTATGGATTCAAACACCTTGGCAAATACTGATAATATTGCAATAGGCCTGAAGTTAGTTATATCAGCAGACGAACCACATTTAGGTACAGGAGTTACCCTGGACACTTTCCATGCACTGGGGTAGAGACATTGTTGAAGTGAAAGATTGTAGAGATGCAGTAACGGGTCCTCTAAAACTAACATACAGTCTTTCACTAAAAAAGCCGGTATGTTATCGGGGCCATAGGCTGCTGATGCCTTCAGATGACCTATCGCCCATCGTAGATCTGAAGCTTTAATAGTATTAATACTGACATTTGTGTACATTGCATCGCGCTCTGCTGCCTCTGCATTTAACAACGGAGTGTCAGGTTGAAAAACTGAGCTGAAATACTGGGCAAATGCATCAATAGCCTCTTGCCCTTCTATAGTTCTGCTATTATATATAAATTCTTTACTTTGTTGCCTATTCTTTCTTTTGTCTTTAACGTATTTCCAAAAATTTGAAGGGTCGAGTGCTATATTATTTTCTACTTTTATCATGTAATTTCTAAATGCTATATTTAAAAGTTCTTTTACTTTGGTTCTATAATATTTAAATAGTTCTTTATTAAATTCTAGGCCACGACTTTTAAACATTTTTAAATTGAAATGTTTAAGTTTTATGTAATTTATGATTTCTGTAGTATACCATTTTGGATATATATATTTATCATTGGTAGTTATTTTTTTATAGGGAACTCGTCTGCTTATAACTGTATTAAGTTTATTATACAAGGTATCAACAGCTATGTTAACGTCCTGTTGGTGCATTAGGTCCGTCCAGTCTAAGTCTCTTATATCAGTGTACAAGCCGCAGAAATCGGCTTTGCGAAAGTTCCACTCTGTGCATAGGTTCTGACCAGGCGGTTTGTCAATTACAACTTTAGAAGGTAGTGTCAGCACAATCTCTAACTGAGGGTGATAAGCATCAATAGGTACCAATGGCTCCACTTCAGATGATACAGTGCAACTTCCGGGGTCTAGACTTGTCAATACCAGATCCAAGATGCATCCATATTTATTGAAAACGTCATTACATTGCTGCAGCTTGCAGTAGCTTAAGAAATCATGAAACTGTGTCTGGACTGATTTATTACAAGACTTCAAGTTGAAATCACCTACGATCAAGGATTTACAGTCCGAATGTGTACTAATGGCATTTTCTATACAGGATAATACATCAAGATATTGCTTGTCACTGTAGTTGGGAGGTAAATATGCAACACAAACTAACTCTATGACATCACGCTACGGCCCACGGGGGCGGAGCAGTAATCATAAACGCGGGTGAAACCGCGGGCACATCTAGTATACATATATGTATAATGCTATTCTCGAAACATACATAATTTATCATTTTATATTTTTTAAATAACCGTTGCCATTTACAGAAACCACGAAATTAGATGTAGGATATAAACGGCAATTTCACAGATAAATATGTAAAAACTAGATGTTGCCGCGGTTTCACCCGCGTTTATCGTTACTGCGCCGCCCCCGTGGGTCGTAGTGTGAAGTTATATAGCCCATAGCTTTTTCAAATAGGCTATCCAACACTTAAATAATTTTTCAATTCGAACCAGTAGTTCCTGAGATTAGCGCGTTCAAAAAAACAAGCAAACTCTTCAGCTTTATAATCTTTATATTATATAATTCTTCTGTACGTGTGTTGACAGTGAACTCCTCCTAAACGGCTGGACCGATTTGAATGAATTTTTTTGCGTGTGTTCAAGTGGATTCGAGGATAGTTTAGATACGTTTTTTGGTTTTTTTTTCTCTTGTGTACAGTACAACGTCTGTCGGGACACTTTTCACTAGATGTCGCTGCTTATCTTTTTGTAGCGATCCAACTACCCGAGTGAAACCTAGGAGAAAAGCGTCGCATATCAGGTTTCTAAAGCTTTACAGTATAAATTAACTAAATCTAATAATAAATAATCAATATCGAATGCTAACAAGAGCTACGACATGCTTAATTAATCCTAGCTAAACACTAGTTATACGGTAGTTAATTATAATTCGGTGCCACGAGATTTGCGTCTTGTGTTAATTAATTGATTACTATGTGTGTCATTAAGTAATGAATTGTTCTAAAATTAAAATATGTTTTGTAATTACTCATTTACGCAAGAATAAATATAGGCAGTGGTCCGACCGCCAACGATGAACGAGAAACGAGTAAAACTAAAAACTATAAACGAGTTGACGATCAGCGGGAAGCGAGTGTGTAGTTTCGATAGTTTTGTCGCCGGGCTATAAGCAAGTGTGCAAGTGCGACGAGCGATTACTCGCGCCACTCGCCCGCGGTCGATCAGTCCTGTGCAAACCTGCGCGCGGCGACGAGCGAACATCGCTGAACGAGTATCGCTAAACGAGTTTATTTTTGAAAGCTCTTGTCGCTCAGCGACAAAACTAGCAAGGCGAGTCGTCGCCGGCAGTGTGAACAGTCAGAGAGCAACTTTTAATATATGCATCTCTTTCGTTTACACGGAATGTATATTATTTGCGCGTTTCTTGAGAGAGAAAATCGCCGATAGTTAGTCGTTTTCTCGCCGGCGGTCGGACCACTGCAATAATTAGTGACATGGGAATTCTGCTTGTTTTCAAGGCAGTTTATTTAATACAAGAGAGCGAGGCGGACGAATATTATGACGATAAAAAATGAAAATTAATATAAGGTTATAACTTCAAAAAAAATTTAAGTCGCTGCTTATTTGGAAGTGTTTATTATTGACTATTCAATTAATTAATAATGTTTTTGACAATGATTTGTATTTAAATCCTTTAATTAATTTAATTTCCAAATTATTTACAATATCGATGTTGTTATTTTATATAATACTAGCTTTAGCCCGTGGCTTCGCTCGCGTTAATTTAGAATTTGACAATCAATTCGGGTTGTACTCTGCTTGTAATAATATAATTCAATCATGATTCGAAAGACACGTGGCGCCATCTATTATCATAAGAACGTTATTATTGTTTTCCTCGGGAACAGTAATTTTTTTCGGGATGAAAGGTAGCCTATATCCGTTTCTGTATACCTGTCAACGTATATGCAAAACTTCAGGATGATCGTTTCAGTAGTTTTGGCGTGAAAAGGTAACAAACAAACAAACAAACTCATTTTCGCGTTTATAATATTAGATGGGATATACAATTTAATTATACACATAATGTTTCTAAGTCTACAGGACAAACCACCTACGTAATTATTGCTTGGTTTAACTGTGAAGGAAAACAACTGAGGAAACCTGCTCAGATGAAAATGTTGCATAATATTTACAAAGATGTGTAAAGTCTGCCAACAGGTACTGGGTCAGCGAGGTAGAATCAGGCGTAACTCTACTTATACTGAGATTAGATGTTCCCGCGGGTTGACCCGCGTTTATCATTACTGCGCCGCCCCCGTGGGTCGTAGCGTGATGTTATATAGCCTATAGCCTTCCTCGATAAATAGGCTATCCAAAACTAAAAGAATTTTTCAAATCGAAACAGTAGTTTCTGAGATTACCGCGTTCAAACAAACAAACAAACTCTTCAGCTTTATCATATTGGTATAGATGAGGCCCGTAAACAGAATATAAAAGTCTTATTCTGGTTAATTCTGTATTATAATCATAATCCTAACTAATATTATAAATGCGATTGTGAGTTTGTTTTTTACGCTTTCAAGCATTAACTAATTGACCGATTATCAAAAAAATTCTTATACATGTTGTCAGTGGAACAGAAAAGGATATGGGGTACCATTCATCTAGAAAAAGTACTGTTATTAACCTAAACTACATTTACGTGAGCGAAAATCTAGTAGTTATATAAAATGTTATTAACAATGTCGTATATTTATGTTATGCATATATTTTTGATTCGTTATTTGTTTTATAGTAACATTAATAACTGACAAATGTTGGTTTATTCTATTACCTATTTATTTACTGATTTGTCCAATGTTTACGAGTACATATGGCGACACATTATATTTGCGGATTAAAACTGTTTGTGAAGAATAAACAGTTAGGTAATTCAAAGCAAATATAAGCGTCAACCATTGCCATGAGACCAATAGAACAATATTTATTATAGCTTGTAATATATAGTTAAATTATACATAGATACATACATAGATTCACGCCTGTATCCCAGAGGGGTAGGCAGAGACTACGGCTTTCCATTTGCTACGATCCCGACACACTCGATCTTCTTCACTTCTTCTTCTCTTCTCATCTCTTCTACTTCTGTTCTTCTTCTTAAATTATATATGTACATATACGCAGCGATATTGAATGAGACTGAGGTGTGAGGTTTTGATTCGGTCCCCGGGTCATGTTATACTGCGCCTAATGTTGGGGATTCGATGGCGACGCGGGACAAAAAAACTTGTTGATCCACATAATTGTTCGAAGTCTGGTTCCTTTGTGTTCGTTGTTCGAATGTTTGTTAAGATCCCCATGACATAAAAGTTAAACCTATTGCGCTGCCGTCATAAGGAAAAAAGACGTATCTGCCAAAAAAAAAAAATTCTTTATCGGGCAGATTCGTCTTGTTTTACTGATTCCAAATATGTAAAGAACTTAATTTCGAAAAAAACAGTTAGATACGTCTTTTTTATGACGGCAGTGCGGGTGTTGTTGTTTTAAAAAGCAAAGAAATTAGGAAAGGTTTTATTGGGTTTATACGTCCAGAAATTTAAGAATTTCTCTTAGTAACCGCACGGGATCTGGAACCGTGCTAGGTAGACAAGAGGCTCGCCTCTATTCCTGCGACATAAAATCATACTTCTTCGACAATATAGGCGTAAGTCTACGTTTGTACTTACCTCAACTAATTTGACCACATTCGGATGATCCAGTTTCTTCAGCACAGCTATTTCTCTATAAACCCTCTGTAATGGGTCGGGTGGAGGTCCAGGGCCTGGTCTTCTAGGAGGTGCTCTGCCAAATAATCCAGCCCGTCGCATCAGCTTTCTTTTTGATAAGATCTTCATGGCCTGGGAAAACGCCAAATGTTATTATAGCGGTGACCAAAATTAGACAAGAAAGGACAGGGTGTATATTATGCACATCTTGTAATTGGCCGCCTATCATACATATTACGCTGTAACTCTGAAAATACACGATAGCATGATCTTCATCGTCTTAACGAGATCATACAAAAAACAAACTGCTTGGTGTATTGATAATAATAAGGTATTTGCTTATTGCCTTTTTGTGAAAGCAGGATCAAAATTGGTTCCAAAATAGAACATAATTTAATTATTTTAAGTTTGGATATGAGTCAAAGTGGGAGCTGTATGGATCTATCCCATAGTTCTATAATTTTGCGATAGATGACGCTAAACACAGAGGCAAAGGGTATCACAAGGCTTCCTAATGAAATCTTCGGAAATTTAGACGGCCTCCATGGCGTAATGGTTAGTGTAACCGACTGCCACGCCTGAGGTCGCGGGTTCGATTCCCGCACAAGTCAAACATTTGTGTGCATGAACATGGATGTTTATCTTGGTCTGGGTGTTTCTATGTATAATATGTATGTATTTACAAAAAAAAAGTATATATGTATGTATGTTTATCCATTGTCTAGTACCCATAATACAAGCTCTGCTTAGTTTGGGCTAGATGGTGTTGTGTGTATGTGATTGAATATTATTATTATTATTATCTTCAAAGGCGTCTTTTTTGAAATTGGTGCCTATTACATTATTCTTTTTTATTTTGGAAAATATAGACTGCAATTCCCAAATAGGTACTAAATCGATTTTCTACTAAAATAAATGTTATAAAAAATTCAAAAAGGCCGCCTTTGCAGATTTCTTAAGGAAACCCGGTTAGACCAATACTTGGTCATTGTACAAAATGATCTTACTTACATAATGTGTATCATCTTCCTCGTTGTAGGCTAACTTGACGATACCATATGAACCCTGAAAAGAAAATAAAAATTGTATATTTATTAGAACATATAAATTTTTAACTAAAGCACTATGTATGCCTACTTTACTAAGAACTCCTAGTCTCGGACTGTATTTGTGGATTTACTAGATGTTCATTTTTTATAATTGACATTAAGAATTTGATGATATATAAGCAATTTCACTCGTGGATGGTCGATTCTAGGAAAAGGAATTTGACATAAGCGATATCACTCGTACATAGTCGATACTAGACATATACGAATTATTACAGATGGGATAAAGGAAAGGAATGGGAGAGGCAGGTGTGTGAGCCTCCGATATTCTCATTAAGCGAGGAGCAATAACAGTGGTGTTACTCTTACGCTATTAAGGAGATGGCACATTTTCTGGACAAGCTGGCTCATTCGATCTGACACCAAATTACAACCGGCACCAACAAAATTATGATTTAAATTATGATTTTGGTGCTGTATTACATGACCATACGTTATATCAATTATAATTCTTTTAGAAATAAATGTTTTAAATAGGATTTGAGAGACATTTTTTACATTGTTTCTATCGATTTCAATATTACCAGTCATGTTTAAACCGATAGGACGCCTTAGATAATACCTAAAATTTTATTATAATAAAATCACAGATTTTAAGTCTTGTAATAAAATACAAAGAGAGGTATAAAAAGTCCAAGATACGAATTTTTCGAACAATAGCGCTTGAATGTCGTAAACGTATTTTAAAGACGGTAGTAGACAGAAAATTGTCAAGATAGGCCGGTATCAGATCGTCTGCTAAATTCACTGGCAGTGAAAACAAAATGGCGGCAAAAGTCACTTAACGACGTCTTCCATATCAGGGCCGTCTTTTTTATAGGTTTAATAAATTCAGTAACTTAGTAAACTCACTAACCTATATATTTTGACGTTCATAAGTGTTACTTTGTGACCTAAATGAATAAATGATTTTTGACTTTGTTCCTATTGAGACTGCCTCTATGGTGCAGCGGCTGTAAATGCGACTGCTGTGCATGAGGTCTCGGGTTGGATTTAGGGGCAGGTAAAGTGTTATTGGATTTTTCTGGTCAAAGATATTCTCAATAACAGCATGAAGTCAAAAACTGTTTCCGGTGAATAAAGGGGTCTTCTATGTATTCTATGTATGTAGTTGGTGCATGTATGTATGTATAAAATACACTGCACAACAAAATTGCAACTTTTGTCTGATATACCCTCATTTTTTTGTAACAGCTCTTGATTACGAGTTGTAGCTTCCACTAAATTTGCTGATAACTAGAACAATATTAAGTTTTCTTAATATAATTTGACTAGATATTCCCGCAGTTTCACCCGCGTTTATCGTTACTGCGCCGCCCCCGTGGGTCGTAGCGTGATATATACCTATATAGCCTTCCTCGATAAATAGGCTAACCAACACTAAAATATTTTTTTCAAATTGTACCAATAGTTCCTGAGATTAGCGCATTCAAACAAACAAACAAACTGTTCAGCTTTATAATATAAGTATAGATATGGCATCGTCACGACGTGTTTGTAAATAAACCGAATCATTTTTGTTTCATTTGCGGAGAGTATATAAATAATAATAACAAGATCAGCTCTCTATCTTCAGCTTCAGCAAGGAAGGCAAAAAAAAGAAAGTATTTTTAACTTAAGAACTAAATAAAATAAGATAATCTTTAAATATACTGTGTTTTATTATAAAAAGACCCATGTGTCATATTTTGTTATCAAGACCTGATAGAGAAGAATCAGTCACAGATTTGAAATTGTCATTAAAAGTTGGACTAATACCATGTAACATAATCCAATCATCAGACATGCTGTTGTGCAGTGATATTTAACCAGAAGATTGAGTTTTTCTGCAGAGAAATCTTAATAGCTACCCGGAGTTAAGAAGGCACTTACACACCTGATGCTGGAAAGTACGTTGACGGTGTAACACAGGCCTGGGGCTCACAAAGCACTTAAAACTGTTTGTCCTTTGAAATTAAACTACTATACTACTAGCAGTTTAATTTCAATGAATAATATTCGCGTAAACAGAAGACAATACTGTCCTGCACCTGGTCACTCTCAATTCGTGTCGGATTGCCATCAATCGGATCAAGGATTAGGGCACAGTGCACTTCTTTGCGTACACACTTGTGCATTATATATCTTCAACGGAGATGGACTATGGCCTAACCCTTCTCACACTGTTAAGAAGCCCGTGGCCAGCAATGGGACAGTTTATATAGATTAAAAAGAGGCGACTGTGGCGCCACTAACACTATAATTTCCACAGTCGCCTCATTGTCTGTTGCCAGTGTAAAAAAATAGCGTCAATTTGGTAGAAATATAGAAGTGGTACAATTTAAGCGCCAGTTCAATATAGGTTACACTTCCCTATTATTATTTTAGACTTCCAGTCTCCGTTTAAGATTGACCGCCTTGACCGACATTTGGTCTATCAATTATGACAAAATGTAAATGTCTTGTACCCACCTGCCCGATTGGCTCCAGCAACCTATACTGGTTAAGCTGAACGTAACCAGACGCCTGGGCAAGAGACACACGTCTGGATTCCCTCGGTGCCCTTCTTGGACGTGGTGATCCTTGACCGCTGCACTCCGCAGACTTCGCCGCGTGCGACCGCAGTAGTGTTGACCGATCACCCGTAGCTGGGTATGTGGTGAGCCTAAGAACAAAAAATAAATATATTCTCTTTTTTTTTTTGCTCGTCAAAATGACCACGCTCCACCTGGTGGTAAGCAGTCGTGTAGTCTAAGAACAGTGGCCTCCACACCACCCTCATAGCAGCCGAGGCGATGTTGAGGTCTCTACTTTGAGCCGAGGCGATGTTGAGGTCTCTATTTTGACCCGTTGTCTTTACCAAAGACAACTCGCGCACTAGAAATGTATCCTGTGTCACGGGGGACTTTCCAAACATTCAAAATTACTAATTACAAACATTAAATTATTATTATTATTATTATTATAATCTAAGAGATTGGTGTCCAGGGGATGTTGCATTATAAACAGGAGTAGGTAGTCGTGGAATGGGGTTTGTCTCGTTAGTTCAGTGAGTGTAAGAGTATACGCAGCTGCTGAGTGTGGGAGGTCTCGAATTCGATTGCCGTGTTGGCAAAACGTGTGTATAATGTGACTGCACGAATGGTGTAGTGGTTTACGTAATCGCCTCGCCAATGCCTGTATGCTGAGCGTGTTTGATCCACATGGGACAACAATTTTTATGATCGCATGGTTGTTTAGAGTACTTGTAGGTATTCTTTGTATCAGTTGTTTGAATCTTTGTAATGTACCCTGTGACACAGGAATTTATTCCTAGAATCGGAGCTGTGGTTCTTAGTAATTACAAAATCATAGTCGCCGCTTAACACCCAAATTTATGAACACACCTCCAATCTTAATGGACTAGGAAAGGATCTGGAGTTCAATTGCACAGTACACCCTTCTAACTTTTGAATGTTAAGTGTATACAATAGTTAATTATCGCTTATTGTGTAGGCAAACAACGTAAGAGGCATGCAAGTCTTAGATAGATTTTATCTATAATGTTCCTAAGACTACGGACTCGAAGTCAGCGGGCGCGGAGCTTCGGCGTCGGCGGCGCGGGAGCGATTCCAATCCATAGATTTATATGGAACTGGCCTCGAAGGTAGCGGCGCGGCGAGCGGCGTACGAGCGATGCGCACCAGTCTAGCGGTGTCCGTGCGTCTGCATTGATATAGTATTGTGCATATTGTTTTTCGCTTTTTAACGACCGATGCGATGTTTGTATCAATAAACAAAATTTTAACAAAAAAGAAAACCGATTTATAATACGAATATTCTAAAACTTAAAATGCACTAAAAAGTTAATAAATAATTGCATATTATTCTTGTGAATAATTAAATTATTGTTAGTAATGGAGTCGGTGTCAGCCAAGGTAGGTCTGTAACTAATTAAACATGAGATGTCTTACTATAATCATAATATAACATTGGCATGCACAATTACACACATAGACGCAGCACGCGGCGCGGGCGGCTGACACCTACCTGGCTCCTCCTTTTTTTGAAGTCGGTTAAAAAGATGTTGTCGTCGCTGTTTAGACATTTCGTTCGCGAACAAAGACACTATTTATTTTACTGTTACTAATTTGTCATAACAAAACACTACGCCGCCGCCCCGCAAATGTTACTTGGCGACCGAGGCCTAGCACATCATCTAAATGTCATCTAGTGTACACAATAGAAAATGTTTTGGTCATTTGTGACCGGCATGGCGTCAATCCGTTAAAGATGTGTGAAGTATAAACCTCTCTGGGTAGTGCACTATAAGTCGATCATTATCAAAGTGCGAAGATGTACATGCCCTTCTAAATATTATGATAAAAACATATAATCCTATCCTACTAATATTATAAATGTGATAGTTTGTGAGGATGGATGGATGGATGTTACTCTTTCACGTACAAATACTGAACCAATTGCGATGAAACTTGGTATATAGAAAGCTAGATACTTGGATTAGTACAAAGGCTACTTTTTATACCGATTATCCCACGGAATTGGGACTTACGCGGGTGAAACCGCAGGCAAAGCTAGTCTTGAATAAACAATATCGGATTAGATAACAATATTTCTTTCAACTTACAAAGTAATGATTCATCGTCATAACATGTTTTCGTGAATTTAATAAAAAAACTCAATGCTTATATATCATTTTCTTACGTTAGTTACACAGATCTGCCAGTTAAAATGTTTCAACAATGGATATAATTAAACTCCGTCGCCATTTTGATCAACACGGTCATTAATCTTTTCAATACGAAAACAGAAAAACATTTCCAAATGCTATTTTAATTCATTGTATACCTAACAATTGTGTTGGTCTGTGGCATGAGTTTGCAATTATATTTGCGGGTTCGATTTCCGGGTCAGGTATTTTTGGGTTTTCCTGTTTTTTGTAGCAATATGGAAAATGCCAATGTACCCGGTACAATTGCTGGCCTTGGTAAGTTGAACGTTTTTTATTAGTATAGGTACTAGCTGTTACCTGCGACTTCGTCCGCGTAGATTTTAACTAAAAAGTGTTTGTCTCCGCGGAACCCTATTTTTTTTTCTAAAATCAAAGTGCCCTATGTTACTCCTTATAACATCATCTATCTGCCAGTGAAAGTCCCGTCAAAATCGGTTCAGCCGTTTCGGGGATTAGCCGGAACAAACAGACAGATAGACAAAACTTTTAAAAATAGATGCATTCGTATAGGTACCTTAGAGCAGCGATAGCTCAGTGGGGAGACCAACAGACTGCAATGCAGAGGGTCTCGGGTTCGAACCCACGTCGCGCACCTCTGACTGTCGGAAGTTATATGACTTTTCGAAATTATGTGCGTATTGATTGACAATTATCGCCTGCTCCGTGCCTCGGAAAGCACGTTAAGCTGTTGGTCCCGGCTGCCATGAACATCTATGGCAGTCGTTATTGGGAGAGTGTCGACACAAAAGATCCCACTGGGTCGCAGTGTCGCCGGTCTGCACTGACTGGCCCCCACGTAAGATAAGATAAGATAGGTACCTTATATACTTTCATATGCATTAGATAAAAAGCTGTTATTTTGACATTACAAACAGACACTTCAATTTTATTTATTTGTATAGATAAACATTATACACACAAGTTAGCCGAACTAATATTATAAATGCGAATGTGAGTTTGTTTGTTACGCTTTAATTGCTCGACCGATCATCATGCATTTTTGCATACACGTTGTCAGGGGTAAAGAAACGGATATAGGGTACCTTTTATACTGAAAAGTATTGAGCCCGAAGGATAGCATTTTATTGGAAAATTTACATAAACGCGAGCGAAACCGCGGCAAAATCTAATATTAACTAAATTCAGCATGTTATAATACTTACACAGTTTCCTATGATCACAGAAAAAGAATCATATTTAATAGATATATACTTACGTATAAGTACATAATTAGTAAATATGATTCTTTTTCATAATTATGTAAAAAAAGAACAAATGAATTAATTAAATTATAACGCTAAAAAGCACAGAGCGCGGAACACGCTAGGCTCCTACTGAAGTCGGCTCATTATCAAACTTTACAATCCAAACGCCACAATAATAACTACGCATGACACAAATATGAAAGTTCTGGTGACGAACTCAAAGTACTGCTACACATACATATTATGTATGTATGAACTGCCTCCGTGGCGCAGCGGTAGTAAATGCGACTGCTGTGCATGAGGTCTCGGATTCAAATCCCGGGTCGGACCAACAAAAAGTTATTGGGTTTTTCTGTTAAGAAATCTCAATACGAGCCAGGAGTTAGGAAGTTGGTGGTGTCCCCGTACCTCGGAAAGCACATAAGGCCGTTGGTCCTGCGCCTGATCTCTATCCAGTCGTATCGGCTTATTCGTCCCATCGGATCATGAGAGTTAGGGAACAGAGAGTGCACTCGTGTTTGCCCACACACTTGTGCACTGTAATATCTCCTGCGCAGATGGCCAGTCTCCGTTAAGATTGGCCGCCGGGACCGAAATTCGGTCTGGAGGACATTATTATGTATGTATGATACATAGATTCACGCCTGTTTCCCAGAGGGGTAGTCAGGGACTACGGCTACGATCCTGACACACTTCTCTGGCTTCATTCACTTTCATCACATTCCTCATACAAGCTCACTGGTTTAAGGTGCTCTTAACCTGGCCTTTGTCCAGAACGTCCCCGATCTGATCGAGAAACGTTCACGTAGTTCTTCCCCTTGCGACTGTTCCATTCACACAAGCCTTATAAACTTTCTTTGTCCGTCTTTTCTCCTCCATTCTTTCTACATGCCCAAACACACACGGTAAAAATATTATTACTTTCGTTTGAAGCAAAAAATATGTGTAAATGCTTCTAGTACAAACTAAAAGGTAGAAGAAGGTGACAGATATCCAGATTATTGTCAGTCTCAGCGGAAATTACATCAATATAGAGACGTTGTGGTACGAACTTATTTAATGGACACCTGACAATTTTGTTTACTAGCTCTTTGCTCGCTACTTCGCTCGCGTAAAAGTAGATTAGGTTAGGTTATGTAACAGTATATATTTAAAATAAAATATAGTCTATGTTACTCGGTGATAATACAGCTTTCTAATGGTAAAAGAATTTTTAAAATCGGTTGGCCAGTTTTTGTGTTAAATCGTTACAAACAAACAAACAAGAAATCAAAACTTTTCTCTTTATAATATTAGTATAGACAATGTTTGCCCCGCGTGACGTTTGCCTAGAAACTGCAGTATGTGTCTATTAGTGCTTAAGGCATATAAGTATTTAATTTTCTTAAATTGTCTTTTGCATATGTGGTGTGACTCTGAAAGATAGAATAAGGAAATGTAGATAGAAGATAGAATAGTGTGATTAGAGAGAGATGCGGCATGAAAGTGGATATAGTGACAACAATAGAAAAGGGTATGTTAAGCTGGTTTGGGAATGTAGAAAGAATGGACGAGGAAAGACTGACTAAGAAAGTTTATAAGGCTAGTGTGAATGGAACAGTCACAAGAGGAAAACCTAGGCAAACGTTTCTCGATCAGATCGGAGGCTTTCTGGACAAAGGCCAGGTTAAGAGCTCCTTGAACCGACGGGTGTGTATGTGGAATGTGATGAAAGTGAATGAAGCCAGATAAGTGTGTCAGGATCGTAGCAAATGGAAGTCTCTGTCTACCCATCAGGGAAACAGGCGTGAATCTATGTATGTATGTAAATTGTCTTTTGTGGCAAATGAACAATTCGATGGCCTGATGATAAATAGTTACTGCCGCTTATGAAAATGTCTGTGTTGTTTTAGTACAGCAGTGGCAATTTAAAGGAAACGCAACGAAACCGTCGTAGTTTCAGCGGTCGCTATTGACACTGAGCCGAATGTTATGGGTTAGATCCCGTGAGATTATTAAATAGTCAAGGCCGAGTCTGGTTTTTGTGAATTCACTGTAACAGACGTAGCAGTAAGTATTTTAGTAGGTACTTAACGTTGGTATTCTGTGAGAGAGGCAAGGCCGATATCTTCTCCCTAGCCTTTATTATTCCCAAGACACTTGGGGTCGGCTTTCTAGTCTAACCGGATTTGACTGGATATCAGTTTTTACATGGAGCGGCTGTCACCTGACCTCTGCAACCCGAAGGCTAACGATACCCTAAGGCTAGACCAGTGTCAGGATATTAGAGGGCACTGACTTCCTGATAACGACTGCCATATATGTTCATGGCAGCCGGGACTGACGGCTTAACGTGCTCTCCGAGACACGGCGCAGGCGATAATTGTCAATCAATACTCACATAATTTCGAAAAGTCATATAACTTCCGAAAGTCAGAGGTGCGCGACGTGGGTTCGAACCCGAGATCCTCTGCATTGCAGTCTGCTAGTCTCCCCACTGAGCTATCGCTGCGGCCGATATATTTCTTTTTAATTATACATGAAGATAAATCCGCATTGTTCCCTCCTTATTCTTCAATGTCACTTGCCTGCCTTATATCAGTTTAAAGCACATTGATAACACTAGCAAGTCTTCAATGTGCTTTGAACTTAGCTAGATTGAATATAATCTAAGCTAATAATATATAATCTAAGTTGATAGTTGGGATTTTTCCCTTGAACGCATTAATAAATTAATCTAGCAGACCGTTTAAAAAATAATTCGGGCAGTCTTTGGGGACTGCCGATAGAAGTGAAAACTTTAATCCTTTTGATCATAAACACTTCTTTATAAACAATATAAAAAAACAGGGGCACAGCGGATTCCTGATACTCTCTTAGGGGCTATTAAAGGGGTCAAATGTCGTTATTTTTTGCGTAGGCCGCACTATTTCTGAGATATTGTTACTATTCTAAAATAATTCAAAAATGGAAAGCGTGGAAGCGTGACGTTAACGATGCGTGATGATGACGCGAGTTCTATGATTTTTGTTCACCCAAGAAGTGCTCCACGCGCCTAAAGAAGTTTTCACTTCAAAAATCTTATTGTCTTATGTAGTCCGTACGTTAGAATGATATAGGAAACATGATATCACGCTAAGAGCCACAGGAAGTAGCAGTAACCATAAACGTGGATAAAAGCGCGCGGGGCAATTAAAAACGAATATAATATATGACATATTGTGACGCGGCCGGTCACTGCTGAGCGGCCGTGCTCGCGGCGCCCCTGCATCAGTCTCTCCTCCCCAGCGGCGCCCCTATATAAGCGGACGGCACCTTGGTTCCAGCCCTCTTCCGCTGCGCTACGCTGTCTAAGTTAAGTGGTCTTTGGAGCTATCCAGACCACGTAACATAGCCTTCTACGAACCAGGCCCTGATTTACTACTTAAAATTTGGTCGATTGTTTTATATAATTTGGAAAATATACTTGTACAAGTGTTTATCAGAAATATAACCTTTTAATTGTGTAGAGTAATATTTTAATTGTCTCCACTTAGTTAATTCCTGGGTCAACCACGCCTCTAAAGCGGGTTAGATCATCTATAACATTACAATATTAAGCCACGGTGTACTAAGCATTTTCCACGCTAAGGTAGAATGTGAATAATAAAAGAGGTAGAGAGAAGAAAGCAAGACTTGAATCTGCAATTTCGACAAACCATTTCGCTGTTTTACCAACTGCGCTATTCATTGAATAACATTTTTTTTGGAACCCTCAATAAATAATTAATTTAAATAATTATATACATTGCGTAATAAACTGGCTACTAGAGAATAATCTAAAAATCAATTTAGAAAAAACTCAAGTTATGTCATTCTTCCAAAGAACAAAAACTATCAATCTTAATATTACATATGCAGACCAAAAAATTCAGAAACTAATAGTACAAGATTTCTAGGACTCCATCTTGATAGTCAGCTTAATTGGAAAAATCATATAGAGTCTACTTGCAAGAAATTAAATCAATACGCGTATGCCCTACATAACTTAGCAAAAATAGTCAATGAAAAAGTAGTCCTTACCGCATATAAAGCTTATGTTACATCAATTCTTCGATTTGGCATTATTCACTGGGGTAACTCTTCTGATAGAGAAACCGTTTTCAAAGCTCAAAAGAAATGTTTACGTGCTGTGTTTAAACTAAAATCAACAGAAAGCTGTGTTCCATTTTTTAAGAAATTTAACCTCCTTACTTTTCCATGTTTATACATATTTGAAACTGCAGTATTTGTAAAGTCAAACTTATATATGCTTCAAACATTGCAGTCTCTAAGACGTAATAAAGAGATATGTGTAGAGCAACATAAGACTGCACTATTTTCAAAAAATTTTGTAGGCATGGCTCCCAAGATCTATAATAAGATACCAAAATGTATTCGGGACAAAGAAGGTATCATTGATTTTAAAAAACAACTATTAACATTATTATGCAGAAAAACATATTATACAGTAAATGAATATTTAAATGATAAATGGTAACTTTTAATATTAAAATACAAACTACAGCTACTACAATATTCGAACTGTATGTGTTTATGTTTTATATTTGTATGCCAATGGTGGCAAGACATAGCGATCAATATATTACAATTATTTAAGAGTACACCTGTATTATACCTATGATCTACAAATAAATGATTTTGAATTTTGAATTTTGAATTTCTATGGCCCAAATCTGGCATTTTGGAATCTGTATAAGGAACCAATTCATTGGAACTAGACCTGAACCGATGCTCGAATCGGAGCCTTACCGAAAAGAAGAACCTTTATAAGAATCGGATCTCGATGGCGTAGTGTTTAGTATAACCGACTGCCGCGCCTGAGGACACGGATTCGATTCCTGCACAAGTCAAACATTTGTGTGCATGAACATGGATGTTTGTCTTGGTCTGGATGTTTCTATGTATCTTATCTTATCTTATCTTATGTGGGGGCCAGCCAGTGCAGACCGGCGACACTTCGACCCAGTGGGATCTTTTGTGTCGACACTCTCCCAATAACGACTGCCATAGATGTTCATGGCAGCTGGGACCAACGGCTTAACGTGCTTTCTGAGGCACGGAGCAGGCGATAATTGTCAATCAATACGCTCATAATTTCGAAAAGTCATATAACTTCCGAAAGTCAGAGGTGCGCGACGTGGGTTCGAACCCGAGACCCTCTGCATTGCAGTCTGTTGGTCTCCCCACTGAGCTATCGCTGTTAAAATTGCTGTGCTGCGCTGTGCTTTATTAAGTTTCAGCTGTACCACACATAAGCTGTGACATCATTCGCGCGGTAGGCGTGTAAGTGATTCATTTTTATTACCAAATTAACGTTTTCTATGTATAATATATATGTATTTACAAAAAAATATAAATTATATATGTATGTTTATCCATTGTCTAGTACCCATAGAACAAGCTCTGCTTAGTTTGGGCTAGATAGTGTTGTGTGTATGTGGTAGAATATTATTATTATTATATCCGTACCAGGTTCCGAACCCTTTATGTAGGAACCTTTACAATGATTGATAGCGCTACACAAATAAATACCCATCCACCTGTCTTTATACACAACATCGAATTAACCTATAAACCTGCAAAACGAGACGCCTACTATAAAATGAAATAATCACTTAATCAATCAATTAAGGAATAGCTGCACTACAGCAGTGTTCCACCTAAATAATGCACTGTATAGCACATAGCTCACAGCTTGAGATCGCGAGGCGCAATACATTTTGTATGTGTTAGACTACTGTTTCTCAATTTAGGGTACACGTTTCTTGATGTGTTTTGGGAGTACGAATGGAATTGCAATAGCATTAGGTGCAAAAATACAGAGACTTTTGCTGACATATGACTATGAAAAGCTTGATTGGCAAAGCGATGACATGGTTTGTTGAGATTGCAGGTTTAAGACCTGCTTGATGGATTGTCTTTTATCTCTGTTATTATTTACATTATATTTTAGCGTGAGCAATAGCTTATATTGTAATTTTTCATAGGTTTATTAGACACTAGATTTTGCCCACGGCTTTGCTCGCATACATGTAGGTTATGTAGTTTAGGTTGGTAACAGTACTTTTTCTGGATGAAAGGCACCCTATGTCCTTTTCTGTTCCCCTGATAACGTGTATGCGAAACTTTACGATGAAAGTGTAACAAACAAACTCACATTCGCATTTATAATATTAGTTAGGATGTGTTAAACTACTGTTTCTCAATTTAGGGGACTCAGTTCATGTATGAATGAATTCAGCTTTCGAGTGCGAAATATAGAGCCATTCGCTGATCCAGAACTATGAATAGCTTGGTTGGCAAAGCGACGATACGGTTTATTAAGGTCACAGGTTCAGGTCCTGATGGATTGTCTTCTTCCTCTATCTTCTATTTATAGCGTTTCAAGTGATCGCCTCGCCACTGCTTTTGCGCCCTAGTGTTGTTAGTAAGAATCCTACACGGGATAAAAATTTGTGTAATCTACAAATGGTTTTGCCGAGTCTAGCTGTTCTTTGTGCCCGTTGTTTGAATGTTTGCCCGCGATACAGGAATTATTCCTAGTGCGGGATTCGGAAGTGTTTACAAATAAATGTTAATCTATTAGGCTAATTTCAATTTTAACGGCAAATGTTACATTCGGTATAATATGTACTTGATGATCGCAAAGTTTTATAACTATACGATAGATGACGTGGCATCTAGCATCGTAATCATCGTAAGTAGCACGTGGCATTTTAGATGCAAAAACATAGAAGCAATTTTCAATCCCTGAGATAGGATCATGAACGACTTATTATTGCTATAATAATAATAATATTCTAAAACGTACACACAACACCATCTAGCCCAAACTAAGCAGAGCTTGTACTATGGATTCTAGACAATGGATAAACATACATATATACTTTTTGTTTTGTAAGTACATACAAATTATACATAGAAACACCCAGACCAAGACAAACATCCATGTTCATGCACACAAATGTTTGACTTGTGCGGGAATCGAACCCGCGACCTCAGCCGTGGCAGTCGGTTACACTAACCACTACACCATCTAGGTACATACTGGTACTAGTAAGAAGTTTAATTAGATATTTATCAAATTTATATGTTGTTACGTATGAGTATTTTATTTCGACGTAATAAAGGGCGAGCGTATTGCCGTTTCCTGGGAAAGATTCAATGTCGCATAAGTATAGAAGCTTAAAATACAATTAGAGTTTCGCGCGTTGTTAAGTAACAGTCATTCAACTATCTAATCGTATAAAATAAGTATATATTTCACTTTCATCGCTTTTATAATAAAAATCTTTTGAAGAGTCATAGACCATTACCATTTGTAACAAACTGTAATTGCCATAGTTACTGCCGATGAATGTCACTACACATTAAAAAACAAAGTCCCCTGCCGCGTCTGTCTATCTATTCACCATAAACTGAAACATAACTGAACGGATTTTCTTGCGGTTTCAACAATAGACAGAATTCATGAGGAAGGGTAGGTGTATAATTTTGTTAAGGTTTTGTACTGCCTGGCAAAGTCGGGGCAAGTTGCTAGTATATTATAACAGCCGACTTGAATGTGAGTTTAGTTGTAAAATTTTGCAACTGACCGAAATGCTTGGTAAAGGCCTGGCTAAGGCCCTAAACCGACGTACATTTATGAATGATATGAGAGTGAATAAAGCAAGAGAGGTACGCCAGGCTTGTTGCAAGAGGAAGTACGAAATCTCCCTTTTCTCTCCAAGGAACAGATGTAAGTATTTTAAGGCTACGGTTTTACCTGTCGCCATCTGGAGTCTTCCAGCGGTTATTATGCTCGTGGTCTCTGGTGCCGCCGTTCGACACGTCCACAGCTGAATGTCTGTAACAATAGAACAAAAATAATATATTATTATCTTGTTGGAGGTACTTCGAGAAAATGAAAGGGAAGACGACCGAATAGTATGAAAACAAGCGTGGAAGACGACGTGCGCAACGTGTTGGTATCCTTCTGTGTTCACCCATAGTCCACGTAAACTTGTCAAGGCCATCTGAGGCCAACAACGAACACACACAAAGACTTGAGCTTCTTTCTTTTAGTAGCGGTCGTGCTGTACGGACGAATCTATCAGAATAGATAATTATTTGTAGTTATTCATTTACATTAAATTTCTCATTTGAAGAAAAAGTGGTTTCACTTCTGATTTTCAATAATATGTTTGTATTTGTAGTACTTTTCCGTCAACTTTTTGCCCAACAAATTTTCTTTCTATCCACAGAATTTTCCTCAAATCTTGTCACAATATATTGTCATAAACCCACGCACACGTACGAGTCGCTACCCCTGAGTTTCACAGGACAGTAATGCGCTTAATGTAGCTATATGTTGTTCGTGCTCGGAATACAGAAGCTGTGGACAGTGGGACGAATTCTGGACCATGTCAACGTGTTGGTTCATTAGATGAGCCTAATAGGCGGTATGTTTATTACGACTAGGAATTGCGTTATGTATTTTTATCCTAACTAATATTATAAATACGAATGTGAATTTGTTTGTTTGCTACACTATCACGCCTTAACTACTCGACCGATCATCATGAAATTTCGCATAGATATTGTCAGGGATACATAATAGGAAATACGGTATATATGATCCAAAAAAAAGAATTGTTCTCGAGGGTTAGGGAATACAATCCTAACTAATATTATAAATGCGAAAATGAGTTTGTTTGTTTGTTACGCATTCATGCCTTACCTACTCAACCGATCAACATTAAATTTTGCATACACGTTGTCAGGGGTACAGAATAGGACATAGGGTATCTTTCATCTAGAAAAAATAACTGTAGCAAACCTAACCTACATTTACGCGAGCGAAGCCGCGGGTTAAAACTAGTAAGAAATAAATAAGAGAGAAGATATTTTATCGATTTCGCATATCGATAATTAATTCGCTTGAGCCCATTGCGATAGCAATGAACTAGTTAAAAACCTTTACTATAAACATGATGTTGCTGATTTATATTGTTTGTTTGTTTGAACGCGCTAATCTCAGGAACTACTGGTTCGATTTGAAAAATTATTTTAGTGTTGGATAACCTATTTATCGAGGAAGGCTATAGGCTATATAACATCACGGTACGACCCACGGGGGCGGCGCAGTAACGATAAACGCGGGTGAAACCGCGGGCACATCTAGTACTTTATAAGGTACATTTTCATATTATTTATAGCCCTTTTCCGTATTGTTCACTTTAAAATAACTTTCAGTGCACTATACGTTCTCTAATCGTGAAAAACGAGCTCAACTGAGCGATAAATTTCTAGCAGTGCAGCGATTTATTTATACACAACTTGTAAAATAGCAAAAATGAGAAAACTTGCACAAAGTTTCGACTTTTAAATATTTACGTAAATGGAGGAGCGCATAGTGAAATCCTTACTAATCCTAATCCTTACTAATATTATAAAACTGAAAATGCGTTTGTTTGTTTGTTACCTTTTCACGCCTAAACCACTGAACCGATCATCCTGAAATTTTGCATATACTTTTTCAGGTGTACAGAAACGGACATAGGCTACCTTTCATCTCGAAAAAAATTACTGTTCCCGAGGAAAACAATAATAACGTTCTTATGATAATAGATGGCGCCACGTGTCTTTCGCATTATGATTGAATTATATTATTACAAGCAGAGTACAACCCGAATTGATTGTCAAATCTAAATTAACGCGAGCAAAGCCGCGGGCAAAAGCTAGTATTAAACATAAATAAGAAAATATGTTTATTCTTTTATTCGTTTTTCACGTAACAGGGCCGGCAAGAATTTTTTGCAAAGTCCGGAGGACTTACCGGGCGAAACGTAGTAGACCGGTTAATGTTTATAAGCCTCTACTTTCCAAGCGTGCTGGCTTATTCGTAACGACAGGTTCTTCTATTCATAAACTTTATTTTATCACTACAATGACAAAATAAAGTTTATGAGTAGAAGGACATCCCACCCCAAAATCGTTTTTCGCCCGCAATGCCCTTTACAAATTACGTACTATTAAAAAAAATACTGCCACGGTGCTACACACTATACTATCGTATCTTATCTTGTGTGGAGGCCAGTCAGTACAGACTGGCGACAATTCAACCCAGTGGGATCTTTTATGTCGGCCCCAAGATTTATCCCTTAGCTATCTCCTTATGAATGTACTGCATCAGCCGCAGTGTACACTTCAGAGGGAGAAGCCTGAAGTCTTCAGGGTTTGGATATGCCAATTCCATCAGACCCATCCTCAGTCCAGCCAACGCGTCGCATTTACACAGTAAGTGCGATATGGACTCGTCCTGTTTACCACAGGCTCTGCAGATCGAATTGTGTGCCAATCTCAATCTGCACTGGAAGTCATTGGTGCCAAAATGGCCAGTGAACGCTCCTGTGAGCAGGCGTATTTGGCTCTTGTTATACCCGCAGAACTTCCTGGTGAAGCCTGTGGCTCTGTTTGCAATGAATTTGGCTGCTATACTAAGTGTGAGTGGATTTTTCAGCCAAGAAATGCTTCGCGAAAAAAATATAAAGCCAGTGATCCTACCCCTGATCTCTTCAGTCATGACGGATTGCCGACCTATTGGACTATGATATCGCCTGCGCAGATGGTCACTTCTCGTTAAGATTTCGAATTCGGTATGAAGAACCTTTTTTATAAACAGGAGTTTACTGCTTATAAAAAAAGGTTCTTCAGACCGGATGTACAAGTAAGTGAAGTCTGGCAGACTGGAAAGAATAAAAAGGCTCGATGTGCTGTAGAGCTTATTATGCGATGAATATTGAATAGTAAGCTTGTAATAACCTGAGAACCATGATAGAAGGCATCAGCTGACGCGGCGTGCACAGACAAGCCGCCTGTAATTACAGGCAGGACATAAACCTATTACTGTAATTGTTCTATTCTGTACAACACCGTTGGGTTTGTGGTATATATTTGTACTTACATTTTCCGATCGAGGGATCCTAGTTTTGATTACCAAGTAAAGTGCTATTAGAGTTTTCTTTGAGACCAATTCTTCAGAGTGTACGAGTTTTTAAAGACGGGCGATATCTTAAAAAAACTTCTAGGAATAATTTCTGTGTCGCGAGGATTTTAAAACAGTCACACAAGAGACACATTTTTGTCTTGAATGGAGATCAAACACACAACACTTGGCGTAAGAGCAGTTGCGAGGTGACCGCTTAAACCGCTACGCCATCCGAGCAGTCATCGTATCGTCTTTTTAAGGAGATGCTGTTCTGTAAAAAGAGATAAGGCTTTTGCCTCTTACGCACACACGGCGACTCCATTTTAAATGATCGCAACCGCGTGAATATTATACCTCGTATTGCAAACGACGATAGGCCGACAATCGTTTCTTGTACTTATTTTCTACTTAATATTAATGAAAAAGCAAGTACGACAATTGAAAAAATAAAAGAAGTACCTAAATGGTACTTTGAAGAACCTTCTTTTTTAAGCGCTGCAATAGATTTAATTTATCAGACAGTGAAATCTTAACCTGCAGTCGTTCGGTGTGAGTTTAGTGCTTTTTTACGATCGCTGTGTGTGCTCACGCCTCGCCGGTTAATATATTGATGTGGCGCCATTTTACGGCGCAAACGAATGAATTTTACACGTGATTTAACGCGCCGTACTTTATAGTTAATTTTTGCCTTTTTGGCGATCATAAAGTTTTAATACATTACGTAGTTTCTGCAACGTATGCGTTATGTTATGATTGAAATATATTCAGGAGGGCGTGTCGAAGTGGCAAAAAGCCATGCAGTCTTCTGATGATAAGCGGTTACCGTAACCTATGACTGCTAGTAATATTAAGGTATCACGAGTATAGAAAAGATATCACGTTGCTGTTCCTGGAGTAAATAATTTAAAATTGCATAAAAGAATAATAATATGATAGGTAGCGAAACAGAATAACTATTCTTTATTCTTTTCCCAGGCGAGCCAGCTCACTCGTACCATCACGAATGATAGCCAACGGCTGGCTCAGCCAGTAAAAACTCAAAGTTCAAAGGAAAGGAATGGACGAAGTAGGTATCCGAGCCTAAAGAACGCTTACTTATCGGTCGAAGCAGAATAACTATTCTTAAGCTGATTTTCTTTAAGAGGTTGGTATTTCCCCAGTAGATCCAGCGCACACGAATCATTGCCAACGGCTGGCTCAGCCAATTCAAAATCAATTAAATAAAGTATGCAGGAAGGTAAAGATTAGGCGTAATGTACAGCTTCCGGAATTTAAATTTGTTTTGTTTTATTGATGGGTTTGATAGTCAGAGGTCAGATTAGTAAGCGATGCAATTAAGCTAGCTAAGCTTATAGCTTATACTTACCAAATACGAAATGTTTAATATTATTTGTGCTCTTTTCTTTCTTGTCAATGTCTGTAAAGTGAGAGTGAAACAGAAAATATTCCTAGAACAGGCTTATCCCAGACATTTCATACAAGTGAACTGATTTCATTACTTACAACTATAGAAGCATCGCGCTGTCTGTATATGATTATCGTGAGCTTATCAAGAGAGACGAGGACAGCGCTAGATGTAAGCAACGTAATATTTCGATACTTGTATTCGTTTTTTATTTAAAATAAACTTCTAAGAGATATTCTAGATGCACATTTATTTTTCGATAGTCATACCATAATGATCAAAATAATATGCCTTTAAATATTGTTAAATAATAAAGTAATAATATAGTACGAAATAGTATTTGGATAGAAATAACATGTGATTAATTTGAGGTTAAATTGTGTAATATTTATTTGAGATTTTGTTTCTATTCTAAGTAGCATTGTTGTAAGGCTAGATTTTATTATAGTATTTTTATGTGTTAACTTCACATAGAAAACACATAAGCGATTTGGTGCAAAAGTACTGCAAGCTTATGTGGTTTTAAAAGTAAATAAATAAATTTAGTTCAGCGATCAGGTTAAAATAACCCAGTGATATGATTTCTTTACTTAGTCAATAATTAGTCACAGCACGTAATACAAAAATATACTTACACCAAATAACTGTAATCACGTCGTAAAACCTTATTTCATCGGCAGTAAAACGGTAAATCTTGAATTCTTTGATTTCATATTTTCTAAGTCCTCCAACGGAACAATTACTAACAATTCATAATTAATAATGGGATTAAATATAATGATCATCAAAAATACTAATTGGTCAGCAAATATTGCACAGCATAACGAGCATCTATACGCCTCAAATCACTGCATTCCGTCTCGGAAGTGTTAGGTTATGTTAGGTTCCTTTTTTTAAACCCACCCAAAAATAGGAGCCATTTCTGCTCACAGATTATATTTTTCTGCTCACAAAAATACCAATACTATGCTAACCATTTAAATAACACCCATTGATAATGTTAGGAATTTAATTATTTCTCATCTCAAACAATATCAGTAGGTCGCAAAAGTATTTATTTATTTTATTTCATCATCTCAGCAGAATGACGTCCACTGCTAGACATAGGTCTCCCCCAAAGTTCTCCACACAGATCGGTCTTGGATCACCCGCATTCAACCTCTTCCCGTGACCCTTTCTAGATCGTCGGTCCATCTCGTGAGGGGTCTATATACCCCTGCTGCGTCTTCCGGTGCGTGGCCACCGCTTCAGAACCTTTCTGCCCCAACGCCCGTCGGTTCTGCGCGCTATTTGTCCTGCCCACTGCCACTTCAGCTTGGCTATCCGGAGAGCTATGTACTATCGGCTCCAGCGACGGATGACCATTTCAGAAAAATTTTCGCTTGCACATGTTGAGCAATTGAGTTTGTATCGCCTTAGAATCAGTAAACAAATGTAAAGTGTAAAAAAACTCAAACAAAGAAAGGGGCGTGTCACGGGTACGGGTACCAAGTGTTGGCCTGCTATGCGATTTTAACCTTAGGAGCGGTCATCCGTCGCTGGAGTCGATAGTACGTTCAGCAACTTTACTTTTCTGCGGATCTCTTCATTTGTGATTCAATCCCAATTCCTCCACAATACAAAATTATATTTTGAATCATTAATACTTGTTCCATGTTTGTGTGCTAATTGTGTCTATAGCTTAGATCGGACTGATTTAGAACGACTGCAAGACGGCTACCCCTGCTACGTCTTTCGGTTATTTTATTTATTTATTATTTATTTTTGTATACAGTATCATTACAGGTTTATTTACCTAATGTGATTGCGTAGTAACAAGCATGAGTACATACTATTATTCATTATACACATAACAAATAACGCAATAAGCGGCCGTACTGAATTCATTAATAGAAATAGAAATGTAAACCTCATTTACGCGAGCGGTGATAACTAAATTACGCCGGTACTACAGTACTAGTAGTCGTTAACAGTAACTGTCTCCGTGACGCAGGGGTAGTGAATGCGTCTGCTGTGCACGAGGCCTCGGGTTCGAATCCCGAGTCGGGCCAACAATAAGTTGTTGGATTTTTCTATTAAGAAATCTCAATAATAGGCTTTAGGAATTTTCCGGTGTTAGACACCCCCGTGCCTCGGAAAGCACGTAAAGCCGTTGGTCCTGCGCCTGCTCTTTCTCCGGTCATGTCGGTGACGTCCCATCGGATCATGAGCAATATAACAATATGACTTGCCTGCACGGATAGCGTAGTGGTTTAAATGGTCGCCTCGCCGCTGTCACTGTTCCAAGTGTTATGGGTTCGAATCCCACATAAGATGAAAATTTTATATGATCTTTGCGTCTTTGTGTTATTTGAATGCTCATAAAGATTCCTGAAATTATGCCTACTGCAAGAATTGTCTTTAAAAGTAAAAGAAATCCATCGCTAAATTTGCAAAATCTATTTTATTAGTTATCCATGCGAAACACACTATTGGTTCACATAATCATACAATGGTTCATTGTAAGCGGTGCGCACGTGTAGTGAAGGTATAAAGAAGCTTTGTACATCAGCTGTCGGTCTGTTCGTCGTATCACATGTGTATATTCTAACGTCGAGTCGTATCCAGCCTTTGACGATATTCAAAGATCAAATCAAAACATTTTTGTGAGTTTTCGTCACTAACATAATCCTAACTAATATTATAAATGGGAATATGCGTTTGTTTGTTTGTTACGCTTCCACGCCTTAACTACTCGATCGATTAACATGAAAATTTTATACACAAAACATAGTCATAGCAGAGATAGTCATACATAGAACTAACACAAAAAGTACTATTCCCGGGAGATAGAAAATTGACATAATCTACATTCACGGGAGCGAAGCCGCAGGCTATTAGAATATAATAAAGAACATATATAATTTTGCGCGTGTGTGCGTGCATTCTCTACATTTTGTTTGTGTATGAATTTCGTATATATTGTAGGTTTGTTTGTGCGTGTTGTTGTTGACATTCTGTCATGTTTATTGGAGGGATACATACTATGTATTTCCACTTAAGACTGCGCCGAGCGTAAGACAGATAATGACAGAGCTCGTGCGGCGCATATTCAAATCGGCGCGCGGCCGCCATAGTAAAATTGCATGGAGGATTTGAAGTGCTTTTTTGATAAATATGTATTTTTATTGTCAACCAATAACAGAAATATTTGGGACGGACAAATTGTAATATAACTATATATGTTTAAGCTTCAAAATAGGATAGATAGATTTCTACTGTTATAATCTAAAAATCACGTAACACGAGCTTAATGCAAATTTACGTAATTTTGTAGGCGAAAATATTAATTATTTTAAGTTTTTTACACGGAGTAATTGTAAACACATTCGTTGTTATGGTAAATGTATAACTAAAACATTTATATGCTATACTAGTTTGCCTAAAATTAGCCTGAAACAAAGCAACGTTATCCTTACTAATATTAGATTAATATATTATAATAATATTAGAAATTTGAAAATAACTCTGTCTGTCTGTTACCTTTTCACGGCTAAACCACTCAACCGATTTAGATGTTTGGTACATATATAGTTTAAAACCTGGGGAAGGATATAGGCTACATTTCATTGATGTAGGTACCATGCGGGCGGAGCCGCGCGCAAAAGCTAGTATAACAATAAAATTTTAATAACTTCTAAAGTAAACTCACAATAAAAAGATAGTACGACATTTGCTTCAAGAACCTTGTATAGTGTAATAAGCCTTAATTCACGGCTCAGCTATAGAAAATGTATCTTTAAGAAACAACGTAGGTACATAAAACATTTAGCTGTTTACAAGTAAAAATTAAATGTGTTTATTTATTCATTAGTTCGCGTCGGAGGATAGCGGAGCCGGGTGAATTATGAATTGGATTCATCCCGGCTTATGTTTGCGGATGAATATGTTAAAAGGTGCTGCGGTACGAAGCAGAGATGTTGGTTAAATAAACTTGCTGTCAGAATAAGATGGAGTTTGCGCAGTTTACTACGCTTCAGGTATATTCTTTTCATTATTTCTTTGTTTTGTTTTTTAATATTTTTAGCTCAAATGTACTTTCATCTGTTCTGGTCTCTTTGTTTGAATTACTTAATCATTTATATCTACGCAATAGTTAATTTTTTAAATTCAATTGTTATCGTGTCAGCCGTCTAATGTCCACTGCTGATTGAAGGCTTCCTAAAACTCATCAGTGACAATCTGTAGTCTCTGCCTACCTCTCTGGGAACCAAGCGTGAGTGTATATGCCTGAATGCTACTTCCATGTCGACCCAGGAATCGTACGCGCCTACTTGACTGACTACAAATACTTCGCCCAAATGTAAGGAGCCAGCAATGCAGTTCGCTTCTGGGCAGATATTATCTTTTTTTAGAAATACATCTCCCGCTTTGGTATCAATCCCTGTGTCGCAAAGGAATTTGCAAATACACAAGAAATGGTCACAAAGTACAGTCAAACTCAGAACAGTTATTTGTGAATCATGCAGAGAAAAACGTCGAGTGTGTGATTCAAACCCATAAAGCTCTGCTATTTGACTCCTTGCCCTCTACGCCATCGGTGGTTTATGTGTGTAATTATGTATACTAATTCTGCCTAACTCATTAAATAAGTAGCGCAAGGATGTATGTATAATAAGTATATAACATGAGTTTATGATAAACAGTAATTTCATACAACCATTACATACAAGGTGGGTGTGCTTGTCATTGGTAGTCTGTAATCCTAATCCTAACTTCCTAACTAATATTATAAAAGCGAAATTGAGTTTGTTTGTTTGTTACCTTTTCACGCCTAAACCACTGAACCGATCATCCTGAAATTTTGCATATACGTTGACAGGTGTACAGAAACGGACATAGGCTACCATTCATCCCGAAAAAAATTACTGTTCCCGAGGAATAACGTTCTTATGATAATAGATGGCGCCACGTGTCTTCCGAACCATGTTTGAATTATATTATTACAAGCAGAGTACAATCTGAATTGATAGTCAAATTCTAAATTAACGCGAGCGAAGTCGCGGGCAAAAGCTAGTACCACATAATTTTAAAGATAAAATTGTTTAATAGAGTAGTCGATTCATCATTTTTATTATTATAAAATGTCTCTCCAATGAAATAAATAAATTATTTAAGTCAAATAGGTACATTATCCAAACCCTAAAAGAAAATACTTTTTGTAATCTATTCGAAAATAAATAATATACAAGCTTTTCAAATCTGATAGTAGGTGTAGTTGTTAAATGACGGAAAAAGGATGCACCATACAAACTGTGACGTCACCGCTATTTAACTGCAGCTGTGCGAGGGAGACAGAGAGATAACTACTCTACAACCCCGCTTTTCTTATATCCAAATTTAAAATATTGTTTTACACTACACATCAAGTTAGACATAGAGTGTGTATACGCATAACTACGCTTCATACAAAATAGAGAATTGTCGGAAAGGGACAGTGCGTAGTGGTGTCGATGTAATGGTAAGGATAGAGCGTAACAAAAATATAACGCACTCTCTCGCACGATTCGCAGCGTTCAACTTCTAATAGTTCAAAGTCCAAACAGTCTAGGTTGATGTGTCGCTGTGTGTACTTCTTCGTTGGCAATTGATTTTGATACAGTATGCACAGAAAATCTTTGATTGCCATTTGCTCTTGTGTGTAAAATAATGTACGAAATTAAACACAGGCATTTACCCTATGCTACAGACAGGTCTGAAATTGCGTTTTTTAATTACACACGTGACGAATTATTAATAGTATTGAGTATTCAATGCGAGCTTAATGGTTAGATGAACGACTGTCTGATTAGGTCTAACGTAATTGCTAAATGAAATACGATTAACTTGTCTTACTAAAGAGAAGTGTACTAAAGTCCGCATATCAAGTGAGTTATGGCGGCCAATCTTAACGGAGACTGGCAAGATGCGCAGGTGATGTTATAGTGCGCAAATATAAGTGCATTTATAATCACTTACTCTCATAGTTCGATGGGACGGCAATCCGTTATTACCCGAGAGTGATTAGGCGAAGAGGCCTAGACCGTGCTTGCCTAGGCTGCTTGCTTAGGATAGGCATGAGTATATTGCCCTCACATTTCACCAATTTTAAGTTCCATATGATAGTGGTCAACAAGTTACTGTGCCTGATAGTAGACTCAAGTCTACTATCAGGCACAGTAACTTGTTTAATGGCCTAGCTCGAGTTTGTACACATAAGTTTCATTAAATACTGCCGTCCGTCATAAGAGAAAAAGATGTATCTAATATTTTTCTGGAATTAAGTTTTTTATGTATTTGGAATCAGTAAAAATAGACGCATCTGCTAGTATTTTAATATTAAATATAAAAATATTGTCGAATTAGTCCCTTATGACGGCAGAATAGTTGTCGTGTGCTGTCTATCAGGTACAATTCCAGACGTCACATTGCTACTAAGAATTTATTGACAGATATTTTTTTTCCTGCCCCGATCCAGTTACTAATCCAAGAAGAGGTCACGCTAAAGAGACGCATTAACGCAACGCAACCTCTTACGTTAAGTAAAAAATAAGCATATTTTTTTAAATTAGCTGTTTGCTTGCCGTGGCCTATAAGATGCACGGATGGTGCAGTGGTTTAAGTGGTCATCTCGCCATTGCTACAGCGCCGAGTGTTATGGATTCAAATCCCAGACGGGACAAAAATTTGTGTGATCCACAAATGGTTTTGATGTTCTTTGTGTCCGTTATTTGAATGTTTGTAAAATTATTCCTAGTGTGGAAGTAGTCTTTAAAAAAATCTTTTAGCATTAATAACTGGTAACAGTACGTTTTACCCTATACCCGCACTTACTCAGCGCTGTAGATACAATATAATTTGCATGAATATGTTCTGTAATCATACACTTAGCGGCTTGACAGGTGCTCGTAAAAATTTGCATGTCGAGGCTTACGTTGGGGCAAACCCGCCACCCTCATACTGAGAGTTAGTGCAGAATTAGTATCAAATTATCTTACTATTCAAAAGGCAAAGATTGTTCTTTCTAAATTAGTATCAAATTATCTTACTATTCAAAAGGCAAAGATTGTTCTATATAAATTAGTATCAAATTATCTTACTATTCAAAAGGCAAAGATTGTTCTATCTAAATTAGTATCAAATTATCTTACTATTTAAAAGGCAAAGATTGTTCTATCTAAATTCTGTGACAGCTCACTTGATTGAAATAAATGTGTCATAAGAGCATGTATTTGTTCTGATTTGTATTTTATTTGCCATTTGTACATAAATAAGAAATTGTAATATGGTAAAACTTTATAAACTGACTAAATAAATCAATCAAATAGCAATTTTACTTCATTAGTAATATTATATACTAGCTTTTGTCCACGGCTTCGGTTGAATTAATGTAGATTTCGTCAAGAAATTTGAATCCTTCGGGAATAGTACTTTTGCTGGGTGAAAGGTGAGGCGTGAAAGCGTGACGAACCAACTCACATTCGAATTTAAAATATTAGATAGGATATGTTAGTTTTGAAGATGCTTAGATGCCTATAGCCTGTTCAACAGATTTAGAGTACCTAAGGAGTAGGCTTTCATGCGGGCAAAGCCGTGTGCAGACACTAGTAGACAAATACAACTAGAACTACTAATGATGACGTCATGATAGATCCTGAATAACATTATAGAAGTTTGATTGGCAATTAGTATAAACACAATTTGCCGATGTCTCACTTTGCCTTGTGAGTCTCCGGGCACACTGGGTATGTTGTTAGTAATATTACTAGTACATACTATGTGTTAATGAGAAATATAGTCTATCTGAGATGGTCCGCCGCTGCCGTCGTCAAGTGGGTTGTGGTGGAACAAAAACATGATATTGAAAAAAGAATTGTGATTCACAAGTACCTAGTTGTTACGAGTCTGGGTGTTATTTATATCCGTTATTAAATGTTTGTGAAATACCCCGAGACACAGGCATAACTGCCAGTGCGGGAGATGTCAGAAAAATAAAGTTTCATTCAAATCCATTCATTGGCTTACGCGTGATTGAGTAAGAGAAATTTAAACATCTTCACCAACATTTACATTAATTATAGGATAAATATACTGGGTGTAAGGGACGGTGTACCGAAAACTGAAATAATAGGTTCAGACCATTATTCTGAGGTAAAAATCGTTGGATGTTTTTTCAATAATCACTATTGCTTTTCTGCAATTTTGCATTTTTCAGACTGTCACATTTTTCTACAATACAGCAATGTAATTAAATGGTCGTGATTTAAATAGATCAGCTGTTTTTATGCGCGCGGAACGCAGAGTTTATTCGTCGAGTGCGAGGTATTGGTAGCAATCCATTGCGTACCGCGTAATAATGTTAATCTACATAACATTTTAATCTTGCGTTTTTTTATTAATAGAAGTTTGCGTCGTGATAAGTACTTATAGAAAGACGTCTTGCTAAAGTTTTCGATACGCCGTCCCTTACACCCAGTATATACTTAACAGGTTCCCTGTCCGATGAATCACAATGATACATAACAATAGATTTTCTATTGTGTCTATCACGGGACAGCGAAAGGGTTAATATAATATACTTGGCATCGGAGTGACGAGATGTTTGCGTAGGTTTATCGACAAAAGAGCGATATAGGCTAGCGATCTGGGTACGGTTTCTACGCAAAAAGGAAATCGAATATTCGAAACATGCACGATCTCGCATAAGAATTTTGATCAACTCGTTACTTATTCACACGTCACTCATTACGATTGATTTGATAGATGGGTCGTGGTCGATTCAGTCAATCGATTTCGCCACCCGATGTTTGGTATCGCCTCGGACGCGCAGACCTTTTAGTATCATCCTCTTGTCATATTTCTTTATTATTCTTCCTACATTCACAGTTTAGGTAAAGTAATCGATCTATATCACAGTTTATATATTCGAATATTTATCATCATGGACACAGTCCTCTTCAAAGGCGGTTTTCCATACACCGATCTAGGGCCGCCTACATTCAACCACTTCTCGCAACCCTTACCAGGTTTTCGGTCCATCTTGAGGAGAGCCTATCCCTGCTGTGTCTCTAGTTAATGTTCATTATAATTTAAAATATTTCATCATAAAATAAATAAATATTTTCTGCATTTATGCAGAAAATTGCACGATTTGTTACCTATTGCTAATACGTATTTCTCAGAGCCGCGAGAGAAAAACCGAATGTAAAAGCTAGTGAAAATAAAACCTTAAAAGAATGTAACCTGGTTTCATTAAACAACAAAGTTTTTCTCAATTTCCTTTTGTACTAAGGCAACAAGAAAATATGTTATTTCCTTGTTTAAAATGTTATTTAAGTTGTTTATGCAAAAGGCCGTAATATCCGCCGCGGCGGCCACTTAATAAATATACCGAAAGACCTCGAGATTACTTCCACAGTTTGTGGTGGCCTTATGGAATAATTATGAGCTTGAAAGTGGCGGTTACCCTGCGCCATAAGTAAATAGAATATAAATTGTACTACACGTATATTATACCTATCCGTAGGTAGGCGGCCAGCTTATTGTTTCTGGGAAATAGTCAAAGTCAAGTCAATATTTTTTCATTTATTAACCCTTTCGCTGTCCCATGAAAATTAATTGTTATGTATCATATGTGATTCATCGGACAGGGAACCTGTAACGGTTGCAAAATAAAACTTATGAATGATAAAGTTTACTAAATTCACATTTATATCAGTTGCTAGATTTAGGCAATATTTTAAGCCTATTTAAGAAAACATTAGATATTATATATATATATATATATATATATATATATATATATATATATATATATATATATATATAAACAAAAAACAGAACGATAACATTTATATAAAAAATGTTGCCGTATTTTACCGTGAAACATTTATTTGTATGTATAAAAAAACAAATGCACAGCGATAATATTATTTTTAGAAGGAAAACACATCACTATTATTGACTGACATGTCGGAATGCCAAGATGGCAGCTATCCCTTCGCCTGAAGATCGTCCTTCTAATAATTACACACTAAATAAGGAGCTCCATATAAAATGTTGTCTAAATATAAATGTAAATCTTCAACGTAATGCCCCGAGGAGAAACGGTCTTGTTTAATCAGTTCTTCAGGTTTGTTATATATTGTGTATGTGTATATGTAGGTCGTTTATTTATATATAGTAGTGTATATTTAGGCGATTCGCAGACGACAGATAAGCGGTCCCATAATGAGTACTATGTAACTAGGCACACGAAGGACAAAGATAAAACGTTCGTTCTTGAAGAACTGATGTTAGTTGACAGAAAAAGCTGCAATTGTCCACCTTGGCGAAGTATCGGGCGTGGGCAACGATGGACTAAGGTGGACTTTTCTGTCCGTTGTAAAGAAGACCGTCGTCTGCGGAACGCCTTAATGTTATAAATAAAACTGTGATATGCTTCACAAATAGGGGTTCATAATGAAGCATTCTGAGCTTGTGCAGAAGTCATTGTATCGGATGGGTTGTATTATATACTTATCATCACTAGTGTATATAATGATGTTCTATTATGTATAGTATTGTGTATACGGCGTGTAAATACTAATAGAATATATTATTATAGCGATAGCTCAGTGGGGAGACCAACAGACTGCAATGCAGAGGGTCTCGGATTCGAAGCCACTTCGTGCACGTTTGGCTTTCGGAAGTTATATGAGTTTTCGAAATTATGTGTGTATTGATTGACAATTATCGCCTGCTCCGTGCCTCGGAGAGCACGTTAAGCTGTTCGTCCCGGCTGCCATGAACATCTATGGCACTCGTCATTGCGAAGTCAGTGCCCTCTAATATCCTGACACTGGTCTAGCTTTAGGGTACAGTTAGCCTTCGGGTTGCGGAGGTCAGATGGCAGTCGCTCGGTCTAAAAACTGATATCCAGTCAAATCCGGTTAGACTAGAAAGCCGACCTCAAGTGACTTGGGAATAATAAAGGCTAAGGAGAAGAAGAAGAAGCGCTTACTTTTATTATTTTTCTCTTTTTTTATTTTGCTCATCAAAATGACCACACTCTACCTTATGGTAAGCAGTCTAAGAGCAGTGGCCTCCACACCGCCCTCATAGCAGCCGCGGAGATGTTGATGTCTCTACTTTGACGGCCTGAGAAGGTGCTTTTTCACGCCCCGCTTAAAGGACCCAGGATTGAAGGAAGAAGGAAACACGTGCCTTGGCAGAGAATTCCATGCCTTGGTCGTTCGGCAGAGGTATGAGGACCCAAACTTGTTGGTACGCGCTCTAATCAACTCTACCGTGTAAGGATGGCATCTGAGCCCAGCATGCGTTGTTCTGGATAGGAAAGGAGAGGGCGGGATAAGGTGGAATAACTCTTCAGAGCACTTACGCTTAGCTAGCTCTCAACAGAATAACTTTTAAGTCCTTGGTTAATGATTAATCTTTGTCTGCTGCTGTTAGTTTACTATTATGTGACTAATAGATTACGCTGAGTAATGTGCACTTTCTAACTATCGAGTAAGCATACGTTGCTTTTCTTCACATTAAAAAAATTACGGTAAAAATGTAACTGATATAATAACATTTCTAGTAAACATTTAAGTTTTAAATTTATTCGGTTTTAATATTATTCAGTCAGTAATTTGGTGCATTCTGTGACCTCTTATTTATACATAAAATAAATTTGTAACTGGCCAATGTCTGTACATCCTAATCCTATCCTAACTAATATTATAAAAGCGAAAATAAGTTTGTTTCTTTGTTACCTTTTCACGCCTAAACCACTGAACCGATCATCCTGAAATTTTGCATATACATTGTCAGGTGTACAGAAACGGACATAGGCTACCTTTCATCCCGAAAAAAATTACTGTTCCCGAGGAAAACAACAATAACGTTCTTATGATAATAGATGGCGCCACGTGTCTTTCGAATCATGATTGAATTATATTATTACAAGCAGAGTACACCTGATCGGGCCTTGTGGCGCACCCTGGGGGAGGCTTATGTCCAGCAGTCGACTGCAATAGGCTGAAATGATGATGATGATGATGACAACCCGAATTGATTGTCAAATTCTAAATTAACGCGAGTGAAGCCGCGGGCAAAAGCTAGTAGGATATATTTATGAAAAATAATGTAAGAGGTCTTTACGAGAGCTATAGGTAGAAGTCAAAACCGTTATTTTAAGTGTTTTATCTGTCTGTATGTATGTTTGTACGCGCATTACGTAAAAACTACTGTATAAAATTGAATGCGATTTCCACATATTTTTTTGGAAGTCTTACTTTAAACCTGGTGCATATTTAATCTTGAGTCACTTAGAAGTCAAGTATTATGTGAGTAGACCAGTTTCTTAACATGCAAAGAAAGAAAAATATAGATAGGTACCGTCTTCCGAACTACACACGTTAGAAGTCGCGAGCAAACTCTACGAAGTATCAAATTCCAATGCATCTTATTAAATATATATTTTTTTGTATATCTACTAATAATAATATTCTATCACATACAATATGGGTATGGACAATGGATAAACATACATATATACTTTTTTTTACCGACTTCAAAAAAAGGTCTTCAAAAAAACACACCGACTCCAAAAATAACAATAATTTAATTATTCACAAGAATATGCAATTATTTATTAACTTTTTAGTGCATTTTAAGTTTTATTTGTAAATATATACATATTATACATAGAAACACCCAGACCAAAACAAGCATCCATGTTCATGCACACAAATGTTTGACTTGTGCGGGAATCGAACCCGCGACCTGAGGCGTGGCAGTCGGTTACACTAACCACTACGCTATCGAGGCCGACAAAAATAATAATGTTTTATTGTGTACATCTTTTGTTGCAGGTCTCCAATTAATAAATTTCGTAGAGACTATTGCAAAATTGTTAACAGTTAACTTCGAGCTACCAACGTAAGTCACAATTAAATTTGCATGCCTGTAAATATTACTTCAACCCCTTATCATATGTGAAAATAACTATCTCAACACATACGAAATTCAGCACATAAATACCGTGTCTGGCCCAAACATGCCCTTAAAACCGTGATTTAACATTTTATCTGACATGGGCCTTCACTCCCCCTCCCGTTTCTATCCCTCCCCTCTGCCAACACCACTCACTTTAATGTTTGTACCACTGTTTCAAACAGACGCAGTTTTAAAAGCAAATAAAAGGAATTTTCACTGTCATTCACAAATGTACTGAATTTTGAAGAGCTCAATATTTGAAAAGATATTTCACGAGCGAACTTGAAATGCGTTTTGAAGGTTGTAAAATATGTGAAATTGAGCTTTAAAACTCTTGTGTATATCTTTAAATGAAAATAATAGAGAGGTATAAATGTTTTAGATAAGATTTGTGACTTAACCAAAGAATAAAATATGATTTTCTTATAACATGTGCAAGCGTATTTATTAGCTTATGTATGTAAATAGTGTTTATATGTTACTAGCTTTTGCGCGCGGCTCCGCCCGCGTGGTACCTACTTGAATAAAAAGTAGCCTATGTCCTTCCTCAGGTTTTAAACTATATCTGTACCAAATTTCATCGAAATCGTTTGAGTGGTTTAGCCGTGAAAAGGTAACAGACAGACAGACAGACAGAGTTACTTTCGAATTTATAATATTAGTAAGGATTGTGAGTGATATAAATATAAATGATTGTCCCATGTTGGATTCGAACCCACAATTTGCAATGACAGCAGTGGCGAGACGAATGCACAGTCACACGTAAACACACTTCTGTTCCACGTGCTTATGCTGGCATATCTCATATCTATTCGGTCTCATTAAATACTTAATTCATCCTCTTTGATATAGATCAGTCTTAACCTGGCATTCTTTCAGAATATTTGCGATTGACTGCACGGATGACGTAGTGGTTTAAGTGCTCGCCGAGCCACTGCCGCCGCGCTGAGTGCTGTGGGTTCAATCCCCACACAGGACAAATATTTGTGTGAATCACAAATGATTGTTCTGAGGCTGTGTTCTTTGTGTCCGTTGTTTGAGTATTTGTAAAGTCCGTCGCGACACAGGAATTATACATTATTGAAACTTAAAAAAAAAAATTGGGGCAGTCTTTGGGGACTGCCGATAGAAGTAAAAACTTGAATCCTTGATCATAGACACTTCTTTAAAAACCAAAAAAAGTCGGATGCCAGTGCCCGATACTCTCCTAGTGGTTATTAAGGGGGTCAAAATTTCGTTATTTTTTTGCATAGAACGCACCATTTCTGAGATATTGTTAATAATCTAAAAAAAAAATAATAAAGCGTGGAAGCGTGATGATGACGCGAGTTCCATGATGGTGTACCCATTTTGTCCGTTAAGGTACCCAACCCTATTTATTTTAGGAATGTTAGGATATAATGAACTACAGGTTAGGAGAAGTCTAGCACTGACTACTTCAATTTTTTTTTTACTTGGGGAAATGCTACCGATGCACCCTCGGGCAGCGAGAGGGTTATGTGGGGCACCCCGTCTCCTCCTGCACTTCCTCGCTCACTTTGAACAAAAACTTCGGCGAGCATTGCAGCCTCTAAATCCCACGGGGTGTACCAGACGTCGTGCAAGCTGCGTCGGCCGACACCGTGCGGTACCCTCGCATGATATTGCCCGCTATGACTCTCTGCGGTCTCTACAAGAGAGTCATAGCGGAAGTCAAAGAGTCCGCTCACACCGGTGCGCCGTTAGGCACCATTGACCGGATAACCCCCGTGTAGAGTCGCCGGCAACCGGCACTAGGCCCACCCAAGATGTTATTACTTCCCAGAACTCTCTGACTAAGCGAGACGGATAAACTGCTATACCCAGCCTCTTTAAAACTAGTGATAATTTTAAGCCTTTATTGCTCTATCTCGTCAAGTTACGTGTGGGTTTTGTGTCTAGAGAGGATTATACAGACGTGTTATCTCAAAGCTGTGTTTAAAACTTCGTACAGACACGATCGTAGTGCCGAACGTGTACGTATTAAGTTGGTGTTTAGTTAATCCTCGACTGACTATGTAAGGGAGTTTAGGATTTTGTTGCCACTTAGCTCTTAGAACTGGTATTAAGTACTTAGTTCAATTAAATCATTTTTGTAAGTCTTTGTTTACGGTTTGGTAACATTTTGTAATGTTGTATCAGAGTTTTGCTAAAGCTAATTCGTGCAGACTGTTACATGTGTATTATTTAATAAAACATTGAATTTAAAATTGAAGGATTGAAAAATTTAAGTCGCGGGCGAAATCTATTTTCTTTAATAAATAATTGAGTTCAAACCGATAAAAGTTCATCGCTAACGAGTCCCATATTGAATAAACAAAGGCTCGCCGTCCAACCGCAGGGTATCGTCGTTCACATACATCCGCGGATTACCGCTCGCACAAAGGCTTGATTGGCAGAACAAATATCACACGTCGGGTTTTTAAGCCTCTGCCAATAATTGGCGTTTTCATCGTATTTATACTCCGCGTATATACAAATGCTGTTTTATATTATAGAGTGAGTTTTTGTTTGGTGGTTTTTGTGTTATTTTTATCTTGATTTTAGAGAATTAGAAGACTATAATTATGTATCTTATCTTATGTGGGGGCCAGTCAGTGCAGACCGGCGACACTTCGACCCAGTGGGATATTTTGTGTCGACATTCTCCCAATAACGACTGCTATAGATGTTTATGGCAGCCGGGACCAACGGCTTAACGTGCTCTCCGAGGCACAGAGCAGGTGATAATTGTCAATCAATACGCACATAATTTCGAAAAATCATATAACTTCAAAAAGTCAGAGGTGCGCGACGTGGGTTCAAAGCCGAGACCCTCTGCATTGCAGTCTATTGGTTTCCCCACTGAGCTATCGCTTCTCATAGTTATGTAAGATGCATATTTATATTCTATCATGACTGATGAGCTGATGAAATAAAATGAAGTATTTATTAAAGACAAAAATATTGGTGTATTGCCTACACCAATATTTTTGGATTTAGGTTTTCTATAATATTGGAGACTATTATTATCTAACGATTACAGGTCCAGACTCCGTGCAGGTACTGAGTATTGACAGCAGAACCTAATAACACTTTCTTTGATTCGGCAAATGAACCTGAGATTTTTGCACAAAAGTCGCATGCACTAATGTTGCGCCACGGTGGCTGTGGTATTTGGTCTTATATCTGGTAGGTCACTCGCTATTACTTGACTTTAAGTATAGCATTATAGCAGAGATAGCCTAGTGAGAAACCGTTGGACTGCCACGCAGAGGTCTCGACTTCGATCCCAAGGCGCACATCTCTGACTTTTCAAAGTTATGTGCTTATTAAATAGTTAATTATCGCATGCTTTAACGGTGAAGGTAAAAATCGTGAGGAAACCCGCAATGTTCTTCATAATGTTCTCGAAGATATGTATGTGAAGACTAACAATTCGCACTGGGCCAGCGTGGTGGACTATGGCCTAACCCTTCTTACACTGAGAAGAGGCCCGTGCCTAGCAGAGAGATAGTTTAATACAGGGCTGATATCATTTATTATATATAAGTCTAAGGCATTAGTCTAAGTACGTACACACTATGCATATCTCCTGTCTTTGCTATAGCTAAAAAACTTTGCCCGTAACGCTTTTTATCTCATATCTCTACCCATCTTCGCTTGGATGAATAATGCCACTTAATAATGTAATCAATTAACAAATACAAGTAGGTACCTATACAATATGTTTTTAAGGCATGTTGGACTTTTTTGACAAATTGATGCTTTTGTTACTGTCATTCATCATTGCAGAGATGTGCAATTGATATTAGTTATGGGATTAATGACTTGTGTTTATGTAGATCGATTTGTATATATAATAATAATAATAATAATATTATCATCGACACTTGCTCTATAGTCCGGCGATTCTTAACATCCACTACACAGACACCTACAACAATACTCAGTGAACCGACCCACTTGGCATAAGCCCGTGATAGGTTCACACTCACCAGCATTAAGCTGAGATTTGAAATATTTTATAAACCATAATAATATTCTATCACATACACACAACACCATTAGCCCAAACTAAGCAGAGCTTGTACGATGGGTACTAGACAATGGATAAACATACATAATATATACTTTTTTTTTGTAAATACATACATATTATACATAGAAACACCCAGACCAAGACAAACATCCATGTTCATGCACACAAATGTTTGACTTGTGCGGGAATCGAACCCGCGACCTCAGGCGTGGCAGTCGGTTACACTAGCCGCTACGCCATCGAGGCCGAGGTATATGTAGAGTACCTTTTATCAATAATTTAAGTGCGAGATCTCCACTTAAATATTCACTGGGATATGGTATTTTACACAAAGCAAACTGGGCAGGGCAGTCCCTTGTAGCCGGATTAGCCGTATAGCAAAAGCTACACGGATGCAAGGCAAAATTATTTAAGCGAGGATTTCATGCAAAAAGCTCACTTTAAAACAAGAAGAATTAATTTCTAGAAATGACAATATATCGTACAAAAGACCCCCCAAAATAAAGTGCTATGGGCCGCGTTCTGTCTTAATTCTCTACAAAAATAAAAATCATGGTGTGAAATATATTAAAATATTATATAGAGCCAATACATGTTTTTCTAATTATGTATTAAATAGATGTATGCAAATGTTTTCTGAATTAAATCCTTTATAATCCTAAACTATCCTAACTATAATATTATAAAAGCGAAAATGAGTTTGTTTGTTTGTTTGTTACCTTTTCACGCCTAAACCACTGAACCGATCATTTTGAAATTTTGCATATACATTGTCAGGTGTACAGGAACGGAAATAGGCTACCTTTCATCCCGAAAAAAATTACTGTTCCCGAGGAAAACAACAATAACGTTCTTATGATAATAGATGGCGCCACGTGTCTTTCGAATCATGATTGAATTATATTATTAAAATGAGAGTACGACCCGAATTGATTGTCAAATTCTAAATTAAAGCGAGCGAAGCCGCGGGCAAAAGCTAGTATAAAAATATTTGCATTCAAACATTAGTTCAGATGTATTTAAAAAAATCTAGATTTTAATGTTTTTAGATGACAAAGTATTTAGTTGAATATACGCATGCACATTGCAAGACAGACTCTTTTTATATTTATTAGTAAATTAGAACTTTATAACTATGTGTTGTGTTCCTGCAGTCATTAGGTTTCTATATATAATAATACCTTTCTTATATTGGTCCATTTGATTTGAAAGGTTCAAGAAAGCAAAAAACACAGCATATATTATTTGCGCTTATTAAAATAAAATTCTTTCTTAAATAATATTTGACAGCACGCAGTAACATACTTCTTTGCTTTAAGTTCTATCTACTAGATTTTGTCCGCGGCTTCGCTCGCGATTATGTAGATTTTTCACTAAATATCTACCTTAGGGAACAGAGCTTTTTTCTGGATGAAAGGTACCTTACGTGCTTTGCTTTTACTTGTAGCCCTGACAACGTGCACCTAAAATTCTATGTTGATCGCTCGAGTAGTTAAGGCGAGAAAGCGTAACAAGCAAACAAACACACATTCACATTTACAATATTAGTTTCGATACTTTTTTGGTACTTGCTATTTTCATAGAAATAATAAATCCCAATAATTTGCTTTCATACGAAACATTGTAACTTATCTGCTTCAGTTCTTTTCAAATTTTTTGCAAAGAATTCTCCAGAATATTTCTTTGAACCTTATTTAATATTGAAAATGTAAAACACTATTCATCTTCTGACAAACAAATATTATATATAAATTTTGACAATGCCTCACAGTTTGTTTGTCATTAGGACGCATAATCCTATAAACAAACTAAATACTTCACTTACTCTTATTTATTACTAGACTAGATTTTGCCCGCGGCTTCGCTCACGTAAATGTAGGTTAGGTTGGTAACAGTACTTTTTTCTGGATGAATGGTCACCCTGTGTCCTTTTCTGTTCCCCAGACAAGGTGTATGCGAAATTTAATAATGATTCGTCGAGTAGTTGAGGCGTGAAAGCGTAAAGAACAAACATATAAACTCACATTCTCATTTATAATATAAGTTAGGATTATTACATTGTAATGAGACTGTGCCTGTTTATAGAATACAATTTTGAAAATGAATGTGGTCGATCCATCCCAAGGCACATGTACTTCTGGCTTTTGAAGTCTATGTGCTTATTAAATAGTGAATTATCGCTTGCATTCTCAGTGAACGAAAATAATTATCGTGATTAAACTTGCATGGGTGAGCGTTCACCATAATATTCTCGAAGATATTTGAAGCCTGCCAATCTGTACTGGGCCAGCGTGGTAGACTATAGCCTTACCCTTCTCACACTATGAAGAGGCCCGTGTCCATCAGTGGAAATGTATATAAGTACCGGGCTGATATTATTATAAATAAAAAATTTGCACGACATTTTTTTTTTGTTTTATACTTTTTTTTATAAATTGAACATTTTTTCGTTTGACTGTACTGTTTTTGGCTTGAGCAATATATTTTTGTATTTATTTATGGGTGGTCCCAGTTGCCGGAAGAAAAATATTAAAATGAAATGGATCCGGCAACTGGGACTGCGGGCCGAGTTAATTGCGGTCCCAGTCGCCGGAATCCTCGCTAATTATACACCTAAAACTTCCTTATGAATCAATCTGTCTATTAGTGAAAACCGCATTAAAATTCGTTTAGAAGTTTTTGAGTTTATCGCGAACAAATAGATAGACAGACAGACGCAACGGGGGACTTTGTTTTATAATATGTAGTGTTAGTGATATCTGCTTACTCCATTGTGTAAAACTAAGCTACTTAAGAACCGCAGTGCGTAGGCAGCGCCCAAAACATGACGCAAATCAATCAATCCGGCATATTATCAATCATTCTGACTGATAGTGAGATTTATATGCAAATGCTAGTTAGTTTTTATTTTGTTTGTTTGCTTGATCTAGCTAAGTGCTTGTTGTTCTTTCATCTTAAAAGTGAATAATGGAAGTTTCTATATGTTTATCAACTACTAGTTTTTGCCCACGCCTTTGCCCGTGTGATACCTACGGGAATTACCGGTTTGGGTTTTAATTCGAAATAAAAAGCCCTACAAAAAGAACTGCTTTCTGTTCTAATGAATTTTGATGCCATTTTTTGTGACTATCCCTACTAATATGAATGATCACGGCTTAACTATTCGACCGATCATCATGAAATTTCTCATACGCGATATCAAGTTATATGACTTTTCGAAATTATGTACGTATTAATTGACAATTATCGCCTGCTCCGTGCGTCGGAGAGCACGTTAAGCCGTCGGTCCCGGCTGCCATGAACATCTATGGCAGTTGTTATTGGGAAGTCAGTGCCCTATAATATCCTGACACTGGTCTAGCCTTAGGGTACCTATCGTTAGCCTTCGGGTTGCGAAGGTCAGGTGGCAGCCGCTCCGTGTAAAAATTGATATCCAGTCAAATCCGGTTAGACCAGAAAAGCCTACCCCAAGTGACTTGGGAATAATAAAGGGGAGAAGAAGAGACGCGAGTAAAAGCTAGTCCTAACTAATATTATAAAAGCGAATGTGAGTTTGTTACACTTTCACACCTTAACATTTCGTGCGAAAATAATGGAATTTCGTATACACGTTGTCAGGGGTACTGAAAAGAACCTACCATCCTTACCTTACCTTTTATTCAGAAAAAGTAGTGTTCTCGAACGAGCGAACCCGCGGGCCAAAGCTAGTTATGTTGTCAATACGATTATTTCATAGAAAGCTTTGTACTGTATTAAATTGGACCACAGAATCGATAACTAGGTGTTTGTGGTCAACAGTGTCACCAGCGAACCACTAACGCTTGCCTACATAACTATATGCACTCATATAATATTCCTTTGTGTACAATATGTAACTTAAAGCCGTGGTCATTTATAGCTGTACTAATATTATAAATAAGAAAGATTTGCATTTCTGTTTGTAATGAATAAACTCAAAAACTTCTAGGTTAAAAAAATAATTATTTCACCATTAGAAAGGTACTATTGACTTCAGCGACGGATGACCAATCTTAAGGTTAAAATCGCATAACAGGCCAACACTTGGTACCCGTACCCGTGACACGCCCCTTTCTTTGTTTGAGTTTTTTTACACTTTACATTTGTTTACTGATTCTAAGACGATACAAACTCAACTGGTGAACATGTCATCATCATCATCATCATCAGGCTATAATAGTCCACTGCTGGACATAGCTCTCCCCCAAAGAGCGCCATAGCGCCCTGTCTTCAGCTTGCCGCATCCAGCATCTGCCTGCAGTCTTTCGCAGATCGTCATCCCACCTGGTCGGAGGGCGTCCTACACTACGTTTGGTCAACATGTGCAAGCGAAAATTTTTCTGAAATGGTCATCCGTCGCTGGAGCCGATAGTACTTTATCCAGAAGTAGTAGAGTCTATAGCTAATTATAAACGTAATGACTATATGCCTTATTGTTACACACTGTCTCCGAGGGCTTTTAGGGATTAGGTAGAGCAGAGGTTCCCAGACTTTTTTCTCATAGATCACTTCCAAAATTTAGCTGGTTCCGGTGGACCCCTTGCAGCTAAACAAGTTCATGCAATAAAAAAATTTTGATCAAATCTCTATAGGCCGACTTGCTTTTTGAAGTGAAAACTTCTTTAGCGGCGTTGTGCACTTTTTTGTGATGGGTAAAAAATGTTAATCTCGCGTCAGGACACGTGACCTGATCGAAAATTCGTAAAACGGAGGGAGAATTGTCATGTTTGTGTACGATAGCGCAATAAATGAATATTGTATTTTACCACATAAATGATAGTACTTTTATACTGATAATTAAAGCAATTCGTGCAAAATTATTCCCTAACCATTCCAAAATATCAAAAATGCACAACGTTAATATTCAAATTTTCACTTCTGCCGGCACTCCCGGACGAGTGAAACGCGTTGATTTCTTGTTTAGTAATTCTCTACTGAAAAATCGGTAGGTTCGAGACCAGTGGTGCTGAATATGGAATATGCAAGTTTTTACAAGTAACAGTCGCTGAGCTTCTTAAAATATTATCTGCCTACATTGATAGGTGAAGTCAAGCCAACATTTTAATTCTTCAGTATCGAAAGCAAAAATATTTTCGTGGATCCCCGCTTACGAATTGTGAACCCCCATTTTTTGTCACGGCAACGTAGACCCCGTCGAGTCTTCCGTCGACCCCTGAGGTCCACCTGGATCACTTTGGGAACTAATGAGGTAGAGTAATAACACTTATGCAGTTTCATATAACACTACACCAGCTGTCCCTTGCGGTTTTATCCACGTTTATGAATGCTGACTGCTCGACTTTGGTGGCCCATAGCGTATTGTTATATAGCCTATGTTACTACTGGATAAAGTATCTTAGTAATGGAAAAATAATTCTGAAATCAGTTCAGCAGTTTTTTGAATATATTCATTACAAACTAAAGTACCTACAAATATCTTTTTTTTAGTTTAATTTTATATAGAGTTTTCTTTAAAAAAAACATATACAAGAGCTTAACTAATAAAAAAAAGGCTATTGAGGAAGTCGATGCTGAGTCCGCGGTATTAGCCGGTAAAATGCTGACATTATTTCGGAGGTAGGATAACTCAAAGCACTTTGTAAAATTCCTACATCCAACCTATTAATACCAAACTTTCTTATCATTGATGGCCTCTCGACCTCGCTTCTGACACACTCCATCAGCAAATGTTCAACCATTCCACAAGTCAGGCAATTTGGCGAATTATGGAAGGGTTGAAGATGTGCCTTTTTATAATATTAGTATAGAATGTTTTTGCATTATTTGTGAGTGGAAGCCTTTGTTTGATAACAGTAACGTTGTTACTGCGTTTAGCCCAGCGAGTAACCTTGTGACAAACATATTATAGTTTAGCAATTTTATGCTTTAGTACATTCCACGTAAGGCATAATACTGCTTAACAATATTTATGTTTGTTTCGTATAAATTGGTAAGAGTTTCGGAGGAACATACTACGTCTCTAATTACTTCCATTCTATTTTTCTCGGAATGCAACGCGTATATTACCATCAATTATAATATAAGTTAAGGAAACCATCTTTGTTAAACAATACCTGAATATATTCCAGAAGGAAACACATTTCACGAGCTGTTTATCGTTCCATGCAAGTCTGCTTCGTTGGTTTCGTGGTGTAAGTTTGTAGTTGTGTTTACATTTAGATAGAGAGAGTTTCGTGCTGGTTTGTTTTTTCTGTAAAAAGTGTTTTTGAGTGAATTTCTTCACGGGAAAATATATTAACACGTGAACGGAGCCGAGAATTGAACTCAATAGTTCATGCACATAAGTCGCATAATTAAATAATTATTATAAACTAGAGTTAAATTCGCTCGTGTAAATGTAGGTTATACAATTTTTTTATCTCTCGGATACAATCGTTTTATCTGGATGAAAGGTACCCTATGTCCTTTTCTGTACTCCTGACAACGTATATGCGAAATTTAATGATGATTGGTCAAGTAGTTAAGGCTTGAACGCGTAATAAATAAACAAACTCACATTACCGATTGACGGTACGGATGTCATAGTGGTTTATGTAATCGCCTTGTCATTCCCACTGTACTGAGTAGGTACTGTAGGTTCAATCCAGGACAAACATGTGTGATCCACCAATTATTGTCCCGAATCCAGATTCGTAACAAATATTGATGGATAACCTTTTGTTTGTAAAGTCCTCTGCGACACAGGAATTAATCCTAGTACTAGACTTTATAAAAAAAATTGGGGCAGTCTTTGGTGACTGTCGATAGAAGTGAAAACTTTAATCCTTGATCATAAATACTTCTTTATAAACCAAAAATAATTCAAAAATGGAAAGCGTTCGGTGACGATGACGCCAGTTGCATGGTTGTTGTTCACCCAAGAAGTGCTCAACGCGCCTAAAGAAGTTTTCACTTCAAAAATCGATATCAGAAATGAGAAATTTATTGAGAATTAGATAGAACGTCGTACTAATGCTATATTTCATTACATAAGTTACGTTAACGGTACTGTATGTATGGCAGAAAACGATAAAAGCGTGTTTACAATAGCCTAAGGGACACTAATGACAAGGCCCACGTCTGAAACCCAGAATAGTATACATGGTACCGAGAAAAGTTGTGTCGCGCTTTATACGTTTTCCACAAAATGGTTCTCTGAATAAAATATTCCAGAAATAACTTCTGTTTGTGTTCTATTCAAAATGGCTACAGAATTTTACTCGTTGACGTAATTAGTACATTTAAGGGAACTAGGGAGATACCTTCTTTATGCATGTTTTTTTTCCTAATATACTTTGGCATACATAACTAGTTTGGCATAGTAATCAGTGGGGAGGCCAACAGAATGCAATGCAGAGGGTCTCGGGTTCAAACCCACGTCGCGCACCTCTGACTTTCGGAAGTTATATAACTTTTCGAAATGATGTGCCTATTGATTGACAATTATCGCCTGCTCCGTGCCTCGGAGAGCACGTTAAGAAGTAGGTCTCGGCTGCCACGAACATCTATGGCAGTCGTTATTGGGAAGTCAGTGCCCTATAATATCCTGACACTGGTCTAGTCTCAGGGTATCGTTAGCCTTCTGATTGCGGAGGTCAGGTGGCAGCCGCTCCGTGTAAAAACTGATATCCAGTCAAATCCGGTTAGACTAGAAAAGCCGACCCAAAGTGACTTGGGAATAATAAAGGCTGTTGTTCAAGCCGCCCGTAGGCCTCTAACATGGTTTAACGACTGCTGTCAATTTGACAACAACCGGGACCGACTTTTTACGTATCCTCCGAAGCACGGAGACGCTCAGATGAAATACCACTAAGCGGTCACCCATCTATAGACTGACCGCACCCAACGTTGCTTAACCTCGTTAATCGTTTACCGATCAGTGAGTGCACCTGGCTATGAGCGCCTCTCATAAATTTACCTATGTGCTACCTTACTGATCAAGTAATTTGTTATGACATTGTTCTACGCTAATGTGGATTTGATTCCCACAAGGGACAAAACTCTGTGTGATCCACATATAGTTGTTCTGAGTTTCGCTCTTCATGTTCGAACGTTTGTAAAGGCGACACAGGTTTTAAAACCATTGTCTTTTTTAAATCAAACGAAAAAAACATCAAACCTTTGGTAACTACAACTGGCGCCATTGAAGGCTAAAACAGACATATCTGACAAGCAATTCGCTTTAGCGACACAAGCAGAAAAAGACAGGCACTTTTAAACGTAGCTTAAATAGAAATAGCCTCCTACAGCAATAGCGAGAGTCACTTTTCACTCTTGTGACCCATCCAGTTCTCTTTGTCTTCTAAGTAAAAGATAAATAACATTTCAAAAGCTGTCCTGTCTACCTTGTAATCGGTTCAGCGTGACGTGGACAAAGACAAACATAAAGGCCAGCGGTGGACAAAAACCCTGTCCCCAGTCATTTCGCATACTGGCGCTCCGTAAACAAAGGCCGATTAAATTTGACGAGGCACCTTAAAGATATATTTGCAGTAAATTCACTTGATTTTATGCTGAGAAACACAATAATTTTTGTAAGTGTGGCTGCCTCGCCTGGGTTCTGGGTTTGGATCCCATTTGGGACAATTATTTATGATTCATAAATGGCTATTCTGCGCGTACTAGTTCTTTGTGTCTGTTGTAATTTGTCTGTAAAGTCCCCTGTGCTACAGCAACGGAAGTTAGTATGGAAAGTCTGTTAAATAAAATAAAAAGCACATTATATTCCTGATAAGAATAAATAGCTTTTTTAAGGCAAAATGTTAATGGGACTACCTGAAGCGATTTTTTTTTTATTTTTTTTTTTTATTTTGCTCGTCAAAATGACCACACTCCACCTGATGGTAAGCAGTCGTGTGGTCTAAGAGCAGTGGCCTCCACATCGCCCCCACAGTAGCCGAGGCGATGTTGAGGTCTCTACTTTGACGGCCTGAGAAGATGCTTTTTCACGCCCCGCTTAAAGAACCCAGGATTGAAGGAAGAAGGAAGATTGATAACGTTCTCTGATCATATCGGAGACATTCTACAAAAACCATGTTAAGATTACTCTTAACCGAGTAGAGTGCATGAATAAGATTATAATGTCAGTGAATGAAACAAGAAAGGTATGTCAGTATCTTAGCATGTAGAATTCCATCTTTCAAGTGGTAAGCCCTTCGGGATACAGGCATGAGTATGCAATTTCATTGATTTGCATCGCTTACTGTAATTAAACCGCGTCAACTCAATAAAGCCTTTTCAACACCTTAAAAAATTTCAACGCATAATTAATCCGTAGTTTAATAGTAGTAAGAAGTTTAGTTACCCGAGTTAGCTACACCTCAAATTAGATTTATAAAAACTCACGTTGAAAAGATTAACAGAATGAGATTTCTGTTAGTTGCCTGCTGGGTAGCAGGTGGTGACCACAATGGTGGGGGACTACTACCCACCCTCGGACTTCGCTCAAACAAAGACTAGGCAGATAATTCTATTTTTGTTTTTACTCCTATCTATGACTGCTTTAATGTTGTTTAAATACTTTGGAGTTCTCAATTTTCATTAAAAGTTTAAGGATTTCGGTAGCCGATACTAAAGTTCTCAACTTTGGTGGCGGTTAAGGTTTCAAGGAATTGTTCACAATGCCAGCACTACATTGCGAGAAATATAGATGACTAGCTTTTGCGCGCGGCTCCGCCCGTGTGGTACCTACATCAATAAAAAGTAGCCTATGTCCTTCCCCAGGTTTTAAACTATATCTGTACCAAATTTCATCTAAATCGGTTGATTGGTTTAGCCGTGAAAAGGTAACAGACAGACAGTCTGATAGACAGATAGACAGACAGATAGACAGACAGATAGACAGACAGATAGACAGACAGATAGACAGACAGATAGACAGACAGATAGACAGACAGATAGACAGACAGATAGACAGACAGATAGACAGACATATAGACAGACAGATAGACAGACAGATAGACAGATAGATAGACAGACAGATAGACAGACAGATAGACAGACAGACAGACAGACAGACAGATAGACAGACAGATAGACAGACAGATAGACAGACAGATAGACAGACAGATAGACAGACAGATAGACAGACAGATAGACAGACAGATAGACAGACAGATAGACAGACAGATAGACAGACAGATAGACAGACAGATAGACAGACAGATAGACAGACAGATAGACAGACAGATAGACAGACAGATAGACAGACAGATAGACAGACAGATAGACAGACAGATAGACAGACAGATAGACAGACAGATAGACAGACAGATAGACAGACAGATAGACAGACAGATAGACAGACAGATAGACAGACAGATAGACAGACAGATAGACAGACAGATAGACAGACAGATAGACAGACAGATAGACAGACAGATAGACAGACAGATAGACAGACAGATAGACAGACAGATAGACAGACAGATAGACAGACAGAGAGACAGACAGATAGACAGACAGATAGACAGACAGATAGACAGACAGATAGACAGACAGATAGACAGACAGATAGACAGACAGATAGACAGACAGATAGACAGACAAAGTTACTTTCGAATTTATAATATTAGTAAGGATAATACAATTGAATAATGCACTGAACTGAACCATTTTTTAGCATTTCAGATCATTCGCGATGCCTTTCGAATTCGCCACTATACTTCGGAAAACACTCACACTCGAAATAATGTCTGTTATTTTTGTAAGAAACGTAATAGTAGTAAACGTAGTTTTTTATACAATAAATATTGCAGACAAGCATTCGGGTGTTGGTTATGATAGCAAACAATACCAAGGATAACACTCGCTTCCCCTCGAGCCCAAAGAAAAGCAATTAAAAATGGGATGAAAAGACAGCAATGGAAGGAGTAAGTATGTTGTACCTTCGGCACTATTAGTTACCAGCCGAAACGCCGTAACAGTGTTATTACTCTTCCACGGTTTCCTGTACGTTTTCCGAAGCCCTTCATTGATGTAGTCACCAAATATTTATAAACATGGTCTCTTCTAATGACTGTATCTAATAACATTTAATTATTAGGTACCGCCCCGACATCGATTTATTTGACATTTGACTGCATGGATGGCGTAGTGGTTAGTGTAACCGACTGCCACGCCTGAGGTCGCAGGTTCAATTCCCGCACAAGTCAAACATTTGTGTGCATGGACATGAATGTTTGTCTTGGTCTAGGTGTTTCTATGTATAATATGTACGTATTTACAAAAAAAGTGTATAGTTATGTATATTTATCCATTGTCTAATACCCATACTACAAGCTCTGCTTAGTTTGGGCTAGACGGTGTTGTGTGTATGTGATAGAATATTATTATTATTATAATAATTTATATAGCTTATATTCATTTGCAATAATGTACCTACCTGTCCCATAGCGAAAAAAATTCATATAGCCGCCTCTGTTCTGAATATTACTTTCATTTGAGTTACTTATGCCGCGCAGTTACAAAGTCTTTAAAGCAAGGGGTACAAGTACACACAGATTCATGATAACAACAAACCTATTTTAAATATACGTTAACCAAACACGGCATCTTACAGTTGCTCATAACCAGCAGATTTTTTAAACCAGGCGTAAAAACAACAAAAACTTCGAGAAGCCATAGAAACGCCAAACTTTTTACCGAATTGTCGTGGCAAATAAAATATGAAAGAAAATTTCATTTAAAAGTTTGTTTCCACGTGCCAATTTTTTTTTAAACGTGTTTTTCTAACTTTCACAAGGTTTTACTTATAAGACGCCCCCGGTTATAAAAGGAGACATTTGAAACTTACGGTACGTAATATTATGTTTTAGCTGTGCTAGTGTAGTACCACTCGTCGAGCAAGTCTACTTGTTCTACCAAAAATAAGAACCAATTATGGAAAATAGAATATACCTTTTAAAGGTATTCAACTATATAACAGTCTGCCCTCACATATAATAAATGTTGACACATTTAGCTCATTTAAGTCTACATTATCTCACTATATAAAAAGCAACCGCTCGTTTCTCATTTAAAAGATATTTATTGAACTTTTATTAAATATTTAAATGTTCTAGGCGACCATTGTATGAAATTCAACATGTCAATTGCCATTCAACGTGGCAATGCTGCTAGTCTCCTGGGCACGTTGCCAATTGACGACGATGCGGAGGAATATTATGACGCTTTTTAATTTTGTTGTTTTATTTTTCTCTTTAGTTAATATGTCTTGTAAATAATTTGTGTATATATTATGTTAATTATCTGTTTATTGTATGAAATAGTATTATTTATGTTAAAATAAGTTGTTCTCATGTAAGTGGCTTGTATTATATCTTTGAGAATAAATTCTTTAAACCTAAGCCTAGTGATATATTTAAGTTTACGTAAGATATTGATATGCACAAATACATATCCATTGATACTATCTTGTATATTATATCGATGCACGGATCATAACCAAACCTAACGCTCTTTAAAATTGTTATAATATTTTATTTGTTCGACAATTTAAATGAGAGAAAAATTGAGTAGGTACTAACGAATTTTTAAGTTACTGGCTGCGCCCCGCGATTTCACCCACGTAAGTCCTGATGCCGTGGGAATATTAGGATATAAAGTAGCCTATATGTTAATCCAGTTCTCCAGCTATCTACATACCAAGTTTCATCGTAATCGGTTCACTAGTTTTGCATGAAAGAGTAACTTTCACATTTATAATATTAGTAGGATTATTATTCAAATATATATTTTTTATTTTTATAAACTTTACTTGATCTGAAAAATAAAAAAGAATGTAAATACTGATACATATAGAACTGCCCGATTGCTCGCTTATGATACGTACTTATTTTGTTAACTGCGGCTGCCTGATAAAATATGCAATAAATTAACAACCACTGAAGCAATGCCCGTTAAAAAGGCAAAGAAATAAAACTGTCAGCAAAGCACCTCATCCAAGAGTGCATTCACTATTCCCTATCTCTCATTATCCAATATGACCGGAGAGAAATTAGGCGCAGGACCAACGGATTTACGTGCTTGCCGAGGCATGAGTGTCTGCTACACCGCCAATTGTCTAATCTATACTAATATTATAAAGCCGAAGAGTTTGTTTGTTTGTTTGTTTGAACGCGCTAATCTCAGGAACTACTGGTTCGATTTGAAAAATTATTTTAATGTTGGATAGCCTATTTATCGAGGAAAGCTATAGGTTATATAACATCACGCTACGACCCACGGGGGCGGCGCAGTAACGATAAACGTGGGTGAAACCGCGGGAACATCTAGTTGCAGATAAGCCCAATAACTTATTTACTAAGTTGGGACAACCGATATTTGAACCTAGGAGCTCACGCAATCACATTCACCGCTACGCTATTGGTAGGTTGATTGCGATATTAAACGCATATACTATGAGTTATATTCATGAAATGAATTACAAGTGATAAAGCCGTGCTTCATTTCAAAATAAATTTAAATAGCTTCGTCATCTATTAGCTCCATATGTTGTCATACGCAGTACCTAAATATAAACCGGCAAAATATGTCTGTAAGCACCTATGCCTACGAAATGTGTTTTATCATGTCACTGGCAACAGAGGGCGCGCTTGTCCTCCCTTACTCATGAATATTAATTAACTAAGCGTTAGGAAAATACCATAAAATTACACATACTCGTGTGTTTTCACGATGTATCGTGCCTCTCTCGAAATGTATTCTACGTTAAGTATACATACGACAAATTATCAAAATGTTTTTGCTAATTATGTTTTTTTTTATACAAAAAAGGTGGCAAACTAGTATACGGCCCACTTGATGTTAAGTGGTCACCGTAGCCTATAGACGCCTGCAATACCAGAGGCATCACTTGCGCGTTGCCGACCCTTTAGGAAAGGAAGTGGGAAGGAGAAGGAGCAGGAAGGGGGAAAAGGTTGATTGGGCCTCCGGCACTCTCACTCACCGAACGAAACACAACAGTAGGAATTCTGCAATTTCACGTCGATATTCTGTGAAAGGGTAGTCCTTCCCCGGTCGAGCCGGCCCATTCATGCTGATATATACATATACATATGTATAGACTTTTGACTGTTCCTTGGTGCAGCCGTAGAGACTGCGACTACCGTGCATGAGGTCTCGAGTTCTAATAATTGGTGTAAGCTTCACTTAGATAAAGATCGTAAAGGCAAGCTTTGTTCAAAGCTTCTGAGTATGTGTAATAGTAGTAGCTTCTGAGTATGTCTGCTCACAGGAGCGTCCACTGGCAATTTTGGCACCAACGACTTCCTGTGCAGATTGAGATTGACACACGATCCGATCTGCAGAGCCTGTGGTGAACAGGACGAGTTCATATCGCACCTACTGTGTGAATGCGGCGCGTTGGCTGGACTTATAATATATAATATAATATAATATAATATTCTATCACATACACACAACACCATCTAGCCCAAACTAAGTAGAGCTTGTACTATGGGTACTAGACAATGGATAAACATACTTATATACTTTTTTTTTGTAAATACATACATATTATACATAGAAACACCCAGACCAAGACAAACATCCATGTTCATGCACACAGATGTTTGACTTGTGCGGGAATCGAACCCGCGACCTCAGCGGTGGCAGTCGGTTACACTAACCACTACGCCATCGAGGCCGACGAATGGGTCTAGCCTTAGGTAAAGCCTTAGGATGGGTCTGATGGGATTGGCATATCCAAACCCTGAAGACTTCAGACTTCTCCCTCTGAATTGTACACTACGGCTAATGCAGTACATTCAAAAGGAGATAGCTAAGGGATGAATCTTGGGGCTGACACAAAAGATCCCACTGGGTTGAAGTGTCGCCGGTCTGTACTGACTGGCCCCCACACACAAGATAAGATAAGATAAGATGTGTAATTGTACAATATTTGATGTTGCGAACAACTTAGTAAGTGAGCGTTTGATAAAAGCTTAAATATTGACTGATAGCTGTTGGACTGTACGTATGGTGTAGTGGTTTAAGTGGTCTCCTCGCCATTGTCATTGCGTCGAGTGGTTTGGGTTCGAACCCTACACGGAATAAAAAATTGTGTGGAGCACAAATAATTGGTACGAGTTGGAGTATCCACCAACCACCTTAACAAAACTTTCTCAATTCTTTTTACTGTATCTCCGTTTAACCCACTACGATTTATTTTACATAACTATGTATGTAATTATGTGTGTATGAGGAACGTGATGAAAGTGAATGAAGCCAGGGAAGTGTGTCAGGATCGTAGCAAATGGAAATCCGTAGTATCTGCCTACCCCTCTGGGAAACAGGCGTGAATCTATGTATGTATGTAACTATGTAATTTTGGCCACCAAATCTATTTTATCCATTTGTCTCAACAACGGCTCAATTGTGAAATATAGTAAGATAAAAATTATTTACGAAGCAAACCCTTTATCTGTCCCGTGATAGACACAATAAAAAATCTATGGTTATGTTCATATGACAGGGAAACTGTTAAGATAAAATTACTTTTCTTTTGGTGTACTCTGCTTAAAAAAACCTAATTTTATCTTAATTACGGTGCACGCTCCTCGATGGCCTTGGGATTAATAAACGGTGAGCGATGTGCGTGCATTAGGTATGTTTATATAAACAAAGTTTAAAACTTAAACCAACTTGATAACCAACAACATGAGGCCGAAACACACAAAAGAATTCAATACATCCAGTCTGTTTAAACACACAACAGTGTAGGCTCGCCTTTGATCCCGGGACGAAACGAGCGAAATTAAATATTAAACAGTTTACTCATAGATAACGTACTCTGTGAGGTTGACATGTTGCTACAATTATTGTTACTCAAGCGAAATGTACGGTGAGCGTGTGAAACACTCATTAACATGGTGTATCTTCAGGGCAGACAGAGTTGTATTAAACACGCATTTCAGCAGACATCGTTTCGGTACTATTATCAGGTGAAGGCCAATCCCCTCTCTCTACGATTAATCCAGTTTATAATATAGCGTTCCCTTATACTGACTTGACGGTTATATTAGTGGGAGCCGCTGTACCTTCCAATGCCCGAGAGCACCTTCCGGGACCAGTTATAGACAGGTCTTGTCTCTAAATCTCGATTTCTGCCACCTAACTCCAGAAATCCAGTTCTTGTAATAGCGAGTTACCTCGTGCCAAAGTGGCACTCCTATTGTCCATATAGGTACCGGAGCAATAAAGCCGCTTAACACTCGCAATTCTGAGAGTTGCTAACGATAATCTCACTGGAGTCGACGGAGAAGCCGCTTCCCAAATCTCCAGTCCAGTACCGGAGCTGTATATGGCACGCTCACTTCCCGACGTACAACCATACGTCTACCCAAATAGGCCTACAAGCCGGGTATGGCTCGACCCGCTCGAGTCACTCCCGCTATGACTCTCAATTGCTGAGCAGGCAAGAGCCCGAGATGCGTTGTGGCAAGTTTCACGCCGCCACTTCGCTAAAGACAACTCCGTGACTCCGTGCCTCGTGCGTACCGACTGGTATCCATTAGCCGCGCATGAGTCCGACGATCGAACGCCACGTGCTTGCCGAGTAACGAACATGTCGTCCTCTGCGGCTAACCACATAGCCACTGCGAGTCAAACTTCAATGGCACTAGAGTGCGCGGTGCCTGACAACGGCCGCTGACTCTAGTCAGCGGCCGTTGAACACGCCTTTCGAGGCGTAGGGGGCTAGCCTGACCCCGCAGTACCCTGATACTAAAGGAGATACCTGTAGTTCTCCCCACGATTCACGACCATTCAAATCACGAGATTTCATTTAGGATAGTTGCTAGGTATTTTAATTGTATTTAGGTATTTGATTTCCCAACATTTGTATATACGAAATAAAAGGAACACGAATGTTAACAATAGTGTAACAAACATTTATAAGCAAACACCACATCTGAATATTATGAGCGCGGAAATCAACATTCACCATTTAGAAAAGTGAATGAGAAAAATATTATAAAGAGGAATTATGTATTTGATTTTTGTTTGTAAGAATTTAAAAACTACTCAACTGATTTAAGAAATTCTTCACCATTGCAATGCTGTATATCACAAAAAAAAGTATTGTTATTAACATAACCTAACGCAAGTGAAGTTGCGGGTAAGAGCTAGTAATGAAGTAAGAAAGTGAAAATAACTACAACTTGACCACCTCTAGTTTGACTACGCCATTACAAAATACCTACATGAAAATATATTAACATGCTAGAGTTTCTCGTCTAAATTATGCACGAAACTATTTACAAGCAATCTCTTACCTTTTCACTGCAAGCATCGCGGTGCCTTTGCTTAAAAGCGAATTTGATATAAAGTTCAGAATTTATAAGGAATGTGCCAAGTAATGAAAATTTTTAATAAGTGTGTAGCTTTTGTGGGCTTGTGCGCCTTTTTTATGTTTCTAGCAATTTGGTTTACAAATTAGTAGTATTTTTGTTATTGATGGATGGACATTTGTGCCACTACAAGAAGCTATCGTTAGTATCTACTGCTACAAAGAGATAAAAAAAATCAACGGGTTGCACTCCGGGAGTGCCGACAGAAGTGAAAACTTGAATATTAACGTTATGCATTTTTGATATTTTGGAATTGTTAGGGAATAATTTTGCACGAATTGCTTTAATTATCAGTATAAAAGTACTATCATTTATGTGGTAAAATACAATATTCTTTTATTGCGCTATCGTACACAAACATGACAATTCTCCCTCCGTCTTACGAATTTTCGATCCGGTCACGTGTCCTGACGCGAATTTGACAATTCTCTCTCCGTCTTATGAATTATCGATCAGGTCACGTGTCCTGACGCGAGTTTAACATTTTTTACCCATCACAAAAAGTGCACAACGCCGCTAAATAAGTTTTCCCTTCAAAAACGGAGTGCCACATTAAGATTTTTTTTGTTAATTTTGTCCTCTTGATATGGATACGTACCACATATACAACGTCATTTGCTCTCCACTTAAACACTCTTATTTGTCAACCAAACTGAAAAATCTGTTGTTCTCTCATATCATTACAAATTCTCCCCATTCCGTTAAGATGAGAGAAATAATAAATTTAAAAACGCCTACAGAAAAATTCACAGCAATATCTCACAAGAACGCAAAAATTAAGACGTTCTTATTTCCACGTTGTGAGCCCGCAGGCGTTGTGTTGTTATAATGACGAAAACTGGAATTTCTTATACTTGTATAAGGCTGATTCAGTTTATAAATAGATACAACGATGTGCTATGAAGGCTTTTTGCTTTGTGTGCATACTAGATTGGTATAATTATCTTAATGAGGGCTATGAGTAGGTGATATTACGATAATTAAGGATAAAGAGTTATAAGCTCGATGTATGTTATTTGGGAATGAGGGAAACATTTATAATATATTTATTAACCTCTGAGTCTTCTTCGAAGAGGTTAATGAAAACATTTTGTGGGTCTATGTGTCTGTCTGGTAGTGACAGGCATAGCTCCGGAATCACTGGACCGATTGCCTTGTAACTTGGTGTGCAGACACCTTGGGGTCATACCTCAGTCAAGTTTGAATATGGGCTCTAGAGTTCAAAAGATCCCTGAGATATAGGAGTCACATATTTTAAATGGAAAAATATTGACTTGTAACTTGGTGTGCAGACACCTTGGGGTCATATCTCGGTCGAGTTTGAATATGGGCCCTGTGTGTTATTTTTTTCAGAATTATTTTTCCATTACTAAGATACTTTATTCAGTAGTAAAATAGGCTATATAACATTACGCTATGGACCACCAAAGTCGATCAGTCAGCATTCATAAACGTGGACAAAACCGCAAGGGACAGCTGTTGTAGTGTTATATGAGACTGCATAAGTGTTATTACTCTACCTCATTAGTTCCCAAAGTGATCCAGTTGGACCACAGGGGTCGACGGAAGACTCGACGGGGTCTAAGTTGCCGTGACAAAAAATGGGGTTCACAATTCGTAAGCGGTGGTCCACGAAAATTTATTTGCTTTCGATAGTGAAGAACTAAAATGTTGGCTTGACTTCATCTATCAACGTAGGCAGATATTATTTTAAGTAGCTCAGCGACTGTTATTTGTAAAAATAATATTCCATATTCAGTACCAGTGGTTTCGAACCAAAGGATTTTTTTTTTTGAATGTGCGGCCAGCCTACCGTAGTAGGTTCAGTCCGGAAAATTAAAAAAAAAGGTCAACCCGTATCATCAATATAAATCACCATGGGGTCCACCGAAACCAGCTAAATTACGAAAGTGGTCTATGAGAAAAAAGTCTGGGAACCTCTGGTCTAAACTTAACCGAATTTTATATTTTCTTAAACAATATAAGATGAAATGGCTATGTCTGTACACATAATTATTTAGACAATTTTGTTGAATTTTTTTCTAGAAGTCTGAGAACAGCAGTACCTATAACCGGTGCTATTTTGTAAATGTTCGGTCTGATAGATTAAAAACTTAAAAGTCGATCGCGCGTGACGTGCAGTCTCCATGAAGGTATAGATAAACAATCTCGTAGCGTAAGCGGGTGACCAAAGTTTATTAATATGTACTGGTGGCAGAGCTGTCACTTTTAATTAATGTTTATTAAATATGTATCTATGTGTTCTCTTAAAAAATTAACATATTTGCATAATATTGTGCAAGCTTTCGTGTTTTTAGAAATAAAGTATGTATGTTTTCTTCTTTCTTACTTTCTTTCTGATAATTTAATCATGCAAAATAAAAAGAAATCATATGATCATGGCAGTGGTAGATATAGATTAAATCCCACATCTTGATGGCTGTTATGTCGTTATTGAGAAAGTAAATAGGGTAATACGTTTATATGGACAAAACGATGCTTACATTTCCTCAATAAACACTAAATAGCCGTGTTCTGGCAGACCTCTCCTAAGCAAACAGACAATGTTTAAACAGTATCATGAGGCATTTGGGACCTATTTTGTTAAATTACCTTCTAACCTCTTTGGAATATATTCCTTTCGTTTACTGGATCTCGTATACAAATATTAAGAGGAAATTTAATCGTGATGCTATTGTTTCCTTATATATAAAAGTTACTACATACAGACAATTTCAACTGTCTGCATTGGTGGTAGTGAATACGACGATAGTGTGTATAGGTCTCGGGTTCGAATTCTAGGTCAAACCAACATAAAATTACCGGGAGATTTTTCTGTAAAAGAATTCTCGAAGGCAGTAGTTCTTAGGCTGAGGCTACATTAGTCCGCGACACGACCTGCGATACGTAAGCGATAAAAACAAATAGTTCATATTCACGTTTATGGCTACACCGTACGCCATATATCGCTATTAATCTTTGATTTGTTTATGCGGTAGAAACAATATTAGTGTAATCACGGCATCGGCTACATCAACTTGTCAGCGAAATTGAAGCGAATTCATTAAAAATTTTCGTTTATAATGTAGCCATACCATGTTTATATCGTGTCGCTTTCGCAGTCGCATCGCGAATCGCTGCTTACTGTAGCCTCAGCCTAAAATCCATGCTGTTGAATGCAGTGGACTGAGAATTTATTTAAAACTTGAAAGTTTAGCTCATCTTTTTGCTTCAGAAAGCACGTGAAGCGGATACTTATGCCACAGAAATCTATTCAGTCGTGTCCGATAGCCGCCCCGTAGTACTAAAACAGTTAAAGAAAACTAAAAACATTTTAAAGAGCTATTTAGGTTACAAATTACAAGTATTCTTATTAAGCCTTGCAGCTTTTAGCTTAACACCAACATTATAGCTTATATTTGTGTAAGGAGTGATTTCACCATGGATGGGATTCGAATCTAAGACCTCTCAATCGCAAGTACAAAACCTTATCCATTGGGCTACCGCCGCCTCTTGGAGTTAATAGTATAATCTTTCCTTAAGTTTCGTTCGAACCGGGAGCCGGATCCGAGCCCGATCTAACATGATCACCAGTTTTCTCAAAACACTAAACCAACTTGGAAATCATCAGCATAACAGGACTAGGTATTATAGTCTCATTATAATTCTTTGCATTTATATATACTTTCAGTGTATATTTAAAGAGTTTTAACTTCATAAACGTTACGTAAACTATTACTCAAAATAACACAATGCTGTAATATTTATAAGTAACTAGATTGTGCCCGCGGCTTCGCTCGCTTTAACCTAGATTTCGTCAGTAAATTTCTATACTACGGGAACAGTACTTATTTCTTTAATTTAGTCGCGGAAAAATTTAGTAAACATACATACATAATGTTGTTATAAATCGTTACATTTATATAATATACTTTCAATGTTTATTTAAAGCATTAGTTCCCAAAGTAGTTCAGGTGGACCCCCAGGGGTCCACGGTAGACTCGAGTTCAGCTCCGAGAACTTCTAAAGAAAAATAGTCAGCCCGTAGAGATTTGATTAAATTTTTTACTTGCATGAACTTGTTTAGCTGCAGGGGCTCCACCGGAACCAGCTAAATTTTGAAAGTGGTCTATGAGAAAAAACGTCTGGTAATCTCTGTTTTAAATAGTTACAACTTCATGAACGCACGTAAGAGTCATTCAGAATAACATAATGCATAATTTAGTAATTCGATTTTGCTTGCGGCTTTGCCCGCCCGTAAATGTAGCTTAGGTGAAGTCCGGTTAGTAAAAGTACTTTTTCTCAATAAAAGGTACCCTTTGTCCTATTCTGTACTCTTGACAACGTGTATGCGCAATTTCATGATGATCGGTAGAGTAGTTAAGGTGTAAAAACGTAACAAATAAACAAATGTATAATATGGATGTATTTACAAAAAAAAAATACAAATATATATATATGTTTATCCATTGTCTAGTACCTACCCATAGTACAAGCTCTGCTTAGTTTGGGCTAGATGGTGTTGTGTGTATGTGGTAGAATATTATTAATATTATAAACAAACTTACATTCTCTTTTCACTTTTATAATTTTAGTTAGAATACTTTCAGTGTTTATTTAAACAGCTACAACTTCATGAACATACGTACATTTATGAAATTTTATCTCCTTAAATAAATACTGAAAGTATATTATGTAAACGCAGTAATCTTTAAAATAAGTAATTCTTTTCACATGATCGCTCGATCATCACCTGAAATATTCACGGCCATGCAAATGTCTGTTTATACAATATTTTCGCGTTGTTACGCTCACACTGTGCGCAAGCGCATACGTCACTTAGGAATTCACTAACACCCGTGTATTGAAACAACAATCGTATGAAAATCTTGATTTGTGTGTTGAAACGTTTAGCTAGTACGGTTTTGCTAATCGTTAGATTTAGCTTGTTGGAGTAGTTAGAGTAGTTCAAGCGGACTGGAATATTCTAGCTTTGTTTTCAACACTATGGTCACTTAGTGGTAGTGTATACGACTGCTAAGGTCTCGAGTCCAATTGGACTCAGACAATGTCTTAATGGGCTTTTTCGTCAAGATATATATCGGGGACATACACGTGAAATTATGTATGTACAGTTACCGGATTCATTTCGCTGAGTTAGACATATTCTTACTATTCTGGCGATATGCTCGATACAGCTCATAGAGCATAGGAATTCACTTTCACGATCCGACACACTGTTAGACTCTGAGAGACTAGACATGGGACCAAATGGAACCTAGAATATAGCCTTGTCATTGCCACAGCGTCGCAGAAATTACAGAAAACAATAAAGATTTGTGTATTATTAAAATAAATACGCACCATAAATAGCCTAAACAAAAATGCTATAAATCATTTTACGCGACCTAATTCGTTATCTTTGCCTTATAAGCTCTATAGCTCCAGTTCTCGAAGACTTGGATTCCTGTCTAGATTAGTTTAGATGAGCCATGTATGATAAAAATGGGCAAACTCTTAGCTACTCTTAGTGTATAAGTAAACTATTCATTAATTTGTTGTCTTCAAAGTAGTGATCCAATACTTTCGTTCTAGCATTGTATACGAGCAACTTATGGGCAACTAGCTGCTTGAATCATAATACTCAATGCAAAAACAATACACATGCTACAGTCAGCGATATAAGTCAATAAACATTTATGAGCTTTTGAATTGCTTTATCGTAAACCATAATAAAATTATTTTCCCTTTTACAGCAGTAATAGTTAAAGAATTGGTATTTTATTCATAATAATTTATTACTCTACAGTAATAAATTATTATGAATAAAATACCAATTCTTTAACTATTACTAATTATTTGTTGCTCTACAGCAACAAATAATTAGACTTTGTCATTCATAAAATACTGTTACAAATTGATGTAATGTTTAGCTAATGATATCGTTAACTGTTCTAGGATTTATCATCGAGTTACAGAGAGCGATGTTTCAAAAGGTGTAAACGTTCCGTTGATTTATACAAAGGACGTAAGCAGCAAACACATTTCGTTCACCACGTCTTCGTCGCTCAAATAGACGCATATAAGCGTCTCAAATAGACGCATATAAGCGTCTATTTTTCTAATTTCACGCTGTATGGACGCAGCGTATAATGCAAAGACTAAAGCGTAGCAATTATTTTATATGTAAGACAAAAGAAGGCGGCAATCGCAACGCGTTAAACGTGTCGTATGACGCATAAATCAAACAAGCGCTTTAGTTTACAAGTTCGCAAAACAATAACATTTACTTGTGCCGAATTAGACTTTTAGTAACGTTTGCTTTGCAACCTTACTTACTAAAAGCATGCGTGAGCCAAGCATCTATTCTACATATTTAGAAGGTCAAATAAACTTATTATTTTTGTAATAAATTATTTAAAATAACTAGTAATAACTTAATAATATTACTAAGTTTTCATACAGAAATAACTTTATCAGCTCGACTAAATATTATATTGACCGATATACATCATTATACATTAAAACTATAGTGAGAGTACTGTAATGTGTGTTCAACACGCAAACTGTAATCTGTATATTATTGTATTATAAAATATTTTCATTCTGAATTACTAATATCCTAATTCTAACCAATATTATAAATGTGAATATGAGTTTGTTTGTTTGTTACGCTTTCACGCCTGAACTACTCTACCGATCATTATGAAATTTCGCATACACGTTATCATGGGTACGGAAACGGACAGAGAGTAACTTTAATCCAGGAATAAGTACTGTATTAACCTAACCTATATTTACGCAAGGGATGCTACGAACAAAATTGAGTAAAACAATATATTTCCTTTTATAAATTTATTTACTAATTTGATAAATAGACTTACCATTTCAGTCATTTGCAAGCGTAATTTACCTAGCAAGTATTTCGTTTGTCGTCGTACATTTTGTTTTCTAATATAATTTGGGCAACAAGTCTGCGGTATCCGCCCAATGGTAATAGGCGGCTCCAACTTCCGGTCAACTCTAGCAAAAAGGGGATTAAAGATGGGATGAAAGGGAAGGGTTGAGCGGGGTAGGTATTAGGCTCCGAAACGCAGGGATAGTGTATCCTGGAGGAAAGTGTAACTTCTCCGATTGAGGTGCCTACATTCATAGTCATAGTCTAGATCCTCGAAAGGATAGGAAGAGGATAAACATAAACCTTTCACGAGGTATGTTTTAGCATCCCACATAATAGGAGACAAACCTATTGCCGTTTACCAAGCACAGCTCCAGACTGTCTTGCGACTGAGAATTTCTTGACAGAAGAACCGACATTCACTCCTCTGCGCCACTGTCGAGTCTTTTAATAAATTTATCGTATAAGGTGCGTCAAGAGAAATAAAATAATATAATAATATATTCTACCACATTCACACAAAACCATCTAGCCCAAACTAAGCAGAGCTTGTACTATGGGTACTAGACAATGGATAAACATACATATATACTTTTTTTTTTTTGTAAATAGATATTATACATAGAAACACCCAGACCAAGACAAACATCCATATTCATGCACACAAATGTTTGACTTGTGCGGGTATCGAACCCGCGACCTCAGGTGCGGCAGTTGGTTACACCAACCACTACGCCATCGAGGCCGACATCGACTGGCCAAGCGACATTGGCCAAAAATGACGGAATTCTGATCAGAGCTGAATCGAGGCAGGTTTTAGGATAAAGCTAGATTCAATTATGGCGCTCCTCTTGCTTGCGGCCTTTGCCTCTTGCTTGCGGCTCTTGCTTGCTTTGCTTATTCGTTTTCTTGCCTCTGAGTCCCGGCAAGTTACCTCTGGATTTTGGCGCCTAGTGTGGTAAGGCTGTGGATTGACTTTGACCGACTAGCGAATATCGCAGAGCAAGTGTTGCTATCGAGTTGCCCGTCTGCATCCAACGTAATTCCCATGTATTACCGCGTTGTTTACATGTACAATTGTTTGCTTCCGTCCCGAACGAGAATTACGTGAACTAATTGACATGTTGTGGGTATATCTATAGACTGGCGTTGGGATACTATTTATAGATGCTGTTTTGTTTGATGTAAAGCTTTGGTGATGACACTGTTGGTGTTTAAGCAGAGTGAACACTTTGATATTGATGAAAGAGAAAATTCTCGCTGAAGTGTAACAGCCTGTTTGTTTATGTCTAGCAAACGTCGACGTTGGAAAATAAGTGGTTTGTTCAAGCAAACAAGCGTGAGCAGCACTGATTTAGGTAAATTTCAGTAGCGAAACATTCCAATAGATGGTTATTGAATCGGTACTACTATTTACCGCAGTTGTCAATCTCTTCGTGGTTGTAGGCTTGAATTTATGTTGGAGTCGGTCAAGATCGAGTCTAAGATTTTATTCCCTAATGGGACAAAGTATTATTACGTTTCTCTATTGATCACAACGAGACGGTGATAAGCAAGTTGCTTATTATTTAGGTATTAAATCATAGTTAACGCCATAAAGACGGGATATACCACTGGTCCACTATCTATCCTTTCGATGACAACATGAGTCCATGCATAATAAAAACTCCCATACCGAAAATGGATATGTGTGTGTTTGAAGTACTTTAGAAGCTTTCAGGCTGTAGGTATTAAAGCAAGCGTATGTTTGATAAAACAAACGCACGAGATAACAGAAACGCCTACTGGGTACTAATAGCTCACATTTATTTAGTTAAAATGTATATGATATTACATTTACATTTTGCTGAAAATGTTGTATGTTAAAAACAAGACAAATAAATAATGATGCGCAGGAATATTAAATATGACGACAATTTTCTTAGCATCTGCATGGCAATATATTAAGAAAAATATGAGGGATTATTTCATACTAGATGTTCCCGCTGTTTCACCCGCGTTTATCGTTACTGCGCCGCCCCCGTGGGTCGTATAGTGATGTATGTAGTTATATAGCCTATAGCCTTTCTCGATAAATAGGCTATTCAACACAAAAATAATTTTTCAAATCGAACCAGTAGCTCCTGAGATTAGCGCGTTCAAACAAACTCTTCAGCTTTATAATATTATGACCAATAATTTGGAAGAGAAGTCATTAATTCACTTATCACAAAGAACGTAACCGTTTCCACAGTGACTGGACTTCACATTGATGTTATTTTAGAACATTCTGTATATTTATTTATTTATTTATAGTAGGTACACAAACAGATTACAGTCTTAACATGGTAAGTAGTAATAATGAACATATTATATAAACCGGACAGAAATCCTAAAGTAGTGTACACAACATGTACACTACTTTAAGATTACTATTTTAAATTCTAATTTAGTAAAGACAAGTCTTCTTTACTGGAAATACCTATTGCCAAATTATCTGCTACTACAAAAAATGTTCAACAATAAAGCACAAAGCTCTTTATTCAACGTACTCATCGAACTTAGAACTCACGAAAATATTCGCGTAAGAGCTCTGCGCCAGTAGTGTGGCACGTAGTCTTGTGGATCACGTAGTTTGTAAGATACTAAAACATGTTAGCAACAAGCATATAATCACGCATATCTATACTAATATTATAAAGCTGAAGAGTTTGTTTGTTTGTTCGAACGCACTAATCTCAGGAACTACTGATTCGAATTGAAAAATTATTTTAGTGTTGGATAGCCTATTGGTTGAGGAAGGCTATAGGCTATATAACATCACGCTACGACCCACGGGGACGGCGCAGTAATAATAAACGCGGGTTAAACCGTGGGAACATCTAGTAATATATAAACCATTAAACCAATAAATAACAGAAATTCGTATAAGGTCTGACTAAAACAGAACCTCTGTCTCATTTCCTGGACCCATATGGCAACCCTGTCAGTATTTAACCAATCAGATAGTCTCATAACCTCGTTCTAAATGATTTAGATACGGATCGCATTCTTACACACTGTTTAAATTAAGAATATAAATCTAACATTTTAAAGTACAAATATTATGTTTCCTTACTTAAACATTTTAATTCTTACCCAAAACAGAAGTATTAATATACTCAAGCACTCGTCGTCATGCGATGATGTTTTGAAAACATGTACGTACCTGTAACATAAAACATATTACTGAGTTACAAATTAATTGTATGTTTTATGGAGGTACGTACTTTGTTCCTCCAATACAAAGAGAGGATACTCTAACCAGTAACACGTAATGCAAAAAAAGCAGCGATATCCTATCGTTTGACTGCCACGCAGCGATCTCGAGTTCGATCACCAGGCGCGCATGTCTGACTTTTCCAAGTTATGTGCGTATTAAATCGTTAATTAATATAACCTTACTATTCTACCACATACACACGACACCATCTAGCCCAAACTAAGCAGAGCTTGTGCTATGGGTACTAGACAATGGATAAACATACATACATATATATATATATATATATATATATATATATATATATATATTTTTTTTTTTGTAAATACATACTTATTATACATAGAAATACCCTGACCAAGACAAACATCCATGTTAATGCACACAAATGTTTGACTTGTGCGGGAATCGGACCTCAGGCGTGGCAGTCGGTTACACTAACCACTATGCCATTGAGGCCGACTTATATAATTATTTCTCGCTTTAACGGTGAAGCCAAATATCGTGAGGAAACCTACATGTCTGAGTCTTTGCCATAATGTTCTCGAAGATATGTGAAATCTGCCAAACCGCTCTGAGCCAACGAGGTGAATTATGGCCAAACCCTTTCCACACTGAGAAGAGGCCTGTGTCCAGCAGTGGGATTTTTTGTATACAGGGCTGCTATTATTAGTGCAAACTTTGCTTGTGTGATTCGAGATTGTATGAAAAACTGTGTTTTATGTACAGCGCCATCTATTGTCGTTTGTAGTTACTTCTTTCGGTTGTGTGGACAGTTTACTATGTCGGATGGGTAATGGTAGGACTGCGAACGACTTTAAGAGAATGTCTCTCGGGATACGGAACAGGAAAGACGGTCATAACTTATGTCTGAAGTTCGAGAACTCCCTACGGTCTCCGAATGGGTTGAAAAACTTAGTTTCGATCCGAGGGATACACTAGTGCACGCGATCAGAAGTGGACACTTTGATAACTAGGTGACAACATTTTCAAATTTGGTAGTGTATCCATATATAAAATAAATATTTGTAGGTCGAAAGTTATCGATGCCTAACGTGCATAGTATAAAGACTACAATTATAATTAAATTTAATTTATGATATACTTTTATCTTTGTGTATTAAAAACATTTTGATACTAAAACTTAATTTTTTAACTTTTAATAATTTCAAAATATGGCACTTATTTGCGAGGTTGCCATTCATACTCGTAACAGGACACAAAGCCTTTACGCTCTTAATATGTAAGTACATATTATATAGCTTCGTTAGTATAATAGAAGTAGCCCTGCTTGAACCTTAAACCAATATCTTTTTTCCTATGTTATAATTTAAATTAACATGAGAAATGCTTATACAATCTTAACAAACGAAGTATACTAATACATATTGATTATAATATATTATATTCATTTTTCACCCTGACTTCTGAACTTGTGGCTAGGGACCACCCGTAGCATGACCTCGGAGTGTAACGCTTGCTATATAATTGACGTCAGAGACGTATTATTACTGTTATTAAACGCAACACATAAGTGGGTCACAAGACCCGGTCATTAGATAGCAAACATAAATTCACGAAGACCATGAATAATATAATTAAATCTATTGATTTTATTGGATTTAAGAGGGTTGGGTTATGGTTTTATGTGTATGTTGGAAGCAGCTGTTGGGTTATATGGATGTTAAAATATCAAAGACTTCAAGTCTGTAAATTGTAGAAAGGCACGTTGAGGTGCGCTAATAGCGCAAATGTTTAAGACAACTAAAACATTACAAAATCTTGCTTTGGCCTCAGCGCCAAGTGGTTTCCATCCCCATGAAAATGTTCTGACTCACTTTGTTGCTCCGAGTCTTGGTCGAACGGTTGTCTTATCGCTATCGCCTTATGTGGATTTAAATCACTCAAATAAGTCCGTTAAATTCAAAGAGAATTAACTAGTCATACTTTAGTTAAATGTAAGTTTGTAAATTCTTCCGCGACAAAGGCCATGAAAACCTCCAGTCACTCGCAGACTCATAAATAAAAGAAGACAAAAAATCATGACGGTTCGTTGTACTGTTCCTGCGTGAAAAAAAGCACAAACCAAGAAACACACTTTCGCATATCGTGTAAATACGAAAGAGGTATACAGAGGACTTTAAAAAGAAAAATATAATGATCTATAATGCATCAACATCAATCCTGATTGTCTCCCTCGGCGGCGCCGTGGTAGAAATACGACTATGCATTAAAGTTTGGGTTCGATTCACGGCTCGGGCTTTTGATATTTTCTGTCAAGAAATTGCCAGCAGTGCGAAATTTATAAATTACGTGTGGATAAAAATATATTGGTATAATAAAACCAGTGCCTACCTCCTCTTATATATATATATATATATATATATATATAATAATATGAGCACTGTATTAAACTGTCCCACTGCTTGGCACGGGCCTCTTCTCAGTGTAAGAAGGGTTAGGCCATAGTCCACCACGCTGGCCCAGTGCGGATTGGCAGACTTCACATATCTTCGACAACATTATGGAGAAGTCTCAGACATGCAGGTTTCCTCACGATGTTTTCCTTCACCGTTAAAGTGAGCGATAATTAACTATTTAATACGCACATAACTTCGAAAAGTCAGAGATGCGCGACTTGGGTTCGAACTCGAGACCTCTGCGTAGCAGTCCAACGGTTCATATATATATGCGTAAAACTATCTATCTATATAATGTATGTATGATTCTGATAACTGAAAACAACACCAGTGTTTTTGTTACATATTGCATACAGAATATACTTATGCAGTTTTGTATTGAATAACGGTACCGAAATAAATACAGGGCTTTGAAAAAGGTCAAATGTGTATTTCGGTAACACAGACAATATCTATATTTTTTTTTTTATATAATATGGTAATATACCTATTTATGTGAGTGTTACATTGAAATCAAACTTTTTTATCGCGGATTATTTAAATCAAAACAAAGATATGTATACCACCCACACTTTCATAAATTATTTTCACGATGCCAGAGACAAAGTAAAGACGCTTATTTAGTTTGATTATAACGACAGTATACCAATTACTATAATTAAAGGCTACAACAATAATAATTAAAGATATTAAAACAACTAACAATTAACCAGATAAAAATAAATATCGATCATCCATCGTTCCGCCAGAAACGTAAACACTTTAACATTTAACAATATCATCCATCCATCCACAAAAAGACAGGATTTCCATCCTGTCTGTTTGTGGATGGATGGCTGTATATATTGCTCAGGAGACCGTTGGGGAGAGTTGAATTCTCAACCACGATGCTTTCGTCTAGCTCATTACTTAGTTTTTGTACAAAAATATTGTAGTTCCAACTGTTCTCCGCGGGTATACGCAATTCGGAAAATAAACATCCAAATTATTGCAATAGGTACATCCGATAAGGGTAGACACTCCAAGTCAAAAACGCCACAAAAGACAACTTTAATCCTTTCTCGAAATATTAAATAAAAGTTTCACGTCACTTGTTATCCAACTCGCGTCAAAACTTGTGTAACATACAAAGTAACGCCCACATTGTATTATGTTACATGTTAAACTTACATTTTTATCACACGAGCCACGTTTGAGTTTGTAACATTGTTAAAGTCATACTTCTCGAGACAGGGTTGCCGGTTGATACAAAAAGTAGTTGAGAAAAGTTCTCGAAGTCTTTCTTATTCTATTTCTTCAATGCCGAACAGCATAACATAGTTATGCAGGAGTTACGATAGCCTAGAGACATTCAGAAGTCTGTACGAAGTTAAATGCTCAATAAATAATCCTTACTAATATTATAAATGCGGATGTGAGTTTGTTTGTTACGCTTTCACGCCTTAACTACTCGACCGATGATCATGAAATTTCGTATACACGTTATCAAGGGTATTTTCAGAGTGACTACGCTAACGGTGGTTGCCTGTGGTACTAATATGGGCGAAACCGCTTATAGGTACAGTGAGTGACATAAGTACCTGAACAATAAACTATTTTTTAATATTATTTTATAAGTAAAAACTGCTTATCGTATTAGTATAGATTAATTAATCTATACTAATATTATAAAGGTAAAGAGTTTGTTTGTTTGGTTAAACGCGCTAATCTTAGGAACTACTGGTTAGAATTAAAAAAATCTTTTAGTGTTGGATAGCCCATATATCGAGGAAGGCTATAGGCTATATAACATCACGCTACAACCGATAGGAAGAGAGCATGAATGAAAAATCTTGCAAAAAGCGGGGAAAATTCTTTTATGTGAAGCAGATGAAGTTGCGCGGATCAGCTTGTTGTGATTAAAATAATTGTTATGTATCTGGTACTGCAGTATAGGACGCCGTATAACTATTAGCGTTCCTGCACACGTTCGTACGCGGCCGGTAATGGAATGAATCAAACAGAGGGAACGCGCGCGGCGGCGGCGCGGTGGCGGCGCGGTGGCGGGCTTCGCGCGACTCGTATCTACAGTGTAATTGTGCGGCGTCGGCGCGGCGACGACGCGGGGACGGCATTGTGTGCAGGAACGCTTACTGAGCATGACAAAGCAATTCAAAATCTTAAAATCAACTTGTGTAGATGAGTTCCAGCTACGCGGCATTACCGAATTATTGGCAAGGATGAGTTTTTATGCGTATTACGTATAGGTATAAGATCTAAATTCTACAGACTTAAAAATATATGCAGTATTATAAAATACACACGTAACGACCTTTAAAAATAACCATATTCTTCCATTACATTTTATATTTTTAGCTACCTACCGTTATTAAATTAGATACAATAAAAATAAGCCTGACTGACTAAAATATTTTAGGCTGCGGACACCCCTAGGCTTATTTATACCAGATTATATCAGTAAGGGTTTTCAAACAAGCGAATAACTCGTTATAAAATGCGCTAAAACTGTATTTTATTTAATTAAAACTCGTACAGAAACGTTATTTTTATACGGGAAAAGGCTGTTTCAATGTGCTGTTCGAGATTTTAACTGGGAGTGCTCTACAGGATTTAGTTAACAGTTTTCTCGGTAACTTTTTGATGGAAAGCCTCCCTCTAAAAGTTTGTGTCAGTGCAAATCATGCTCAATTTCGTGAAAAATGTATTTGTATATATCTGGCTTGTACATACATTGTAGTGACTTCCGTTATTTTATTAAAACTGGGTCAGTGGAACAATGGGCTTAAAATAGTTATCCAAATGATATGTACAAAATTCAGGCTTGCTGCTAAAGTTATTTACGCTATAGTAGTACTTATGTTTGAATTTATGTATAATTACTAGCTTTTGCCCGCGGCTTCGCTCGCGTTAATTTAGAATTTGACAATCAATTCGGGTAATTCAATCATGATTCGAAAGACACGTGACGCCATCTATTATCATAAGAACGTTATTATTGTTTTTCTCGAGAACAGTATTTTTTTCGGGATGGAAGGTAGCCTATGTCAGTTTCTGTACACCTGACAACGTATATGAAAAATTTTAGGATGATCGGTTCAGTGGTTTAGGCGTGAAAAGATAACAAACAAACAAACTCATTTTCGCTTTTATAATATTAGTTAGGATTAGGATAGGATAAGGATTATTGAGGACTATTTTAAGAATCTGTAAGCATACTAGTCCAGAAAGTCTTTTAGGTACTGTTACAGGTAAAAAAACTGTAAAATGAAGCTACATACGCATACATACACATCATTGTAATTGTTTAAAAATAAATTTTCCTGCTTTAGGCAATAAGCCCTGTATCGCAGGGGACTTGACAAATATGCTACTAACGGACACTAAGTACACCCAGACTAAAAACAATTATTTATGGCGTACACAATATTTTTTTATTCGGGTTTCACAACGCACGGCGCAGCGCTTGGTCGCTACGCACTCCGTACAGTTGTAGACGTAAGCGAGATATATGTGGCGCTTTCCAAAAAATGTGAGTGTATAAATATTCACATTTACTGGAAAATCTGATGTTTGCAACTACGTAGGTGTGCCGACTCTCTGATCACTGTGCTACTAGGTATCTTACACCTACACTGCATCACCTTTGTTAATACCCTATGTAATAGAAAAGTCCTATCTTCCATCAGACATATCTTATCTTATGTGGGGGCCAGTCAGGGCCAGACCGGCGACACTTTGACCCAGTGGAATCTTTTGGGTCGACACTCACCCAATAACGACTGCCATAGATGTTCATGGCAGCCGGGACCGACGGCTTAACGTGCTCTCCGAGGCACGGAGTAGGCGATAATTGTCAATCAATACGCACATAATTTCGAAAAGTCATATAACTTCCGAAAGTCAGAGGTGCGCGACGTGGGTTCGAACTTGAGACCCTCTGCATTGCGGTCTGTTGGTCTCCCCACTGAGCTATCGCTGCTCCTCCATCAGACATAACAACTATAACTAAGAATACTAATTCTTATAATCTGAATTCGTTATTATGGGTAAGCTTTTCTGTTACACGTTTAACAAGAGTTTGAACATGGCACAAGGATATTTCAACCGCGTATCTCCAAGCCAATCTTATTTTACCGCCAAGCGATATTTACGGTATGTTATATTTATACAAAATCTTCGTAAAGAAGGGATCAGACATGAATATATGATTGGATATCATGCTTGGAACATTGGCAAACATTTGATGTCAGCGCGTCGTCACAATTTGTGAAGGATGACTGTGCATTTCCAATAACCTTTTTAAGGTATAACATTTCTTTGTTTAACTTTTATTTTGTCTGGGAATTTTGTTTTAACGTTTGTGAAATCAAAGTGACCGTTTCTCTGTGATGCACATGATGTTCTGCCTCTATGTCTCTTTCTTTGTCCGTTTTGTTTCTTTTAGTATTGGTATGCGGACGAGTGAATGAACCTGCAGTTGTGGAGCTGCAAGTTCAATCATAATAATTGACTATTGCTGTTTACAACGATAACGTCATTGTGATATGTCGAGGGTTCAGGTGTTTTGAATCAAACATGTCTTACTCGTTCAGTGTCATTTATTTGAATACCATCAAAACTTATTAATTACAATTACAACAATATGTTTAATTGCTCAGTACCTAATAATAAGTTGCAACCGATGCAATATTCGTACACGTGAGTTTTAACTTATTGCTAAACTAAAATATCATATTACATCATCGAGGGGAAAATATTCGTGTACTTGTAGTAAAACATCCAATCTTAAGATGTGAATGACTGATGATATACGGCATTCGCCGGCTTCTGGATACTTGCCTGACGCATTTATGATTAACATGTTACTAAAACGCATGACGCGTCATTGTCGCACTAAAATATTTTTTTATTTATGCCACTATGCCCCATCTCTGCATATTTGGTAATTAGACACCGAGCGTATCCGAACACCTAAAATAAGTACCGAGTACTTTATCCGTTCTTGAGCTCGCCGTCGATTGCACACTCAAACGAAAACTTATGTCATGGATCCAACGGTATCTTATCTTATCTTATGTGGGGGCCAGTCGGTGCAGACCGGCGACACTTCGACCCAGTGGAATCTTTTGTGTCGACACTCTCCCAATAACGACTGCCATAGATGTTCATGGCAGCCGGGACCAACGGCTTAACGTGCTCTCCGAGGCACGGAGCAGGCGATAATTGTCAATCAATACGCACATAATTTCGAAAAGTCATATAACGTCCGAAAGTCAGAGTTGCGTGACGTGGGTTCGAACCCGAGACCTTCTGCATTGCAGTTTGTTGGTCTCCCCACTGAGCTATCGCTGCTATCCAACGGTAACCATTATTATTAATAATAAAATGAAAACATAATACGCGAACGCAATCAATTATACGTGTTGAATTACATTTTTTACACAAATTACCTTAACTCATTTACTTCGCGTGTGCTTTGATAATTCAAACTCTTTATTTTCATAACCATTACACGGTATTACACCGTATATCCTTGAAATATTGGGTATGTTATACACATGTGGACAGTTCATATGTAGATTGGATCTCTACACTACGAACGTTTTCGGACTAGACTGATCGATTTTTTGATGTTTTATAGAAAGGCCAGGTTCGAGTAGAGATTACCTCTACTAGTAATGAAGGTGAATGAAGCAAGAGAATAAGTCTCTGAGTCTAACGTAGTGCTCTACTCTCGAAGAAGCGTATCTGTATAGTCTGATAATATGTATATGCTTCTAAAGATTCGAGTCTACCAATTTTCAGTTACGACGTTGGTCTTAGGTGTAGAAATTGTAGTCAGAGTAGAATAAATCATCATCATTATTGGTTGGCCACATTTATATGGCGTGGCATCTGACGTTGTTCACGCAAACCAACCCTCCTAATTGATACTTGATGGCACGAGTAAGTGCTAATACGGGTTTATTCTCTTTATTGGAGAAATGTTTATATCATTGCAATATTTGTGTAAATCTCTATAATAAAGGATAAAGTTGAGAGCATGCGTTGTATTTTATAACAAAATTGGTACTACCGTGTCTACTAGTAGTACTATATACAGGGTGTAAGGGACGGTGTACCGAAAACGTTGCACAATCGTTTGTCCATAAGTACACAACTGAATGGAAATGTCAATTCAAAAATGAAACGTACGATTAAAGTTTTATGCTAGTACATTGTAATTTACACTACGCAATGTATCGCTACCAATGCAATGTGTCCGTCCGCGCTATCGTATCGCGCTTCCCGCGCATCAACGCTACGCGCGCTCACATTATCTGACGGAGCCCGGATCACCTATTTTAGTGATCTACTACAATAATAATTTAAACGTTGTGACTAATAATCGGATTGTACAATTTTATTATTGTACTTACAAAAAATTTTAATAAATTGAATAACGTCTTATAAAATTAATCTTATACGCACATTTCGTTAATGTTTGTGTAGGTAAAAACAGAAAGTCAAATGTGTTTATAAAATAAAAAGGTAGAGTGATTTACGATAAATTCTTTGAATTAACAGTAAATTGTAAAAGTAATTAAACCTTACCTTAAGATCTCGCGGGCCTTATAAGATATGGTTCAAAATGGCTGCCTCCAACTTGTTCACAAACTTGCGCACGATTGATTGTTTCGGCGTGAAGGCGAGGCATCATGGAGGGGTCTGCGATAATGTCAGCTTCTAACTTTACAAATGCTGCCGTTATACGATTCCGCATTTCGTCCGCAGTAGTGCACTGATGAACACTTTTTCCTTGATATAGCCCCACAAAAAAAAAATCCAGCGGTGTTAAATCCGGTGAGCGGGCTGGCCACGAGTGAGGCCCAAATCGCCCAATCCATCTCCGAGGAAATGTGTCGTCAAGATATTGGCGCACTCTGAGCACGACATGCGGTGGCGCACCGTCGTGTTGAAACCAAATTTGAGGTAATTGAGCAAGCGGCAAATCTTCCATTTGATCCCATTCTGCGGCAAGGTCGGAACGTAACTCATCCAGGACAGTCAGGTCTTGCTGTAGAAAATCCAAGTATCGGGATCCATTCAAGCGCTCCGGTAAAAAGTAAGGCCCTAAAATTTTGTTGTTATAGTTACCATACAATACGTTTACTGACCAACGCGTTTGGTGACCCGTTTGTTGGGATGCATGTGGATTACTTCGCGCCCAAACGTGCGAGTTACGTCAATCCCACATGCCATTCCGAGTAAACGTGGATTCGTCAGTCCAGATTATGTGGGATACAAAATTTGGATGTTGCCGCTGCTGATTCATCAACCACCTGCAGTATGCAATACGCCGAACTTGATCGCCAGGCACGAGAGCTTGTACTTTATGAATACGGTACGGCCGTTGTCGATCTCTGCGTAAAATTTTATGCACAGTCCAGTGCGATAGGCGAGTTCCGTGGTTACGGCGCAGAAGTTTAGCGGTGGTTCGCGTACCAAGGTGTGGATTACGGTGAACGGCATCGAGAATTCTCCGCTCAGTGGAAACTCTAATCGGCCTGCTGGAACCCTCCTGGGTAAATTATACTATGGGTAAATTATCCAGTACTCGTTGATACGTACGAGAAATCACACGATTGTCCATAGGGTGACGAGCGTCAGGATACCGCTGGATGTAAATGCGAAGCGCCAACGAAGCATTGCCTCGTGCCTCCCCGTATGCCATGAGCATTTGTCCATATTCACGTGCACTAAATGGCTGACTCATTATTTATTAGGTACAAACACAACTTTGTAGTTACACAAAAAAGTTATAAACAAAACAAAAACGTTAACAAAATGTTATGAACACAGTAAATAAACACAATTTAGTACACAAAATAGTTATAGACAAAATAAAAAACTTAACAAAATGCAACGAAAATAGTAAACACTCGCGAATACGAGAGATTACGTCAAGTACTTCCGATTCCTGACAGTAGCGCGACCGAACTAAAGAATTCAAAAATAAATTTCTTTTGCAGTTGTAGTCATATTAGATAGGGATGAGATACATCTATCTAATTAAATAAATCCATAGTCGATAACTCTCATAAAATATTTTTATGAGAGTTATCGGCTATCGATTAATTTTATACTTATAACTGCTAATTCTATTAACAAATTTTTGTTACAGTTTTGTATTTTAACAGTTAAGTAAAGATTTACTACATTACATTACATTGTATGAATCGCTGTGTACAAAAAGCTTTGTTTTAAAACAATTAGATGGTCTTTTACATTAATTATTATTAAAAGTGATTAAATAAACTCATACATGTACATTTACGATACGAAATATCAAAACAATTAATATTTTTTTACATTTAAAATGCAAATGGGTATTGTAAAGTGATAGTAGTATAACATTTAATTACAGGCTACTTTAATCATTACAATCTTTTCAATCTACGTGACTAATTTAATAATAAATAGTGCTAACACGTTCATGTAACCTTTACTTTTAAAAGGAAAACAACTATTTTATTTATTAACCTATCCCGCTTTGTTTAATACACTTTTTTCGATATCGATCATTGATCATAGATCTTCCCTAGTTCAGTGGTAGTAGGTACGATGCGGGCGGGTTTTTACACAGCACACTATTGCCGGTGCGTAAAAAAACTTTTTTGCGTTGGTCATTGCCTTGTCCGCGCAAGATCAGGTGATTGGTTCAACTGTGTTTATTTTGTATGTTTGGATTACATAGCTGTTTTTCGGTATTATGTAGTTTTTATTGATATTATCTAGTATAATGGGTCGTTTACTCATTATGTAATCATAATCAGTTAGAAAAATGTGAAATTTTGAAAGAAAATTCGATAATTTTCCGGTGGAAAATTCCTACGTTTTCCAACTCAGAATGATGGTCCGAAGCTAGTATTTCAGTTTTCGGTGAACGGTCACTTACACCCTGTATATACTATGTTTCATGCACACTACTTCCTACAGTTCGTAGTACTTCTGTATTTTCCCTACTAAATAAACCAGCACCAGGCGCGTAAAGAATAGACTCATAACAGCTCAGACATTGGTGAGCGGCAACGATAGCAATTCTTGGTTGTTTAGTTTCAACTACGCTTGTAAATGACTATACTACACGTCAAGTACACGCGTGATCCATATAATCGTGGCACTACCTTATCTCGAACATTCTTTCCCACTATATTTCTCAGCAACAATCATTCATGGGAATGCCCATAAAACAGCATGAACGGAAATCCCAATACAAACTAAAAAGAAGTCATATGCTATCAATAATGTTTAAGATCTAGCTACATATAAACTTCGTGATGTGGTTTGTTTGGACTATTTAATACAGAGGTAGAGTTCGATGACATTATTACACGCAGCTGGTATACTTGACATAAATATTATGATATACTACGTGTAGCCATGGTACGAAATACGTAAAATGCATTCTTATTAATCTGCTAGTAAATTATAAATGGGTAGTTTGTGAAGGTGTTTGGAGGGTCACTATACAATCACGCGTAATGTCGAATACTTGTTGATGCTGAATTGTTGTAGTGTGTTGTGTACATACAAACACCTTAGTCTTCTTCTTTCTTTTCGTGTGGTTAGTGGTCAACCTGTTATCAAGAGTTGTTCAAGCCGCCCGTAGGCCTCTGACATGGCTTAACGACTGCTGTCAATTTGACAACAACTGGGACCGACTTTTTACGTGCCCTCCGAAGCACGGAGATGCTCAGATGAAATACCACTAAGGGGTCACCCATCTATAGACTGACCGCACCCAACGTTGCTTAACCTCGCTAATTGTTTACCGATCAGTGAGTGCAATTGGCTATGAGTCTAGTTAAAGTCCAGGTCAAAAATCTTTATTTTCATAAAAATGTGTAACCTCTTCTTGGACACGTAAGTTAACTAATATATGAAAAAGTCTATTCGATGACTAGAGATCTCATGAGAAGAAGCAGACAAGAAACTCATGGTCACTCTTATCAATAGCAAATGTATACAATAAACTAATAAAAATACAAATCGATATTTTTACTTATTTTTTCTAGTCTATCGTAAGATCTTATCCTGAGCCCGATTGTGGGTAGACAACTTGTCAATGTCTCTACTTGGCAATTCGTAGTAGTAACTTGGAATCTGGAAATGTGACAAGTCAGAGTGTCTCACGGTCAGAACGGAGACGGTGAGAACTTTGGTGAGCCCTAAGCACTATGTTTTGTTTGTAATTGAGTCTAGATTACAGCTAATTAATACATTGAACCGCAATGCATCAAATATTTCTTTTTTACGTTCCATGGTTCGAAGGCAGTTTACCTTTCCTACATACGAATACTTAAACTCACATTTTGATGCCGAACCTGGCCAAACAAATTTTCAAAAAAATACTATCTTCGTAAATGCTGACCCCATTTTAGTTACAAACCGCACAAAAAGGGATTGAATGATTTATATCAAAAATAAATATTTTCCTAAATTATAATCAGTATTGACTCAGCCGTTTCCGAAGTTATTGCGCATATAACGAAATTAAAAGGTACAGTTGTTTACATATTAATATGTTGTAAACGATACAGATACAGAGTTGTTTACATTATTATGACGCACAATTTGTTGCTTTGATGTATGAAAAATATTGTAAATAACATTGATGTATTGAGAAATAGATCAATGTTATTTATCTATAAACTTATAAAAAATATGATGAACTGCAGAATAAATTGTGTTATAATAACCATATTGTGATTATAGCCATTTTTAAGAATTAGATACATTATTAATATGTGTATACCCATTAATATTATACCTATATATCCCTAAAAAATCCACATATCCTCAAGCACATAATAGGAAATGAGACTCGTCCACCAGGCGTTTCAAGACTTAAATTAATAATAAATAAACGTAAATACTAACAATATCTTAATCTATACCAATATTATAAAAAGGAAAGATTAGATTTTTTGTTTGTTTGTAAGAATTAAACTCACAAACTAGACAACTGATTTAAAAAATTCTTTCACCATTAGAAAGCTTTATTATCATAGAGTAACATAGGCTACAATTTATTAAAAAAATGTTTGTTACTAACATAACCTAACCTACTTTTACGTGAGCAAAGCCGCGGACATAAGCTAGTAGACGAATATAGTTTTATACTTGTTCGAGATTACACCATCGCGCGTCGTTCCAAAGAGTTCAAGAAAAAGAGAGCACAAGAGAAAATTATGTAGGTTATATTATTATTAATAGTATTTCTACATATTTTAGTGTTGCTTTCTAAATATAACAAATATAACGTCAACGCACAGGTAAACCCCAGTTGGTTTTATCCACAGAACATTTTAGTTTTAATTGTGGGTCGCTGTGACTTCAAACATTGTAACAACGCCCAGATATGGAATCACTATATTCTGCCAATTCTGATTGCCATTATACAGCTCACGCTAGTTTGGGAATCAGGGCTAACACTTTAATTGTGTATACCTTTTTGTAACAATAAAGAATTTATTATTAATTTATTATTAATTACACAAATAAATAGGGTGTTATTTAAATGGTTAGCATAGTATTAGTATTTTTGTGAGCAGAAATATCTAATTGATCAGCAACTCCTGGCCAACAAACTTTAAAAAGATCAAACTAAGTGGACAGAGCCCCGCTTCGTGGGGCTTCTATTTTTGGGTGAGTTTAAACAAAGGAACCGTTAGGTTCCTTTGTTTAAACCCACCCAAAAATCACTCCGTCATTCCGTCTCGGAAGTGTTAGGTTATGTTAATAGCCTAACACTTCCGAGACGGAATGCAGTGATTTGAGGCGTATAGATGCTCGTTATGCTGTGCAATATTTGCTGAACAATTAGTATTTTTGATGATGATTATATTTAATCCCAAATAAATATTGCGCGATTCGTAAAAGTGCAATCGAATGATGTTTAAAGGTTTCAACAACAAAACTAGATTCGTAAATCTGGATGTTCTTTTTATTCTTTTTTTTATTTTTTTATTTTGCTCGTCAAAATGACCACACTCCACCTGATGGTAAGCAGTCGTGTGGTCTAAGAGCAGTGGCCTCCACACCGCCCCCACAGTAGCCGAGGCGATGTGGATGTGTTCGTCGTTTGAATGTTTGAAAAGTCCCCCGCGATACAAGAATTATATCAATTGCGAGAGCTGTCTTTTCTAAAATAAATAGAAGATATTACAATTTACTTGAGAACACATTAACTTATGTGCTTTGAGGTCATGCTGTGTTAATAGCCAATTACGTTGGGGTATTTTAAACATGACTACATTTAAAGACAATGAGATAAACATTATTTCCGTCGCCTCGTGGCTACTAAAAATCGACCGAAACGTCAGAGAAAGAATAAAAATAAATAATCATAAAATAACATTAAAGTGTTTTTAAAATAAAACGTGATAAAATCTGTATCGTGTAAATTTGAAGTCGTTATATTAATCTGTCTATTGTAAAAATGTATCCCAGGGGTTTGGGGCAGGTCCATTCGCTTATACTTATTAGCTAGTCAATAAAGTTGACTTAGTCTTTAGTTTTTACCTTAAAGTCATACCTAAAGTCAATTGATAATTTAGTGAGTCGGTGAGATATATATACATATATTTATATCACTAGATTTAGTGATGTATATGTATATAGACAAACTAAATAATACTTTGACTTAAGGTATGACTTTTGCCCGCGGCTTCGCTCGCCTAAATAATAATAATAATAATAATATTCTACCACATACACACAACACCATCTAGTCCAAACTAAGCAGAGCTTGTAATATGGGTACTAGACAATGGATAAACATACATATATACCTTTTTTTTTTGTAAATGCATACATATTATACATAGAAACACCCAGACCAAGACAAACATCCATGTTCATGCGCACAAATGTTTGACTTGTGCGGGTATCGAACCCGCGAGCTCAGGCGTGGCAGTCGGTTACACTCACCACTACGCCATCGAGGCCGTCAAAAATGTAGGTTATGTTACATTAGTAACAGTACGTTTTCAGGACGAGTACTCAATGTCCTTTTCTGTTTCCCTGATAACGTGTATGCGTACATTTACGATGATCGGTCGAGCAGTTAAGGCGTGATAGCGTAACAAACAAACTCACATTTGTGTTTATAATATTAGTTAGCATTTATACGACAGACGCCTGTCATCATGCCATTTGTCGGCCTCGTGGCGTAGTGGTTAGTGTAACCGACTGCCACGCCTGAGGTCGCGGGTTCGAGTCCCGCACAAGTCAAACATTTGTGCGCATGAACATGGATGTTTGTCTTGGTCTGGGTGTTTCTATGTATAATATGTATGTATTTACAAAAAAAAAGTATATATGTATGTTTATCCATTGTCTAGTACCCATAGTACAAGCTCTGCTTAGTTTGGGCTAGAGGATGTTGTGTGTATGTGGTAGAATATTATTATTATTATCAATTATAATAAAATGTCTACTACAATAATGGTCTAACGTGGCACACTCATTAATTTATGACAGTTAAAAAACTTCCATTATGCTATAATGTCACAGTAATATAAGTGATACTTATTACATAGCATATTATTACATTATTATAACGTATACAATAATTTGTAGTTGTGTCATTTGTCTTGTCATTGTGATCACAACAATGGCTTTTGTCTTTCAAGACATTTGTTATAACATGATGAACGTTGTGGTTTTCAAAAGGGAATTAATATACCATGTATTTATATCGTACTAGATTTTGACCGCGGCTTCACTCGCGTAAATGTAGGTATGGTTAATTTATTTATTAAGGTTCACAATTCAATAAATAAGGTTAAGTTAGATTGGTTACAGTTCTTTTTTCTGGACGAAAGGCACCCTATGTCCTTTTCTGTTCCCGTGACAATGTGTCTGTGAAATCTCATGATGATCGGTAGAGTAGGTTAGTCGTGAAGACGTAACAAACAAACTCACATTCGCATTTACAATATTAGTTAGGATTCTAGATCGAATTTTAGTCACGACGAGACGGCCAATTTTAACGAAGACTTGCCATATATGATCCACGTAGGAGATATTATAGAGTACAAGAGTGTGCGTAAACATAAGTTCACTTCATATTCGTGAGGGAATATGGAGTGAACTCTCTCATAGTTAGAAGTGACGGCCATCCGAGAGAACCAAGGTGCGCAAGATCGTCAACTTAACTTCTGAAACGTTGACGTCGTTGCGCATCTGTGACCCCTATGGAGGAGTCAAAAATATTTGGTATTTTTTTCGCGATCATACAACGAGTTTTCTTGACTCCCCCGAAGGGGTCACGGACGCGCAACGGTAGCGTTTATTTTTTAAGAGTCTTGGGATATTCCAAGGGTTAAGGTTTACTTGAAATTGATCGGGATGTTAAGCAACAAAGCAACACAGGATGGATGAAATGGCGACAGAGCTCGGTTGCAATATGCGATCTTAAACTGCCTTTGAAATTAAAGGGTCGCGTGTATAAGGCGGTTATAAGGCCTGTTGTACTGTATGGAGCAGGGATGAGAATGTTACGATGGATGTGTGGAGTGACGAGAATGGACAGAATTAGGAATGAACACGTAAGAGGTAGTCTGAAAGTGGTGCCCATAGACGAAAAGGTAGAAGGAAATCGTTTGGCTTGGTATGGACACGTTATGCGAAAATATGATACGAATAATAATAATAATAATAATGTTTTATTTTCATTAAACAGATTTACATTTTTTTGTGTAGTGATCGCATTCACCTAGTAAGCAAACAATGCCTGTGACAGGTGACTACGCTCTTCCATAGCTAATAAAAACTAAAACATTAAAATAATAATTATAAATCACTGGAACCTCTGCAACTCCGTAGAGACATTGCCTCATTGGCATGTTTCTACAGAATATCCCACGGGGAGTGCTCTGAAGAGTTATTCCACCTTATCCCGCCCTCCCCTTTCCTATCCAGAACAACGCGTGCTGGGCTCAGATGCCATCCTTACACGGTAGAGTCGATTAGAGCGCGTACCAAAAAGTTTGGGTCCTCATATCTCTGCCGAACGACCAAGGCATGGAATTCTCTGCCAAGGCACGTGTTTCCTTCTTCCTTCAATCCCGGGTTCTTTAAGCGGGGCGTGAAAAAGCATCTTCTCAGGCCGTCAAAGTAGAGACCTCAACATCGCCTCGGCTACTGTGGGGGCGATGTGGAGGCCACTGCTCTTAGACCACACGACTGCTTACCATCAGGTGGAGTGTGGTCATTTTGACGAGTAAAATAAAAAATAAAAAAAAAATTAAAAAATTAATAATTATTTGTACTTAATACGTGAACTTCATTCTTAAGTACTGCGAACATATTTAATTACAGAAATAATTCAGTATGGTAGTAACTTAATTAACGGTTACTTATAATCATTCTCACTATAATGTGTGTAGGTATGTGTGTGTGTTTGTGTGTGAGGGTGTGTGTGTGTGTGTTTGTGTGGTTTTATGTGTGTGTGCGTGTATTAGTTAGTGTTGTTGTTATTGTGTGTTTTGTAGTAAAGACTCCGTTTCCTCATAACTTAATGGTAATAGAAAGTTAGTTATTACTTTTTTATTTTCTTGAATGGTTTTAGTGTAAATATCTACATTTTTAATAATTTTATTGTATAACATTTCCGAACGACTGTTATATTGTCTATTGGCAAATGATGTTTTTATTAGAGTACGAGCAATTATGTGTTTTCTTCTTTTTGATGTAGTGGTTGTGGTAAAGTTAGTGTTTACATGTCTATAAAGTTTTCTTACTGATAGGACTTTGCTAATGGAGTATAGACTGCTAGTAGAAAATCTTCTTTGTTTAAAATGCATTACTTTTAGCAAGGCACGTTGAGCACGTTCTAGCTCCAACATTTTTGTTTTACCCGCTCCTCCCCATACAGGTATGCAGTAGGTTAGTATGGACTGCGCCAGTGCTGTATAGATTTCCTTAAGAATATTCCTTGAGGTTTTTTGAACATTGAGCTGCTCTCCTGGCACCACATGTCTTAAGGTTTTAAAAATCCAGATAAGTTTTCTTATTCTGGCAGTGACTTGATCAATATGTGAATGCCAGGACAGTCTCTGATCAACCATGATTCCTAAATATTTTGCATTCTCAATTTTATCTATAGCGGGACAGTCACAAACGTCTGTATTACTAGTTAATCTATTGCATGAGTGTATTTTAAGTTTAAAGTCGGTATTAGGTTGTGTGTGGTTTTGGATACTGTAGCAGATAAAGTTAATTTTTAGTGTATTCAGTGTAAGAAGATTATGATTTAACCAGTTTGCAACTAAGCACAGGCCATGTTCTGTATTTTCTTTTACAGCAGCCCATGTTTTTCCCGTAAAGACTAGCGAAGTATCATCAGCATAAGAAAAGGTATGTGAGTTAGTAATGTTTAGATTACAGAGATCGTTTATATATATTAGAAACAGTGTAGGGCCCAGCACACTTCCCTGTGGAACACCATAAGACACTGCAACGTCTTCACTCGTATACTGATTGAGTCTCACAGTTTGCTTCAGTATGCAGGTAAGCAAGTGATGCATATGAGGGTAGAGGGACGAAAAGGGAGAGGAAGGCCAAGGAAAAGATGGATGGACTGTGTGAGGATGGATATGAAAGGGAAAGGGGTAAATGATCAGATGACGGGTGACAGAGAAGTATGAAAGCGAAGGACATTCTACGCCGACCCCAAATAAACAGACGCAACGACGTCTACGTCCATGACTCCAGAAGTTAATAAATAAATAAATAGTGTCAGCAGAGTTGCCTCAGTTAAAGCGGAATTCTTGTTATATCCGATCGCACAAATGGCGAAGGGGTTAAGTGGTCGCCTCGTCAATGGCATTACCCCGAGTGTTGTGGGTTTTACTTCACACGAGACAAAAAATTGTGAGGTTTATAAATAGTTGTACCGAATCTGGATGTTTTTGTGTCCGTTGTTTATGTTTGTGAAGCTCCCCGCAATACAGAATTTATGCCTAGAGATGGAGTCGTCTTTCTTAAACTATTGATACGTTTATAATGAACAAGGACTTTTCTATTAAATGGGAAAGATTGCTTATACTTCTGCCATCCAATTTACATAGCAATTTAATATAGAAACTAAATTCAATTACAACAGACAAGATAGAATGAAATATAATGCCAAAGATATGTAAGTGTAAATAAATATATCTTTTTTCTTTTAAAAAAGAATTGGTAAGATAATTGGATTTTATGTGATTGATTTATTGTAATAAGTATGACAATAAAGCTTTCTTCTAGACGCTCATTTGTTATACGTACAATAACACAATATCTACATAATATAAATAATAAATAGCTATGTTATTTTTATGTATAAGCAATGTTTAACTATATATAATGTGTTACTTGTGTCTTGAAATTGAGCAGCAGCGATAGCTGGGGTAGTGGGTAGACTAGCAGACTGCAATACAGAGGGTCTCGGGTTCGAACCCACGTCACGCATTTCTGACTTTCGGAAGTTATATGACTTTTCGAAATTATGTGCGTATTGATTGACAAATTATCGGCGTGCTCCGTGCCTCGGAGAGCACGTTAAGTTCGGTTCCGGCTGCCATGAACATCTATGGCAGTCGTTATTGGGAAGTCAGTGCCCTCTAATATCCTGACAGTGGTCTAGCCTTAAGGTATCGTTAGCCTTCGGGTTGCGGAGGTCAAATAGCAGTCGCTTCGTGTAAAAACTGATATCCAATCAAATCTGGTTAGACTAGAAAGTCGACCCCAAGTGACTTGGGAATAATAAAGGCCCTAGCCTTTATTATTCCCAAGTCACTTGGCTAGGGAGAAGAAGACTTGTGTCTTGAAATATGTAGCACAGTACATTAATAAACAGTAAGTTGACTTCATACAAACGCTTATTTTGACGCGCAAACACGCGTACTTTACATACCCTGCAAGCAAATTATATTTTAAACTAGATATGTTAGTTTAATAATAATAAAATAATAATGGCGGTGCGACTGCCACGCCTGAGGTCGCGGGTTCGATTCCCGCACAAGTCAAACATTTGTGTGCATGAACATGGATGTTTGTCTTGGTCTGGGTGTTTATATTAATAATATTTATGTATTTACAAAAAAAAAGTATATATGTATGTTTATCCATTGTCTAGTACCCATAATACAAGCTCTGCTTAGTTTGGGCTAGATGGTGTTGTGTGTATGTGGTAGAATATTATTATTATTATAATGGACGTCGAAAATCTAATGTTCAAACTAGTTTGTTAGTATAACTGAACTCTTGATAATTTGTAGTCAAAAGTAGCGCCATAGACATATAAAGAACTTTCGTGAAGGAGATAATCTATCATTCTAACAATTATTGTGCTTTAAATTTTCAATGATATTTTGTTGAACCGATTTTGTTCCGAGACCAGTAGAAAATCATCCCAATTCAGATATTTCTGAGCTTTCAGTTTGGGTACGTTAGTTACATATCTGCATATTTTCTATATATAATATAATATTAAGCAAATGTGAAATTCGTTGACACTGATTGTTTACTAAAATTTTAAACAATTTGATGACAAAGCAAATTAATAAGCCGGGGTTGATCTTGCTTACGAAGTTTTATCCTTTGGACACCGTCTTATGGAATGCAGTTACTGGCTGCTCCTAGGTTTTATATTGTAAAAGGTAGTATTAAAATATTTATCAAAAATTATTTTTTAGCTGAATCGACCCGAAGGTACGTTGCGAACCGGTTCACGCTATATTTCAATGGGATTCACGCTACCCGCGTAAAAAGTTGTCCTATGTGTCACATTTACTTAGTTACTTTCCATGACGATTGCACGTTATGCAACTGCAACTGTTATACTTGTATATTCCATATTCAGTAGCAGTGGTCCCGAATCTACCATTTTTCGGTAGAGAATGACTAAATAAATTTTGAAAGTGGTCTATGACAAAAAAGTCTGCTTTAAAGAAATAGAAATATTCGAACCTTTGCGAATTTACAATTTATATTTAACTTTCATATGATTGCTTGTAGGTACATTAGCTCTACACCAATTAGAATATATTATTTAATTATTCACGTGGGGCTTGGAAATATTAAGAAGTCGGCCTTAAGAGAAGGTCATAACAACAATCCGAAGCTATATAAACATCGTCAACAAATATAGAAACTCAAATTAAATTTCGAATATATGTTGATGATTAGTTTATAATTGGTGAGAACAAATTGATCCAGATTCGGATACACGAACACACAATTTTTAAATATACGAATTTTTCTTTGCAGTTGTCTCTCGCTAATTCAATACACATAGGTGTATTGCTAAGCCCTTCGAGGATATAAACGAAAAACTATATACCTTCTTTTATTTTAATCCTAACTTATATTATATATGCTAATGTAAGTTTGTTTGTTACGCTTTCATGCCTTGACTACTCTAGTGACCATCCTGAAATTTCGTATGTACAAGTGAGCAATTATACAGAAAAGGACATTCGGTACTTTTTATCTAAAAAATGTATTATTCCCGAGCGAAAGAAAATTGAGATGAGTTTAATTTACGCGAGCGGAGCCGCGGGCAAAATGTAGTATATATATAAATCTGCTTATATATCGTTTAAGAGTATAAATAGTTCTATTACATACATACAACACTATTTAACCCAAACTAAGCAGAGCTTGTACTATGGGTACTAGACAATGGATAAACATACATACATATATACCTATAGAATATTATATATAAAAATATTATATATAGAAATACCTATTGAATTGTGCGGGAATCGAACCCGCGATCTCAGGCGTGGCAGTCGGTTACACTAACCACTATGCCATCAAGGCCGACAATGGAATATGGATATGGAATCTAACCATGCGATGATTCTGCTATTTTACGACGCGAGCAGTGGCCGTGACGATGCGTGTTTTCGCCATGAGTAGGTATGTGTTACTCGGATGCATGCATTCTTTGTTGTTGCATACCTCAGTCATGTAGAGCAATTTACTGCGTATACCTCGCATCTGCGTGCCGTTTAAGAGGGAATGCGGGCTTCATAACATTTGAAGAAAATATTTAAGAAGGTTTATTGCTGTCGCACTAGGTCTGAACGAATTGTCAATGTGTGATAGAGATTACTATAGCTTGGACTATAAAAATTGCAAAATCTCGTATTTCTCTAGCTTCTTCAAAATAAAACCAAATTTAATAATTTAACACGGATTTTATGACAAGTATTTTGGCTATATCTCTATGCATTTATTTATGGTCGTTCCGAGTCTGGATGGACTTAGTGTCCATTGTTTCAATGTTTGTAAAGTGCCTAATTATACAAAGACGTTTTAAAAAATTGAATCGATAAAAAAAAAACATCGGGTTGCACTCCGGGAGTGCCGGCAGAAGTGAAAACTTGAATATTAACGTTGTGCATTTTTTAAATTTTGGAATGGTTAGGGAATAATTCTGCACGAATTGTTTTAATTATCAGTATAAAAGTACTAAAATTTATGTGGTAAGATACAATATTCATTTATTTGCGCTATCGTACACAAACATGACAATTCTCCGTCCGTCTTACGAATTTTCGATCAGGTCACGTGTCCTGACGCGAATTTGACAATTCTCCCTCGGTCTTACGAATTTTCGATCAGGTCACGTGTCCTGACGCGAGTTTAACATTTTTTACCCATAAAAAAAAGTGCACAATGCTGCTAAAGTAGTTTTCACTTCAATAATTTTGCTTTTTGCTTGTGTCCAATTGGTTTTTGCAATTTTACAAGGTTCCTAGTCCTTATAATAATTAAATTTACGTCAGTATAGCGCAATGGGTGGGTTTCCGACCCGTAACCTCTCAATCGCATTGCTTAACCCAATGGTAGCCCAATGGCTATCGCCGAATTTAATATTATGTCTGACAATCCAGCAATAGAAAAAATAAACTCGTACATACTTGTCGGGTGTGACGTTACGGTGTTACCGAACGTGTGCTTAAATGTTGTTCCAATATTGTCGAAATTTACGAGCTGACCGAACCTTGGCAAAGTCGCGACGGCGGCGTCACGGCGTCGCCTCGCCATGCAAGTCATTGACCACACGTGATTTATGTGAATTTACACCTTGGGATTTAATTAATGGAATTAGGGATTCGTTTTAGGGATTATGTATTGTATTTTCTATATCGAAGGTTACATTTTGGAATATCATGCTGGTTATATGGTATTCTTTTGCCAAGGTATCTTTATTGGTAGTTTACTGGAATCTTTTTTCCTTTCGCCTTTTTTGTACTTTTAAGGTGTGAATGATTAACAATTAAAATTCAAATTATTCGAATCAAATAATAAACAAATAGAAATATTTGATACGTTGACAAACATACAGTTGCATTATATTTTGATATTGATTTAGTTTATTATATTCAAAGGCAACAAATACGCTTGTCTGCCATTTTGATAGTATAAAAACAAGACAGTAGAATTAGCTAGATTAGCGTTATTTTTTAAGTTATTCTTTTTCATGTTTGACTGGTGCTTATTTTTTTGGTTTAGTAAAGACAACTCGCGCTCTAGGAATGAATTCTGTGTCGCAAGGGACTTTACACAAACGAACGGACACAAAGAACACCCAAACTCGGAACAACTATTTATGGATCACACTATATTTTGTCCCGTGTGGGGATCGAACCCACAATACTCGCAGTGGCGTTGGCGAGATGGCAACATAAACCACTACACCATCCGTGCAGTCATAATAATTATTGTATGTTTTAATATTTATTCATTGTGATATTGTAATAATTTGTTGTATCTGTATATTAATACGTGAAGCAAAAACTTTGGATCCCTTTTTACGAAAATTGGGTGGACGGAGGAGTATGAAATTTCGCACACTTATAGTTTATACAGATCAGAAGTGACGAATCCTAATATTTATATAAAATATGCATTAGAAATACAATAAATTAATGAAAAACCACTACACGCACACAACCATGCATTTGACACACGCAGTCAGAGCGCGTAACTATGGTTACATATATCAATATATAATGACATATATCAGTAATATCTTACAGGCAAACTTTGGTCGAATTTCGAGCACTAGACGACCGCTAGTATAATATAGATTCATAGTCTCTCACCTAGATACTTGAAGAGGAGGAGAAAGACAGGTATGTAAATTACACCCTCATTTCTCCAATTATGTTATAAGGCTCACGTACCTACTAGCCATTTATACCTTACACAGTTCCAGACTCTCTGTTCCTACTTAGAGTTTTGTGGAGCAGCGTTAGCTCAGTGGGGACCAACAGACTGCAATGCAGAGGGTCTCGGGTTCGAACCCACGTCCCGCACCTCTGACTTTCGGAAGTTATATGACTTTTCGAAATTATGTGCGTATTGATTGACAATTATCGCCTGCTCCGTGCCTCGGAAAGCACGTTAAGCCGTTGGTCCCGACTGCCATGAACATCTATGGCAGTCGTTATTGGGAGAGTGTCGACACAAAAGATTCCACTGGGTCGAAGTGTCGCCGGTCTGCACTGACTGGCCCCCACATAAGATAAGATAAGATAGAGTTTTGTGAGAGGATAACCCAGAAATAATATTACCGGATCTTGGAATTTAATCGGTTTTACAACCGGTTATAAAAACAGCAATAGATATTTCAGGTGTGGCACCGAGACATTTTCTAAAATAGATAATAAAGAGGGAAAAAGGGGATTCGATGAATAGAAATAAATTGTTAACACCATAATATTTCTCGCTACATATTCTAAGCATATTTTAGTATGAGTGAATAAATCTCAATAATGTTTCATGCATGTACACGTGTATGTAATTCTAAGTAAAAACTACTTTTACGACTCAGTAAAAAATTATTTATTGTTTAGTGTGGCCAGTATTTATCGTAGTATACGACCCTGTTATCCACTAGAACTTGGTAAAAACATGATTGATGATTTGACAGCTGACGTCTACTTCAGCCATATAATAATGAATCTTCAAAGAATTAATGAGTACCTACACATTGTAGGTAAATATTTTCTAAGTATTATATTTTTGCTGTGTCTCACTGCTGGGCAAGGCTCACGCTTGGACTTACAAATCACTATGTCGTAGATATCCCTTGCCAATCCCTTTTAATGGTATCCAAATATTTATTAGCTTCATTTTAATCTTAGACTTTGGACTGTTTTGTTGGCGCAGCGGTAGTGAGTGGTATTGAATTCCTAGACCGGGTAAAACGTTATTGAATTTTTGAAAAATACTCCGTTGCAGCAGGTAGCCTGGTAAAGTGTCGGTGGACGGCAATAAGCTCGCTCTCTTATATGGGAACCTAAAACTGTGCTTTTAGCGAAATGTAGATGTAATGCACTTCTGGCTATATCTTCGGAGCGTGAGATTATTTATATACATATGTGAAACTTTTTTATTTCTTTAAAATGATCTACACAAGAGACGTGCCTTTTGTAGGGGACAGTATTTTTACATTAATTAAACCGATGACAGTCAAAATTTTAAATTGATTAAAGATTGGTCCTTTGAGATTTTGGATAGAGATGGAACGAGAGTGAGGGCCTTTGCCCTGCAGTGGAACGTGACGGTCTTATAATACAATAAGTGAAAAGATATGTGCTCTAAAATATTTTGATAAATATCACGAATGATAAATGACCAAATTTACATAGAAATGGCATTACTCAAATGTGATTCCATTTTATTGATTCAGCAGTCACTTTAACTGAAGTGATCACTTGCTAATAAAATTTATTAGCAAATAATATGCAATCTGAGTTTGAGTAAATATATATTATGTTGCTCTATCTTCACAAAGACGTATTCGTTGACATTGCGATGTATTTTGATGCAGACTTTGGGTGGTTAGAAATAAGATCTTTGAATAGTAATAATAATATATTCAACCACATACATACAACACCATCTAGCTCAAACTAAGCAGAGCTTGTACTATAGGTACTAGACAATGGATAAACATACATACATACTTTTTTTTTGTAAATACATACGTATTATACATAGAAACACCCAGACCAAGACAAACATCCACGTACATGCACACAAATATTTGACTTGTGCGGGAATCGAAGCCGCGACCTCAGGCGTGGCAGTTGGTTACACTAACCACTACGCCATCGAGGCATAGTATAAACATAATAATACCAGCCGTTTATAGAAACTGTTTCATTGCCAAACAGGGACCTCTTCTCAGTGTAAGAAGGGTTAGGTCAGATTTCACATATCATCAATTACATTATGGGGAATTCTTCGATATGCAAGTTTCCTAACGATGTATTTCCTTCATGATAAAGCGAGCGATAATTAACTACTCAATACGCATAATATATTTTCGAAACTTCAGAGGTTTATCGGAATCGAATTAGAGACCTCTGTATGGCAGACCAAAAGTATCCTACCAGGCTATTACCGATTATCCTAACTAATATTATAAAAGTGACAATGAGTTTGTTTGTTTGTTTGTTACCTTTTCACGCCTAAACCACGGAACCGATCATCCTGAAATTCTGCATATACGTTGACAGGTGTACAGAAACGGAAATAGGCTATCTTTCATCCCGAAAAAAATTACTGTTCTCGAGGAAAACAATACCTAATAACATTCTTATGATAATAGATGGCGCCACGTGTCTTTCGAATCATGATTGAATTATATTATTACAAGCAGAGTATAACCCGAATTGATTGTCAAATTCGAAATTAACGCGAGCGAAGCCGCGGGCAAAAGCTAGTAATTAATAATATTTACTATACCATGGCAACTCTCCCGCACTATGATTAATTCCTATACTGCGTGGGACTCAACAAACATTAAAACAACGGCTACAAAAACGCCTAGACACGGCACAGCTATTATTGAATCAAACAATGATTATTGAAATTAAACTACTATATACGGATTTTATCGCGTTGTTTATTTGACACTTTATTACAAAATTTTGAAAACTGTTACACTACTATTACTATTAAACTTTTCTAATTTTTAAACTAATTAAATTATTGAAACTATTAAATTTTTTCCGAATCTGATTTTGTTTATTTGTTTGTTTGTTACGCTTTAACGACTTAACCACTAGACCGATCAATATGAAATGTCGCATACACGTTATCAAGGATACCTTTTATCCAAAAAAAACACTTACTAACCTAGTCTGACTTACATTCACGCGAGCAAAGCCGAGGGCAAAATCTAGTAATATTATAAATGCGAATGTACTGTTGTTTATTAGTTTGTTACGCTTTCACGCCTTAACTACTCAACCGATCATCATGAAATTACGCATATACGTTGTTAGGGCTACAAAAGAGAACACACGGTACTATATTCCATCCGAAAAAAGTACACTTCCCGAGCGAGCGAAAGCACGTATTTTAAAATATTTGTCGCTAATCTCACCTCAAATCTTTACTAATACCCAGGAAATCATATATCAACAAATGACAAATTTCACACTCAATACAGGAACGTGCGGCTTATATTTAGTCAGCAATCACCGACGCGTGTGTGAGAATGTAAGAAATAATACCGTCGTGTAGGCAGTGCGGTGTATTCGCGATAACGGTGATGTGGCTTGGCGGCCGTGACGAATGCAACCATACCATGAAGATTTGATAAACGCCGGCTAAATAAACAGATTTGTAGGACATTTGTAGATGTATAGAGCCTATTGTGGACGGCTTTGTTTTCTTTTACGGTTAAGGATACTCGCTCACAGAGGTCTTTATAAACATTGAACGTTTTTCAAAAGTAGTTGTTCGAACCGTTACAAAATACGGACTGTGATCAACTATTTAGTGATCTATCCCAAACAATGGTGTATAGAATTTTTGTGCGTAAAAACCATGACGCGGATTAAGATGCAGATTTCAATCTTAAGATTTAGGTTACAATGTATGTTAAACTTCATTTAATTTTGTTCAGTAAAACCGGAGATTTAGTGCACTAGGCGCGGATTAATTAATAATAATAATAATAAATTATTTACTATACCAGATAAGGCACAATGTACATAGATTCTTAAAAGGTACATACAGACTGGCAAATTAATAACAAAATGTTGAAACCGCTGCTTCCCAAACCAGGTAATAACCTGTATTGTGGGAGTCAGTGTTCCTCTGAAGCATACATTGTACTTAAAATTTAGTTACAATACAGAATCTATACTAATTCAGTGTGTGTGTGTGTGTGTTTGTGTGTGCGTGTGTGTGTGTTTGTGTGTGCGTTTGTGTGTGTGTGTGTGTATATGTGTGGATGTATATGTGTGAGTGTGAGTATTCGTGCGTGAGTGTGAGTATTCGTGCGTGTGCGTTTATGTATATGTTTAAATGTTAAGGTATGTAGACGAGCGTGTGTGTTTTAATTGAAATTCTAGTAAAATTGTTGCCAAATTTCCTATATACCGAATCGATTGCACAAATTGTTATTGGGTTTTTATGTCAAAAAATTCTTAGTCTCGAACTGCCCGGCATATAGGAATGGGCTCGTCCTTAATTACGTGATACTTAAGCCATAGCTGGTAAAACGTTGATATGTCTTTCTCCTCTGCCTATCTGTTTGGCGATACAAGCGTGATACTATGTAAGTATGTTGTTCATATATTTGTTCTTATATATGTAAGTAAATAGAATTAAAAACGGCTCCATTTATCACTCCGTAGTGCATTAAACATCCGCGTGAAGTCATCACAGTTTATTGCGTTTGTACGCTACCTGACATAAAATTTACATCTATTCACTTGTTATCGTCACTCTGAGCTTCTTGCCTTTATTACAGGTTTATTTTGTAACAAAATGTCAGTTTATGTGCACCTTAGAGAATTGATTACAATATTAAATTTTATATTGCGATCCGTTCGCAGTACCATCTGAATTACTGTGAGATAGCGATGCGCAATTATGGATAAAAATCGAAATGTTTGATACTTTAAACAAATTGAAATATTTGACGAATATACGAATGCATTACATATGTATATTGATTAATTAATTATTATTTACGTGGCTTAGGACATGGGACTTGGAAATTTAATAGAACGAATAAAAAAATAAGTTTATTGAAGTCGGCTTTGTACAAAAATGTCGTCAAGCAGTATGCTGGGTGCATCAGGAACTGAATTGAAATATTACGGATAACCTAAAAGAGGACATTACTTTCATCCGAGGCTATACGAAACATCGTCGAAATACAATCGATTGACCCATCATCAAATTGAGTTCCGAATATAAAATACGATTGTGATTCGAAAATTATTATTAGTAACGTCGCATTGATCAACATTCGGATGCGTGGACATACAATTTTTGGATATTCATTTTATGCGCCCATCGCTACTTGAGAACCTTAACAGGCAAGATACCTCCACGATACAGAATGTAACTAAACAACCTATTGTTCTGTTCCTGTGGTAAGCAAAATCCAGGCTTTTTAAGGAAACTTTGTGGTGTGTGTATATAGCAAGATTGGACCTTTGCCTCTTTCTGTCAGCTAAACTATATTGAAGCATCTATACAAATAATAAGGCTTAAGAGTTTTCTGTTTTTGTTTGATTGGGCTAATAAATGCGGCATTACCAATCAGATATGAAAATATCTTTTGACTTTGATAGGCCCAATTCTTGAGAAAAGTGATAGGTGAAGAGAAAACTTAGTAGACCTTTTCAAGCATACTTTGCGCTTAAAGGGGTGTGAAATTTGGCATAATTAAAGTTTATATAGAGAAATACAGAGCAAAATTTAAAAAAAATAATTATTAATTGGACCGTGTTGTGCAGAAAAATGATCCAATCTACAAAAACATAAATAAAAGTTATGCTGATTTGAAACATAAGTAAATTTTTCTCGTGACTGTTATCCTACTACATCATGTTAAGCATAGGTATAGTTTTATAAAGAATTGAATATAGAATATTGTCTTCTGTTTACGCGAATGTTATTCATTGAAATTAAACTACTATATACGGATTTTATCGCGTTGTTTATTTGACACTATTACAAAATTTTGAAAAACTGTTACACTACTATAATCACTATTAAACTTTACAAATTTGTAAAATTGATTAATTATCAGCCCTGTATTAAATTATCCCACTGCTGGGCACGGGCCTCTTCTCAGTGTGAGAAGGTTTAGGCTATAGGCCACCACGCTGGCCCAGTACTGGTTGGCAGACTTCACATATCTTTGAGAACGTTATGGAGAAGTCACAGACATGCAGGTTGCCTCACGATGTTTTTCCTTCACTGTTAAAGGGAGCGATAATTAACTATTTAATACGCACATGACTTCGACAAGTCAGAGATGCGCGCCTCGGGAACTCGAGACCTCTGCGTGGCAGTCCATCGGTTTCCCACTAAGCTATCGCTGCACGTTGGACATTACGAAAAATAAAACCATGGATACAATGAACAACTAGACGTGGAACATACAAATTAACAAAAATAGACAAAATTTGGATCCATAACACTCGACGCAATATCAGTGGGAAGCGACCACCACTTCTACTAAGCCATCCGTGCAGTTACTTAGAACAGATCTTCTGTTATGGAAGTTTCAAATGCATTGGCGTCTACCCCTCCGCGGGGGCAGGCGGAGGGGTTATGTCGGACTCACCCGGGAAAAGATGGAGATATCCCGGTAATACCGACTAAACCTACCACGGTGTTCTTTCTCACAATCTATGGCCGGGGCGCAGGGAAGTCTCATACCTACCTATTTTGTTTATTGTTATGATTATGACTGCACAAGCGGTTACAACCTGGTCGCCTTGTCATCACCGCTAAAAGCAGTGTAATTGTGGGTACAAGAGGAGACGGGACACTAAATTGTAAGGTCCACAAATATGCGGTTGTTTTGTATCTAAATGGCCTTCATGTCCGTTGATTCAGTGTAAGTTAATTTAGAAAAATCTTAATTGCTTAAAATAAACGCGCAATGTGTGTATATAATAAGTTTTGATGAAGTTTTATTTTCTTACTAGCTGTCCCGACTGACGTTGTCCTATATACACGAAAAAAAAATAAAAAAAGCAAATCTAAACCATTCTCGAATCCACTTAAACACGCACAAAAAATTTCATCAAAATCGGGCTAGACGTTTAGGAGGAGTTTAATTACAAACACACGCACAGAAGATTTATATACATATATAAAGATAACGATAAAGATAACCATTCTCAAATAGGATTGGGTTAGAGTATATTTCAATAAAAAAATGTCATAAAGTGAATCTTTATAAATTAATTACTTGGGATCTATCTTTGCAGTTTGACTTTTGTTTTAAAATTACTTACATTTGATATGTTTTACTGTGAATCAATACTTTTTACTTCTTTTTCTCTCCCACGATTTAGGGTAGCAGTAGTCTTATAGTGCAGGAGTAATCTTTTTAGACGAATAAAAGATCCTGCGATGACTCAATTGCACAAAAACTCAAAGCCTTGACTATAATGTGCTATCACGATACGGTCTTGCCATTTATGGCTGAGTCTCTATGGAGAGGCCGATGTACTTTGTTTGCAGTACAGTGAACCGTAACATTCTTACTATTGTCTTGAGTTTTTGTACGTACGTCTTAGAAGTATCTATAGGTTTTTTTTTATTATGCTAAGCTTTGATGCTTAGTTTCCAAAGTTCTACGAGACGACTTCCTTAATGTAGCTGGTTTTGGCTTAACAGAATGCTTAGATAAAGCAATTTTCACTGCACCGAGTTTTTTTATAATCACGACTATACCTTGAAGGGTTAGACAGTGGTGAACATTTTATCTTTATATATATAATTCTTCTGTACGTGTGTTGACAGTGAACTCCTCCTAAACGGCTGGACCGATTTGAATGAAACTTTTTGTGTGTGTTCAAGTGGATTCGAGGATGGTTTAGATAGGCTTTTTTCTTTCTCTTTTGTACAGGACAACATCTGTCGGAACAGCTAGTTATTTTATAAAAAGACACATCTCAATAGGAATTACTTCTATGTCACGGGAGTCTTTTATCTTATCTTATGTGGGGGCCAGTCAGTGCAGACCGGCGACACTTCGACCCAGTGAGATCTTTTGTGTCGGTACTCTTCTATAACGACTGCCATAGATGTTCATGGCAGCCGGGACAGACGGCTTAACGTGCTCTCCGAGGCACGGAGCAGGCGATAATTGTCGATCAATACGCACATAATTTCGAAAAGTCATGTTACTTCCGAAAGTCAGAGGTGCGCGACGTAGGTTCGAACCCGAGACCCTCTGCATTGCAGTCTGTTGGTCTCCCCACTGAGCTATCGCTGCTCTTCACGGGAGTCTTTACAAACATTTAAACAACGGACACCAGAGGTTCGGAACAACTATTTGCCGATCACACATATTTTTGCCCCGTGTTAGGTTTGAACCCACAATACTAGGCGCAGTGGCAAAGGCGACGCAACCACTGAACCACTGCGCCATCCGAGCAGTCAATCACATGTTATGTAATGGTATTGCATCCATATTTTGCTAAGTTTGCGTGCCTATTAGCGACCCTTTGGCCATCTAACAGATACAGTAATATTCTATTCTATCACATACACACAACACCATCTAGCCCAAACTAAGCAGAGCTTGTACTATGGGTACTAGACAATGGATAAACATACATATCTATATATACTTTTTTTTTGTAAATACATACATATTATATATAGAAACACCCAGACATCATCATCAAACATCCATGTTCATGCACACAAATGTTTGACTTGTGCGGGAATCGAACCCGCGACCTCAGGCGTAGCAGTCGGTTGCACTAACCACTACGCCATCGAGTCCGACTATGCCACAGTCCATGCTGCTTTCTTGATAAAATATCCTAAGTCCCGAGACAACCTACACAACATTTGCATTCACTTCCGTTGCATCATCGAATCATTATAATTATCTATGTTTATCTATACTAATATTATTAGGGATTAAATATAATGACCACCAAAAATAATAATTGCGCAGCAAAATATGCTTACTAAAATATATCATAACGAGCACCTATACGCCTCAAATCACTGCATTCCGTCTCGGAAGTTATGTTAGGTTCCTGCCACCCAAAAATAGGAGCCCCTCGCAGCGGGGCTCCGTCGACTTACTTTGATCTCTTTAATATATTTTGCTGTACAATTTGGTGATCATTTACTATTTTTAAACATAAGCCATAATATTATTATATATGTATACTAATATTATAACGAGTAAACATTTGATTTTTGTTTTTTGTTTGTAAGGACTTAACTCAAAAGTACTTAACCGATTTTAAAATTCTTCTACTATTAGATTATCACCATATAATCACCGAATAAAACGCTTTTTTTTGTACTGTTTCTAACTTTCTTTTACGCGAGCGAAGCCGCGAGCAGAGCAAGTGGATAAAAAAAAGCTATACCTTTTCGCACCTATTAGTATAGCTCTTAACAATATCTTGTTATATTTGACGTTATCATAAATACGATATCTCAGTGGGGAGACCAACAGACTGCAATGCAGAGGGTTTCGGGTTCGAACTCACGTCGCGCACCTCTGATTTTCGGAAGTTATATGACTTTTTGAAATTATATTCGAATTGATTGACAATTATCGCCTGCTCCGTGCCTCGGGGAGCACGTTAAGCCGTCGGTCCCGGCTGCCATGAACATCTATGGCAGTCGTTATTGAGAAGTCAGTGCCCTCTAACATCCTGACACTGGTCTAGCCTAAGGGTATCGTTAGCCGGGTTGCAGAGGTCAGATGGCAGTCGCTCTGTGTAAAAACTGATATCCAGTCAAATCCGGTTAGAGTAGAAAGCCGACCCCAAGTGACTTAGGAATAATAAAAGCTAGGGAGAAGAAGATTTGACGTTATCAGAAGTAGATCTCCGTGTATGAATGGCATACTCATATGAAGTGAATGGATATAATTATTTACATATGTATGTTTAATAGTCACGTTGACAGGCGCTTTTAACAATGGAGCTTATAAGGATCCAGTTTTGCCCGAATTAACTCATTAACTGAACTGGCCATGGTTGATGCCAATACACAGTGATACAGTTGCCAGATTACAGACGCCGGTGTGTCGCGTGCGTCGCTGTTTCGCCGGGTAAGTACTTAACAAACATTCAAACAGACACAAACAACACCCAGACTCCAAAAACTATATGTGGAGTACATACTCATACACATTTGTCCCGTAAGGAATCGAACCCACAACAACACCATTAAGTTACTAGACCACTCTAAATACTACGCCATGCATGCAGTCCATTTCAAGATAAAACAGAACAAAATGTCTTCTATCACAAGATGTGGTTTAATACAACTGGGTCCAAGTTCATCGTGCAATAAGAACACGTCAACAGATATTAAGAAATGTGACCGGTTTTGGTAAACCTTGGGGCCTCTCAGTGTCAAAACTTCATAACTAGCTTACAGATTTTAATTTGACTGTGTTCAAGTTTTAACTATGATTTATTAAAGGAAGGCGAAATCTGGACATCGAGGTATTTTATGCAAGTCTTCTTGCAAAGATATATAATATGGAGCTCGAATTTAATATCTTGTAATCTTGAAGTTATGACTGTTAGTACAAAAGGCGGTTAGTTATAGTTCGTGCTCAAAACAATAAAAAAATAAGCTCACTTATCGTTGTATCAAATTAGTTCAATAGGTAAACACCAAACTGTATTTATTTTTATAGTTCAGACCTTTCTTATGTTGGTCCATTTGTATCGAAAACTAATCAAACTATAGTTTTTAAATGCAAGATTGCCCGTTTATACTATTTCTATCAGACGTTTAGCAAACACATTTAAAGAAACTAATAATTTAAATAATTACACAGACAAATCCTTTTCAGATTGTTTACAAAAAGTATTAAAATTTGTTTAGTTTTTGTGGAGAAATACGAGATGATTAGTGCAGAGGTATTATCAGTCCGAGCTTCAATTATAGGTATCTTTAACACATTGATATTTTGTTCGGGCCTAGCGCGACAGCAGTAAATCTGTTATAAACCTTTTATTTAGTCAAAGTCAAAGACAAAATGTTATATTTTTATTTTTTTATTTTGCTCGTCAAAATGACCACACTCCACCTGATGGTAAGCAGTCGTGTGGTCTAAGAGCAGTGACCTCCACATCGCCCCCACAGTAGCCGAGGCGATGTTGAGGTCTCTACTTTGACGGCCTGAGAAGATGCTTTTTCACGCCCCGCTTAAAGAACCCAGGATTGAAGGAAGAAGGAAACACGTGCCTTGGCAGAGAATTCCATGCCTTGGTCGTTCGGCAGAGATATGAGGACCCAAACTTTTTGGTACGCGCTCTAATCGACTCTACCGTGTAAGGATGGCATCTGAGCCCAGCACGCGTTGTTCTGGATAGGAAAGGGGAGGGCGGGATAAGGTGGAATAACTCTTCAGAGCACTCCCCGTGGTATATTCTGTAGAAACATGCCAATGAGGCAAAGTCCCTACGGAGTTGCAGAGGTTCCAGTGAACTCGTGACCTCTGGATCTCCGATGATACGGACAGCCCGCCGCTGTAACCGGTCGAGAGCGTCCAGCAAGTACTGCGCGGAGCCATCCCAAAGATGAGAACAGTACTCCACGCAAGGGCGCACTTGTGCCTTATACAATAGGCACAGTTGCCCAGGCGTGAAGAACCGCCTCACCCTGTTCAGAACTCCGAGTTTTCGCGAAGCTTGCTTAATGACGCTCTCGATATAGGTTTTCTGATTAAGGGAGCGGCAAAGATCCATACCTAAGATGGAGAGACTGTCACGTATCACCAGTGGAGTGTTCTTCAGAGAAGGGAGGGGAAGGAACGGAGACTTTTTTGTTAAGAACGCGCATGCCTGGGTCTTATTGGCGTTGAACTCGACCAAGTTCTTGGCACCCCATTCATAGATGCGGTCCAAGGTCTGGTCAAGTTCAACGACAAGATTCAGCCTTTTCCCCTCAACCTCAGCCTGTTTGGCCCCAGGATGTCCGAGATATCGCCCATGCACGGTACTGTCGTCCGCATAACAATATATGTTGCCGAGATTCAACATATCATTGATATGCAGAAGAAAGAGCGTAGGGGATAAGACAGAACCCTGAGGCACTTCTGCATTGACGTGCATAAATTTGGAAGCGCGACCGTCGCAAAGTACCCGAATACGACGCTTCTGCAGGAAACTTGCAATCCAGGTGCACAGTTGAGGGGGCAAGCCATAGGCCGGAAGCTTGGAAAGAAGAGACCGGTGCCAGACTCTGTCGAAAGCTTTGGCTATGTCAAGGCTGATAGCCAAAGACTCGCCGTGCTTGTCCATAGCCTCACCCCAGAGGTGCGTGACGAACGCTAGAAGATCACCCGTTGATCGTTTAGACCGAAAGCCGTATTGGCGATCATTGATCAACGATTGATCCTCCAGGTAGCGGACAATTTGGGTGTTTATAATCCGCTCGAACACCTTGGAGAGCACTGAGGTGATAGCTATGGGTCGATAGTTGCTTGGCTCGGAACGGTCCCCCTTTTTGGGAATCAGTTGAACGTTTGCCTCCTTCCAAGCCTCAGGCACAATGCCTGCGGCGTAAGACGTCCGGTATAGGCGCGTAAGCGTTGGAGACAACTCCGCTGCACATTTTTTAAGGACCACAGCTGGGATGCCGTCAGGTCCACTGGCTTTCCGAACATCAAGAGACTGCAGTATCGCACGAACGGTTCGTTGCCTGATACATATATCAGGCATGGTGTAGCCGCAGTTGGCAATGTTAGGCGGCTGCGAACCGCAGTCATCGATTCGGGAGTTGGCCGCAAAGAGATTTGCAAGCAGATCTGCTTTCTCCTGCGGCCGATGAGCCAGTGATCCATTCGGATACCTCAGAGGGGGCAGCAAACCAGACAGTGGTCTGAGGTGCCCAGAGGAGCACGAATCGACACACTGTACCGGTTCGGGTTACTCGTCAGCAGCAGATCGAGCAGAGAGGGCGCCTGACCTGCAATGTCTGGTATCCGGGTGGGCTGGAGTACCAGTTGAGACAGGCCATGCGTGAGAGCGAACGCATGGGCAGTTCATCCCGCGTGGTCTGTTTTGGGAGAACCCAACCAGGTCTCATGGTGGGCATTGAAATCTCCCAAGAACACCAATTCAGCGTTCGGAAACCGCTCCTGCGCGTCGTCTGCCGCCTGACTCAGTAATTGAAGAGTCGAGTTGTCTCAGCGTCTCCTGAATGGGATCGGTAGAGGCACACGTAGATTTGGCTGAAAGAGCCATGATCTACGTGTACCCAAAGGACAGAGAAGGAAGGGTCCTCTAGGCATTGTAGACGGCGACAGCAAATATCCGCCCTAACAAACAAGCATACCCCGGCTTTCGCGAGGAAACACTCCTCTAGCACGTAGCCGGGATTTGCAGGTAGTTCGTGTCTGCAGGACGGCGTATTTGTGTCTCCGTTAGAAAAAGCATTGCCGGCCGAGCCGTCTCCAGGTGGTGATGGACGGCATTAAGGTTAGCGTGGAGTCCTCTGATGTTAATAAACTCCACGACACAGGAAGCAGCAGTGGAGTTACGGCGATTGGCTGCTGTTGAACGACAATGCTTTGTTCGTACTGCCATAGAGTGAAAGGAAGGGGAAACGTGAAAAAAAAAAGAGGCGGCTATTCTCGCAGCAAAGTGGGGCAAGGCGCAGAGCAAGTTTTGTCATATAACTGTATGGTATGGCGATAGCCGATCCGACGGACGGAAGGACCCCCGTACCCTCCCGAAAGTGGTCGCCGGGACCCACCCTTCGGTCACCATCCGGCACGACGAGCCACCTCGAGATTATGCGCGGCATGATAAGGCAGCCAACCTAGTTGGTTAGACTCGGTTGGGCCTCTGGACCATACCGCGGGCGGCCAGCAGAGCACCGTTTCTACGGCTCTCCCTGGCCGCCGGGTCGACTCGCGCCACCCACACAATGACTCTACGGATACTCTGCAGGTCCTTCATAAGCTGCGAGAATCGTCACCTCATGCTTAGGCCTCCGGCGCTCTTACTCACCGAACGAAACACAGCAGCGAAACACTGCTATTTCACGTCGATTTTCTGTGAGAGGGTAGTACTTCCCCGGTCGAGCCGGCCCATTCCTGCTGTAACCAGCTTGGCTCTACTACTCTATAAATATATAGAATAATTTAAAATTTCTTACGACACGTAAATGTTATAGCCAGCTTTCGCCTGTGGCTTCGCTTGCGCAAATGTGGGTTAGGTTGACACCCTAATCACCTAGCGGTATGAAATATACTTTACGACCTATTCTAATATCTACCAAATATATGTACATAAAAAGTTTCATAAAAATCGGTCGAGTCGTTTCGGAGTAGTGCGACCACAAACACCGTGACAAGAGATTCTTATATATATAGATTCAAATAAAAAGCGGTTTAAATATAGTTTTGGAAAAAGGCATTTCGAGGAGTAGCTCTCATGAGAAGAAGCTGGCAAGCTTTACATTTTGAAGGTGAAATTTCTAATTAAACAGAAAATCCCAATAACAAAATCTACAATAATTGGGGCATAAAACCATCGGATAGTACAACGGTCCATCAATATTTACTTCCGGCTGATTGGCGCGGCCTTGACCTTGACCCTTCGGTAATCCTCCCGCAGCCCTGGAGGGCTTCGGAGTACCGAACTCACTGGTCTCGATATACACACATCGTTTGATTTTGATTACGCATTGTTTGGACAATAATACGTCATGCTTGCATAAGTTATAATAATATTAATAATAATTTTTATTTGGAACAAATTAATTTAACATACATTTTACAATAGAAACGTTGATAGCTGCAAAAGTTTTAAAAAGAGCGAGTAGGTAAAGGTTTTTAAACTTACGTTTAATATTAATAATAATGTCCTCGAGACCGAATTTCGGTCACGGCGGCCAATCTTAACGGATACTGGCCATCTACGCAAAAGATATTATAGTGCACAAATAGGTGCGCAAATACAAGTGCACTCTTTGTTCCCTAACCCTCATGATTCGATACGACAGCAACCCAACACGACCGGAGAGAAGAGATCGGGCTCAGGACCAACGGCTTTACGTGCTTTCCGAGGCACTGGGATGTCTAATAACGCCAAATTCCTAACTCGGGTTTACATAATATTGTTTTACGACTACGCGAATGTTATACATTGAAATGAAACTACTTTATACGGATTTTGTCGCGTTGTTTATTTTAAAACACTTTTATTACCTACATAATTTTGAACTCTAACACTACTGCATTATTGAACTCTACTACTAAAAACAACACGACAAAATCCGTGTAAAGTAGTTTAATTTCAATTTCTAATTCCAGGCTGGTATTGAGATACCTTAACAGAAACACGCAATATTTTTTTATACTGAGGGTTAGAGAATCATTTGTGCAGAATTTTAATATTAATAAGTATGATCAAGGAGCATTTTTAAGCTTATTAGCAAAACCGATTTCTGAAGCTGCAAAATTTATTATAGAAAAGATTATTAATTATAACAAATGATTCTTTAACCCTGAACCTTTATAACTTAATAAATATTATTGTAGTATGTAGTATATGTACTGTTTAGGAAACGCTGGGGCTCACTTATCCTTAATGGACATAAATAAATAAAGAGAAAAAAAAATACTTTTTATATGCCCGTCCCGGGTTTCTAACCCCAGGATTCACGCACAGCCGTCGCATTCAGTTCCTACTGTTGCACCACGGAGGCAGTACCTAGAGTTCGCAAAATATCATAGCACGGAAAGCCGTTGGTCCTACGTCTAATCTATCTCCGTTAATGTCGGATTACTTATTTATATGTAAAGAAAGCAAGTCAGCTCGTGTTTGCGCATACACTTGTGAACTATAATATCGCCTGCATTTTATACATAGATTCACGCCTGTTTCTCAGAGGGATAGGCAGAGACTACGGATTTGCATTACCTACATAACATGGTAGTAAAGATAAGACAATATTACTTAAAAACTTAGCTAAAATTTGGGTGCAATACATCTCTCCGTATTCCTTTATGTGCATATAGGATAGGTTGATGTATGTGTAGATGTCAACACAACCATGCCCGAATCGCTGAACTGGTTTTGATAGACTTTGGCTCGCGGGTAGTTAATTACTATTATATATATTATATAATAGATTACTAACTTGTCCTTTTTATATATAGCTAAGGCTATATAGCCATAAAAGTATATTAGGTTAATAAAAGGAAATAGATGTTTTAAAGCCTAAATAAAGCATGGCCTATAGTTTTGCGTGTCCACTTCAATAAATTTTCGCCCCTGAACTTTTATTTGCTCTTGTCACACAACTGACCTTAGGAGGTCAAATATTTGTAGCAATACACGATGCACACCCTTGTACATTTATAATTAATTATTAAATAGTAAAATAAACTTACTTTGTTGTTAATAGTCCTAAACAAACATAACCTTGTGTTGTATTTATACATTGAGAAGGGTCACAAGGTTTTGTAATATGGCAAATATATTGAATCCAATCAAGTTACATTAAATTTGTCTTGTCTTGACATTCATAACTTGATTTAAGAAGCTTATACTTTATTCAAGTACTAACTTTAATTCGCGGTTTTGCTCGAGAATTGTACACTTTTTCTAGATGCAAGGTATGTTTATATCTTTTTTGTAACCCAGATAACGAGTATACGAAATTTTATAATGATTGGTTGAGTAGTTTAGGCGTAAAAGAGCAATAAACAAAGTCATATTCGCATTTATAATACCTATTAAAATAGTCAGGATTCTTTCTAAAACACGGTTAAATTAACTTTGCCTGAAATTCGATTTAATACGTTATTACCGCTGTGTATGTATGTGTTTTACAATATACTTTAAGAAAACTTCTATAGGCGCGTTGAGCACTTCTTGGGTGAACAAAAATCATAGAACTCGCGTCATCGTCACGCTTCGTCATCGTCATGCTTCCACGCTTTCCATTTTTGAATTATTTTAGAATATTAACAATATCTCAGAAATGGTGCGTCCTACGCAAAAAATAACGCAATTTTGACCTCCTTAATAACACCTAAGAGAGTATTAGGAATCCGAACCGCCCCTTTTTTATTTTTTTGTTTGTAAAGAAGTGTTTATGGTCAAGGATTAAAGTTTTCACTTCTATCGACAGTCTCCAAAGACAGCCCCATTTTTTTTATTTTGCTCGTCAAAATGACCACACGCCACCTAATGGTAAGCGATCATGTGGTCCAAGAGCAGCGGCCTCCACACATTCTCATAGCAGCTGAGGCGATGTTGTGGTCCCTAGTGTGACGGCCTAACAAGGTGCTTTTTCACGCCCTGCTTAAAGGACCCAGGATTGAAGGAAGAAGGCAACACGTGCCTTGGCAGAGAATTCCATGCCTTGGTCGTTCGGTATAGGTATAAGGACCCAAACTTGTTGGTGCGCGCTCTAAATGTAAGTTTTTGTCTAAAACCAATTCGAGTCAGACAAGGGACAAAAACTGACACAAATTGATTAACTTCTTTATAAAACAAAGTCTATTGTCTCGATTCCTGGCACAAGTAATGTTTTCGCTGTAAGGAGATCTCAGACAAATCGTTCGTGCGTAACTAGTATATTTTAAGGATATCTATCGGTACTTAATACCTATATATATATGTTAATTTTTGTTTTGTTTAGTTTTCCTCTCATTACCATTTTCTAAAACTATTAGTATTATATAACAAGCTTTTTAGTTGTGTATCTGCGAAAACATGTAAATGGTGCATAGTTTTAACACATGCTGTATTTTCTGTTATATACACTGTATGTTATCCCAACAAAATAAAAAATACTTACTAATATTTTAAATTCGAAAGTAACTCTGTCGGTCTGTTTATTTGTTACCTTTTCACATATATACATCTATATTAATACGTGAAGCAAAAACTTTGTACACCTTTTTACGAAAATTGCGCGGACGGAGGAGCATGAAATATGGCACAGTTAAAGTTTATATCGAGAAGGAGGGGCGAATCCTAATATTTATATAAAATATGCATTAGAAATACATTAAATTAATTAATAAGTACTACACGCACACAAGCATGCATTTGACACACGCAGTCTAAGCGCATAACTATGGTTACATATATCAATATATAATGAAATATATCAGCAATATCTTAAAGGCAAACTTTGGTCGAATTTCGAATACTAAGCTACCGCTAGTATATATAAATCGTCAGTGTGTAGACGTCGTTAGTGTTGTGTGTCGAAATACCGACAGTAATATTACATACATTAGTTATACAGAAATAATAGTTACTTGAGGGTGGTTGTCGAAAACCGCACTTCTCGAAGGTGCCGCTGAGCTCACATCAGTCAACCCATGACCAAGATCGATGCAAGTCGGTCGAAACGTCGGGCAATCAATAGGTATTTATTACCTTTCAAATGCTTTACCGCGAGTAAGACCCATTACCTAGCATTATATTAAGTACTAGATGTTCCCGCGGTTTCACCCGTCGTAGCGTGATGTTATATAGCCTAAATAACCTTCCTCGATAAATAGGCTATCCAACACTAAAATAATTTTTCAAATCGGACCAGTATTTCCTGAGATTAGGGCGTTCAAATAAACAAACAAACTCTTCAGCTTTATAATATTAGTATAGTAGTGTAGATGTGTTCAAATCGCGATAGTTTAAAACATTTAAATAAAAAGTGTTGCTGACTAAATGTGAACATACATTACTGTCTATCTCTGCACGCATCTACAGTATGAATCTGTGTATGTTTTCATCCCTAACACATAGCGGGATTGTAGTATCGTAGCACAGACGATACAGTGGATTACGTGGGTAATCCATTGCGTCATTCGAGAGGGCCATCATTATACTGTGTTAAGTAAACCTTGAGTAACTGACCCTAGTTCACTTATCGTATTGTGGGTCACTAAAATTATAACAATAACATTGTTACTATCAATACGATCTTCATTAGCCGTTACTTTCAGTTCATCATCTCTACCCAGTATCCCAACGAGATGGGTAATTGAGAATTACATCTATATTTCGCTAACAATTTTTTTGTTTCCGCGTAGTAGTCGATATAAGAATATACATTATTTTTAATCCTCCTCGCTCCACGAATCGTTTGTAAAAACTAGCCACCAATATTTATTTTTTAAATAGTGGTTCAAATGTAATGTATGTAGGATGAATTCAAATTCAAATTCAAATTCAAATTGTTTTATTTGTGAAACATAGGTGGTTGAGGAACAAGTTATAACATATTAAAAAAGTATCACTATGTTTCGCCCTGTGGGGCGTACAAATTAATTATCTATAAACAAAATTATTAATTATACATAAATATTTATCGAATTTTAATTACATACCATATCATAATAGAATTATCAAATGAATTATTAATATCATATAAACATCGGTACACAATATCATATAGCCAATATAATTGGCTATTTAAATAATAATTAATCATATAACTATTTGTTATTCTATTCATATTAAATTAAACTAATAATAAATATATGAGATACTAATATGATATTGGGATTACAAATATATCGCAATATATATATATATATTATTATATATATATATTGCGCGAGTGATCCCTGCGCACCGGCCATAGATTGTAAGAAGAAACACCGTGGTAGGTTTAGTCGGTATTACCGGGTCGTTTTCATCTTTTCCCGGGTAAAAAAAAGGGGTTCAAATAACTATATACAGACAATGAAAAAAAAAAATTTGTGGCTTGACGCCAGCAATCGACCTAGCAATGACTTAGCAATTAAAGTAACACATGCATGATTTCCTTGGTATTAAAAGCGATTCTATGCAACGATAACTATTGCCTATTAAGCGGACTTTATATTTCTTGGCCACATTTAATGTATAAAAAGAAACCATATAGGGGGCGAACGTATTGTCTTTTTCACCTGACACGTCTTGGGATATCAGACGTAAATAAAACCTATTGTGCCTGGCCACCGGTGTGCCGCTGCGCCTTAATAGGTTAACAGAGAATTCCTTTAACATTTTGCTTGACCTATGAATCGAATTTAAGAAATCGCCAGCGCCTTCAAATCTTAGCGCAAACAGTATACTAACGACGCAGAGTTTCATCGCTATTTTTATCAAAAGAAAAAACGTCGTTCTTATATAAGTACATTATGTATATATACATTTCTTTATACCTTGACAATAGTTTATATCATCTACTACATAATATAACTCAATATCCTGTTTTTTACGACCTATTTTGAAGCAGAATACATCTTATAAACCGACTAAATTTAATACGTCACTCACATAAAATCACTGCTTACAAAGTTCGACGATTCACTCCTAGCCGTCTTATATTGTTCGGATAACCTAGAGAGATAAACTTGTGACATTTGCCATCTGTGTATCTGATTATATTATTTTCTTATTAACAATACAGAATGCGGATCAGACAATATCGACTTTGAGATTGTATTATGATTTTATGAACTACAGACATAACTGTAATATTGTCTTACTTTTACGTGAATGTTATACATCTACAGCTTTTGAACGCGACAAAATCCGTATAAAGTAGGTTAATTTTAATGTACAGACATAACTTTTAAACTTTTGCTTTGCATTATATCTAAATTATATATAAATAAAAAGCAAAGGCAATACAACTCAGTATCATTTTTTCCTCTGTTTGAAAACTGATTTTCTTTTTTTGTTGATTTCAATTGACGAACTCTAGTAAAAAAAAACAGTTAGGTATTTTTTGGAAAAGTTTAATTCTTTTTTCATAATTCTCTCGAAATGTCGAATTTAGAACACTGTGCGGAGAATAGCATATACAGCGTGTAACAAAAAAGTGTGGTCATATTTAAGTATCATATAATATAGCCCCTGTACAATGGAAAACCGCGAAATAAATCTGTATACATTATTTTCACTAAAATGTAGCATTTTATTTTTTATCGTCTTATCAATATCATACCTTCTAGTCTTCACTTAAATAACTCTAACAGCCGACTCAGGTGATCTCCGTGAACCCAAAAATAACCAGTTGTAATTCTGATACTGATGTAATGTGTTTGTATACCAAATTCTTGCTATAGTAATTTTGTTTTTGACAATGGGTTTGGGCGCATAAGTTATTAATATACATTCTTTCTGTAACATGTTGTATAAAGTATAAATCGTAACGGGTATCAACGTGATCAATATGACATCGCAGAACCAGTCAGCTTGTGATCACAGCCGAAGTAATCTGGTCGAAAAGTCAAACATCAAAAACGCAAACCATATGCATGACTGCGTTAATACCCGTTACGAATTACATACGAGTAAGTATATAGGTTGTACAGAGCACGGATTGAGTTACGTTCCTATTAAAGACGACCTGCTTGTCATATATAATACAATCCCGCTTGAATTGTCGAGCTGGATTGTTTGGAATATGACAAGCGAGGCGTACGCATCGGGTAATAGTTAGCAGCTATTATTGAATACTAGCCGTTGGACGTAACTTCACTCGAGTCCATTTTGATTTAATCTGTTAATTCTTGGCATGCCAGACATAACTAAAAAACAATTGCATACGGCAGGCCGGTGCAACTCAAAAAATTAATAATAATTATGAATAAGTTTGTAGCCAAAGCGCATAGTATTCACACGATCTAATTTGATCATTAGGTATTTTGAAGCATTCAGTAATTAACCCTAAATATCCCCAAACGTCACATCACCCATTCAGCATTTTTTTTGGTTGAATAATTATTTAGCAGTGATGATACCAAAATATTACCATCTCCCCAGCATATTTCTAGTTTCCGTGCTACTACAAAATACTTCTTGATAGAAAATCCAATGATTATTTTTCTGACCCGGGCACCGAATTCAATACCTCATCACATCACTGCTATAGAAAATGTCACCTAACTGGCTTACAGATCTAGTCAATCATCAAATCCATTAAGGGTTTTAATAATTATATATTAAGACATAATTATCGAATTAGCAACGCAAAAGAGCCAAGTTTATGTCGATAATTTGTGTGCTCGCAAAAAATTTTATAATTACTATATGGACTAAATAGAAAGGACATCAGTCTAATGACGCGTCATTAGAGCCAAAGCATTACTTATCGTGAGAAGCCTTATTCCTTTTTCTATTACATACTTAATTATTTTTTACTAGCCGTTGCCCGCAGCTTCGCTTGCATGTACATTATTGTAATATTCATTCAGTCATTTCAGCACAGCTGAATCTTTACAGTGTATGCATAATGTGTATTTAAAAACAACGTAAGCATACACGCTAGTTCGAAAAAAATGGCCGATTTTCATTACTATTTTTCTTATTTTATTGACTACTCGGATCGATCTGTCTACATGAAAATAAGTTTAAAATAATCTTTACAACATAATTATAAAGATCGGGCTTACTAATATACCCTAATCTAAGTTATACTAAATGAAAAGCTTAGTCTTTGTACTTAAATATCGCGGTATTTACAAATAATTAAACAATGGACGAAAGGAACACTCAGACTTGGAACAATTATATGTGGCTTACACAATTTTTCTCCGATCAAACTCACAATACTCGGTGCAAAAGTCTTCCATCATACGGGAAAAAAATTATTATCTGCCAAAAAATATATTTTATATAAATGTGCTGGCTGATGCGTTCTTTTTTACTGATTTTGGAATAAGTTAAAAAACTCAATTTAGAAAAATATGTTAGGTACGTCTTTTTTTTCCTTATGACAGCAGTAGTAGTTATCGCGTTAAACAAAATATTCGAGAGATATTCGAATACAATTATACGCATTACTAATTCGAAGGTTCGATAACGTTCGAATGGTACTCCACGTATTGCAACTGGATGCTTGTTTTGATAAAACACGCTTGGATGTTGTTCAAAGACTAACTATTTTATTTTCTTAATACATAGACAATAGACTAATATTTTTAAGAGTTACAAATAGTTGTTAACAGATGGCGCTATTAGTATATTAAAGAATATTATATTGATAATAATTTTAACATGTTTGTCATCTTGAATGTAGAAAAACTGTACTCCGTAAGAGAAACGCCAACTCATTTATGTATATACCTACTCACCAAAATACGATTAAGTGTCTATCGGATGTTGTTTTACAAAATTTTCCTTTACAACCTATTAATAAAATGGATTTAAGAATATTTTTAGCTTTAATCGAATATTAATTGGTAATGTTATTATAAATTCATTTAAAACTGTACGTATATTCAGATCTAATTGGTGCATTGATTGTGTCCGCCTTACGAAGGCCGATTCAGATTCAGTTTCCGCGTCAATGTGAAAGGTTACTTGTTATTACGAATCTCACACACACACACTCTCATTAACGCACACAAACAAACTCACGCTCTCAAACACATTAAAACTCGCTCTCTTTTCCATAATAGTCATAATGTCCTGCAGGCCGAATTTCGGTCATGGCCGAAGACTTGCCATCTGCACAGAACATAATAGTGCACAAGTGCAATTAGCTTAAGTAATGCCATTAAATTTTAAAACTAAATAATGAGCAAGGCTAACTAGTGTAATCCTTGCTTTTTCAAGTTGTCTTTTTCCTGTTTAATTATATGTACCTGGTGCCTGCACGGATGGCGTAGTGGTTTGAGTAGTCACTTCGCCATCGCCACTACGCTGAATGTTGTGGGTTTGAACCCCACATGGAATAAAAATTTGTGTGTTCCAAAAATTGTTGTTTCTGGTGTGGGTGTTCTTTGGGTCCGTTGTTTATTTATTTACTAGTTTTCACCCGCGGCTTCGCTCGCGTAAATGTAGATTAGGCTAGGTTAGGTTTGCAACAGTTCTTTTTTCTGGTTGAAAGGTAGGTACCCTATGTCCTATTCTGTACCCCTGACAACGTGTATGCAAAATTTCATGTTGATTGGTTGAGTAGGTAAGACGTGAAAGCGTAACAAACAAACAACCAAACAAACTCATTTTCACATTTATAATATTAGTAAGGATTTTATTTTATTTTTTTATTGATTTTGGAAGAAGGCTTACAGACTAATTACAGACATATTTAAATTTTCATAAATTATATATGCCACTGCTAGCCGTGCCAGCTGGCAGGACCAACCTGCTGGCCAAAACGCCTCTGACGCGAGCAATTAGTACGATTAACGAAATCCAGAATATTATAGATATATTTGCGTGTCAGTTTAGTGAAGTCGCAAAGATTATTTTACACATATTATGTTATAGGATAGAGTAGTTTTAGGTTAAGTGAAAATGTTAAGTGCCATATTATTGTATTGTTATTTTCTTAATGTAAAATTTTTGTTGTGTCTATAGTGTTTAAGTTATTTGTTTTGTAAATATGTTATATTTAAAATGCCTCACTAACGCATTAGGATAAGTGTCCTGTAATGTTAGTAGTAAGAGTTTGAGAGAATAAATAAATAAATAAAGTAACAATGTTGATAATTACAAGCCTCCACAATTAGCTATCCAATTGGATCATTTAATAAACAATATATAAAAAGAAAAAAAGAAACAAAAGAAAGTTTTCACATATACACACACAGATACACACAGAAGACCAAGAAGTTTGGATGCCGCAAACCGCTACCATTATTCGTTTTAAAGTATATATTATTTAACTTTTTACGTACATCGGTAGCGCTACTGCAATAAAGGTCTATATTTAAGTTACGCTATTAAAACTGTTTGGACTTTTGTATTTGTAATTGGACTCCCCTTTCCGCATTTGAACTCCAAATTGGTCCATTATGCGTGAGAGTCGACCGACTATGGAGATAGTAGCCCAACTCCACCCAGAAGCACAGAAGATTCCTGGGGTCTTCGCAAGCCTCGCGGAGTGACGTCGGGTTGTTGAGAATTTCCTTGCGTTGTGCTGTTACTCCCACACATTCCAGGACTACATGGGCAGCAGATTCTTCTTCGGTCAGACATCCCCTACAGAGGGGGCTGTCTGTTGCTCCAATGTTGTACAGATGTTACTGTTTGGACTTATAAATGCATTACGCCTATAGTCAGTGTCAAGGGCACATGTAATATGTCCGAATATTTGTAAAGTTCGCCGCGAACCAGCAATTATTTGTAGTGTGGGAGCGGACTTATAAAAAAAAAAGATCTAGTACTGCAATAAGTTAAGTAACCACAACCGACTAGACAATATTTGTGACCACTTAGGAACATAAAAATGCGACCTACGATAACCATAAGCCTTTAATAAACCAGTTTATAAAATTGACATATTTTATTTTATGCTAAAGGTCGTATGAAACAAAATATATTTTATAACAAACTAGTCAGGCGCCAACCAGTATTCATAATAATTAAAAAAGTGTAGAGATGAAAAATCTGCTTCTTAGGTATTATGGATATTTTAGGACTGTGAATATGAATATTAACAAATACATAAGAAATAAATTAATTAAAACTCATATATGGAGCATTGTCTTATACGTCTGTGAACCCCATGGTTAGGTCCATACCTAACCAAAAGAGATCAGGATAGATTGAAAACATTTGAAATGTGATGTTCGCGCCGAATGCAAAAAGTTTCATGGACAGAAAAAGTAACCAATGAAGAAATATTCAGATGAGAAAATGAAAACTTGTAAATACTGGAACTTATGGAGAATAGAAAAAGAAACATGATTGATTATTTACTTAGACCATTTATTTGTTACCAATGTTAAGGAAGGAAAATAGAGGCAAAGAGGAAGACCAAGAAAAAGCATACAGATCAAATGACAGAAAAACTAATATAGAGACATATCGAGAATCGAATGAATTGGCATCGGACCGAGAAAAATGGAAATTGCTACACCGAAAAATGCATGATGGTTGGAGGGAACATGAATAAATCCTTAGTGGCAGTCCAGAGTTACAAACTTAGCGATGTTTTAATTATCTATGCCTCGAAAAGCCCGTAAAATACCGATGGTTTTGCGATTGTTCTCTTGCCAGCCGTCTGGTATTGCCATCGATTTATGAACAGAGATTGCACTCGTGTGCTAAAATCTACTGCCGTATGCATATAACCAGTCTCCGAATGACCGCCGTGACCGAAATTCGGACAGTCGTCTGAAGGACATTCTTATTATACGTAGGTATAATAAAATAATACTATTCCGATGGATTTACCTACGAATTTAACTTACTATATTTGAGCTTTTTCATGGTCCCATGTGCCTGTTAACCGAGAGAAGGGTTCGAAATATCGATAAATAGAAAAAGTTTAGCAGTAAGTTTATTCGAAGTACGACTTCTTACGTTTTAGATACGAATGTAGTAAATAAATATATCTTTACTCTATACATAGAGTTACGCCTGGCTATCCTCAGAGGAATAGGTAAAAGCGTTTTACAATAATATGTCACCAATTAAGATTTAAGTGCCACGTAATAAAAAAACGTAAATTTAAAAGATTGTTGGAACAATATAGAAAGACTAAAATTCCGAAAAGTAATTAGTCACTATAATTAAATTTAATCTAATATTGAAAACCGATATTTGAGCGACCTTATAAAAAAAAAAAATCGTAGTAAGTCTTATGCCGCCGTCTACTACGCAGTTGTAAGCTCCGTGCTGTTATTGGAAATTTATTGTCAGATAAGCTCCTGTTGAGCTTTAAATATTACCCAGACATTAAAAGCCACGCCATCAAAGCAGTTGTTGTGTGTAACATGCAAATGAATCGACGTGAGTCACGTGCGCATGTAACTTATATGAATATCTCGCGCATGTAAACTACGTGAGTTGCTTGCGCATATATTGCACGACAGTTACATGTACACACGTATTATACGGATAGCTTTTAAATTATCGGCGAAATTTTTTTTTTATTTTTTTTTATTTTGCTCGTCAAAATTACCACACTCCACCTGATGGTAAGCAGTCGTGTGGTCTAAGAGCAGTGGCCTCCACACCGCCCCCACAGTGAGCAGTGGCCTCCACACCGCCCCCACAGTAGCCGAGACAATGTTGAGGTCTCTACTTTGACGGCCTGAGAAGATGCTTTTTCACGCCCCGCTTAAAGGACCCAGGATAGAAGGAAGAAGGAAAAACGTGCCTTGGCAAAGAATTCCATGCCTTGGTCGTTCGGCAGAGGTATGAGGACCCGAACTTTTTCGTACGCGCTCTAATCGACTCTACTGTGTAAGGATGGACAAATTAAACTTAAGAATATTTATGACTAATGGAATATCCAAATCTGCCCAAATAAAAAAACAGCTAGCGCATGGTGTTCATTTCGTGACTTATTTTCGATAATTATACTTAAAAATACGTAGTCCGCATGTATCTGATATTTACTGTGAGTTATAGTCATTATTGTTTTTATTGTAATTAACTATTTTAGGATACCGAGCTTCAGGCGAACACTGATATCTGTTTGTGTTTTCATCATTACACATACACAGATTACAGTCTTAACATGGTAAATAGTAATAATGAGCATCCTTACTAATATTATAAATGCGAAAATGAGTTTGTTTGTTTGTTACGCTTTGACGCCTTAACTACTCAACCGATCAACATGAAATTTTGCATACACGTTGCCAGGGGTACAGAATAGGACATAGGGTACCTTTCATCCAGAAAAAATAACTGTTGCAAACATAACCTAACCTAACCTACATTTACGCGAGCGAAGCTGCGGGTGAAAACTAGTATTATTTACACCGGACAGTAATCCTAAAGCAGTGTACACAATATGTACATAGGTATTAGAGCAGATTACTACTACTATAAAGAATATTGAATTATTATGTACTACGTCTCAGAAGAGACAAGTCATTTAGACTGTAAACGTATTAAAGTGCGTGATCTCTAAATCACTGAGCCGTCCACTCACTGCTATGATATGTTTAAGTGCAGAAAGAATTAAGCCTTGACATAGCCAAAGCTTTCGATAGAGTTTGGCACCGGTCTCTTCTTTCTAAGCTTCCGGCCTATGGCTTGCCCTCTCAACTGTGCACCTGGATTGCAAGTTTCCTGCAGAAGCGTCGTATTCGGGTCCTTTGCGACGGTCGCGCTTTCTAATTTATGCGGGTCAATGCAGGAGTGCCTCAGGGGTCTTATCCCCTACGCTCTTTCTTCTGCATATCAATGATATGTTGAATCTCGGCAACATACATTGTTATGCGGACGACTGTACCGTGCATGGGCGATATCTCGGACGTCCTGGGGCTAAACAGGCTAAGGTTGAGCGGAAAAGGCAGAATCTTGTCGTTGAACTTAACCAGACCTTGGACCGCATCTATGAATGGGGTGCCAAGAACTTGGTCGAGTTCAACGCCAAGAAGACCCAGGCATGCGCGTTCTCAACAAAAAAGTCTCCGTTCCTTCCCCTCCCTTCTCTGAAGAACACTCCACTGGTGATACGTGACAGCCTCTCCATCTTAGGTATGGATCTTTGCCACTCCCTTAATCCAAAAACCTACATCGAGAGCGTCATTAAGCAAGCTTCGCGAAAACTCGGAGTTCTGAACAGGGTGAGGCGGTTCTTCGCGCATGGGCAGCTGTGCCTATTGTATAAGGCACAAGTGCGCCCTTGCGTGGAGTACTGTTCTCATCTTTGGGATGGCTCCACGCAGTACTTGCTGGACGCTCTCGACAGGTTACAGCGGTGGGCTGTCCGTATCATCGGAGATCCAGAGGTCACGAGTTCACTGGAACCTCTGCAACTCCGTAGGGACATTGCCTCATTGGCATGTTTCTACAGAATATACCACGGGGAGTGCTTTGAAGTGTTATACCAGCTTATCCCGCCCTCCCCTTTCCTATCCAGAACAACGCGTGCTGGGCTCAGATGCCATCCTTACACAGTAGAATCGACTAGAGCGCGTACCAACAAGTTTGGGTCCTCATACCTCTGCCGAACGACCAAGACATGGAATTATCTACCAAGGCACGTGTTTCCTTCTTCCTTCGATCCTGAGACCTTCAAGCGGGGCGTGAAAAAGCACCATCTCAGGCCGTCAAAGTAGAGACCTCAACATCGCATCGGCTGCTATGAGGGCGGTGTTGAGGCTACTGCTCTTAGACCACACGACTGCTTACCATCAGGTGGAGTGTGGTCATATTGACAAGCAAAATAAAAAAAATTAAAAAATACGGAAATACATATTAAGGAATATGTTGGACATAACAATTTTGCTCTGAAACGAGAGCATACACGCAGCTCTCCAACAAACCCTATGTGATTGTTGCAACGATACGTATGAGTATACGCATATATGCGAATACGAAAGACGAATGAGCTCATTCATTCGTTGCCAAACGGTTCTGAAGATGCCTCGCCGCCCCGCGCAAAAACGTGTCGATGCATATTTTGTGCTCGAAGCGGCATGCTGCAGGTTGGAGTACGCCCGAGTCCCACATTGTGGCTGTCCTATTCAGAGGAGTTCGGTATTGTCGTGGTATTGTCAATATTTTTATATTGCAATCCGTGGCGCAGCGGTAGTGAATGCGACTGCTGTGCATGAGGTCTCGGGTTCAAATCCTGGATCGGGCCAACAAACAGTTATTGGGTTTTTCTGTTAAGAAATCTCAATAGCAGTCCGGAGTTAGGAAGTTAGCGGTATTAGACACTCCCGTGCCTCGGAAAGCACGTAAAGCCGTTGGTCCTGCGCCTGATCTCTCTCCGGTCGTGTCGGATTACCGTCCCATCGAATCATGAGAGTTAAGGAACAGAGAGTGCCCTTGTTTTTGCGCACACACTTGTGCAATATAATATAGTTAAAACTGGCCGCCGTGACTGAAATTCGGTCTAGAGGACATTATTGAAAAAGTTGGGGTGGGCAATCCGAGGGTGCGTGACGGATTCCTATCTACCCAATCATTTTGATACAACGACTTCCATTAAGTAACGCCAACTTCGATTCAATATACAATTAATTCATTTTAATATCTTAAGGCGGCTGTACACATTAAGCCAAGGTAGTGGGCCAGCGTGTTGGGCCACCGTGTAGAAATCTACTTGGCGGAATGTTGGTACCACCAAGTAGATCTCTACACGTTGGCCCAACACGCTGGCCCACTACCTTGGATCAATGTGTACAACCGCCTTTATACATAATGTAATTAAATATTTATTCTATACAGTGAATTAATCAAATTCTTCTGTATTAAAACATTGTGACTTCATATTTATAACAGACACGGCGTGCCTTATAAACTAATTTATTGATCAAAGCAAAACAACGCAACGGCGTAGACGTAAAAGCTACTGCCGTATATTTTACACCAAATTTGATTACTGGGCTGCAAAAAGCAATGCTTGATTGTTAATTGTATTAAGTGAACATTAAAGGTCATCGTAGACTACTTTTACATCGAGGGGTAAGCTGTCGACGGTATTGACGTAACATTGCGTTTGCGCGATTCTGTGTTCGATTATGATATTAAAAAATACTCAATCTATACTAATATTATAAAGCTGAAGATTTTGATTGTTTGGTTGATCGCGCTAATCTCAGGAACTACTGGTTGAAATTGAAAAATTATTTTAGCATTGAATAGCCCATTCATCGAAGAAGGCTACGATGCAAAATCGGGGAGAACTCTCTTATATGAAGCAGACGAAGTTGCGCGGATCAGGTAGTATTTAATATATTTATTCCATTCCACAAAGTCAGCTTTGATAGGTACAATCTTCGATCAAATATACCATAGATGCACATTCTCATACAAAAACCGCGTCAATATGTGGCACTGACCAGTACTACTTACTTATAAGTGTCTGCATTTATTATGCAATCCAGGAAATAAACCAGAATAACTATTGAACGCCCACTGATAAACATTTTGTAATAGTTTAGTTAAAACGCGTCAATGTAAAGCGTCCTAAGTGTGTTACTCGCGATACGCAAGCGTACTAAGTATATGGTACGGTCTCCACCCTACGGTGGAGACCGTACCATATACTTAGTACGCTTGCGAGCGAATCAACACCACTTCTACAAGTGGTGTTGATTCGCTCTCGCTTACGGGCAGCGCACGCAAGAGTGAGTGGGACAGGTGCATAATATAGCGCATACGACTGATTTATGCACAGTTTTGTTGAGGCCGTTTTTCGAGCGACGATCGTGCATCTATATTTGATCGATGGATACAATGGTAAGTTTTGATCATTGTGGACCTTGTCGGGCGAATGCGTTGATGTTACATCGCGTTTTTGCGACAATGTATTAGTTAGTGGTACCAAAGTACCGTAGTGGTGAGTGTAACCGACTGCCACGCCTGAGGTCGCGGGTTCGATTCCCGCACAAGTTAAATATTTATGTGCATGAACATTGATGTTTGTCTTGGTCTGGGTGTTTCTATGTATAATATGTAGGTATGTATTTACAAAAAATAAAGTATATATGTATGTTTATCCATTGTCTAGTACCCATATTACAAGCTCTGCTTAGATTGGGCTAGATGGTATTGTGTGTATGTGGTAGAATATTGTTATTATAAATAAAATATCTACGGAACATGCAGTACGCCAGTTCAAAGCGCTTGGTGGGTGTTATTATGAACAAGCAATATTATTTTTTGTTAGATTGAAAAAGGAAGTAGATATATTACCGAATGTTTTGTGTCTATTTATTATGCTGTCTCGCGGCGAAGATCTTTGACCCCATCAAGTAGTCATGGGTTAAATATAGATACATTTATGCTCACGCCATTATAATTTCGAGGTAGTTGGTAGAAAGGCATGGAATACAATAGAATAGAATATAGTTTATTTGCAAAAAATATAGGTAATAGTTACATAGCCGGTGTTAAATACAGTTATAAGAATCCTTCTACATTTTGCCATTAAGGCGTGCAAAGTTTAATGTTAGAATACAATGATAAATAATCTACGTATATTGCTTAATAATAATCAAAGATAATTATCATTTACTAGCTTTTGCCCGCGGCTTCGCTCGCGTTAATTTAGAATTTGCCAATCAATTCGGGTTGTGCTCTGCTTGTAATAATATAATTCAATCATGATTCGAAAGAAACGTGGCGCCATCTATTATCATAACAACGTTTTTGTTGTTTTCCTCGGGAACAGTAATTTGTTTCGGGATGAAAGGTAGCCTATGTCCGTTTCTGTACACCTGACAACGTATATATGCAAAATTTCAGGATGATCGGTTCATTGGTTTAGGCGTGAAAAGGTAACAAACAAACAAACAAACTCATCTTCGCTTTTATAATATTAAGTTAAGATATCGAAATGTTATTATTCGATATAAAAAAATTATATCGAATAATAACATTTATCGATTAAAAGATTTGTAAAATGTTTCTTAAATATATTAAATGGTTCTTCTTTAATATTACTGTAGATTTACATTTAGCCAAATTTTGTTATGGAGCTCATGTCTTTCAGTCGTCTGTGCTATTCTGCTAAAACTCATCTCGAACTCGATTGTCGCCTCGTCATCCATAGTAACTAAACTTTATTGCTACAGTTAGACAGAAACACTCAAATAAAACAGTCGACTCAGATGTTTGAACAGAGTGCCTAGTGCGAGTTCGTTTTACGTTAAAGCGATCGACACGTTTATGACGTTCGGCGCTACGATTGGCCCGCTCCAACCTCATATCCAATCACAGAGCTAAACGCGGTGACCGTTTCGATCGCGTTAACGTAAAAGCAACTGGCACTAGGCACCCAGAATTGCATAGCAGTTATAGCGGCGGTAAGCAGGTGCAAGCGAAGTTTGAGGCGAAAAATAAAAGTAAGCTTGAAGTATGTAATGTAGTGAGAGTTTATTCACATACACACGGAAAGTCTTAAGCGTAGAAAAAGTACAAAGGTTCGCTATAGTTTAGCACACACACACACTAGTAGAAGAAAGAAGGCGAAAATTATAGAAAATAAGAATCGAACAATAGATATAACGGAGATCGATAAAGTCTATGCGCGAGCGACGGACAAACATTTCACGGTGGAAGGCGGATTCTCACTGAGCCGGCGCGGTTTTTTTTTTTTTTTTTTGGTGTGTGCTAGTTGTTGGCCTCAGATGGCCTTTACAACTTTACGCGGACTGTGGGTGAGCGCAGAAGGCTCCCAACCCGTAAACCCGGCGCGGCCCGGTGTCGCAAGTTAAGTACTCGTCCCCCGGTCGCGCAAGTTCGTGTCACGTCGCCGTCAGCTGAGCGGCCGCTCGCTATAAACCTTATATACATATATATAAAACTGAACTATTTGTCCGGCTACATATTAAATGCATATAGAAAAATAATGTAACATATTTTATTTGTTAATGTAGAACATACATTTATTAAAATAACAATAAACAGTAGCACGCTACAGCAGTTATCAGCCGAATGTGTCAGGCCACATATGTAGTATACGTATATATACATATTATGTACTAGTAACATAAGTTAATCAGTTTCATAACAAAATCAAACACGAAATCGACCTGGTAGCAACAAAAACATGTTTATTAAAAAACAATAACAAGAACAATTTAGTTTCTCTTTTGAAAAAGTCTGAAACTTACAAAATTACAGCGTTTCTACAGTGCAATAGTGTGAGTTAATGAGAACTTTAAATGGGTACAAGCAGCGAGCAACTAAGTTGAAGTTTAAGTGAAAACTAAACTAATAAAATGACACTGAAAGTGTATCTGCGGTATTTTTTTGTTTCTAAGTAAGTTAGTTTAATTGCAAATTGCAATCACACCGATATTATTTATTTATTTTTCACTACCTTGTGCCCGCGGCTTCACTCGCGTCATAGTAGGTTAGGTTATGTTAGTAACGGTACTTTTTAAAAATAAAATATAGCCTAAGTTACTCGGTGATAATATAGCTTTCTAAAGGTGAAAGAATTTTTAAAATCGGTTGTGTAGATTTTGAGTTAAATCCTTACAGACAAACAAACAAAATATCAATTCTTTCCCCTTTATAATATTAGTATATATTAAATAGAACGACTTGCGCCAATTACACTATTTAATTACACATAATATGGCTTAAACTTTAAATATAGCATTCACACGTTCTGCTCACGGTACCTCATACATTCTAATAATAAAACCTTCCATTCACCTCCAAACATATCAACTTATAGGTTTAAGTCCAAGACAGAGTTAGGCTGCTTTAGTGACCGAGGCATGTATAATTTTAAGTGATTCCATTTCAAATCGAGTGGAGTATTGGACGTGTGATAATATGGGCCTACAGTAAATGTTTGTGAAAATAATATTGTATTACGTTTACGCAAAAAAAAACCATGCAAAGTACTGTAATTTAGTTTCAATGATGAAGATTCACGTAAGCTTAAGACAATATTATATTACAAAACCTTTGCAATCAATAGTAGGAATTAAATATACAATATTTCAATCAGAATGTGTACCTAATATAATTTTAAGTTGAAACGGATATCTGATATCTATCTGGCGTCTAGCACATCCAACCTATATTCAATATACATCCGGATTTGGCATATCCGGTTTATTCGAAAAATAAATAAATGTACTGCAGAACTCACAAGTATGAGGTACAATTAAATCACAATACCTGATATGTACGATATAAATATAATACGCCGACTGCACGGGCGTGCCTGGGTGTGTGTGGTGAGCCTCTGGATGCTTGAAATCCCAGGGTCTGGGAATATCAGTCGCGCTGTACCGACTTTTAGAAATGAATTATTTGGCTTCTTCTAGTTGTTCTATAATTTGCCAAGTTCTTCTTATGGTTGTAGTTGATATCACACAAGTTGAGTGATATCAATTACGTTGTGTAATACATATTGAATGCATGGATGGCGTAGTCGTTTAATCGGTCGCCTCGCTACTGAACTGCGACGAGTGTTGTAGGTTCGATCCCCACGCGTGTAGTCCACAAACGGTTGTTCCTAGTTTGACACTGGAAGGTACAGCGGCTCCCACTATTATACCCTAACGGTTGATGTAGGGGAACGCTATATCATAAACTGGACTAGTCGTAAAGAGAGGGGATGTTCCTAGTTTGAATATTTGTATAAAGTAGTTTAATTTTCAAATTCCCCCGCGACACAGAAATTACGGAGTCTTCCGCTTTCGGCACCAATTTTTCCGGCACCTATGGTTTCGGCACCTAAGCTATTCCACTTTCAGCACCAATAGGTATTTTATTCCACATTCGGCACTAAGCAAAAATACCTATTGGTGCTGAAAGTGGAATAGCTTAGGTGCCAAAAAAATTGGTGCCGAAAGCGGAATACTTCGAAATTACTTATAGTGCAGATGGACTTGTCTTTAATTTAAAATTTAGTAAGTAACAAATGGTAAATAAGTTTCAATCATATTGACTTACGTTTACGAGAATGTTAATTTTAATGAGGTGTTTTTTTATACAACTAAGGTGGTGTTTTGTTTTTTACAACTAAGGTGGCAAACATGACACAAAAGATCCCACTGGGTCGAAGTGTCGCCGGTCTGTACTGACTGGCCCCCACACACAAGGTGGCAAACAAGCATACGGCCCACCTGATGGTAAGTGGTCACCGTAGCCTATGGACGCCTGCAATACCAGAGGCATCATTTGCGCGTTGCCGACCCTTTAGGAAAGGACGTGGGAAGGAAAGGGAGCGGGATGGGGGAAAGGGGGTAATTGGGCCTCCGGTACTTTCACTCACCGAACGAAACACAACAGTAGGACTACTGCTATTCCACATCGATATTTAATACAAACTAACTTTACATAATTAAAACCTATTAAAATACTACTGTTAAATTGGACTACTATTTTAAGCTATTTAAATTATTAAAGGATAGGTGGACCGATGACCTGAAAAAGGTAGCTGGGTCAGACTGGATGCGGAAGGCGGAAGACCGGATGTTGAGGCGTAAAATGGGAGAGGCCTATGTCTAGTAGTGGACTGCGGTGGGCTAATTGATTGATTGAAATGATTAAAGTATTACGATTTGCACTTTACCCAACGTTTCGTTTGCTTTTCAGCATAAAGTGTAAGTCTAAATAGTTTAATAATTTAATCCCGAGCAAGCGAAGTGGCGGGTAAAAGCTAGTGCCTTATAATTTTTATTTAATTTGCTAGGTACTGTTTGGTATTTCACAATAACAGCATTCCCACATACCAATACAATATAGGTATGTCGTTAGCACCTACTTGTTTTGTTTGATTATGTCATTCAACGTTCCATACCGAAGAGCAAATGAATAATAATGACTAACAAACACACACAACGTGATAAATTATAATAAATAAATTATAATAAATAAATTATTATATTTTCCTTCTTCATCAATATTAAAGAAGATCAAGAATCATTATATAAATGTGTGGTTATTATATATTTACCGTTCAGTATTTGTAACTGGGTAAGCAAAGGTATATAAAACCTATATATTCAAAATCTTTATCTTTGTTTATCTTTTAAAAGAATAACTCCTGCACTGGGATCCCTTTTCTTTTGCATAATGTCTTGTTTTACTAATATACTTTGGCATAATTACTTTGGCATATTTTTGAAGTGAAAACTTCTTTAGCGGCGATGTGCATTTTTTTGTGATGGGTAAAAAATTTTAAACTCGCGTCAGGACACGTGACCTGATCGAAAATTCGTAAGACGGAGGGAGAATTGTCAAACTCGCATCAGGACACGTGACCTGATCGAAAATTCGTAAGACGAAGGGAGAATTGTCATGTTTGTGTACGATAACGCAAATAAATGAATATTGTATTTTACCACATAAATAATAGTACTTTTATACTGATAATTAAAGCAATTCATGCAAAATTATTCTCTAACCATTCCAAAATATCAAAAATGCACACCGTTAATATTCAAGTTTTCACTTCTGCCGGCACTCCCGGTGTGCAACCCGTTATTTTTTTTGGTATAACAATACATTGCAGTAATTATTTTCGACATACTTACCCGACCTAGCTTGCAAAGCCAGTAAATAATGACAATCCGATAAATGGTTTAGTCAGGTTGCCGCGGGTTAGTCCTTGGTCCATCCAAAGCCGCTAGTTACGATACAATTTAAAAAAATATGCGTGAGCTGTAATGCGTAAATACTTATAGTTAGGATACACAAAAGTTGCCATGTGTTATTATGTCTTAAAATCGTATGCATATGGTTAGGAAACCGCCTGCACTAGGCATAAATCATGTGTAGCTTTACAACTCAATGGACACAAAATACACCTACACTCGAGACAATTATTTGTGCATCACACAATTTTTTGTCCCACGTGGGAATTGGAAGTATTCCGCTTTCGGCACCTATGGTTTCGGCACCTAAGCTATTCGACTTTCAGCACCAATAGGTATTTTATTCCACATTCGACAGTTTCGACACCAAGCAAAAATACCTATTGGTGCTGAAAGTGGAATGGCTTAGGTACCGAAACAATAGGTGCCGAAAAAATTGGTGCCGAAAGCGGAATACTCCTGGAATTGAACCCATAACATTAGGCGCGGTGGCAGTGGTGAGGCAACTGCTTAAACTAATATACTATTCGTGCAGACAATGCGACAGCTGTGCATGTAGTATCAGATTAGATTCCTGGGTCAAGTAAAGTGTTATTCGGTTTTTGATACAAAATATTCTCAGCAGAAGTACGGAGTCTGGAATTGCGCGTGATTAACGGTAATAGGTTCGCCCCTATTATGTAATAACTAGCTTATGCGCGCGACTTCGCCCGCGTGGTACCTACGAGTACATAAATAAAATGTACCCTATGTCCTTCCCCATATTTTAAACTATCTCTGTACCAAATTTCATCCATATCGGTTGAGTAGTTTAGCCGTGAAAGGGTAACAGACAGACAGAGTTGCTATCGAATTTATAATGTAACATAAGTCCTGTATTAAACTGTCCCACTGCTGGGCATTTATCGGTTTAGGTCATAGTCCACTTCGCTGGCACAGTGCGGGTTGGCAGACTTCATATACCTTCGAGAACTTTTATAAAGAAGTCTCAGATATGCAGGTTTCCTCACGATGTTTTCCTTGACCGTTAAGGCGAGCGATAATTTTATATCTGCGTTTTTAAAAATAAATACGCATATAACTTTGAAAAGTTAGAGATATGCGACTTGGGATCGAACCCGAGAGCTGTGCGTGGCAGCCCAACTGTCACGTAATAGGCTATCGCTGCTACTGCACTATGTCCCCTATTAAGTGAAATTAAAAACACTTAGCTTGCAAAGTGTCAGTCTCTTACACTCCTGCCCTCCCTTTTTCGAAAAACCGTCTTGAACCTATATATATGTAAAATATCGGTGTGATATTCCTCTGGCTACCTCTTAAAGTATTTAGTCTTGATGTTATTTATATTGTGTTATGTTATGGGGAATTTACAAGCACGTGTTTAATAAAATATTGTTTAGTTTATGCATGCATGTTTAGGTATCTCATAAACAATTATGTATTTATCCGACTTGCACAGCAAGACCGTCATGTTACTTTATTGTAGACGTATGTTAAATACCTAGTTATAAATAACATATATAGTCTTATGCTTATATAGGCATATACCCGAAGGATGGGTATATACCCAAAAGGATAAGCATGGGTGTTTAACACCCACATACCGCCAAGTTTGATTTTAAGTTCCACGAAATAGGATACTAGACTACTGATACTATTTATTGATTCATAAATAACACAGGGGCACAAAACAATATTTTTTATGCGGCATTAATTTTGTTACTGGTTTTAATAAACACCTTCGTCAGTCATACCCGAAATGTATTTACTTTGTATGGATTGACTTTTGTTCTTGAGATATTCAACATAAAGAACGGTTCCATCAGGACATTAGAACAATAAAAGAAAGATACTACCAAGGCCGATGGAATAGCCATATTATGATGGCTGACTATTGCTTGAGTTTAATAATGGATTGTCCTGAATATAAGCACTATAGAAAACCTTACAGATGAAGTTTTTCTAATATTTTTTTATGATTTTTTGTTAATAGCATAAGTATTAAGTTTTCATGTCGTTATTATATAGCCGCTTATTCTAAAATATATATTTATTATGTAACTGTAGGTATTTTTATTTCGACCTTCTTTCAGTCATATAGTTATAAAGTCTTATCTCATAAACTAGAGTCAATTTAACAAATCTGATATTTTTCTCGTATTCAGCATACTGAACTTACACAAAATTGACTTCAACTTATCATGCCGCAAAATGACGGTTCCCCAGTATATTTTGTCCGACCCGGGTATCGAACCCGATACCACATGCACAGTACTTGCATTCGCGACCGCTGCGGCACTAAACAGTAAGCACTAGAACTTTTACAACGATTCCGTTACAGTTTTTAAACTGATTAAACTTATATTCATTAAAATAAGTAAAATTATATACAATATGAACAAAGCAGTTATATAATTTACCAACTAATAATTTCTTTATACATAATATAATGACTATTTAATTGTAATTTTAATATTCCAAACATTGTATCTTATCGTACCTTTATATCTTATCTACAAAGAATTCTTGCAAGGTGCAATAACTATCGTGAAACAGCTATTGGCTGTGTTGATTAAGTATATTTTATTGCAATGAAACAATTTTATACAGATTTCATCGAGTTGTTTTTATAAAACACTATTATTAAATAATTTTGAAACTTTAAACTACAATTGTTAAACACTTTTACTAGTTACTGTTTTCTTTTATTTAAGTATATTTAAATTATAAAAACTATTTTACACTTTCCCCGATGTTTCAGTTGCTTTTCAGCAGCCATGTTCACGAGGACACTAGGATGGTGGTTGTCTAAATGTTTAGAAGTGTAGTTTGAAATAACTTTGAAAAATCCGCGTAATATTGTTTTCATTCGCGTAAACGTAAGACAATATTAAGTTTATTTTAACTTTGTTTTGATTGCCTGTATTATATTTTTCAGAGAAAATATTGATGTCAAATCATTTTAAAGAAAAGGCTTTTAACAAATCTATTGCTAGCGCGTTGGGCTCGAACCAAATAATTATGTGTTAAAGAGATAACTACAGGTTGGACTGACTATACTTATGCACAATAACCTACTTATCATCTCGTATTATCCTGTTTCAAAATTAAGTCATATTTAATATTTTTCATAAACAATATGATAATGATTTCGGTATGTATTTATTTATTTGATTAGTTTCCTTAAATGTGGGTGGAGGATATTTGGAAAGAACAGTATAACTGTGTTTTGTAATTTTAGAAGCTTCCTTTACCTCAAATTTCTAAACTTATATAAAAAAGGAATATATATTATGACATCTCAGTGATAGATATAATTATGTAGATATAGTTTTAAGTTAATTTTTTTGTCATTATTCAGGCAGAAATCAGAGGAATACAAATATTGTTTTCTGTTTACGCGAATGTTGTACATTGAAATTAAACTACTTCACACGTATTTTAACGCGTTGTTTATTTTAAAACACTTTTATTAAAGAATTTATATTATTACACTACTATTTTTGAACTTTACTTTTATTTAAATTCATTATTTAAAAATCTCTTTATCTATTAAGTTTAACACTTTCACCGATGTTTCGATTGCATTTCATCTCTTATCTCAACTGTATTCTAACTAAAGAGAAATATATTTTTTTTTAATAGACTCTAACTTCGATCTGAACTATCATCGACATCTTTCTTTTTGTTAAGAAACTTTTTATTTTGCCGTTGTCAAAGGATCACTTCAAACTACCCAGCAAGCTCATCAACAATCACAAACTTACCTCTCCTCTTTTTATAGTTACCAAAGATTCTTGGCTTTATGTAATAGGCATGAAAATCTATCCTAATATTACAAAGCGAGAGTGCTAATTTTATGTAATTGTATGTACATATATATTTTTAAACTAATTAAGTTCGTCTGCCTGAATTTAAAACAACGGATTACAGGGTTTTGTCTATTTGTTCTTATACTTATTGGTTTTGACATCACGTAAAATTACTTATCGGCTTCCTAATCGGTTTTCATACTTGAGTAGGTTAGAGTTCAACTAAAAATCTAAACCATCATTTAATTTTGCTTTTTGACTGTGTAGATAGCGCAGTGGATTAACGGTCGCGTTGTAACTGTTGCCGTAGACGGTTCAAATGCTTCACGGGACAATTATTTGTGCAATCCCAAATAACTGTTATAAGATCGGATGTTCTTTGCGTCTGTTATTTAAATATTTGTAAAGTCATATAAGACAGACGGCTTAGGGGCGTACCTAAAAAGGGGTACCTAGAGTGGACGCTGTCTTTAACAAAAATCTGTGCATTAGAACCGGTAGGTATATGACATAGTACATATCATGATCCATATAAGTGACGTAGGCACAGCCTAGTATTCAAAACGTAATGGATTGTATGAGAAACCAATGTCTAAGAGTTCAATATCAATTTAATTATGGACGCTATAGGCCTAAGCTGGACTAGAGAGAGAGAGACAATGGAAAGGATCAGCATTGATCCTTACTGTATGAAGGTACTATGAGATTATTGGACCTCAATAAACAAGAAAGTTTATACGCTGATGGCTATGGCTTGACTGCGGATGGTGCAATTATTTTAGTTGGTAAGTGTTGCAGGTGCGATAGCAATACGGTACAAAAAGTTTTGTTATTTGATATTACAAAAGTAAACACTTATCTTCAACAAAACTATGCTAAATATGATACTATGGTGCATGTAATAATAATTGTATTAACTCTGTATATACATTGTTCCACTACTGAACACAGGACTCTTCTTGGTGTGAGAAGGGTTAGGCTATATTGCACCACACTGGCCCAGTACTGGTTGCCAGTCTTCGCAATCTTTGAGATCTTTATGAAGAACTCACAGACGTGAAGGTTTTCACACTATGTTTTTCTTTATAGTAACAGCGAGCGATAATATTAACTATTTAAGTTAGAGGTGCGTGCTTTGGCAATTGGATTGAAACCGTACCGTGGACCGTACCTATAGTTGCTTTATAATATACTAGATTTTGCCCACGGCTTCACTCGCGTAAATGTGAGTTAGGTTAGTAACAGTACCCTATGTCCTTTCTGTACCACTGACAATGTGTATGCGAAATTTCATGATGATCGGTCGAGTAGTTAAGGTGTGAGAGCGTAATAAATAAACAAACTGACATTCGCATTTATCTATAATATTATTTAGGATTATGTTACTAAAATTCTTTAGTTTTACAATAGTACATAATATATCTATTATGTAACAATATAAACTTAACAATAATACCTTATTGTTAAGTTTACTATTTACTGCGGTCCACGTTTCAGACATATTTTTTGCATGATTCAAGGTGTGCAGATTAATATAGGCCGGTTATTTTTTACATAACTAAGTAATGAGTTTATATAAACATGTAAAAACAACGATAAATAGTATTATGTATACGATAAAAAACATTAATTAAGGTTTATTCATATTCATATCGGTTCATATTTTTTATTTAGGTTTATGGAAATCTGTAGTCTCTGCCTAGGAAACAGGCGTGAATCTATGTAGGTATGTATGTATCTTATCTTATCTTATGTGGGGGCCAGTCAATGCAGACCGGCGACACTTCGACCCAGTGGGATCTTTTGTGTCGACACTCTCCCAATAACGACTGCCATAGATGTTCATGGCAGCTGGGACCAACGGCTTAACGTGCTCTCCGAGGCACGGAGCAGGCGATAGTTGTCAATCAATACGCACATAATTTCGAAAATTCATATAACTTCCGAAAGTCAGAGGTGCGCGACGTGGGTTCGAACCCGAGACCCTCTGCATTGCAGTCTGTTGGTCTCCTTACTGAGCTATCGGTGCTCTATGTATGTATGTATTAATGTTTATTAAATGCGTTAATATAAATATGTTAAATAGTGTTGGTCGAGTACACGGATGGTGTAGTGGTTTATGTGGTCGCCTCGCCACTGCCAATGTGCCAAGTGTTGTGGGTTTGAATTCCCCACGGGACCAACGTTTGTGTGATCCACAAATTGTTGTTCCGAATCTGGATGTTCTTTAAGTACCTTGTTTCAAAGTATGTGAAGTCCCCCGTGACACACGAATTAGGAAAGTATATAAATATAATATAATATTCTATTCTATCACATACACACAACACCATCTAGCCCAAACTAAGCAGAGCTTGTACTATGGTACTAGAAAATGGATAAACATACATATATACCGCGTTTCTTTTTTCATTTTTTTTTTGTAAGTATATACATATTATACATAGAAACACCCAGCCCAAGACAAACATCCATGTTCATGCACACAAATGTTTGACTTGTGCGGGAATCAAACCCGTGATCTCAGGCGTTGCAGTCAGTTACACTAACCACTACGCCATCGAGGCCGCCAATTGGTATATAAGTAGTAGTAAAAATAAACTAAAATCTAAAATCTAATCCGGTAAACTAACATCGCAAAATTTCCGATGTTAGTTTACCGGCGTTCCTGTCCTCGGTTCACAGCACGAAAGAATTAACCAGGAAAATTTTATCACCCACACTGGTTAATTCAAAAGTGCTGTGCAAAACTGACGCTCAGAACGCCTGGAAAATGGCTTGTCCGAATTCTGTTTTGCCAACCAACCTATTCTCCCAGCGGCAGTGTGACGGGCCGCTTAGCAACTCTGTTAGAGAAAAGCTTTTTTCTACATCTTCCAATGCTGCTGAGCGTGCTCTGATTGCTGGCTGTGGGAGAATGGGAATTTGGTCTTTGGCTTCAGGCGCTTCCATCGTCCAATATAGGTACCATGTTGGACGATACCACTTTCCGCCTCGCCACTTGCCTCCGTTTAGGTATTTCGTGTGTTTCTCCGCATCGCTGTCACTGTGGAGAAGCTGTCGATAGCCTCGGACACCATGGACTCTCTTGTAGCAGGAGCGCTGGTCGAATTTCTCGCCATGCTAATCTTAATGACATAATACGTCGTGCTCTTGTCACTGCTGGCGTTCCAGCTGTACTTGAACCCAATGGCTTGGTACGCGACGATGGGAAGAGACCGGACGGAATGTCATTGTTGCCTTGGAAGATGGGTAGGCCTTTGGTGTGGGACGCAACGTGCGTTGATACCCTTGCGTCATCGCATCTTCCAAGCACTGAGGGATGTGCCGGCGCTGCTGCTGCAACCGCGGAAACCCTCAAACGGCGCAAATATAGTAATTTAGTCGGAAATTACATTTTTGAGCCGTTTGGGGTGAAAACCCTAGGCTCATGGGGTCCGAGCGCTCGTATTTTGTGCAGGGAGATCTCAATACGCCTGATCGACGTTTCGCGTGATCAGAAGGCTGGTCTTTTTCTGGCCCAAAGAATCAGCATTGCTATTCAACGTGGCAATGCTGCCAGTCTTCTGGGCACGTTACCAGTTGACAGCGATGCCGAAGAATTCTACGATGCCTAAACCTTTTCTGTAAATATTTAGTAGTATAAATATTTGTGTTTTTGTAACTATGTAACCTTTTTTAATACGTTTGTAAATATATATAAGGTTAATTCGATTTAATAATGTAAATATTTGAAGCACCAAAATAAATAGTAGTAGTTCGTATTCTTAACTACTCCAGCTAAGCTAGAATGCTTGTGTGAAAATATAATCGGCCTCGATGGCGTAGTGGTTGGTGTCGCCTGAGGTCGCAGGTTCGATTCCGGCACAAGTCAAACATTTGTGTGCATGAACATGGATGTTTGTCTTGGTCTGGGTGTTTCTATGTATAATATGTATGTATTTATAAAAAGAAGTACATATGTATGTTTATCCATTGTCTAGTACCCATAGTACAAGCTCTGCTTAGTTTGGGCTAGATGGTATTGCGTGTATGTCTTAGAATATTATTATTATATCAAAAACTTTGTTGCTCTGTATCCTTGAGTTAGAACTTTTCGTAAGAATCAATTCTCAATTATTTCCACCATTGTCTGATACAGTAGTTTGAAGTGACCGAAGCATTATAAGATTCAGGAAATAAACCTGTCTAAGAAGAAATGTACGCGAAAAATTGTTTCTTGGATGAGTTTTGATGTTTATAGAAACGACGCAGCTTCGAATTGCTCAGATTCTACCGACTTAACCTACCACGGCCTACCTACCAGACCCATCCACCATTCAAGGAAACGTCCTTGAATGGTGGATGGGTCTGGAATTCTCAGATTGCCCACCTCAGCTATTAATTGTAATCGACTCCAAAAATAACAATAATTTATTTATTCACAAGAATATGCAATTATTTATTAACTTTTTAGTGCATTTTAAGTTTTGGAATATTCTTTTTTGAAGTCGGTTTTCTTTTTTGTTAAAGCAGCTTTCAAATAAAAAAAGAATCATCAAAATCATTTCACCCAAGCGAAAGTTATGAGGTAACAAATATTTAAAAAAAAAATACACACGAATTGCGTACCTCATCCTTTTTTGAAGTCGGTTAAAAACTAGCATACCCGACGGATGGCTGATCACACCGGGTTTAATGGTGAATCTAGATTATCCAGGTCGGTACAGCCGTTTCGGATGAGTTCACTCGCACGTACAAAATAATTATATAGATAAAGATACCTACAGAAATCATAACTTTACAATCACGCCATTTAATAAAATAGGTATATATTAGCATCAATTCAATGTTATTATATTATACGGAATTTCCTAACTAACTTATTCTAGATGCCTCGTTGTTTCGTGTTTTCGCATTTTTAAACTTTTTATTTTATTTTGTGCGCTTAAGGCAGTTTTTATTTCTTCCTTTGGTATGATTTGACTTTATTATTATAACTAGCGGTCGCCTAGTGCTTGAAATTCGATATTGCTGATATATGTCATTATATATTGATATATGTAACCATAGTTACGCGCTTAGACTGCGTGTGTCAAATGCATGGTTGTGTGCGTGTAGTGTTTTTTCATTAATTTAATGTATTTCTTATTCATATTTTATATAAATATTAGTATTCGCCACTCCTTCTCCATATAAACTTTAACTGTGCCTTTCATACTCCTCCGTCCGTGCAATTTTCGTAAAAAGGGGTACAAAGTTTTGGCTTCACGTATTAATATATAGATTATATGATGATATATTAAGTTAATTATGTTTTGACTTATGTAATTAGATGATGATTGTTCACTTGTACACCTCTTTAGGTAGAACATGTTGATCTATAAATTATATAACATCAACATTCTTATGAGATTGTATGTATGTACGCCACATATATAATATAAATAAATAATATAAATTCGCATATTCTTTTTATTAATACAACTATTTTTATACTAAATCACTTTTATACTTTCGCATGACATGATATATAATCATGCTTAGTATTGACTAGAGATGCGCCGAGTACTCGTTTATTACTCGGTACTCGGTAAACTGGGTGCTTTTGTTTCTCGTATTCGGCCGAATAAATCGGTTCAAGTTCAAGGAACGACTACTCGGTTAAAATAAAGTAATTGTGAGTTTATTTAATCATAAAATATAATCAAAATTTTATATTTAACAAAGACAAGTTTCAGTAATATTCTATTCCTTTTATCTTCATAGATACATTTATACAAAAAACAATTCACTGCTAATTGCAGAGTATGTATGTATATAGCACCCTCTACTTACATATGGACTTTCATTGATAGCTTTAACAACCGAGTATCATGGCCGAGTACTCGGTTTGACAAACATAAAACCGAGTAATACTCGGTACTCGGTTACTCGGTAAAACTATTACTCGGCGCATCTCTAGTATTTACATACGTTTTTGAAAGGTACGTTTCCGTGTACGTTTTGGTCAGATTATACTAGCCGTGGTCACATGCAAACTTTCATTATATTTCTTTTATCAGTGAAGTTTCATTACTATTCTTCTTCATATGAGCAGGTAAAGCGGCGGTAGCTTAGTGGATAATTTACTGGACGTGAGCTCACCTAACAAAATCATTAAGCTTAGCTGGAGTCGTTAGCAAAATATACCTACTAGTAATTTGCAATGGAAATTATCATTAACCAATTTATATAAAAAGGTGTAAAAATATATGATACTAGATGTTCCCGCGGTTTCACCCGTGCTTATCGTTACTGTGCCGCCCCCGTGGGTCGTAGCGTGATGTTATATAGCCTATAGCCTTCCTCGATAAATAGGCTATCCAACACTAAAATAATTTTTCAAATCGAACCTGTAGTTCCTGAGATTAGCGCGTTTAAACAAACAAACTCTTCAGTTTTATAATATGAGTATAGATAACTATTTCACTGCTGCGCAAAGGGTTCTTCTCAGTATTAGATGAGTGAGCGATTGTCTGTGATCGTAGTTGGATCTCCGTTAAAGAGATGGTGATACAAAGTCACTCAATACACCATTACCTGTTCTTTATGGAACATTACCCATCGCCAGCAGTTTCACCTATGTTTATGACTACTGCTCTGATTCTATGGCTTATTGCGTGATATTATAATTATAGTTTATGTTACTTGAGGATAAAATAGCTTTCTAATGGTTTAAGAATGATAATAATCGGTGCCATAGTTTATCAGTTTATTCATTATAAACTTTACTTCTTATAATATTAGTATAGATATAAAATATCAAAACATGACCTAAGCAGTATTGTACAAGCTATTTGAAGAACAGGTTTATTTTCAATGTCACCAGACAAGTAAATGTTAACATACTAGTTTTTAAACTGAGATATAACTAGAAAAAGGTGACCTGTAGATACAAAATAAAAATAAAAACATTCTGCAAATATTTATGCAAAATGACTTTTTTATTTGCCGATCTGTGTTCGGCAAATAAAAAAGATATTTTGCCTCAGACATTCACATGGTATACCTGTACTTAGTAAACTATTACATATATGTATCGTTTTAAGTCTAAGACTATCAAAAGGTAGGTAGAGGCACGGCCATATTTTGACAGCTAAGTTTTAAGACGCACACAGAGAGCGAGTATATCTAGTAAAACAGGTAAGCCTGTTGTCATCTTTTAGCCAGGTTTAGGCTCCGTATTGCCACTGAGAATTATATAAATAGCATAATGTTAGTCTCCCCGTGATCATGGCTGCTGTAAAGCAACCGAAACGTCGGGGAACAGTATAAACTTAAATATAATATCAGCCCTGTATTAAACTGTCCCACTGCTGGGCACGGGCCTCTTCTCACTGTGAGAAGGGTTAGGCCATAGTCCACCACGTTGGCCTAGTGCGGGTTGGCAGACTTCACATATCTTCGAGAACATTATGGAGAACTCTCAGACATGCAGGCTCCCTCACGATGTTTTTCTTCACCGTTAGAGCAAGCGATAATTAACTATTTAATACGCATATAACTTCGAAAAGTCAGAGATGCGCGCCTTGGGTTCGATCTCGAGACCTCTGCGTGGCAATCCAGCGGTTTCCCACTAGGCTATCGCTAAATAGATTTAATTAATTTAAATAGCTTAAATTGTAGTAGAGTTCAATAATAGTAGTGTTATAGTTCAGAATTATGTAATAAAAAATTCTAAAATAAACAACGAGACAAAATCCATATAAAGTAGTTTTAATTTCAATGTATAACATTTGCGTAAACATCATCATTTTGCCAATTTATTTGGTGTCGGCGCAGTATGTCCTTCGCTTCCATACTTCTCTGTCACCCGTCATCTGATCATTTACCCCTTTCCCTTTCATATCCATCCTCACACAGTCCATCCATCTTTTCCTTGGCCTTCCTCTCCCTTTTCGTCCCTCTACCCTCATATTCATCACTTGCTTACCTGCATACGTATCATCTTTTCGCATAACGTGTCCATACCAAGCCAAACGATTTCCTTTCACCTTTTTGTCTATGGGCACCACTTTCACTATCACTTACGTGTTCATTCCTAATTCTGTCCATTCTCGTTACTCCCCACATCCATCGTAATATTCTCATCTCTGCTACATGCAATCGTTTCTCATCCATCTTCTTAGTAGCCCAACACTCATAAGACAATATTAGCATAATATTGTCTTACGTTTACGCGAATGTCATTCTTTGAAATTAAACGGGAACATGGCTGCCGAAAAGCAACCGAAACGTCGTGCAAAGTGTTAATCTATACTAATATTATAAAGCTGAAGAGTTTGTATGTTTGTTTGTTTGTTTGAATGCGCTAATCTCAGGAACTACTTCGCGGGACTCCTATTTTTGGGTGGGCTTAAGAAGGAACCTAACATAACCTAACCCTTCCGAGACGGAATGCAGTGATTTGAGGCCTATAGGTGCTCGTTATGATATATTTTAGTAAGCATATTTTGCTGCGCAATTAGTATATTTAGTGGTCATTATCTTTAATCCCTTTTGTTATTATTTCAGTCTGTCTCTGTGGCTCAGTGGTAGTGAGTGCACCTACTTTGCTTCATGGATCTTGACTAATTAGTGATGCAACGCTAAGTGTTGTGAATTCGAACCCTACATGGTTCTCAAATTACTGTTTTGAATCTGGATATTCTTTGCCGTCGTTTAAATGTTGGTAAAGGCACCGCGTGTCTATTGTTTGAATACTTATAAAGACAGAGGAATAATTCCTAGTGCTATAATGTTATTAAAAAAGGAATAGATCTATCTGATTTACAAAATGTCTCGCCAATAATTTAGGAATAATTTCGACAAATACGCTTTTCCCTCAATACTAGGATGTTATACAAAACTTGGCCATTGCTTAAATCTTTTATAAATAAAAATACAAAAATAGTTAGACAACATAAATTTGTAATACCTAAAGTAAAATATTATTATGGAAAAAGAACCAGCAAGTATTTGATCCCTACATTGTTTAACAAACATGACTGGCTGAGAACAAAATATGCTGATTTAATGAAGAAACAAACTGTTAGAAGCAAACTTAAAAAGGTATTGCTGGGTTAAACCGCTTAATTTTTACTTACTTCTTGCTTTATTGTTTGTATTTGATTTGATTGTTATTACCATTAAATACTAATTATTAAATCACTGTAAACCGAGAACGTAAAACTGGTTACATATATTATGTAGGTACATCCTTACTAATATTATAAATGCGAAAATGAGTTTGTTTGTTTGTTTGTTACGCTTTCACGCCTTAACTACTCAACCGATCAACATGAAATTTTGCATACACGTTGTCAGGGGTACAGAAGACATAGGGTACCTTTCATCCAGAAAAAATAACTGTTGCAAACCTAACCTACATTTACGCGAGCGAAGCCGCGGGTGAAAACTAGTATGTTCTAATCGAGCGATAATCCCGCCGACAAACTGTTATGCAGTTTGGTGGGTTTAAAATAATTGTAACAATATGTTTTTATTTCAATAAAATTCTTAATACTTTTTCTCCTTAAATTCTTCTAATTCAATATCAATCAATCAATACATATAATATGAATCAATTGCTGAATAAAGGTGCATAGAGATATTTAAATATATTAAATATATTGAATCTTCTTTATTATAACTACTAGTGACCCGCCCCGGCTTCGCACGGTTAGTACAAAACCTTAACAAATTATACCTTCCTCACGAATTACTTTGTCTATTGGTGAAAACCGAATGAAAATCCGTTTAGTAGTTTTTGAGTTTATCGCGAACAGACAGACAGACGCGCGTGCGGCGGGGACTTTGTTTTATAACATGTAGAGATTATCTTAATATTTATTTAGACCCGATTACTGTATTCTAAAAATGTGTCGTTTTAATTACGAACAGATAATTTTTGACATATTTTTCATATTTTCATATACATCACATATGTCGAAAATAAAATATTTGTAGGTAAAACTTGTTTCTTGAATATATGGACCGGACCTTATTCAATAGTATCTATCAGTTAGTGATGACCAGTTACTGAACAATAATATATCTGAAGAGTGCCAATCAAACAATAGCACAACCTAAGTTATTGTATTGTATAACACACGCTATGAATCGTACAATGCGCACTTGTAAAGTCATGTAAGTAATTAATGTTATCAACTTTTAACCTACGACAATAATCACGTGTCTGACGCCAGCTTAATTATCTTGAAATTAGCTATAATAACAATAATATCAGCTCTGTATATAAGCTGTCCTACTGCTGGGCACGGGTCGCTGCATAGTGTAAGAAGCGTTAGGCCATAGTCCACCATGCTAGCCCAGTGCGGGTTGGCAGACTTCACGTAATATCTTTGAGAACATTATGGAGAACTCTCAGTCATGCAGGTTTACCTTCACCGTTAAAGCGTAAAATAATGAACTGTTGAATACGCACTATACTTTTACTTTTTTACTATACTATTTACGTGCCTTGGGATCGAACTGAGATCTCTTCAGGACAGTTTACTGCTAGCGCAGCGCATTAAATTATTTATATTCTTTATATAATATGAAAATGCCCAAACTAGGAACCATTTTTGTCGTTACAAGTCTTAGTGGATCTTGTGGCCGTTTTTTTTAATGTTTGTTGAATCTAACGGTTGTTTGAGCAGCGATAGTTCAGTGGGGAGACCAACAGACTGCAATGCAGAGGGTCTCGGGTTCGAACCCACGTCGCGCACCTCTGACTTTCGGAAGTTATATGACTTTTCGAAATTATGTGCGTATTGATTGACAATTATCGCCTGCTCCGTGCCTCGGAGAGCACGTTAAGTCGTTGGTCCCGGCTGACATGAACATCTATGGCAGTCGTTATTGGGAGAGTGTCGACACAAAAGATCCCACTGGGTCGAAGTGTCGCCAGTCTGCACTGACTGGCCCCCACATAAGATAAGATAAGATAACGGTTGGCTACTAATCTATCACTGTTAGTCTATATATGTAGCATTTTAATTAATCGAGCAGAAAGTCCGAGGCATAAAGGTGTTAGCACAGATCCATCGATTACTCTTCCAGCTTTGCATATATATGGTTGACCATTTAGAAAAAGGCTAACCTTTCCGTGCCTTAGAGAGAACGTATCGCCGATAGTCCCTGGTGTCATGAATATTTATGACGATCGATTTCAAATATTCTGACATCGGGTCCAAACTTATAGTACGTTGTTAAGTTGGCTGTGAAGGTGAGACGTCACTCGCTTCGTGGAAAAGCTGTTATTGAACCAAATTTGAAAGTTGACTTTGATATACTTGGTTATAATGAGACTGGGAGATAATAATAAGCAAATGCCTGGTTACAAGGCACTACCAAGGTATTGGTTATACATGCATCGCATCCCAGTGCAATAAAGGCGTAAGTACAATAACGTCGATTTTTTTAATGCAGATTCGAATAGAGTAAGTAAAGATACACAAGTTCAATTATTTCCAAAAAATAATAATAATAATAATAATAAATCTTTATTTTCAAAATGTGTTACAGCTGTTCTATCTTAATGTAGCAAGACCCTTCATAATATTAGATTAAGATACTTATAAAGATAGAGTTAAACGATGGTGTCTGAGCTAGTGAGAACTGTGTTACAGACACCAGCGCCCTCCCCTACTACACTCATCAGTTCAAAATTTTATATTGTTGTACAAATGATTACATAACTATTTTGTGATGTACTTACATAAAATAAAGGCTGTGTACCAAAAAGCATTTGGCACGTCATAATGAGTTTGATATTGTTCAATTATAAAAGTCTATAAAATGACTTAAATTTGATGTAATACTTCACGAATGTATTTGTAAAATACCTGTTATAAAAGTGCTTCCTATAGTAAATATACCAGATCCCACAGTTCTTTTGCTCTTTTCTTAAGTTAGCATACATACATAGATTCACGCTTGTTTCCCAGAGGGGTAGGCAGAAACTACGGATTTCCATTTGCTACGATCCTGACACACTTCTCTGGCTTCATTCACTTGCATCACATTCCTCATACACGCCCGTCGGTTCAAGGTGCTCTTAATCTGGCCTTTGTCCAGAACGTCTCCGATCTGATCGAGAAACGTTCGTCTAGGTTTTTCTCTTGCGACTGTTCCATTCACACTAGCCTTATTAACTTTCTTAGTCAGTCTTTCCTCGTCCATGCTTTCTATATGTCCATTAAGTTAAGTTAGCATATTCTTATTACGCCTTAATTCTATTGAAGTTGCGATGTAAGTCTCACGCTTATATTGCATAAGGGATAGGTAGTCGTGTATAACACCAGAATATTGCGTGTTATGTTTTTCGGTCCCACGTAATAAAGAGCAAATCTATTGTGTTCTACCAAGAACAGTTGCAGAGACCGTGTTCGACTCAGGTATTAAATCCAAGAATTTATCTACAGCAGTCGCGTTCAATACCGCTGCGGTATCTTATTAGACTACCCTGCTGTGGTTTACAAAAGGTTTTTCATGAAGAACATTAAACATATTTTCTAACTCGGTGACGCGCGAAAAGTTTTCTGATATTGAAAGCGTCCATACTCCATGCGTAACTATTTAGAATCAAGTGGGTCATGTAATTGTTTGCCAACATAGTTCTAACAAAAATATTCGGTAGAGCAGCCATAGTAAACGCGCCTACTGTGCATAAGAGGGGTTCCGGCGTCATCCGATGACGTTTCATCCTACACTGTTTTTTTCCTAACTCAACCTATTTACGTTCCTTACTCAAGCGACAGCAATTATTTTATTTTTAATTCTTTATTCATTCTGTAAGTATTCCTAGCTCAACTGATTACGAAATTACCCAAAAGCTCTAAGGTTTGGGTGACGGTCTGAACAAAAATTACTGTTTTCGTAATCTATATCTATACTAATATTATAAAGAGGAAAGATTTTCTCAACCGATTTTGAAAATTTTCACCATTTGTAATCTTTGTTATCACCGAGTACCTAACATAGGCTATATATTTTTTAAAACACTGTTATTAACCTAGGTAACCTACTTTTACAGAGCCAAGTGTTGTTTTGCTATCCATACTTTTTCGGTAATATTTGCCATGGGTAGAGTAAGGAACGCATTTAGGATGAATAAAGAAACTTTATTAAAATAATGTAATCGGATCAGTTAGGCATACTAGTTTAGGATGAGTAAATAGCTATAGGTACACATACATAGATCTCACACAACGTAGCGTAGAGGTACCTATAGTGCTACCACACGGTGCCTAGAGGGCGCGCTTACTAACACTACTAATATAGACTATAAGTACATTCTGTTACTAACGCATTACTAAACAACCTATGGCCTTTTTTATGTAGGTACATACCGACATTAATGTCCGAAATAAATATATTTTATTTTATTATTTATTTATAAAGAAATAGGATGAGACGTCATAGGATGAATACGGAACAACCCCATAAGAGATCTTGGTTAAAATACTGGATAAGGCCAACAAAAGGTATCTGATTTTTCTGTCAGATCATTTTTAATAGCAACCCGAAGGTAGGAAGTTTAGCACCAATTAATTTATTTCAATTACTGTGTTTAACAAAAAGTGCTGCCGTAAGCTGATAATTACATCACTGTATTTACAATATGCAAGTTATATGATTGTGTCAATTATATTCTAACGATTACTAGTCACAGTTACATGGTCACAAAACTGCCAACCGATTTCATTACTATCTTCACATATACATACATGTCAAATTACAAAAGAACTTTTATCACAAAATGTTTTATAGAAATACTAATTACTAAAAGGCACTATGTGAATACTAAATATATTATGCATGTATCAAAATTGTCACAAAATTATAATTAACTGTTACTGTTTAAAAGCTTACTGTTATTTACACAAATGTTAGTTCAGCCTTAATATTCAAAAGCACTGATTACTTATCATAAAATGGTCAGATTGACTTAAAGCAAAGATTGATGCTGTATTTAGATGTCGTAACAATCGTATTTAAGCATTTGTTAAACATTTAATGACTAAAAGAAATAGCGTAACAAAGATCTAGAATAAGATTATTCAAGTGGTGTTGCATACCCCTGTGTCTCAGAAAAGCACGTTAAGCCGTTGCTCCTTCGCTTAATTTATTTCCGGTTGTGTCGGATTGCCGTTCTTTCCGACTATGAGAGGGAATGGACAGTACAATTGTGTTGTACACTTGTTCACTATAATATATAATAATATTATTTTATAATATCGTCTACCCGGATATCAAGATTGGCCGTCATGACTGAAATTTGGAGAAATTCTGGAGAACCTTATAAAAAATATCGTGTCGTTCTGTGAATCATCTGATCGGCAACGTATCACATTGCTTTCGCAGCATGTGTGGCACATATGGACGCAATTAACACCATTAAAACAAAAAAAGCAGCAATCTTCCAAAACAGATAAAATGTTATAGTGTATAGTGAAATGAAATAATTATGTAAGCATACACTTTATCTTACTGAACCGTAAACAAATTTTTGTACTTTTATTTACATTTATAATAACGATGTTTAATAATTATGTAAACATCATGCATGAAATGACATTTGACGACACTTGTGATAGTTTACATTTCTAGAATATTATTGAGATGTAGCGCGTATATATATTTATTATCAGTTGTATATAATAGTACCTAAATAATCTTACGTGTAAACATAATGAACTGTATTAAAATTAATAAAATATTATTATTTATTAAGTGTAAAATATGATTACTTGTGTAATTAATTATTATATTAACAAATTTAATGCTTTTACTCTCTATAACGGGTTTTAATCTCAATTTAGATCATTTGTCTAATATATTTTTAGTTTCTCAAAACGATTGGTTTTGTCAAGGTTCCGGAAGATATAATGAACCGAATCTATATTTAATTAGTGACATTTTATGTAAATTTATGTACATATTATGTATTATTATTTTTAGATTGTTTGTATGTGTGCATATGTATTAATTGTTGAAAAGAATAGTATTTTATTACATGGGATTGGATGTGATTGTATACATAATATATTTGTATCGAAATATATTTTTATAAAAAATCTGTGTATCCGTTGTACATTTAAAAACAAAACAAAAGGATTTTACAATCCCTATGTACTCGTATGTGATACATTATTTTTTTATTTTATTACGGTTAAATATTAATTACCAAAATATTTTTTTAATTTCTTCTTTAGTATTTTTATCTTGTTTTTTATTTATAGTTTTATAAAGCAGTAAAACTGAAGCGATGCCCTTAAAAATCGAATCTTACCTTTCAATGAGAGCTGCATCTTTCGCAACCTCAGTTTCGAGCACGATCCCATTCATGGTCTACCACATGCATCACATACATACACTATAAGGCACTCAATCACTTTCAACAAAAATGTAAACTTTACAAATAAAATAATAAAGTTTGTCAAAGTTTGTCGTAGTTCGCCGCGCGATAAGAGCCAGGTGTTACACGTCTGCTCGAGACGAAAGCTTGGTGCGTACTGGTTGCTACTCTCAGTTTGTAAAGCGTGGGCTAGCGGCAAAGAGTAAGGTATACAAAGCAGATGCGACAAACCGATATTTATATACTAGGTATTATGCCTATGACTGTTTTCACAGAAGTAGTCTTGTGATTTATTGAAGTAGTATAGATTTCATTTTAATTTTTGTTTGTTAAGTATGAAAATATTTGAAAAATATGTTTACTAATTGTGTAATAATTATTATGTGTGCCTATAAATCATATGAATGTCCATGTTAATGTTGCCGTATCTGTGTCAGTAAGACTATCAGAAATGTTATTTTCCTTATTCAATAATGTTATTACACGTTAAATCTACAATAGCTTCACTTAACTTAGACTACTATAAAAGTAAATTACGAAAAGTATTTTATATCCTTCTGTACCTAAAGACCTATCTCCAAGTTAAGCCCAGTTAGTCTATGTAAGAAACCAGTTGCTCCGGTACAAGTGGTTGCGCGCGCAATCTCTACACGTTCCTACGCTTAACACGTTCATTCATGGGCTAGTGCCTACAGTTACTACTTAGTAAAAGTGATGGCTAGGCTAAAAATAGCCTAGGCTATACTAATCTGTAGGAATATGTCATAATAGGTTGCGCTTTACGGGTCTATGCTTCGATGTAGTTAGTCACATGGATTGGTTTTTAAGTCGTGATTATGAACGATAGAATATATGGCATTATATTGGCACTGCAGAGATTGTGTATTTTAGTGAACATTTCTTTTTAAGAGGTTTTTATTTTGGGTTACACAAATTACTAGTATTTTTGTTAAACCACTGAGTTAAGCTAGAATGGTTACGAGCAGGTTTACGTCAGTAGTGCAATGGGCGGGATTCGAACCCGCAATTCTAATAACCTAAACAACGACGTATCAAAATCGGACTCATGTCATTTGATTGGCTGTTGTTAAATTCAGGCACCCAGTCACAGCAGTTGACATGCGTTTGACCATCTGTTATCTTATCTTATGTGGAGGCCAGTCAGTGTAGACGGGCGACACTTCGACCCAGTGGGATCTTTTGTGTCGACACTCTCCCAATAACGACTGCCATAGATGTTCATGGTAGCCGGGACCAACGGCTTAACGTGCTTTCCGAGGCACGGAGCAGGCAATAATTGTCAATCAATACGTACATAATTTCGAAAAGTCATATAACTTCCGAAAATCAGAGGTGCGTGACGTGGGTTTGAACTCGACACCCTCTGCATTGCAGTCTGTAGGTCTCCCCACTGAGCTATCGCTGCGACCATCTGTTAACAAGTGTTTTATCTTCAAGAAAGTGGGCGTTTTAGATTAGGATTCCAAGGCATTTCGGACCGACCTGTCCGCTTGCAGGTCGGATTAAAATAGTCACCGATATAATATTATATTATTAGCTTAACCGTTACTCAATCTCCAGGAGATACATAACTATAGATTTTTTATTGTGTCTATAAAATGACAGACGATGGGGTAAAACTTAAGTTTACTATTATAACATAGACTAAATTATACCAAACGAACAGTTCAGATTAAACTAACGATCTTTTAGTATAATGAATAAGTGTATTAATATTATGTTAGTAATATTTAGTTGTACTAAGACACTAAAAATGACTACAAGTGCAAATCGTTTATTTGTTAAAATGTGGTTTATACAGGCGGCGGTCAACTTCTTGAGTGTCAGGGGGAAATACGGAAAAAATAATAAAAAAATCATTGTGCAAACAATACACAAACGGACAAACGTATGACCGCTCGACACTTATTAACGAGTCAAGTGTGGAGCGGACCTACGTTTGTCTGTTTTTTTATTAATGACTCATTTTTTGCTGACAGACGTATGTCCGCTCAACAGTTGACGGGTTAACATAATATGTGTCTAAGTAATAAAAATATTATTAAATCCTTTTTACAATTAATTATTCCATGAACTTACATTTTTAACTATAAAAACAAAAATTTATTTGAAAACTTGATCGTCGTCTAATATAGGGATCAAGCAACAGTATTATTAATAGTACTTTTAATTGTTCATAGTGAATTAAGTTTTAGTTGTACTACGACTGTATTACTCGTGCCCATATCCTTACTTCCTTACTTAATATTATAAATTCGATAGTAACTCTGTCTATCTGTCTGTCTGTTACCTTTTCACGGCTAAACCACTCAACCGATTTAGATGGCATTTGGTACAGATATAGTTTAAAACCTGGGGATGGACATAGGCTACTTTTTATTCATGTAGGTACCACGCGGGCGGAGCCGCGCGCAAAAGCTAGTTTTCAATATAGCGTTGGCTTAAGCTAATGCAGCAAAGAAATAATCTAAATCTAATCCTGAATCCGTTTTATCCACTCTATAATTATCATGTGCAGTCAGTTTAGCATTTCTTAAAGATTAATGAGCTGCATTGAACTTCACTATGCTTACCACGTCTAATTATAGCGTGCTTGTGTTAATATACTCTGAGCTAATAATAGCGCAGACAGAGACTTCCCATGGGTATTAACTAAGACCACGGAACACCGAATCTGGATAGAAGTGGTATTTATACCTCGTCATGTATGGCAACCGGTGTGGCCAACACTTTTTAAAAACTTTTTTCGTATTAGGAATAATTCTTGTGTAAACACAATCAAGGTGCAAAAAAACTGCGACACATCATTTAAAAACAACCTTTATATAAAAAGTATAAATTTAACCAAAAATCTATACTTTTATATGAAGAAGAAATTAAATAAATTTCTTTTGAAGTATGTTTAACCTCACGTCCGCGTCGTTTAAATTAATTTTTTTTAGAAGACGGTACATTCGATTTGTCATCAAATTATAATTGGCGATGGAGAGCTTTGCTACTTGTTTATCCTGATATCGAAACATACATTTAACTGCCTTGGTAGCGTGGATACATGAGCTCTACGGTTTGGTTCCGGGTCGTGCAAGAATGTTTACTTAACAGCACGAAGTCTGAACTATAAATAATAGTTTATTGTTTCTCTCTCACATACGTACATAATAAGAAATTGCACAAAAGAAACTTAATCTAGACATATATATATTCACAACAATGTGAGATACTGGTATCTGTACTAGACTCATCAGGTATTAGGCTCTCAGGCTTGTATGACAGATTACCAGCCTCTCCAGGCACTGGACTCGTGCAGTACATGTATGTCAGGTAAGCATCCCGGTGGGCGTGTATAAGCATTACTACCAATTAGCAGTACCTATGTATGCTATATAAGTTATAAATGAGAGTGTGTGTGTGTTTGTGTGGTTTTGTGTATGTGTGTGTCAATTTAGGAAATAACTGTGCCTGGTAAATGGCAATAGGTTCCCTATTACGTTGGACATTAACCAAAGCTGGGTGCTAAATGCGATAGTCATGCACCTCTACTTCAGGGATATGGGCGTCAGATTATGTATATTATGTCGCTATTCAATAGTATACTCTATAATCATCATGTATAGATTTCTAAATCATTTGCGTGTCACTTGAAGCTTGTAAAGTCAGTCATTTGACCAGCTTAGAGGCTAGCGCACGTTAAGAGAATTTCTCTTCCTAGTTCTAACTTTTCCATAACTTAACCGATGAACATGCTTTAACAAGATTTACATAATTATAATCTCTAGAGACATCTATGACGCCTGTTCTACTTGATTGCACATATAATGTAATAGTTAAAGTTGTCATTCTTCCATCGCGTTGAGTGTTGTCGTTTTAATTTCCACATGGGATAAAAATGTAGTGATTCATAAAAAGTTGCTCCAAGTCCTTGTATCCAGATTTTTTGTATCCGTTGTTTGAATATTTGAAAGCTATCTTACTATTCAAGGTTTAGCCTTAGAGCGGTAGATGTCCTGTCAAAGAAATAATAATAGCATAGAACCAGCGAGGTAGCTAAAAACGCGTTACTAGCCATGAAGCAAGTTTTTTTTTTTTTTCTTTTTTATTGCCATTGGTGGCAGACGAGCACGTGGCCCACCTGATGGAAAGTGGTAACCACTGCTCATGGACTTGGACTGCCTACTGTGAAAGAAGAACTCTCTTTAAACCTCGTTTGAACAAGGACATATCATAGCGCTCGGGAAACACCGAAGCTGGCAGTTCATTCCAGAGCTTGCACGTACGAGGGAGAAATGATCGCTGAAAGTGTACCGTCTTAGAAGTTGACTTTCTTCTGTCTTCGGAGACATAAATTAACACAAAATACCGTCACCCGATGATCAAATGCATGTCAACTACTGTGATTAGCTGACTAGATTAGAAACAGCCAATTTCATTTCAGTTTTTAGTTTAGTTTCATTTTAGTAGTTTTAGTTTTATTTTAGTATGTCGATAATTAACTGTTCACAAAACTGCCTTTTAACAAATAATTGTTCTGATTCTGGGTGCTCTTTGCTTCAATGTGTGTGAAGTCCCACGGGTTACAAACATTATGCCTAGGCGGAGATTTTGTAAAATAATACACTAGTAATGCCGAAAGCATCTTCAAATTAATGAATGACGTGAACAATGTTTACATACTTATCTAAATTTATACTTAAATAAAATTAATTTTTAATTCAATCATCCTGCCTGTGAAAATCACAAAAACGTGTACCAAGATAAAAAGTAGGTATACTATGTATTTGTTAATCTATGACATGGTATATCTGTGTCAAGTTTCATTGAAATCCATTTAACAAGCATGATTGAATAAACATCACCCAACAATATCTTCACAAACTTTCACATTTATAATACTAGTTTCTGTCCGCTTCTTTGCCCGCATAAACCCCATGCGAACACAAAGCGTGATAAAATGTAGCCTATCTCTATTCCCGTGACTAAACGGCAGATAGAATTTAGCAAGGAGATAGATAGTAATCTATCTCCTTGCTAAATTATATCTGCCGTTTAGTCGTAATAAGGTTACATGCAAACAGATTTACTTTCGTAATTATAATATTATACGGATTAGTAGCACTGTATTAGAAAGCATAAAATTTCCATAATTGGCTAGTACGCTTTACTCGAGCCTCAGTAGTATCTATGTAAAGAAATGTGAGTACCTTACAACTGAAACTACATCTATATTAAAAATTGATTGCACGGATGGTGTGTGGAAGTGATCGCTTAACCGTGACCACTGCACCGAGTGCTATGGGTTCGATCCCCACCCGGGACATACAATTGTGTGATTCACAACTAGTTATTCTGAGTCTGTCTTTTCTTTGTGCCCGTTGATTTTTTTAAGATGCCTCTCGCGGCACAGAAATTAAACCAAGAGGGAGAGAGGTCTTAATAATAATTATTAAACTTTTTTTATTAGGATGCCTCTCGCGGCACAGAAATTAAACCAAGAGGGAGAGAGGTCTTAATAATAATTATTAAACTTTTTTTTATTATATATTTAGCTATACCTACTATTATATATTTAGCCTACCTTAATAAATTATACATTTTCACATTTTATCCATCCACGTACTCATCCCCATACTCACAACACACACGTACACATCTGCAATCCCTCACTTACACATCTTAAATATTTCAATAATAATAAATATATAAATTAAGTATGTAATAACTCTCTTCTGTGTCTATGGTTACATTGTTTTGGCTGAGCGCTGCCTCCCAAAATACAGGCTATAGCCTAGTTTGGGACTCAGTGTTAGTAAGTATTGTGCTAACTCTAAGTCCTAGATTAAGGTTCACACAATGTACTACATTTATATGTCAATAAACATTATTATTATTATATTATTATTATAACTTGTGTCATGTTAAATATATCTCGCCGGATCGCGATTGCATGTGAAAATGATTCGCGTGGCGTCGCCGCCTCTGGTTATGTTCAGGAACACCGTGCTAGGTTTAGGCAGTATAACCTGGATGTTGACATCTTTCCTCGGGTGAGTCCGACATAGCCCCTCCGCCTGCCCCCACGAAGGGGTAAGTCAAGGCATTCCCACACGTAAAAATAATGATAATTATATACTTTAATATTGAGATAGGTATCTTATCTTATCTTATGTGGGGGCCAGTCAGTGCAGACCGGCGACACTTCGACCCAGTGGGATCTTTTGTGTCGACACTCTCCCAATAACGACTGCCATAGATGTTCATGGCAGCCGGGACCAACGGCTTAACGTGCTCTCCGAGGCAAGGAGCAGGCGATAATTCTCAATCAATACGTACATAATTTCGAAAAGTCATATAACTTCCGAAAGTCAGAGGTGCGCGACGTGGGTTCGAACCCGAGACCCTCTGCATTGCAGTCTGTTGGTCTCCCCACTGAGCTTTCGCTGCTCGTTTTGAGATAGGTATAGCTTAACGACTAATCCCTTGCATACCATATATAAATACACGCCTTCACCTTTCCAGATAAATCTAAGAATAGCCAATTTATCTCTAATAGCAGTAGGAACATGTACCATTAATCTACAGTACGGCACCACAATCTGATCGTGTGTCCACCCACAAGAGACTAATGTTGAGGCTGCGACGTCCAGGTAATACCCGCATGATTCTACCGTGCGAACTTTTGGTAGTGAAGGGACGTATGTGGTATATATCGATAGTCGTAGAATAATTATGGTATAACACAAAAGTTTGAGCTGCGTACTTAGTTTGAGGTCCAAGGTTAGGCGTAAAAGGAGATACCGTGAACAATATACATATATTATTCGAATAAAATGGCAAGCGCATTTATATTGACTATATTATATGTATGTCTGTGTAGGTACTAGTCTAAAATGCGTATAAAGTTTTATTTAAATTTGCATTGACTTCAAGGTTGATACGAGATAGTTGAAGCACATGCTTGGTATTATAAATGAACATAGACTACGATTACCGCTTACCATTTGATTATTGAGATAGCAATATGCTACTTATGGTGAAGCTTTAGTTTACTATATGAAGAGTACATCCTAGAAGTAGACATTAAATCGATTCATATCAAAAAGCTTTTTATCTCATATTAATTCATCGTAATTTGCGTGAGAAACGAAAGATACATACAGTACAGTTTGCCGAGTAATTATTTTGCCAAACAATTATGTGCGCTGTCATGCGCTTGTCAATTCGTGACCGGCCTCGCCATTTTTATTATATTTGGTTTTCTTACAGTAAATATATAATACACTGAAATAATATATCTGCCCCAAAAATGAATTTCTGATACGTTTACCAATTATAGGCTAACCAACACTTATACATATGAATGTGACATGATACTATGCAATTTATCGTATATTATCCTTACTAATATTATAAATTCGAAAGTAACTCTGTCTGTCTATCTGTCTGTCTGTCTGTTACATTTTCACGGCTAAACCACTCAACCGATTTAGATGAAATTTGGTACAAATATAGTTTAAAACCTGGGGAAGGACATAGGCTACTTTTATTCAAGTAGGTACCACGCGGGCGGAGCCGCGTGCAAAAGCTAGTAAATAATATAATAGTAACAAAACCATTTAAAAATAAAGTAATGAAATAATTTTTATATTGCTATTATTGGTCGCTAAGGATTTAATATTCGTTATTTTTAGTTAGGAATCATGTGGCAGACCTGCTGTCAAATGATGCTTAAGATATTCCTGTTATTTCATTTAAAAATGATGAGTTTTACTGCAGTCAAGGTCCAATGACAGTCATATCAGTTAAATATGGATATTCACTATGTATGTTGTTGATAATAAAATAATATCAACACGAAATATAAGCTGTCCTGCAAAAAACTGCTGGGACGAGTCTCTTCTGCGTGCTCTTCTCTCGAGCATGAAGAGCGTAAAGCTAGAGTCCATCAGACTGACCCAGTGTGTGGTTAGATTTAACATATCTTGGAAACCATTACAGAGATATCTTAGATATGCAGGTTTCCTCGCGATGTTTGCCATAACCGTTATAGATTATTTGGTCTCTTTTTTAACCTCTGAGACTTCTTCAGAGGTTAATGAAAACACTATGTGGGTCTGTGTGTCTGTCTGTTAGTGACAGGCATAACTCCGGAATCACTAGACCGATTGACTTGTAACATATAATAACGTATGGTGTCATACCTTGACACCTTGGAGTCATACCTCGGTCGAGTTTGAATATGGGCCCTGTGGATCAAAAGACCCTCGTGATATAGGGGTCACAAAGTCACGCGTATTTTAAATGGAATACAAAGAGGTTGAATCCTGGGTTACACCCACCTCGATTATTTAAAAAGCGAGCGATAAATTAATTATTAGGCACATAACTTCAAAAAGTTAGAGGTAGGCTCTCTCACATCTCTAGTCCCTAGTCAATAGTATTCTTAAGTCAGAGGTCAGTTCTTATGCAATATCGCCACAAAAGTAATGTAAAAAAAAATTGGTTGTCTGTAAAGTCGGTTTACAGACGATAGTTTAACGTGGCAACGTCATAACAAAACTGATGAAAACGTTACAATGAGCGTAACGGGACAATGAGCGTAACGGGACAACGAGCGTAACAGGACAATGAGTCATCCTTTTTCGTGCGCGCAGCCGGCGTTCATCGTTTTATTAGACGTTGTCACGTCAAAAACATCAATCAGTTCAGCTAAAGTAATATATACTTTAGCTGAACTGATTGATGTTTTTTTTTGTATTTGAACTATCAATCTTTATAATAAATACTACGTAATTTGATTCCAATATCGAGGTCAATGAGTTATTGAACTTTGTTCGTAAACAATTTCATCACATTGTTTGTACTCGTATCACGTAAAATTGAATAAATTTAAATGCGATATTTGTTCAATTGCTCAAAAACGCTGATGTTAAGCATTTAAGCATAACTGCTATGCCACTGTTGTATTCGGAATGCGTAGTATTGCAACGATAAAGCGAGCATAAGAATTTTTATTTACGATTTCGATGTCATCACACAAATTTTTGGCTGTGGCTTCGCCCGTGTGAATCCCACAGGAACACATACTAGAAAAGTCCCCAACTTTTAAGAATCTATAGTATCATCCATATTAAATCTTAAACAAATAACTTTACTCTTCAAAATTATTTCATTTCCATATTTTCAATTATTATTTTACAGGTTAAATAAGAATAACGGTGCGTATACGACAATTTAATCCTTGCTATTATGCTCACCTATGCTTAAATATAAAATGGCATTATTTTTTAACTCTGTTCATACATGTCGAAATTTTGTAAGGTCCGTGACCGGGTTCATGTATGTTATTTATAATATCAGCCCTGTATTAAACTGTCCCACTGCTGGGCACGGGCCTCTTCTCACTATGAGAAGGGTTAGGCCATAGTCCATCACGCTGGCCTAGTGCGGCTTGGCAGACATTATTTATCAATACGAAAATGTTATCAAATTGTTTTTAGGATACTGTTTTTCTGTGACTCGTATTCAGAATAATCAGAATAGTCACCTTAGCAAATATGTTTAGTACAAATGCAGATCAATAGCTTGTATTTCTAATGCACGAAATAATAAAATTAATCAACGAGTCTCTCGAAATTTAATCGATATAAGATTTATTAGTGGCACATCACTGCTGTGTAAATCGGTGTTATAATAAATATCAACACGTAGGCAGTGAGGGGATTCAGAATTCAGATAATGGCCGCCGTAAATCATATACAACGCCGCACTGGAACTGATTCTCTAATAACGGAGATTGTATATTGAACTAGCTTGTGATCGTGAGAGCCCGTGGTCGATTCCCGGGAAAAGCAAAGGGTTATTAAGGTTTATCTTATCTTATCTTATGTGGGGGCCAGTCAGTGCAGACCGGCGACAATTCGACCAGTAGGATCTTTTGTTTCGACAATCTCCCAATAACGACTGCCATAGATGTTCATGGCAGCCGGGACCGACGGCTTAACGTGCTCTCCGAGGCACGGAGCAGGCGATAATTGTCAATCAATACGCACATAATTTCGAAAAGTCATATAACTTCCGAAAGTCAGAGGTGAGTGACGTGGGTTCGAACCCAAGACCCTCTGCATTGCAGTCTGTTGGTCACCCCACTGAGCTATCGCTGCTTGTTATTAAGGTTTACTTGTTAGGTTATTCTCAATAGCATCATGAGTTGATGTGCTCGGTAGAAGCAGGCCAGTCGTCTATTACGTAGGTTTTAAAAACATGGCTGGGCATAGAGGGGTGAGACTATGTTTATTAGAAAATTCATCATGCTTACGAGCTATTCAATACCACTAACTGAGAATTATAGATACTCGCTAAAGAACACAGATTCCTACCAAGGATAATATAATATAATAATATTCTACCACATACACACAACACCATCTAGCCCAAATTAAGCAGAGCTTGTAATATGGGCACTAGACAATGGATAAATATACATATATACTTTTTTTTCGTAAATACATACATATTATACATAGAAACACCCAGACCAAGACAAACGTCCATGTTCATGCACACAAATGTTTGACTTGTGCGGGAATCGAACCCGCGACTTCAGGCGCGGCAGTCGGTTACACCAACCACTACGCCATCGAGGCCGATTCGCGATTCGAGGATTCGCGTGGAAATTGAAATCATGTAAAATTATAATTTCGATAAAGACGATAGGTGGAATGTACCACCAGCGGTCATAGCCAGTTGCACTCACTGATCGGTAAACGATTAGCGAGGTTAAGTAATGTTGGGTGCGGTCAGTCTATAGATGGATGACCGCTTAGTGGTATTTCATCTGAGCATCTTCGTGCTTCGGAGGGCACGTAAAACGTCGGTCCCGGTTGTTGTCAAATTGACAGCAGTCGTTAAGCCATGTCAGAGGCCTACGGGCAGCTTGAACAACTCTTGACAACATTTTGGCCACTAATCACACGAAAAGGAAAGAAGAAGAAGAAGAAAGACCACCAGCTTGGGATCTAATAATTCAGATAGTTAAACCCAAGAAGAAGCAAAACACAGCTAGACTTCATGATACTTTGAGCTCATTCTGCGTAAATAGAAACACCAATAATTATGAACACACCTCAAGACATTGAGACTGCCAAAATCTTAGTCTCCCTGTGAACATAGCTACTGAAAACAACCAAAATGTCGGAGAAAGTTTAAAATTAAATTTTAATAATTTACTTAGCTTAAATAGAAGTAGACAGTAATTAGTAACAAAAGTAGTTCAGGGTTTAATAATTATGTAATATTAGTGTTTAAAAATAAACATCTCAATAAAATCCGTATTAAGTAGTTCAATTTCAATGTATAAAATTGGCGTAAACAGAAGACAATATTATATCTATACTAATCTATACTACAATATTATAAAGCTGAAGAGTTTGTTTGTTTGTTTGCTTGAACGCGCTAATCTCAGGAACTACTGGTCCGATTTGAAAAATTCTTTCAGTGTTAGACAGCCCATTTATCGAGGAAGGCTATAGGCTATATATCATCACGCTAAGATCAATAGGAGCGGAGCACCAATGAAGAATGTTTCAAAATCGGAGGGTATTTTTCCTTTTGAGAGCTTCCGCTGCGTGCGCTGCGTAAACTGTTAAAGTTTCGCAAAAATCATGTATGACAGAATTGTTCCCCTTTAAAAGTTATAAAAAAAAGTCCGCTACAGCATATGTCTATCTTTTAAGGTTGGCTCACTATAACCATTTTTATGCTAACGAAATTTGTTCTAAAGTAATGCATTATTTGCGAAGGTATTATTATAAACATGATATTAATCCTTATCCAAATAAATACGTTATTCATCACAAGTATTTAATTTAAAACAAAATAGCCCTTTACATCATTCGATTTCAAGGAATATCTTAGGAGATATCGCAGTTTTAAAATAACATTGCAGCAAAATAATTACCCATTACAGACATAGTACAAACGATGTTTCTCCTGGTTTATTCTGCGTGATTACTACTGGTTCGATTAGAAAAATTCTTTTAGTGTTGGATAGCCTATTTATCGAGAAAGGCTATAAGCTATATAACATCACACTACGACCCACGGGGGCGGCGCAGTAACGATATACGCCGGTGAAACCGCGGGAACATCTAGTCACAAATATTTTTTCCTAGACTGAATCACACAAATTTTAGTTCTGTGTGGGATAACAACCCACGAGCTACTTGCTTGTCGAGAGTTGATTTGTGGGTTGTGGTGGCTACGGACACGAACTCAGCGGGCGCGGGGCGGCGCGGCGGTGGCGCGAGTAGTGGCATGTTTCAATGCATAGATTTATATAAAACTAGCCTCGAAGGTAGCGGCGCGGGGAGCGGCAGTGTGCGACGCGCTGCGTACCAGTCTAGAGCGGTGCCAGCACTTCTGCATTGATAAAGTATTGTGCATTTAATTTTTTACTCTTTAACGACCGCGGCGAACGACCGACGTTTATACCAAAAATATGTTGTCGTCGCTGTTTAGACATTTCGTTCGCGAACAAAGACTCTAATTTCTCATAATCTTATCTGCCCGCTGGCTTCGAGAACGGGTCTGCAATCGCTTACTTCAAGACCGAGACCTAATAGACCCCGGTTACTACCATCGTATAATGCACGCAATGACGTCATAAAAATAGTACGAATACCTATCGACATTTTATTATTGTTGAGCACTGTAAAATATATTATGCAGGCGTTTCTGCATTTATTACGATCGATCGTAAAAATGTATTAGATTAACTGCAGTTTTGCTCGATTGGTACTAGTAGTTGCTGTTTGTAACAGTATTATAGTATGAGGTAATCGTATTTTATGATCGACTAGGTTCTGACCGTGGCTTTACTTGTGTGAATCCCATGGAATTTCACTTACAGATAAAAAGTTCTATCTGCCAATCCGTTCAACGATTAACGGGTGATTAAGAAACAAATATTTTCATCATCTGAGCCGAAATACATTGTTGTACATTGGCCTTCCCCAAGATTTTCCACACAGACCGTTGTTGGGCCACCTGCATCCAACCGCTGCCCGCGATACCAGGTCGACAGTCCACTTTGTGGTGGCCTATTACTGCTGCATCTATACGTGCGTGACTGCCACTCCAGAACATTTTTGCTCCAACGTCGGCCTCGAGGGCGTAGTGGTTAGTGTAACCGACTGCCACGCTTGAGGTGGCGGGTTCGATTCCCGCACAAGTCAAACATTTGTGTGCATGAACATGCATGTTTGTCTTGGTATGGGTGTTTCTATGTATAATATGTATGTATGTACAAAAAAAAGTATATATGTATGTTTATCCATTGTCTAGTGCCCATATTACCAGCTCTGCTTAATTTGGACTAGATGGTGTTGTGTGTATGTGATAGAATATTATTATTATTTGTTTCTCTTTCACGGGTATATTCCTAATACGTTAGGAAAATACCCGGCCCTTTGGGAGGCTTACACGGAGACATGGGTCCAACGTGAAGAGGCCCTTCGAGAGTTTTAATCAAAGGTGGGATGGAACACCTACAGCGGCACTAGCCGCAGCAGGCGTAGGACTATCGTTACGTATGAATTCTAATATATGGGCTAAGGATATGGGTGTTTGATGGACTGGTATATTGGTAACTATGGACGATAAAACGGCGTCTGTCCTGAATACTCTAATAGCATCAATCGAATGGACAGACGGTGACTCGCCAACTCACTAGATGGTCCCCCTAAATAGCCACCATAGGCATATAAGCCAGCAGCAGAGGGCAACACCGGTGCGAGCAGCTAGGGATGTCGAGCGGTGCGGCGCCGGTTTCGCCATCACGGGTCTCGTGAAAACGGAGACCCGGAGCGGGTTTCCCCGTAGTTAGGCCCTTGAAAATGACACTTCCACCCCCAAGGATGTAGCTCTAGCGGCCCCCCTCTGACCGGCCGATCAAGGCAAGCCAGAGTTGAGAGTCCTACGGGTGCTCTTGAAGTTCCACCCCAGCCAACCAGTAACGGCAAACTGGGGACGAGGCCCTCACCGACTCTCTGAGGCATTTAGGACCACAGTGTCGCCACTCACATTCAGCTCGCCACAAGTTGCCCTGTGGTTTGTGCGCTTTTATTTAACCTGGTGATACATTTTTTGTTTATAACACAAGGCGAAGATGTTAGTTTAAAAGCTAGTATACTATGCCCTCCGGTATCGCGTTAGTCTCATGAGGAGATAACGACTGTCTCAGAGGGGTTTATTATTATTATTATTATTATAATGGTAATCGGTTCTGTGCCCTGCCCATTGCCACTTCAGCTTGGCTATCCGGAGAGATATACATATTTCGGCAACTTTATTTGTCCTGCGGATATCCTAATTACTGATTCGACCCTGCAGAACACTTCCGAGCAACAAATATCTTCATGTAGTAGAAATTTTAGTGGTCGCCTCGCTTCTGCCATTGCGCTGAGTAATGTGAGATTGATCCCCACACTGACAAACATTTCTGCAATCTACAATCAATCAATCTTCAAGCTGGTCGTTATGAGTCTGTTCTTTCGTTCCGATGAATGTTTGTCAGGTTTAAGACACAGATAATACTAATGCGAGAGGGATCTAGTTAAAATAAAAGCAGCCACTCATATTATTTGACATAAGTTTAATTTAAACATGTACATACATAAGCTTGATTTCAACATGTTGTTGGTTAGCCATTCAGAAACCGAGTGTTAGCCTTGTAATAAATAACCACTTTGTAGAATAATACCTAAGTACAACAAGCAGTGTTTCAGTAACAAAACAATAATTAAATAACGATTCATCTTACGACGATCACGGACCGACACTAAATAAGAATTAATTAAGCGACGTAGTCGTAGTCTAGTGATGGGACGTGTTTAATACTTGGAACAAGTAAGAATCATAAAGAAATATTATTATGAAAAGGCACTAGGAATAATTCCTATGTTACGGGCAACTTTACAAACATTTGTGTACAACTATTTGTGAATCACATTTTTTGTCACTTGCAAAATATTCTCGGTAGAATCTCTCGTTCATTGTTCTCTTACTGTGTAATTATTATTTTCTTTTTTTTTGTTTGGGTCCTCATACCTCTGTCGAACGACCAAGGCATGGAATTCTCTGCCAAGGCACGTGTTTCCTTCTTCCTTCAATCCTGGGTCCTTTAAGCAAGGCGTGAAAAAGCACCTTCTCAGGCCGTCAAAGTAGAGACCTCAACATCGCCTCGGCTGCTATGAGGGCGATGTGGAGGCCACTGCTCTTAGACTGGTGCTCAGGTGGTGGGTGGGCATTTTGGCGAGCAAAATAAAAATTAACCCAATTTCACAAATGTTCTAACAATAGACACAACAACGAACAACACAAAAAATTGTGTAATTCACATAAATGATGTTCAGTTATGAAAACAATTTTTCACAAACTCTTTTTACTCGTCATTTATCAATTTACTGCAATACATTGCAATGAATTTATGATGAAAACATTTATGTTTTAAAATATGACTGTTATTAAAAAACACAATACCGTGAAGTCCATTTTAATTTATATTTTACACGTAAAAATGTATTGACAGGTCACGGAAAATTGAAAAATAATTTAATCCATACATTTGTAGGGATGTTTCTGACGTTTCACTCAACTTCCATGTATTTCAGAAATTCAATATATCTCGATTGTTTCGTTGTAGGTATTTGTACAATACGGTATGTAATGAATATGTTATGAGGTATATTTCTAGTGGGAAACCGTTGGACTGCCACGCAGAGGTCTCGAGTTCGAACCCAAGGCGCGTATCTCTGACTTTTCGAAGGTATATGCGTATTAAATATTGATTATCGCTTGCTTTAACGGCGAAGGAAAACATTGTGAAGAAACCTGCATATCTGAGAGTTCTCCATAATGTTCTCGAAGATATGTGAAGTCTGCCAACCCGCACTAGGCCAGCGTGGTGGACTATGGCCTAACCCTTCTCATAGTGAGAAGAGGCCTGTGCCCAGCAATGGGACAGTTTAATACAGGCCTGATATTATTACATTATATATGTTCATGGACGTTTTTATTGTTAAAAAACTGCCTCGGCTTACGTGTGATTAAAAATATTTGAATGCACAGTCGCCTCGCTGGTACCATTGTGCCGAGTGTGGTGGGTGCAATCCTCTCACGGGACATAAACTTGTGTGATCTGCTGATAGTTGTTTCAAGTCTGAGTGTCCTTTGTGTCCGTTGTTTAAATGTTTGTAGAGTCGCCTGCGACACCAGCAGTATTGCTAGTGTGGGAGATGTCTATTTCAAAAATCAAAAGAAAGAAAGAATATTTTAAAAGTGTCTTGACCTTGAAGGTACCATTGAAAGCGTTATATATCTATACTTCTATGCGTGCATAAAACCTTTCTGACTGCCTCAGTGACGCAGCGGTAGTACCTATATGCTATTGATGTATATCACACCTCAGGTTTGGTTATTGGGCAAAATGTTAGTTCCTTTTTACCAAGAATTTCTTAGTAACAGTAGGTACGGGGCCTAGTATTGACCAGTAAACGGCAATGGGACACCATAATATGGGTCCTAAAACCACATTCGTACGAAATACGGCTGCTATACATCTCCTAACTTGGAGGCATAATGACTAAATATTATGTAGAGTAACTTTTATAAAAGTGAGGCTTATAGTTTTACTTCAAACCACAAACCAGTGTTATTTGAAACCACTTCTAGTTTAAGTGGCACTTAACCAAGATCCGAATCAAAAAAGCTTGAAGTTGCGTACTTTACGTCACCCCGGCGGGTGCTGGGCGTCAAGTAACCAGACTTATTGGATATTGGACGCTAAGGATCGTATGATAAACTTTCGTGAAAGGGCTCAGAATATATTACTGGTATTGGCAATGCTTGCTGAAAGTTTGTTAATAAAAATCGGTGTTCTAACTTTGTATTTATTTGATCTGGATTTGCAGTTTAGTATTACTCAAAGGTAAGGCTTGCTATTTTGCTTCAAATAAATCTTGATGTAAAAACTAGCAAGGACCAATTTCAGGTCATGGTTTTAATTGGTCATCTTGTCATCATCAATACGCAACGTAATGTGTTGTTTTTCTTTTTCTTTTATTCTAATTTAATTATTGTCAAGAGTAATTAAACAAACTTTATACGGATTTTATCGCGTTGTTTATCCTAATCCTAACTAATATTATAAATGCGAAAATGAGTTTGTTGGTTTGTTTGTTTCTTACGCTTTCACGCCTTAACTACTCGACCGATCAACATGAAATTTTGCATACACGTTGTCAGGGGTACATAATAGGACAGAGGGTACATTTAATCCAGAAAAAAGAATTGTTGCAAGCCTAACCTAACCTAACCTACATTTACGCGAGCGAAGCCGCGGGTGAAAACTAGTTTTTCATAAAACACTATTATTACACAATTTTTAAATTTAAACTACTATTGTTAAATACTTAAAGTAGTTTAAAGTTTAAAAAAAAAGTGCCCATTCCTCTGAATTTTCGAAGTTATCGCTCGATTGAACGGTGAAGGCAAACACCATGAGACAACCTGCATGCCTGAAAGTTCTCCATAAAGTTTTAGGAAATATGTGCAAGTAAGTCTGCAGACCTGCATTTTACACTGAGAAGAGGCTTGTTTCTAGCAGCGGGAAAGTTGAGGTAAATATATTATTATTATGGTCGGCCTCGATGGCCTACTGGTTAATGTAACCGACTGCCACGCCTGAGGTCGCGGGTTCGATTCCCGCACAAGTTAAATATTTATGTGCATGAACATTGATGTCTGTCTTGGTCTGGGTGTTTCTATGTATAATATGTATGTATTTACAAAAAAGAAAGTATATATGTATGTTTATCCACCCATAGTACAAGCTCTTCTTAGTTTGGGCTAGATGGTGTTGTGTGTATGTGATAGAATATTATTAATATTATAGAATATTATTATAAACAGTGCTTCACTTGTAATATAAGAGCCATCCACAAGTTCATACTTAAGCAATAAGCCATTATTGTACTCGAGTATAGGTCAGCTTCGCATCCCTAAGTGTTGTTTACGCGGAAAATGTCAGTCGCAGTAATAAGCAAATTAATGGTTACAGCGGCGACCGAGATCTCGTTTAATTCTTGAGTTTCTGACACATTTGCATGTTAATTTAGCCTTATATATGACGATGTTGAAGATTAAAAATAAGTCTAATCATAATTCATCAAGAAAAAAGGACTGTTCTTAAGGGATAGAAAATTTACAAAATCTGCATAAACGCGCGTGAAACCACGACCAAAATCTAATATTAAATAATAGTTAGGATTAAGTATGGATTGTTTATTTACTAAATAAGTAAGTAAGAAAGAATCTATACTAATATTATAAAGCTGAAGAGTTTGTTTGTTTGAACGCGCTAATCTCAGGAACTACTGGTTCGATTTGAAAAATTATTTTAGTGTTGGATAGTCTATTTATTGAGGAAGGCTATAGGCTATATAACATCACGCAACGATCCACGGAGGCGGCGCAGCTACGATAAACGCGGGTGAAACCGCGAGAATTTCTAGTGGTCTATAAATGGACAAATTCAGACACCTAACAAGTGGCTGACTATGACAAAACGGCTACCTAGTTACACTAGTTTAATCTAAGTAATGATAGACAAATGGAATATTTCCTGTACTCGTATGAAATCAAGGATATCTACTTATTAGCCAGTTTAACATAACACTTATTAAATGATACGATGATGGTGATGATGTCACCGTCTGGCTGCACACAATAAATTAATTGCGTCTTCTCTCTGTAGACGTTTTAATGCCTACTTGACACTTGTGTTTGACTTCAGTCGTGTGATGACGTAAGAATTTGAGGTTCGGACATTCCAAAGATTTAAATCAGACATGCACCCTACACCCCGCTCGGAAACAGTACTTTTTTCTGAATGAAAGGTAGGTAATCCATGTCCTTTTCTGTACTCCTGATAACGTGTATACAAAATTTAACAATGATCGGTCGAGTGGTTTAGGCGTGAAAATGTAACAAACAAACAAACAGACATAAAAGAAATAAGTACAAAATACAGATTAACACGAGCAACGCCGCAGGCATAATGTAGTATAATATAGATGTTAGCATGTTTATTGTATACAACCTCGCTACTTACTTTAGGTACAAGCACTAACGTGTTTCTGTAATGTGAATAAGCACGCCGGTAGAGAATGGATGGAGATCGATCGAGACTTCTTCAACATAATTGTTAAAATATTTTAATGATAAATAATAAGCAATTATGAATATTATTTTATGACAATTAAATGCGTATTATGAATGGTGATTCAAATATTACCGTTTATTCCATATTTGTATTTCGGCATTGAAAGATAAACAAGAAAAGTAAAACGGCAAGACTGTGTTACTTTGAGCTATTTTTGTGTAAATAGAAACACCAAAATGTTATTATGTTATATTGTATGTACATTTTAAGACAATGAAATGACCAACATCTTAGTCTTACCGTCAGTACGGCTGTTGAAAAGCAACCGAAACATCGAGAAAAGTGTAAATATAAATATCGTTGATAGCAGTTTAAAATCCGTATAAAATAGTTTAATTTCAATGTATACCATACGCGTAAGCCTCAGACATATATGATAGCTCCTAAGTTAGTGCCAGAATTGTAAGGTGGATCACCTGAAGGCAGCGTTCAACCAAGCCACAAAGGTCTGCAAGAGGGCATACTTAAGAGCGGATGCCCAGCGCGTCGCACGGTTCGGCCAGGAACTCATGGCGCATCCTACGGGCAGTCGTAGCTATTGGTGCCTGGCCAAAGCCGTGCAGTCCAACTTCTGCCAGACCTTGCTGCCCCCTCTGAGGTATCCGAATGGATCACTGGCTCATCGGCCGCAGGAGAAAGCAGATCTGCTTGCAAATCTCTTTGCGGCCAACTCCCGAATCGATGACTGCGGTTCGCAGCCGCCTAACATTGCCAACTGCGGCTACACCATGCATGATATTTGTATCAGGCAACGAACCGTTCGTGCGATACTGCAGTCTCTCGATGTTCGGAAAGCCAGTGGACCCGACGGCATCCCAGCTGTGGTCCTTAAAAAATGTGCAGCGGAGTTGTCTCCCACGCTTACGCGCCTATACCGGACGTCTTACGCCGCAGGCATTGTGCCTGAGGCTTGGAAGGAGGCGAACGTTCAACCGATTCCCAAAAAGGGGGACCGTTTCAAGCCAAGCAACTATCGACCCATAGCTATCACCTCGGTGCTCTCCAAGGTGTTCGAGCGGATTATAAACACCCAAATTGTCCGCTACCTGGAGGATCAATCGTTGATCAATGATCGCCAATACGGCTTTCGGGCTAAACGATCAACGGGTGATCTTCTAGCGTTCGTCACGCACCTCTGGGGTGAGGCTATGGACAAGCACGGCGAGTCTTTGGCTATCAGCCTTGACATAGCCAAAGCTTTCGACAGAGTCTGGCACCGGTCTCTTCTTTCCAAGCTTCCGGCCTATGGCTTGCCCCCTCAACTGTGCACCTGGATTGCAAGTTTCCTGCAGAAGCGTCGTATTCGGGTCCTTTGCGACGGTCGCGCTTCCAAATTTATGCAGGTCAATGCAGGAGTGCCTCAGGGTTCTGTCTTATCCCCTACGCTCTTTCTTCTGCATATCAATGATATGTTGAATCTCGGCAACATATATTGTTATGCGGACGACAGTACCGTGCATGGGCGATATCTCGGACATCCTGGGGCCAAACAGGCTGAGGTTGAGGGGAAAAGGCAGAATCTTGTCGTAGAACTTGACCAGACCTTGGACCGCATTTATGAATGGGGTGCCAAGAACTTGGTCGAGTTCAACGCCAAGAAGACCCAGGCATGCGCGTTCTCAACAAAAAAGTCTCCGTTCCTTCCCCTCCCTTCTCTGAAGAACACTCCACTGGTGATTCGTGACAGCCTCTCCATCTTAGGTATGGATCTTTGCCGCTCCCTTAAACAGAAAACCTATATCGAGAGCGTCATTAAGCAAGCTTCGCGAAAACTCGGAGTTCTGAACAGGGTGAGGCGGTTCTTCACGCCTGGGCAACTGTGCCTATTGTATAAGGCACAAGTGCGCCCTTGCGTGGAGTACTGTTCTCATCTTTGGGATGGCTCCGCGCAGTACTTGCTGGACGCTCTCGACCGGTTACAGCGGCGGGCAGTCCGTATCATCGGAGATCCAGAGGTCACGAGTTCACTGGAACCTCTGCAACTCCGTAGGGACATTGCCTCATTGGCATGTTTCTACAGAATATACCACGGGGAGTGCTCTGAAGAGTTATTCCACCTTATCCCGCCCTGCCCTTTCCTATCTAGAACAACGCGTGCTGGGCTCAGATGCCATCCTTACACGGTAGAGTCGATTAGAGCGCGTACCCCTTTACATCATTCGATTTCAAGGAATATCTTAGGAGATATCGCAGTTTTAAAATAACATTGCAGCAAAATAATTACCCATTACAGACATAGTACAAACGATGTTTCTCCTGGTTTATTCTGCGTGATTACTACTGGTTCGATTAGAAAAATTATTTTAGTGTTGGATAGCCTATTTATCGAGAAAGGCTATAAGGGATGGAACACCTACAGCGGCACTAGCCGCAGCAGGCGTAGGACTATCGTTACGTATGAATTCTAATATATGGGCTAAGGATATGGGTGTTTGATGGACTGGTATATTGGTAACTATGGACGATAAAACGGCGTCTGTCCTGAATACTCTAATAGCATCAATCGAATGGACAGACGGTGACTCGCCAACTCACTAGATGGTCCCCCTAAATAGCCACCATAGGCATATAAGCCAGCAGCAGAGGGCAACACCGGTGCGAGCAGCTAGGGATGTCGAGCGGTGCGGCGCCGGTTTCGCCATCACGGGTCTCGTGAAAACGGAGACCCGAAGCGGGTTTCCCCGTAGTTAGGCCCTTGAAAATGACACTTCCACCCCCAAGGATGTAGCTCTAGCGGCCCCCCTCTGACCGGCCGATCAAGGCAAGCCAGAGTTGAGAGTCCTACGGGTGCTCTTGAAGTTCCACCCCAGCCAACCAGTAACGGCAAACTGGGGACGAGGCCCTCACCGACTCTCTGAGGCATTCAGGACCACAGTGTCGCCACTCACATTCAGCTCGCCACAAGCTGCCCTGCGGTTTGTGCGCTTTTATTTAACCTGGTGATACATTTTTTGTTTATATCACAAGGTGAAGGTGTTAGTTTAAAAGCTAGTATACTATGCCCTCCGGTATCGCGTTAGTCTCATGAGGAGATAACGACTGTCTCAGAGGGGCTTATTATTATTATTATTATTATAATGGTAATCGGTTCTGTGCCCTGCCCATTGCCACTTCAGCTTGGCTATCCGGAGAGATATACATATTTCGGAAACTTTATTTGTCCTGCGGATATCCTAATTACTGATTCGACCCTGCAGAACACTTCCGAGCACCAAATATCTTCATGTAGTAGAAATTTTAGTGGTCGCCTCGCTTCTGCCATTGCGCTGAAATGTGAGATTGATCCCCACACTGACAAACATTTCTGCAATCTACAATCAATCAATCTTCAAGCTGGTCGTTATGAGTCTGTTCTTTCGTTCCGATGAATGTTTGTCAGGTTTAAGACACAGATAATACTAATGCGAGAGGGATCTAGTTAAAATAAAAGCAGCCACTCATATTATTTGACATAAGTTTAATTTAAACATGTACATACATAAGCTTGATTTCAACATGTCGTTGGTTAGCCATTCAGAAACCGAGTGTTAGCCTTGTAATAAATAACCACTTTGTAGAATAATACCTAAGTACAACAAGCAGTGTTTCAGTAACAAAACAATAATTAAATAACGATTCATCTTACGACGATCACGGACCGACACTAAATAAGAATTAATTAAGCGACGTAGTCGTAGTCTAGTGATGGGACGTGTTTAATACTTGGAACAAGTAAGAATCATAAAAAAATATTATTATGAAAAGGCACTAGGAATAATTCCTATGTTACGGGCAACTTTACAAACATTTGTGTACAACTATTTGTTGATCACATTTTTTGTCACTTGCAAAATATTCTCGGTAGAATCTCTCGTTCATTGTTCTCTTACTGTGTAATTATTATTTTCTTTTTTTTTGTTTGGGTCCTCATACCTCTGTCGAACGACCAAGGCATGGAATTCTTTGCCAAGGCACGTGTTTCCTTCTTCCTTCAATCCTGGGTCCTTTAAGCAAGGCGTGAAAAAGCACCTTCTCAGGCCGTCAAAGTAGAGACCTCAACATCGCCTCGGCTGCTATGAGGGCGATGTGGAGGCCACTGCTCTTAGACTGGTGCTCAGGTGGTGGGTGGGCATTTTGGCGAGCAAAATAAAAAATAACCCAATTTCACAAATGTTCTAACAATAGACACAACAACGAACAACACAAAAAATTGTGTAATTCACATAAATGATGTTCAGTTATGAAAACAATTTTTCACAAACTCTTTTTACTCGTCATTTATCAATTTACTGCAATACATTGCAATGAATTTATGATGAAAACATTTATGTTTTAAAATATGACTGTTATTAAAAAAAACAATACCGTGAAGTCCATTTTAATTTATATTTTACACGTAAAAATGTATTGACAGGTCACGGAAAATTGAAAAATAATTTAATCCATACATTTGTAGGGATGTTTCTGACGTTTCACTCAACTTCCATGTATTTCAGAAATTCAATATATCTCGATTGTTCCGTTGTACATATTTGTACAATACGGTATGTAATGAATATGTTATGAGGTATATTTCTAGTGGGAAACCGTTGGACTGCCACGCAGAGGTCTCGAGTTCGAACCCAAGGCGCGTATCTCTGACTTTTCGAAGTTATATGCGTATTAAATATTGATTATCGCTTGCTTTAACGGCGAAGGAAAACATTGTGAAGAAACCTGCATATCTGAGAGTTCTCCATAATGTTCTCGAAGATATGTGAAGTCTGCCAACCCGCACTAGGCCAGCGTGGTGGACTATGGCCTAACCCTTCTCATAGTGAGAAGAGGCCTGTGCCCAGCAATGGGACAGTTTAATACAGGCCTGATATTATTACATTATATATGTTCATGGACGTTTTTATTGTTAAAAAACTGCCTCGGCTTACGTGTGATTAAAAATATTTGAATGCACAGTCGCCTCGCTGGTACCATTGTGCCGAGTGTGGTGGGTGCAATCCTCTCACGGGACATAAACTTGTGTGATCTGCTGATAGTTGTTTCAAGTCTGAGTGTCCTTTGTGTCCGTTGTTTAAATGTTTGTAGAGTCGCCTGCGACACCAGCAGTATTGCTAGTGTGGGAGATGTCTATTTCAAAAATCAAAAGAAAGAAAGAATATTTTAAAAGTGTCTTGACCTTGAAGGTACCATTGAAAGCGTTGTATATCTATACTTCTATGCGTGCATAAAACCTTTCTGACTGCCTCAGTGACGCAGCGGTAGTACCTATATGCTATTGATGTATATCACACCTCAGGTTTGGTTATTGGGCAAAATGTTAGTTCCTTTTTACCAAGAATTTCTTAGTAACAGTAGGTACGGGGCCTAGTATTGACCAGTAAACGGCAATGGGACACCATAATATGGGTCCTAAAACCACATTCGTACGAAATACGGCTGCTATACATCTCCTAACTTGGAGGCATAATGACTAAATATTATGTAGAGTAACTTTTATAAAAGTGAGGCTTATAGTTTTACTTCAAACCACAAACCAGTGTTATTTGAAACCACTTCTAGTTTAAGTGGCACTTAACCAAGATCCGAATCAAAAAAGCTTGAAGTTGCGTACTTTACGTCACCCCGGCGGGTGCTGGGCGTCAAGTAACCAGACTTATTGGATATTGGACGCTAAGGATCGTATGATAAACTTTCGTGAAAGGGCTCAGAATATATTACTGGTATTGGCAATGCTTGCTGAAAGTTTGTTAATAAAAATCGGTGTTCTAACTTTGTAGTTATTTGATCTGGATTTGCAGTTTAGTATTACTCAAAGGTAAGGCTTGCTATTTTGCTTCAAATAAATCTTGATGTAAAAACTAGCAAGGACCAACTTCAGGTCATGGTCTTAATTGGTCATCTTGTCATCATCAATACGCAACGTAGTGTGTGGTGTTTTTCTTTTTCTTTTATTCTAATTTAATTATTGTCAAGAGTAATTAAACAAACTTTATACGGATTTTATCGCGTTGTTTATCCTAATCCTAACTAATATTATAAATGCGAAAATGAGTTTCTTGGTTTGTTTGTTTCTTACGCTTTCACGCCTTAACTACTCGACCGATCAACATGAAATTTTGCATACACGTTGTCAGGGGTACATAATAGGACAGAGGGTACATTTAATCCAGAAAAAAGAATTGTTGCAAGCCTAACCTAACCTAACCTACATTTACGCGAGCGAAGCCGCGGGTGAAAACTAGTTTTTCATAAAACACTATCATTACACAATTTTTAAATTTAAACAACTATTGTTAAATACTTAAAGTAGTTTAAAGTTTAAAAAAAAAGTGCCCATTCCTCTGAATTTTCGAAGTTATCGCTCGATTGAACGGTGAAGGCAAACACCATGAGACAACCTGCATGCCTGAAAGTTCTCCATAAAGTTTTAGGAAATATGTGCAAGTAAGTCTGCAGACCTGCATTTTACACTGAGAAGAGGCTTGTTTCTAGCAGCGGGAAAGTTGAGGTAAATATATTATTATTATGGTCGGCCTCGATGGCCTACTGGTTAATGTAACCGACTGCCACGCCTGAGGTCGCGGGTTCGATTGCCGCACAAGTTAAATATTTATGTGCATGAACATTGATGTCTGTCTTGGTCTGGGTGTTTCTATGTATAATATGTATGTATTTACAAAAAAGAAAGTATATATGTATGTTTATCCATTGTCTAGTACCCATAGTACAAGCTCTGCTTAGTTTGGGCTAGATGGTGTTGTGTGTATGTGATAGAATATTATTAATATTATTATAAACAGTGCTTCACTTGTAATATAAGAGCCATCCACAAGTTCATACTTAAGCAATAAGCCATTATTGTACTCGAGTATAGGTCAGCTTCGCATCCCTAAGTGTTGTTTACGCGGAAAATGTCAGTCGCAGTAATAAGCAAATTAATGGTTACAGCGGCGACCGAGATCTCGTTTAATTCTTGAGTTTCTGACACATTTGCATGTTAATTTAGTCTTATGTATGACGATGTTGAAGATTAAAAATAAGTCTAATCATAATTCATCAAGAAAAAAGGACTGTTCTTAAGGGATAGAAAATTTACAAAATCTGCATAAACGCGAGTGAAACCACGACCAAAATCTAGTATGAAATAAAAGTTAGAATTAAGTATGGATTGTTTATTTACTAAATAAGTAAGTAAGAAATAATCTATACTAATATTATAAAGCTGAAGAGTTTGTTTGTTTGAACGCGCTAATCTCAGGAACTACTGGTTCGATTTGAAAAATTATTTTAGTGTTGGATAGTCTATTTATTGAGGAAGGCTATAGGCTATACATGACGTATATATATATGACGTCACGGATGTCAAACCAGTACATTAACCTCGGTTGTTGTTGTGATTTAAAAAATAAAAGAAGATATATATGTGAACAATTTATTGACAAAAATATAACACTCAGTGTTGTGCTATGGGTGAAGCGTTATACAGTGCTAAAGTGGCGTAAAAAAGACAAATAAAGTGTAAATAAAAACTTAAGACTAAAGTGTACTAAAACTACCTTAATATATAAAAAAGTGAACGGAATATTTGCATATGTACAGAATAAATACGAAAAAGTTGCTTTAGCGTATGTACAGCTACCCCAGTCTATTGTGAGCCGACTGGTAGTGCAGTTATACCCATTACACACCCGTAAAACACCATAAACATATAAGTTTTAGTATAGCGCCACCTGTTGATTCTTCGATATACTTTTTAGCTAGATCGATCAAGCTCGTGTAATCATCGTGCGATATGCCGCCAACAAAGTGTCGAGCTTGCGCGAGGTTCTTGTCGCCGCAGGAGGCCGCAAGATGTCGTTCATGTAAAGGATTATTTCACCGAGCTTGTGTGACCTTATCGCTTACCGGTAATATATCGCCTAAGTGGTCATGTCCAGATTGTAAGAAGAAGGAAGGTGGACAGCAAAGTCCTGAGGAGATTACAGGGAAGGATGATAGCTTTGATAGCACTAGGGATATAAGTCCGAATATGTCCAGATGGATAGGCGAGGAGATGCGTAGAATATTGAAAGAGGAACTTCGCACTGAATTCCAGAAAATGCGTGCTGATTATCAGGCCGAGTTTCAGGGGTTGCGCGCCGAAATAGTTAAGCTACAAGCTGACAAGGATAAGCTTATAGAAAGAGTTGGCATACTTGAAACCCAATTGAAAATATCTTCACAGATGGCGGACGACATAGGTCAATTGAAAAATGAGATCAACGAGCGAGACCAGCAGCTTTTATGCAACGACATAGAGATCGCCAACCTCCCAGAAACGAACAACGAAAATCTATCGCATATTGTTAAGCTAATTGCCACAAAGCTTAGTGTTGTCTTGGAGGACTACGACTTAATCAGCGTGAGCCGCGTCGGCGCTAGACATCTCAACGCGACGAGTGCCGCGGGACCAGTGGAGACCCGCGCGCGCACAGTCGTCGTACGGTTCGCGAGGCGGGACGTACGTAACGAGTTTATTAGATGCGCGCGGGTTCGGCGGGGAGCGGACACCTCTGAGCTCGGTATTCCTGTGCCAACAACAAGATTTTATATTAATGAAAGGATGACAAAGATAAATCGACAGTTATTTCGGCGAGCGCGGGATACTGCCCATCAACACGGGTGGCAATACGTATGGACAAAGAATGGTCGCATCCTTGCCCGTCGCAAACCTGGCGAACCAACAAGCATTATTCGTACTGAAGCGGACCTGCCGCGTATCCAATAACATTTATATTATAATTAATTCTAAATTATATACCCGGTATTTATATATTTTGCATACTGTTTTATCTTATATTATATCAGATAGTATACTGCGATTTCTTTATAGGATTACGGCATATTGCAAAGGCACTGTTGTGAACTGCCTTTATAAATATGAGCTGCCTTACAGTAAATATTACATTAATATAAATTTAGATTATAAAAGTATTGTTGTTATTATAAAATATTTATTTTTATGCAATATTATTTATATTATTATATTATGTATTCAATTATGTTTATCTAATTGCCTACTTCCGGAATATGAAATGTTGCCTTTGTCACAGGTGCCCGTCAAAAGAGACTTGTCTGTTCAATTTTATCAATGCCGCGTAATAAAATAATTAAGTTTGGCTTACTAAATGCGGGATCATTAGCGACGAACCATGATGAATTTATTATAGCAATGAACAATCACTCGGTAGACATTATGGCAATCAATGAAACATGGCTGCGTAGGGGCGAGGAAGGGAGAGCACCTGTGGTTCCAGGTTTTCGTTTGCGACATATTGCACGTCCGGAAATGATTCGCGATGGACGGGGTGGGGGTGTCGCATTCTATATTAAAACTGGCATCACTACCCGGATAAGGTCTCACCCTCACCACCCTCTAGTCGAGCAAATGTGGATGACCTTAAACACTGCCTCAAAAAAATTGTTAATCGGCACTGCATACCGGCCGCCATGGCTGGACGTAAACATATTTCTAGACGCTATCACAGACAGTATTTATGCATTATCTCCGTTCGACAACGTAATCTTATTAGGTGATTTTAATGTTAACTTGTTAGATACCTATAATTATAAAACTAAACAACTCACCGCATTTTTGAACTATAGTAATCTGAGTCAATTAGTTACTACGGCTACACACTTTATTGGCGACAGTGCAACGTTAATTGATGTGATCTGTACGGACGCACAGTGCCGGAAGATCGATGTAGATCACATACCAGAACTCGGCCATCATTCGTTTGTTGTTTGCGAACTTTTATTTAAAAAAGATAAACCTGTCAGTAGATATGTTACTTTTCGATCTTTTAAAAACATAATGCCGGAGTACTTTGAGATGGACCTGAACGAGATACCGTGGGGACTAATATGCCAATTCAATGATGTAAATGAAATGGTTAATTTTTTTAACTATCACATTAATACACTTTTTGACAAACATGCACCATATAAAACTAAAGCATTTAAGGGTCCACCAACGCCATGGATAACGGATAACATTAAATTAATGTTTAAATTACGTAATGAAGCTCGTATAAGATATCGTCAATCCCAGCTTGAAATACATAAACAATATTATTTAGATCTTAAACACCAGGCCGCGACAGCGTTATACAGCGAAAAAAAAGCCTTTTTTAACAAGTACATAAATGACAATCAAAGCAACTCCAAATTGCTATGGTATAATTTAAAAAAACATGTACTTCCAGCAGATACGAGTGATGGTATGCTTTTAGGGCCATTTGAGGATCCTGACGGTTTGAATTCTGCATTCCTTGATGTACCAGGGGAACCTAACGTTTCTATTTCGCAACTCACTTTTTTCGAGTTTAACAGATATGGCACAACAACCTTTTCACTGCAGCCTACAAATAGTCAAACAGTTCGTAATATAATTAACAATATTAACACCAATGCACGGGGAATAGACGATATATCAAAGGAGATGCTATCCCTTACCTTGCCCCAGTCACTTACCGCCATAACAGACATTATAAATAAGTCTATCACCTCATTCTCATTTCCCAAGCTATGGCGGAATGCTATTGTGCGGCCGATTTTAAAAAATAGTAACCCTCAAAATTACAAAGACCTTCGCCCTATAAGTATTTTGTCCTGTTTGTCAAAGGTGTTGGAGAGGGTGGTATATGTACAAGTCATGAATTACTTGGAAGGTAACGGTATCCTGCCCGACCTTCAGTCAGGGTTTAGAAGAGGACGTAGTACAACAACAGCTTTAGCGGATGTCGTGGGTAATATCCTCGAGGCGCGTGATCGCGGGGAGGGTACGATACTGACCCTGCTTGATTATTCGCGTGCTTTCGAATGTATTAATGTTTCACTGCTGCTTTCTAAACTTTCGTATTACGGTTTTGAGTCGAAAACAATCAAATGGTTTGAAAGTTATCTAACGGGTAGAATGCAGCAGGTCGAAATAGGTAAGAGGGATGGCTCTGTATTGTTATCGTCTTCGCGGTTCGTGCCTCGGGGTGTTCCCCAGGGATCCCTTCTCGGTCCGCTCCTGTTCGTTTTATACACTGCTGACGTAACCAGCAGCTTCAGAGAATGCATGTACCACATGTATGCCGATGACACGCAAATATATCTATCCTTTAACCCTAATAACACTGCGTCTGCGGTACGTACCATGAATGCGGAGCTCGACAGGATAGCAGCATGGTCTAGGCGTAATTCACTGGTAATCAATCCGCATAAATCTAAATTCTTGGTTATGGGAAGCAAAAACCAGATTGAATTAATTTCATCTTATAATCCAAGCATCGAAATGCTGGATGGTAGGGTAGGACAAGTGCAAACAGCACGAGACCTTGGTCTAATGATCGACCCGGAGCTGCGTTTTGAGGATCACGTCAGTGGCGTTGCTAAAAATTGTTTCTACAGGCTCAAAATTCTTTACAGAGTTCGAAATTATCTCAACGTCACTTTAAGGAAAAGACTTGTAGACAGCTTAGTGTTATCCAAAATGAATTACTGTGACGCTGTGTATGGTCCCTGCCTCTTAACCAGGACACAACATCTAATACAGCGTGTGCAGAATGCGTGTGCCCGGTACTGTTTTGATATACCTCGGAGAAATCATATAACACCTCATTTAAATAATAATAACATACTTAAAATGCTAGCGCGGCGTAAACTTCATTTGGCAACATTATTATTTGGAGTGATGAGTACGGGTGAGCCTAAATACCTTTATAATAAAGTAAGTTGGAGGGAAGATCACTACAACTATTCCACTCGCTCCACCGCCAAACCGCTGTCAATACCTCGATACAAAACGACAGCCTTCAGGGGATGTTACAAATATGCTGCTACTCATATATGGAATGATCTGCCTCCGCCGATAAGATCCCTGAAAACAAAGGGTACCTTTAAAATACATTTAAAAACATATCTTTTAAAGCAACAGAAATGCGACCAGGATAAACATTACAAATAAATTTTATTATATTTATAAATATATTTAGTTGTTATTACTTACAATGTTTTGGTCACACGACCACCGTGTTGATGCAGCGCCGGCGCGGCCGCCAAATGAATCATGCGAGCTCCTCGCCCACCGCTGCGCCGTCGCGTTGCCGGGCGAGTGAGACACCATTAGTTATGTCGTATACCGTAAGTGCAAGTGAGACGGTAATAATACGGATCGCTAAACCGTTAATGGCAACCGTTAGTAGGTTATTATTATTATTATTATTATTGAATATTAAATTTATATACATTATACTATTGCACCAATTTATTTAATTTATATTTGATATATATCAATTACATACTCATCAATTATAATTTATATATATATATATATATCTTACGTATGTATTTTTTTATTTCTTTTATTTTTTTAATGTGGTACATGTTAAAGAGTAGCTGATGTACGTCCGGGCGTCACTTGGGGCTACCACATAACATCAGGGTTGGTTTGAGGTATTAACCGCAAACCAACAATAAACCTGAGTGGTAACCTCGTTTTTCATTATGTATGTACTATTTTTTTTTTTTTTTATTTGCTTTTTGCTGTGTTATAATATTTGTCTGTATTTTGTGTACGTATATTTTGAAAAATAAAATTACTTACTTACTTACTTACTTACTACTTACTTACTATATAACATTACGCAACGATCCACGGAGGCGGCGCAGCTACGATAAACGCGGGTGAAACCGCGAGAATTTCTAGTAGTCTATAAATGGACAAATTCAGACACCTAACAAGTGGCTGACTATGACAAAACGGCTACCTAGTTACACTAGTTTAATCTAAGTAATGATAGACAAATGGAATATTTCCTGTACTCGTATGAAATCAAGGATATCTACTTATTAGCCAGTTTAACATAACACTTATTAAATGATACGATGATGGTGATGATGTCACCGTCTGGCTGCACACAATAAATTAATTGCGTCTTCTCTCTGTAGACGTTTTAATGCCTACTTGACACTTGTGTTTGACTTCAGTCGTGTGATGACGTAAGAATTTGAGGTTCGGACATTCCAAAGATTTAAATCAGACATGCACCCTACACCCCGCTCGGAAACAGTACTTTTTTCTGAATGAAAGGTAGGTAATCCATGTCCTTTTCTGTACTCCTGATAACGTGTATACAAAATTTAACAATGATCGGTCGAGTGGTTTAGGCGTGAAAATGTAACAAACAAACAAACAGACATAAAAGAAATAAGTACAAAATACAGATTAACACGAGCAACGCCGCAGGCATAATGTAGTATAATATAGATGTTAGCATGTTTATTGTATACAACCTCGCTACTTACTTTAGGTACAAGCACTAACGTGTTTCTGTAATGTGAATAAGCACGCCGGTAGAGAATGGATGGAGATCGATCGAGACTTCTTCAACATAATTGTTAAAATATTTTAATGATAAATAATAAGCAATTATGAATATTATTTTATGACAATTAAATGCGTATTATGAATGGTGATTCAAATATTACCGTTTATTCCATATTTGTATTTCGGCATTGAAAGATAAACAAGAAAAGTAAAACGGCAAGACTGTGTTACTTTGAGCTATTTTTGTGTAAATAGAAACACCAAAATGTTATTATGTTATATTGTATGTACATTTTAAGACAATGAAATGACCAACATCTTAGTCTTACCGTCAGTACGGCTGTTGAAAAGCAACCGAAACATCGAGAAAAGTGTAAATATAAATATCGTTGATAGCAGTTTAAAATCCGTATAAAATAGTTTAATTTCAATGTATACCATACGCGTAAGCCTCAGACATATATGATAGCTCCTAAGTTAGTGCCAGAATTGTAAGGTGGATCACCTGAAGGCAGCGTTCAACCAAGCCACAAAGGTCTGCAAGAGGGCATACTTAAGAGCGGATGCCCAGCGCGTCGCACGGTTCGGCCAGGAACTCATGGCGCATCCTACGGGCAGTCGTAGCTATTGGTGCCTGGCCAAAGCCGTGCAGTCCAACTTCTGCCAGACCTTGCTGCCCCCTCTGAGGTATCCGAATGGATCACTGGCTCATCGGCCGCAGGAGAAAGCAGATCTGCTTGCAAATCTCTTTGCGGCCAACTCCCGAATCGATGACTGCGGTTCGCAGCCGCCTAACATTGCCAACTGCGGCTACACCATGCATGATATTTGTATCAGGCAACGAACCGTTCGTGCGATACTGCAGTCTCTCGATGTTCGGAAAGCCAGTGGACCCGACGGCATCCCAGCTGTGGTCCTTAAAAAATGTGCAGCGGAGTTGTCTCCCACGCTTACGCGCCTATACCGGACGTCTTACGCCGCAGGCATTGTGCCTGAGGCTTGGAAGGAGGCGAACGTTCAACCGATTCCCAAAAAGGGGGACCGTTTCAAGCCAAGCAACTATCGACCCATAGCTATCACCTCGGTGCTCTCCAAGGTGTTCGAGCGGATTATAAACACCCAAATTGTCCGCTACCTGGAGGATCAATCGTTGATCAATGATCGCCAATACGGCTTTCGGGCTAAACGATCAACGGGTGATCTTCTAGCGTTCGTCACGCACCTCTGGGGTGAGGCTATGGACAAGCACGGCGAGTCTTTGGCTATCAGCCTTGACATAGCCAAAGCTTTCGACAGAGTCTGGCACCGGTCTCTTCTTTCCAAGCTTCCGGCCTATGGCTTGCCCCCTCAACTGTGCACCTGGATTGCAAGTTTCCTGCAGAAGCGTCGTATTCGGGTCCTTTGCGACGGTCGCGCTTCCAAATTTATGCAGGTCAATGCAGGAGTGCCTCAGGGTTCTGTCTTATCCCCTACGCTCTTTCTTCTGCATATCAATGATATGTTGAATCTCGGCAACATATATTGTTATGCGGACGACAGTACCGTGCATGGGCGATATCTCGGACATCCTGGGGCCAAACAGGCTGAGGTTGAGGGGAAAAGGCAGAATCTTGTCGTAGAACTTGACCAGACCTTGGACCGCATTTATGAATGGGGTGCCAAGAACTTGGTCGAGTTCAACGCCAAGAAGACCCAGGCATGCGCGTTCTCAACAAAAAAGTCTCCGTTCCTTCCCCTCCCTTCTCTGAAGAACACTCCACTGGTGATTCGTGACAGCCTCTCCATCTTAGGTATGGATCTTTGCCGCTCCCTTAAACAGAAAACCTATATCGAGAGCGTCATTAAGCAAGCTTCGCGAAAACTCGGAGTTCTGAACAGGGTGAGGCGGTTCTTCACGCCTGGGCAACTGTGCCTATTGTATAAGGCACAAGTGCGCCCTTGCGTGGAGTACTGTTCTCATCTTTGGGATGGCTCCGCGCAGTACTTGCTGGACGCTCTCGACCGGTTACAGCGGCGGGCAGTCCGTATCATCGGAGATCCAGAGGTCACGAGTTCACTGGAACCTCTGCAACTCCGTAGGGACATTGCCTCATTGGCATGTTTCTACAGAATATACCACGGGGAGTGCTCTGAAGAGTTATTCCACCTTATCCCGCCCTGCCCTTTCCTATCTAGAACAACGCGTGCTGGGCTCAGATGCCATCCTTACACGGTAGAGTCGATTAGAGCGCGTACCAAAAAGTTTGGGTTCTCATACCTCTGCCGAACGACCAAGGCATGGAATTCTCCGCCAAGGCACGTGTTTCCTTCTTCCTTCAATCCTGGGTTCTTTAAGCGGGGCGTGAAAAAGCATCTTCTCAGGGCGTCAAAGTAGAGACCTCAACATCGCCTCGGCTATTGTGGGGGCGATGTGGAGGCCACTGCTCTTAGACCACACGACTGCTTACCATTAGGTGGAGTGTGGTCATTTTGACGAGCAAAAAAAAAATAAAAAAACTAAAAAAAAGGCAGCCTGAAGCTTTCTAATCCTAATCCTAACTAATATTATAAAAGCGAAAATGAATTTGTTTGTTTGTTACCTTTTCACGCTTAAACCACTAAACTGATCATCCTGAAATTTTGCATATACGTTGTCAGGTGTACAGAAACGGACTTAGGCTACCTATCATCCCGAAAAAGATTACTGTTCCCGAGGAAAACAATAATAACTTTTTTATGATAATAGATGGCGCCATGTGTCTTTCGAATCATGATTGAATTATATTATTACAAGCAGAGTACAACCCGAATTGATTGTCAAATTCTAAATTAACGCGAGCGAAGCTGCGGGCAATAGCTAGTTTCCTATAAAAATTTATTTCATTTTATATAACAACTAGATGTGCTCGTGGTTTCACCCGCGTTAATAATTACTGCGCCGCTCCCATTTGTCATAGCGTGATGTTATATAGCCTATAGCTTTCCTCTATAAATGGGCTATCCAACAATGAAATAATTTTTCAATTCGAACCAGTAGTTCCTGAGATTAGCGTGTTCAAACAAACAAACAAACTCTACAGCTTTATAATATTAGTATAGATAGTGATATTGTTTGTCATAAATTATTTAATTACTTAAGCACTATAGAACATTATTGCGATGCTTAAACGACTTTAGAGAATAATACAAATTCTATGTCGTGGATTCTCTGGTAGAGCAAAATACTTTTTCTTTAAGAAAATGCTGAGTATTTGTCATTGTTCTCGGTAAAGGGCGACATCTAACTAAAACATGGAAAGAAAACATTGCAAATTGTGTTTTTTTACACTTCTTCCAATATCGGGCGATGTTATAATTATACTAGATATTGCCCGCGGCTTCGCTAGCGTTAATGTAGGTATAGACAATGACTTCTAATCAATTAAATTCTATTCAATAAATTCTTAATCTATCCCTCCAGAACAGTTTTTTTTCGGATGAAAGGCCCTATATTCTTTTCTGTATCCCTGACAACGTGTATGTAAAATTTCATGATGATCGGTCGACTAGTTCAGGGCGTGAAAGCGTAGCATACAAACAAACACCTCTAGTCGTGTCAAAGACTGCACGGATGGCGTAGTGGTTTAACTGGTCGCTGCGCTGAGTGTTGTGGGTTCGAACCCCATACGAGACAAAAATTTGTGTGAACCACAAATGGTTGTTCCGAGTTTGGGTGTTCTCTGTGTTCAATGTTCGAATGTTTGTAAAGTCCCCCGCGATACAGGAAAGTGTAGCCATCAAACAGACAATCTCACATTCGCATTTGTGAGAATACGTCTTGAATAATTTATGAACATTAGCTTGAGTAAAGTGAATAAGGACGGAGACCTAACCGAATGAATAAATCATTAATCTCAGTTCGCGTTAATGATGGCTAATGATCATAGATAATAGAGTTAATAGCTTCCCTTGTCTTTGGGTTCGCGACAGGTTAGCTATAGATGTCAATGTTGTAATCTTCTAGAATGATGTTGCATGTTTTATTAATTTAGGTATAGGCTTATGCTTTTGTGATTTGCACGGGTAGCGTGATTAATTTAATGGTAAACTGAGTGACTGTCGTCTCAGCGTTGTGAGCTAGTTGTCATTTCTTCTCCCTAGGTTTTATTATTCCCAAGTCACTTGAGGTCGGCTTTCTATTCTAACCAGATTTAACTGGATATCAGTTTTTACACGGAGCGACTGCCATCTGTCCTCTGCAACCCGAAGTCGAACAATACCCTAAGGCTAGACCAGTGTCAGGATATTAGAGGGTACTGACTTCCCAATAACGACCGCCATAGATGTTCATGGCAATCGGGACCGACAGCTTAACGTGCTCTCCGAGGCACAGGGCAGGCGATCATTGTCAATCAATACGCACATAATTTGGAAAAGTCATATAACTACCGAAAGTCAGAGGTGCGTGACATGGGCTCGAACCCGAGACCCTCTGGATTGCAGTCTGTTGGTTTCCCCACTGAGCTAGTTGTCATACCGATTGGAAATATTTTGACAGAGAAACCCAATAATACATTGTTTGACTCGGGAATCTAACCAATATGCACAGCAGTCGCATCCAGTACCGGTTCACAACCCTGGCATCGTTAACCCATTCAATGCGGCGGACGCCAATCTGCGTCTTATCTTTTCATACTCAGATTCGGAGGACGCCGATCGGCGTCTTATTTTTTCATACTCAGATTCGGAGGACGCCGATCGGCGTAATGTTTTATATTTTACCCAAATTTAAAGATATTATATTAATAAATTCAAATTCATAACAAAATGTTGAAAACGCCGATTCATCAAGTGCGGCTGACGCCGATCGGCGTTTACGTTAAATATGAGCCGATTCTGGCTAGTGAAAACAAAATTTGTTGCCGCATTGAATGGGTTAATAATAATATTGACTTCATCATCTATACTCTGATTTTACTTCTAGAAACAACAGCTGATAATAATTAACCAAAGCAATTAACCTCAAAAGTTTGATTGTGTATCCATTTGCATCCGGAAAGATCTATTATAATTAAAAGCCAGTTAGATAACACAAATTGATAATAGTGTTTAAATGATACATTTTATACAGGTACTAGATGATCCCGCGGTTTCACTTTTCATAGCCAGTTGCACTCACTGATCGGTAAACGATTAGCGAGGTTAAGCAACGTTGGGTGCGGTCAGTCTATAGATGGGTGACCGCTTAGTGGTATTTCATCTGAGCGTCTCTGTGCTTCGGAGGGCACGTAAAAAGTCGGTCCCGGTTGTTGTCAAATTGATAGCAGTCGTTAAGCCATGTCAGAGGCCTACGGGCGGCTTGAACAACTCTTGATAACAGGTTGACCACTAACCACACGAAAAGAAGAAAGAAGACCCGCGTTTATCGTTACTGCGCCGCCCTCGTGGGTCGTAGCGTGATGGTAAGCCTATAGCCTTCCTCGATAAATAGGCTATCCAACACCAATTCCAAGAATTTTTCAAATCGGACCAGTAGTTCCTGAGAGTAGCGCGTTGAAACAAACAAACAAACTCTTCAGCTTTGTAATATTAGTATAGATTTGTGTTTTTATTAGCAGCGATAGCCTAGTGGAGGACAGTTGCAATCGAGTTCAACTGTAAGACGCGAAACTCTGACTTTTCGAAGTTATGTACGTATTAAATAGTTCATTTTCGATCGCTTTACGGTGAAGGAAAACATCGTGAGGATACTTTCATGTCTGAGAGTTCTCCATAATGTTCACGGAGATATGTGAAGTCTACCAACCCGCATTGGGTCAGCGTGATAGACTATAACCTAACCCTTCTCACACTGAGAAGAGGCCCGTGTCCAGCTGTAGGACACTTTAATACAGGGCTGATAATATATGTAGGAAAATAATAATACTTCAAAACAAACATATTATATAGTCGCTTATAAATAGTATGCCAGGATATATTTTATACATTTTTTTTTTATACTGCTAAGGTGGCAAACAAGCATACGGCCCACCTGATGGTAAGTGGTCACCGTAGCCTATGGACGCCTGCCACACCAGAGGCATCACTTGCGCGTTATCAACCCTTTAGGAAAGAAAGTGGGAAGAAGGAGCGGGAAGGGGGAAAGAGGGTGATTGGGCCTCCGGCACTCACTCACCGAACGAAACACAGGAATACTGCTATTTTAGGTCGATATTCAACACATGTTGCTAGGTCCGTGTAATGGTAGGTTGTAGGTCGTAATAGAGGGCAACCTTATTGCTATAACGTGGTCTATTCCTGCTCCAGGTTGTATCTAAAGTTAGTAAGTTATTTATGCCTGGTTTAGTAACAAACATTGGAACATCTTCGAAGAGTTTCTCTCTGAAAATATTAGTAAGATAACCAAAATTTTTTGACTTTAAGGCCTACACACATACATCGGAGGCTGAGCTGCAGCGTTTTGCATTATTCGAATTGGTAGGTATGTAACATTACACACACGATGGCCGCTGGGGCAGAAAGGATTTAGAATGGCGGTCACACACCGGAAGAGATGGACCGACGACCTGGTAAGGGTCGCAGTAAGCGGTTAGGCTCAAGACTGGTTTGCGTGGAAAATTTTGGGAGAAGCCTATGTCCAGCAGTGGACGTCTTTCGGCTGACATGATAATGATTACTCACACAAACGCTTCGGCTCTACTGTCTGTGTTCGGTGGACCATAAGAAAATTTGTAAAAGTAACATATTTCAATTAAACTACAAATGGCATAATAGACCAAATGATAACTTCGCTACTGAAAGCTTGCCAAACATTGTTGGTTCGATCTTCACACAGCAAAAAAAATGGGAAGTCTATAAATAGTCTTGATCTAAGATCACCAGTGTCACGATATTTTCAATAATATGCAGATCTTTAGCATATGTATGTATATATAGCAACATCACATGTCTGTGCGATCAAGTTTCGCTTATATTGTATATACAGTCATCATTGTATATGAATTTAGCGAGGCTGCGTTAAGTGCTTAAACATGAGAGCATTGTTTACTAAAATAATAATACTACACGTATCTATATCATGATACATACATCATACGTACACTTCATCTGTAATCGAAGGATTGCAATTTATATGAAATAGTGTTCATTTGAAAACAGCGCTATCTATACTCGCTAGCTTAAACTTTAGCTATTTACATATATACTAATATTATAAATAAAGATTTGATTGTTTGTAAGGATTTAACTAAAAAAACACACAACCAATTAAAAAAAATATTGGGGCAGTCTTTGGGGACTGCCTATAGAAGTGGAAACTTTAATCTTTGATCATAAACACTTTTTTATAAACCAAAAATAATTCAAAAATGGAAAGCGTTCGGTGACGATGACGCAAGTTCCATGATTTTTGTTTACCCAAGAAGTGCTCAAGGCGCCTAAAGAAGTTTTCACTTGAAAATATTTCATCATTAGGAAGCTATAGTTGTTATCACCGAGTGACATAGGCCATCTTTTACTAAAAAAGTTTGACACGAGCGAAGCCGCGGACAAAAGCTAGTAATTAATATTTTAAACCACAACCACAGCACACACTTACTAGAAGTAAGTATGTGTTGTGCTTGTGATTTTTTGTTTGTGTGGTGTAATGTACCACCAGCTTTTGGGATCCAGTTATTCCAAGAAGAAGCAAACCACAGCTAGACTTCATGATACTTTGAGCTCATTCTGCGTAAATAGAAACACCCATGATTGAATTATGTTCGGGTACTTTGAAATAATTACACTGGAACATTGAGACAACTACCGTCTTAGTCTCCCCGTGACCATGGCTACTGAAAAGCAACGGAAACGTCGGGGAAAGTGTAATCTTAAATATAAATAGTTTTAATAGTTAGCTTAAAAATTAGTAAAGTTTAATGTAACAGTTTCTAAATTATGTAATAAAGTGTCAAATAAACAACGCCATAGAATCCGTATATTATACAACGCCATAGAATCCGTATATTATACGGATTCTATGGCGTTGTTTATTTGACACTTTAATTAAAGTGTTATATATTAATATAGCACTTTAATTTCAACAAAGGAACATCACTCCACATTTTTCAATACTCAGTTATCGTCAATAGCGTACTGTAGTCATCATAGACGGCTGTGCCTCACTACCCTCACACTTGTAAATTAGTATTTATAATTATATGTGATGCGATGTTCATCGTTAATTTTTAATAGTTTTATGCAAGATCTGCATATAAACTAAAGTGAAAAGCTCAAATTTTTGTCCCGTGTGGGGATCGAACCCACAATACTCGGCGCAGTGGCGAAGCGAACAATTACACCACTACGCCACTCGTGCAGTTTCAATCTATGGTAATCCTTATCGGAAATATAAAGATGAATCTAGTTATATGCAAACAAAAGATCTAGGTACAGCATCTAATGTTGCAGAAAGTTAATACATTATTGCAACTATCTGTTCCCAAGAATGCACAAGTTTATCAGCTCCATTTTCTTTGTACAGGCTACAGACGGAAACAAACTACTAACAAGCGTTTAAAGGACAAGTATTTTGAAACTTTTCACTCTTTGATGTTCTTTGTTAAGAACGTAGCTTGTTAAGTTTTTTTAATAGTTATTGACGCTTTCTGTTTAAGAGCAGTTTCATTTTAAAATATGAACTATTATTTATTGTATTTCGGTTATGGCAAAGGAAATAATCATACTGCCTCTGTTGATTCTAAAGAGTACGTGAAGGGTGCACACGTGGTTGGAGTGCGGTGGCGCAGCGGTAGTGAATGCGACTGCTGTGCATGAGACCTCGAGTTCGAATCCCGGGTCGGGCCAACTAAAAGTTATAGGGATTTCCGTTTAAAAAATATCAATTGCAGCCTGGAGTTAGCCAGTACGCGATGTTAGACACTCCCATGTCGATGCTCGGGTCGAACAAAGTGTTATAAGGTTTTCTGCCAAGAAATTTTTTGTAGCACCTCGGACTCTGCAGTTACTCTTGCCCTTACCAGTAGAGATAAGTATACAAAACATTATACGTCACCCCATCGGTCGTGGTAATTAGTAGAGCTAAGTGCACTTGTTGCTCAGATTCTGGAACTGTAAACAGCAATAGGCTTATCCTATAACGTAGAACCTTAAACTATTCTTGCCGAAATGTTTGTATGTGCAGTACATCTATGCTTACTGTTTTTGAGATATAGGTGTGAGCCCATATGCATAATAATAATTATAATCTCAGAGAGTCGGTGAGGGCCTCGTCTCCAGATTGCCGTTACTGGTTGGCTGGGGTGGAACTTCAAGAGCGCCCGTAGGACTCTCAACTCTGGCTTGCCTTGATCAGCCGGTGAGAGGGAGGCCGCTAGAGCTACATTCTTGGGGGTGAAAGTGTAATTTTTAAGGGCATAACTACGGGTAAACCCGTTCCGGGTCTCCGTTGTCACTTGACCCGTGATGGTGAAACCGGCGCCGCACCGCTCGACACCCCTAGCCACTCGCACCGGTGTTGCCCTCTGCTGCTGGCTTGTTAGCCTATCTGGCTATTCAGGAGGCCCATCTAGTGAGTTGGCGAGTCACTGTCTGTCCATTCGATTGATTCTATTAGAGTATCCAGAGCAGACGCCGTTTTATCATCCATAGTTACCAATATACCAGTCTATCAAACACCCATACCCATAGCCAATATATTAGAATCCATACGTAGCAATAGTCCTACGCCTGTTGCGGCTAGTGCCGCTGTAGGTGTTCCGTCCCACCTTTGATTAAAACTTTCGAAGGGCCTCTTCACGTTGGACCCATGTCTCCGTGTAAGTCTCACAAAGGGCCGGGTATTTTCCTAACGTCTTAGGAATATACCCGTGAAAGAGAAACAAATTATAATAATATATTACCATGGTACTGGATAAACTTGGCTGACAATTACACCATATTTTGGCAATAAGCCCTATTATGTGGGAACTAGCGACATATGTACATATACACAACGTATGTTTATTTTAATTATTCTTTCTCTACGTGATTAAAATCAACCTTGTATTACGGCGATGCTTTATATCTCTGCTTAACCCCTTTGGGTTATAGAGCTGTGAATATATGCCACGTGTATTATGATTGGTATATTACACTAAATAATAATATCAGCCCTGTATTAAACTGTTCCACTGCTACCCTTAGACCTCTTCTCAGTGTGAGAAGGGTTAGGCCTTAGTCAACGCTGGCCCAGTGCGGGTTTGCAGACTTCACATATCTTCGAGAACTGTACCAAATATTTGTTCTTACCAAACTTCTTGACGGCCTCGATGGCGTAGCGGTTAGTGTAACCGACTGCCACGCCTGAAGCCGCGGGTTCGATTCCCGCACAAGTCAAACATTTGTGTGCACGAACATTGATGTTTGTCTTGGTCTGGGTGTTTCTATGTATAATATGTATGTATTTACAAAAAACAAAGTATATATGTATGTTTATCCATTGTCTAGTACATATAGTACAAGCTCTGCTTAGTTTGGGCTAGATGGTGTTGTGTGTATGTGGTAGAATATTATTATTATTATTATAACCTAAATATTCGCAATAAACTGAATAAATATAATTAAATACAATTGAACATTATGGAAAACTCTCTGACATGCAGGTTTCCTCAAATGTTTTCCTTCACTGTTAAGCGAGCGATCATTGACTAATACGCTATGATCGCTTTGAAAAGTCAGAGATGCGCGCCTGTAAATTGAACTGAGATATCTGCGTGGCAGTCCAACGGTCCAACTAGGCTATCAAAATTAGCGTAACATAGCTCTCAATGTGATATTCTGTCCGTGTGCCGCGTAATGAGGCGTGAACGTAACTTCACTGCTACAAATCTGTTTGTCGCGCTCCAGTTAGTACTGAAGCCTTCGGGGAATAAGCTTAGTATCGGATGAAGATATTCCTCGCTTAATGCTCTTGTGGCTTCGTGATTTATAGGTTAGAAACAGGAACAGATTTCTGCATCAAATTCTATCGATGGTTCTCGCCAGAATATCGTGAAGATACATAAGCTCTATTCAGGATTATTTTTTGTACTTTGAAGAAAAAGTTGTAGATATTCTTTGCGTAATGCTCTTGAAGCTTTGTAATTTATAGCTCGGAAACATTTTTTTTTTTTTTTTTTTTTTTTATTTTGCTCGTCAAAATGACCACACTCCACCTGATGGTAAGCAGTCGTGTGGTCTAAGAGCAGTGGCCTCCACATCGCCCCCACAGTAGCCGAGGCGATGTTGAGGTCTCTACTTTGACGGCCTGAGAAGATGCTTTTTCACGCCCCGCTTAAAGAACCCAGGATTGAAGGAAGAAGGAAACACGTGCCTTGGCAGAGAATTCCATGCCTTGGTCGTTCGGCAGAGATATGAGGACCCAAACTTTTTGGTACGCGCTCTAATCGACTCTACCGTGTAAGGATGGCATCTGAGCCCAGCACGCGTTGTTCTGGATAGGAAAGGGGAGGGCGGGATAAGGTGGAATAACTCTTCAGAGCACTCCCCGTGGTATATTCTGTAGAAACATGCCAATGAGGCAATGTCTCTACGGAGTTGCAGAGGTTCCAGTGAACTCGTGACCTCTGGATCTCCGATGATACGGACAGCCCGCCGCTGTAACCGGTCGAGAGCGTCCAGCAAGTACTGCGCGGAGCCATCCCAAAGATGAGAACAGTACTCCACGCAAGGGCGCACTTGTGCCTTATACAATAGGCACAGTTGCCCAGGCGTGAAGAACCGCCTCACCCTGTTCAGAACTCCGAGTTTTCGCGAAGCTTGCTTAATGACGCTCTCGATATAGGTTTTCTGGTTAAGGGAGCGGCAAAGATCCATACCTAAGATGGAGAGACTGTCACGTATCACCAGTGGAGTGTTCTTCAGAGAAGGGAGGGGAAGGAACGGAGACTTTTTTGTTGAGAACGCGCATGCCTGGGTCTTCTTGGCGTTGAACTCGACCAAGTTCTTGGCACCCCATTCATAGATGCGGTCCAAGGTCCGGTCAAGTTCAGCGACAAGATTCTGCCTTTTCCCCTCAACCTCAGCCTGTTTGGCCCCAGGATGTCCGAGATATCGCCCATGCACGGTACTGTCGTCCGCATAACAATGTATGTTGCCGAGATTCAACATATCATTGATATGCAGAAGAAAGAGCGTAGGGGATAAGACAGAACCCTGAGGCACTCCTGCATTGACCTGCATAAATTTGGAAGCGCGACCGTCGCTAAGGACCCGAATACGACGCTTCTGCAGGAAACTTGCAATCCAGGTGCACAGTTGAGGGGGCAAGCCATAGGCCGGCAGCTTGGAAAGAAGAGACCGGTGCCAGACTCTGTCGAAAGCTTTGGCTATGTCAAGGCTGATAGCCAAAGACTCGCCGTGCTTGTCCATAGCCTCACCCCAGAGGTGCGTGACGAACGCTAGAAGATCACCCGTTGATCGTTTAGACCGAAAGCCGTATTGGCGATCATTGATCAACGATTGATCTTCCAGGTAGCGGACAATTTGGGTGTTTATAATCCGCTCGAACACCTTGGAAAGCACCGAGGTGATAGCTATGGGTCGATAGTTGCTTGGCTCGGAACGGTCCCCCTTTTTGGGAATCGGTTGAACGTTCGCTTCCTTCCAAGCCTCAGGCACAATGCCTGCGACGTAAGACGTCCGGTATAGGCGCGTAAGTGTGGGAGACAACTCCGCTGCACATTTTTTAAGAACCACAGCTGGGATGCCGTCGGGTCCACTGGCTTTCCGAACATCGAGAGACTGCAGTATCGCACGAACGGTTCGTTGCCTGATACATATATCAGGCATGGTGTAGCCGCAGTTGGCAATGTTAGGCGGCTGCGAACCGCAGTCATCGATTCGGGATTCGATTCGATTCGGGATTCGATATATTTTTATGATTGTTGATTTTTATTTCCGACTAGCTGACCCGCGCAACTTCGTCTGCTTCACATAAGAGAATTTTCCTAGTTTTTGCAATATTTTTCATTTATACTCTGCTCCTATTGGTCGTAGCGTGATGTTATATAGCCTATAGCCTTCCTCTATAAATGGGCTATCCAACACTGAAATATTTTTCTAATTTTTACCCGTAGTTCCTTAGATTACCGCGTTCAACCAAACAAACAAAATGTGAGTGAAGTCAGCGCGTGAGCGCCCCCGCCTTTTTATAAATGCAGCGGATGGCCGTTTCGCGCGTTAAACAACAATCAACCGTATAGCCGTACCCATACTGGCGCGGCGAGATTTGGAAGTTTTATTTCATCTATATCTTGTGTGTTTATAAACCGATTCCTATTTTTTTTTTATATTGTAAATATTAAAGTGTACTTTTTGAATATGGGAGTTTGATAAAGATATATCTATGTGAAATACAATATATTTATGTATTTTAATACACTTTGAAGAAATGCCTAACGATTAAACACGTTATTGTGGCTAATTTATAAAAGATAGATATATACTATTAAGGACTTTTTTGTAGATCTTTTGAAGACCATCATCTTTGTAATACATACTTATGGTGTATGATCAACGTATGCGAGGATAAGAGCTCGAAAGCGCATTTTCGTCCGATTTTCTTCAAATTTATCGTCACTGCTCAGCTCCTATGTGTCTTAGCGTTATGTTATATAGCCTATAACCTGCCCAGGAGTATGGACTACAATCGTACCAAGTTTGGTTAAAATCCCTTCAGTAGTTTTTGACCCATGCGTGCACATACAGACAGACAGACAGACAGACAGACAAAAAATTTACTGATTGCATTTTTGTCATCAGTATCGATCACCATTCATCCTCCAATATTAATTTTGAATATATATTCAATGTACAGAATTGACCTCTCTACAGTTTTATTATAAGTATAGATTAAATCCTTGTTAATATCATAATTGCTAATGTGAGTTTATTTGTTTGTTTCGCTTTCATGCCTTAACTACTTGACCGATCATCATGAAATTTTGCATACCCGTTGTCGGGAACAAAAAAGGACACAGGGCTTTTTTATCTAAAGGTACCCTACCTTTAATCCATAAAAAATACTGTTGCTAACCTACCCTATCCTACATTTGCGCGAGCGAAGCCGCGGGAAAATTTTAGTAATGTCTGAGAGCTCTCTATAATGTTCTCGAAGATATGTGAAGTTTACCCACCCGCACTGGGCCAGTGTGGTGGACTATGGCCTAACCCTTCTCACACTGAGAAGAGGCCCGTGCCCAGCAGTGGGACAGTTTAATACAGGGCTGATATTATTATATATTATTATTACTGACCTCAAACTAGGCGAGCCTGTATCTTCGAGGCCGATATAAATGGGTGAACCTTTTATATTCTTACTTCCTTACTAATATTATAAATTCGAAAGTAACTCTGTATGTCTGTCTGTCTGTCTGTTACATTTTCACGGCTAAACCACTCAACTGATTTAGATGGAATTTGGTACAAATATAGTTTAAAACCTGTGTAAGGACATAGGCTACTTTTTATTGATGTAGGTACCACGCGGGCGAAGCCGCGCGCAAAAGCTAGTATATATATATATGTCGGATAGAGTGCGTCAGTAACACCATCGACTGATATAATGCGGGCGTACAATAGGGTGATCGAGCAAAGTGAATGTACACTAATCACTTTTATTGTCTTCACAATCAATTAATAAGAATGTCTTGCACGAAACGAATGACAGTTCCTAGCGAGGAGGTCCGCACTCGACGACGGTAGAAAGATCCGTCGAATATAGCGTGCGCCTCTCTTATGTAGGCTCTGTCGTAGCACGAACTGAGATGCGTGTTGCCGTCATCGCAACAGTGCTGCCATATCTCGACTCTCACATCGCGTTTCGTTACTGTACTAATGACCGTCTCCGACATATATATATTGAATAACACCATAAGTGACATATAAACATACTCTCACGTTAACATTTCCGACTGGTAGCCTGATGTGTATTACATCCACATTTCGCCTGCTAAGATTTAAGATTAGACGTAATAGCGGACGAGCCTGTTGCTTTCTACCAGGTACAGTTCCAACATAAAAGAAAGAAAAAAAAATACCTTTATTTATACAGGGTGTAAGGGACGGTGTACCGAAAACGTTGCACAATCGTTTGTCCATAAGTACACAACTGAATGGAAATGTCAATTCAAAAATGAAACGTACGATTAAAGTTTTATGCTAGTACATTGTAATTTACACTACGCAATGTATCGCTACCAATGCAATGTGTCCGTCCGCGCTATCGTATCGCGCTTCCCGCGCACCAACGCTACGCGCGCTCACATTATCTGACGGAGCCCGGATCACCTATTTTAGTGATCTATTACAATAATAATTTAAACGTTATGACTAATAATCGGATTGTACAATTTTATTATTGTACTTACAAAAAATTTGAATAAATTGATAACGTCTTATAAAATTAATCTTATACGCACATTTCGTTAATGTTTATGTAGGTAAAAACAGAAAGCCAAATGTGTTTATAAAATCAAAAGGTAGGGTGATTTACGATAAATTCTTTGAATTAACAGTAAATTGTAAAAGTAATTAAACCTTACCTTAAGATCTCGCGGGCCTTATAAGATATGGTTCAAAATGGCTGCCTCCAACTTGTTCACAAACTTGCGCACGATAGATTGTTTCGGCGTGAAGGCGAGGCATCATGGAGGGGTCTGCGATAATGTCAGCTTGTAACTTTACAAATGCTGCCGTTATACGATTCCGCATTTCGTCCGCAGTAGTGCACTCACTGACGAACACTTTTTCCTTGATATAGCCCCACAAAAAAAAATCCAGCGGTGTTAAATCCGGTGAGCGGGCTGGCCACGAGTGAGGCCCGAATCGCCCAATCCATCTCCGAGGAAATGTGTCGTCAAGATATTGGCGCACTCTGAGCACGACATGCGGTGGCGCACTGTCGTGTTGAAACCAAATTTGAGGTAATTTAGCAAGCGGCAAATCTTCCATTTGATCTCATTCTGCGGCAAGGTCGGAACGTAACTCATCCAGGACAGTTGTCAGGTCTTGCTGTAGAAAATCCTAGTATCGGGGTCCATTCAAGCGCTCCGGTAAAAAGTAAGGCCCTAAAATTTTGTTGTTATAGTTACCATACAATACGTTTACTGACCAACGCGTTTGGTGACCCGTTTGTTGGGATGCATGTGGATTACTTCGCGCCCAAACGTGCGAGTTACGTGGATACCACATACCATTCCGAGTAAACGTGGATTCGTCAGTCCTGATTATGTGGGATACAAAATTTGGATGTTGCCACTGCTGATTCATCAACCACCTGCAGTATGCAATACGCCGAACTTGATCGCCAGGCACGAGAGCTTGCACTTTATGAATACGGTACGGCCGTTGTCGATCTCTGCGTAAAATTTTATGCACAGTCCAGTGCGATACGCGAGTTCCGTAGTTACGGCGCAGAAGTTTAGCAATGGTTCGCGTACCAAGGTGTGGATTACGGTGAACGGCATCGAGAATTCTCCGCTCAGTGGAAACTCTAATCGGCCTGCTGGAACCCTCCTGATGCGGTACTATGGGTAAATTATCCAGTACTCGTTGATACGTACGAGAAATCACACGACTGTCCATAGGGTGACGAGCGTCAGGATACCGCTGGATGTAAATGCGAAGCGCCAACGAAGCATTGCCTCGTGCCTCCCCGTATGCCATGAGCATTTATCCATATTCACGTGCACTAAATGGCTGACGCATTATTTATTAGGTACAAACACAACTTTGTAGTTACACAAAAAAGTAATAAACAAAACAAAAACGTTAACAAAATGTTATGAACACAGTAAATAAACACAAAATAGTTATAAACAAAATAAAAACTTAACAAAATGCAACGAAAATAGTAAACACTCGCGAATACGAGAGATTACGTCAAGTACTTCCGATTCCTGACAGTAGCGCGACCGAACTAAAGAATTCAAAAATAAATTTTTTTTGCAGTTGTAGTCATATTAGATAGGGATGAGATACATCTATCTAATTAAATAAATCCATAGTCGATAACTCTTATAAAATATTTTTATGAGAGTTATCGGCTATCGATTAATTTTATACTTATAACTGCTAATTCTATTAATAAATTTTTGTTACAGTTTTGTATTTTAACAGTTAAGTAAAGATTTACTAGATTACATTACATTGTATGAATCGCTGTGTACAAAAAGCTTTGTTTTAAAACAATTAGATGGTCTTTTACATTAATTATTATTAAAAGTGATTAAATAAACTCATACATGTACATTTACGATACGAAATATCAAAATAATTAATATTTTTTAACATTTAAAATGCAAATGGGTATTGTAAAGTGATAGTAGTATAACATTTAATTACAGGCTACTTTAATCATTACAATCTTTTCAATCTACGTGACTAATCTAATAATAAATAGTGCTAACACGTTCATGTAAACTTTACTTTTAAAAGGAAAACAACTATTTTATTTATTAACCTATCCCGCTTTGTTTAATACACTTTTTTCGATATCGATCATTGATCATAGATCTTCCCTAGTTCAGTGGTAGTAGGTACGATGCGGGCGGGTTTTTACACAGCACACTATTGCCGGTGTGTAAAAAAACTTTTTTGCGTTGGTCATTGCCTTGTCCGCGCAAGATCAACTGATTGGTTCAACTGTGTTTATTTTGTATGTTTGGATTACATAGCTGTTTTTCGGTATTATGTAGTTTTTATTGATATTATCTAGTATAATGGGTCGTTTACTCATTATGTAATCATTATCAGTTAGAAAAATGTGAAATTTTGAAAGAAAATTCGATAATTTTCCGGTGGAAAATTCCTACGTTTTCCAACTCAGAATGATGGTCCGAAGCTAGTATTTCAGTTTTCGGTGAACCGTCACTTACACCCTGTATATGCATAGAGTTTCCGTGCTGCTACAATTTTTTTAATTTAAATCCCGGATGCGAGCATATTTTTTTTTTTTATTGTGTATCTTGGCATTCAAGCATGCGGCCCACTTGATGGTAAGTTGTCACCGTAGCCTATGGACGCCTGCAACACCAGAGGCATCACTTGCGCGTGGCCGACCCTTTAGGAAAGGAAGTGGGAAGGAGAAGGAGTGGAAAGTGGAAAGGGGGTGATTGGGCCTCCGACACTCTTACTCACCAAATGAACACTTCAGTAGGAATACTGCTATTCCACGTCGATATTCTGTGAGAGGGTAGTCCTTCCCCGGTCGAGCCGGCCCATTCATGCCGAAATCAGCGAGGCGCTACTACTCTAAAACTCTAATACTCTAATTAAGGTATTCCAGGCACAGATCCTAACTCCATGCTGCACTAAGAATTTCTTATTCGAAAATTCCCGATAAGGACATTGAACTGCTGGCTTCCGGGCTCTGTTCAAGACCCCGTGCTGTTACTAAAAATTTATTGACTGAAAATCCCAAAAACCCTGTGCCTGATTCAAAAATCAAACCCAAGATCAGCAGGACAGCAGTCACATACACTAATAATATCCTCCAGTTCGAATTTCGGCCACGGCGGCCAGTCCTAATGGAGACTGGCCAATTACGCAGGAGATACTATAGTGCACAAATGTGTGCACAAACACAAGTGCATTTTCTGTTCCCTAACTCTCATGATCCGATGGGACGGTAATCCGACACGACCGGAGAGAGATGAGACGCCGGACCAACGACTTTACGTGCTTTCCGAAGCACGGGGGTGTCTTACACCGCCAACTTCCTAACTCTGGGCTGCTATTGAGATTTCTTAACTGAAAAACCCAAAAACTATTTGTTGGCCCGACCCGGGATTCGTACCCGAGACCTCATGCACAGCAGTCGCATTCACTACTGCTGCGCCACGGAGGAGTGTACTATCGCTGTGATGGAGACGGAGTTTATGGAACCATACATATTTATGAATCTATAAAACACCACTTTCCCAATTGCCGGTTGCAGCAACCTTAGTTATTTAAAAAGCCACTAAGAGAAGGCTGAGAACATGTAGAACTACAATAACTCTAACTTACACGAATATAATGGAGTGTTTCTCAAGGCAAATCACTCTACTTTGAATCTTTTAAGTTAGGGTCGTTTTACACGGCGACATTATGCTGCGATACAAAGGCGCGACTGCAGACTTCGCTTTTTACAAATTGCTAGTGTCTGCAGTCGCGCAGTTCTTGTTAATAGGCGTTGGTATCGATTCAAGTGCGTATCTGTATTGAAGCAGTTGCTGAAGTTAAAAATGTTAAAGTTTGTAAACATATTCTATTATACTCCTGATTGTGTCACAAACATCTAAACAACCGATGTTTAGATGTTTGTTACACATCATACACAATCAGGATTTTGACGAAATGCATCTCAGTAGGCCATGGATTCTGAATTCGCCTAAGACACGTTATATTTTTCTTTATATTCAAAAAGTATAATTATAATCAACACCTTAAAAGGTTTCAACAAGAATATAAGGTATATTATTCTTAAAACATATTTCATATTTTAAGATGATATTATAATTATACTTTTTAAGTATCATTTTAAAATACGATTAATAAAATTTAGAGCATTAAAAGTTATTTGCAAAGACACTGATATATATATCTATACTAATATTATTAAGCTGAAGAGTTTGTTTGTTTGTTTGCTTGCTTGAACGCGCTAATCTCAGGAACTACGGGTCCAATTTGAAAAATTCTTTCAATGTTACATAGCCCATTTATCGAGGAAGGCTATAGGCTATATATCATCAGGCTAAGATCAATAGGAGCTGAGCACCAATGAAGAATGTTTCAAAATCGGCGAGTGTTTTTTCCTTTTGAGAGCTTCCGCTGCGTGCGCTGCGTAAACAGTTGAAGTTTCGCAAAAATCATGTATGACAGAATTGTTTCCCTTTAAAAGTTCTAAAAAAAAGTCCGCGACAGCATATGTCTATCTTTTAAGGTTGGCTCACTATAACCATTTTTATGCTAACCAAATTTGTTCTAAAATAATGCATTATTTGCGAAGGTATTATTATAAACATGATATTAATCCTTGTCCAAATAAATACGTTACTCATCACAAGTATTTAATTTAAAACAAAATTGCCCTGTACATCATTCGATTTTAATGAATATCTTAGGAGATATCGCAGTTTTAAAATAACATTGCAGCAATATAATTACCCATTACAGACATAGTACAAACGATGTTTCTCCTGGTTTATTCTGCGTGATTACCACTGGTTCGACTTGAAAAATTATTTTAGTGTTGGATAGCTTATTTATCGAAGAAGTCTATAGGCTATATAACATCACGCTACGACCCACGGGTGCGGCGCAGTAACGATAAACGCGGGTGAAACCGCGGGAACATCTAGTTAAAAATATATATTGATACCAGAAAGTAATTTGTAAATTTTTAACTAAAGGTAAACGGTTTATTGTTAGAAATTCATAACTTTCACAAATAAAAATTGCAGCAATTACAGAAATTCAAGAAGTATATTTTTACAAGCTTTCGTCATTAGGTACGTGACAGACGGAAAATTGATTTGTTGACAAACGCCGAGCACGGTGATTTTATATATTTTCGTCTCGCTACTTGGAATAAATCCTGGGACTTTACAAATATTTAAACAACACATACAAAGAGTACCGAGACATGAAACAACTATTTATGGATCACACAAATGTTTGTCCAGTGTGGAGATTGAATTCCTGACATTCGGCGCAGTAGCAGTCGCGAAACCACTATTTAAGCCATTACGTCATCCATGAAGTTGATTTCATACTGGTTATATCGCGAAGCACAGCAGCCAAGTACAATAAATTCGATATTTGCTTGGTGCTTGACAATACCTAATGTTTACGAATAGTAACTGTATGGCTACGGCATTAAAAATCAACGTGTAGAACCGATCTTATTATGAGTGAATCAGGAATTTTTCCGTTGGACCAGTTCTTAAGGTTTACGAACGAGCAGCGATAGCTCAGTGGGGAGACCAACAGACTGCAATGCAGAGGGTCTCGGGTTCGAACCCACGTCGCGCACCTCTGACTTTCGGAAGTTATATGACTTTTCGAAATTATATGCGTATTGATTGACAATTATCGCCTGCTCCGTGCCTCGGAGAGCACGTTAAGCCGTCGGTCCCGGCTGCCATGAACATCTATGGCAGTCGTTATTGGGAGAGTGTCGACACAAAAGATCCCATTGGGTTGAAGTGTCGCCGGTCTGTACTGACTGGCCCCCACATAAGATAAGATAAGATTTACGAATGCGGTTTTTGGCTACAGTTACAGCATTCCTACTGCATCGCTGCAGACACGGTGTAAAAAGCATTTCAAATCAATCACTGCACTATACCTTTATAGTAAAGCCAATTATCTCTTTCGACCAGACCTTAAGTTCTACAAATACGATTGTAGGCTATAGTCAGAGAATTCGGATTAAATACGTGCAACATATTCAACGTTTTAGAACAACACTAAAGAAATTTTTATTTAATCACCAAAAAGGCCAGGAGAGACAGCTGCATGACACAAGTGCTATATAACTATGTAGAGAAGTTACAGTCGCTAATATTAATGTGTATTTTTGAGATAATTAAGCTGTTAGATTTAACTGGGGTGCAAAAATAAATATTGTATTGTTGTCATATTGCTACCGTAAACGCTATTATTATATTATTATTATTTTATATCGTTTGTCATCTTTGTGTTGTGTTAAGTATATTATTTACAAACATGGTCGCAGCGGAAGACCAGCCCTAGTTTTTTCAAAACTAGCATTTTGCTGAGTTGCGACCAATTTGCAGTAAGATTTGTGTTTTTCTTTTTTTCGTAATTAACTGTGTCTGAAGTATGTAACTATGTAGTACATAATCTGCTGCAAATAAATGTATTTTCTTTCTTTCTTTCTTTTCAGACACGGTGTAGACAGCCGCCGTGTAAAACCTTTCTTATAAAGCTAACCATCTATTTTGACCAGACCTTAAGGTTTACGAATAGCAATTGTATTGCTACTGAATTCCGACTAACTACATACAGAAACGTTCTAAGAAGCCGCGATGTAAAACAGCTCTTATTACATTAACTTTCTCGGTGAATTTGTGATGTAATGCGCACGTGAATTACCTTCAGTCACGTCTCGCTTCCATTTCCAGGTTACACGAAAGCATTATTAGCGTTTATAGAACATACTCAGTAGTCTGACGGAACTAGAACTGTGTCCTGTTGACCGCGATGAGATTACCTTTTGTCACGTAGACACTTAGACAGCGTCAGTAGCGCAGCGGTAGTGAATTTGGCTTTGTGTATGAGGTTTCGGATCTGAGACGGATACATAGTATCCGTGTAGTGATTTTCAGCCAAAATTTTTAGTAGCAGCACGGAGTTGGAATCTGTGCCTGGTAGACGGCATTGGCTCGCTTTTTATTACGTGAGACTGAAACTATAATGTCCTCCAGATCGAATGTTCGTCACGGCGGCCAATCTTAACGGAGACTGGCATCCGCGCAGGAGATATTATTGTTCACAGGTATATGCGCATACACTAGTGCACTCTCTGTTCCCTAAGTCTCAAGATCCGATGGGATGATAATCAGGCGCAGGATCAACGGCTTTACGTGCTTTCCGAGGCACAAAACGAAACGGTAAAACTATACATAGTCAGCGTAGTTGTAATACGCCTAAGCCAACATCCACGCGGATATAGGGTTATAGACCTATGCATCTGGGCTGCCAGCTTCAAGGCAGAAAATAATAATATGCTGGCATGACTGACGATGGCATAATGATAAAAGTTAAAAAGCCTGGCAACACAGGGAGGTACTGCAAGCACACAACACAGGATTGCTTGCCCACTAAGTAAAAAAGTAAGTACAATATTATCTATACTAATATTATAAAGCTGAAGAATTTGTTTGTTTGTTTGAACGCGCTAATCTCAGGAACTACTGGTTCGAATTAAAAATTATTTTAGTGTTGGATAGTTTATTTATCGAGGAAGGCTATAGGCTATATAACATCACGCTACGACCCACGAGGTCCCCGCAGTAACCATAAACGCGAGTGAAACTGTGGGCACATCTAGTGCTTTATATAATTGACTGGAACAATCGCAAAAGGAAAGGCGAACGTTTCTCCATCAGATTGGAGGCGTTCTGGACAAAGGCCAAGTTAAGAGCTCCTTGAACCGACGGGCGTGTATGAGAAATGTGATGAAAATGAATGAAGCCAGAGAAGTGTGTCAGGATCGTAGCAAATGGAAATCCGTAGTCTCTTCCTACCCCTCTGGGAAACAGGCGTGAATTTATGTATGTATGTATGTATAATTGACTGCACTAATGACGTAGTGATTTATGTGGTCGTCTCGCCACTATAACTGCGTCAAGCTTTTTGGGTTCGGTTCCCAAATAGGATTTTATAAATAGAGCCTTTTGAAGAAACATTTTAAAGAAACACTTAATCTTAGTTAAGCATTAAGTTTTTGTTTTAGTTAGCTGTTAGTGCTGTGAATGTTTGTAATTGGGGTAGCACATGCACTTTGATAATTGTCAATTATATATAATTGTCTATGCCTAAATAAATAAAGAAAGGGTTGATGGATAAAGATTTATGTATTTCTTTTTTGTTTTTATATTGTTACAATTATTTTAAACCCACCAAACTGCATAACCACAATCCCGGTATCTTAGAGACGGTGCAGCTGTGCGTTCCGAACGAGTACCTCGGTCGTCGCCGGCGGCCGTCACTGCCAGCAGTGCCTCGCGCACCAACCTGCTGCAGCGCGCGCCGCTCGTGCGGGCGCTGCGTGTGCTCAACAAACTGTCTGACCAGATAGATTTGTTCACATGTCCACTGAATGTATTCACAAATGCTGCTTATTTCCACTGCAGTAACTAGCTTATAAGCGTATAGTATACTGTATAGTAAGTGTATGTATAGTATACTGTATAGTAAGTGTAAGTAGTGTTTGCGATTCTGTGAAAGGAATCGCATACACACTAACTAAACTTATTTTTGTGTATTGATTGTGTTTCGTGTATTGTGTTTTGTTTATACATTATGATTGTTAGTTCTTTTTTTTCTGTGTATATTTTATTTTTGTTGAATTTATTTGTGTGTTCCATTTTATTATTGTTTTTTCCTCTTTGTTGTTATTTATGTGTGTGTTACCAACTATGGTTTTGTGTTAATTAATGTAATTGGTGTTATACCGTTTTAATTAATTAATTAAATAAATAAATAAATAAAATACTATAGATATAAGATAGTCTAATTCAGCTACTCTATCGCATTAGGCTAGCCTGTAAAGATAGATGTAAGTTTTATGGTCAATAAATAAATAAATAAATAAACAGTTTGTCGGCGGGATTAACGCTCGATTATAACATATGTGCTACATATATGGAACCATTTTTACGCTCTCGGTTTACAGTGGTTTAATAATTAGTATTTAATGGCAATAACAATCAAATCCAGACAATAAAGCAAGAAGTAAGTTGTTCTGACTTTGTGTGTTCTTTGTAGCTGTTGTTTGAACGTTTATAAAGTAATTAGATGAGCCGCGCAAATGCGTCTGCTTCACATAAGAGAATATTCCCCGTTTTTTTTTTCATTTATGCTCTGCTCCTATTGTTCGCAGCGTGATGTTATATAGCCTATAGCTTTCCTCGATAAATAAGCTATCCATTTATCATTTGTAAGCTATGTTTTAAGTGAGTTAAAATCATAATATTGTCTTACGCTTACGCAAATGAAATTAACAACTAATTAAAACCTTTATACGGATTTTATCGCGTTGTTTATTTTTTTATAAAACACTATTATTACATAATGAAAGTGAATAAAGCCAGAGAAGTGTGTCAGGATCGTAGCAAATGAAAATCCGTAGTTTCTGCCTACCCCTCTGGGAAACAGGCGTGAATCTATGTACGTATGTATGAATTACATAATTTTGAAAATCAGTCAAGTTTATCCATGACGGGTAAGCAGTTGTATACCTGCCTTTTTTTACCTGCCTACCCTTATTGGCTATATAGGCATGCCTATGAATATATATGTAGAAACATTTCCAAAAATAGCCTGCTAAATATGGCTACACCTCTTTTAAACTCTTAGGTGTCACACAAGAAGGATTTAATCTATTGTATCTTCCAAGAAAATTGCGCACTTGTATACGATACACGTTTGTGAACTATCGAACTTTAATACTAGTTCGAAATACGTTTTACACTATAGAAACTGGCGAGGAACAAGAATTTCCAGGAATTTACAATGTTTGCAAAGTATTGGCCATTTATGCTATCGTTGCGCGTAGAAAGCTTTTAAAATGTAAAATAGTTGGTGGAGCCAGCATATTTATTAAAACTAGCGGTCGCCTAGTACTCGAAATTCGACCAAAGTTTGCCTGTAAGATTTTGCTGATATATGTATGTCATTATAATTATATTGATATATGTATGTAACCATAGTTACGCGCTTCGACTGCGTGTGTCAAATGCATGGTTGTGTGCGTGTAGTGTTTTTTTATTAATTTAATGTATTTTTATTGCATATTTTATATAAATATTAGGATTCGCCCCTCCTCTATAAATACTTTAACTGTCCCAAATTTCATACTCTTCCGTCCGCGCAATTTTCGTTAAAAGGGGTACAAAGTTTTTGCTTCACGTATTAATATATACATTTGGAATAGCTTGCTTACTTTATTAAGCTGGTTTGTTTAACGTTTCATAACAAGACGCATACTCGTGATGTGCTATGGTTAGGAAAAAATATTTATGAATATTCGAAATCATATGGTCTAAATTTCGATCGACTGTTGTCTCTGATTATAATTTGCTTCATAATCGAATATAGGCATCGTGATTTGTTGATAAAACGACGATAGACAGTTTGTGGTCGATCGGTCGATCTTGTGCAACGAAGTTTGGTTTTTCTTTTTTTTTTTTGCTCGTCAAAATGACCACACTCCACCTGATGGTAAGCAGTCGTGTGGTCTAAGAGCAGTGGCCGCCCCCACAGCAGCCAAGGCGATGTTGAGGTCTCTACTTTGACGGCCTGAGAAGATGCTTTTTCACGCCCCGCTTAAAGGACCCAGGATTGAAGGAAGAAGGAAACACGTGCCTTGGCAGAGAATTCCATGCCTTGGTCGTTCGGCAGAGGTATGACGACTCAAACTTTTTGGTACGCGCTCTAATCGACTCTACCGTGTAAGGATGGCATCTGAGCCCAGCACGCGTTGTTCTAGATAGGAAAGGGGAGGGCGGGATAGGGTGGAATAACTCTTCAGAGCAGGTCGAGAGCGTCCAGCAAGTACTGCGCGGAGCCATCCCAAAGATGAGAACAGTACTCCACGCAAGGGCGCACTTGTGCCTTATACAATAGGCACAGTTGCACAGGCGTGAAGATGCGATGACTTTCCCCGGACAGAGACGGCCATTTGTTTTGCTACATAGACACTCTCACCTCTATATTTCCAAAGTAGGCAGAGGCATATTACACTCACATTTTGCCAAGTATAGTTTTAGGTTCAACGTAATAGAAGACGAGTCTATTACCATCTACCGAGCTCCTTTACAGGCTCTGCGATGATATTGAGAATTTATTGACAGTAAACCCCAATACTATTATTCGAATCTAATCCAATACAGTCGTGTACACCACTGCAATTTATATGCGGCGGTCAACGTCAATAACCGTTCTTTTTATAGATCTTCGTTTTAATATTTTCATACATTGTGACTAACTGTCAATATTATAATGTTAGTCGCAATGAACATTTGATGCTAAATGTTTTTTGCCAACACAATAATCTTGCCGACATAACTTAGCGTTAACGCCTAGCTATTTAGTTTCCATACAAAATTACAATAACACATTTAAGTAGCATTGCTGTAGAAAAATAAAAAAAAATTATGGAAGATACCTTTTTAGAACTGACAATTAAAGTTAAATATTTCAAAGAGAAATCTATCTAAAGTACTAAAGTACTATGAATAATGCCGCTATCGCAGGGTTTCACAAACATGAACTAAAACTATTACTGTCGCCAGTTGTGCGATTAAAAATATACCCGTTACTATTATCTACATAGTACAACATAAACCTGTAAAATAAACCAACCATATACAATGGTATTTGGTTTATGTTTGAGTATAATCGTGAAATCTCGAGTTTGAATTTCGAATCTTATATATGTGTATATCTTTGAAACATCCTTTTACCAGATGCCACCGAAAAATTAAGTATTGCACAACGCGATTGTTATAATTGAACTCCTATACTACCCCAACGAACCCAATGCGACCTTTCCCATCAAATACCTTTCCTAAGCTGTGACATCGAATTTACCCCATCCATAACTCCAGTACAACTAGTCAAAAACTTCATGAATACATAATGTTACGATTCTGCTTATGCCACGGGCTGTAGGAAATTGGGCCACCCTCCCATCTTACCCCCTTCACGCTTGTATATGAAACGTGTCTGTCAGAGATGAAAAACGGATTTTAAAATAACCTCGCTTGAGAAAGAAGGGTGTTTTATTACTTCTTGAATTGAATAGAACAGAATTTAACACAGAGTTGTTTCCATTTTTCCCAGTATTAGTTAAGGTTTTTACAGTGTTAGTTAATTGGGCATGCTTATTGTACTTAGTTTCGACATTGGATTATTATGTCTACCAACGGTTGTATGATTAGTTACGTACCCATCTGACAATCAATGGCTAGGATGGCCAACTTGCACTTGGCCAGGTTGATAATCTATTGCCTAAATCATTAGCTCCCAAAGTGATCCAAGTGGACCCCCATGGGTCCACGGGTGACTCGACGGGGGTCTTCGTTGGCGTGACAAAAAAATGGGGGTTCACAATTCGTAAGCGGGGGTCCACGAAAATTTATTTGCTTTCGATAGTGAAGAACTAAAATATTGGTTTGACTTCACCTATCAATGTAGGCACTAGGCAGATAATATTTTAAGAAGCTAAGCGACTGTTACTTGTAAAAGCTTGCAAATTCCATATTCAGTACCAGTGGTCTCGAACCTACCGATTTTTCGGTAAAGATTTGATATTTTTTTTAATTATATGAACTTGTTTGATTCTTCACCAACATAAATACGAATTTACATAAATTGTCTTCTGTTTACGCGAATGTTATTTATTGAAATTAAACTACTATATATGGATTTTATCGCGTTGTTTATTTGACACTTTATTACAAAGTTTTGAAAAACTGTTCCACTACTATTACTATTTAACTTTACTAATTTTTAAGCTAATTAAATTATTGAAACTATTAAAACTATTTATACTATTACTATACTATTATACTATTTATATTTATGTTTACACTTTCCCCGACGTTTCGGTTGCTTTTCAGCAGCCATGGTCACGGGGTATAATAGTATAGTAATAGTATAAATTATTTTAATAGTTTCAATAATTACACTAAATCCTCTCATCCTAATAAAATGTCCTGTGCCTAATCCTCAGATATTTTATACGGTATCATATAGTCAGAGTTAGCTGAGCGTGGTTTTGTTACAATACAGTGTCAAAGTAGTTTATCGCCAACCTGATGGCTAGTGGTTATCGTAACTACTTGTTACACAAAGGGTTACTTGCGCGTTGACAGCTTTCCAAACAAGCAATTATTATACAGCTAGTAATTTTGTCTAAATTGCTAGCTGTGCAACTTAACTAAACTGGAACCTGGAAAATATTCACCGAAAGAACACAATTCAAAGTTGTTTGGCTGCAAATATTTCTGTAGGGTGGTGGTACGCCCCCAGCTATGGTTACGTAGTTTTAAGTAAAATCCCAGATTTAATATAACTTTTTCTTTTGTATGGCTTAAGTTAGCCTATCGTCCGATGCCTATAAAAAAAAAGTTATAACGTGTTTCTTATGACTTGGATGAACGATGTGGCCTGATGCCGATATAATGTCATGTCATTGATTTTTGCCAGAAATATTTAAGTAGGACCTACGGCGCTACGAGATTAGCGAACCACTAAATAGGTTTCATCTTTGTCTAGACTCGTTGTTGTTGTATGTACATTTTTTTCAGAAAAATCCAATGTCAATACGATGTTCACCTACCTACATCTCGATTATAAAAAAAATATAAATTTAAATGATAGCGTAGTAAAATGATCAAACATTGCACAAATAGATAGAGATTATATTAAAGAAAGTAGATTCTTCTATTTTGTTAAATAAATGATGTTCCATAAAATATTGAGATTCGACTATTAGTACAATAGATACGCATACGATATACTGGAGTAATTTACTTATCACTACAGTCTGCTATGTATATAAATCTATATAATATATATTTATAATCTACAAAAGACTCGGCGGCTTCTGTTAGACCTTCGCAACCAATACATTTAACGTTACGGGTGCAATCTCAACACTAAACAAAGAAATGTAAGATCGTTCCTTAAGATGACTGAAAGAAACTGCGAAAGCTATTGAGCTTGGATCACAAAATACACATTAGTTCTCCATATCCGGCGCCTTCAGGAAGTATATCAATAAATACGAAGAAATCAATCCCCAGGTAGTTTGCTCGAGGCTGTATTTTCTTTGTTTCAGTATATATGAAGCTCTTAGTGACACAGATTATCCCGGGATAAGCCCTGTGTGTCGAGAACTATTTTATAAACACAATACAAAGGAGACAAATGGTATGACTCGAAACTTTAAAATTTAGCTATATATATCCTGATACACTTTAAAATGTACATAACTGTTAACTCGACGAACAATTTAATGAAACAAGCGCATTGGTTCAGCATAAATATGGATAGCTTAGCGGGCAAGCGGTCTCTTCACCACCTCGCCGAGGCTTGTGGGTACGAATCACATACTGGACAAATCGACTACATGCATGGCAGCCGATAGAGAACAATTTCTGTGTGGCGGAGGACTTACAAACATTCAAACAACGGATACAAAGAACACCCAAACTCGGAACAACTCTTAGACGCAACACCCAATTCAAAACGACATTCTTCTTCAATTTTAATAATATATCGTTTATTTCTCTCATAAAGGTAATAAAGTAACTGTGGTAACACTTAACATTACAGCTTTAAATATAGGTACCTTTGTGAGAGCTGGAGTCTGAACTAGGTTCAAGACCTGTATGACAGATCTCCAGGCTCTCTGTCCGGTCATTAGTTTAGTTTTACATTTTAGTAATTAACAGATTTTGTATTTTAGTTGATAAGAAATGAGAAATTTAACATTAAATCTGTATGTGAATGTGTGTGTTTATGTGTGTGTTTTTGCGTGTGTCCACTGATAAGAGCCAAGCTCTTATCAGTGGACGAGACTCCACCTACAAGAGCTTGGTCAAAACGCTGGCTGAAGATAGGACATTATGGAAGAGATTCCATAATGTCCTATCTTCAGCCAGCGCTTTAACTTCTTAATACGACGTAACTTGTACCTTTTCTTTCATTTGATCTATGAATCGTCCTCCTTGTCCTTCCTCTTCCCCTTCTGCCTTCTATTTTTCCTTCCAATATGTTTCTTATAAAAGTGTAATTTTGTATCAAGTGGCCTAACATTTTCCCTTTTCTGTTCTCTATTGTTTTTAGAATGTCTCTTTTCCTTTACCATATTTAGAACTTCCTCATTTGTTTTTCTTTTAGTCCAACTTATTCTTTCCATTCTACGCCAACACCACATTTAAAATGCTTCTAATCTCTCTCTGTCTCTTTGTGTCAATGTCCATGTCTCTGAGCCATACAGTACTAAACTCCAGATATAGGTTTTAATGAATCGTTTCTTGGTCTTAGTTGAAATATTTTTGGTCGTAAGTAGCTGTTTTTGGAGTTAAATGCTCCTTTCGCCATTCCTATTCTTACCAATAAATTTGGAATGCATCTGGAGTCACTGGTTATTAATGTTCCCAGGTATCTGAACCATTATCACGCCATACGGTCAATAAAATCTTCATTTAATATAGTAAAATATGTTCTAACACTTTTTATACAAAGTCACATTCTTATTCCTAAAAAAACTTTTTAACATATTTAGCCAGCTGTAGTTTTAGCTCATACGTAAAAGGGGACGTGCCTATAGTCGGCTACCAAACACAGTACACTAAAGTCATGGTGCATTAGTGAGGTAATTACTGTTATATGTTCAGGATCGTGCATATAAGTGAGGCGAGACAATCTTTTGCGTTTATGTGGAGGTAGTTCACTGGTTGGAGTATATTGGAATTTACGATAACGCACCTGTTGATCATAGAATCTGTATTCAATTTGAAACTAGCACTAGTAATTTTATTTCTCGAATATGTTTGTTGTTTTACGAAACGGGTATATTTGGGCTACAATTGGTACATAATATTGTCTTACGTTTACGCGAATGTTCACGGGGAAAATGACTGCTGAAAAGTAATCGAAACGTCGGGTAAAATAAATGGTTTTATAATTGAAATAGCTTAAATAGAAATAAAACCGTAACTACTAAACGTGTTTAACAATAGTAGTTTAAAGTTTCAAAATTATCTAATACTAGTGTTTTATAAAAAATAAACATTGACCCTTAATTGGAAAAAGTTTGAAATTCTCACCAGACCACTATCATACTTTTTTCCGGAAAAACACACGTGGAAATCAATAGATAGCACTATAAACTGTCAGTAAAACAGCTGCTTAGCGCTGCCAAGCTTTATTCTCATTGGTTATTATAGAAAAGTTGATTTATTTAATGTAAAATTATTTCTTTACCTATAAAAATATTTATACACGATGACTTTGACCAAATGTTAAAGAAACTTACGATTTCTATTCAAAGAAAAGAGCAGGCCACCAGTAAGCTTATTGCGACTCAAGTGGGTGTAGGTTTAGCACAGCCCTACTCCCAACCACTGCTTTCCTGTGTAGAAACGGACTCCCCAAAAAAAAAGCGGGCCAATGTGAACCATCTTTAAGTAAAACTTATGCCCAAAGTTTGGCAAAAAATATATATATATGAAAACCTTTATGTAGCGTACTTTTTTATATGTACAGCTTCATTATATCCCTAATAATTTACCAAATTTATTTAAATAAGGATATGGTTAATATCTTCTAAAATGTGAAACGATAATAAAAATGTTGGCATATTTTGGGTTAAAGTCATACGACTTTAACGGTACTTAATTTAAAAAATTATCAAACTTCAGACGGCTTACGTGTTTGTACGTGAGTCTGCTAGAGCGCCAAAATATGCCTAACGCCGAACTTAAAAACACCTTGACAGAAAATCCCAATAACTTTTTGTTGAACCATCTCGGTATTCGAACTCATAACCTCATCATGCATATTAGTCATATTCAGGGAAATACATACATAATTATGTGCTGTACAAAAACAAAAGGTTATGGTAGCATTCATATTTCAAAAGCCAAGATTAATTTTCTACAACTGTGATCTAACGGTTATTTTTACTTGAATAAATGGTAGAACGCGAGTACCCTTTTTTTCTAACAAATTGAAGTACCGTGCCTACATCATAGTAATGAAGCTGTAGCACTTACATCTCTGGCGAGAAATGTGTAGCACGAATTTCGTGTTTCTTGTTGATTTCTTTTTTGTTCTACTTAGATGAAAAACAAAGATTGACTACACGGATGGCGTAGTTATTTAAATGGTCGCCTCCCTACTTGCCGTTTTTATTTATTTATCATTTGGAAAACCAACAGCTATAACAATAAAGAAAGGTAACTGAAATATGAAGTAGTAAGCCAATTACAGGTTCTCACGGATAGTAATAGAAAAGCACACTTACGAGTCAATTAAGATATAAGATGTAAAGAACTAGCTTATTACTAAGACTTGAAGAATTTAAGGTTCAGCTACACGCGTGCCACGTTGCTTTTGGTATTAAATGGGTCAAAAGAGTTTTCCTTATATATGTTGTTAAAATCCTTGATTGCTCGCACCATATATGTATGTATTCTGTCTGTAGTTGGTAGATGAAAACGGGATAGAATTGATGTTGTGGATTTGATCCCCACACGGTACAAAAGTAACTAAAATAATCCGTGTCTAGGTGTTCTTTTTGTCCGTTGTTTGATTGTTTGTAAAATCATCCATGACACAGGAATTATTCCTAAAGATCTTCTTATATCATCGTTGCTTTTGCCATCAAGCGAGTCGCATACGACTTGATAGCAAAAATAACGCTTTGCCATACCCAAGAATCGAACGCGAGACCTAACTTTCAACCTCAAACCTAAATATAAAATTTTGCCATAAAGGTTTATGGAAAAATTTTAGTAGTTGGTTTTGTAGCCAGTACTACAAAGATCTTAAAAGAAGATATGTGAAGTTTGCCAACCCGCACTGAGACAGCATGTTGGACTGTGGCCTAACCTTTTTAGAATAAGAAGATGGCCGCGCCCAATAGAGGGACAGTTTATATACATACCTAATATTATTATTATACCTACTGTAAAATCCATTTAATTTACGTCATATTATCTTAATACTATCTCATGCCTTCCAAATGTTCTCCTAAACTAACATGCCTACTCTATATAAAATTAAAACATATCCGTCTGTCTGTACAATGGAAACAAAACAAGTCGTGCCCGACATGTGTCGCGGGTGTATTTCTCGAGAATTTGTTCTCACGCCCGAAGACAATATAGTGAGGAGTGTACTTTGTAAGTGACACGTAAAGTCGGATACATACTGGGCGAATTGTCGTCACGTATAAGCGAGTATTTTGGTGTACTTATGATACGTGCTAACATGCGCATTTAATTCTAACTTAATGCGTTGTAAATGCTTGTAAAGCTCTGCTCTGGGTGAGGTTTAATATAATAATAATATATTCTACTACATACACACAACACCATCTAGCCCAAACTAAGTAGAGCTTGTAATATGGGTACTAGACTATGGATAAACATACATATACCTTTTTTTTTGTAAATATATACATATTATACATAGAAACAACCAGACAAGACAAACATCCATGTTCATGCACACAAATGTTTGACTTGTGCGGGAATCGAACCCGCGACCTCAGGCGTGGCAGTCGGTTACACTAACCACTACGCCATCGACGCCGTTAATGTTTCGATAGGTTTGTTTTGGTCTAATTAAATAAAAGGCGCAAAGCAATCTATACTCATAAGTATTATAAAGAGGATAGATTTTTTGTATGATTGTTTCTCTATAATAATAATTATTATAAAGATGCAAGATTAAAGAGCAGCGATAGCTCAGTGGGGAGACCAACAGACTGCAATGCAGAGGGTCTCGGGTTCGAACGCTCGTCACGCACCTCTGACTTTCGGAAGTTATATGAGTTTTCGAAATTATATGCGTATTGATTGACAATTATCGTCTGCTCCGTACCTCGGAAAGCACGTTAAGCCGTTGGTTCCGGCTGCCATGAACATCTACGGCAGTCGTTATTGGGAGAGTGTCGACACAAAAGATCCCACTGGGTCAAAGTGTCGCCGGTCTGCACTGACTGGTCCCCACATAAGATAAGATAAGATGCAAGATTTGATATTTTGTTTGTAAAAAATAGTACTGTGACTAACTTTTTATCTGGGGGTATGCATTGACGCATACCTCTCCGCGGGGCGACGAAGAGCTTATGTCGGTCTCACCTGGGGAAAGATGGCGACATCCCAGCGTTTCGGTTGTTTTTCAGCAGCCATGGTCACGGGGAGACTAACATGGTAGTTGTCTCAATGTTCCAGTGTAGTTATTTCAAAGTACCCGAACATAATTTAATCATTGGTGTTTCTATTTACGCAGAATGAGCTCAAAGTATCATGAAGTCTAGCTGTGGTTTGATTCTTTTTGGCTTCTTAAAATCCGTATATAGTAGTTTAATTTCAATAAGTACTATTCATATTACAAGTTGATTTATATATGCTGTAAGGTATATTCTGTATGAACTAGTGTTTCTCACTTAATATTTGTCTCTTGGATGATCTATTAATTCGTCAAAGAGATTGGCGTTCCAACTAAAGAGACGCTAAATATTACACTCATGTCAATGAAAGACAGTTACCGCTTTTTGTCAGGCCACTAATTCATCTTCCATGTCAGGCAATTAAACTACATGCAAACACAAAAGTAAGTGTGTGTATAATCCGAGCAAAGCCTCTACCAGTTCTAGTACAGAGAATATCTCGCAATCTATTGATTGTGCAGCACTTGAGGTCATTCATTCGTGAACCGCAGCAGATTCAGGTTACCGACTAATTCGGCAAACAAGTGATACCTGTGAAATATGAAAGACGTAGATTCGATTACAATTTAACGTAGAATATTCAAATATCTCTTACCCGCGACTTAGTTCCTGGTTATTCGTGAATATTAACCTATACTAATATTATAAAGCTTAAGATTTTGTTTGTTTGTTTGTTTGAACGCGCTAATCTTAGGAACTACTGATTCGAATTAAAAAATCTTTCAGTGTTGGATAGCCCATTTATCGAAGGAGGCTATAGGCTATAGAACATCACGCTACGACTCATGGGAGCGGCACAGTAATCATTAACGCGGGTGAAACCGCGAGCACATCTAGTATTTTTATATAATAATAGATACTGCCCGCGGCTTCGCTCTCGTAAAAGTAGGTTAGATTATATTAGAAACAGCACTTTTTTAAATAAAATATTGCCTATGTTAATTTAGCTATCTAATGGTGAAAGGATTTTGCAAATCTTTTCTCTTTATTATATTAGTATAGGTCAGCACGGCTTATAAACTGTCCGACTGCTTGCAACGGGCCATTTAACAGTGTAAGAAGGGTTAGGCTATAGTCCCAGTGCGGGTTGACAGACTTCACATACCTATCTTCGAGAACATTATGAATGATTCGCAGACATGCTAATTTTCTTGACAAAAATTAAGACCTGCTTATAAAAGGATGTTATTTATATGGTTAGCATAGTATTGGTATTTTCGTGAGCAGAAAAATATAATCTGTGAGCAGAAATAGCTAATTGATCAGCAACTCATGGCCAGCAAACATTTTAAAGGAGCACCGCTCCGCGGGGCTCCTATTTTTGGGTGGGTTTAAGAAGGAACCTAACATAACCTAACCCTTCCGAGACGGAATGCAGTGATTTGCGGCGTATAGGTGCTCGTTATGATATATTTTAGTAAGCATATTTTACTGCGCAATTAGTATTTTTGCTGGTCATTATATTTATTTCCCTTATAAAATACATAAAAACAAAAAATATAAATTGTATTATTAGGCGATTATCACACGGCACCGCGCAACGCCGCGGAGGGCGGTGGCGGTAAAGCGGAAGAGCACCGTTCAACCGCGCGGTTGGGCGGTGTACGTGTGTTAGGCATCAACAGATTTAGTAGAGGCCAATGCGACTTGAGATCTGCTTCACCGCCTACCGCGGCGGTGCGCGGTGCCGTGTGTTAATCGCCTTTGTGTTAAGCGTAAAAAACCAAAGGGAAGCAATTATTTTATATGTATTAATATAGTATGTGACAATAGAGTTGTACTAGTGGTTAAAACAACTGAATATGTATAAACGGCATACATCGTTCAGTACGGTATTGTGTGTCAAAAAGGCCACAGCTCAGCATATGCTGCAATAATAATTGCAGCGCTGATTTTCAACTGGAATCACAAAGGTCAGGCGTTTGCGCGCATACGCGCCATATGACGCATAAACGAGCAATGCGCTAACTAAACTCTGAATCGAATTTATCCAATTTGAAGTTGGTGTCAAAGAAACTGTCATCAAAGATAGACCACAAATAAATTTATGTAATAGGGTGATGCTCCGTTCCTATATCCAATAAACACATTTGCATTTATTATATTACATACATACATATTGACGCAGCGTATTTTGATTTTAAAAAGGCGTTTGATCTTGTTGATAACGATGTTCTTTTAGTGAAATTCGCAGAACTAGGATTCTCAACACCACTTTTAAAATTTATGGCAGATTATCTTAGGGACCGTAAGCAATTCGTCAAGCTTGGAGGTTATAGATCTCAAGAATATTACACACGCTCGGGTGTAAGTCAAGGTAGTACGCTCGGTCCAACTCAATTTTTAATTATGATTAACGATCTACCCCGTACTATCTCAACGGCAAAATGCTTAATGTTTGCTGATGATTTAAAACTTTACCATGCGGTGAGCGGGCCTGAAGACTGTGTAGCACTACAACGTGATATAAACGCAGTGGCTGAATGGGGTGTAAAAAACAAATTGACCTTTAACATCTCAAAATGTAAAACTATAACTTTTTCTCGGTCACGCATTCCAATCACAACGACATACCAGCTATCGGGTACTCCATTAGAGCGTGTCTCTGCAATTCGCGATCTAGGCTTAATCATGGATACTCATTTAAATTTTCATGAACATATAACTAAAACATGTAAGGAAGCGAGTAAAAGCCTAGGTTTCATTATTAGAACTTCTTACCACTTTAAAAATATTCAGGTGATAAAACTCCTCTACAATGCTTACGTGCGGAGTAAGTTAGAGTATAACGCCATAATATGGAGTCCCCGAGAGACCTTGTATAAAATGTTAGTGGAAAGAATCCAACGCAAGTTCGCCAGATATTTGTACAAACGCCAGTATGGATATTACCCCTTTTTATACCCGTCAACATTTGTAACAGGCATGGTCGGGATAGATACTTTACAGTGCAGACGGGAACTCATGCATATCATTCATTATTATTTTTTGATAACTGACAAAATAGATAACCCAGAAGTTCGTGAGTCCATACATTTCTATGTACCGGACCACTACACGCGAGGTATTGGTAGGCGGCAGCACAATCTTCTCTCCTGTCCCCCAACGTGGCGCTCCCCACACGCAGATAACAGCCCCACTTCCAGAGCCGTTAAATTAATAAATAGTTTTCTCAAGGCCAATCCAGAAGCAGATATATTCTTTGACAAACCTAGCATAATTTATAAAAACGTGTTCCTTTACTTAGATAAAATAATTAGATAATATATAGGTATGATACTCAATAGATATTATAATAGTAGCCTTTAATTTAAATATTGTAAGTTAATGTAAAACTGTTCTTTGTATGTTATAAGTAAATTTTAATTTAATTTTTTATTTTATTTTGTATATTTTGTATAGAAATAGTATAGATATAAGCGAATTGGATAACTCTGTAAGCTTATATTTTTATGAATAAATGAATATGAATATGAATAATGTCACGGCTATATCTCGAGGGGGGTAAGCAGAGGCTTATTACACGCAAATTTCGCGAGCTATGGTTGTTAGATCCCATGTAATACGGGGTGAGCCAATTACTGTCTACCGAGTACTACTGCTATAAAGTAGTGTGTGCACGACTGTATTTTGATATTTTTCTTATTAAAAATTCAATACGTGCAAAACGACACCTGCGTTTTCAGACGGGAACGCTTCGCACGAAAATATACTCCATGTGTGCGAAACCACACCAAAAAAAATTTTTTTTAAATGTCTATTTTTGCACGATGTGTGCGTACAAATTCGTGCGAAACGACTACTAAGCACATAAATCCACCTGGAATAAAGTATCTTTCAAACAGTAAAAGAATTCCGCCTCCCTATGTACCTACACCCTATAACGTATTAAATCATGCTGTACCAAGTAATTTTTCCAAAGGCTGATTTACAAAAATTCTATATAAAAAATACTTAACGATCGAACACATATACATGACATATATGCGCTCGATCGTTAGGATGGCTATGTAGCCAACAAACTAAACCCACGAGACGAACATGGCAGACAACACAGATTCCGATATTTTTTTCTAGAAATAAATTAATGTTTTAGAATTCGCTGATATATCGTATATCCGTGTTACATCTGGAGTGCGCTTTTACTATCCCTTTTTCTATACTACGAAAGTCGCAATAAAGTTTTATACAAATCTTGCAGCGAAACATTTTATCACGATTTAAATAAAACTTTACTACGTCCTAGCGATGTGAAATTGGTACCTACGTAAAGACAAAATTCGAATATACAGAACTTGTACGATTCGTATCCGAATGTTCTCTCGTCGTCACTGATTAGTCACGATTTGGATCATAATCGAATATTCGACTGCATTTGATACCTCGGTCGTGATCGATCTTGATTTATCGTCTACGCGATGTTTTGTTTGATATTGGACTCGGATGACAGTGATGAATTTGCACGTGCTGGTGGAAGTTCATCACTATCGTAAAACTGTTTCATCTGGCCAAAGATTATTTATATATTTTTAATCTCTTGGCAAACGTTTGGGTTCACAGTGCTTTTGTCATTTTATCTTGTTTCTGGCTTATTAATTGGTAAAATCCTTGAGACTTGCAGAGCGTATTCTTACTATTATTGTACAATAGATGGCGTTAGCGGCGCTAATTTTTGAAGTAATTAGAAATTTTAAGTTCTGGTTTTAAGATGTGCGATAGCTCAGTGGGGAGACCAACTGACTGCAATGCAGAGGGTCTCGGGTTCGAACCCACGTCGCGCACCTCTGACTTTCGGAAGTTATATGACTTTTCGAAATTATGTGCGTATTGATTGACAATTATCGCCTGCTCCGTGCCTCGGAGAGCACGTTAAGCCGTCGGTCCCGGCTGCAATGAACATCTATGGCAGTCGTTATTGGGAAGTCAGTGCCCTCTAATATCCTGACACTGGTCTAGCCTTAGGGTATCGTTAGCGTCCGGGTTGCGGAGGCCAGATGGCAGTCGCTCCGTGTAAAAACTGATATCCAGTCAAATCTGGTTAGACTAGAGAGCCGACCCCAAGTAACTTGGGAATAATAAAAGGCTAGGGAGAAGAAGAAGGTGCAGATGTAGATATGATTTACCTATACCTATGCCAAGATCTTTAACTCAAGTCCTATTTCTTTGTTTTAGTTGCTTTAAACACGTACAAATTACCCTAAGTATTAACTGATATTAGTTTGTGCGTGCCTTTGAATTAAAAAAGGGCGGAAGTGTACGTAAAATTACAATTATTATTAATCAGTATATTTTTCTATTTTATAGTGGGCTAGTCAAAAATAATTTATTCATGTAAGTTACAAAATAACAGGTATGAACGTCAAAATCGATTGGTTAGTGAGTTATGTTATTCAAGCTGAATTTAAATTAGTTGCTGATTTTAGGCAAATGGTCTCACATTATACTTTGCACGCATTAAGACTGCCTTCTGCCATTAAACATTTCTTTTTTAATCTAAAAGCATATAGCGTAATCCGATTTTACTCGAATTAAACCCTCACAATTAGTCAGAAAATTCTACCACGAGAACAAAGAGGCTTTATTCAACAAACTTAATCTGCCTGTGCTCTATCTAAAAGAGTACAAACACAGTATGTTTATAAAATATGTAAGAAAGAAAGAACTTTCAGATAAGCAGTTGTTTCAGAAGCCTAAAAAATTCAAACGACTGGTTTAACTTTAGATTACTAAGATGGTGGGATTACAGAGCACGAACTTTGTACAAAGGTTTCTCGTGTACATACCTAATAATATAAGGCAGTTTTGTAGGGTTTCGGCTGTTAGTATTGAACATGTAATACAGACATCACCATAATCTCAATACCTATATATAGGTCACCTACTCACTAATACTCACATAGATTTCAGTTGGTTATCTTTCAAAATTATATAAAACTAGCTGTTACCTGCGACTTCGTCCGCGTAGATTTTAACTAAAAAGTGTTTGTCGCCGCGGAACCCTATGTTTTTCTAAAATCAATGTAGCCTAAGTTACTCCTTATAACATCAGCTATCTGCCAGTGAAAGTCCCGTAAAAATCGGTTTCGCCGTTTCGGAGATTAGCCGGAACAAACAGACAGACTGACAGACAAAAATTTTAAAAATAGATGTTTTCGTATAGGTACCTTATACACTTTCATATGCATTAAATAAAATGCTGTTATTTTGACATTATAAACAGACACTTCAATTTTATTTATTTGTATAGATGTATAGATATACATGTATAGATATAGATGTATAGATGTTACATTTTATAGCAGTAACAGTTTACACGGATGGTTTAGTGGTTAAAGTGTTCATCTAACCAGTGCCACTGCGCCGAATGTTTTTGGTTTGATCCCTACACAAGACAAAAAAATGTGTGATCCACAAATAGTTGTTTCGTGTCATGTACCTTGAGTCCGTATTTGTAAAGCATCCCGCGACACAGACTATATACCTACAGCGACAGTTTTCAGAACAGACAGACAGAACAAAATAATACTTTTACCTACTTATTTCGTAAATATTCAGCTAAGAAGATAAATATGTCAGTCCCATTTATAAAGAGAGGCGCCTGTAAAGGAGGCTACATAAGAGCACTAACTCTGTTACTGCCCAGTGAGTGAGTCTCCTTCCTCTCATGCTACCTTTAATTTAATTTAGTCTAAACGCCATAGACAGCTAAATAATAAACACTAAACAAATTTATAAAAGCCTTAATGACTTAAGGCTTTTATGAAAAGGTTTAATTTCGTATATTGCGATAAGTTTTTGTTGACACTGGTTTCTGTATTAATGAAGTTTAACCCAATTTTGCTCGGTTTGTTTTCTCACTATTGCGTGCCATCCCCGCTGGAGTCGTGCAATATTCAGGGATGACAATTGACGCCGTGCCTAGCATACTGATGCGGCAACTTCAAGGATTTAATTGATACACAGCGATGTGCTAGTTTCGAATATAACGAATAATCGAGTAAGTAAGTTCGATTAAAATCTTTTGCATCTAGTAACCACTCTGCCAGACTGTCCTTTGTTTGCCTATTCACAGAAGTGTACTAATATCTTAAAAGTGGCGGAAGTCCATTGGATAAGACATGTCTGATCCATTGTACTACCGCCGCTTTTTAAGATAATATAAGTAGGTATATAAGTCCAATGAGACCTAGCGCTTGAAAGGTTGTGGATTCGATTCTCATCCATTGCGCTGCTGACGTGCACTCACTTCTAACACAAGCATTTTAAGTGTGACCCGCTATGTTAACAAGAATGGTATTAATCTGTAACCCAAATTAATAATAATCCTAAGACACTTAATTATTACAGGTGGCTTTATAACAAAATATTCATACAAAAGCACAAAGAACACCCCGACTTGAAACAACCATTTGTGGATCACACAACTTTTGTCTCGTGTGGAATTCAATGCACAACACTCAGTGCATGTCGTAGCGAGGCAACTAAAACCACTAAACCATTGTTTTATTATTATTTACTAGCGGTCGCCTAGTAATCAAAATTCGACCAAAATGCCTAAGCTTGCTACTTTGTTTTCTGTTTTTCTTAATTACATATAAATAAGGTATAGGTTACCATAGTTACAAAGAATTGTATGATGTCAGACGAACAATGCCGAAATACTACGAACGCGATTCGGCTGCGTGTGTCAAATGCATGGTTGAGTGCGTGTAGTGTTTTTTGATTAATTTAATGTATTTCTAATGCATATTTTATAAAAATGTTAGGATTCGCCCCTCCTTCTCCATATAAACTTTAACTATGCCAAATTTCATTCTCCTCCGTCCGCGCAATTTTCGTAAAAAGGGGTACAAAGTTTTTGCTTCACGTATTATAATATAGATTTCCTTTGCAATGGTAACTTAGATCTAGCTTTAAACTCGCAAAACGTAATTGTTTAACATCAAAACGTGCTCCTAATTCTACTTAGAACTTATACACACATATATACATATATAATTTTATATATGCTAAATTGAATTTGTTTGTTTGTTACGCTTTCACGCCTTGACTACTCGACCAATCATCATGAAATTTTACATAAACGTTGTCAGGGATATAGAATAGGATATAGGATACCTTTTATCCAGAAAAAAGTACTATTACTAATGTAACCTAATCTATATTTACGCGAGCGAAGCCGCGGGCAAAATCTAGTGAAATATAAAAATCAACAAACGTTACAATAAACTAATTTGTTGTGCAGTCAATTAATTTATCTACGAGGTAAATGTGTTAAATTTAAACTAGTTTTCGACCCCGATTCCACATGGCCGGAGATGGTTTATACCGGAAACTGTGTCACCTAGTTGTTCAGAATCTCGTGAACTAATTTAGACGATATGCGAAAGCCTACACCCCGCAGAAAAACATTACTATTATTCATTGAAATTAAACTACTATATATGGATTTTATCGCGTTGTTTATTTGATACTTTATTACAAAATTTTGCAAAACTGTTACGCTACTATTACTATTAAACTTTACTAATTTTTAAGCTAATTAAATTATTGGAACTATTAAAACTATTTATACTATTACTATACTATTTATATTTATGTTTACACTTTCCCCGACGTTTCGGTTGCTTTTCAGCAGCCATGGTCACGGGGAGACTAAGATGGCAGTTGTCTCAATGTTCCAGTGTAGTTATTTCAAAGTACCCGAACATAATTTAATTATGGGTGTTTCTATTTACGCAGAATGAGCTCAAAGTATTATGAAGTCTAGCTGTGGTTTGCTTCTTCTTGGGTTTGACTATTTGAATTACTGGATCCCAAGCTGGTGGCACATTCCAACCATCTTCTCTATTGAAATTAGGATGTTTTTTTATTTCAATAGCCTCGCGATATAATCATAAATAATATGAATATGAATAAACAACGCGATAAAATCCGTATATAGTAGTTTAATTTCAATGAATAACATTCGCGTAAACAGAAGACAATATTATTACTATTATTATTAAAAGAAATGTCACTAGGTAGCATTGTTCTATAGAGTTTCTTGTTTATTATCCATTTTTACATACATAGATACATTTTATGTAATTTATATAATTTGCTATGCTCGGGGTTTCCCTGCGGCATCGAATCAGAAATGAAGAGATCCACAGGAAAACTAAAGTTGCCGACATAGCTCTCCGGATAGCCAAGATGAAGTGGCAGTGGGCAGGGCACATAGCACGCAGAACCGATGGCCGTTGGGACAAAAAGGTTCTAGAGTGGCGGCCACGCACCGGAACACGCAGCAGGGGTAGGCCCTCCCACAAGATGGACCGACGACCTGGTAAAGGTCGCGGGAAGCGGTTGGATGCGGGTGGCCCAAGACCGGTCTGTGTGGAAAACCTTGGGGGAGGCCTATGTCCAGCAGTGGACGTCTTTTGGCTGACATGATGATGATGATGATGTAATTTGATTTTACATCATTACAAAAGCGCCTTTTTGAAAGGTTAACTTCTACATTGCAAGTTAAAATGCACGTAGCAAACGTGTTTTTATAATAATCCTAACTAATATAATAAAAGGGAAAATGAGTTTGTTTGTTTGTTACCTTTTCATGCCTAAACCACTAAACCGATCATCCTGAAATTTTGAATATACGTTGTCAGATGTACAGAAACGGACAAAGGTATTTCATCTTGAAAAAAATACTGTTCCCGAAGAAAACAACAATAACGTTCTTATGATAATAGATGGCACCACGTGTCTTTCGAATCATGATTGAATTATATTATCACAAGCAGAGTACAACCCGAATTGATTGTCAAATTCTAAATTAACGCAAGCGAAGCCGCGGGCAAAAGCTAATACATAATAAGTTTATTTAGTTCATAAAAAAGATACAAGTTACACAAAAGTAGAAGTGACACTGAATCCCGCACTAGGACACCCTGTGTTGCGGGAAAGCAACATGGCGCTTATATTCATTAAGGTTTTGGCAGAGGTGTATTAAACTTTAATTTCGGTAGCTATAATAATAATAATAATAATAATATTCTACCACATACACACAACACCATCTAGCCCACACTAAGCAGAGCTTGTACTATGGGTACTAGACAATGGATAAACATACATATATACTTTTTTTTTTGTAAATACATACATATTATACATAGAAACACCCAGACCAAGACAAACATCTATGTTCATGCACACAAATGTTTGACTTGTGCGGGAATCGAACCCGCGACCTCAGGCGTGGCAGTCGGTTACACTAACCACTACGCCATCGAGGCCGACAATATGGTTTAAAGACCTATGTTGTAGGGATTGTTGTTCCTGTATATAGTTTCTGACTGCGTACTGCTACTGAGACTTTCTTAACAGAAAATTTCAATTACACTTTGCTGAACCTCAATTACACTTTGCTGAACCTCAATTACACTTTGCTGAACCTCAATTACACTTTGCTAAACCTCAATTACACTTTGCTGAACCTTAATTACACTTTGCTGAACCTCAATTACACTTTGCTGAACCTGAGAATCTAATCCTCGTACACAGTGGTTGCACTCACTGTTGCTGAGACACTGAGGCAGTTCTTTGTTATTTTTTAAACACGCTATAAAGTCTGTGTGTAAGCTAACAAACTAATCATATTTAGATTACTTTATTAGTCGGTACTTACAAATAGTCACAGTTTCACGTCGTTTTATTTCGGAAAAGGTAGGCAGATGTGTAGATTCACGTGTAGCTAGCTATATTTTGGGCCCACATAATATAAATGCTGACTATTGCAATATATTGCCCTTTTCTGGTCACCCAACTAACAAAAAATTGTCATACAGAAAATTACAATTACATAAACTTTCCTCGATTCTTGCATTACACCCCTATATTGACTGTACCTAGAGTAGTCTATATCTCACGCTAGAAGTATAAGTGCAACTAATGCCGGCCCCATTTCTAGACTCCAAACAAGTAGTTTAGTTTTTAAGTCATAGCTACCTATGCCTGTTTCTAGCATCGTATCTATTAAGCGGCTGAATCGATTTCAATGCGGTTTTTATGAAAGCTTTTCAGCATGTTGCCCTATATCGAATAAATGCGAAATAAAATAAATGGACACACTGGTTTATAACTTAGACAGTTTTATTGCGTTATTCATTCAGGCAATACTAACTAGCAACCAATCACGGAGTGCCTAGATTGATAGATTTCATCGGCAATCTTTTTTTATTGGGTAAAGCATCGACCCTTACTTCTCCGCGGGGCGACGGAGAGGTTATGTCGAACTCACCGGGGTAATGATGGGGTGAGCCATATCCCGGTAATACCGACTAAGCCCACCACAGTGTTCCTCGACTTAACCGCAATCAGCGGGACCGCGCGAATCACTTTCACATGCAATCATGCATCACCGAGGTTTCGGCTCACCGTATGAAACGGCAATCCCTCCGCCCGCCCCCGCGCAGGGGTATGCGCCAATACATTGCCCCACGTAAAAAAAGGCCACTTCACGAAAAAGACAAATCAAACATACACAAACTTATGCCAACACCAACATGACATCAAAAACAGCTTATAACATAACTATGCATAAGGTGAAAAATCGATAGCAAATGATAATTGCCTCAGGGGAATAAAAGGTAATACATTAAGTGGCTATTTCAAACTAATGTTGGATAATTTAACCTATGGGAAATTAAAATGTATATTTTCTACGATAGTTTAGTCACTCCTACGACTATAGCACTTAGCTATGTTTGATTTTGTACGTAATGCAACAGGAACTAGGATTTATAAAAAACTTTTAATTGTTTTAAAAGTTGGCAAAGATATTTTGAAATTAAATCTCAAGACGAAGGTATATGGTATAAAACTATACAAAGTCAGCTTTCTCGCATTCCCTGGTTTAGCAATGTTAATATTAGTAGGAAATTTATAGTTACAGCACATAGGTGGACACAGCTGGACACATGCCGTTAAACAAATTTGGTTGCTTAATGAATAAAACTAGTAGCCCTAATTGTGATAGTTGTGGAATTTATTTATTTAAAAGGATCTCTAACAAGAAATACACATATATTGCAATTAAAACCTAAGCACAAATATTGTAGGTCTTGTTTTCTTACTAATAAGAGATCACAGCATGCGACAAAAATAGTAGGTACATAACTACATACATAAATGCAATTAAAATAAAAGTAAAATATTATAATATAAAAGCAGTAACTATGAAATTTAAAAAAAAGATGTTTACCATTTGTTGATGGAATGTGTTCGGTACAGGGAAGAAAGAGAAACCTTAATTACGGAATTAAATATCCACCTTTTAGAGTTAGGTATTTTTCAATCAATCCTGTCAAGACCTTACAGCAAAGAAGCTATCAAAATTTATAAATTTATTAGTAACTAGCTGTTACCTGCGACTTCGTCCGCGTAGATTTTAACTAAAAATGTGTATCTCCGCGGAACAATATTTTTTTTCTAAAATTAAAGTAGCCTATGTTATTCCTTATAACATCAGCTATCTGCCAGTGAAAGTCCCGTCAAAATCGGTTCAGCCGTTTCGGAGATTAGCCGCAACAAACAGACAGACAGACAGACAAAAATTTAAAAAATAGATATTTTCGTATATGTACCTTATATACTTTCATATGCATTTGATAAAAAGCTGTTATTTTGTCGTTACAAACATACTTCAATTTTATTTATTTGTGTAGATGTATAGATTTGAACAGAACTCAACTCTGAAATTAATATTCCTCTTTCTTTGCCGCTTGTATTTTATTTAGGTTATGATGGGGCTAGCATAATCTTTGTTTAAATTTTATGCCTCTAAATTTCAATAAAGAGAAGAAAAAGAACTTTTAATGAAAACAGAACTAAAATTATTTGAAAATGAATTATAGAGCAAATTCTTATTGCGCTATTTACCTCGCACGCCTACATTTAAATATAGCTTACGTCACATAATAGTTCCGCGTTCTTTTTTTATTATTTTCATCTTAGTTTGACATCAATTTCTGTCATATTTAACAGGTATTTTTATTTTTAAGTGGTATTAAAATTCTTTTATGTTAGAGCTTCGGTAATTTCTGAATTAAAGTGATATAATTGAATCAAACATCGAATTGATGCTATTTTTCGTATCCTTCAAGGCAATCCGTTTATCTACTAGAATTAAATATTGTTTTATAAACTGTATCGATGGTGCAGGGTACATAACAATATTTAAGTGTGGCTTCAGCACTGAGAGTGAGTGTAGTATTGCAACAGCGGAATCCCTTATGCGATAAAAAATATGGAATCCCTAAATATTCGTTTTGAATGAAAGAAAGAAAGAAAGAAAACATACTTAATTTCTAAAGTTACGAAATCTTTCACAATATCATGTAGGTAAATAATTGTAATAGAACACAATAATAAATAATTAATAAACATAAATTAAAGTGATAGCCCTGCGCCACAATGCCACATTTCAAATGTGCCAGCAGTATATAAATTTTGGTCACTCGCTTACGCTACGAGACTTCCATGGAGAATGAATCTGGATGCTTTTTGTGCCAGTTATTTTCTTTATATTTTTTTTAAAGTGTACTAGCAATTTTGGTTTCAAATTACTAGTGTTCTTCTTAACCCCTCCAGCTAAACTAAAATGTTTGTATAAGGAGTGGGTTCACGTCATAAGTGCAATGCGTGGGATTTGAACCCACGACCTATTCATCGCAAATCCAATGCCTTATCCATTGCACACCGCACAGGTTGTTCCATATTCAGTAACCTACACAAACATTTATCTTCATAGTAACATGCCGCATATATATACCTAGTATACCGACCTGGGTATGTCTGCCAGGCGCGGCGGCCTCGCGCGCCGTATACTCGGGAACACACCCACCTGTCGACAAACAAACATTATGTACACACTGTTATACTAGATATTAGACTACAAGCTAATGTATGACCGACTGTGTTCAAAGGGAATGTGACCTGATTTTTACATTCACTGAGTAAGGCGCTGTCAGCTGTGAAATGTTTTAACTTGCTTTCTGAAGGTTTTCTACGTAAACTAGTTCGGTGCTGCAGTGGTGCGCCTGCTGTTCGTGAGGCTTCAGGTTAGATTCCTGGAACCCAGGCCAGAAAAGTAAAAGTGTTGAGTTTTTCTCAAATCAAATCAAATCAGTTTATTTGCAATAATATAGGTATAAAATGTTCTCATTATACAAAATGAAGTACCTCTACATTTTGCCACACTAGGCGTGCAAATATTCAATAGGTATAACAATAAAAATAAATTAAATTAAAATCAAAGTAAATTAAATTAAATCAATATTCTATACAATAATGTCAAAGTAAATTGTCAATGTTCTAACAATGTCTATGATAATAAATCCATCGATGCATATCTATTCTCTTACAGAATGCTTGCCCCTATAACATGTAGTTATGTTTTACTTACTTATTGTAATGATAGCAGCGATAACAGTGGGAGTCCATTGGACTGCCACGCAGTGCTCGATCCCAAGGCGCGCATCCCTAACATTTCGAAGTTATATGCGTACTAAACAGTTAATTATTTCTCGCTCTAACGGTGAAGAAAAACATCGTGAGGAAACCTGCATAGCTCTCCATAAAAGTACTCGAACGTATGTGAAGTCTACCAAACAGTACCGGGCCAGCGCAGTGGACTAAGGCGTAACGCTTCTCATGCTGAGAAGAGGCCCGTGCCTGAACTCGAGATTTCTTGGCAGTCAAACTGTTTCTCACTAGATTATCGCTGTTTTATGAAATATTCCTGATAATTGGCCGTAAAAACAAATGCAAACCATCGCCAACTTGACTGTCATTCTGCCTAAGATTATGATGATGATAACGACAAAACGATTTTACTTGGTGGCTCAAAATTATTAAAGTAAGATCTATTTTGAATTATAATAACAAACCAACTCTAAAGCAAATATCCTATTTATATCAACTTAGTAGTCTAGTAATGTACAGTTAAACCCGCGGCTTTGCTTGTTCGGAAACAGTACATTACTGGATGTAAATTTATTTTTCTGTACCACTGACAAAGCGAATGCGGTTCATGATGATCAGTCGAGTGATCATCATGTCCTCCTCACCGGGGCCGGTGACGGCGACTCCTTCAATTTAGTCTGGGTTGTAGTTGCGGGGGGCGCGTATGTAATTTGCAAAACCGAACTTTATTTTGAAAGTTCGATTACAAGGCCCACGATAGAGCTGGCCCGCCGAATTGTATGTGTAGTTGTAATGTGGTTTGGGTTGGGTCTTACGTAATTGGCACACGGTATCTAGGTTTTGGAGTTGTTCTTCTTCATACCTATCGGCGTTTTTATAGATGGTATGCTGCCATTCCGATCTGAGACGTGCACGCTTCTCCCAGCTGTCTGCAGGTATATCGCACGCTACTAGGTTACGTTTCACTGTTACTGTTTACGTTTCCCACAAGAGAGCTCGGAATAGAAAACTGCCTTTGGATACCTCTTGTCATCCATACGTGAAACGTGGCCGCTCCATCTGAGTTGCTGTTTTATAATGAGCGTTTCTATTCCAGGTACAACAGAACGTCTCAATACCTCAGTATTTGGATCCCGGTCCAGACATTTAATCCGCAGCATATAACTCAGACACTTGAGGTGGAAAGTATCTAATTGTTTAATATCTATAATATTGTCTTCTGTTTACGTGAATGTTATTCATTGAAATTAAACTACTATATACGGATTTTATCGCGTTGTTTATTTGACACTGTTACAAAATTTTGAAAAACTGTTACACTACTATAATCACTATTAAACTTTACAAATTTTTAAGCTAATTAAATTATTGAAACTATTTATACTATTACTATACTATTATAATATTTAGATTTATTTTTACACATTCCCCGACGTTTCGGTTGCTTTTCAGCAGTAAATAGTATAGATTTCTGCGTAAATAGAACACCCATGATTAAATTATGTTCGGGTACTTTGAAATAACTACACTGGAACATTGAGACAACTACCATCTTAGTCTCCCCGTGACCATGGCTGCTGAAAAGCAACCGAAACGTCGGGGAATGTGTAAAAATAAATCTAAATAGTATAATAGTATAGTAATAGTATAAATAGTTTCAATAATTTAATTAGCTTAAAAATTTGTAAAGTTTAATAGTGATTATAGTAGTGTAACAGTTTTTCAAAATTTTGTAATATTGTCAAATAAACAACGCGATAAAATCCGTATATAGTAGTTTAATTTCAATGTTTAATATCTGCTTTATAGCAGCACCAAGTTCCTGAGGCATACAATAATGTGGGCAAGACAATTGATCTGTACACCATAATTTTGGTTGTCAATTTAAGATCGTGTGAGTTCCAAACGCGTGTTCTTAGATTGCCAAAAGCTGCTGCTGCACTCGCTATTCGGGCGGATATTTTCGCTGTCAAGGTGTTGTAATTTTTTTATGCGAATACCCAGGTACTTGAAGTGCGTTAAGGCGTGAAAGCGTAACAAACAAACAAACTCATATTCGCATTTATAATATGAGATAGGATTCCATGGGAATTATGAAAATATGGTTTTAACACCGTAAACGGAAACTGCCAAGAGTTTATTGCTCGCTTGCTTAAAATTATTCAAGCAAAATCTACGTTTCCCTACAATTATATAACTCATGTATGGTAAAGTTCATCGTATTTGGATTCCTCAAACATTTCAAAGCATGTTAACATTTAATTGAAACTAAACACAGTGCAGGGTAGCCTTCCTGGAACTTTAATGTAAATACTTTCTTTAAAGAAGGAACTTTATATATCTTTGATATGGTATCTTATATCTTCAAGTTTATATCCTTGAAAACGTAACCAGGGTTGTATTTTCACCCGCCTTTTGCTAGCTATGGTTTTCGATAGCGTGTAATGAAGGATCTACATTCAAGCACGTCTCTAATATTGAAGTCGCGAGTTGTTTTACGCACGGACAGTTAATTTTAGACACATATTTTATATATAGAGCAGCGATAGCTCAGTAGGGAGACCAACAGACTGCAATGCAGAGGGTCTCGAATTCGAACGCACGTCGTGCACCTCTGACTTTCGGAGGTTATATGACTTTTCGAAATTATGATTGATTGACAATTATCGCCTACTCTGTGCCTCGGAGAGCACGTTAAGCCGTCGGTCCCGGCTGCCATGAACATCTATGGCAGTCGTTATTGGGAAGTCAGTCCCCTTTAATATCCTGACACTGGTCTAGCTTTACGGTATCGTTAGCCTTCGGGTTGCGAAGATCAGGTGGCAGTCGCTCCGTGTAAAAACTGATATCCAGTCAAATCCGGTTAGACTTGAAAGCCGACCCCAAGCGACTTGGGAATAATAAACGCTAAGGGGAAGAATCTTTGGAGAATATTTTACAATTTAAATTACCTAAAACTAACGATGCATAAAATACAATAAATTTCATGTAGGTATGAGATATCTTTGGGTTTTAATGTGAGTGTAATAGGTATACCTCCTCTACTCGAGAGTATACAATCATGTGTATATGTACGTATAGATGTATATGTGTACCTGTCTATAGTCATTATCTTTGATCAGGCTTCCCCCAGGTATTGGTACAATAAATGCATGTCTACGTCGAAGAAAACTCTAAGAACTACCCACCTGACAGTTTCTCATTCATTTTAAAAGCTTTCAACGTCCTGACGTCTCTGGGAATACGAGAAATGCAACAGTTCTAAAAGGAATTATTAAATATCTTTTAGTTTTATACTAGCGAACCTGATAGTCGTTGTCCTATCTATCGACCGCCATGTGTCTCGCTGTCAGCAGTACCGGTAGCCTAAGGTTTTATGCAATTCTTGGTATTACTTGCTACTTGCCGACATTAAAGAAAAGTGTTTAAGATGGGACGGAAAATGCTTTTTTATGGTTTACTAGCAACTTTTACCGTGGGAGAGCCACACTTCGGCGCGAATGGGCCGGCTCGACCGGAGTGAAACCACGGCCCCACAGAAGACCGGCGTTAAATAGGGCTTGTATTGTGTTTCGTCAAGTGAGTGAGGGTACCGGAGGCCCAATCCCATCCAGAATTTGGAGAGGCAATTTTAAAAGGCTGGCATCGCACTTGCGACTCCTCTGGTGTTGCGGGTTTCCATGGGCGGCGGTAATCGCTTACTCTGATCGATCCGCCTGCTCGTTTGCCTATTATAACATAAAAATAAAACTTGAATTGCAAATTAAGTGCTAATATTCTTGTTAACCTCTTGAGCTAAGCTAAATGTTTGTGTTTTGAGTTCATGTTGGTAATACAACGGGTGAAGCGCTACCTTAAAAGAAAATTAGAGCGCACGTTTCCAAGTAACTTAGCGCAGGTGGGAACACTGTAAACGCAGTAACAATGTTACTACTCTAACGACGAGTTCTGTAGCATTTTGTACTATCACTAAATAACTGGTAACGGATTGTTCTACCACACTTTTACTCGTAAAGTTAAAGACAAAATATTTTCTTTATTTAGACAGGACATAATTATAGCGATTTAAGATACAGCGATCCTGACACACTTCTCTGGCTTCATTCACTTTCATCACATTCCTCATACACGCCCGTAGCAAATGGAAATCCGTAGTCTCTGCCTACCCCTATGGAAAACAGGCGTGAATTTATGTATGTATGTATGTAAGATATAGCGTCGCCTCCGCAACAGACTTGCGGTTATAAGTAGGATCGATGTACCTCCCAGTGCCCGAAACTGATAAATACAGTAGACCTCTCTCACTCTCTTATATTACGGCCATTACACATCCAAAAACCCTGTTTATGATATAGGGTGCCTTCTTTACTAATCGCGTGATCAGAACAGAGAGAGCTGCTGTGCCATCTAGTATCCTTAAATATCTTTTGGAACCACTTATAGACAGGTCTTGTCCTGAAATCTACAGATTCGGATCTCGTTATAGCCAAGCCCGAAGCTATAGTACCTATTCTCCAGATAGGTGCAGGAATAGCTTAATTGCAAGGAAGGAAGTCGACGGACCTTATGGGTAATCCGATAGCCAAGCTACTACGATGTGCTTCAATTCTTAAATTTGCGAAGCTTCAGGCATACTCGACAATTTTTTTATAAGCTTGCCATTAATTATGTTAAAAGGTTTGATACATTAAGAAAAAGGACTCAGTTTTAACACTTTGCTATTAACTAATTTGTCTAGACAGTGATTTAAATAAAAATTGTATTAGACGTTTTATTAGAATCTTAATTGTTTTGTAACCATCTGTATAAATAGTAAAAGTGTTCTTGTGAAATAGGGCTGTGAAAGCATTTAATTTTTAGTGAAAGTCGCCACTATTCTTTTTATTTTAACGAGTAGAAGTTAAATAACTTTGTTCTTATGAATCTCGGGACTTTTAACATTAGAATAACAGACACAAAGAATTAAAACCGACTAGATCTTTTAACTGCATGTATGGCAGTAGAACTAATTTCGCGCCTCGCCACTGACATTACGCCTGGTGTAATGAATTTGAAACTCATACGAGGGATATGTGTGATCCACAACCATTTGTGGACCGTCGGATGCTACGAAAACAAAAAACAATCAAATGGACACAAAAACACTCGCAACAACCATTTGTTACGAGTCTGGGTGTTTTTGTGTCAGTTGTTTGAATGTTATTGAAGTCTTGCGCCTTACAGGTTACTGTCCTTATACGTGAGTAACCTTTTAAAAAGAAAAGGGAAGGAAAAGGTAGGACAATTTCTATTCAAAGATTATAGGCAATTTGTTCCGTGTAGTGATCGGATTATCGGCGATCACACTCGGCGCAGCGAGACCATTAAGGTACACATAAAAGCAATCAGTGCAATTTCGTGTCTAAAATAAACGCATCAAACATTGTTTTAAAATCAGTGGCAACAGTTTAAAAGCATTGTGAAAGAGTTGTCAATTCAATTTAATATGACATTGCCTCAGACTTAATAATATGTACTAGCGGTCGCCTAGTGCTCGAAATTCGACCAAATTTTGTCTGTAAGATTGCTGATATATGTCATTATATTATATTAATATTTGTAACCATAGTTACGCGCTTCGACTGTGTATGTCAAATGCATGGTTGTGTGCGTGTAGTGTTTTTTCATTAATTTAATTTCTTTCTAATGCATATTTTATATAAATATTAGGATTCGCCCCTCCTTCTCCATATAAACTTTAGCACAGTTAAAGTTTCATACTCTTTCGTCCGCGCAATTTTCCTGAAAAGGGATAGAAACTTTTTGCTTCACGTATTAATATATAGATATGCTGTAATGTGTAAGCAAAGATATGTTACGACTAAATGTCTTCGGGTATTAATAAGCAAGTTTTAAATTTTTAAGAACAGCATGTTCTATTTTTCGACGGGGTCACGATTGCATGTGTAAGTGAAACGCGCGTTTTTTTAATTTTTGAAGTGAAACTTCTTTATCGACGTATGGGAGAAATTTTGTAGCAGTGTAAAAAAAAATCGTCACGTTTTTCGGTTACGCGCCATGTTGCTTTTTTATCAAAGTTTTGTATAGTGACGTAAAGAATATAATGTAATATATTTATAATAATAACAACAATATATTAGTTTTGAAGTTTGGTTTGAAATAAGAATAACAATATATTAATTTGAAAGTGATAAAATAAAAAAACTTATTCAAATTTAAGTGAATTTACAAGAAAAGTGAGAGTGATTATATATTTCGTTTTATAAATTCAACACGTATGAGCATGATTTTAATATTTATTTGAGGTTAACCTCACTTTTTGATTGTAAGTATCAGTGAATGTATATAAATCTGTTAAAATTAGCAAGTATTAATAATTATGACTGTAAATCTAGTGAACATTATTAATTCTAAAAACAATAAACCTACCCCATTTTCGTGAAGTTGCAAATAGTAGAAAAATGATATGTCGTAAAGAAGTTTCACTTCTTACCTGTGTACTCTGGTACACACACACATTTTTATTTTGTATTTTATGTGATATTTTCCAACATAAGTCTTTCGTTATTATCATTTTTTAAATTATTATTTATTTGTTATTACTACTTATTATTATTTTGACAAAATGTTTTTGCTAGAATCAAGCTTTTTGAAAGTCATGCATAAGTTTTATTATATATTTTAGCTCTATTATTTCGGTGATTACACATTAATAAGATAACAATACATTGTTATAGGTACTGTATAATTTTTGATAGTTGTTGGTATACAACTAAAAACTACCAAAACGATGTACTTAAATTAATGTATTGTTATGGTCACCACTGGTGGTCTATAAATAAACAAATAATTAATTAAACTGTCATAACTTTGAAGTTTTAAATGCTGTATTCATAAATAATGTATTCATAAAGTTTAAAAGTACGAGTTACGTTATGATGACTTATTTTATAGAGAATGATCACCATCGCAGTGCTAATAACGAAAAATTTTGATTGCCTCACAGTGTATGCGACTGTTGTATATGAAGTCTCGGATTCCATTCCCGGGTTGAAGTCAAAATCAAAAAGCTTTCGAAAGCTTGCTTTGACAAATTAATTTATTGAGTATTATGTTAGAAACGTCCATAAGCGATGGTAACTGCTTACCATCAAAATGACTATAAACATGTTTTCCAGTATAATACTTTCACCAAGTCTTTTCTATAATAATATTATAAAGCTGAAGAGTTTGTTTGTTTGTTTGAACGCGCTAATCTCAGGAACTACTGGTTCAAATTGTTTTTTTTTTTTTTGTATAGCTTATTTATCGAGGAAGACTATAGGCTATATAACATCACGCTACGACCCACGAGGGCGGCGCAGTATTCATAAACGCGGGTGAAACCGCTGGCACATCCAGTTAATAATAAAGTAAGAACCGTGTTAAACTGAAGGCAGTATGGTAAATATTGTCGTTGTAATGCGCACATGTCGATGGATGTTCCGCATACCAAATGTGTTCACTATATTAAATCGGGTGACTCCCGACATGCGTTATAAATCACGGCGTAAATGTTCTGTCATAAGAGTAGGTATAGTGGGTATTTTTATATTTCTTTTAATGCCAGTACTAGTAATGAAGTATCTCTCGATTGCAAGTAACTTTTTATTTTTAAGAAAGAGAAGTAGGGGCTGGCCCGAAAGGGCAATCACTGACCAAATAAAGGAAAAGGCGAAGCTCATCTATACTAATATTATAAAGCTGACGAGTTTGTTTGTTTGTTTGTTTGTTTGTTTACTTGAACGCGCTAATCTCAGGAACTACTGGTCCGATTTGAAAAATTATTTCAGTGTTAGATAGCCTATTTATCGAGGAAGGCTATAGGCTATATATCATCACGCTAAGATCAATAGGAGCGGAGCACCAATGAAGAATGTTTCAAAATCGGAGAGTATTTTTTCCTTTTGAGAGCTTCCGCTGCGTGCGCTGCGTAAACAGTTAAAGTTTCGCAAAAATCATGTATGACAGAATTGTTCCCCTTTAAAAGTTCTAAAAAAAAGTCCGCGACAGCATATGTCTATCTTTTAAGGTTGGCTCACTTTAACCATTTTTATGCTAACGAAATTTGTTCTAAAATAATGTATTATTTGCGAAGGTATTTTTATAAACATGATATTAATCCTTATCCAAATAAATACGTTATTCATCACAAGTATTTAATTTAAAACAAAATTTCCCTTTACATCATTCGATTTCAATGAATATCTTAGGAGATATCGCAGTTTTAAAATAACATTGCAGCAAAATAATTACCCATTACAGACATAGTACAAACGATGTTTCTCCTGGTTTATTCTGCGTGATTACTACTGGTTCGATTTGAAAAATTCTTTTAGTGTTGGATAGCCTATTTATCGTGGAAGGCTATAGGCTACATAACATCACGCTACGACCCACGGGGGCGGCGCAGTAACGATAAACGCGGGTGAAACCGCGGGAACATCTAGTGTCTTATAAGGAGGTCAAGGTATTGGCCGAAAATCGAGAAAGATGACGTATACTCCGACAAGAGCAAAGCTCTTATAATATGAAAAAGATATGATGTGTGCATAAACATATAGACAGAAAGTCAAATATTCTAAAATTATTGTTTTGGCTTTTATTAAGGAGTTCTTACAGAGACTACTCACACTATTTTTTTTTATATTTCTTATGTACAGACATCGACTAGTTATAGTTTAATTATAGGTCCAGATACAAATAGATGACAATACCTTTATATTATATTAAACAACAGAACAAAATATATGGAAAACATTTTTATCAGCGTTATCAAAATCAGAACAATCTAATGTATATAAAATTAAAAATAGAATTACAATGTTTAAACTTAACCAAAGTTAAATATAAGCAATAAAATATAAAACTTTGAATTCCATTACTAAAATCAGTTTCACATAAGGAATTACTACCAATAGATACCTATTTAATATTCATTGAATTTTGAACCTTATTGTAAACTTATTTATGTCTGTCATAACATATTCAGTAGTCAACACGACATAAATGAAATCGTTATTACAAGACAACAAAACCATTCACAAAAAGTAAGCTATTATAATAAAATAATACTGTCTTCATCCGAATCCACCCTTACATATTACCGAACAAGATAATTCGGTACGAAATCGAACGCTTACTCGAGTCGGTAAGAATGAGAGTTTATCGATAAACCCTTGCTACGTCACAACAAGAGTCTTCGGTATGCGACCCATAATGATTTAGAAGTTTTTACAAGAAAGACGTTATTATAAAAGGAAAGAGTTCATCTTTAAGGCATATTCTTTATTGCTTTTCTTTATAAGTTTGCTTTAAAAGAAATATAAGTTAAACTTTATATTTTGATGAAAAGCATCTATTCTGCATCACACCTAATGCCATTACTGATATTTTAATTGAAAATCATATGTAATAAGCTCACTACCCTTTTGGACGTTTATAAGTGTTACCTTGTGACCGAATGAATAAATGATTCTTGACTTTGACTTTGAAATTTTCTTTAATAGTGGTAATATTCTACCACATACACACAACACCATCTAGCCCAAACTAAGCAGAGTTTATACTATGGGTACTAGACAATGGATAAACATACATACATACTTTTTTTTGCAAATACGTCTATATATTAATACGTGAAGCGAAAACTATGGATCGCTTTTTACGAAAATTGGGCGGACGGAGGAGTATGAAATTTCGCACACTTATAGTTTATACAGAGAAGAAGTGACGAATGCTAATATTTATATAAAATATGCATTAGAAATACATTAAATTAATGAAAAGCCACTACACGCACACAACCATGCATTTGACACACGCAGTCGAAGCGCGTAACTATGGTTAGGTACATATATGACATAATAATGTCAATATATATTATTATATCAGCAATATCTTACAGGCAAACTTTGGTCGAATTTCGAGCAGTAGGCGTCCGCTAGTACATAATTATTATACATAGATACACCCAGACCAAGACAAACATCCATGTTCATGCACACAAATGTTTGATTAGAGTTTTCAATTAAAAAATTAATTATGGCATCAGGTCTGATGCAGAATAGGTGGTTTGGTTAAGAGTTGGTAGTTACGCGTCAGAAAGTCGCGTCCATATTTGACGCGTCTTTTTAAGGTCAATTGTAATTGTTATGATGGATGCACGGATGGCGTAGTAGTTTAAGGGGTCACTGCACTGCGTGTTGTGGGTTTGATCCTCACACGGGACAAAACATTGTATGGTCCAAAAATATTTGTTCCGAGTCTGCGTATGCATTATGTTCGTTGTTTGAATGTCTGTAAAGCCACTCGGAACACAGGATTTATTCCTCGAGGGTGAGCTGAATTTAAAACTTAAATACATATACGGCCTCGATGGCGTAGTGGTTAGTGTAACCGACTGCCACGCCTGAGGTCGCGGGTTCGATTCCCGCACAAGTCAAACATTTGTGTGCATAAACATTGATTTTTGTCTTGGTCTGGGTATTTCTATGTATAATATGTCTGTATTTACAAAAAAAAGTATACATATATGTATGTTTATCCATTGTCTAGTACCCATAGTACAAGCTCTGCTTAGTTTGGGCTAGATGGGGTTGTGTGTATGTGGTAAAATATTATTATTATTATTATTATTACCTATCTTTTCAGGACGTGTAGGCGTCAAATTTCCATGATACTAGGTATTAAATTTAACATCTTTATCGATCCGATAAGTCGAGACTCAATTTGATTGCCCCATAAATGTAACTATCTAACGATATTAATTGCCCCATAAATATCGGAAAACTTAATTAACTTAGTGTCTTCAAGGTTGAAGTACTTTACCCCTTAATATTAGTAACTCGATCGCAAAATAATATTTTAAATAGTAATAATAATAATTTATATTGAACTAAATGTGCCCGCGGTTTTACACGCGTTTATGATTACTGCAACGCTCCTGTGGATCGTAGCGTGATGTTATATAGCTTATAGCCTTCCTCGATAAATGAGCTATCCAACACTAAAATAATTTTTCTATTCAGACCAGTAGTTCCTGAGATTAGCGCGTTCAAACAAACAAACATAAAACTCTTCAGCTTTATAATATTAGTATAGATTGAATGAGGCGGTATTTTGCGGAATGACATTCTTATAAAGTAATTGGCCAGGACAGTTTAGCAACGACTGAGCCAGCTTGAGAATGCTTCGCACTGAAGCAATATAATCCTCGCATATTTTGTGATAGAAGCGGAATACTGCAACTTGAAGTACGTGCGAATCCCACGACGCGGTATTGTCAACCTTTTTTTATTGCAATATAGTTGGGGTGGACAATCCGAGTATGTGTGGCATGTGCTCTTTCCAATTATTTTTTAATAATAATTTATTAATTACTTCTTTTTGTTCTTTGATTAAGTACTTATAGAGCAGCGATAGCTCAGTGGGGAGACAAACAGAATGCAATGCAGAGGGTCTTGCGTTCAAAACCACGTCGCGCACCTCTGACTTTCGGAAGTTATATGACTTTTCGAAATTATGTGCGTATTGATTGACAATTATTGCCTGCTCCGTGCCTCGGAGAGCACGTTAAGCCGTCGGTCTCGGCTGCCATGAACATGTATGGCAGTCTTTATTGGGAGAGTATCGACACAAAAGATTCCACTTAGTCGAAGTGTCGCCGATCTGCACTGACTGGCCCCCACATAAGATAATAATAAGTATCTAATATAATTGAATATAAAAAATTGAATATTCCTTATTTATTATGCAAATTAAGACCAAAACCAGTCTGTGTGAAAGAGCTTGGTGTAGGTCTGTATCCAGTATTGGACATCTGCCGACTGAGATGATGATGATGATGACTAAGCATTTTTAGCTTTCTAGGTCCAAAGGTGTCTACCGATAAAGCGGTCTACCAGTTTTGACAAAAGTTTCTGTGAAATCTAATTATCGCTAAGGTTGACTTTTCTTACTTGAAACATGGTATGACGTAAATATATGTACATAAGTGATGATATAGTGAGCAGTGGTCACTGTCATAATATTATTTCAAGGGAAAATCGACCTTCTTACTTCATGACGTTCAAATGAAAAACAACCGTAGGGTGGAAGACCACATTTTTAACCGACTGTAAATAGAGCCTTATTCCAGTTTAAAAGAACATTACATAGATTACAGCTTTCAGCCCTAAATAAATCAAATAAATCGTTAAATAGAATCACGAATTCGAGTACAACTGCCAACAAAATTACAGAGAAGTACGCCCATAAAAACAAGCATCAAAACATTACCGGCGCTAATCTATCGGCAGTAACGCGCCACCGTTTGTCGACCCCATTACTATTGGGGCAAAAATAGGTCAAAGCCTAGGGCAAACAGACAAAAGTTATGGGTAACGTCATGGTGTAAGGACGTTCACTTTACGTCTGCCGTAGTTTATAGTGTTAACGAAATGTCTTACGTACATGATATCTTAATAATCAATATGTGTGTTTTTTATTATTGTTGTGACTTTATTCAATTTTTTTATTTTTGTGACATTGGATTTTCTCTGGGTCTTTCGAGAAATTCTTAGTAGCGGCACAAAGTCTGGAATTGTGCCCAGTGAACGGCAATGGATTTGTCAGTGGCGTGTCGGGGGATCAGCCGCTCTGGGCGGAACTAAAATTTTGCCGCCTTCTTATCATCATCATCATCATTATTGTATATTGTACATCTGTCCATTCCTCTCGTTGTCATGAAATGGTTCTAATGTTTACAAGATATTATAATTATTTAATGTAAAATTTTACCGCTCTCTGGAATTGCCGTCCGGGGTGGAGCGCCCCGCTACGCTACGCCATTGAGATTCTGTTACTTGGCAGCGGTAGTGAATGCGACTCCTGTTCATGAGGTTTGATTCCCGGATCGGGCAAAATGTTATTGGTTTTTCTGTTTAGTAATTGTCGGTAGCATCGTCATCTGGAACTGTGCCCGGAAGTCACCCCCTATTACGTGGAACTCACGGTCCAAATAGGTCCAACATTATAGGGCGCGATTACTAGAACGCCTTAACAGAAATAACTAATAACACTTTGGCTTGCCGGTATTCAAACCCTCATGCGCATTCACTATCGCTGCCCCATTGCCAAATTTTGCCAAATTTTCAAATGGTAAACCGAAATTGGGGCAAATTTCGAAATACGTGTATTTTACGATACGAACAGTCCTAGTCGGCCCGAAACTTCGACATTTACGTTTCATGGTAGGATTACAGGTCGGTGACCTCGTATGTCTAGCAAATTGAATATGAAGCCAGATCTTGTTTGATTCATAAACTTTATAGCCAAGGGAAGTAAGACGAACTATTCATGATCTTGGTATTATTTATACTCAGGAGGCAAAGCTGAGACTTGTAGTTAGTGTAACCGACTGCCACGCCTGAAGTCGCGAGTTCGATTTCTGCACAAGTCAAACATTTGTGTGCATGAACATGAATGTTTCTCTTGGTCTAGGTGTTTCTATGTATAATATGTATGTTTTTTTTATGCCCATTGGTGGCAGACGAGCAAGTGGCCCACCTGATGGAAAGTGGTAACCACTGCTCATGGACTTCAGCAGTGTCAGGACACAGCAAAGCCGCTGCCTACCGTGAAAGAAGAACTCTCTTTAAACCTCGTTTGAAGAAGGACATATCATAGCGCTCGGGAACACCGAAGCTGGTAGTTCATTCCAGAGCTTGCACGTACGTGGGCGAAATGATCGCTGAAAGCGTACCGTCTTAGAATTGAACGCTTCCAGGTGATATGGATGAACCCTGCTTCGGTGTCGAGTGGTACGGTGATAGAAAGGGGTCGCTGGTACCAAATCAAACAGTTCTTCAGAGCACTCCCCGTGAAAGAGTCGGTAGAACACGTAGAGAGACCAAAGTCTCTTCGTTGCTCCAACGACTCCAGTTTATCCGTGAGATTGGGATCATCGACGATTCGAACTGCCCGTCTTTGTAGGGAGTCAAGTGGGTCGAGCTGGTATTTGGGGGCCCCTGCCCAGAGATGTGAGCAGTACTCCACGTGCGGCCGGACCTGTGCTTTGTAAAGCACAAGACGTTGACCTGGTGTGAAGTACCGCCTCGCTCTGTTCAGTACACCCACCTTTTTAATCGCTAATTTAGCTTTGTCCTCCAAGTGACTCCCAAACTGGACTTTATTTGAGATTTCCACGCCGAGGATCCCAATACTTTCGGAGATACGGAGAGTAACTCCTTGGAACTGTGGTGCCATGATAAAAGGGTCCTTCTTGGCAGTAAACGCGCACACTTGTGTCTTCGAGGTCTTGTATTAAAAAATATATATAATAATATATGTATGTTTATCCATTGTCTAGTACCCATAGTACAAGCGCTGCTTAGTTTGGGCTAGATGGTGTTGTGTGTATGTGATAGAATATACTATATTATTAATATAATTTAGAATGTTTGTCAAACTTTTGGCAAATTATAAATCAATGTAGGTACTTAATACGTTATTGTTAGGTTATGGAATACCTGGTTAAGGTTCAGAGTTATATGCTATGAAAAAGAAATCCAAATATTTGAAAATTGTATGAATAAGTTTGTCTAACCAAAGGACCTAAACAGTAGATGGAAACAGAATGCACGGATAGCGGAAGTGGTTTAAGTGATCTCTTCGCCGCTGCTATTGAGCCGTGTGCTATGGGATATATCCACAAATGGAAAAATGGTGTGATCCACAAATAGTTGTTTTAAATCTAGGTGATGCCAGAATTATAGCTAGAGCAGAATATAACTTAAAAAATAAGCTCGCCGTATACGGTATATATAATTATAATTAGGACGTACTTTCTGAAAAACGTTCCAACCCAAACTCGGATCAAAATGGAGTTATTATTAGCAAATTAGTCACGGGGTTACTATTTACTAGCTGGAATAATTTGGTGGCTCTACTATCACTCTAAATACGAAATAATGACTTAGTAGCCCAACCCACATGTATGAAGAAGCAATACGGGATTGAACTTCAATCACGATTATCTCAAAATGTTAACTTTGTGGGTTGGAATGTTTTTCAGAAAGTACGGACACTTGTCTGAAATAAAGAATTTGAATTGAATTGAATTGAATTGAATATATGATCTGGCATTCACATGTCGATCTATATACGAAGCTTTGATATCAAAATAGTACTAATATCTATGGGCTCAGACGACAGTGATACTATGTAATCAAATAATTCATGCATAACAAAGTTACAAGTGTTCGAATATTTAACGCCAGATTTTACCCGCGCCTTCCCTTACGAGCAGTAAATTTTGCTTGACTTTACTAGACTGTACTTTTTCTGGATGAAAGTTACCCTATGTCCTTTTCTGTACCCCTGAAAACGTGTATACATAATTGCATAATGATCGGTCGAGTAGTTAAGGCGTGAAAGCGTAACAAATAAACTCACATTCGTATGTATAATATTAGTTAGGATATATTTTTTTAATAATTCCAATATTTCATTTTACATCGCCTGTCCAAAACATGCTAACCAGACGCGATTGAAGCTTATGCCACGAAATCGACGACTGTATTTAAAAATAATTTCCAGTTTACCTTGAATTTTCACTACCTATTTCAAATAAAATATTAATTAATCTTTTTACACAAGTCCGTATTGAAGCGAACGAATGGTGAATGCTAGTTCAATTACTGTGGAGCGGTAAAGGCTACCGGAGCTATTGAATGAATGAACGAATGTAGTTAATTACTCGCATTCAGGTGTTCACCTCTAAATAGAGTTGAAAGAACGAATGCAATTTAATTTGTGATGTTCAGGGACAGCGTGAGCTTTTTTTATTTTTAGGAATATTTTTAGTGCAATTGCATTTATTTTCTATTGCAACATGGCGGGAGAGTTAATGAATATCATGCTGAATGATGGACGAGCTACCAATCCCGTGATGGTAAGTAATAATTGCCTCTCAAAAACTGACAATACTAAAAGTACATATAGTTAAGCCGCTGCTTACTGTGATAATAATTAATGCTCTCGTTGACAGAAGGTCAAATCAAAACACTCAAAAAATACCGCAGCAGATAGTTTATTCTAGAGCTTGCACGTACGTGGTTATAATTATCGCTGAAAACGTACTGTGCCAGATGACAACGTTTCCATACCGAACGGGTGAGCTTTACTACGTATTAATAAGAAAAAAAAGAAAAAGCACGTAAAGCCGTTGGTCCTGCACCCGATCTCTCTCCGGTCGTGTCGGATTACCGTCCCATCGGATCATGAGAATTAGGGAACAGAGAGTGCACTTTTGTTTGTGCAGACACTTGTGCACTATAATATCTCCTGCGCAAATGGCCAGTCTCCGTTAAGACTGGCCGCCGTGGCCGAAATTCGATCTGGAGGACATTATTATTAATACCTACGATTAAGACAAATTGTAGAAGAGAGGTGATGGCTAGAATTACAGTAGTATACCCAGAGTATTTTCCTTAAAAGAGACGATAGAAAACGTAGGACAAAGCAACGTGTTTGCGCTTCTCCAAGGTCATTTATAAGTTTAGGACTATCATGTCATTATCATAAGCTTTTTTTAATTTTTGTAAAGACGACTCCCGCTTTAAGTATAATTCCTGTTCACGGAGGACTTTACAAACATTCAAACAACGGACGCAAAGAATATCCAGACTCGGAACAACCATTTGTGGATCACACAAATTTTTGTCCCGTGTAGGATTCGAACCCACAGCACTCGGCGCGGTGGCACCTTAACCATTAAACCTCTACGCTATCCGTGCAGTCATAAAATGACACTAGACACGCCAATTATATCTTTGAAGGAATAAGCAGAAGCGCATTACGTAGTAGACAACGAGTGTATAGTTGACTAACACGCATATTTCCAGCTTCAATACATTTATTATAATTGAGTGATGCGCATTGAAAGTAAAAATCTTTTAACTGGTTTGATCATGTTATATTTTAATATGGGATTAAATATAATGACCACCAAAAATAGTAATTGTACACCAAAATATGCTTACTAAAATATATCATAACGAGCACCTATAATACGCCTCAAATCATTATATTCCGTCTCGGAAGGGTTAGGTTATGGTTCCTTCTTAAACCCACCCAAAAATAGGAGCCCCGCGAGGCAGGGCTCCGTCGACTTATTTTGATCTCTTTGCAGTGCAATTAACATTTTTGGTATTAAAATGCGATTTTAATTTTGGTGATCATTTACTATTTTGACTTATATTTTACGTGATCATTTACTATTTTTGACTGTTATATTTTACTATATGTGGTGATAAGTTAAATATACGCCTTTTAATATTGCTTTAAAACTGTTCATATTAGTAATTTTCCTGAGGTTTCAACTGTTTGCAGCAGTCATGATCTCAATCTTGAAGTAAGACATTTACGTAAATGTAGAGCAATGATATTGTTATTGCTTTTAGGACATTCCTTATACACTGTCAGTAAAAATCAATTTACAATTGCTGGATTTAAGAACGAGAATATCACCGTGCTCTCCATTTTTCCAAAGTAGAAACTAGCAATCCTAACTAATATTATAAATGCAAATGTGAGTTTGCTTGTTTGATACGTTTTCACGCTTTAACTACTTGACCAATCATCGTAAAATATTGTCGGTCATCTTGATAAGAAAACTGTTACTTTTTTTTGTTTTTTACCTAGGTTAATTCATTGACGCATACCTCCCCACGGGGCGACGGAGAGGTTATGTCGGACTCACCGGAGGAAAGATGGTGAGCGACATCCCGGTAATACCGACTAAACCCACCACGGTGTTCCTCGACATAACCGCACCGGCAGGGCCGCGCGAATCACTTTCACATGCAATCGCGACCGTGCCGAAAGAAAACTGTTACCAACCTACATTTACGCGAGCGAAGCCGCGAGCCAAATCTAGTAAGCTATATAATGCAGCTAATAATATTGTAAATAATAAATAACATATGTAAAACGCAAAACTTTGATCACGATTTAAGCGAGCGCTTGATCCAACATAGTTCCGTTGGTTCGAAATTTTAATATGAATTCTTTCTTCATACGTTACACTTTTTTAATATTACATCTGCGCCGTCAGTGTCGGTGATAGCACACGTATAAGTATGTTGCGAAAGGTATATAAACATGTTTTATATTCACGTAGTTACATCATGACAATGTCTATTCAAATTGAATGAACAAAATATGTTTTGAGTTCCATCCTCACACGGGACAATACCTAATTAATTTAACAAAACTTGTGTGATCCACAAATTGTTGTTCCAATTCTAAGAGTTCTTTATGTCCGTTGTTTGATTGTTTGTAAAGTTCCACAGAGATAGGATTAATTGCTAGTGCAGAAATATTCTAAAAAAGAACAATCTATAACATATTGAGTTAGGAGGGCGAGTTATTGAGCCATTTTTCCCTCAAAGTAGGTGGTAGTAAACGCATTCAGAAACTATTTTCTCTGCCTTCTAGTAATAATAATGTCACTTTAAATGATCCTATTGCGAGAATGTGTAAAGGATATAATGAAAATGCCAAAAGCCTTGATATTTTTTATGATACTTACGGCGAATACCTGCGAAAATGTAAACTGATAGTCCACGCTGATAATAATTTTTAAGACACCATAACATTTTTTTTTTGTATTGTTATTATTACCTACTTATAACGTCATTTAATTGATTTATTGTTTTTCTTTTAATTGTATTCCATAACTTTAATGTAATTAATATAAAATATTTAATTTTGAATTTTAATGTATAATTGTATTGTATTCTTTTTATTTTTTGACATTTATCTTATACTAGATGTTCCCGCGGTTTCACCCGCGTTTATCGTTACTGCGCCGTCCCCGTGGGTCGTAGCGTGATGTAATATAGCCTATAGCCTTCCTCGATAAATAGGCTATCCAACACTAAAAGAATTTTTCAAATCGAACCAGTAGTAATCACGCAGAATAAACCAGGAGAAACATCGTTTGTACTATGTCTGTAATGGGTAATTATTTTGCTGCAATGTTATTTTAAAAATGCGATATCTCCTAAGATATTCATTGAAATCGAATGATGTAAAGGGCAATTCTGTTTTAAATTAAATACTTGTGATGAATAACGTATTTATTTGGATAAGGATTAATATCTTGTTCATAATAATACCTTCGCAAATAATGCATTATTTTAGAACAAATTTGGTTAGCATAAAAATGGTTATAGTGAGCCAACCTTAAAAGATAGACATATGCTATCGCGGACTTTTTTTTAGAACTTTTAAAGGGAAACAATTCTGTCATACATGATTTTTACGAAACTTTAACTGTTTACGCAGCGTACGCAGCGGAAGCTCTCAAAAGGAAAAAATACCCTCCGATTTTGAAACATTCTTCATTGGTGCTCAGCTCCTATTGATCTTAGCGTGATGATATATAGCCTATAGCCTTCCTCGATAAATGGGCTATCTAACACTGAAAGAATTTTTCAAATCGGACCAGAAGTTCCTGAGATTAGCGCGTTCAAGCAAACAAACAAACAAACAAACTCTTCAGCTTTATAATATTAGTATAGATAATATTTTCTCTTCTTCACCTAGCCGCCTAATTGTATATACATTTTTTTTTTTCAAATGCTGTGCTCAATATTAATCGGATCTCAAATTTACATAAATTATTTCTATTACTATTATTATTATTCGTATACTTATTTACATCTGTAGTTGTGCCTATTTAATAAATAAATAAATATCTTCTGTCGCGGTTACGCTCGCTCGGGTACACACAGTACACTGTACTTTTTATGTCAGTTTTTGCACCCTTAAAAACGTGAAATGTGATGATGATCGATCGAGAAGTTAAGGCGTGAAAAAGTAGCAAACAAATTGACATTCGAATTTATAATATTAGTTAGGATTAAGAAAAGATATACCTCTGTTGTTCGAATCACTTCATGATAGGATTTAGTACGATTAAAATGTTATTTATCTTTATGATTTTATGTTACGAATAACGGGACCAATCGGGCCAAAACTACGACAAATAAGAACAGCAGTAGCTTTAAAAAAAAAAAGCCATTAATATGAATTGTAAATCGTTTGATCAATTGCTGTACAGATGTTCACGTTGGGTAGAGCAATAATTAGCGCTCTTCGATGAGCTTTTGAGCGCAGATGCTATGCTTTAATCACTGGTTGATTGTGATATGTGTCCTTTTTTCAATGCTTTTTGTGATAGACTAGCCAAGAGCGTCACCCGATCGACTCGGCAAACGGTAACCGTCGCTCATGGCACATAGCAGTTTTCTTGACATTAAAGCAGCATATTCAGAAATCCATCGAAGCCGCAAGTTTACTGTTAACCATTCAGGTGGCAAACAAACATAAGGTCTGCTTAATGGTAAGTAGTTATCGATAAAGGATGGCGTTTGGAAGAATCTAGAACATGGAAGGAAACAAAGTGGCAAAATGGAATGGTAGTTTACGTCCATATTCTGTGAGAGATTTGTCGGTCCATACGCCCGTACATGTTGATACTAGCAAGACGATAATGTCGTATACTAAATATAAAGTCTATCTGATTGACCTTGTAGTAATTTTTCATGGATATTTATTTACATACATACATACATACATAGATTCACGCCTGTTTCCCAGAAGGGTAGGCAGAGACTACGGATTTCCATTTGCTACGATCCTGACACACTTCTCTGGCTTCATTCACTTGCATCACATTCCTCATACACGCCCGTCGGTTCAAGGAGCTCTTAACCTGGCCTTTGTCCAGAACGCCTCCGATCTGGTCGAGAAACGTTCGCCTAGGTTTTCATCTTGCGACTGTTCCATTCACACTAGCCTTATAAACTTTCTTAGTCAGTCTTTCCTCGTCCATTCTTTCTACATGCCCAAACCAGCTTAACATACCCTTTTCTATTCTTGTAACTATATCCACTTTCATGCCGCATCTCTCTCTAATCACACTATTTCTTATTCTATCTTTCAGAGTCACACCACATATGCTTCTCAACGCTCTCATTTCTACAGCATTTATTCTGCTCTCATGCTTCATTCATTTATTCATTTATTTAATGTTAGAAAAATGTCGGATTTTTTTGGATGCTTACACGTGGTCATGCATCCACCTGTAAAGGCCTTGAATGAGTTCTATTCTAATGTGCCATAGGACAGTTATTGAGGCACTGGGTATAGCCCGGACAGTGCACCTATTTTCCATCCCGCTACTATAAAACCCTTGCCTCATATATAATTTTAGGTTGGGATACAAGTGTGAGACTTCAGCCTCCATTCTTGGATAAAGTAATTTGTTATTGGATCGGTTGTGATATCCTGTATTTTAAATAATGCCTGTTTCGTAAGGGACTTTACAAAGACTAATCTGTTTCGGAACAAGTATTTGAAGGTCACACACATTTTTGTCATGTGTGGGGATCAAGGCAACACATGGCACAAAGGCAGAGCGAGATGACCAGGTTGGATCTCTTCTACATGAGCACTGAAACATAGCTATGTGAAAATACACTTCTGCTTGTCTCTTTGAAGATAAACAGTGAACGTAAGCGTTTCTTTAGTCATAATTTAGCTGAATATTCTGTTTGGATTTCACAGAAGTAGATATACTTCACCGCGAAGCCGTAACATTTTCTGTTGAACATGATCATTATCTTCAAAATGGCGATATTATGTATGTTTTTCATTAAATTTATATTTCAATTCTACTTATTGTACCTCCGGCATATAATTATCTAAATACAAGACACATTCAGAATATAAAATAAGTTAGAATTGAACATATTATATATTTCTAGTTTATACATAAAATCCTCCTCATCGACTTCGATGACGGCGACCTTAGAAATCATGGACCTTTTCTTTGATGAGCCCTAATATGGCTTGCTAAACCATACTTGGTCTTAAATGTCCTACGACACCTAAACGCTCCTTCACGTACACGTACAACAGGCCAGGACCCAGGCCATCTCTATTGCCACACCTGTCGTAGTTTATACACTATTATGTGTATATTTGTAGGCACACATGTAAGTATATAAGGCAGAGTGCAAGGTAGGCATAAATGTATGTGAGCGCGACTGTATGTGTGGCCGACCAGTTACTGCGCACTGATCGGACTGAAATGTTTTCTTTTTTTTTATGAGGTAGGAGGCAAACGAGCAGACGGATTGCCTGATGGTAAGCGATTACCGCCGCCCATGGACACCCGCAACACCAGAGGAGTTACAAAAGTTTTCTTGGGGATTATACGTGAATAAATGAACACTTTTATATTCGAGAACATTATTTTACTTAAATAATATTCAGAGATACCTAGTGATCAGTGCCCTAGCACATTTAAGTCTCAGTAGAATATTAATAAGAAAGCACAGCGTTAAACATACATAGCCACAGGCTCATATGCCTGAAGAGGTAAGCAGAGCTGTATTGCACCTACTTTTCGCCAGCTATGGCTTTAGTTCCAACGAAATAGGGAGTGAGTCTACCGCCATCAACCAGGCACAGTATCAAACGCCGTGCTGCTACTGATATCTATATACAATTTGCCCAAACTGAGAATCAAACTTAAAACCACAGCATTCGCTTTCGCTTCACTTAAACTACCGATGCATTTATTGGATTAGCAAATAGGTTTCTAAACTGTTTTATTTCTAGAAATGTAAACCCTGGTAAGACTACTTTTGTGTTCATTTGATCTTTAAGACCCTTGGTCCCAGTAAAGGATTGTATGGAAACGTCGAGATACGAATGTTATGAAACTAAGGCGTTGCGATTACAAGGGATCTACACCACATATGTTTTATCTATAGATGTGTCTGCACAGGTGTTGGAGATTTAAATGGCCGCCTGACTACTGACATTACGCCGAGGGTTGTGGTATCGAATCCCATGCGAAAGAAATATCGTGTGATACACTAATGGTTGTTCTGAGTTTAGGTGTTCTTTTTAAGGTAACCGATACAGGAATTATTTCATAGGGCGGCAGGTGTCTTTTGATACAATGATAGAGTCACTGCCTATAAATACTACTAAGAACAGCCAGGGGCCATAAGGACTGAATCACAAACATGTTACATCTATTCAAAAATATTAATTACTAGCTTTTGCCCGCGGCTTCGCTCGCGTTAATTTAGAATTTGACAATCAATTCGGGTAATTCAATCATGATTCTAAAGACACGTGGCGCCATCTATTATCATAAGAACGTTATTATTGTTTTTCTCGGGAACAGTATTTTTTTTTCGGGATGAAAGGTAGCCTATGTCCGTTTCTGTACACCTGACAACGTATATACAAAATTTCAGGATGATCGGCTCAGTGGTTTAGGCGTGAAAAGGTAACAAACAAACAAACTCATTTTCGCTTTTATAATATTAGTTAGGATATATCATCATGAAATTAGGAAACAATTTTGACAAATATATTATGCTTTACTCAATTCTTCTAAAAACATATAAAACTCTCGATAGAAATTAATTGCGATATTACCTCTTTTGTCCCATATAGGGATTAAACCCACAACACTCGACGCAGTTGCAGCGGTGAAGCGACCATTTAAACTACTATGTCATCTGTGCAGACACATTTTGTTTAGTTTATTTGGCATTGCATAACTATAAGCTAAAGTCACAGCAGAGCTTATTAGCAACGACGCCCAACCCTTGCTCTCAACCAAGGCAATAAAAAAGATGCAATGCGATACAGGAGACAATAAGAAACCTAGTACCAAAATAGAAAAAATACATAAATCAGTTATCAGGTTCGTAATTCTTGCCAGACCTATAATATATTTGGGCCATATTTTAATCGTACTAAGTAATAGACATGTTTAGTCTCGTGCGTGTATTGCGTGCCAGACCTTCGCAGTTTAATATGACTGCTTTATTTAGGCTGTTGTACAGAAATCATCGCTTTACTGCTATCAGTATGTCTAGCTCGCTGTTTTATGACTTAAAACTGAATTAAGGCGGTCAGTAGGATCACTGTTTACCGTCAAACGATATTATGCTGAGTTACAGGACTTTCCTACTAGCTACATGTTATAATACGCGCGTTAAGATCACCAAAAAATTTCGCATGTATATTGTCAGGTAAACAGAAAAGGATATAAGGTCCCAATCGTCCTCTTTCCCCCTTCCGGCTCCTTCTCCTTCCCACAAAGAGGTCCTCCAGACCGAATTTCGGTCACGGCGCGGCGGCGGCCAATATTAACGGAGACTGGCCATCTGCGCAGGATATATTATAATGCACAAGTCTGTGCGCAAACACAAGTGCACTCTCTTTTCCCTAACTCTCATGATCTAATGGGACGGATAAACCGACACGACCGGAGAGAGATCAGGCGCAGGACCAACGGCTTTACGTACTTGCCGAGGCACGGGGGTGTTTAGCACCGCCAACTTCCTAACTCCGAGCTACTATTGAGATTTCTTAACAGAAAAACACTAACTTTTTGTTGGCCCGACCCGGGATACGAACCCGAGGCCACATGCACAGCAGTCGCATTCACTACCCCTGCGCCACGGAAGCAGTATGCGCGTAAAGACATGTCAAAAAGTGTATTGAATAGTGTATAGCTTAGTCTCATTCTCGGTATAGTTACACTTTACGCGCATGCTCATTAGAGCACTATCTTAATAGATAGTGCTCTAATGAGCATGTGCGTAAAGACATCCCAAAAACGCATTCTAGAGTGACTTACTCTCATACTCTCTTAGAAGCTTTTTTAAAGCGCAGCAGGAATGCGGCTTCCAGCTTAAAGGTGTGCTATTTTGTAATCAGGCAACTCAGTGGTTGCGTTATCAATGCTGAAACATTTTTTTGGGCCCGTGACCCGTTCACCCACCAGCATCACCCACCAGTGGGTCCAGGGGGAATTTCCGTTTACCCGTGCATCCATATTTTATCATTATTATTATTATCGATATGATTTCAATCCGGTTGCCACTCGTACACAAGCAGCAAAGTGAGTTTCATCACCGAGGTTATGAGCCAATAGACGCTATAATAATTAATCTCACCGCCGCGTATGTCTAGTTGTTCGCGATAAACTCATAAACTATTAAATGGATTTAATATTGTCTTCTGTTTACGCGAATGTTATTCATTGAAATTAAACTACTATATACGGATTTTAAACACAAATATATTTAGTATAATAGTATAGTAATAGTATAAATAGTTTTAATAGTTTCAATAATTTAATTAGCTTAAAAATTAGTAAAGTTTAATAATAATAATAGTGTAACAGTTTTAAAAATTTTGTAATAAAGTGTCAAATAAACAACGCGATAAAATCCGTATATAGTAATTTAATTTCAATACTAAATGGATTTTCATCATTTCACCAATAGACAGAATGATTCATGAGGAAGGCTTATGTGTATAATTTTCATCATTTCACTAATAGACAGAATGATTCATGAGGAAAGTTTATGTGTATAATTTTCATCATTTCACCAATAGACAGAATGTTTCATGAGGAAGGTTTATGTGTATAATTTTCATCATTTCACCAATAGACAGAATGATTCATGAGGAAAGTTTATGTGTATAATTTTCATCATTTTACCAATAGACAGAATGATTCATGAGGAAGGTTTATGTGTATAATTTGTTAAGGTTTTATCCGGGTGAAGCCGAGGCGGGTCGCTAGATATTTATGTATAAACAAGATGAGATCTACGCTTGTTTGTCATCTCAATAGTATAACAATTTGTTACTAAGTATGTCTAAAGCTAAAACTAAAATAATTTTGTATCTAACTACAAATGCTACAGTCACTCTAATCTCGCTAAAGATTTAGCAAAGTTAAGCAATCTTTTGTGTAATCAGACCTTTGCCTTCGAGTGATGGCTTTATACGCCTTAATAGAATCGGGATGAGGACAAAAGTGTTCTCTTGATATTAATTTAAATTACTAGCCTTATAATAAAAGGTCATAAGTACAGTCAGTGATAAGCATTGAGATTTTCAATGGCTTTATCATACGCAATTATCATAATTCCTAACTTTTTACAAAAATAATAGTACAATATATAATATACAGGGTGCGGCCCGTAACAAGAGAAAATAATTTAAATATAGGTATTTTAACTTATTATTAATCTTGTCCATGTGGAATCAATTGGTCAATATTATAGATTTTATTTTTGTTATTTTCTAACAAAGTTAATAGCACCAGCAATGTGTAACAAACAATCAACTTCACCATCGTGTCTAATCGGAACACTTCGGTGCTATTTTACGAACAATTAGAAAGAACTCAACAAGCACATCACATCAAAGTATAGCTACCGATCGCGGTATAAGCTTAAAGCTCTGCTCGCATTTCCTCTGGCTTTTCCATACAATAGAATCATATCGCACAAATCACACCCTTACACACACACACACACACACACACACACCCTCACACACACACACACACACACACACATACACACACACACACACACACACACACACACATACACACACACACACACATACACACACACACACACAACAGGTTTATTAAATTTTTAACATTAATTATATTGTATCTTTTTCATAAAGTTAAATAATGTAAGTAGGTTTACATTTATTGTCACCAGTATATTTTTACCTAATCTAACTGTGAAACTGGAAGGTTACTGGTACTTATAGCACAGGATATATCCCATTTTAAGTACCAGCAGAACATTATAATTAAGAATGTTTGTACCTAGACTAAGTTTTCTACTACTATGTACCTACCTGTATTTTTGTGCCAATAAAGAAGTTTATTATAAAAAAAAAACACGGGCGTCATAATTAATACGTGCCATTTTAATATTGGGTATTGATGAGACAGTTTATAATTTGTCAACTCGCATTGTCAATGGTTAAAATTTTTATAATTTAGAATCAATCAATATAAGATTATTCAAAAGTTTATTATATAGTACCTGAATCGGATCGGAATTCGGAATCGGAGAAAATTATTGGATTTACCAGGTAGAGAAACCTTGACTCGTGGCCAAGCTGCACAATAAATTGCTGTTTCAATCGAAACAGATAAAACTATCTCTTAATTTAATCATTCACGAATGTGTGTAGTGGTTTAATTGGTCGCCTCGCCACCGAGTGTTGTAGGTCCATCCCCAAACGGTATAAATTGATTGATCCACATACAGTTATTCCGAGTCTGAGTGTTCCCTGAGTCCGTTCCTTCAATGTTTAATATTGGTTAGACCGTTCATTAAATGTTTTTTAAAGAGTCCGCAACACAAAAAATATTCGTAGTGCGGAAGGATTTCAAATAAAATAAAAACAAGAATGTATGTTTCATAGACAGATCGTCAAACGTTCTACCGATGAGCCATTTCACCGTCCAAAATGCAGAGCGCAGTTTCTCTTTGACGTGCATCAAAATACCGACTGCAGATGGATAGACTTCAATTTGGATAACGCGATACGAGTAGTCGAAATATGTACGCGTAGCTACAGGTACAAATATCGCGATCCACGCTATCCGAGAGCTATGAAACCAACTCTCCTAGCTAATATATTCCTATGTCCTTTTCTGTACCCCTGACAACGTGTATGTAACATTTCGTGACGATCGGTTGAATAAAGGCGTGAAAGAGTAGTAAACAAATAAAGATAAACAAAATATAAATATACATGATGTATATAATATTGTCTTCTGTTTACGCGAATGTTATTCATTGAAATTAAACTAGGTACTATATACGGATTTTATCGCGTTGTTTATTTGACACTTTATTACATAATTTAGAAACTCTTACACTATTATTACTATTAAACTTTACTATTTTTTTGAGCTAATTAAATTATTGAATCTATTAAAACTATTTGTATTTATGTACATATTTGATCCTCGCGTTTTTCCATTGTACAGGGGCTATATCATGTGACCCTTAGATAGGACCACACCTTTTTTTACACGCTGTATTTCCGTACAGTCTGAACTAGTTGAGACTAAATTACAGACTAGCTCTTGCCCGCGGCTTCGCTCGCGTGAAAGTAACAGTACTTTTTTATATAAAATATATCCTATGTTACTCGGTGATAATATAGCATTTTAATGGTGAAAAATCGGTAGAGCAGTTTTTTCGTTAAATTCTAACAAACAAACAAAACATCGATTCTTTATAATATTAGTATAGATGAAACATAGTCATAAACGTGATTCCTAATAGCGATCTAATTATTTACCGAGTAATCAATAAAAACAACTTTTTTCAGAATTGGTCCAATGGCTTTAAGCTATACTTATATTTCGAGGGGGGGCCTAATCCAACTATTTATAGAACGCCCCCCTCCACTCGTAGGGCGGATATTATGTTATCGCGCGCCGGAAGTAAGTACCGCAAGGTCAGGGCGCCGCCCGCCCTAGTTCTTAGGCGGCGTGTAGCTCAAATGTTGGGCGGACGCGAGCTTAAAGTAACATTTAATTATACCTAGATTTTGATTAGATTAGAAGTAATTTAGATTAAGCTTTGAGTTATTAAGGTTTTATTTAATCAATTACAGGAAATGTTGTTGTAGTTTATGTACTATTATTTATGATGTTAAATTGTATATATTTTATAGCAGTAATATTCTGTGTTTACCTTTGAATTTGTTTCATTCAAATTACTAGCAATTTGTATTAAAAATTCTACTTCTTTCTTTTCGTGTGGTTAGTGACCAACCTGTTGTCAAGAGTTATTCAAGCCGCCCGTAAGCCTCTGACATGGCGTGCCCTCCGAAGCACGGAGACGCTCAGATGGAATACCACTAAGCGGTCACCCATCTATAGACTGAACGCGTCCAACGTTGCTTAATGTCGCTAATCGTTTACCGATCAGTGAGTGCAACTGGCTATTTTACTAATATTATTAATGTGAAATATTGTACAGATTTAGATATTTGTTACTTAGTTACACGTAGACTATTGAGTGAATTTGAATGAAACGTAGTGGCTCATTGGTCGATTCGCACAAATACATTCGAACAATTTTGCGAAACGAATTTAAAAAAATAAACTGTCGCTTTGCACACCTTCTTTTTCAGATCAGTTTGTTTCGCGCTCAAATTATATGGAAGTGTGCGAATCAACACTTAAAAATATATTATTTTTTAAAAGTGTTATTTCGCACGTTTCTTGCTGGCAGATTCGTGCGAAATGACCCATAAGCTAACTTTGCACACAACATATCGTAGATTAATAGATATAATAATTTTTACCCGGTGATTACTATTATTTATACTAGGTACTATTATTGGAAAACAGCAAAATGACACTACCATCCGCCTTTTCCTAACCCTTGCGCTGCCCTCTTATCATCGTACAGCTTATGTGTTAGATTAGAAACATCGTCAGTTACCGGAACGTAACCGTTTAACTGCATACACTTCATCATCGACTGATATACCTTTGGAAGTTAGAATTCCTTACAAATAATAATAGAATTGGGATAAAAGCCGCTCAACTAATTCCATGCAAGATACTTTAAAAAAAAGACAAAAAATATTCAATCATTTAGGTCATAACTTACACTTAGGAACGTCGAAATCTATTGGCTGGTGATTTCAGTGAAGTTAAATAATAATAATAATATAATAATATTGTACCACATACACACAACACCATCTAGCCCAAACTAAGCAGAGCTTGTACTATAGGTACTAGACAATGGTTAAACATACATATTATATACTTTTTTTTTGTAAATACATACATATTATACATAGAAACACCCAGACCAAGACAAACATCCATGTTCATGCACACAAGTGTTTGACTTGTGCGGGAATCGAACCCGCGACCTCAGGCGTGGCAGTCGGTTACACTAACCACTACGCCATTACATTTAGGTAGCTGCTAGGTTCAAGGGGTTAGGTTTATGATAAGATAACTGCGAGAAAACCACGATTCTTTTAAATCGCCAATTCAGATTAAACGTTTTTATGTTATCTTATTGCGTTGCTTATTTATAAAACAATGTTTTGTATAAATCAATTATATTATACTAGTTTTCACCCGCGGCTTTGCTCACGTAAATGTAGGTTAGATTAGGTTAAATTTCATGTTGATCGGTTGAGTAGTTAAAGCGTGAAAGCATAACAAACAAACAAACTCATTTTCGCATTTATAATATTAGTAAGGATATAGACTAAAATAGTAGTAAAGTTTAACTAGTAGTAGTAGTTTAATAATTCAAATTATGTTAAAATAGTGTTTTCCAAAAAGAAACAATACGGTAAAAACAATATAACGTAGTTTAATTTCAATGTGTAACATTCGCGTTAACATTATTATCCCATAAATATAATTTCAGTATTTTACAACTCATATCAAAATGTGTTGCACACATTATTCCATAAATTACTGACTATAGTATCAAACCACTGAGTTAAAATAACCTACGTATTAGAACTATAACTACTATGAGTTAACCAGATTGTTTGTAACTCGGGCTAGTGTGTATGCTCTCTAGCTCACTTAGTGAGCGCCATGCCCTTACATAATGTACTTGCTTACTTTGAGTGCAAAATGAGTTAAGCACTAACGTCAATCAAATGAAAAAGATAATTAAAAATTGTCTATCAATCTAAAACACAAAACAATAACGCAATACAAAAATTAATAAGTACAAAATATAACTAGTAGTGTAAGTAATTTTATTTTTCAAAATATAGGTACACAAAATACAGACAAATATTATAACACAGCAAAAAATAAAAATAAAGTACATACATAATGAAAAACGAGGTTACCACTCAGCTTTATTGTTGGTTTGCGGTTAATACCTCAAACCAACCCTGATGTCATGTGGTAACCCCAAGTGACGCCCGGACGTACATCAGCTACTCTTTAACATGTTCCACACTCAAAAACTAAAAGAAATAAAAAATACATACGTAAGATACATATATATATATAAATTATAATTGATGAGTATGTAATTGATATATATCAAATATAAATTAAATAAATTGGTGCAATAGTATAATGTATATAAATGTAATATTCAATAATAATAATAATAACCTACTAACGGTTGCCATTAACGCTTTAGCGATCCGTATTATTACCGTCTCAATACAAAAAATACAAAAATTAATGAGAAATAATAATCAAATGTTTTAAGTATTGTTATAATATGTTTACTGTTAGTTCTAAGTGTGTACTGTTAAACAAACAGAATATGAGACACAATCTATACATATAATAAATCTGTAGAAGTGTAAATTCTGTACATTGAAAATATTGAAAAAATAAATAGCATGGCGTGTTACTAGAACTTTAAAAAATGTTTGTCTGTCTGTCTATCTGTCCGTCTGTCTGTCTGTCTGTTTGTTCAAGCATCACGCAAAAACTACCAGTTCGATTACGATGAAACTTCGTATTATTATACTTTAATATCCTGGGCACCACACTGGGTACTTTTTATCCCGGAAAAGTATATACAATAAAAAACAAACTTAATTTTGCGGTTCAATCTTTAGACACGGTTACTGTACCAACCGCAAATAATAAGCTTGTCGCCCTTTATGTCACCCGCAGTTCACTAACGTTGCGCTGTAAATGTAGGGCCGAAGGTCGAATTTCGCTTGAACCGTGCTGGCGTAGATCTTAGCGTTGAGTTGTTTTTCACACGGTCAACTTTACGTCGCTGTTTCCCATGTGAGCAGTCCAAGGAACCTTTATGTTCATATTCCAGATGGGCTCACTATCAATGTTGTGTATGCTGAAGCTCTCAATTGATGTCCTGCGGTGACTATCTGTCGTCCCTGTCACGGTTATGTTTGTGAGCATTTGTTGCAATCAACGCCAGCATCGCTATCGGTAATCCTGCTACTCTTTTTGTTGACCGTCCCGGCTATGAGGCCAGTCATAAACTAATCGCGAGAAAAGCCGCGGGGGCATATGCTATAGATATAAACTAGGTACTATTACGAACGAAAGTTATTTAAAAGATTATTCGACCGTTATGCTACTTACCAAACTTATAGGAATCAATTATAAAAAGTTACAGATCGCGAGCGAAGCCGCGGGCAAAAGCTAGTTATACTATAAATAAATATATAAGGTAGTATATTTAGGTTTTCAGCTGATGTAAGTTCATTTTACTTAAACTAGTATGTATAATATATTTACAATTTTTTTATATATTACTGGATATATGTGTACATAAATATTTCGCTTACTATTATGATATATGATAGATTTATATGAGATCTAGTTTACAATTAATCAACTAGATCTCATATCATAATTGTAAGAGATAAAGGCATGTTAGAATTTTGCACTCAAACCTGTCATTCCAAGTGGCTGGTTCTAGTTGCTTTTTAACGCATTGCACTTTTTTAAATAGATATTAAAAGTATTAGATAGAATATAAATATTATTGAAAAATGTGTAACAGGTTTTATATTAACAGATAGAAATAGTGACGTCGTTGGTCTCTATATCGTATTACAACAATTACAACTATTGTCGTAGTTTAATTTTTTATGTTTGTTTTTCAGACAATAGAATGACATTTTTTTTAGGAAATGGTAAAAACGTAGCCCCTTTTCTGTCTGTCAAAGCTACTTATATCAGCAACTAGGTGACAGCTAATTAAATGATCCAAAATTTAGCATAGCTATCTTATCTTATGTGGGGGCCAGTCAGTGCAGACCGGCGACACTTCGACCCAGTGGGATCTTTTGTGTCGACACTCTCCCAATAACGACTAACGACTGCCATAGATGTTCATAGCAGCCGGGACCAACGGCTTAACGTGCTCTCCGAGGCACGGAGCAGGCGATAATTGTCAATCAATACGCACATAATTTCGAAAAGTCATATAACTTCCGAAAGTCAGAGGTGCGTGACGTGGGTTCGAACCTGAGACCCTCTGCATTGCAGTCTGTTGGTCTCCCTACTGAGCTATCGCTGCTCTAGCATAGCTATAATTAACTGCACGGATGTGCAGTGCTTTATGTGGTGATCTTTCTATAGAGAAGCTGCGGTTCGAAGCCACATATCTCAACATACTAGATATAACTAGTATGCTGAGACATTTGGCTTCGAACCGCACACAATTTGAAACACACAATATGTAGATTGACAAAATTTGTGTAATGTGAAAATTGTTACTCCAAGTCCGTCAAAGACTCAAGTTTCCAAGTGTTCAATTCAATTCAATTCAATTCAATTCGTTTATTGCAACTCCATAATGTATATATAGGTCTTATAAATGTAGAGAGAACAATTATGGACCGCGTCGGGCACGGCAACATTAGGAGAGAAGAACGAACATTCTATTATCTTATATCATATTGAAATAAATTTTAGAGCTTAGTAGATATTTATTTAATTACTCACGTATTATTTATTTATATAGTGTATCTGTAAACATCCAACAAAAGTGTTTCTTTGTTTGAATGTTTGTAAAGTTCTTCGTGATACAAGAATTATTTCTAGTGCAGAAGTTGTTACAAAAGCCGCAGAATAATTAAAATATAAAACAGCACAACAGTTTCAAGTTAAGGAATGCGTGCCGGTGCATTTTGCTTTTAGCAAAACTACATTTGACAATTTACGATTGACGGTGCTTAACTTGGCTTAAAACCTTGAGGGAATATTAAAAATGTTATAGCTATATTTTATGATTTGATGCATTAGGAAAATGGTCGCTATGAGCTGTTGTGCATAGCGTATTGTAATTCAATTCATACACGTATCAAATCCTAAGTAATATTATAAATGCTAATGTGAGTTTTTTTGTTTGTTACGCTTTCACGCCTTAACTACTCGACCGATCATCCTGGAATTTTGCATATAATATATTCACTGTAGCATAGCTTCGAAAAGTCAAAAGTGCGATACTTATTATATTTATTGCGCTATATACATACGTACATATTCTAGGTTAGGTGCAAATTGTAAACCTTGAGTAAAAATAAAAGTATTTATTTATTATTTATTTTATTATTTACACGATCATGTATCATATTCGGTGTCGGTTACACAGGTAAATATTGATATAGTTAAAACCAAGTTTGCATCTACTTAAAAATAACACAGAAACTGTACTCTACGTTTATAAAACGTTTTCATTTGTATCGTCCAATTTTCATAATTAGTATTTAGTAGAAATAAGAAAAGATATAATGAAATCTTTATTGTTTTACAGCTTTTAGGGCACGATGTGTTTAAGGGTTTACCCTTGTTTGTTATTTTAAACAAATAATAATTACAATAATAAAGTAGTAAATACAAGCAAAAACAGAGTAACCGAATAAAATTAATAAATATCTAACATGCGTCCAATAGCTGCAGCAATCAGGACCCTAGTTCAGCTTTTGCCTAGTCCCAAGAACCAGGCACTGGCTTTTCACTGGAGCCTCTCATAGTGACGTATAGAAGCCAATAAGTATAAAGATACATACATAGTTATATATAACACTGTTTTTTTGCAAATATTACTTGTCAAAAGATACTTTCGATGCTGCTGCGTGCATTTCTGTGAAGTCCAACTTTTATTAAAAGCCTACAGAGCGATTTAGGACGATCCTATATTTAGCCTTGCTTGCACGGGGCTTTTAAAAAGGACTATGTTTCACATTTTCTGACGTTTTTTACTGTCAGTCTCTGAGTGGCGCTACGAACTACAAACACATGTAGCCTGAAAACAAAACACTGGCTCCCAGTACTTAAAGTCAATTTATTATAATAAAATATGACAATAGATAGCATTTGACATACAGTAAATAGATATTCACGCCCGTTTCCATGTATGTGTCCAAACTCATTTGCATAAAACAGTAATGTAGAACATCAATATATAATTTCAAATTCCTCTTCTGTTTTTAGGACTACTTCTTTTTAATACGGGAGTACTAGGAATAATTCTTGTGTCGCGGGGACTTAATAAACATTAAAAAAACGGTCACAAAATAGTCAGATACGGAACAGCCGTTTGTGGACTACGCAATTTTTTTGTCTGCGCCGTTTGTTAAGGGGTTTAAATCACTCAGGTTTGAACCATTAACACACGGCGTAATGCAAAAACGACCACTTAAAACACAACGGCATGGGTGCATTCGTACAATATAAAAAAATAATAGTAGCATAGGTTTTTTATTCTAAGCTGTTGGAACTCAAGTTACGGATAACAAGACGACAAATTAGCAGCCATTGATGTCTATACTGTTGAGCATTGCACAAAGCTAATTTAGATCTCCCTCGTGGACGATTCGAAAGCCAATTGAAGTTATAAGCCAGGGGATTGTAGTCTTGTGTTGTTAATCATAAAATACCGCAAAAGAAAGATTATCTAAATCACTCTGCAGTTATTATAAGTTTGTAATGACGTAATTATTTCGTCAATTGAAATTTTGGATTATTCTAATTCGTTTAAAAATTAATTTTATTTAATCTTTTTTGCGTCAGTGGTTTGGCGGTAAGACATAATTGTTAAAGATTATTTCAATTTTTATTCATTACGCTCCATAATATCTGGGATTCCAGCAATTGACAGGTTAATAAAAATTGTACAGGGAAGTATGACTGCCATTTACAATTTTTATTATTTACTCAATTTTTTTGCCCATGGATTGCAATTTTTTCTATCGTAAATGTAGATTACGTACATTTATAGATGTTAGGTTATTGACGCAAATATACACCTACACTCCTCACACAAGCACACACTCACACTCCTCATACACACCCGCATAAATTCACAAACACATACTACGGATTAAGTTTACAAATTAACTTGTTTAACGTAGTAATTACGTAACATTTCTTGTTTACGTTTAAAATAAGTAATACCTATATTAAACTTAAGCAAGGAATTCTATGCTGCCTATATATTAGGACCTAAGACCTACCTATCTTAATCCTAACTAATATTATACATGCGAATGTCGGTTTGTTTGTTTGTTTTTTTATTACGCTTTCATGCCCTACTTAACCGATCAACATTAAATTTTACATACACCATACCAGGTGTACAGAAAAGAACATATTTCTATATCTAGACAAAAATTATTCTTCACGAGCAAAGCCGAAAGCAAAAACTAATAAAATGTGAGTTTGTTTGTTTGTTACGTTTTCACGCCTTAACTACTCGACTGATCATCATAAAATTTCGCACACACACTGCCCGGGGTACAAAAATGGACATAACTTTTAATCAAGGAGAAAAGTACTGTTTCCAAGTAATAGAATTACAAAAATTTACAAGAGGGATAGTATTTACAAGAATTTACAAAATACCCAGTAGTGGTAAGTTTGTATAAAGGGCTGACTTTATATTATTATAATGTTGCTAGACCCAGTTACCATACCCAAGACCTCAGCAGTAATACACATCAATGATTACGAATAAGCCGTCTTTGGCATATAACAAACAGAATGATACTTACCCAAAAAGTTGACAAAGGAACGAATCTTTTGTGATCGATGAACTGTTAAAACTTCGAAATTTAATAAGATACGCTCGCGGGCCAAATTATAATACAACGTAAATCATTGAAAGTCTTTCGAACAAAGTATGATTTTCGAAGAGTTGCCTTCAAAGTTCTCGAAGAAAACGTTGCCAAATTGGGCCACTAAATCATGGATACTGATCTGAAGTTTAATTACTTCGTGATACTAGATTGCCTCGGTTGTACAACGGTAGTGAATATGATTGATGTATATGAAATCTCGAGACCAATACCCAGATCAGTCCAAGTGGTATTGGTATTTTTATGTGGTTTTTTGGAAGATGTTCTTAGTAGACAAATCAGTCTTCATGCTGCCATGAAGACTGATTTTTGCCTATAAGACGCAATTAAGTTCGCTGTAAAGAGGAAATACAATCATCAAAACATTTATAAAAATTGTTTTCAACAGACCTATTTTTGTCGCGCTGGGCCTGAACTAAATATCAATGTGCAAAAGAGATTTATTTATTTATTAAATAGGCACAACTACAGATGTCAAATTAAATAAGTATACGAATAATAATAATAGTAATAGAAATAATTTATGTAAATTTGAGATCCGATTAAGGTTGAGCACAGCATTTGAAAAAAGAAAAATGTATATACAATTAGGCGGCTAGGTGAAGAAGAGAGGTGAAGAAGAGATAACCATAGTCCGGACTGATTATTATATATCTGAAATTATCCTTACTTATTCTCCTGTTTCTTTTTCCATAACTTAACCGATTTTAATATCTGTTACCTAAACCACATACGTAGGGTTTTAGCTATATCTGTATGTTTTTTATAAGTTACGTTACAGTATTTCGTTGGATGTCTGAAAACGGCAATAAAACGAATTTTAAATTAAATTAGGAAACAAAGAGGACATCTACATGGCATAAGAAATAATTATACCTATGTAAATTTGATCAAAAATTGTTGTGCTTTTTTCACACGTTTGTATGGCGTAAACGCTGCGCACTTTTACTCTTAAAGAGATACGTCTATATTGCAATAACAATTTTTATTTCTTCTTTTTCTTACCAATAAAATAAAACCATTTACCCATTTTTATAGTCTGTCCCCAGTTCGTGGTATTCTTATTTAATCGTAAAGTTATTCTGAAAAGGTTGTTAATGAAATAAGACGCAGCCGCATCTGGATATAAAGATCTAAATAGGTCAAAACGGCTGGCTTCAACAACGTGACTGGTGTATAAAAGTATCTCTAATTGTTTACATGAACCAAGCGTTTTCTTTTGCTACAAATTACACTTTAATTCTTTCAGTAAAGTTTTTGCTATACTGAATACATATATAACTATTCTAGTCTACACTTTTCTATTTACTCTTTGTTATTAATTTTTATATACATTATGTACAAAATACATGAAATATATAGAAAAGAATACATATAGCGCAGCAGCACTCGTTAAGTGAAAATTCAAAAACCATTAAATTGGGATTCGGGAGTTTAAAAAAAATCCTTTTGACGAAACATTTAAGTATAGCGCATAGTTCACTTTCACGTAAACTCTGTCAAGATCAATTGCACTACTTATTAGTTTATAATTATCAGCACAAGTATAGTTATATTATTAATTATCTTATATATAAATACCTATATTTACAAATATTACAGAAAATATATTAGATATCCTGTATTAACATATTATGTTACCTGCGCCAGTAGGCTTCTTAGATCTCTCTCTCTCTCTCTCTTTGAGTCTTAAAATTATTTTACTACTAGCTTTTGCCTGCGGCTTTGCTCGCTCTATAACAGTACTTTTTATCTGGGTAGGAGGTACCTTAAGTCCGTTGGTTCACTCCTATAAAGGTATATGCGAAATTTAACATCATAAAATTGTTCATGCTCTATACTGGGTGTAAGTGACGGCGTACCGAAAACTTTAGCAAAAAGTCTTTCTATAAGTACTTATCACGACGCAAACTTCAATTCATAAAAAAACGCAATATTTAAATGTAATGTAGATTAACATTATTACGCGATACGCAATGGATTACTACCAATACATCGCACTCGACGAATGAACTCTGCGTTCCGCGCGCATAAAAACAGCTGATCTATTTAAATCACGACCATTTAATTACATTGCTGTATTGTAGAAAAATGTGACAGTCAGAAAAATGAAAAATTGCAGAAAAGGAATTGTGATTGTTGAAAAAAATTCTAACGATTTTTAACTCAGAATAATGGTCTGAATCTACTATATCAGTTTTCGGTACACCGTCCCTTACACCCAGTATAATTCGAAGTTCGGTCGAGTGGTTAAGGAGTGAAAGCGTGACAAATGAACAAACTCACATATGCATCTATAATATTAGCTAGGATTCTAAAAATGAGATAGACGATACTTGCAGTAATGCAAGCGGCCGACATAATGACTTCTACCTCAAACATGGTATGCAGTTAATGAACTAAATTATGACCGCAACATCATCTGGATTAACTATAGTGCCTCTGCAACTCAATTATACGGATTACACTATGCCCCATAGCTGCGGTCTAGCATTGATCAAACTGACCCCAATCTACTAAATGTGAAAACCTCATCTAAATCCGTTCTGTGGTTTTTGTGTGAAACTAACAAAAACAAACAGACATAAAGAACGGAATATGGCCCAAATATTTTATTTGTGATATATCAACCGTGCAACTTTATTGAGACTTTTAGAAGTTGAGATTTATTTTTATTTTTATTTTATATTAATGTATAGCTTATTGTAGTTCTTTGTTTATTTTTAATATGTTTGTATTGTAGTTTATTGTAGTTTAAAACATGTATATGGCGACAGTATTGAGTTTTGTAAAAAGTTATAGAATATAAAGTAAGATGTAAAGAAGACACGGCTAAAAGATTACTAGTATTTTCCATTTAAGCCTGCATACTAGAAATAAACGGTACTGTCGAAAATTTTCACACGTATTTGCTTCACTTGACTAGGAACAATAACAGCAGTAATTAAAGCTCTCGAATAAAGCACTTCAAGCCGTCCCCACAGCGGCGATTTCACGAAACAAAAGCGTATAATCCTACAGCAGCTGCATCGCTCGATAGACGTAATCTTATAAACCGCATGCAGCTTTGCGGGCGCTGATTTTGCAAGGTTACCCTCTTGCTGGTTTATTAAGAATTTGTTTTGAATTCATAATGTTGTAATAGCATACTCTGCTTGTTGTGGCCCTTATTATACTTGCAAACTGAAATATTATAGTCTATCTTTGAAATTGAACATTAATACATGGATTTAACTGGAAACGGATGGGAGGACGTAGGATCAGGACATTTGAGCTGATTGGGCCATTGGAGTGATTGCTTAAGAGGTGATTAGGTCGCTGAGTGATTGAAACTCTACGGCTTATTGGACCTCTGGGTGATTAGACTTCTCGGGGCGATTGGACCTCCACGTCCAATCATCTCAGAGGTCTTACCCCAGGGATTGAACCTCGAAGGATGATTGGGTCTGTGGTGTCATCGGACCTCAGAAGGGGATAGTGTGTCTAGGGTGATTGAACTTCTAGGGCTGATTGGACCTCGGATGGTGATAGGACTTCTGAGGGTGATTGGACTTCTCGCGGTCATTGGATTTCTGGGGTAAGTGGACTTCTAGAACTGTCAATTATCAATACAGAGTCTGATATTGTGGCCGGTAATAGGCAATAAGCCTGTCACCAGACCAATCGATCGATCGCCGATCGACGGCATCGATCGATGGTAGAATGGATTATTCGACGTCGATCGATAGTTTCTACTAGATCGATCGACGTCGACTAATCCATTTTCATTCATTGGTCTGGTAACACCATTATTATGTGGGACCTAAAACAATAGCCGGGAAAATATTGGTGTAATACTCCGGCTGCCTCGTCCGGGATATAGGCGTGAGAATATATTATGCGCTATTGATACAGACATCAGAAATACTTATGGTGACATTCACCTTTATATCTTTTTATTTTTTAGTTTTTTAAAGAGACAACTCCCGCTCTAGGAATAAATCCTGTGTCGCGACAAACATTCAAACAACTCGACTCCAGACTCGGAACAACCATTTGTGGATCACACAAAGTTTTGTCCTGTGTGGGATTTGAACCCACAACACTCGGCGCAGTGGCAGTGGCGAGGCGACCTCTTAAACCACTACGCCATCCGCGCAAATATAAAGGTGAATGTAACCAAGCAAGAGAAACAAAGAGAGAAACCGAACTAATAAAAGCTCAGGTAATAAAAACAATGTTTGAATTATTTTTCCTATTCAATATCCTGTTCAATGAAAATTCCGGAACAAATTTTGTCATTCGTATTTATTTATACGATAAACTTATTCAAATAAATACTAATGACAAGAATTCTTTTTATATTGTTAATGTTATACTTTGAGGAATAAATAGCATTATCTATACTTATAATATGTTCCTAACAGAATTTTGTTTGTTTGTCGATGCGATTTGGCATGCCAATCTCTCAAAGCTTGGCTTAATACACGTGTAATACATAAGCAAAACTTGGTCAATAATTTCCAAGCTTTGCTTAATACATCAATGTACACAATACACACATAATGTATGTGTCATTTTAATCGGTTGACATACATATTATTATGTATAACAAACTCTTACCTTATGTAGAAATTTTAAATGTGGTAGGATACGAACCATGTTGATGATACATTCATGTCAGCTGTTTAGAAACTGGCCCACTGCTGGATATGGGCATCTCCTCAGCATGGTAACGGTTAATCAATAATGCACTATACGGGCCCTGCAGATTCACACGTTTTCGTGGACATTATGGAGTCACTTAGACGCCCAGGTTATATGTTCAGTATCTCAAAACATCTACGTTGGTAGTTGTGGAGGACTTACATCATTTGTTGATGGAGTGTGTCAGATATGGGCTTGAATGGTGCTCACGTGGGGATGTTTAATAAAATTTTATCTAAACCAAATAGCGATGACGCGAAAGTTCTGTTCGAATTTATGTCGGATGTTTTAAGACGGTTTGATTTATTTGTGTAGCTTTATGTTTAGGTTACGACGAAACTGACATATGCTGTGCGTAAAAGTTCCAAAAAAACAATAGTCAAAAATAGTTTTAAAAAAATCTACGTTTGTACTCCCCCAATCTGCTCAATAGGCTCTCACCGCAAATCTTTACTTTGTAACGTCTACCGAAATCTTAACCAAACAAAAAGAAATATATCAGAACAAAAATATTGAATTTGTAACTTGGTACCCGACAAAAAATCCAAAAGATATTTATTCGTTCTTACGCGGTACAACAAAAACCACTTTCTACGATAAACACTGGAGCTGTGTATTGATTCACAGAAATTGTGTAAACGCTGTTCCCGTTTGACAGTAGAATGAAGTTATAACAATGCCGTCAGGATATTTTATTAAGCTTTATGTATATATTTATTCAGCTATCTCATTTGAAAAGACAATTTCAGACAAATCAAGTAGCCTCGAGCTTTCCGAAAGATACTTGATTACTCTCAAATAGTCTGCAGATGATGCAAAGGTGATAAGATTGATCGTTCTATTTCGTTAAGCAACGTTGCCACGGTCATTAATTCTTTATCAATGGCAGCGCCCGCACTTCTTGTTATTTCTGTATCGGAAAGGTCTTTAAAAACATTCAAACAAAGGAAACAAATAATTAAATAACGCAATTTTTTGCCAAATAGGGCCAAGCAACCACTAAACTCACTACGTCATCGGTGCAGGCATATTTTCTTTCATATGGAGCAACCATTTTGTGGATCATAGAAACGTCGGCACAATAACACAAGTATTAGTCGCGGTGGTTATATGTTCATACGACTAAGATGGTAAACAAGCACATTTACCATAAGCAACCGTACTCGCTTCTGATGTGCGCAGCAAAAGCCAGCGCGCTTCTAACACTGTTGGAGATATACAGGCATAAGGCTTTAAACATAATGCAGAGAATACTTGACATTAACTCGTCCAAAGGACAATAATTATTGTTGTTATTGTTATTTGTAATAGAAATTGTCAAAACCTAAGTTTCGATCTGGGCTCAGCGACATATCTTTTTATTTAAATACTAGATGTTCCCGCGGTTTCACCCGCGTTTATCGTTACTGCGGCGCCCCCGTGGGTCGTAGCGTGATGTTATATAGCCTATAGCCTTCCTCGATAAATAGGCTATCCAACACTAAAAGAATTTTACAAATCGAACCAGTAGTAATCACGCAGAATAAACCAGAAGAAACATCGTTTGTACTATGTCTGTAATGGGTAATTATTTTGCTGCAATGTTATTTTAAAACTGCGATATCTCCTAAGATATTCATTAAAATCGAATGATGTAAAGGACAATCTTGTTTTAAATTAAATACTTGTGATGAATTTGAAATTGGATAAGGACTAATATCATATTTATAAAAATACCTTTGCAAATAATGCATTATTTTAGAACAAATTTCGTTAGCATGAAAATGGTTATAGTGAGCCAACCTTAAAAGATAGACATATGCTGTCGCGGACTTTTTTTTAGAACTTTTGGAGGGGATCAATTCTGTAATACATTACTTTTGCGAAACTTTAACTGTTTACGCAGCGCACGCAGCGGAAGCTCTAAAAAGGAAAAATACCCTCCGATTTTGAAACATTCTTTATTGGTGCTCCGCTCCTATTGATTTTAGCGTGATGATATATAGCCTATAGCCTTCCTCGATAAATGGGCTATCTAACACTGAAATAATTTTTCAAATCGGACCAGTAGTTCCTGAGATTAGCGCGTTCAAGTAAACAAACAAACAAACAAACAAACAAACTCTTCAGCTTTATAATATTAGTATAGATGGTTGTTTAAATGTTTGTTAATTCTCATTTTTACAAACATTTAAACAACGGTCACGCAGAACGTTCCGACTTGGACAACTTATTGTACCTACCGTGTCCTAGAGGCGAGGTAACTAAATAAACGATCACGCCATCCTAAATTAAAATATACGTCAAATGAAAACATAAATTGCATATCACTTCACATTTGAGACTAGATTGAAACTCTATTTTGAAAATATTTTATAGCGAAAAGTCCAACTCTGGTCAAAATGTTATAATTACGTTTCTCCTGAGCATACAGTGTTTCGTGTCGTAGAACCTTAATTGCAGGTTGTACGGGTAGAGCAAACTGGGTCAGCTTGTCCGCTGATTAATCGCAAATACCTAGTTTGGACTATTTCGGCTTTTGACACGACTTGACCTTTTATTCACATAAAACTGAGCAATAAAATCCTAGTATTTATTTTTGTCGTGACAGACGAATGATTCGAAATTAGAACAATCCCGTGTTCGAAGTTATATTTATTCGTTGTGTAAGTACAATGTAATTTGTGATGAAAAATTCCTTTCTCCTACATTTTGTTTTTTAATTTATTTACAAAATCTACATAAACGCAAGTGAAGCCGCTCACTTGCGTTTATGTAGATTTCGTAAATAAATTCCTATTCCTAATCCCCAGGAACAGTCCTTTTTTCTGGATGAAAGGTACCCTATCTGGGGGCACGGTAGTGACCCCGCCAAGACGAACCAAGCGAAGCGCAAGGTTACTATCTACCTTTCCTCGAAGCGGTTCGTCATTTTTTTGAACCCTCGTAACTTGAGTTTTGATTATACTAGTTTAACAAAATTCTTGGAATATTTAGGTTTAAAGTTTCAATTGCATAACTTTTATACATTAGATTTTATTAATATCTAAAAACCTCCGATTTCGTCACTGACGCACTCATTGATGATCATAAAAATTCTTAGGGTATTTTCTGATGTCTTAGATAGCTGATTTTTGATATGTAAGGTAGTATTAATACACAGACACCAAAACAAAACCTAAAACTTAGAGCTTTTATCCCCCAACCCCTTAAACTAGGGGATTGAAATTTGTATGAGACTTCCGCAAATTTTGATGCTAGAGGTCTGAAAATTGATATAGGGACTCCTTTTATAAACAATTACGTCTTGGCGGGGGCATTGCCGTGCCGCCCCATTACGAATTAGCACCTATAAAACCCAAATTTGAAATTATCAATATTGCATTCGTTCACCGTGAACAGTTTCCAATCCGTGTCACGTATGCTATCACCATACATTACCGTCACATAGGCGTAAAAATTTATTTACTGTTCATTACTTTTCTGTTCCACAATAGTTACCTATTGTAGTAATTAAACGACAAAGGTAAATATTTTTACTAATGTTTAGAATTTGTGAAGTTAAGGCTTGACATGAGATCTGATAACTTTTTGACAGTGCGAGCATATTATGGTCTCGTCTTGGCAACATTTTACATGAAAACGTTTTTGATGGGATACCCCTTTCTGTATCCCTGATAATGTGTTTGCGAAATTTCATGATGATTGATCAACTAGTTAAGGCGTGAAAGCGTTACAAACAAACTGAAGTGTGTGTATAAGAGTGTAAGCTTCTTTACTTTAGAATATGTAATAGGTATGCTCTTTTAGTTGGTAAGTATCAAATAATATGTTTAATTTGTAGTTTACGCCAATCCCCAACATTACAAAACAAACTCACATTTGCAGTTATAATATTAATTAGTTAGGATTCTGTTCTAGATTCTTTGTTATGTCTTTTTTATATCGAAATTATAATCAAATGCACCATTCTATGTTGCGGTTATAAACATAAATAATAAACGTATTATCTATCCTTTAACTGTTACTGCAGTAAAAGTTAAGGAATTACCATTACTGTGCATTATAAAGCAATGCAAAATCTCACGTATATTAATAGACTTACGTCGCATACTTTTACAAAGCCAAGTATTATGGAAATGATTTCATGGCATACGTCGTTAGGTAGATGGAATCCCTACCCACAGCCTATAACATCACAATTTCAATGTCTTAGGTATTGATTTTACGTGAACTGAATTCTTTTGTTTCCTAGTGAGAGGTCAATGAACGATTTGTAAACATTAAACTAACCGCATAAAGAGCAGAAAATACTTGTATATTATTTTAACACAGTACATACAGACTGTACGGATGGCATAGTATTTAGGTGGTCGCCTCGCCACTGCTTCTGCCTCGAGTGTTGTGGGTTCGATTACCACAACAAATTAGTGTGTTTTACAAATTGTTGTTACGAGGCTGGGTGTTCTTCGTCGTTTATTTGAATTTTTTATAAAGTCCGGCGACATCGGTATTATTATTAATACTAGCGGTCGCTTAGCGGTCAAAATTTGACCAAAATTCCTAAGCTTGCTACTTTGTTTTCTGTTTTTCTCTATTACATATAAATATGGTATAGGCAACCATAGTTATAAAGAATTGTACGACGTCAGACAAACAATGTCGAAATACTACGAACGCGATTCGAGTGCGTGTGTCAAATGCATGGTTGTGTGCGTGTAGTGTTTTTTCATTAATTGTATTTCTAATGCATATTTTATAAAAATATTAGGTTTCGCCCCTCCTTCTCCATATAAACTTTAACTGCGCCAAATTTCATACTCCTCCGTCGGCGTCGGCGCAATTTTCGTAAAAAGGGGTACAAAGTTTTTGCTTCACGTATTAATATATAGATTGATCGAATTGTCTTTTTGAATAAAAGTTGTTATTTTCAATTAAGGCGAGGATTTCCCAAAGTACAGTGTTATCTAGCGTGCTTAAACGCGTTTTATTTGTAAATAACATAGATTTAAATTCTGAAAAAAATATATGTTATTTTACAGCATTAGATCTTGATTTGTCGGGCATTCGAAACACGATTACTGACATTTTATACGATCGAAAAAAATCGTGAAGATTAAGCATTTTTCATGTTTTATTTTGAGTTATATTGGGAATTGAATTTTCAAAAATATACCAAAAGAAAGGTCATGTAAGAACGGTTATTTGTCGGGCATCACAATATGCATTATATAATATACAAAAATATAATACCGAAAATATGTGATTTCCTACTAGCCGCCGCGCTCTCTCTAGCGTCTTGCACTCCCGAGCGGGATGTAATGGAGGACAGGACGTATCGCTAGTTTGCAGAGCGCACCGCAGAATTACAAATAATTTTATCGTCAGTTACGAATATCATCACTTATTGATAAATATATTATATCTAAGTTTAGTTTGTAAATAGGTATTATAAATTATTAGTAATAAGAGTGTATATAATTAGCATAGTTTTGAAAATATCGTTTTGATTATTGGACGAGATAACGGCCTTGATAACAACAGCATAGTTAGGTACCACTTACCAGTGCAAGTCCATTATTGATTTGTAGATGACGAGTGTAGAAATGGGCAATAAAATAAAAGAAAATCAAGGTTGTCATCTTTAGCCTTACGTAGGCTAAACAAATGTAAAAGGTAGGTTGCCTACCTATTATTTGAAATTTACTAAACACTACCTATCATATTTGTATAGGACTTGAATCATTATTTTATAGCATTATTATTATATTAGGTACGTATACGGGAATAAAAATGTGAGATGTGCCTAAAAGCAATACGAACGAATTTTATACCTGCCTACCTAAATAAATACAAATATTATCCGCAGTTATACCTGCGCGTTGTGGTATTTATGTTTACTGCACCACCCTCGTGGGCTGTAATGTTATTTGGTACTAGATGTCCCCGCGGTTTCACCCGCGTTTATCGTTACTGCGCCACCCACGTGGGTCGTAGCGTGATGTTATATAGCCTATAGCCTTCCTCGATAAATAGGCTACTATGAGATTAGCGCGTTCAAACCAACAAATAAACCAACAAACTCTTCAGCTTTATAATATTAGTATAGATAGCTGACCCGCGCAATTTCGTCTGCGTCACATAAGAGAGAGAGTGGGTCGTAGGTACCTATAATACAATTTTAAAGGAGCTGAATCTATCTTTGTTAAATCCACGAACCACATAAAAACCATTGAACAACATTTTATAAATATACCTACAGTGCTAATTTAAAATCACGCAAAATAAACCAGGCGAAACATCGTTTGTATGTCTGTTATGGGTAATTATTTTGCTGCGATGTTATTTTAAAACTGCTATATCTACTAAGATATTCATTGAAATCGAATGATGTAAAGGGCAATTTTGTTTTAAATTAAATACTTGTGGTGAATAACGTATTTATTTGGATAAGGATTAATATCATGTTTATAATAATACCTTCGCAAATAATGCATTATTTTAGAACAAATTTGGTTAGCATAAAAAAGGCTATAGTGAGTCAACCTTAAAAGATAGACATATGTTGTCATGGGCTTTTTTTTAGAACTTTTAAAGGGGAACAATTCTGTCATACATGGTTTTTGCGAAACTTCATTTACGGAGACGCGGGGCGTCGCGCGTTGCGATGGGCGGCGCGGCCCGCACTGAATTTAAACATGGCGTTGTAGGAGTGCGTTTATGGAGAAGCGATTTTACACGCGTTTGCTTGAAATGGAGCGTTTTTTGTGGCGGATGACGTAGATGGCATCGACGCGTCTTACACGGCGTTTATCGCGGCGGCGCACGTAACGGCAATTCTCGATGAAGCGATGCCCGCGGCAGAACCTTCTGCCAGCCTTATTTGGAAATCGCACAACGCAGACTTAAGTCAACGTCGTAATGGAGTGCGATATGATCGACGTTTTTTAGAAGAAAATTCTATGTTAAAAAGTGAATTATTTAATATAAGAAATGCGCCGCAGCGATGCGCGCCGCATACGACGCAGCGATAGTCACCGCGTGCTTCGCTACACGCTTGAGGATTCGCCACGGGCGCAGCGGCGAGCACCGCCACTCTGCCCATCTCGCATCTCTATAAACAAAATCGTATATTGCCCTATGATTGTGTTTACGCGTGCGATGATGCATGCCGCTTCACGCACCGCCGTACCGTAAACAGAAAAAACGGCGAGACGCCACGCCACACGCGACGCGCGACGCCACGTCTCCGTAAATGAGGCCTTAGATTTCACGTAATAGGGGACAAGACTATTAAAAGCTGCCTCTATCAGGCAGTTCCAGACTCCAGGTTACTACTGAGAATTTCTCGGCAAAAAAAAATCCAATAACACTGCCCAGGAAATGTACCCGAGACCTCACGCAGCTGCACAGCAGTAGCCACCGAGGTGAGTTAAAAAATATACTCCTTTTCTTATTTCTAGACGCCTACGCCGTGATATTACTGAAAATGTCCTATAAGTAATATCCAATAGATTGCACGATCCGGAAGCGAACCCGAGGTTATTAGCCGCAAACATAAATACAAATATCAAGAGACCATCAATACAGTTTCCTTGAGCACCTAAATTCTATTTTCTATACAAAATATGTATAACTTATACTCAAAATTAATAATTAAAATATGTATAACTTATACTCAAAATTAAATAGCTTCTACTCAAAATTAATTAGTATTAAAGTATGAAATAATTACATCCATTGTATTCAATGAAATACAAGAATTCGAAACATTTATTCTTATAAGTCTTTAAATACCATTTATAAGTACAATGTTAAGAGGGTAAGTGAAGCTTAAAACCTTTGATTTTGCTAAAACTGAAGCACTCTTGGGAATTAATTGGCTAAAAATCTTTGTGTTGTATTCATGTGGTTTGTATTATGGATTTTTTTAGGAGTTGGTACCAGTGTCAGAGACTGCCAGTCGCACACACTTCTGCTGCCCTAGCAAGGCAGTTTTTGTAACTTAAGGTGAAATATTATCAGCTTACTTTATACATTCTTCTAATATTGATTATTAATTGTACCATTATTAGAAAGGTTAGGCCATAGTCATAGTCATACCAGTGAGGTGTACTGGCAGTGCGGGTTGTCAGACTTTACATAATTAACTTCGAGAACATTATGGAGAATGATCAGATAAGCAAAATTTCTCACGATCTTTTCTTTCATCATCGAAACGATCGTTGTTTATTTATTTATTCAAACGAGGATATACAGTCTTCCATACATTGATTTAAGACATCGCGTACCTGTGTGTTAAGTTTCAATAAGTTCTACAGCAAACGCGTGATTGTGTAACCAACTTCTAAGTCTCCAGATATCTATACGCATTGCAGGGATTAATACGCTTATAAATCCAATGTGCCTTGAGATCAAACTAGAGACCTCTGCGTAGCGCACTTGCTGTTATGACATACTAAACATAAATTACTTCATAATGAAAGCTGTATTGACGCAAAACTGATTCTCCATAACCAAGTTATATGGTCGTAGGTTTAGTTTAAGTAGAAGCGACAGCTACTTCTAATACAATTATAAACTGATCAAGAGATTGAATACACGCCGGACCGCCCCGCCTGATTGCCACTAGAAGGATTACGTAGACGTCTATGAAATAACAGACTTTGTTCAAGCGTAGCGCTATTGTTACTGGAAAATTGAATGATTTAAAAATTGTACGATCTCGCATTCATTGTTACTGATTAGTTAGTCAAATAATAATTGAATTGACTGCAAGGATGACGTAGTTGTTTAAGTGGTTGCCTCACGACTGCCACCGCTCCGAATGTTGTGGGTTCGTCTGTGTGTTCTTTGAATTGACTGCAAGGATGACGTAGTTGTTTAAGTGGTTGCCTCACGACTGCCACCGCTCCGAATGTTGTGGGTTCGTCTGTGTGTTCTTTGAATTGACTGCAAGGATGACGTAGTTGTTTAAGTGGTTGCCTCACGACTGCCACCGCTCCGAATGTTGTGGGTTCGTCTGTGTGTTCTTTGAATTGACTGCAAGGATGACGTAGTTGTTTAAGTGGTTGCCTCACGACTACCACCGCTCCGAATGTTGTGGGTTCGTCTGTGTGTTCTTTGAATTGACTGCAAGGATGACGTAGTTGTTTAAGTGGTTGCCTCACGACTGCCACCGCTCCGAATGTTGTGGGTTCGTCTGTGTGTTCTTTGAATTGACTGCAAGGATGACGTAGTTGTTTAAGTAGTTGCCTCACGACTGCCACCACTCCGAATGTTGGGGGTTCGTCTGGGGTTCTTTGAGTTTGCTTGAACGTTTGTAAAGTCCCTCACGATACAGAAGTTATTTCTAGGGTGGGACTTGTAATTTTAAAACGAACATTTAAAACAATGTTATTATTTTATGCTTTAGTAATTAAGTTAGAGCTGATCACGTTGACCTTGATGACCTTATTCTGTTTTTCACTTCTCATTCCTTTATTCTTAGGGTTACAAGGTCCGACTAATAGGCTTTATATTCACAAAAGATGAATAACATTATTGGCGGGCTCGATGGCGTAGTGGTTAGTATAACCGTCTGCCACGCCTGAGGTCGCGGGTTCGATTCCCGCACATGTCAAACATTTGTGTGCATGAACTTTGATGTTTGTCCTAGTCTGGGTGTTTGTATGTATAATATGTATGTATTTTACAAAAAAAGAAGTATATATGTATGTTCATCCATTGTCTAGTACCCATAGTACAAGCTCTGCTTAGTTTAGGCTTGATGGTATTGTGTGTATGTGGTCATTATTATTATTTATGTTATTGGTTGACAATAAAGATACATATTTATCAAAAAAGCACTTCAAATCCTCCATACAATTTCGATTGTTGGAGAAAGGGCAAAGCGCCAATGATAATTGCGAGCGCCCGCAAAATCCCACCTTAATAATTGTTTACAACTTTATTAGACGCCGAGTTACGAGACTTTATTAAATCTTACCGAACCACTTGTTCAATGTTATTCCATAGAAAATATAATCAACGTTTATTTAAAAAGCAATTCTATGCTAACAGAATACGATTCAATATTCCTTGCGTTGCTATCTGACCTCCGTAATCAAAGGCGACAATGATATTCTACGGAGTTTCTTTTCTTCTATTACAAACAAGGATTAAATAGATCTGTTTCTCATTAACCATTGTTTGGACCCAATGCTTTTATCATTATGTCTTGATATGGTTCAATCAATCAGCCCACCGCAGTCCACTGCAGGACATAGGCCTCTCCTATTTTACGCCACATCATCCGGTCTTCCGCCTTCCGCATCTAGTCTGATATGGTTAAGTAAGTTAATTCCTAAAGAGAGGACACGCTTTTGTCTGCACGGATGGCGCAGTGATTTAAGACTGCGCTGAGCGTAAGACAGATAATGACAGTGCTCGTGCGGCGCATATTCAAATCGGCGCGCGGCCGCCATAGTAAAATTGTATGGAGGATTTGAAGTGTTTTTATGATAAATATGTACCTTTATTGTCAACCAATAACTTAAATATTTGGGACAGACAAATTGAAATATAACTATTTATGTTTCGTTTAAGCTGTAAAATAGGATAGATTTTTACTGTTATAATCTAAAAATCACGCAAATTTACGTAATTTTGCAGGCGAAAATATTAATTATTTTATGTTTTTTACACGGAGTAATTGTAAACACATTCATTGATATGGTAAATGTATATTTTAAATTTGTATTAAACAAAAAGTGTTCATTTATTCACTTAACTGTGACCGCCTGTTTTGGCACATTTCGCTCGGAGTGGTTGTCTCGCCACTGCCGCCGCGTCGAGTGCTGTGGGTTCGATCCCCAGCCGGAATAAAGTTCTTTGTAATCGTTGTTTGAATGTTTGTAAGTTCCCCGCAACACAGAAATGATTGATAGTGCGGGAGTTGTCGCGTCGCATGTATTAGGTCTTTGTACTGTAAAATTGCCGTTTATGTCCTTCTTCTAATATATATAATAATATCAGCTCTCTATTAAACTGTCCCACTGCTGGGCACGGGCCTCTTCTCACTATGAGAAGGGTTAGGCCATAGTCCACCACGCTGGCCTAGTGCGCGTTGGCAGACTTCACATATCTTCGAGAACATTATGGAGAACTCACAGAAATGCAGGTTTCCTCACAATGTTTTCCTTCACCGTTAAAACAAGCAATAATTAACTATTTAATACGCATATGACTTCGAAAAGTCAGAGATGCGCGCCTTGGGTTCAAACTCGAGACCTCTGCGTGGCAGTCCAGCGGTTTCCCACTAGGCTATCTATATATCTTCTAATTATTCTATTCTTCTAATTTCGTGGTTTAAAATTACTTTATGTTTCAATAAAAGACTATAAATAACATGTATTAGGTATTAATAATAATTTGTCAATAGCCTTTTATACAATACTAGCTGTCCCGGCAGACGTTGTCCTATTATATACACAGGAATAAACAATAAAAAAAAAACAAATCTAAACCATTCTCGAATCTACTTAAACACACACGAAAAACTTCATCAAAATCGGTCCAGCCGTTTAGGAGGAGTTTGATTACAAACACACGCACAGGAGATTTATATATTATACAATATGTAATTAAAGTTATAAAGCTTAGTGTCTGACCGTATCCGTTGTTACAATTCGCCATAATTACGTCATGGTTGATGGTTTTGTTAATTTAAGATAAGCTGTTATGGCCTAAATGCAAGTAACTGAACATGGACAAAAAATTGGCCTTTCGAAAGATATTAATAAAATATCAAGTATCAAAACCACAACATTGCTGAAACAATTCAAGTCACTCAAAGCGGTAACTTCATATTTAAACCTCAATTTATTTATTGAATAAATATTTATTATTATTATTATTAATTAATGCTTCAAATTTTTCAAATGTAAACAAATACACATCTTATCCCGTCAACAATCCGACCTGTGAATCGAACCATAAACCCACTAGAATCGCAAGTGCGCTCTTAAGTCGCGGGTTATGTCAAAGATATAATAAAACGAAAACCAACCCAATGGAGAATGCATTATACACCGTAAGTACGAAAAACCACTGCAGTGTCACCAAAAATACATTATGGCATCGTACATTCCAAATTCAACCTTTTGCTTAACGCATTAAGTTTATATTCCTTTATTATGATATTCTGAAACTAACTAAAAAACATAAACCCCCGCCGTCGTCTACTAGTAAATGCTTAAATGTGTTTTTAATAAAGATTTCATAAAGTGAATATTACACACTCATAAATTTGTAAATATATGAACGTTCTAAGGGATGTGCCGGCGCTGCTGCTGCAACCGCGGAAACCCTCAAACGGCGCAAATATAATAATTTAGTCAGAAATTACATTTTTGAGCCGTTTGGGGTGGAAACATGTTGTTCATGGGGTCCGAGCGCTCGTATTTTGTACAGGGAGATCGCAAAACGCCTGATCGAGGTTTCGCGTGATCAGAAGGCTGGTCTTTTTGGCCCAAAGAATCAGCATTGCCATTCAACGTGGCAATGCTGCCAGTCTTCTGGGCACGTTACCAGTTGACAGCGATGCTGAAGAATTCTACGATGCCTAAACCTTTTTTATAAATATTTAGTAGTATAATTATTTGTGGTTTTGTAATTATGTTACCTTTTTTAATTTGTTTTAAATATGTACTAGATTAATTCGTTTTAAAATTAATAATGTAAATATTTGTGTCAATAAAGTGTTTTTGTGTCAAATAAAATAAAATTAAATTGTACGTTTAAGTATGAGTGAAATCGATCATGGCAGTCAACTGGCCATCAGCGCAGGCAATAAAGATAAACTGTGCACAATCTATTTTCTACCGTAGTCCGATGGGTAGGTAATCAGATGTAACCTGAAAGAGACCTGGCGCAACACCAACAGCTTGCCCTGCTTTCTGAGTTACAGGGGTTCTTATTACTGACAACTTCCAAGCCTCGAGCTGCTATCGAGCATTTTTGTCCCAAGAAATGTGAAATAATTTTGATAGGCCCGACCCAGTATTCGTACCCGAGCTCTTATGCAGAGCATTCACTTACTGTGCCACCGAGGCAGTCATGTTTACGTATGTAATTATTGCTTCTTTGATAAACATTAATTACATATACTTACGTCATTAGCACAAACAACATATAAACATATCAGTTGTCTAAACTTCAAATTCAATCTAAGTAACAAATTGAATTCGAAGTTTTGCATGTACGCGAATTAGATTACATATAATGAGCTGTATGTATGTCAAGTTATTGACTAAGTAACAACTCAAAGCAATAGAATATAAGGTAATGATCTGTTAATGATTTAATGAGAGAAGGTATATATTCGTTCGAGGATTTATCCAAGTTTATGATATAGCGTCTCCTCCTTGCCAACCGTGTGGTTATAAACGAAATATGGCAATGGATGCCCGGGGGAGGCGCCCAATCCTGTACCGTCCAGTACCCTACAGCACTTTCAGAGACTACTTTTAGACTGGTCTCGTCTCTAAATCTACTGATTTGGTTCTCGCAACTCTGAGAGTTGTTAACGATATCCTCGCTGTAGATAAGGCACAGTTGGATTGCCACCCAAAAGTGGCATATTTTTCCTATTAAGCTGCCGAAACAATTCCGCTCCACCTTATAGAAGACCAGTTTCTGCCCAAGACTTCGCCTGCGTAAATACCAGAAAGGCACACGGAAAACAAAAGTAATAAAAAATAGTGTGTTACTTCAGAACGTAGTTGAACAGTCAGCCAGTGTTCGAAATATTAGTGTAACTGTTTCATTACTGTCAGCATTTACTGGTACCTCTCCGTAGAAGTAAAGCTACGTAACAAGACAATAAAATAAAATGGCAAACTACTGCCTTTTTCGAAAACTGTGAGTTATAGTTAATTATACAAGTTCTATTTTCCAAGCGAGATCTCATTCCGTTCGGTGAGATAATCCAAACTTCAGCATTCACAGTCAGACTCCATTGTTAATTTATCCCAAAAACTTGACGCTCGAACTCGTGCCATTATCCTAGAAGTAGTTATACTAGGGCTGTCAAAAAGAAATAAAAAAAAATAATTATTTATTCATTAGGTCACAAAGTAACATTTAAGAACAATGAACAATTTCAAAGTTACAAGAACTATGAATTTATATTCACCTGTTGCCACGTTTAGCCAAGCAAGTACATAGAAACAATGAGAAAAAGAAAGGATTTAGATATGGCGTACCATATCTAAATCCTTTCTTTTTCTCATCGTAATGAATGGTTATATAGGCTAAAGTTCATTAAATCACTAACTCGTATACTTTGACGTTCATAAGTGTTACTTTGGGATTCATGAATAAATTATTTTTCACTTTGAAAACCCATATAACACTACCGTAATTTATTTATTATGTGGTACGATGGACGGTTATATCGGTCAACCCTTATAAACATTCTGTTTCCACCTTATATACTTGTATATAAGGTGGCCTAAACAAAATAATACCTAATGTTAAAACTAATTTAAGTATAATATTTATAGAACAGACCTATTAAGATTTAATATTCAAGTATTCTATATAATCCTGAGTTTATTCTCAAAATCTTTAAATGGTTTATTTTATAGCGTCAAGCATTGGTCTAATACATGCTAAACTAGCTTCAATTTTTATTTCATGACGTGATCTTTTGTTTTTATTTTCTTTTTTATCTTGTTTCTCATTGTTGTTTACTTTTCTGTGTTCATTGTTTGTTTGATATTTATGTCGTCTTAATATTTTATCTTTTCTATTTTTTGTTTTGTTTTTGATTGTATGTTGTTTACTTTTTGTGTTTCATTTGTTATATGTTGTCTCAACTTGCACCAAAATAAACTCATTACCTTTCATTCCAACATGTGATTTCAGTTGGTATAGTTGGTCAGAATGTCAAGTAGAATAATAAAGAAAAGCTATTATACGATAGTGCTTAGAATTACTTATAATTAAAACTTGTGACAGCCCTAATTAGTGTAGATGAGTGAAAAGTTGACGAGGGTAATCAGATAACATAACAAGCTGATGATGGGTGGGATGCGGGTGCAAACTCGACCTGTTTCACCAAAACTTTGGATTACATGACGCTAACAGCTAAACACCATTTTGCTTAAAACGCTGTCCATGGTTTTTTCAGAAGGTGTCAACTTACTATCTTTATATATATAATTCTTCTGTACGTGTGTTGACAGTGAAGTCCTCCTAAACGGCTGGACCGATTTGAATGAAACTTTTTGTGTGTGTTCAAGTGGATTCGAGGATGGTTTAGATATGCTTTTTTTTCTCTTTTGTACAGGACAACGTCTGTCGGGACAGCTAGTTTTCATATAAAAATTTTATTAAGTATATTATATTTTTTTTAGTTTGATATAAGATCACAGATCTAGAGAGACTAGGAATAAATTCCGTGTCGTTGAGGACTTTACAAACATTCATAATTTCTATTCTATTCTGTGTTTAAGTAGAATTTTTTTAAGAAAATATAGGATAGGCTATGTAGTATATGCTATATTCTCGAAGGAATATAGAGAGGGGTATTAATACTTACATTCCGCCAGCTATAGTTTTAGGTTTCACGTCACAGCGGGTGAGTCCAATGCCGCCGTACACAGTTTTAAGCTCCGTGCCCTTACAGAGAATTTACTGATAAAATGAGGCGCTCATAGCTAGTTGCACTCACTTATCGGTAAACGATTAGCGAGGTTAAGTAACGTTGGGTGCAATCAGTCTATAGATGGGTTACCGCTTAGTGGTATTTCATCTGAGCGTCTCCGTGCTTCGGAGGGTCGGTCCCGTTTGCTGTCAAATTGACAGCAGTCGTTAAGCTATGCCATAAGCCTACGGGCGGCTTGAACAACTCCTGACAACAGGTTGGCCACTAACCACACGAAAAGAAGAAGAAGATTGATAGAAGAACGCAGTAAGACTTTTCCCGAATCGGAAATCGTACCCGAGACTCACGCCAGCATTTTCATTCAATATCACCGCGCCACCCGACATTTATAGACTACATCAAGCCGAAAGTTTGATGGCTCTGATAATAAAAATACCCTAATAATCTAAGCCATCATACTATCTTGCACTGTTTAAAATAAAAGATATATAAATAAATTCTCTTGAGAGAATTCAAATGGATATTCCGGATTCTTATAAAAGACGATGCTATAGAGTAAATATATGCAAAGACATTTCTTCCAATTCATTCGTCGTCAATTTGCTACGGAACTCAAGAGGCTGTTCTATATTTAGCCTTGAAATTTCTCAAGAGTAAAATTAGAAGGCTCTTTATTTCCTTTTCTGAATTAACTGTAGATATTGAAACATGGCGAGTTTAATTTAAGCGAATTGGTTTTTCACAATTGATACGTAAAATTCCCTCTTAAATAAATAGCGAAAGGTAGGGATTAGTATGATCTTCTTTTAGACCTAGGATTACTCTCAAACTGGAGCAAATCAAGCGGGTTTTATTGTCATGCAAGAGATTGCAGTGGAACTACCTTGGACTATGTTCGGTTGGTACTCACGAACGGAACATAGTCCAAGGTAGTTCCAGATGTCTGTCATCGCTTTTTATGTACTTAGTTACTACGCATCGCGATGGATCTGCTATGTACCTAATGATCGTGCTCAGCATTAAACATTGTAACTGATAAATGGCATTTCCGTCAGTCCTAAATAAATATTGTTTTGGAAATATTTTTCTTAAATTGAAAGGCTTTGTTGCATAGGTTTTATATTGGGTAAGTTGTTCTATACTATAAAACATTGTAGTAATGTAATCCTTACTAGTATTATAAATGCGAAAATGAGTTTGTTTGTTTGTTTGTTTGTTACGCTTTCACGCTTTAACTACTCAACCAATCAACATGAAATTTTGCATACACGTTATCAGGGGTACAGAATAGGAACCTTTCATCCAGAAAAAAGAACTGTTGCAAACCTAACCTAACCTAACCTACATTTACGCGAGCAAAGCCGCGGGTGAAAACTAGTGGTAAAATAAACTTAAGATAAACTTTATCTTTATATTTACGTTCATAAGAAAAACACAGCGGACTGTAAATATTTTCCACATTATGGATATACAATATAACTTAGGGCTACAGCTTCCGTAAAATAAGTGGAAAAGATCACCTGTCTCCTGTTATACTAGTTAAAAACTGAATAATAGGAGACAGGGCCTTCGGTTACAAAATGATTCCGAAAGATAACATCTAGACTTCTTAGTCTAGTCTATAATGACGTCATACTATTAAACTGACTGCGTCACTGCAGCTATTATAATTTAAATTGTATGCAGTAACCATAGCAACAACAGTTGGTTACTGGCAAGGCTATATCGGATACATGATTTTTTATCAGGAAAGCATGAATAAATATTGTCTAAAATATAAAAGAATCTTGAATAAGCCTACAAGCGAATCAGGGATTAGGCATATGTACATTAATATTATTGGATATCAATAGTTTTTGTAATTATGCTGAGCGCATCACCGTTGTTTTTGTGCCGTCAGATGGGACGTAAACATCTTAATTATTTTAATTATTTTTAAAATTTCTTTATACTTCCATATTTTTATTTACTTTTTGTTATACCCGCATTCTATAATAATTGATGATGCATGTCATGATGGTACAAAAATAAAAATCTTTTCATTTCATTTCATTTATAAATTACTACTATATCCTTATTGATTGTTTTTGTTTTTCTTTTTCTTTTTAAAAGGCAACTGCCGCTCTAGGAATAATATATGTGTCGCGAAAGACGAGGCAAAACATTCAAACAACAGACACAAAGAAAACCCAGACTCGGAATAACCATAATCTGCGGATCCCACAAAGTTTTGTCCCGAGTGGGATTCGAACCCACAACACTCAGCGCAGTGGCCGTGACGAAGGTGACCACTTAAACCACTACGCCACCCGCGCATTCATATCAAATGGATCTACAAGCGAATAAGGGATAACTGTATAACAAAAGTAAATCACAACTATATGTATAACAAATAATACTAACAAATAAATCACAACTATATGTATAAAAAATAACTGCATTCAAAGCCCTCAATATCGCTGACGACACACTAAAGACCGAACACCGACCCTATCCACGCTCAAATACACAAATCGGTCCCAGATCTTACAACACAACACATTAAAAAAGGCCCCTGTATCATCGTGCACAACCTTTTCCGAAGGCTTCACGGTACAATGGAGCAGAAATTGAGCGAATCCTCCGATAGATATTGTGTTTAAACATCACAACTGAATGCTCAAGGTAAGAGGAAGTGTAATAGAGCAGATTTTATGGGGTACTTATAGTGTAGAATATTTGGTGCTATAGTATTTTAGTAAGCAGATGGTATAGATAATAATAATAATATTCTACCACATACACACAACACCATCTAGCCCAAACTAAGCAGAGCTTGTACTATGGGTACTAGACAATGGATAAACATACATATATACTTTATTTTGTAAATACATACATATTATACATAAAAACACCCAGACCAAGACAAATATCCATGTTCATGCACACAAATGTATGACTTGTGCGGGAATCGAACCCGCGACCTCAGACGTGGCAGTCGGTTCCACTAACCACTATACCATCGAGGCCGACAATATTGAGTATCATCAAGTAACTATTCAAGTCCAATGCTCTTACCCAGAAAATAAATAATCTTAGGTAAAATACTACTTGTCTGCACAGATGGCGTAGTGGTTCAAGTGGTCGCCTCGCTACGGCCCTGCGCGAAGTGTTTAAGGTTCGATACCGACACGGGACAATTTGTGTGATCCACAAATAACTGTTCCGAGTCTAGGTTTTCTTTGCGGCCGTTGTTTAAATGTTTTTAAATTTCCCCGCGACACTGAAATTGTCCTTAGTGTAGTGTGTAAAGTATTTAAAAATTACAAATAAACAAGACAAAATCCAGTGCTTTTAGCCAGAAAACAAATAATCTAATGTCAAGTAGAAAATCTTTCTCCGTAACAAATACAATTATCTACGTTTTTATGCTGTAACCATGAGTCGGCACTTGACCGTGTGCTGCCATCCATATCTGCCTACCCTTGGGGACCGCAGGCCAAGGCCGCCGCAAGGTCACCCCACCCCTGACCTCCCATATTCAAAAGCCGTTTATCTATAAAAATTTAAAAAGGCCATTACGTGGAGGAAAAGAAATGTTATGTTACGTTTCACGTTTTTCCTTTTTTGCTGTTTTAAAGCTATTCCAAGTTCAAGAACACATTTACATTTTGATACATTTAGGTATTTGATGTCTCACGTAAAATATGGGGCTTAATACTGTAATATTTTTTATAAATGGGTACGGCAACATGCAACTTATTTTCTTGGTAAATTAGCTGCAAGAATATCTATGAAATAGGTTTGCGACCTATGACCTAACCAAACTGTATCGTCGCTAAGACAAGCTATTCATGGTTATATGTCAGGGATTGAAATTTCGCGTCTATCGTTTATCTATCGTATATACTATGAGATCAGCAAGTACATATATCGAATGTAACAATTGGTCTCAAAGATGCATGTAGTATTAATACTAAGTAAACTCTGCTTCATAAGTTGTCTTTTCCGTCGTAAAACTAACATTATACCTTAGGATGATATTGCTTAAAAATTGACCTTATGTTCAAAGTGATATTAAAATAACCGCTTACCAATCGGCAGTGTCGTGTGCTTGTCTACCAACTCATTAGTTTAAAAAATCCGATGAATAGTTCAGAGTACCAGACATAAACAATTTTGTTTTAATGATTTCTTCTGCTTCAGGTAAAATTCTGTGTCGCAAAAGACTTTACAAACATTTATTTATTTATTTATAGGAAACTCAACAGTTTATTTAGTGTACATGGAATTATAGCAATGACATTAAAATCTTAATCCAATTACAGAGTTTCACGACATCCATATAACTATATAAAACTAGAAAAACAGAGTTAAGTATACACATACATTACAATATGAAATTAAACTGACATACGCTGTGCGTAAAAGTAAAAAAAAAAACAAGTATAAAAAACATGAAATTAAATGATAAAATATAAATAACAAAAATAAAAAGAATCATCTCATTTATCCATTGGTGAGCACAAACAACAGACACAAAAACACTACACTCGGTTTTTTATACACAAGTTTTTGTCCCGTGTGAAGATTGAACCTACAACACTAGGCGCAATGGCATTGCTAAAGCGACCGATGATAATAACATTTTCGAATAAAGGGTCAACAAGTGACTTGGCTCTAACCACCTCCATAGATCTTCTTATACTGGCTCTATAAACTAACACTTTGCCAGCTGTGATTACGTTGGCAGAAACCCAACAATATTCATTGTGCTATAAACTACACTCAATGACCGGATATAAACTATTAGTCTTTGTCTTCAAAGAACTTTAATTTTTATTCATGTAAAATAAAACAGATATTTTGTCTGATCGGGATATAGATTAATCTTTCTCCGTAATTTGTATGAGCGTGGTACAACCAATAAAAATAGACCTCTTGTCGTTATAGCTTCAGTTGCTATAACGAGTTCTTTAATAATAGGTATAACATATTCTATATCGACGTAAAATCAGTATTCCTACTGTTGTGTTTCGTTCGTTGAGTGAGAGTTCCGAGAACCCAATCACCCCCTTTCCCCTATCCCGCTTCTTCTCCTTCCCACTTCCTTTTCTAAAGGGTCGGAAACGCGCAAGTGATACCTCTGGTGTCGCAGGCGTCCATAGGCTACGGTGACCACTCACCATCAGGTGTGCCGTATGCTTGTTTGCCACCGTAGAGGTATAAAAGAAAACATTTATATTTCTTCGGTTTTGGAATATGTGTCTTATTTTAGTTGTAGACTTGACGAGTATGAGACTAAGTTTTCTTTAAGCGATTTGTTATTGTTACGAAAACAGCATTTGATTGTAGATCAATTCCTTGCATTAATAATAATAATAATAATAATAATATTCCATCACATTCACACAACACCATCTAGCCCAAACTAAGCAGAGCTTGTACTATGGGTACTAGACAGTGGATAAACATACATATATAGTTTTTTTTTTTTTTCGTAAATACATACATATTATACATAGAAACACCCAGACCAAGACAAACATCCATGTTCATGCACACAAATGTTTGACTTGTGCGGGAATCGAACCCGCGACCTCAGGCGTGGCAGTCGGTTACACTAACCCCTACGCCATCGAGGTCGTCAATTGCATTATAACTTGAATTTTAATCATATAATAATAATAATGTCCTCCAGACCGAATATGGGTCACGGCGGCTGGTCTTAACGGAGACTGGCCATCTGCGCAGGAGATATTATAGTGCACAAGTGTGTGCGCAAACGCAAGTGCACTCTCTATTCCGTAACCCTCATGATCCGATAAGACGGTAATACGACACGACCGGAGAGAGATCAGGCGTAGGACCAACGGCTTTACGTGCTTTCCGAGGCACGGGGGTGTCTAACACCGCCAACTTCCTAACTTCGGGCTGCTATTGAACTTTCTTAACAGAAAAATCCAATAACTTTTTTGTTGGCCCGACCCGGGATTCGAACCCGAGACCTCATGCACAGCAGTCGCATTCACTGCCACGGAGGCAGTATAATCATATATTGTTTTAACGACGGCACACGGCGGACAACGGCAGTGGCCTTTGTATTTTAGATGTACATACTAAGCCCACTCATGGTATTTGTGAAAGAGATTAGGTAATCAAATATTACATCAATTTCAAACTTTAATGGATTTGAATATTTATCAAAGTTCCAATCGCATATTTCACATTTGCATGAAGATTTAATAATTACCCAGATTTTTTATTGATAATCGCAAATCGTTTGTTGTTTTTGTTGGGTGTCCTTCTCTTCGTGTTAACTGTTTATGTGTCCGGTATACGACAATTAGCTTGTCCCACGTTACGACTTAAAACATGACTTGCCAAATGGGGTGTAACATCTTTCCTTCCCCCATTACGGTTAAAAAGCCGTGGTGTACCTGTGCATAGCGAACGTTTTGAAATTTCTAAATGACGTCTACCTTAAAATTACATTGACCTAGATTCTGCGACAACATGATACTTTTAACATTTCATATTATTATATTATGCTTAATTCTGATTAAATTATTCTATGGATACACATAAAAATAAGGTAAAAATGTCTCAAAAAAACATTCCTGTGATTCATGTAGCAGTCTTTGCTTCCCATACAAAGTGCAGCCAAGCGTGAAATCTCTGATAAACAACTTGAAACACTCTCTTATTTAACCGCGGAGCGACCGCACGCAAAATATTTATACTAATATTATAAAGCTGAAGAGTTTATTTGTTTGTTTGGTTGAACGCGCTAAGCTCAGGAACTAGCCTATTTATCGAGGAAGGTTATAACCTTCCTCGATAAAGAGGCTATAATTATAACATCACGATATGATAACATAAATAACTAGCTGGTCTCCGCGGTTTCACTCAAGTTTATGATAACTGCACAGCTCCCGTGGTTCGTAGCGTGATGTTATATAGCCTATGTTATATCTGGATAAAGTAGCTTTCCAATGGTCAAAAATATTAAAATTGGTGCATTCGTTTTTGAGTTTATTCAATACTAGCTTTTGCCTGCGGCTTCGCTCGCGTTAATTTACAATTTGACAGTCAATTCGGGTTGTACTCTGCTTGTAATAATATAATTCAGTCATGATTCGAAAGACACGTGGCGACATCTATTATCATAAGAACGTTATTATTGTTTTCCTCGGGAACAGTAATTTTTTTCAGGATGAAAGGTAGCCTATTTCCGTTTCTGTATCCCTGTCAACGTATATGCAAAATTTCAGGATGATCGGTTCAGTGGTTTAGGCGTGAAAACGTAACAAACAAACAAACAAACTCATTTTCGCTTTTATAATATTAGTTAGGATTAGGATAACCCTTTTAAGTTCCTAGTTTTATATACATATTAGCACTAGGTATAAGCCGGGGCTAGCATCGTGATCGGGTTTTGCTGTCGAAGAATTTTTAAAAGCAGCACGGAGTGTGGAACTTTACTCGGTAGACGGCAATATGTTCGTACTCTGTTAAGTGGAACCTAAAAGACAACAGCTAGAGAAATCTGGTTGTAAAACCTCTGCTTTCGCCTTCGGCCATATAAACGTGAGATGTTATGTATGTAATTACCTAAAGCTAACCAGCAAAACCCCGTCATGAGCCAACAGTTATATCCTCAATTAAAAAGCACAGTAGTTTCGTATATCTGGTGCAGGTAACTACCTCCATATTAAAAGAAACAGAAGTCGGCAATAACACCCATATGTGCCCAAAAACGGTACTAGAAATGTCGTGAAAGTAAAACGCTCTGTAATCCGTGAAATTGGATACATTTTGTTCGTCATACATCGTTTTAACCCTTCTACAGAGATAGGGGCAAACGCATGAAATCAAATCGTAAATTACCACTCCCTAGTAATCGCTGTTACAATCTACGAGATGTAACTATTACTAGAATCTGAAACAGGCGGGGTGAAAAGCGATCGAGGACAAGGATTATCCTTGGCGACAACGCTAATGCAGTTTTGAAGTTATTGAAGCAATTCATACTTTATAAGCACCACTAAGCTTTGTAAATCGTCAGCTATTCTGCAGAAATCTGTTTGCAACATTGTGTTTGTTGTTTTCCGAATGCTTGATAGTTCAGTGTCGATTTATTTAATACTAGTTTTTACCCCGCGGTTTCGAGAACAGTACTTTTTTCTGGATAAAAGGTATGCTATGTCCTTTCCTGTACCGTATTTGCGAAATTTACTGATTATTTATCAGTCGAGTAATTAAGGCGTCAGTTATAAAAAACAAACAGAGACACATTCGCATTTATAAACTTAAAAAAAAAACAGTTAAATATAGGTATTTGGTGGTGTTACACACATCCGTGCCCGGGAAATCACGTAAAACCGTTGGTCTTGTGTCTGAACTCTCTCTGTTCTTGACGGATTGTCGTCCCTTTAGACTATGAGAGTGCGGGAGAAAAGAGTGCACTCATATTTGTATAGATACTTACACAGCATAATATCTCCTGCGCCAATAACTGCTTCAAATTACATTGGTCGCCGTGACCTAAATTCGGTGTATACAACATATCTTTTTTTTTGTTTCTGCTTTTATAGTAACAAGTTCCGTACATTCGAATTCCTTCTTCTATTCTTCTCCCTAGCTTTTATTGTTCCCAAGTCACTTGGGGTCGGCTTTCTAGTCTAACCGGATTTGACTGGGTATGAGTTTTTACACGGAGCGACTGCCATCTGACCTCCGCAACCCGAAGGCTAACGATGCCCTAAGGCTAGACCAGTGTCAGGATATTAGAGGGCACTGACTTCCCAATAACGACTGCCATAGATGTTCATGGCAGCCGGGACCGACGGCTTAACGTGCTCTTCGAGGCACGGAGCAGGCGATAATTGTCAATCAATACGCACATAATTTTGAAAAGTCATGTAACTTCCGAAAGTCAGAGGTGCGCGACGTGGGTTCGAACCCGAGACCCTCTGCATTGCAGTCTGTTGGTCTCCCCACTGAGCTATTGCTATTCCTTCTTCTATAAACTTTATGTTTTCCTACAACATATTGACGACAGCTGAGGTCGACGGTTTTACGTGTTCGCCGTAAAGCTACCGCTAGCTTAGCCTCGTGCTGACGTTGAGTATTTTCCTTGAACCCCATTAACACGTTGCCCGATCCCTTTATAAACGTGAAAATCTCTTGTGAAATCTTAAGTTGGTGATTGTCGTTTTATAAAGTTGCTCCTTTGTTTTTATCTTGAATACATTTACGGAAGTCTGCTCTGCTCTTAGACCACACGACTGCTTACCATCAGGTGGAGTGTGGTCATTTTGACGAGCAAAATAAAAAAAAAAAAAAAAAAAAAAGTCCACAGCTGTTGGAAGTCTGATAAGAAACTGAAAATGGACAAAAAGTAGATAATTGCTTTGGCTATTACAATTGGCAATGTGCTTTTGCTTCGAAAGAAGGTTTTCGAATGGTTGAAAATTGTTTGATCAGGCATTCGAATATTGGTTGGTCAATTCGTTGATTCTTTCTTTATTGCGAATCATAATCGAATATTCGATAATCGATTTGATAATGGTGCGATTGATCGATTGGTCAATGGATGTCCATCGATCGAGCTGCTTCGTAACCTTGGAGCGGGCGCCAGTGGTGAATTTTATTTACTCATCCTCTTAATATTTCCATGTCTCAAAACCTCCGCTGTATGAATAATCGAATGGCGGTATCGAATTCGTATTTGCCCCGGACTAATCAAATAATCAATCAATATCAAACTTCTGAACATTCGAATATTTAGTTTTGTTTATTTGTATAATTTCATAGATTTGGATTTGTTGTGGGCATTGACCTTATGGTTTTGATGTGAGCAATATTATCCTTACTTCCTTACTAATATTATAAATTCGAAAGCAACTCTGTCTGTCTATCTGTCTGTCTGTCTGTTACCTTTTCACGGCTAAACCACTCAACCGATTTAGATGAAATTTGATACAGATATAGTTTAAGACCTGGGAAAGGACATAGGCTACTTTTTATTGATGTAGGTACCACGCGGGCGGAGCCGCGCGCTTAAGCTAGTATTATATAAATTGCAACGTATTTATCATGACATTTTAGCATAATCGTAGCCAATGATGAACTTTACTTTATAAGTTAGCGCTTGAAATCTGAATCTAGATTAGTTAATAAAGGCAGGGCAAGAAATAAAACCCTATGAGTAGGTATTTTATGAGAGCGAACGCCAAAAAGCCAACCGCTAAATAAATGCCCAAAGCCTCTTAAATATGACTAAAAGCATCGCTAGTCCGTTGAACTTTCTCTACACTAAAAAATAATTACTAACTTTCATCACGCCGTAATAACTTCGACAGTTTTGCAGTCTTACCCAACTTTGGGTAACTTCGGCCAAATGAGTGGGGTAATTATTGCCACAGTTTAGGGTAAATTGCCCTAAAGTTACAGCGAGGCCAATTAAGCCACGTTTTGACGACGACTTTACAGGATTATCTTGTTCAAATAATGCTCGTAATTAAAATAACCTTTCATGTTACTTGTTAATTTTAATAAGGATTAGCAACGCTCTAAGATTATGTTTGGTAATTCGAAGTAGCGTATTTCTGAAAATTTGCCTATGAAATAAATATCTCAATTAATTTTGATAATATTTAATTTTCTCGTTGGTCCCACGCTTAAAGCCGATTATATTAGGAATACCTAATTCAACAGCAGCACCATTCTGCAAATATGCTCGGTAGACGATAATACGCTCGTTCTCTGTTACGTGGGTTTTAAAACATAGTTGACAAAATGTTGGTGTAATATACCTATGAGTACCCACTCAGGTTTATTTTATTTGGTAAATATACTATATACTACAATATAACTATTAGTAATCATAATATATAAATATTGAGATTACCATTTATAAAAGTTATACAAAAAGCCGTTGGTCTCGGCTGTCACAAACATCTATGCCAGTAAGATCGGATTATCTTGTCTATTACACTCGATATGGTGAAGCAACGTACATATAAAAGTCCTAGCTGACTCCGAAACCAATCGAGTTAGCCCAAAAAGTAGACTTCTATCACAAAGTCTGAATGAATATTATAAACAAACCAGAATGGTATTTATGTTTTAATTATTAGTAGGCACTGATTCTATTAGTGTACCCAATTGTATAGCCAGTAGTATATTACGATGACATATAAATTGTAAAATAATAAAATTCAACGTCGATCGTAAAAAGTGACCATGTTTTTCTTGCATCATCTTTTCATAGTCCCAACCCTTTACAAGAATTTAACAACTGATCTACATGTAACTTCTGTAAATCAGATAAACCCACTTAGAACTAAACTTTGACATCCATAAGTGTTATATTATAACCTATTTTCAACTTTAGCAGTAAAATCATAATTCAAACGTAATACAATAACATAAACATGTAAGTATGAAAAATCTAATATCCAAACTGCTTTCAAAGCAGTCAACGTTTAGCAATACACACAGATTTATCCGGAATGCAAAACTCGTGTCATGCATGCATAACAACTACAAACGTTTCACGTGTAAAGGTGCTTGTTCATTGTACTGTAACATACTACGACGGTAAACGTACAAACGTACAAACACATAAACATTTAAAAGAAGTTTTGCACAGCGGTTTAGCGGTATAATTTGAAATGGAACTCAATTTTGAGCAGTTTGACTGTAGAAGTAAATCTAGGCTGCATAAGATCGCAGGTAAATAATTTAAAGCTATCTTTATGCATATACATATAAATAGCGATACCCTGTAAACGACTATCGGACTGCCACGCTGAGGACTTCAATTCAATTCCAATACACGCACCTCTGAATTTTACAAGGACGGCTATCCAGAGTTCTCAAGTTCGATCTCAAGGCACGGACCTCTGACTTTTTGAAGTTATTGTCGTATTAAATGGTTAACTATGATTCGTTTTAACGACGAAGAAAAACATTGTGAGGAAACCTGCATGTCTGATTCCTAACTAATGTTTTCGAAGATATGTGAAGTCTGCCAACCCGCACTGGGTCAGAGTCGTGGACTATGGCTTAACCCTTCTCAATCTGAGAAGAGGTCCGTGCCTAACAGTAGGACAATTTATTATGTTTTTGTTCTTAATAGGCTTCTTAAGAAGGCTTCTGAGTAGGGCAGTAGTTAAATCTTTTTCTTTTAGGAAGCTGACAAAATCGCTACTTCCTTTACTATGTCGGTATTACGCATATAATCGATGTTGCAAACTTCCGTTATCCGCTAACCATTAGGATGGCCGTAACTTTATTTGTAAACTCAGCAGTGTAATAAAATAAAACAACGTTCACCGGGGCCATTCCAATAAATTGAGGACGAGAATGTTTTATTGCTGTGAAAAATTGTTTACACAAAAGCACATTTAAAGTAATTGCATTTTACGATATGCTGGCTTATCAGAATATATACGTCAGATAAATTGTGACTGATGTACAATAAAAACTACCTATGTTTATACCTTATACCTACCCTCTATACATAGGTACCAACCAATACATACAAGGTAGTAACTGCCTCAACGGTTCTAGGAGCCTAGAAACGCTTTCAAATTCCATAGTGTAAAAGGAGCCACTATGCTGTCTACGCTTGAATAAAATACCACGTCACATACGAAGCCTTGGAAATTATAGTTACCGCAGAAACCCAATACACAGGCGTTTAGTTCTCACAAGGCAGAGAAATGAGCACAGTATTAATCGGAAAACGGTATTCTGATATCCCTAGCTCCCGTAAACATTAAGCTTTGAATAACTATGCTGCTTTGAAGTCTGGTCTCTTTTTGAATAAATCTTTATTAAATATTGATGGTCGCTGTATTTATTGCATTCGGCCCCGAGCTGAGAGTAATTTTTATGCAGACATGATGCATTGCTAATACTCTGGACTAAGTATTGTTATCAAATGTATAGTAAAACCACAGTATTGGTAACCTTAGCAAGATATGTACTTATATTATGTCGGCCTCGATGGCGTAGTGGTTAGTGTAACCGACTGCCACGCCTGAGGTCGCGGGTTCGATTCCCGCACAAGTCAAACATTTGTGTGCATGAACATGGATGTTTGTCTTGGTCTGGGTGTTTCTATGTATAATATGTATGCATTTACAAAAAAAACGTAGTATATGTATGTTTATCCATTGTCTAGTACCCATAGTACAAGCTCCGCTTAATTTGGGCTAGATCGTGTTGTGTGAATGTGGTAGAATATTATTATTATTATTATTATATTTTTAAAATATATATTGTCATATTAAAAAAAAAACATAACGTAGATTGGACTAGTGGTCCGCCATTTATAGACGCATATACAATCTGACAGAGAAACGTTGGGTTTTACAATATAATAGCTTTTGCGCGCGGCTCCGCCCGTGTAGTACCTACATCAATAAATTTTAAACTACCTGTGTATCAAATTTTATGCAAATCATTTGAGTGGATTAGCCTTGAAGACGTAACAGATAGATAGACAGACAGAGTTATATAATATTAAAATAAGGACTAACTGCTCCACAGTTTTACCTATGTTTATGATTACTGTACCTTGCTTAATCCCTTGTCTCGTAGCATGATGTTATATATCCTATATACTGCAGAACTAATGCATTTATTATTAAATCTGGTAGTTATCAGTGCGATTTGATAATAAATACTCAGAGATCCAAACTTTAAAACTTGACCTCTTTACAATACTAGTGTAAATTTTGTTAATAAGAATGCGTTGTAAACGGTAGAGTGGATAAGAACCTTTAAATTAAATTGTAAAAGCTTCAAACTTTGCGGTCCTCGTTAATTTTTAGTCATGAGATACTTCAGTCGTTGAGCTAAAGTGGCGTTTCAAGTAATTTATAACAGTCTGGAAAAAGTCACGTTAAAATAACTTTAGTGTGAGCCATAATTAAGCATCCTGATTATTTTAATAAAGTTATATTTAACGCGGTATTCTTAGAGACCTCCTCGTTTGTCAAGTGACGTCGCGTCGTGGATAATGTAAACTGTTGGTACATGCAACATTAGAAGCAGGATAGGAGTGTAACCTTCTTCAAAAAAAGAGTTATGCCACCAAAAAAATCAATCGAATCTCGTACTCAGCGTCTCCTAAACAATTGTGTGCTTACACATCAGTTCACGAGGTGTGTTCATAACGGGAATTTTTATATTTCGCGGATTTGGAGAGTCCAATTGTCAAATATTTTTACGTCGTTCGTTTTAGAGAGATACTCTGACAATTTGCTTGATACGTTTATATCCAAACATTTCTTTATGAATAAATAACCAGCTAATAAAACTAGTGAAATAATGGTATTAGAATTATATATATACATCGTTTGTGGGATTATACATATCTACCTATATATAGATCGTCACGACGCGGCGCTATTCCACGTGCTGTTTAATATCGGCAAAAAATATTACATGCTTGTTGGTTATTCCGAAATATTATGTATCCAACATATTAAGCAAATATATGATAATTAGATTTTGCCCGCAGCTGCGCTCTTGTAAATGAAGATAAGATTGTTATTAAGTGACAGTACTTTTTTCTGTATGAAAGTTACCCTATGTCCTTTTTTTGTTTCCCTGTATGCAAAATTTTAACGTGTATGTTAAAAGTATAACAAATAAACAACATTTTAACAAAAAAGAAAACCGACGCCAAAAAAGAATTCTAAAATTAATTCTAAAACAAAAAACGCACTAATAAGTTAAAAAATCATTGCGTATTATTGTGAATAATTAAATTATTGTTATTAATGGAGTGGGCGTCAGCCGCCCGCGGCGCGTACTGCGTCTATGTGTGTAATTGTGCATGCCAATGTTATGTTACGATTATAGTAAGACAACTCATGTTTAAGTAGTTACAAATTTTTAATGGCAGCTTTCAATTTAGCACTATGCTCAGGCAACAGCAACAAACTCTTTCTTTATTCCGTGGCTCTAAAATCACTAGATGTTCCCGCGGTTTCAACCGCGTTTATTATTACTGCGCCGACCCGTTGGTCGTTATGTTATATAGCCTATAGCCTTCCTCGATAAATAGGCTATCCAACAATAAAATAATTTTTCAATTCGAACCAGTAATTCCTGAGATTAGCGCGTTCAATAAACCAAGCAAACAATCTCTTCAGCTTTATGCAGTGGTCCGACCGCCGGCGAGAAAACGACTAACTATCGGCGATTTTCTCTCTCAAGAAACGCACAATAGATATACATTCCGTGTAAACGAAAGAGATGCATATATTAAAAGTTGCTCTCTGACTGTTTACACTGCCGGCGACGACTCGCTTTACTTGTTTTGTCGCTGAGCGACAAGAGCTTTCAAAAATAAACTCAGCGATACTCGTTCAGCGATGCTCGCTCGTCGCGCGCGCAGATTTGCACAGGACTGAGCGACCGCGGGCGAGTGGCGCGAGTAATCGCTCGTCGCACTTGCACACTCGCTTATAGCCCGGCGACAAAACTATCGAAACTACACACTCGCTTCCCGCTAATCGTCAAATCGTTTATAGTTTCTAGTTCTACTCGTTTCTCGTTCATCGTCGGCGGTCGGACCACTGCCTTATAATATTAGTATAGATAGTTGGCGAAAAGTAGGTGAATAATTCACAACAGTATCCACCCCTTGGTTGGTATAGGCATAAAACTATACTGTATGTATTCATGTGTATTATTTAATGTACTAATAATTACTCTCAGCGCTTTTCATGATAATTATAATTAGGTATAATGTTTACGTTTTCTTTGCGCATAATATTGTGTTATCAGTACTTATTATGCAATGACCTTTTTATTTTTTATTTGTACCCACCTCCTTAAATTTTATTTATTTGATGGTGACGTATTTTATTTTTTACCCCTGTTCTCGTATTTTTGAAATGTACCGAATTTATAAACATACTTTAATATGCCCTATACGTTTTCCTTGTGTATGTATGTCGCAGAACCACATTTATTGTATTTTTTGTTGTAATGTTAAGCATTTGTCTCCGTCCGTGCACCACGGTATCGGGTGACCAACTGAAAACCAGCGCTGGTGCACTCAATTTGGGTGCCCAGCTAATAATGAGGTGGTGACCCTTTTCGGCGAGGGCATACACATTTTGTTTTTTAATATGTGTAATATGTTTGTTTATTTTGTTTTAATTATTTGTGTGTGCTCTGTACGAAATAAACAAAATTTCTTTCTTTCTTTCTTTCTAAATTACAAACTCGGAGTAAGAGATTCTATCGTGTTCTGTCGCCTGCTTGGCTTGAACCCACCACCTCGACAACCCGAGTAGTCTTTAGGAATAATAATATCTAGACTATGCCTATGATACCATAATCCTATGAGTTATAAACTCCAATATTGTAGACATTGGTGCCAATTCTGTTGTCACAAAATTCTCTAAGCTTAACTAAAAATCACTAAAATTTAGTTTAGTCCTCTCAAATGACATTTCGTATTCTAAAATCGTTAAAAGTGACAGGACTAAACAAAATTTTAGTGATTTTTAGTTAAGTTTAGAGAATTTTGTGACAACAGAATTGGCACCATTATCTAGGTGCTATTTCAAAAGCACACCTTCGCTGGGTCTATCGCATGGTATTAAATTCAGGGACACAATTGACCTCTAGCCTTCTACTAAGGTAAAGGGCGTCGTTTGACCTACAGTTGTCTGATGCGATGGTTTGATACCCTTCATGGCCACTTTAGGGTAAATATCCAAGTTGAAACATAAATGTTTATGTTTACAAAGTTGTTAACCTTCACTATTAAAATACTTCAAGTAAACAAATTACAGTGAAGCGAGAATGAAATGTCATTATATGCATGTAATTTAGGTTTGTTTTTTAAAAGTTAACTAGCTGACCCGGCAAACGTTGTTCTGCAATATAGATTCAATCGATATGGACACTAATCACCTAGCGGTATGAAATATACTTTACGACCTATTCTCATACCTACCAAATATACATAAAAATTGCATAAAAATCGGTTGAGCTGTTTTGGAGGAATGCGACCACAAACACCGCGACTCGAGATTTTTATATAATGTACTAGCTTTTGCCCGCGGCTTCGCTCGCGTTCATTTAGAATTTGACATTCAATTCGGGTTGTACTGCAGAGTACAACCCGAATTGAATGTCAGTTGTAATAATATAATTCAATCATGATTCGAAAGACACTGGCGCCATCAATTATCATAAGAACGTTATTGATGTTTTCCTCAGGAACAGTATTTTTTTTCGGGATAAAAAGTAGCCTATGCCCGTTTCTGTACACCTGACAACGTACCTATATGCAAAATTTCAGAATTATCGGTTTAATGGTTTAGGCGTGAAAAGGTAACAATCAAACGAACTCATTATCGCTTTTATAATATTAGTTAGGATTATGATTTTGATGGCGCGATAATAAAAAATACATCTACCTTGTTCATAGCGTAACTATTTATTACAAATACTTAGTTCTGGGTAGAAAAAGCATTATTTGGCATTCTCATTTGCAATACGTAATATGGAACTGTGCCCTATAGATAAAAATCGGCTTGCCCATATTACGTGGCAGAACTAAAGACATGTGAGTTTAATACAGCCCTGCCAACCTTTTCCCACGCCTATAGGTATCCTTAGAAGTATGTAAATGTATATTATTACCCACATTTCACCAGCTGTGTGTGTGTTCCGCCCCTTTAGGGGAGAGTTTTATCCATTTCACCTACACAGATATTTTTCACTTGTAATCGAAAACTTATGTACTTACCAATTTTCATACTGCTAAGTCCAGAAATGAGAAAATTTCGTTACAAACTTTACACTCCATTTTACCCCTCTAGGGGGGAGTTTTGTCCATCCCACTTACATAGATCATTTTTGTTTGCAATCACGACCCAATATTATTAATTTTCATACTTCTAAATCCAGAAATGAGAAAATTTCCATACAAACTTTACCCACCTATTTTACCTTTTCAGGGGGAGTTTTGTCCATTTTACCTACACAGGTAATTTTTAATTATAATCAATAACTTGTATACCTGTTTTTATACTTATAAGTCGAGAAATGAGCAAATTCCATATAAACTTCACCCCCCTATTTCACCCCCTTAGGGGGGGAATTTCAAAAAATTCTTTCTTAGTACACCCCTACAAATTAAAACATACATGCTCTCCAAATTTCAAGTTCCTACGACCAGCGGTTTAGGCTGTGCGTTGTCTCTAAGTCAGTCAGTCAGGACATCTTCCTTTATATATTAATAATGTATATGTCGGAGAGTAAGGACAGCAACTCGCTTTTGATATGATGAAGCAACAAAATATAGGCGTGGTATTATACTTCGTACGAATACTACATACATACATACATAGATTCACGCCTGTTTCCCAGAGGGGTAGGCAGAGACTACGGATTTCCATTTGCTACGATCCTGACACACTTCTCTGGCTTCATTCGCTTTCATCACATTCCTCATACACGCCCGTCGGTTCAAGGAGCTCTTAACCTGGCCTTTGTCCAGAACGCCTCCGATCTGGTCGAGAAACGTTCACCTAGGTTTTCCTCTTGCGACAGTTCCATTCACACTAGCCTTATAAACTTTCTTAGTCAGTCTTTCCTCGTCTATTCTTTCTACATGTCCAAACCAGCTTAACATACCCTTTTCTATTCTTGTAACTATATCCACTTTCATGCCGCATCTCTCTCTAATCACACTATTTCTTATTCTATCTTTCAGAGTCACACCACATATGCTTCTCAACGCTCTCATTTCTACAGCATTTATTCTGCTCTCATGCTTCTTTTGCCATACCCAACTTTCACTTCCATACATAAGTGTGGGCACTAATAGTCCTCTATGAACAGCCAAACGTGCCTTTTCGGATACATTTCGACTGTTCATAAAAACATCATACGAATACTAATGATAGGCAAATAGATACAAGAGTAATAAAACAATAAAGGTTGACTGTGATTATCTCTGATTTGATCCGTAACGCAGCGAGTTCGTCCAATCTATGGTTCGTCCACCGAATGTGTCCGTGCACGAGTCTCCGGCGCTTATATAACGTCCATATGACACTGACAGTTATAACTCTCACTCCAACTGACACATTAGCTCTATAACGACCTCACTCATAAGCTTGACGGTCCGAAACAAACCATTAGATGGCGCTTTATTCAACTCCAATTACAGAAATAAATTACAATCCAATAATTATTTTCTTGACGATCCGACATATAGATTATCACTCACTTTAATAGTAACAAAAACATTATGAAGAAAAGTGTATTCCTGAAGTGGCACGTTAAGATCCTGCTGTTTGTCTTTGACATTCTTTTATGCCAATGTTACACTTATTTTTTAACGAAAACGTATATGCCCATGGACACCCGCAATACCAGAGGAGCCACAAGTGCGTTGCCGGCCTTTTAAAAAGGTTTACGCTCCTTTCTTGAAGGTTTGCAGGTCGTATTGGTCCGGAAATACCGCAGGCGACAGTTCATTCCACAGTTTAGTTGTGCGAGTTTTTGAGTTTATTCATTACATACAAAAAGCATATTAATGTATATTTATTTGTTACTGATACCATTCAATATAATTATATCTAAATTTCAAATTTACTCAAATGTTTAAAATTTTTTGTAATTTCTATACTTTTTAGCGATGCCACATCTTAGCTGTTTTTTTTGCTTTTGAGCAAAGATATCCACTTAAAGCATTAATAGCTGGTTTTACGGTAGTAGATATACAACATTTGCTAAGCTTATGATAATAAGTTAATATAAAATAATATAATAATTTATTTATTTTAGTATAAATTATTAGTTTTACAATTGCATCTTAACAATAACATAAAGTGCACTTATAGATATTTGCCAGAACTAGGTTAAACCTGTGTTTCGAGTGACTTCGCGTTGTTTATTTGAAAACACTTTTATTACGTAATTTTGAACTCTAGCAGTACTATTATTGAAATTTACTACAATTTAAGTTATTTAAATTAATTAAAACTATTTATTTATAACTTTAAAATTTTCCCGACATTTCGGTTGCTTTACAGCAGCCACGTTCACGGGAACATGGCCTCCCCGTGACGCCAACGCAACAAAATCCGTATAAAGTAGTTTAATTTCAATGTATAACATTCACGTAATCATTAGGGTTGGTTGGTTGATTTGTTTGTTTGTTTGTGTATTTATTTATTTTTAATTCTGTCTACATATTTTTCTTGTATTGATTGATTTGTCTTTGAACTGGTAATTGTAAACTTAAGATATAAAAATTATGCATGCTGTGTTTACCTGTAAGAGATTGTTACGCTAGTAATGAGTTTTATGAATGTATCACATCTTGTAACAGTGTAATCAATTGTTGGCGAACCTTATAAATAAAATAAAATAAAAATAAAAAATAAAAATATCCAAAGGCTGATGTAGCAATAAGTCTGTGTTCTGTGGCTAATCTCATATACCAATAATTTATTGATTTAGCTGTATAAATTGTCATATTTTATTTTTGTGTTAAATAACATTCGCGTAAACGTAAGACAGTATTATATAGGACAATAAATAGAAAGGTTTAATTCATAGAAATCTATACTAATATTAAAAAGGTGAAGAGTTTGTTTGTTTGAACGCGCTAATCTCAGAAACTACTAGTTCTAATTGAAAAGCTTATTTTTGTTTGATAGCTTATTGGCTTGAAGGCTATATAATAGGCTATATGACATCACGCTATTACCCACGGGGGCGGCGCAGTAATCATAACGGCCTCGATGGCGTAGCGGTTAGTGTAACCGACTGCCACGCCTGGGGTCGCGGGTTCGATTCCCGCACAAGTCAAACATTTGTGTGCATGAACATGGATGTTTGTCTTGGTTTGGGTGTTTCTATGTATAATATTATGTATGTATTTACAAAAAGACGTATATATGTATGTTTATCCATTGTCTAGTACCCATAATACAGGCTCTGCTTAGTTTGCGCTAAATGGTGTTGTGTGTATGACTGTGATAGAATATTATATTATAGAATATTATAAACGCGGGTGAAACCGGGGGCACATCTAGTATAACTATATAGAGACATTGTAACACTGTACAAGGTCTTTATAACACAGCTCGACGATAATATGTAACGATTCAATATCAATTATTACGGCATATGCTGAAAGACTTCCCCGCATTTAGTATACATGTACATATTTACATTCTAAGCATATGCACAGAGTTATGCGTGGCACGGTGAAGACAAGATAGGCTCCCGTGTTCACTAAGTTAGACACGTTACATGAAGGAAATTTAAATGTATGTATAAAGCTTTTACGTGATGCCGTGTTTGTCTGTTTATATATTACCAGCTTTTGCTCGCGGCTTCGCTCCTTAAAAGTAGGTTAGTTTATGTTAGTAGACGTACCTACTTTTTTTAAATAAAACTTAGCTTATGTTACTCGGTGATAATTTGGCTTTATAATGGTGAAAATTTTTTTAATAAACAAGAAATATCAGTTTTGTTGTGTTTGAGTTAAATACTTACAAACAAAAAAATCAAATTTTTCATCTTTATAATATTAGTATAGACTAGCTTTTCTCTCCGGTTTTGCTCGGAAACCGTACTTTTTCTGGATATAAGATACGCCATGTCCTTTTCTGTAGCTGTAATAAGGTGTATGCAACATTTTATGATGATCGACCGAATAGTTAAGGAGTTCGTTATAAAAAAACAAACTCACATTTACATTTATAATATTAGTTAATATTAAGTCTAGCTTTTACTAGCGGTTTGCTCTTTTGGTTTCAGTCGTGTAGCGTAGTGGGGGCGGCAGGGGCGACCCGCCCCGAGCGGCACTTTTAGGCGGCGGCAAAATTTTACAATAAATAATAATAATAGTAGTGGGAAACCGTTGGACTGCCACGCAGAGGTCTCGAGTTCGATCCCAAGGCGCGCATCTCTGACTTTTCGAAATTATATGCGTATTAAATAGTTGATTATCGCTTGCTTTAACGGTGAAGGAAAACATCGTGAGGAAACCTGCATATCTGAGAGTTCACGATTATGTTCTCGAAGATATGTGAAGTCTGCCAACCGGCACTAGGCCAGCGTGGTGGACTATGGCCTAACCCTTCTCATAGTGAGAAGAGGCCTGTGCCCAGCAGTGGAACAGTTTAATACAGGGCTGATATTATTATTATTTAAATATTAGAACTGAACACAAAATTGATGACTGTTCTTGCAGAAAAAATCTTTAGAATTACTGAAAATACAGTCTTTTATATTGAAATCCCTATATAAGAGGGTGGCAAAAAAAATATACGCCCTGGGCGGCTGACACCCACGCTACACCACTGTGTCATCATCATCATCATCATCAGGCTATAATAGTCCACTGCTGGACATAGCCCAACACCACTGTGTGGTTTGAAGTAATTTATTATTCCACAGGAATAGTGCGTTCATGATAAAATCCAGCTTATAACACTCTCTTAAACCGGTGAAGTTAAAAATCGTAAGGAAACCTGCATATCTGTTTGCATTCTAAGATGGATGAAGTGTGCCAACCCGCAGTAGACCAGCATGGTGCAATATGGCGTAAACGTTTTCTCAGTGAGAGAGGCCCACGCCCATTAGTGGGATAGTTTAAATATAGGTCTAATTATACTACGTAGGACTGTGATAAACAAAGATAAGGTTAATAGTACAAACTTCGTAAAGTTTCAGTACCTACACATGTTTACGCTGAACTTAATACAAAGTTTAGAGTTTAAATTGTGTTTAGGTACTAATTATATTCGAACAACTTTGGAGCAAATAATCACTTTGCAAATGTTGTGTTGTGAAACTATTCCTAGCTAAACTCCATTTGTTTAGGTACTTAACTAAAGGTAAACAATCTTGATGTGTCTCTTTTTTATGTAAAAACTCAGTTTAAGAATAAAATGATGCTAAATATCAATGTAAATAATAAAGATTACTAAATCAATTGAACCGTTAGTTTAAGCAGTAGTTTATTTGTTTAATATGTCTTCATGTAAACGTTACATCAAGATTGTTTAGTTAAGTACTTAACCAAATGGAGTATTGAATGCTTACACGCATTAGTTGTTTGTTTAACACTAGCTCTCTGTAAACAAATATTGGGAAGAGAGAAACCCGCCACGCCCCACCGTGGGCTGGATTTTGACTTTCATAGACCTCCGATCAGTAATCTCGAAAGCGACTTTTATGCCTGCATAATTATGTTTCAGAAGACCAAATACATACTCCAAAATTATATCATTATAATTATTACAGACTTATAAACGGCGCACTGAGAATTTTTTATTTAAAAATGTGTATGAAGCTGACAGAATAAAAACATAATATTATATCTCCGGTCTCGCACAATTATTTTTCACGGAGTCAATCTATGAATTATTTGTAATTTTTTGATATATTGCATAATAATACCAGAAATGGGAAACCCTTCTTTTTTCAATAATCAAACATTCCCTCGGATTTCCCACCCACCCCAACTATTGCAATAGAAAAAGATTGACAATACATAACTTCTCTGGATAGGGCGTCCCTGTGGCTGCCCACGACGTGGGTTTTTTGGTTATTAGGTGGTAAACGAGCTATCAGTTAAAGGTATTTTGATTGATTGATGATTAGTAAATCAAAATTATTGATGACTAGCTTTTGCCCGCGGCTTCGCTCGCGTTAATTTAGAATTTGACAACCAATTCGGGTTGTACTCTGCTTGTAATAATATAATTCAATCATGAATGATTCGAAAGAAACGTGGTGCCATCTTAATAGATGGCACCACGTTTCGTTATTGTTTGTAAAAAAATTACTTTTCCCGAGGAAAACAACAAAAACGTTCATATGAATTATCATATGAACGTTTTTGTTGTTTTCCTCGGCAACAGTATTTTTTTCGGGATGAAAGGTAGCCTATGTTCGTTTCTGTACACCTGACAACGTATATGCAAAATTTCAGGATAATCGGTTCAGTGGTTTAGTCGTGAAAAGGTAACAAACAAACAAACTCATTTTCGCTTTTATAATATTAGTTAGGAAGTTAGGATTAGGATTAGGATTAGCATTAGTAATTCAAAATTATTGTCGAATTATAACATTAGTTGCATGTACTTGGTACATCTTACCATATCTATGCACTGTCTTTCATTTTTATCTTCTCTTTTTAATATTATTAGAGACTGAACAACTGAAAGCAGTAAATATATAACTTTATCATGAGTTGTTTGTCTATACTAATATTATAAAGAGGAAATATTAGATTTTTTGTTTGTATGCTAAAAACTACTCAACCGATTTAAAAAATTCTTTCATCACTAGAAAGCTATATTATCAGTTATCACCGAGTAACAGGCTATATTTTATTTTAAAAAGTAATGTTAGTAGCCTAACCTAGTTTATAAATAAGATAAATTAGACAAAATAGTCAATGCTTATGTCAGAACACACACGCTTGCATTAAAATTCGCAATATAGGCTTTCTCACAGAAAATAATATTTAATGAATATCCTTGTAACGCCATGTTTTCCGACTGCAAATTCAATTATATTTTAATTTTGAGTAAACCGAATTAATTACTGGCAGTCCAAGTTCCAAGTGAACTGCGCCGGGGAGTTCGTTCTGCCCTTTTTTATAACTGCATCCGTGGCGCAGCGGTAGTGAATGCGATTGCTGTGCATGAGGTCTCGGGTTCGAATCCCGGATCTTGCCAACAAAAAGTTATTGGGTATTCTGTTAAGAAATCTCAATACGAGCCCGGAGTTAGGGAATTGGCGGTATTAAACACCCCCGTGCCTGGTCTCTCTCCGCTCGTGTCGGATTACCGTCCCATCGGATCATGAGAGTAAGGGAACAGAGAGTGCGCTTGTGTTTGAGCACACTCTTGTGCACTATAATATCTCCTGCGCAGATGGCCAGTCTCCCTTAAGATTAGCCGCCGTGACCGGAATTCGGTCTGGAGGACATTATTATAGCACCTCCTTTTATATTTGTGTCACATTTAAATGTTTTTGTGTAGGATTTGTTGCTGCATGTTTAGATGACTTAGATATTGTTTAATTTAAAAACTTTTATCGCGTTTATTGTTGTATTATAGTGGTCTGATATTGGATACATTCTTTAGGTACTAGAAGGACAATAAAAATGGCAAGTAAATCATATTACTTAAAAATATATCAAAAAGTATGTAACATAGTAAAATTACAATAATATAATATAATAATTCTCAATAAATTATTTGTTTGATTGGATAATCTCTATCTATCTACCAGAGTTGCAAAATTCTTTTTCACTTTGTAGCCTAATGATTGAGGAAGGAAGGCCATCTAACATTTATATAAAATATAAATATTTTATATAAACGTTAGATGGCCTGTCGCTGAGTGTATTGAATATCAAATTAAAAGTGTTTATCCAAGTACAAAGATCGAAAAGGGCGGGTCCGTTGACAAATGTTTAAAAAACTGTTGGTGACAATCCGAATGTACGACCTCGCCCAGTGGAGTATCATCCGTTAACAAGAAATCGAGGTAAAGTATTTAGACTGTTACTGCGGTTCGCCCAGTGGGCAAAAGTTTCGCAAGCTCACATAACTACCTCTCTCATTATTATTAAATATCAAACTATTATATACATCTCAAAAGTTTCACAAGATATGTATATATAATATGCATAGTACACCCACAACACACTTAATTGGTATTATATACACCTTTTTTCAAAATCTAGAATTATTTACATCTATCTGTTTGCAGACTCACAATGTTTATTTATGGGCGCATCCGCCATATTGTTATATCGACGGCTGGCGTGAGGCGTCCCTTCGCTTGTCACCATAGACAAATGATGTGGAATGCTGGAGCGTTCGGAAACTACCAATTATTATTATTAGACACAAGACACATTATTTATTACACATATTTTTCATTTCTAACATTAAAATATATTTTAGTATTTTCACATATATATAGTATACATTCATATATTTACTTTTCTTTTACATTAAATTTATTATGTTATTTGGCAAGCGTAGCTGTCCGTGGCCTCACTGGAGTTATCTGAAAATCAGCGCTGCACTACCTACCACGGTGCTGCAGCATTATGCTGAGATAAGTGCCATTTTTGGTCTCACACTGGCGGTACGATTAATATTATTATACAAATTGTTCATTCTTGTTTTATGTTACGATTTTTTTTGAATTTTTGTGTACCTAAAATTTTTGTTCTTTTTGTTGTTATTTTTCTTTGTTTTGTTTTATACCAGTGTAGAGGACAAAATAAACTGTTTTCTTTCTTTCTTTCTCATTCCTTTCCTTTCTTCTTATAATTAATTCCTTTCTTTCCAGTATCGGCTACGGTTAACTGATATTCCTGGCATTGCAAGTGAGCATAGAGTGCAGTAAAATTGTTTGTTTGTGGTAAACAAAATACTAATTCAAATGTACCTGTGTGATGTTTTTACGAGAGTCCGCTTTGTGAAGAAAAGCACACTGTACAAGCTAGAAGCTTACTTCTAAGTTAGAAGTCAATATTTTATGAAGATCGCCTATAGATGAGTTTTTAATTACCTGAAACAAAGAAAATCATATTTATTACGTAATCTTAGACAGTACCAATGGCGCAGCGGTCACCATACTGCTACAAAAAATATCTTGATAGAAAACTCAATAACATTTCGTCCAGTTCGATTCCCCGGCATCAAAGCCGTGACCTACACAGCAGTTGGATTTACTACTACGTTATTATAAAAATCAAGGAATGAATTACAGATTTTATAATACAAACGACCTATCCAATCCAACACATTGTTCTACTTATATAACAAAGTTGTTTCTATCGCGGAAACTGAATAATAATGTGAAACTCCCTTTGAAAAAGAGAGATAGCTTAATTGAATCTTTATCTGAGAAGTGTGGCGATCGTTCAAAGCGACCCCCAGGTAAGCGAGGCAAATTAAAATGAATGTTTGAACAGAGAAAATTAAGATTTTCTGTTTGAATATCTGGTAATTGGATTCTAATTAAATCTTTTGATTGCACTCTCTCATTATCTGGATAGTTTGTTTTGTATTTAATCTTTAGATTTGTGTACATTGTTAAGTATTTAGAATATGCCTTTCTACCTAATACCGGGGTTCTATTGCCGGTGTAATTCGAATAGTTATGGGTTCATCGATGTTAAGTAAATAAAGATGAAATCAAAATAAATCCATCAGGTTCTATAAGAAGGTATTGTACTGTTGCCGACCCTGGAAAAAATAGAATCACAAGCATTTTCAAGAAAATCGAAACGTTGGGTTAAGATAAATATCGAAACATTGATAAATATTCAAACGTATTAATTGTTCGCGTTAATTATCTATACTAATATTATAAAGCTGAAAAGTTTGTTTGTTTGTTTGGTTGAACGCGCTAGTCTCTGGAACTACTGGTTCGAATTGACAAATTATTTTATTGTTGGATAGCCCATTTATCGAGGAAGGCTATATGACATCACGCTACGATCAATAGGAGCGGAGCATGAATGAAAAATTTTGCAGAAACAGGTATCTTATGTGAAGCAGACGAAGTTGCGTGGGTCAGCTAGTTTAATCATCTATATATTAATACGTGAAGCGAAAACTTTGGATCTCTTTTTACGAAAATTGGGCGGACGAAGGAGTACGAAATTTCGCACACTTATAGTTTATACAGAGAAGAAGTGACGAATGCTAATATTTATATAAAATATGTATAATAAATACATTAAATTAATGAAAAAACACTGCACGCACACAACCATGAATTTGACACACGCAGTCGAAGCGCGTGACTATGGTTACATATATCAATATACGAGTATAATGATATGACATAATATATATCAGTTGGTCGAATTTCGAGCACTAGGCGACCGCTAGTATAAATAAATAGCTGTGCCCGCCGTTTCACACGCCTTAATGTTTACTGCGCCGCTCCCGTGGGTCGCAGCATTATGTTATATAGCCTACACCTAACCTTCCTCGATAAATAGCCTACCTGACTCTAAAATAATTTTTCAATTCGAACAAGTACCTCCTGAGATTACCGCGTTCAAACAAACAAACAAACTCTTCAGCTTTATGATATTAGTATATAGATAACGTTTGAAGGTGACTGACTTGAAACAACTGTTACCTTCAATTTAAACTTATTCGAATACGATTCGAATAACATTTAAATAAATATAACATAGTATAGTAAAATCTTCTATTTCTCTTACACAATATTTATTTCTGGATTTACATGAAAGATTGAACCCGGACACAAACCAACTCCCGCTTTTATACTGCCGTCTCATCAATATACCCCACTCCAGTATGAAAACAGTGTTGCCATTTTTATCACAAAAAAAAATTAATAAAATATCACAATTTCAAGTGATTGTTTAAGATTAACATAACCTTATCTTATCTCACGTGGGGGCCAGTCAGTGCAGACCGGCGACACTTCGACCCAGTGGGATCTTTTGTGTCGGCACTCTCCCAATAACGACTGCCATAGATGTTCATGGCAGACGGGACCAACAGCTTAATGTGCTCTCCAAGGCACGGAGCAGTCGATAAATTGTCAATCAATACGCACATAATTTCGAAAAGTCATAACTTCTGAAAGTCAGAGGTGCGCGACGTGGGTTCGAACCCGAGACCCTCTGCATTGCAGTATGTTGGTCTTCCCACTGAGCTATCGCTGCTCTTAACATAACATAGGAACATGTAAGTGCCATATTGTTATTAACTGCATGGATGACGTAGTTGTTTAAGTGACTGCCTCGCCACTAACACCAAGCCGAGTATTATGAGTTTGCCCACACAGGGCAAAAATTTGTGCGATCCACTATACCAATATAATTGTATCACACAGTTTCACCAACATAGTTAGATTTGGCCGGCCTTAGGGATCACTGGGGAACTAAAAGTTTCCTATGTTGTTCCCAGTTTCGTAGTCCAGGACAACTCACACGGAATACGAACGAACTACCTTAAAACTTGTTACAGCTAGTTTCTGTATAGGTAAACATGTGGACGAACTTTAGAATTACGTACCTCTTTTAAGAAACAAATCTCGTATAGTTATTTTATTGTATGTCATATTTTCTACATTTTGCTACTAGATTTTGCCCGCGACTTCTCTCTCACGTAAAAGTAAGGTTAGGTTATGCTAGTAACACTATTTTCATTAAATATTTATACACTATTTTCTTTTTATTATTGCCGGTGAAAATACAGATTTTAATGGCGAAGGAATTTTTAAAATCGTTTGTGTAGTTTTTGAGTTAAATCCTTACAAACAAACAAACAAGAAATCAATTATTTCCTCTTTATAATATTAGTATAGATTAGATTTTAATCAACAAAATTCCATCCCTCGGAAGCAATATTTTTCTGAATGAAAGGTATTCTATGGCCTTCTCTTTCATATACTCCGGACGTCTCGCATACACGTAATGCAATATTTCATGATGATCGGTAGAGCAGTTACGGCGTGAAAGCATAACAAACAAACTCATATTCGCATTTATAATATTAGCTAGGATTCGACAAAACACTTTTCTGCTTTGATTCTATTTTTTTGCCTGAAAAGGCTTCTAAGAGATATTTTTGTAACTATGCTGTCTGGATGGCTTGAGTTTCAAAGGTACGTTTCTAGCTATTTTTAATAGACTAGGTTGTAATTTGACTAATTTGGCTGAATCCAGGATATACAGACACGGTAAAGTGAATCTGAAACTCCAAAATCTTTATATTTATGACCTACTTACTTTTGCCCACGGCTCGGCAACAGTACTTTTCTCTGAATACTATGTACACTATGTATTACTTGTATTGACAATATAGTTTTAGACAATGTTGGCACCAAAAACACCCAAACTGTGCAACACATGGCAATATTTTGTCTATGTCCTGATCACGGGTCCTGATTATATAGCCAGACGAACCCTAAAATTGTATTTAGACGGCTGATCATAACTGAAGATTTCAGCCATATATTGCAGTAAAATATTGCTGTTTAGAAGCCTTAACAATGGCAACTAAAATAGAGTCAGGTGTATCTAGTTGATATTTTATTTTTTACAACAAAGGTGGCAATCCCCCAAACGATGTACTTCGTGGATGGTGGCGACCAACCGTGATCGCGACTACGACCGTCCCAAACAAAGAAAAAGGTTTCAATATAGGATAAAACTTTCAGATGCTTAAATACCTATTATAGGTAATTTACCATCTCCTATTTATAAAGCAAAATGTAGTAGCAATGTTACCTGTACAGTTAGGCTCTTAGCCGATCATTTAATTATAACTCAAAATAAGGTACTTAGTCCGAATAAAATATCGGTCACGGCGACAAATCTTAACGTCGCGTCGCCTGATCATATGCGCAGAAGTTATCAAATTGCACAAGTGTGTGCGTAACCACAAGCACTTGTGCTTAATGATACGGCATAGTCAAAATATACATAATTACCTTACACTCATGATCGGATTGGACGGCAATCCAACACGACCTGATCTCTCAGGCGCAGGACCTTCGGGGTAACGTGCAAACTAGTACGGGGGTGTTCTACATCGCCAACTCCCTAACGTCAGTCGGCCAGAAACCCTAACTTCAGGCTGCTATTGAGAATTTCTTGACAGACAAGAAATTCTCAATAGCGGCCTGAACAGGCAACTCAATATAAATTTTATCTAGCTATCTGTATCAATATAACTCTGTATGTTAATGACTGAAATTGAGAAGTTTATATGTATAAAAAGGCAATCCCGTTAAACGCTCTATGTATTCGTCTTATATTCGAAATTCGAATACATAAAAATTAAATAAAGAATATCCTCCAAATCGATAAGATATCGATACCATCCAAAACGAAACACTCTAAAAATATCGTCATCGAAAACCGTTTAGATATAAGCGCGCCACTTGACAGAGAGCTGACTACAGCATACAGTCGTAAAGAGGCTGGCTGGGGGCCAAGCACGAACCTAAATAGAACCTCTATGCGGTATTGAGGGCTCGAGAGCCGACTGCTGACCTAGTCACCAGCTAATCTTAAGTTATTATAACATTTATAGAAGCAGTGTGTGAGTTGACGCTTTAAACCTCAAACTATATGACATCTATACATTAATACGTGAAGCAAAAACTTTGTACCCCTTTTTACGAAAATTGCGCGGACCGAGGAGTATGAATTTTAGCACAGTTAAAGTTTATATGGAGAATGAGGGGCGAATCCTAATATTTTTATAAAATATGCATTAGAAATACATTAAATTAATGAAAAATCACTACACGCATACAACCATGTATTGTCACACACAGTCGAATCGCGTTCATAGTATTTCGGCATTGTTCGTCTGACGTCATACAATTCTTTGTAACTACCTATAGGTAACCATAGTAACAAGTTTTCTTTATTACAATAAATAGTATCTTATTTATATGTAATAAAGCAAAAAAGAAAACAAACTATCAAGCTTAGGAGTTTTGGTCGAATTTTGACCACTAGGCGACCGCTAGTAATAGTAAATTAACTTACTAGTTTCTGCTTGTAGATTCACCCGCATGTAAATTACGAGCATGCATATTCAAGTGAAAAGTATTTTATTCTGGACATGTTTGTTTGTGTGCCAAGTTTCATTTAAATCCGTTTAACGTGTGTTTGAGTTACATACATCCAAATGTATTCACATGCAATATTTTTACAATTAGTAGGCAAATCCAGTCGGAGTCTATGGATAAAATATTTTGTCAGCCCGCTGCGAAAACTAACGTGTAAAGATAAATTGGTGAAAGTTCAATTTGTCAAATCCAAACTTCACTCTATTATACGAGTAGTAGAGCTTCGCTGATTTCAGCATGAATGGGCCGGCTCGACCGGGGAAGGACTACCTTCTCACAGAATATCGACGTGACATAGCAGTATTCCTACTGTTGTGTTTCGTTCAGTGAGTGAGAGTGCCGGAGGCCCAATCACCCTATTTCCCCCATCCCGCTCCTTCTTCTTCCCACTTCCTTTCCTAAAGGGTCGGCAACGCGCAAGTGATGCCTCTGGTGTTGCACTTACCATCAAGTGAGCCGTATGCTTGTTTGCCACCTTAGTAGTATAAAAAATAAAAAGTATTACATTTATATAAATGTGAGTCTAAATTCTTTTATTTGGGAATTAAAACATCTCTACATAAAAGCTACTAATAAAAAACGTACATAATTTCATTTCTATAACATAATTGCCATCATACAAACAAAGATATGTTCTTCTTCTGTCCAAATAATTTTACGGTTTCACGCTCGACCAACCATGAAATTTCGCATACATGTTGTACAGAACCGGACATAGGGATCCTTTCATTTAGAAAAAGAACTGTGCCCGAGTAAGCGAAGTCATGGGCAAAAGCTACCTAGCTATTTTTACGTTTTCTTCCGATACAGGCTTCATTACATTTTCTTCCTAGAACGGAACTTCAATCTTGAAAGAAATAAATTAGAAAAATTCCTTCTTTTATCATCTAGGTTAATTCTAACGCTCAAAGCATCTGCGGGCAAATTAAAAAGGAAATAACTTAAACAAGCAGCGCGATGTAAAAACTATTTAAGTTGAAAGTTAACTGAAGTCGGCTTAAATTAAAGGAACTAAAAGAAAGGCTCTCTTTCTTCCTTTCAGACAAGCGGTGACGTCGCTCGGAGACTACTTAACATAAAATGTTGGGCTTCCTCGTCATTCCATTTTTTGTAGCAGACTTAATAAAAGAAATATTTGCTTTCTTTTGTGGTTAATTAAGATGTATACGAGAGCAGAATTTAGTCACGGTTGGTAACAGGTTTGGATGCACAACTCGAGTTAGTTATATGCACGGTTGCATCCACACTTAATATTTTCTATGATGTGTTGACAACTCTATTTAATGACGCGAAAGCTCAGTTCTTTATGTTCAAAAATAAGTTATTATTTTAGTGTATAATACAATCATTATACGTTACCGTTTCTAAGGGCGGCACGAAGTCTGGAACTGTACCCGGTAAACAATAAGGCGTGTTTCAGACGTACCACAACCACATCAGTCACACCACATAGGCGGGCGCAATTTTGTATTGAAAATGAATAGTAGAATTTACACGGACCACATTTTGCCGTCATTATCGACTACGTGGGTGATACCGACCACATCGCAACCACAAAGCAACCACCAGCGACACCGCGAACTAACGTCTGACCACATCGCAGACAACGCTGCGTCGACGCACCGACACTGTGCTCGACAACGAAAACCGGTGTCGAACTGTCTGTCTGCACTCGTGAGCGTCATTGCATCCTCGCAACCACATCGCAACTACTAACGACAACTCAACCACATCTACATTTTGTAGGAACCACAACGCAACTGCAAAAAGCTGCAGCGACACTATTCACACGTAACCACTGCTTGATTACCTTTTGTCGCGTCGATGTGGTGTGATTGTGGTACGTGTGAATGAAGCCTAATAGGGTTGCCCCCTAATATGTAACCTCTATAACCTAAATAACTAGGTGTCATACGAGGGATATGAATTATTATAACTTAAAACATTCGAGTATAATGCAACTTTAGTAAATTCACGTAAGGTACAAAGTTAAAAATTCACTTAAAGTATACTTTTACTGATCGCGGTTGTGGTTACAATACACTCCCCCCTACTCGTTTTAAAGGTACCTGTGCAAGACTATGTATACAACTAAACACTAAACGCATTTTACAGCGCGTTCCGTATTTTAAATAAATCACCGCGTTTGCCTGACAATTAGCCGTCGAGTCCGGTCGCTGTCAGCCTTCAGTCAAATACGGTGGATATTTATGAGGTCATAACAAGGACCTGACGCTTTTTGATTTATTATACTTATATTATGAAAGGATCTTTTTTCTGACTCCTGATACAGTTAGAGTTGCCACTTAAGTAAGAGTCGTATTATAAGACATGCAAAAAGTTTGTGTCTTTGAAACGTTTTGGTGTCGTTTATCTCAGTATTAAGTGCGTTTATTTTAGTCTTTGACAGTAGAATATGGTAGTACAGCTAATTCTGTTGTAGCATCATTTTGTAGAATTGTCATTTATAGCGTCAGACCAACAATCAAATTTTATTCGCCGCCACGTTAGTTAAGAAGGACACAAACACACAAAGACAAACACCTAGATCTCAGTTACGCTTGGCCGAAAACTGATAGAATATACAACATTTAAAAATGAGAAATGTGTAAATTAACAATAATGCAATCAATTTTGGGACAAAAGAATAAATAGTAAAATAACTATCCCTTTTTTGTTATCAATATTTTAACTAAAATTAGGTATATTTTATTGCGCACCGAAACTCAAAATAAATAAGTCATTAAATCATAATGATAAACTATCAAAACTGGTTTGCTTCAATTGACACGCCGTGCATCGCGTACAATATTCTAATTACATATCGATTACAGGACACGGCAAGCGATGTAGGTATCTTGCCAAGCGTAATTTTTGTGAAAGGTTCTGAAGTTTGCTATGAAATATTTTGCGGTCCTGAATGCCTCAGAGAGTAGGTTAGGGCCTCGTACCCGGCTTGCCTTTACTAGCTGCCTGGGGTGGAACTTCAAAAGCGCCCGTAGGACTCTCAACTCTGGCTTACCTTGGTCGGCCGGTCAAAGAGGGGACGCTATTGCTATGTATATGCTTAGAGGTGGAAGTGTCATTTTCAAGGGCATAACTACGGGGAAACTAGCTACGGGTCTCCATTGTCACGAGACCCGTGATGGTAAACCAGCGCTGCACTGCTCGACACCCCTACCCGCTTACACCGGTGTTGCCTTCTGCTGCCTTTAAAGTTTGTATGCCTATGATAGCTATTCAGGGGGCCCATCCAGTGAGTCGGCGAGTCACCGTCTGCCATTCCGACCTTGTACTGAAACATTATATCAGGCAGACGCCATTTTTTATCCATAATTTTCATTATACCAGCCCATCTTATTACCCGGATTTATTAGTTTCCATATGTAACAATAGTCTCCTATACTTGCTGAGGCTAGTGTCTCGATAAGTGTCCCATTATTTTTTTTTTTAATTTTTTTTTATTGATCAAATTTTACAACAATAATACCATGGCTTAGACCACTCGCTAAACCACGAGGGTTTTTATGCGAGTGGGAGTTCATGTTATATAATTTAAATTTTCAATTTCTACCCTAATAATAATTTCACAATGGCAGTACGAATCTGTCAATGTTATACAACAAATATCTTTTTAGCGTGGTTTTATACGGCTGCTTATTAACATATTTATTTACTATATCGTCTAACTCTAAATTAAAACTCTCGAAGGGCCTCTGCATGTTGGACCCGTGTCCCCGTGTAAGCCTCCCAAAGGGCCGGGTTTTTCATAAAGCATTAGAAAAATACTCGTGAAAGAGAAACATATAAAATAAATTAAAAATATTTTATATAATATTATATAATAATAAGTTTATTTATTACCAAAAACTAACTGGTACAATGCACAAATTAATTACTATAATAGCATAACTATTTACGATTATAAGATTTAACTTTACTAATATTTTAAGATTGGATTTTAATCCCACTCATTGCACCACCTGTGTGAACAAATCCCCAACACAAATAACCTAACTGAAAAAGATTGAACTAGAATACTATAATAATAACTTTCAAGCTTTCGCGTTGCCTGATTTAGTATGTAATTATAATTAACAGAAATGGCATAATGCGTAGGTACATGATGATGTTAATTCCCGTTAGAAATACAAGAATACTAGTACTTAGCAAATTAAATTGCAAACTAATATTATTAACTTATATACTATAATCGTTGGACTGCCACGCAGAGGGCTCGAGTTCGATCCCAAGGCGCGCATCTCTAACTTTTCGAAGTTATTTGCGAATTAAATATCGTGAGGAAACCTACATGTCTAAGAGTTATAAAAAATATTCTCAAAGATACGTGAAGTCTGCCATCCCGCACTGGGCCAGCGTGGTGGACTATGGCCTAACCCTTCTCACACTGAGAAAAGGCCCGTGCCCAGCAGTGAGACAGTCTGATACAAGGCTGATATCATTATATTCTCCGATGCGATGGCTTTCATCGATCGTGGTCACGGATTGACTAATCCAATGATAGCGAGCTTAACAGCCTTCGTAAAATGCCTCCGGGCGCAGCGGTAGTGAATGCGACTGCTGTGCGTGAGGTCTCGGGTCCGAATCCCGGGTCAGGCCAACAAAAACTTATTGGGGTTTTCTGTTAAGAAGTCTCAATAGCAGCCCTAAGTTAGGAAGTTGGCGGTGTTAGACACCCCCGTGCCTCGGAAAGCACGTAAAGCCGTTAGTCCTGTGCCTGATCTCTCTCCGGTCGTGTCGGATTACCGTCCCATCGGATCATGAGAGTTAAGGAACAGAGAGTGCACTTATGTTTGCGCACAAACTTGTGCACTATAATATATCCTGCGCAGATGGCCAGTCTCCGTTCAGATTGGCCGCCCTGACCGAAATTCGATCTGGAGGACATTATTATTATAAAATGCAGGTTTTAGCAACAACCCTCACTTGATGATTTCTATGAATATGAACACTTGTGGTAGTGTTGACTATTACTGTATTGCTCTCATTTAAATTATAACTTCGATAATGGTGACTCGCATTTATGCACTCGATCTAAAAATATCACCTGTACTGTAGCAGAGTAAAAATATTTTTGCGCTAATTATACTGATAAAAGGCAACCGAGACGTGGGCGTCTACTTTCCCAGTAAACAACGCAGAGAAATAATTATAGTGTAAAATAAGAAAGATTAAATGTTTGTTAAAAGTCAGTAACTAAAGACTACCGGCGGCCCAATCACCCTCTTTCCCCCTTTCCGTTCCTTCTCCTTTCCCAATGGGTTGGCAACGCGCAAGTGATGTCTGCGGTGTTGCAGGCGTCTATAGGCTACGCTTACCATAAGGTAAGCCGTATGCTTGTTTGCCAGTTTAGTTGTATAAATAAAAACCACACGCTTCGCTGTGACACAGTCTGCTCTAATTTTGATGTACATGGATATTGTATACTTCTAATTTTGTTGTTACCTTAAATTTAGTTGACTATATTTTGCTCGTGGCTTTGCTCGCTCAAGAACATGCGAATTTTATGATGTTTGGTCGAGTGTTAAGTGAAAGCAAACTCACAATCGCATTTATAATATTAGTTAATAATATTATGTTTAAGTATATATTAGTGCCCAGGAATTTTACTTAAATTCGGACATACCATCAGTCCCTCAGGAGTACATTATCTACAGTTAATATCAATTGGCTCATATATGCGATAAGAAATTTATCATCGGCATTATTTAGATCCAACATTTTTCTACTATGCAGTAGTTTATATTTGATAAAATATCAAGAGTTTGCTCATAGCCAATTGCACTCACTGATCGGTAAACGATTAGCTAGGTTAAGCAACGTTGGGTGCGGTCAGTCCATAGATGGGTGACCGCTTAGTGGTATTTCGTCTGAGCCTCTCCGTGCTTCGGAGGGCACGTAAAAAGTCGATCCCGGTTGTTGTCAAACTGACAGCAGTCGTTAAGCCATGTCAGAGGCCTACGGGCGACTTGAACAACTCTTGACAACAGGTTGGCCACTAACCACACGAAAAGAAGAAAGAAGAAGAAGAGTTTTACTTCAGCTACAAAGTCCGCTACGACCTTTAAATAGCTTCAACTACACGATTTAATACTAATAACATAGTTATAAAGGCTTAAAACCCAGTTCAAACTACAAATAAACTTCCAAGTTACGGTGAGATTGTCGGGGCTTTCACCAATGAGTTCTGTGAGCTTATCAGAGATGTAGCCTGGATTTACTTTAAAGCAAGACGCGTCGAGCTCTAAGTTGGGAATCCTAGCGTTAAAGTTTAGATATATTAATTGAAAGATTTGTATATACATACATCGTTTTGATCAAGCCACGAGTAAAATCTAGTTTGTTGTAATTATCAGGAGTATACATACATATATAACTTAAATAAGGTCAATATTTTATAATTATTAATACTAGCGGTCGCCTAGTGCTCGAAATTCGACCAAAGTTTGCCTGTACGATATTGCTGATATATGTCATTACATATTGATATGTGTAACCATAGTTACGCGCTTCGACTACGTGTGTCAAATGCATGGTTGTGTGCGTGTAGTGTTTTTTCATTAGTTTAATGTATTTTAACACATAATTTCAAAAAAATATTAGCATTCGCTACTTCTTCTCTGTATAAACTATAAGTGTGCGAAATTTCATACTCCACCGTCCGCCCAATTTTTTGTAAAAAGGGATCCAAAGTTTTCGCTTCACGTATTAATATATAGATAATCACTGAGAGACAAAATAATATATTTTTCTGCTGCATTCATTTTGTTACTGGTTTTAATAAACACATTCATCAGTCATACCCGAAATGTATTTACTTTGTATGGATTGACTCTGGTTCTTGAGATATTCAACATAAAGAACGGTTCCATCAGATACCAAGGCCGATGGGATAGCCATATTATGATGACCGACTATTCCTTGAGTTTAATAAGGGATTGTCCTGAATATAAACATAATAGAAAAAAAGCTTACAGATAAAATTTCTTCTAATATTTTTTTCATGTTTTTTTTTAATAGCGTATGTATTAAGGTTTGTTGTATTTATTACATAGCTGCTTCTAAAATATATATTTAATATGTAATTGTATTTTTGTTTCAACCTTCGTTCAGTCATATAGTTATAAAATCTTATCTCATAAACTAGAGTTAATTTAACAAATATGATATTTTTCTTGTATTCAGCATACTGAACTTACACAAAATTGAATTCAACTTACCATGCCGCAAAATGACTGATGAATGATGAATGACCAGTGTAATTTTTATTACAGAATTATCTTTATATATTTTTTTTTCTGTAAGTGTGTATGTCACTGAATTCCTCCTAAACGGCTAGATTGATTTTGTTAAATTGTTTTGTGATCATTTGAATAGGCCTCTGGATGGTTAAGGTTCATCTGTAGGTTGTGCCGGGACCGGGTCCTAGGATATTTTTATTCATTCGAGCAGAACAATGTCGGTCTTGGCCGCTAGCAATATACATGAAAAGATTGCTTTTAAAAAAAATATAACTTAGTATAGCAAATAAAATAAATGTATTTTAATCAAAAATTTCACCAGAATGGTTCTACAATCCGAAACAAAAGTGTCTTTGTCGAAATGTTTCAAATTATACAGAGCTCCATTAAAAATATACGTGGGCGAGTCGACAAAATAGATTACTTGTACCGTAATATCGCGAGGTCCCATGGGTCTGGGGAATGACGGCTTTAGACAAGTAAGTTATTGGGGGTACTCTGTCAAAAAAGTAACGTGCTATTTCCCTGTTTGTAGTTTGGTGTTTTTATCTTGTAAAAAATGTTCGAAGTTTTTGCTTAATGATAAGAGATTTCATATACAGTAGCTGTACATGTTAATTACCAAAGGTGACATTTAACCTGTGATCCATACGGACTAAAAAAAGAATGCTACCATAAACAACAAATATTTGTCTATGTATAGATATAATCTAATAACTAATATTACCAATAAAGAGGAAATATTAGATTTTTGTTGGAAATATTATTCTATGCCGATAGTATGTTTTTTATTGTTTAGGTTAACAGATTTAACCTATTGAGTCGCAGGGGCACACCGGCGGCCAGACAAAATAGGTATTTGATGATGTTTCGATCATGTTTGGTATTGCAACAATTGACAGGTTAAGGGCTTTTAACGTATTTGGTTAATAAACATATTATATGTACATATATTCATGCCTGTGTATGGAGGGGAAGGAATCCAATGTTTCAGGGATCATCTAATTTACTATTGTTATATTTATTGATTCAGAGTTATTGTCTTCTTTGTTCTTTTCGTGTGGTTAGTGGCCAACCTGTTCTCAAGAGTTGTTCAAGCCGCCTGTAGGCCTCTGACATGGCTTAACGACTGCTGTCACAACCGGGACCAACTTTTTACGTGCCCTCCGAAGCACGGAGACGCTCAGATGAAATACCACTAAGCGATCACCCATCAATAGACTGACCACACCCAACGTTGCTTAACCTAGCTAATGGTTTACCGATCAGTGAGTGCAACTAGCTATGAGCGCCTCAGAAAAAAAGAAGAAAAAGAAAAAGAAGAAGAGTTATTGTGCGTTCTGTGATCTGCATAAAAGATGTTGCAGAAAAAGCACGTAAAGCCGTTGGTCCCGGTCGTGTCGGATTATTCGTCCCATCGGATCATGAGAGTTAAGGAACAGAGAGTGCACTTGCGTTTGCGCACACACTCGTGCACTGTAATATCTCCTGCGCAGATGGCCAGTCTCCGTTAAATGGGTTTGTTTGTTTGTTAGGGTTTCCTGCCTTACCTACTCAACCGATCATCATGAAATACACATTGTCAGCAGTAGGTACAGAAAAGGACATTTCAGCCTCGATGGACTAGTGGTTGGTGTAACCGACTGCCGCGCCTGAGGTCGCGGGTTCCATTCCCTCACAAGTCAAAACATTTGTGTGCATGAACATGGATGTTTGTCGTGGTTTGGGTGTTTCTATGTATAATATGTATGTATTTACAAAAAAAAGTATATATGTATGTTTATCCACTGTCTAGTACCCATAGTACAAGCTCTGCTTAGTTTGGGCTAGATGGTGTTGTGTGTATGTGGTAGAATATTATTATTCTTATCTAGAAAAGTGAGCGAAGCCGCGGACAAAAGCATGTTGTAAAAATTTTCAACAACAGTCCTACAAATACATCTGTTGACCTATAAAGATATTACGAGCCAGTAATTTCATATAAAATCTATTTGGGTTCATTTTTATTGAGCATTTCTTCCCAGAACTACTCTCCCACTCACGATTGGAATATCGCTATTGCTATCCCGCGGGATCGACAACCGCATCAGATTTCCCTTAGAAATAACTACATCTATCTATACTGGGTGTAAGGAACAGCGTTCAGAAAACTAAAATATAGAAGATACGACCATCACGTCACATCAGTGGAACTTGCAACTCGTTGGGTTTTCTTCAAGAAAAATCTTATAATTTTACTGTAGTGTAATAATTTCTGGGTATCATTTACTAGCCTTTCCCCGTGGCTTCGCTCGGGAATAATACTTTTTCTGGATGAAAGGTACCCTCCAGGTCTTTCATCGAGAAAAATATGTTCTTTTCTGTACCCCTGACAACGTGTATGTGAAATTTGATGATAATTAAATTATGTTTGATGATTAAATTATGTTTGGGTACTTTGAAATAACTACACTGGAACATTGAGACAACTACCATCTAAGTCTCCCCGTGCCCATGGCTGCTGAAAAGCAACCGAAACGTCGGGTAAAGTGTAAATATAAATAGTATAATAGTATAGTAATAGTATAAATAGTTATAATAGTTTCAATAATTTAACTAGCTCAAAAATTTGTAAAGTTTAATAGTAATAGTGGTGTAACAGTTTCAAAATTTTGTAATAAAGTGTCAAATAAACAACGCGATAAAATCCGTATATAGTAGTTTAATTTCAATGAATAACATTCGCGTAAACAGAAGACATTATTGATGATAATGGGTCAAGTAGTTAAGGCTTAAACGCGTAACAAACAAACAAAAAAACTCATATTCGCTTTAATATCACAAAGTACCTATAAAGAAAAATATATGTAAGTATATAATTGAATCATATGTGATGTTTACAGTTTCAAGAAAGCTGTAAGGTAGCACAGTACCTGGTGATCATTCCTCGCACTTTTATTAGGACAATGCTCCGTATAAAACAGATAGAGTTATGTAGAGACTATTTCACTAGGCTAAAAATTCTTAGGCATCCATGCCTTTACATACTAGTTTTATTAACCAATTTTGTACAATTGAGTAGTGAAAACGTTAGACAATGGAGGCCAAAAATAACGGTGCTAAAAAAATATAATAGTAATTTTTTAAATAATAAATTGCAAATTAATCCTAAAACAAATTAAATTTATATTTATTACAGAAAGAATAATATCGAAGTTTTCACAAATAAGAAACGCTTGACTTAGAATGTTTTCAGGCACTAAATTTATATTTTGGTGCCCATTACAATATTTCGGTGTAATGTATGTAATTATTACAATATTATAAATTAATGCCATGTTTGGTTTATATTTAGTACTAGCTGTTACCTGCGACTTCGTCCGCGTAGATTTTAACTAAAAAGTGTTTGTCTCCGCGGTAACTTTTTTTTCTAAAATCAATGTAGCCTAAGTTACTCCTTATAACATCAGTTATCTGCCAGTGAAAGTCCCGTCAAAATCGGTTCAGCCGTTTCGGAGATTAGCCGGAACAAACAGACCGATAGACAAAAATTTTAAAAATAGATGTTTTCGTATAGGTTCCTTTTATACTTTCATATGCATTAGATAAAAAGCTGTTATTTTGACATTACAAACAGACACTTGAATTTTATTTATTTGTATAGATGTATAGATTAATGTATTGTTATTTAGGATTATATTTATTGATATGTTTATACACAATGTAAATACATGTATTTCGGTAAAAAATAAATGACTTATATGACTTTTATCTTGCGCTTTTACCACAAATTCGAGGTTGCTTCGAGATAAGTACCTATAAGTTTTTCATTTTTTCGATACGCCGTTCCTTACACTCTATCATACATATATTACCTACCTACTGTCTTTTTCCTTCAGCGTCGTCATAAATTCCCCCAACCTCGTCTACTCGACATAACGAAAATATTACCTGACCTCAAGGTTTTATAGACCTCACCTTTGCTCTTACATTAAATAAGTAATAAACTTATCCGCTGAGTGACACATACCTGCTTGTACCAGTTAATTTAATGGAAGCCTGTATCAGGGTACTTATCATAATAGTTTTATTAACCAATTTTGTACAATTGAGTAGTGAAAACGTTAGACAATGGAGGCCAAAAATAATGGTGCTAAAAAAATATAATAGTAATTTTTTAAATAATAAATTGCAAATTAATCCTAAAACAAATTAAATTTATATTTATTACAGAAAGAATAATATCGAAGTTTTCACAAATAAGAAACGCTTGACTTAGAATGTTTTCAGGCACTAAATTTATATTTTGGTGCCCATTACAATATTTCGGTGTAATGTATGTAATTATTACAATATTATAAATTAATGCCATGTTTGGTTTATATTTAGTACTAGCTGTTACCTGCGATTTCGTCCGCGTAGATTTTAACTAAAAAGTGTTTGTCTCCGCGGTAACTTTTTTTTCTAAAATCAATGTAGCCTAAGTTACTCCTTATAACATCAGTTATCTGCCAGTGAAAGTCCCGTCAAAATCGGTTCAGCCGTTTCGGAGATTAGCCGGAACAAACAGACCGATAGACAAAAATTTTAAAAATAGATGTTTTCGTATAGGTTCCTTTTATACTTTCATATGCATTAGATAAAAAGCTGTTATTTTGACATTACAAACAGACACTTGAATTTTATTTATTTGTATAGATGTATAGATTAATGTATTGTTATTTAGGATTATATTTATTGATATGTTTATACACAATGTAAATACATGTATTTCGGTAAAAAATAAATGACTTATATGACTTTTATCTTGCGCTTTTACCACAAATTCGAGGTTGCTTCGAGATAAGTACCTATAAGTTTTTCATTTTTTCGATACGCCGTTCCTTACACTCTATCATACATATATTACCTACCTACTGTCTTTTTCCTTCAGCGTCGTCATAAATTCCCCCAACCTCGTCTACTCGACATAACGAAAATATTACCTGACCTCAAGGTTTTATAGACCTCACCTTTGCTCTTACATTAAATAAGTAATAAACTTATCCGCTGAGTGACACATACCTGCTTGTACCAGTTAATTTAATGGAAGCCTGTATCAGGGTACTTATCATAATTTATGATGTGTGGGGGTGTATTTTAGGGTACGATACAATATGTTAGATACATATATACACAGGCACGGTTCCTATATCAATACACAAGTCGTTTTAGCTTCGGTCAGTTAAATTTTGACATCTTTTTCATAGAATACATGTTAAATTTAAATAATAAAATTAACTGTTTATAGGTTAAACGACTCGCTTTTTGTTATAGTAACCGGGCTAAAGATAACAATATTAATTATATTTTAATAATAGTAATATTCTATCACATACACACAACACCATCTAGCCCAAACTAAGCAGAGCTTGTACTATGGGTACTAGATAATGGATAAACATACATATATACTTTTTTTTGTCAATTCGTACATATTATACATAGAAACATCCAGACCAAGACAAATATCTATGTCCATGCACACAAAATATTTGACTTGTGCGGGAATCGAACCCGTGACCTCAGGCGTGGCAGTCGATTACACTAACCACTACGCCATCGAGGTCGTTATATTTTTAATGATAGAAGATATTTTTTGTGTGTTCGTGTGGTGTTGCTCTGGATTGCTTATACAATCGTGTTCTAGGATATTTATTTTGTTGTATGTTATTTTTCGGGCAGGAAAGGCTCTGTCAGGCCTTCTGGTGCGTATATAATTGTTTAGTTTAATATATTGTATTCTTAGTTTTTGTTTAGTCCATCTATAATACATACTTTTAGCTATTTGTGTGTTACAACATGTGTAAAAATGTAACATCGATATGTAACGATACCACACAAGTTGTGGCACCTTAAAATATAATGTTCTGCTTTAACGATTATTAAAGTAATAACTCTGAAATTTGGTTACAGAATCATTCTGACATTTTTCCAGAAGCTAAAGTAGCACATACAAGTGTAATATTCCTTGTTGTATTCATCTGAACCGATCGAGACTGACAAAACGACCCACATCACAGAGACCTCGTCCAATATATTGTGACTACGAATGAATATCAACTTATATGATATGACAGAACGACTAAAACGGGATCATATCATTGCGACGATATTTCCTTGAAGGGTTGTAGAGTTCTAGGATTACCACGACTTTTCCCTTGTTTAGCAAAGTAAGAATGTGATAAATCAATTATGATTTTTCGGCGATAGATCTGATAAATCAATCAGGGCTCCTCACAACATGTGAGGAGGAGGAGAGATTATGGCAGTCGACCGAGCATAGATTTAAACCTATCTGTGCAATCTAATATTGCTTGCAATACAACAAAAATGGAAAATATAAAAAATCTATATCGATACATACAATACATACCTACATACTTACATACATACATACAAATAAATAAAATTGAAGTGGCTGTTTATAATGTAAAAATAACAGCTTTTTATCTAATGCATATGAAAGTATATAAGATACCTATACGAAAACATCTATTTTTTAAATTTTTGTCTGTCTTTTTGTTTGTTCCGGCTAATCACCGAAACGGCTGAACCGATTTTGACGGGACTTTCACTGGCAGATAGCTGATGTTATAAGGAGTAACTTAGGCTACATTGATTTTAGAAAAGAAAAGGGTTCCGCGGAGACAAACACTTTTTAGTTAAAAACTATGCAAACGAAGTCGCAGGTAACAGCTAATAAATAATAAAAATATGCTGACAGTGAAAAGGACAAAATCCTAAGTCGACAACATAGCTTATGTTTATGTAGCCTGCATCGACTTCCTAACACAGCACTACGCGACGCTACAAAATTTGTGAACCTCGACTCGGCAATCGAACGTAGAATCCTACTAATATTACTTTACAGCGAAACTGAGATTTAATAATATTATACACTAGCTGACCCGCGCAACTTCGTCTGCTTCACATAAGAGAATTCTCCCAGCTCTTGCAACATTTTTCATTAATGCTCAACTCCTATTGGTTGTAGCGCATATATTCTTGGATAAATGGGCTATCCGACACAAAAAAAAAATCGATTCAGTAGTTTCCGAGATTAGCGCGTTCAACCAAACAAACAAACAAATAAACGAACAAATTCTTCAGCTTTATAATATAAGTATAGATTGAGGGCTCGAGTCAACGACTTGTTCTAATAATTATCTACTTAAAGGCCCTCTAAGTCATTTTCCAAATTTATTCTTGATACCAGACGCCTCTCAAACCAGGTAGCTAAGTCTTTCCCTCAAAGGAGACGAAGTGTTACAAAATTCTTTTGTTGACGAAAATATTTTCACGAATTTTAATAAGCAAGTTTTTGTTCAGTACTTTACGCTGAAAATGCCGTGTTTCCTGCCTTTGACGTCTGAGTATCCCAAGGATTACGTTTCACAAGAATTAGGAGAATGCTGAGAAAATACGGGTCGAATTTAAATTGGAGTTCTGTGAATTGAATCATCGTCAAGATCATCTCAGCCGTATGTTTGGATAAAATGGCATATTGAAGAGGTGTGATATTACTTCGACACAAAGAGGATTCTATGTATAGGTGTATAATAGTGCCGAAGCCTGAAGTTTCATCGTCGGCTCTATATAACACCCCACAATTGATTTGTAGCAACAGATTTTAGCGGTGGCACCCAGCCAGTGGTATCTAACACTATCCCTAGGATCTAGATCTCGATAATTAATATCTACTGTACGTCTAGATTAGCCCGCGTCTAGACTTGTAGACGAGATTTTATCTGGGTTAACGGTACCCTATGTCTTTTTCTGTAGCCCTGACAACATGTATGTGTAATTTCAGGATGCTCGGTTGGGTAGTTAAAGTGTAAAAGCATAACATGTATGTAAGTATACCAACACACTGTACAAACTTCGTTATTGGGATTTATGTCCTAGCATAGTTTGTATGGCGTAGTGTATAATTGAGTATAAATAGTACTAATTTATAATGTGCTGGAGATAGATGACTTATTTATAAGTAAGAATTTTCATGATTTTTCCCCTCTACAATGATGAAAAGAAAGTGATATTAGGCCACATAACTTACCAAAGTGCATGATGTCTTTGTGCTTTGAAACATTTCAGTTGTTTTTCAGCATCCGTTGTCACGCAGACTAAGTCCCGGTATATTCAAGAAACGAGTCGTTTTAGCTATAGTTAAATTTTGAAGTATTTTCCATTGAAAATGTGTTCAAAAAAGTTCTTGAAGTGTGAATTTAATTCAATGTGCCGCTATATTATTCAATTAAATTATTTTTAAGTGTTACTGTTTATGTAAAATGAGTTTAATGTATTACATAACCTTACTGTTTTTTATAGATGCAGCTTTTTATTTTACTCATACCCAAGAAGAATCTTACATTGAAATATTTTTTTAAATGTTTTTTCTAAACTTCCTCATAATCCATATAAAGTTCTCTTTTATAAAAAAATAGAACCTTTTGTACTAGGACCATGTTCAATATCGGAAGGGCTTTACAAATATTGAAATAATGGACTCAAAAAACACTCAGACTCGTAACATTGGCATCATAATTTTGTAAGATTTATAAATTGACATAAATGTATAATATAATGTTGACTATATTTGGTAAATATTATTATTTAATTCTGATACCTATTGAAATTGAATTAATAAATTTTCTTATTTGATGTAACATTTTGCATGCCAGACTGGTTGAAATATGGTGGTACTCACTGCTTAAATTGTAACAACTATTATTGTAATACCCATATATCCCAAAATAAATGATTTTGAATTTGAATTTGAATTTCAACAACGATTTGTGGATCATACAAAGCTTTGATCGAACTCACAACATTTGACGCAGTGTGTATTGGGGAGATGAGCAGCATAACCACTCCACCATTCATGCAGCCCGAAAAAGTAAATAATGATCAATATAATAATAGGATTCGTAAAACTACTTTCACCTTTTAAAATAAACAAAAAAAGTACATTTGTATATGTACATGTACATTCAGCCGCTCCGTGTAAAAACTAATATCCAGTCAAATCCGGTTAGACTAGAAAGCCGACCCTAAGTGACTTGGGAATAATAAAGGCTAGGGAGAAGAAGACATTCATATCATCACGTATGATATAATAGAAGAAACTAATGGCATTACACGTTAGTTTGCCAAAGTTACCCGGCTTAATGGCAGATATAAATTACTTACAGAAGGGAGGCAGAGAGCCAACGATCTGTTACTTAGTTCCTAGAACATGCATTAAGCATGTTAGTAGGCTTTTATATGAGTTATGTTCAAATTATCTACAATCCAAATATCGTTACGGTTCTGTGGAATAAAATTGCGCTTTCGTTTGCGCTCAATGTTGTAATTTTACGATCGATATCCGAATCCAGCAAAGTGTCTTTCGGGATAATTTCTGAGGGTTTAATTTTTTACTTAAAGCTTTATTTTATTATTGTTACACCAATTGATAATCCGGTTGATGTGTTCTTACAAAAGTTCACAATCACGTACGGATTCAATCTGTATAGCAAATTTTAAATTGGCAGTATATAAGAAGTGGAAAGTGGAAATAGGAAGTCGTTAATAAATATATCAATTTCATACACATCGCTAGTGTAATACAACTTTGCCCTACCCCTCAAGGGCATAAAGGTGAGAAGCTTTGTCCAATTCAGAGCTGCACCAATCTAACTGTCCCTTGAAATAACATTGAACATTGGATAGAAAAATAAATATTGACTGACATTTTGCAGGAAAACTGCCCAGGCGGTTTTTCTGCAAAATGTCAGTCAATATTTTAAAATAAACTGAATGTTATTCAGTTACAATTTTAAATGAAATAAAGGTTGACGTTGTAACTGACTCTATCTCGTTCTGACAAAGTAAATGGAGATTTGTGTATTTTATTTATTTATTTTATAACTTTCGCGGCGGATTTAATGCCATGCCATTATATACCAGTCAACTGTAGGGTGATGCAGAGATTATAAGAAGTGGGAGCATACAATAGCGTGAAACATACATGTACATATAGATACTAAAGAATATCACAATAGTAATTATATAATACATATTTATATGTATAAATCTTCTGTGCCTGTGTTAGTAATTAAACTCCTCCTAAACGGCTGGACCGTTGATGAAATTTCTTGTGTGTGTTCAAATGGATTCGAGAATGGTTTAGATTTGTTTTTTTTTTAATGTGTGCCGGACAACGTCTGTCAGGACAGCTAGTATTATATAAATACCAATAAACATGTTATATAATCAAAATAAAATATATATAAATATATACATACCTTATTATTATATTACTGATGAGGTGGATCTGATAAATTGTTGATTTTATCTCTCAGGTCAATTGAGACTCTTTGTATAAGACACATCTGCTAAGAATCATTCATGTATAGCGGTATAATGGCTGTCTCTCTTAGGCCCTTCGTACACAAGCCTACGCAAATCTTCGATACCCGACGATTTTGGTCTCTAAGCGACTACCGCAATACAAATTCATAGAGGTTCGTACACAGGCACGCGTCGCCGACATTTGTACCTGTGTACAAACCTCTATGAATTTGTATTGCGGTAGTCGCTTAGAGACCAAAATCGTCGGGTATCGAAGATTTGCGTAGGTTAGTATACGAAAGGCCTTATACATATTGAAACGGACACATAGAACACACAGACTCGTAGCAACTATTCCAAGACCTCAAATTAATTAAATGATTAGAGCGTGTACCAACAAGTTTGGGTCCTCATACCTGCCGAACGACCAAGGCATGGAATTCTCTGCCAAGGCACGTGTTTCCTTCTTCCTTCAATCCTGGGTCCTTTAAGCGGGGCGTGAAAAAGCACCTTCTCAGGCCGTCAAAGTAGAGACCTCAACATCGCCTCGGCTGCTATGAGGGCGGTGTGGAAGCCACTGCTCTTAGACCACACGACTGCTTACCATCAGGTGGAGTGTGGTCATTTTGACGAGCTCAATAAAAAAAAGAAAAAAGATCCTGTGAGGACATCGAATATATAATTTTCGTTTTTTAGTGGTAAGCTTTATTGGTTAGCTTACATCAGAACGGTAACCATACACTAGTTAAATGGACGTTCAGTCTTTCATAATATACCATGGTCCCCTCGTATAATATAATATCATACTTAAATAGACCATACTAAGAACAGAAAAGGATATATACTGATCTATCCTTTTCTATTCTTAGCATGTCCCAGTTAATTATTCTATATATGCTGAATAAAATATGAGAAAGAAGTGTCGACTATCAGGGCTAAATAATTCAGTCTAGACAGAGCCACACCAATGCACAGATTTGGGGCAACTCAAAAATCTAATCGATATCAAGCTATTTCTAGATTGCATTTTTAGGCTGAGGCTACAGTAGGCAGCGATTCGCGATGCGACTGTGAAAGCGAAACGATATAAACATGGAATGGCTACATTATAAGCGAAAATTTTTAATGAATTCGATTCAATTTCGCTGACAAGTTGATGTAGCCGATGCCGTGATTACACTAATGTTGTTTCTATCGCATAAACAAATCAAAGTTTAATAGCGATATATGGCGTACGGTGTAGCCATAAACGTGAATATGAACTATTTGTTTTTGTCGCTTACGTATCGCAGGTCGTGTCGCGGACTAATGTAGCCTCAGCCTTAGTTTGTGAAGAACTATGAATACCTATGGTTAAATAAATTATCGATGAAATTAACTGTACGGATGGCTGAAAAGTTTAAGTAGTCACCTCGCTACTGCAGTGCGGCGATTTTTGTGGGTTCGATTCCCACAAGCAACAAAAATTTGTATGATGCACAAATTGTTATTGTGGATGTGCTTTATGTCCGTATTTTGAATGTTTGTACAGTCTCTACAACACAGCAATTATCATTCATAGTATTAGTCATTTCAAAAATACCTCAAACATATTTGGCTTTTGAAGAATTTGCACATTCACAGAATGCCTTGATACCGTGTACCGTATAACATGATATTAGAGTGGTAAGAGGTGAACTCTAGAAAAATACTTAACACATCACGCTACGAGCCACGAGAGCGGAAACGTATTTATAAATGTAGGTAGGTCAAACCGCAGTCTTATATACGTCTATGATACAAATGAACCGCTCAATTTGTTGTGACTTTTCTTTGGTAGCAGACAAAATCTTATTGAAAACTAACATATTATCCGTTTTTTGTGTGAAATGTTGTCTTCTTTGGCCTCAACACTATAAAATTGCATCAAATATTCAACTAATCACAAAAATAAAGCGGTGAACAACAATACTATCTTATAAATACACTAGATGTGCCCGCGGTTTCACTTGCGTTTATGGTTACTGCGCCGTCCCCGTGGGTTGTAGCGTGATGTTATATAGCCTATAGCCTTCCTCGATAAATGGGCTATCTAACACTGAAAGAATTTTTCAAATCGGACCAGTAGTTCCTGAGATTAGCGCGTTCAAGCAAACAAACAAACAAACTCTTCAGCTTTATAATATTAGTAGATATATTTTGGTATATATCTCCCTGTGGCCATGGCTGCTTTGAATAGCAACCGAAACGTTGGGAAAACTGAAATCTAAAGAGATTGAATAATGTAAGTGGCTTAAATAAAATAAGTATTTTTAAAATAAACAACGGGTTGAAAGTCGTATAAGTAGTTTAATTACAATATATACCTAATATTCGCGTAAATGTTAGACAATGTTATGCTCAAAAGCAGTCAAAATTATAGAATCAATTCTAAAATTAAATATAAATAGTCGACAATTACATATTGTAATATTTAAATTAACCGCGATAAAATCCATAAATTCATTTAATTAGCATATCTCTATCACCACAAAGTCCACAAGCTGGTCATAATAAACCAACAGCAAGTACGTACTTATAAGCACATAATATTTTTGTAAAAAATCTTTTATCTAAATGAAAATCAGGATTTGAAGCTGTAACTGGCAGCTTAACTACCTTTAAGGAGCGCAAGAAATCTTAACACGTTATTTAAAATGGTATTCTATCAAAAGATTTACAGCATGAAGGTTGTCTCTATACGTAGTACGTACAACATAGTTAGACTAAAATACACATAAAATTTTCGAAATTTGTTTGGTGTTGCATGATTATATATAATCAATTAAATAAAATGATTCGTGTATGATTCATGCACCGTTATTAAATACATTCGAAAAACACTATCTATGTATAGGTACATGTACACACATCAAACTTATATATACTGATAACCACATAATGCTAACTATATAAATGTAGTAGGTATTATAATGCTTATTCGTATTAAAAAGTGTGCACTATTATTCTGTATCATATAAGTACATAATTTGAATTGAAAGCTCACTCTTCTAAGTGTGGACACATTTTTGTGTGATCTAAATACGATTTTTGCTGCCTGCATAATTACGAGTAAGTGTAAAAATATTGTGTGGAATTCAATTACATTGCACGGAAGTACTAAATAGAACTGTGCTTTATTATCTTATCTTATGTGGGGGCCAGTCAGTGCAGATCGGCGACACTTCGATCCAGTGGGATGTTTTGTGTCGACACTCTCCCAATAACGACTGCCATAGATGTTCATGGCAGCCGGGACCAACTGCTTAACGTACTCTCTGAGGCACGGAGCAGGCGATAATTGTCAATCAATACGCACATAATTTCGAAAAGTCATATAACTTCCGAAAGTCAGAGGTGCGCGACGTGGGTTCGAACCCGAGACCCTCTGCATTGCAGTCTGTTGGTCTCCCCACTGAGCTATCGCTGTTCAAATTGCTGTGCTGCGCTGTACTTTATTAAGTTTCAGCTGTATCACACACAAGCTTTGACATCATTCGCGGGGTAGGCGTGTTAGTGACTTATTCTTATTACCAAATTAAAAATTACAAAATAATATTGTGCCAACGCTATAATATAAAAGAAATACTTGAATTCATTCGTACAGTTATTATATTCTGTCATTACGGAAAAATACTTGATGAAACCTCAGAGGAAATGCGAATAAAAATCACAAAATATCAAGTCCATTTTAAACAGTTTAACGAAATACAAAAAAGGAAATCAACTCTATTCCCTGGAGAAAACCTTACTCTACGTCTCGAAGTAGAAAGTTGACTGAGAAATAGAATTGTTAATGATATTTGCCTGTTAAGCGAAGACGCTGCAATTTCGATTCACGACAATAAATGTATTAAGCGTCCTTAGGGATGAAATGTTCAAGTAGCAACTTCTTAGGGTTGATGATATATAACGTGTAATATTAAAGAGTTATTAACTTCCATCCAAATTGCAAAAGATAGGGAAAATGGATGTAGGAAGGTCCTGCAAGGGCCAGCAACTAGGCTTATAAAAATAATTATATTACGGTGTGGTCAATATATTTTAAAGTTTGTGAACCACCGTCCATCTTTTTGCTTACGCTGCGATCCACTTTCAACCGCGATTGACGAGTAAACAGTATATTAGGCAATACTTTTCGTTATACAATCTAGTACATGTTTTACATCAAAGGTGTTACAAACATTATATCTTATATTACTAATTATACAAACATAAAAAGCATCCCTTATTAACTATATATATATAATTGCCGTTTATGTCCTACGTCTCATTTCTTAGTTTCTGTAAAAAATGCAACGATTAATTTAAAATTCATTTATATTTCGAGAATAGACTTTATATATTATTAATAATAAATATCAATAACCTTTTATACAATTTATATTTAAAGTTATATCGCTTAGTGTCTGATAATAAAGACAAACCCTATGGTTCATCAATATTTTTGAATGAATGGCCTATGTTATCCATTCAAAAATACTGATGAAATATTATGAAACTCCATCGTTACCGATTTTCTTCATACAAAATGGCAACTTCATATTTATAACCCTATTATAATATATTTATTACTATGACCACATACAATAATGAAACACACTAGCAACTAACATCAAGAAGCTATATTTATTATCTATTGTTTCTAGCTTGTTGGCAATCGTCTATAATAACCGATAATAACAGTCGGCGCAACAAATAAAACCCCCGAAACCTTCGCCAAATGTGTGACCAAATAATATCAAGTTTAATATCTGTTACGAACAGATGCTACGTTATAATGTGTGGAGACCTTTCGACTCAGATATTTGTTATTTGACACGATAAATCAAAGGCCAATGTTCGCTTAATAATAACTGTTCAAAATAGAGTCCTGATCTAGTTTGATAAACGTCAAATGTGAAATAAAATGCAATTTATGTTTATACTTTTATATCAGGCGAATACCATTTGTATCATGTATGATACTAAGACTAAATCAGAACAGTTAAAACAGTTTTTATTATCAGACTTTTCCCCTTGCGATCACTGGACCGTATTTTAGAGAGTCTGTATATCCTAAAGGTGAAGGGTGTATAAGACCCACATTTCGACAATAATGGATTTAGGTCTCACGTAATAGGGGGTTAGCTATTTTTGTTTACCGGGTTTAGTTCTAGACTTCATGCTACAACTGAAAATGTATTGACAAATAAACCCAATAACGCTTTGATCGACCGTAGACAGCAGTGGCTATCGATGTGACCAGGTTCCTTGTCTGATGAATCACATATGATACATAACAATAGATTTTGTATTGTGTCTATCATGAAACAGCGAAAGGGTTAAAGCAATGCGCTATCGATGGAATTAGGATACCGCGGCAATGCCTACTAGAGCAAACGGAATTAAGGATGGAATGAGGAATGGAAGAGGCAGGTATCCTTCAAAACTCCTTCTTGCTAAACGAAACGTAGTAATAAATGCTACGCTTACGCCGGTTATGTCATTATGTGTAGTCCTTTTGCGAGCGAGCCGACTTTTTCGTTCTGTCATTAAGAAAATTCTTCGATTTTATTCATATTTCATTTTAATTAATATTAATTTATAACTTTGAAACAAATTTGCATACTTAATAAGAAAGTAATAATTAGTTATTAAAAGTCTATGTTATAAGAAAGATTAAGTAATTTTAGAGGTCGGACCGACGAAAATTTTTCCTGTACCGTGTTCTAAGTACGAGATTTGAAAATTACTTCTCTATAAATTTCAATTTTTTTCGCGGGTATTAGCTTTTTGGTACAGCGATGGTGACGCGACTATGGCTATTTAAAAACAATATCATATAAACATATAACGATAAGATCACCGGCGAAGGAAAAATAAATAATGATAATATGTTTTTATGTCGCATCGCCCTTGCAACGCTGTCGCATCACCGTCGCGTCGCCGTCACATTGTCATCTCATTTCCATGCCAATGTAGCCTTAGTACATATGAATTCTACTTGCGCCAAGTGTGACGAATTCTATCCAGACACGAGACGAAAATAGTGTTATCCAGAAATAATTGTATCGCGCCTGGATGTTCTATGTGTTCGTTGTTTGAATTTTTGTATAGTTTCCGTAAAACCGACCTTATTCCTAATGCCTACCGCTCTAGGAATAATGCCTTACCTTTTTAAATTATACAAAACATTAATTCATTTAAAAAAATAGTTGACGCTGCCGGGGCCAATGTAAGCTTTTTGAAGCCACATGTAGGATCTACTTTATTAAAATAAACCCGCTGAAACCTATCGAATCGCAGTGTTAAATAAATCCGCTAGGTCCGCTCGGCAAATTTCAATTAAAACTCCTTCCTTCAATATTCTATCCGTCTAGTTTTAGTTTCATTTCTATGTTTTATTTATGAACTCGGGCGGATAGCACATTGATCGTCGTTGTGTTAGAGAGTCGCTTTACCGACGGCTACGGACTTTAGACAATAGAAATAGCACACAAACGTTACTGTCAAAATATAGATACAGCCCTGTTTAAAATTGTTACCACCGCTGGGCACGGGCTTCTCCTCAGGGTGAGAAGAGATAGTCCACATTGTTAAAAGCTATATTTTATTAGAAACGCGTCTAATAATAATTAATAATTATTATTATAACTCACGGTGCGAAACAACTAAGTTGACGGTTGTTGTTTTCGTGACAGAAATAATAATATAATATTTAATAATAATAATATTCTATCACATACACATAACACCATCTAACTAAGCAGAGCTTGTACTATGGGTACTAGACAATGGATAAACATACATATACTTTTTGTCGCTTTTTTTTGTTTGATCGTTTTTATCTTTGTTTCTTTTGATTGCATGATCGTTCCTTAGATTCCAGATCAGACAAAGTGTTATTGCGTTTTACTAAAAGTATTGATGACGGCCTCGATGGCGTAGTGGTTAGTGTAACCGACTGCCACGCCTGAGGTCGCGGGTTAGATTCCCGCACAAGTCAAACATTTTGTGTGCATGAACATGGATGTTTGTCTTGGTCTGGGTGTTTCTATGTATAATATGTATGTATTTACAAATAAAAAGTATATATGTATGTTTATCCATTGTCTAGTAGGTACCCATAGTACAAGCTCTGCTTAGTTTGGGCTAGATGGTGTTGTGTGTATGTGGTAGAATATTATATTGTCTTACATTTACGCGAATGTTATACATTGAAATTAAAACTACTTTATACGGATTTTATCGTGTTGTTTATTTTAGAACACTTTTATTTCATAATGTTGAACTATAACACTTCTATTATTGAACTCTACTACAATTTAAGCTATTTAAATTAGTATAAACTTAAATATAAATAGTTAAATTAATTTAAATAGCTTAAATTGTAGTAGAGTTCAATAATAGTAGTGTTATAGTTCAAAATGATGTAATAAAAGTATTCTAAATAAACAACACGATAAAATCCGTATAAAGTAGTTTTAATTTCAATAAAATTATCTATCCAGTATAAGATGGCGGAGAGAAAAATAATCAGAATTTAGTTTGTTTAAGTAATACCATTCAAAGTATATTGTTCTACACTCCACGTTTGTTGATTTTCATTTAAAGTAGTTTAGAATTTAAATTAGTTTGAAAGAACAAACTAGTCTTCGCTTTGATGAATACGCAAAGTTGGGATTCAAATCGAAATAGTTTATGTAGAACATAGTCCATTTCACTATATCTATACTAATATTAGAGAGTTGTAGAGATTATTTGTTGAAAACCGCTAATCTCTGGAACTAGTCAGGTGATAATACCGATTCTACTACGGAATAAGATGGAACTTAGGTAACATTTTAAAATTAACCCCAATGTATCACATTATGTATTTAAAAGCAGCATTAAAAGTCTTCCAGTGGTCTTTGCATGATGCTTATACAAACTGTAATTTAAGATTGAGAAATACCTAGAACTTATATTAAAACACATTTTAAAATTTTGATCAGTCTTCCAGTGGTCTTTGCATGATGCTTATACAAACTGTAATTTAAGATTGAGAAATACCTAGAACTTATATTAAAACACATTTTAAAATTTTGATCAGTCTTCCAGTGGTCTTTGCATGATGCTTATACAAACTGTAATTTAAGATTGAGAAATACCTAGAACTTATATTAAAACACATTTTAAAATTTTGATCAGTCTTCCAGTGGTCTTTGCATGATGCTTATACAAACTGTAATTTAAGATTGAGAAATACCTAGAACTTATATTAAAACACATTTTAAAATTTTGATCAGTCTTCCAGTGGTCTTTGCATGATGCTTATACAAACTGTAATTTAAGATTGAGAAATACCTAGAACTTATATTAAAACACATTTTAAAATTTTGATCAGTCTTCCAGTGGTCTTTGCATGATGCTTATACAAACTGTAATTTAAGATTGAGAAATACCTAGAACTTATATTAAAACACATTTTAAAATTTTGATCAGTCTTCCAGTGGTCTTTGCATGATGCTTATACAAACTAAATTTAAGATTGAGAAATACCTAGAACTTATATTAAAACACATTTTAAAATTTTGATCAGTCTTCCAGTGGTCTTTGCATGATGCTTATACAAACTGTAATTTAAGATTGAGAAATACCTAGAACTTATATTAAAACACATTTTAAAATTTTGATCAGTCTTCCAGTGGTCTTTGCATGATGCTTATACAAACTGTAATTTAAGATTGAGAAATACCTAGAACTTATATTAAAACACATTTTAAAATTTTGATCAGTCTTCCAGTGGTCTTTGCATGATGCTTATACAAACTGTAATTTAAGATTGAGAAATACCTAGAACTTATATTATAACACATTTTAAAATTTTGATCAGTCTTCCAGTGGTCTTTGCATGATGCTTATACAAACTGTAATTTAAGATTGAGAAATACCTAGAACTTATATTATAACACATTTTAAAATTTTGATCGGATACGGTTTGTGACGAACATTCGCCTGATGATACACGATATCTGTAACTTTTAGGCGTTTTTAGAGTTCGAAAAACTCTTATTTATACAACAGCTTTGTTCGTCCGTCCGTCCGTTCGTCTAGCTTTCTGTTATACAACTTTCAATTCAAGAACCGTAAGAGCTAGAGACTTGCGGTTAACGCCATTTGACTCAGCATAGTCGATATACCCCTGAAATTACTATAACCTTTGATCTCTGACCTCAAGGTCACGTGATATAATTTTTTCGATCTCTAAGATTTACGATAATTCATGGCCGTTTTTTACTTGTTTTTTAGTATAAAAACACAACTTTTTTTTGCCAGTGGCAAAGATCGCCGAGGCGAAGCATAGTTTTTAAATAACCTGGATATTTTGTACACCATTAGAGCAAAACACAAAATTTTTAGGTTGCAATATTTGTAAGGTAAAGAGTCTACTTCTAGTTATCTAACTAGAAGTCTACACTATAAAAATTAGGATTTGTTAAATGTTCAGCTACTTACTTATTACTATTATATATGATTGTACTTATACATAGCTAGCAATATGCAGGTATTTTACACTTCTGGGCATATACAGTCAACGTATATGTATAATATTAAAATTAAATACATATTTGACCGAGTACAATCACTGTCAATAAACCAAATTCTCAAATAAAATAAAATATCGTTCATGCAAAATGCGCCATTGAACTGTGAATTTAATCGGTCCAATTTCACGGAATGCAATCACAATTCTTCAAAAAAAGGCTGTGTTGAAAGATGCGAATCGTTCATTCGTATTTTTTTATTAAAATCTGGGCACAGGAAATATGCTCTGATTCATTAATTGATACTGGCCTAGTTTTATTTGCATGATGTATACATGAGGAACATATTACGTAAATTTTGGCGATGTAACTATTCAGACACATACATAGTCTCACACTCTTATCTCTGAAGAAATAGGCAGTGGTCCGACCGCCAACGATGAACGAGAAACGAGTAAAACTAGAAACTATAAACGAGTTGACGATCAGCGGGAAGCGAGTGTGTAGTTTCGATAGTTTTGTCGCCGGGCTATAAGCGAGTGTGCAAGTGCGACGAGCGATTACTCGCGCCACTCGCCCGCGGTCGCTCAGTCCTGTGCAAACCTGCGCGCGGCGACGAGCGAGCATCGCTGAACGAGTATCGCTGAGCGAGTTTATTTTTGAAAGCTCTTGTCGCTCAGCGACAAAACTAGTAAAGTGAGTCGTCGCCGGCAGTGTGAACAGTCAGCGAGCAACTTTTAATATCATCTCTTTCGTTTACACGGAATGTATATTATTTGTGCGATTCTTGAGAGAGAAAATCGCTGATAGTTAGTCGTTTTCTCGCCGGCGGTCGGACAACTGCAATAGACAGAGGTATAATATACATACATTTCGCCATCTATGGTTTTAGTTCTAATGTATAAGAGATACAGATCTGCAACTCTGTACAGACATTGCCTCATTGGTATGTTACTATAGTATAAACTACGGGGAGTGCTCTGAAGAGTTATTCCACCCTCCCCTTTCCTATCCAGAACAACGCGTGTTGGACTTAGATACCATCCGTACACGGTAGAATCGATTAGAGCGCGCACCTACAAGTTTGGGTCCTCATACCTTGGCCAAGCAATCAAGGCATGGAATTCTCTGCCAAGGTACGTGTTTCCTTCTTCCTTCAATCCTGGGTCCTTTAAGTGGGGCGTTAAAAGCACCTTCTCAGGCCGTTAAAGTAGGGACCTTAACATCGCCTCATCTGCCATGAGGCTGGTGTGGAGGCCACTGCTCTTGGACTACATGATCGCTTACCATCGGGCGAAGTGTGGTCATTTTGACGTACAAAATAAATATTTAAAAAAAAGATACGGGGGCTGAATTTTGAGGATATGAGGAAGGTCGCAGTCTATCTAACATCACGCTACGATTCTTAGAAGCGGAGTACAGTTAGTTATTTTCTTTTATTTTTTTATTGTAAAAATTCACAAAACTGATGTATAATTTCACATGCAGTAATTTATAGTAATAATTTACAAGATGTGATTTACATCTACTAGATGTGAATCAAGCATGCACTTAAAGTAAGACGACATACAAATTAAATTAAAATTTTGACATTATTAGAATTATAACTAATGATAAACAATATTTGTTCATAAAAACAAATCTTTAAGTTTGGACATTATTGAGGCTACGGAACCAGCAAAAACATCTACATATATCAGCCCGAACGGAATTGGCCAAAGAAATCATACGAGAAAGAGGCGAAAAATAACCTATATTGGTTCGGCAATGTGGTGTAAAAAAAGTTTTACGGTTTACTAAGCGGCTGTTATTACGCGGAATACACATGTACACTTTCTGTTGTAGTTATATCATAGACACACTTACTTACTACGGATATTGCTATAGTTTTAGGTCTAAAGAAATAGATGGCGAGCTATTGCCGTTTATAATGCACAGTCTAGAATCAGAAGTCGAGGGTTAGTATCCTACCCATTGCATTACATTGCAATTGGTAGGATTGGGTTTGAGTTCATTGGGTTCGATTCCCGCGCAAGTCAAACATTTGTGTGCATGAACATGGATGTCTGTCTTGGTCTGGATGTTTCTATGTATAATATGTATGTATTTACGAAAAAAAAAGTATATATGTATGTTTATCCATTGTATAGTACCCATAGTACAAGCTCTGCTTAGTTTGGGCTAGATGGTGTTGTGTGTATGTGATAGAATATTATATTATTATATTATATTACCGCCGTGAACCCAGTCGTAGTAGAATGCTTGCATTACGAGTGGACTGATGTCAGTAGAGCAATGGAAGAGATTCGAGCCCATAACCTTTAGATCGCAAGTCCAACGCCTGAGCCCTCGTTCTCAGTCTGATTATACTTTAAGTCCATCAATTAAATGATTGTAAAGTCCCTTTCGATACAGAGATTAATCCTCATTCCCAGGAATGTCTTCTTTAATCTATCAAGTTTCCAAATACCATGCATAATTAAAAATCTATCCTGTCTGGATTCAATAGGTTAAAAAAGTAATAATCCTAACTAATATTATAAAAGCGAAAATGAGTTTGTTTGTTTGTTTGTTACCTTTTCACGCCTAAACTACTGAACCGATATTCCTGAAATTTTGCATATACGTTGACAGGTGTACAGAAACGTACATAGGATACCTTTCATCCCGAAAAAAATTACTGTTCCCGAGGAAAACAATAATAACGTTCTTATGATAACAGATGGCTCCACGAGTCTTTCGAATCATGATTGAATTATATTATTACAAGCAGAGTACAACCCGAATTGATTGTCAAATTCTAAATTAACGCGAGCGAAGCCGCGGGCAAAAGCTAGTATCATATAAACCGATGTTGACATTGTTCTAATAATTTTGTTATCATGCTGAAGTCATCTAGAAAATGTTCGATCTCTAGAAGCACTCGAGCAAGATTAAGATGTAATGTGAACCGAACTATTCTGCACTTAGCGTAGTGTAAAGCGCTCGTAAGAAGTACTCTCTCTAAAAGCGTTAGCTACCGAATACCTAGAGATAATTACAAGTTGTCTGCTAACTGTTATTGAGCTCTAAAGCCTTTGTTTACACGGACTTGATAATAGTGTCGTTCAGATAAACGTTTATTGCTTTGTCATGTTTATTTGTTTGTTTTATTGATTGGATATTTGACAAAGATAATGTAGTGGTTTGATTGGATACAAATCCTACATGGTACAAAAATTCGTATGATTTACGAATGGTTAGGCCGAGTCTAGGCGTTCTTGGTGGCGGTTGTTTGAATGTTAGTGAAGTTCCTCGCGGTACAGGAAGAAACATAGAGCAGGAACGGCTTAAAAACAGAATTGACCATGCTTACATCTAACGTCGACTCGATAAAGGAAATAAAAAGCAATGAAAAAAGAATTATCCCCGAATCAAGGTGTTTTATTAGTTTATTCTGTTAGTAAATTTGCAGCGTCTCGTAGCTTCAATCCCTACTTTTTCATCTTGTCATCCCATCAGTTTTTATTTCCTTTTATTTTATTATGACAATTAATTATAAATATTATAAAAAATGTAAATTAACTGATGTGTCCAGGACTTATTATTATAAAATAAAGATTTTTGACTTTGACTTTGAATTCGATAACCCTAGGTTAAGTCAAAGTCAAAGTTAAAATGCTTTATAATTTAAGTCTGAAAGTAACACTTATGAACGTCCAAATTCGATAACTTTTTTTTTATATTTTCCGTTAAGAGTTAGATAGTTTGTTAATGTACTCTTTTTGAGCAGCACGTTTTACTACGTTCTAGGTACTTATTGAAATGGTTAAATACTTTTCTAATACTTTGTTGCTATCGATAACTACATCTCGACAAAAACACAGAGGTAAAGAAGGGGAAAATAATATTTAAATATAGCCTCAGTTCGAATGAAATCCCAGCGGGGGCGCCCGCTGAGATTTCATTCATATGAGGCTATATTTCAATATTACTTTTAAGTTTGTTAAAACGTGCTTTTAAGTTTTATTAATCAATTTTATTTATACTTTATGAAATACCTATTTTTTGTCTAAGCCTATTTTTCAAATAAGAAACTTTTGGCATTATTGTAGTAAGTTTTATTGGGAAAATATTCTAATCAAATTAATTGAAAGTACTATAGTTAGTGAAATCTGGACAGTCAAATGCCATTTTTACATAAGCATGTTTGGACGTGGAGTGCACTGTAGACGCAACTCACCCATGCAAGTAGCTTGTATAGTTGCCTCGTGCATGTAGAATCCGCAAGTAGCTCTTGCATGTAAGCCGCATGGCCTACTTGCATTAAATAGTGCTTCTACTCAATGCAAGTAGACGTTTACATGCAAACGTAGTTGTATACACATAGATAAACCTAATATAAGTTTGAAGATGTTTCATCGCAAACATAGAATTCTAATCTGAATCCCTTTAAGCCAACAAAACCTTAACTGTGTAGGTATTTACTTACCCCCACACTCCGTCACAAAGACTTACAAATTACTCGGTTCAATCGCCTTAATAGCTCTTGAAATAAACGAACACATTTTGACATCTTCATAAATATTAAATGGCTTCCGTACTTGTGTTGTTAGGTTAATAAAAGGTCGTGTGTCAATTTTGTGGTTAAAGTTAAATAGAATGGGTTTATGGATTATTCAAGGGGTCTAGACGAAATTGTTATAGAGTATTAACGTCAATAAAATAAATGCAACGTCACGTTCCGCTTGACTTGGTCTGAATATGGTATATTTTGTTGAAGTTCACGATAATTTAACCCATTCGCTGTCCCGTGATAGACACAATAGAAAATCTATAATTGTTATGTATCATATGTGATTCGTCGGACAGGGAACCTGTTAAGCTTAAAGTTCTTGTGGAAGTAGTAGGTCTAATTCGGAAGATTATCAAATTAAATGGATAATTTTACTAGGCAGACTATTGATGTCGATTAGCTTTATATGAGGACACAGATAGCGCAGTGGCATAGGTCGCATCGCTAATACCAATAAGCTAAGTATTATGACTCGATCTGCACGTGGTACAAAAATATATGTGATGTACAAATACTTATCCATACGTTTGACAAATAAATAATACAAACACAGCACGAGACATTTTAAACGTACATTCCTTCACACATTTTAGATATATGTAAACTTATTTGTATATAAATTACCATATTGTTCTATTATGTATTATTAATTATTGATCTGTTGTATTTTTTACCTTGCTTTTATTTAAAATTTGAATTAGGTATATCATGATACAATATAACTTATGTTAGCGATTATAGGTAGAATATAATTATTTTATATAAATATTGAATAAAGGGTAGCGATGTATAGGCATTATTTGAATATGTTTAATTGTACCCGTTATTTTCTGTTGGCAACACTGATTTTGTTCGACTGCCCCACTACGCGTTCATTGAGTGGCGATCGGATAAGTTTATGAAATAAAAATGTATTAGTAGATATTGCATTGAATTAAATAAGATATGCATATTGTATAACTATGTAAACTATTAATATAAATTCTAATTATGTTTCAATTATTAAAGGAAATAAATGCCTGAGAATTGCTTCTGGAGTTTCCTTACACTTATAAGGCTTGTATTGTATTTTTTACGAAGAGACACTGATTCTTAAGATACAGGCATACACCTAGTTTAGAAGTCAGGGTTAAAATTTTTGACAATTCTGCATATTCGCTGAAGAGAGACTTAACTTCGCTTGGCCACTCTTCATCGAGAATGCAGAAATAAAATAAAAGTGACCCGCGACTAATATATGAGCCCTAGTAAAGTACCTAACTTTAAAATGAAGAAAGTGGGTTCTATAATGTTCTATGGTGTTCTCCTATAAGTAATTATACACCAGGTAGTATATTGGCTAGGTTACCTTAATGTCACTGTTGTAATGTCAGTAGATGAAAAATAACCATGTCTTTGAACGGAGCATACCAGTTACCATCATATATGTAGGTCGCTGACTCATCTGCCAGCAAAGGCAAAAAAAAAAAGACTAAAGAGAAAAGGCCAGCGATGTAAATGGCACTTTTGGAGTAACCGTCCTATGACTATGTAGAACGCTAGTCATAGAAGCGGGTTTCCCTGAATAATGCAAAATGTAGAATTTAAGTCCGTAGCTGTTAGATTGTTAGCCTCTTTTTTCTACTGCGATTTTCTGGTGGTGTAAGAAAATACGCAGTAGAAAATAATGTGCTTTGTTTTTCAACGTTGCCTGACAGAAAAATGTAATTTAATTGCCATTATATTATGACTTATGAGCAACTGACCGTCTAGCGTGAGTTTAGACAAGGCTCCTTTACAATCTCGTCTCGGCCCAAATTCTATTAAATTTAATTTTATACCGTCACCCAATTTTTAATCTTAAGCTCTTTCTATGTATGTGACGTGTAAATAAATAAAAATTATTTAATTATTTATTTCCACTTCGGACAGGACCCTATAGAGACAGTATCTTTGCTAACTGGTTATGGGTATCTATGGTTTTACGAAATGTATTTAAATTTTAATGAAATGCTAGATCGCTTAAATGGTACCTCTGTTTACAGCCAGTTTGAAGCTAACGCCATCTAGTACTACTTTCAGATAACTAAACCAACAACACTATTTTTTTAAATACTTGTTCAAATATACTTACATTTCAGATAAGAGTCATGGCGTGTAAGGTTTGGTTAGGTTAGCCCTTCTAAGCTTTCTAGATTTTAATTACTAAATAGATTTCTAATTCTTTATTTTCTTAAAGAAAACCGCACGCTTGTAGATCAAAAAATGGACAACCTCTACACGGATATCGTGAAACGATTCCAAGATAAGCATTTAAGGAAGGTTCCTTATAAATGGAAGGCATTACTTCCCCTAATGGTTTCCTTGCACAATACAAAAGGCACACAATAATGAAACCACTAACAGCTAGCGTACGTAGAATGCGTGCTACCATTACTGTGACGTATGAAGTCGTTTTTTACTTATACGATGAAAGAGACAAATGTATTTACATTGCTTGTGTAGTGACAAAGACGAAATACTTAATAGTGTTGGGATAGTTAGGAGGGTACAAAGCCTTGTTGTGAATAGTTGAGAAATTATTCGTGAACTAGTTGTGCCCGCGGTTTCATCCATGTTTATAGTTACTACGCCGCCCCCGTGGGTCATAGTGTAATGTTATATAACCTACAGTCTTCCTCGATAAATAAGCTATCCAACTCTTAAAGATTTTTTCAATTCGAACCAGTAGTTCCTGAGATTTGCGCGTTCAACCAAATAAACAAACAAACTCTTCAGCTTTATAATATTAGTATAGATAAGTTGCGAACCATATTTATTTGTATCCTAACTAATATTATAAATGTGAATGTGAGTTTGTTTGTTACGCTTTCACGCCTTAACTACTCTACCGATCATCATGAAATTTCGTACACGCGTTGTCAGGGGAACAGAAAAGTATATAGCGTAGTACTTTTCATCCAGAAAAAAGTACTGTTACTAATCTAATCTAACCTAGATTTACGCGAGCAAAGCCACGAGCAAAATCTAGTTTACTATAAATAATAGCAGCAGTAGCCTAGTGGAAGACCGTATGACTGCCACGCCGAGTCTTGAGTTTGATCCCATGGCAATCGCGCATTTCTGACTTTTTGAAGTTATATTACGTATTAATAATAAATGATGGATAGTATTTAACTGTTCCTCAATTTTTTGTCTTTGTTCCACCAAAGATACTAATTGCCCAACAAAATATGCTTACTAAAATATTTTAAAGAGATCAAACTAAGTCGACGGAGCCCCGCTTCGTGGGACTCCTATTTTTGGGTGGGTTTAAGAAGGAACCTAACATAACCTAACACTGCCGAGACAGAATGCAGTGATTTGAGGCTTATAGTTTACGAGCACGTTATGATGTATTTTAGTAAGCATATTTTGGTGTGGACTTAATATTTTTGGTGGTCATTATATTTAATCCCATAAATTATTATCGCTCGCTTTAACGGTAAAAGAAAATATCGTGAGAAAACCTGCATATATTAATAAATGCTACACAATCACGTTCACACGCAATCGCAATATTATTAACACGCAATATTATATAGGTAGTACATTATTACAAGAAAGAGCTGAGATGAGAGATTTGGGTGTACTCTTCGACACCAAATTAACATTTATACCCCACATAGATAGCATCATCAATAAATCATCCAGAATGCTGGGTTTTATCATACGAAACACTAAATTTTTTCGCAACCCAGCCACTAAGATAGCAGTTTACAATAGTTATGTACGGAGTAACCTTGAATATTGCAGCGTCGTCTGGTCACCACAATACAGCGTCCATCAACTCAGAATTGAACGCATTGAAAAAAGATTTTTAAGACACCTAGCTTTTTCGTATAGATTGCACACACAGTTAACATCATATGTTGACAAATTGAGGCATTTTAGGATGCACAGTTTGTTAACTCGCAGACAGCTACTTGATTTGACTTTTCTCTACAAATTGGTTAGATATGAGTTCCACTGCCCACCACTTCTGAAAACTATCTCCTTACGGGTTCCTAGCCGTGTGCCTAGACAAGCTGTTCTCAAATCTGGGCTATTTTATCGTCCATATGCGAGGACTAACTTAAAGATGTTTTCAGCTATTTCCCGAATATCAAAAACATATAACACAATTTGCGGAGAAGTTGATATTTTTGCTGACACACTGTCAAAATTCAAAAAAGTTGTGTTAAGTTTGTTGAAGGGCTGAAAGTGCTCATGTTTAAAATATTTAAAATGTTTATAATGTCTTGTGTTTTTGTTTTTTTTTTCTTACTTATGTTTTTGTTTACCTACTTGATTATTCATAGTGTGGCCTTCTTTAGTTTTGCATTGATGTTTTAATATTTTAATGTTTGGTATATTGTTTGATTTTTAATTTTTTTTTTTTGGTTATTTTAACTTTTAACGCTATAATATGGTGCATGGTGTGACACCTTAAAATGTTGTGAATTTATTCTTATTACTGTAAAATTTTTAATGTATAAGCACTAATGTAACAACTATTGGTTGTCCAGATAAATAAATAAATATATATCTGAGAGTTATCCATAAAAGTTCTCGATGGTATATGAAGTGTGCCAATCCACACTGGATCAGCGTGATGGACTATGGCCTAGCCCTTCTCACGCTGAAACTCTTCTCGTGTGAGAAGTGCCCGTGTGCAGCTGTGGGAGAGTTGAATACAGGGCTGATATTATACTTATTTTATTTACATCGGACAGGTTAAGTAATAATCTTTATAAGTATTATGCAGTTGGTCTTGCAATAAATAAATATATGTATACATAAAAAAAGGATATATAAATGAATTAAGATAAATAAATTAAATAAGTAAATTATAAATGGGAATGAGAGTTCAGTTTGTTTGTTTGTTTGTGACGCTTTCGCACCGTAACTACTCGACTGATCATCATGAAATTTCGTATACAATTTGTCAGACATTTACATTGGTTACCAATCCGGAAGATAACTGAGACAAGAGAAGGTTAACGAAGCAGTTGAGTTTCACTAACTATTTTTACCTTTCATCTTCTCCCTTATCATAGGGTAGCCCACTGTTGGGCATATACTTCTCCGACTTTCATCCACTCAGCACTTTCTTTTCATTCGTGCAATAACGATAACTCACGTTTACTTTACAACGTTACAAACCTTTCATTGAATCTTTATCTTACGGAATGAAACCGCCTTTTAAGTAATTGTATTTCTGAGACAATGTTTCTTACAAGAAAATATAGCGTTTCAGCTCTTTTTTCAGTAAATAAGGTGAAATACATTAGGTATAAATGTATGCGTGTGGGATAAGCTTAGAATGTTTCGTATCTTTTAGTAAAACTTAATAATATAGTCAGGAAGAAAACATTACACCATAAACTGAACCCTAATCCTACTCAAAGACAACAGAATGTCTTCAAATGTCTTTGTTGCTACCTATGTATATTAGAATATTATCCTAACTAATATTATAAATGCGAATGTGAGTTTGTTTGTTTATTTATTATGCTTTCACGCCTTAACTTCTCGACCAATCATCTTGATATTTCGTATACACGTTGTCAGGGGTGCGTAAAAGGATATAGCGTACGTTATTCCCGGCAAAAGCGAGCGACGGCGCAGGCAAGAGCTAGTAAATTATAAATATGAAAGTTTATGAAGATCTTTGAATGTTTGTTACTTTATCACACGTAAATCGTTGAACGGATTTGAATGAAATTTGGCATACAAATAGATCATGTCCTGAATTTACACGCTCCTGAAGGGATTACACTAAGCCACGGACAGAAGCTACTGAGAAATAAAATAATATTTTTTTTAAATATCGCTTCATTGTCCCCATGATATAATTATGTTTAGGTACTAATCTCCGATCATAAATGAAATCTGGCATCGTGTTATTAGGTTATTAACGAATTTGGGCATAATATACTTCTGCCTACTTCTTATGAAATATATTATAAATTGCGATGGCGTAGTGGTTAGTGTAACCGACTGCCACGCCAGAGGTCGCGGGTTCGAATCCCGCACAAGTCAAACATTTGTGTGCATGAACATGGATGTTTGTCTTGGTCGGGGTGTTTCTATGTATAATATATACGTACATACAAAAAAAAAGTTATATATTATGTATGTTTATCCATTGTCTAGGACCCATAATTATTACAAGCTCTGCTTAGTTTGGGCTAGATGGTGTTGTGTGTATGTGGTAAAATTATATAATATTATTATATATATATAAGTGGAGAAAAGACCAGTGGTTTACTTATTCATACGTTAAAAAGTTAGGTACTTTTTAACTTAGAGGTGCATGAAAAATTTAATGTTCGAACTTCTCTTTCGCTATTCAGAAGTCACATTTATGAATAGTTTGTTTGAATGTACTAATATCTCGAACTAGTAGTCGGATTTGATAAAGACTTTTTGCATTTGATAGCTTAATTATTAAGGAAGGTTATAGGCTACATAATGTTACGCTACGAGCTACGAGAGCGGAGTATTCATAAACGTTGCCACGTTGGTGCAACTGCGGAGAACAGCTAGTATAGTATAAATTACGACGGGCAACTAGCATAACTAAAAACATTACTCAAGTCAGTTCTATGTTTTAGCTGAAATTCAGATTGGTTAGCGCAGTGTTAGTTAATGCTAAAGCTATGCTTGAGGTTCGATTCTACGGGGTAAAAGCATATTGAGTTTTCTGCCAAGAATATCTTAATAGCAACCCGGAGTAAGTAAGTTGACGGGGCAACGATAGCTCAGTGGGGAGACCAACAGACTGCAATGCAGAGGGTCTCGGGTTCAAACCCACGTCGCGCACCTCTGACTTTCGGAAGTTATATGACTTTTCGAAATGATGTGCGTATTGATTGACAATTATCACCTGCTCCGTGCCTCGGAAAGCACGTTAAGCCGTTGGTCCCGGCTGCCATGATCATCTATGGCAGTCGTTATTGGGAGAGTCTCGACACAAAATATCCCACTGGGTCGAAGTGTCGCCGGTCTGCACTGACTGGCCTCCACATAAGATAAGTAAGTTGACGGTGTTGCATATGCATATCAAAGCACGTGCAGCCGTTGGCCCTACGCTTAACGTGTCTGGTCGTGTCGGATTGCTATCTGCGACCAAGCATATTATTAACTTTAAGTTGCTTAACTTGCCGTCAAGGTTTCACTGGCTGAGCTTACAATGTAACTTATTCGGCGATGTTACAGCTCCGTATATATGAGGCAGAAAAATCATTCAACCTCACATTTTGCACATTATATTCAAATTCACATTTTGCACATTATAGTCTATAAAAGTAAGGTATCTTAGATTCCCGAATGAAGTTATTGGGTTTCCTGTCTTGAAATTCTAAGTTACAGCACGTAATCTGGAATTATGCCTAGATGGCTCACTCTCTTTTACGTGGGATAAAAAACCATAGTCGGCGAAATGTGGTTGTAATACAGTTCTGTCTGCCCTTTCGAGGTTACAGGCCTGAGACTATGAATAAACATATTATATTGAAAGCCATTTCCACGAATTCATTTTATAAAATAAAAGTAAATGTGATATTCATCGAAAAGTTAAAACGTCTGACGAAATATACTACTTGCTTATCGGGGGATGTTCATATCTTGACACAAGCGGTATGCAAATATTTCAATTTGATACGTCGCACTTGATGAAAATGTTTGTGACATAAAGACTGACGGGTGCACAAGTAATATTATTAAAGTTGTGCTTTTCTTAAGAAATACGAAATGTTGACGACAGTGAATATAAACTTGATTTTATTTGTGGCTTTATCTGCGCCACTTTGTGATTATGAATTAAATTAATTTATACAAGCCTTTTGCCCGCGGCTTCACTCGCGTTAATTTAGAATTTGATAATCAATTCGGGTAATTCAATCATGATTCGAAAGACACGTAGCGCCATCTATTATCATAAGAACGTTATTATTGCTTTCCTCGGGAACAGAAATTTTTCTCGGGTTAAAAGATAGCCTATGCCCATTTCTGTACACCTGTCAACGTATATGCCAAATTTCAGGATGATCGGTTTAGGCGTGAAAAGGTAACAAACAAACAAACAAACTCATTTTCGCTTTTATCATATTAGTTAGGATTTTGAATATATTATTATTTCCCAATATTTTTATTACAAGCATACGCCCGTGGTTGCCCCTTTGGCAATACATATTTTAGTGTCTTTAGTATAGATATATTATTGCGTTTAGGAAAATCTTTGTACGGCTTATTAAACATTGGGCCTACGGAGCAATTGCCATAATTAAAGTTTATATGGAGAAGTGCCAGAAGTATCTACTTTAAAAAAAACTGTCTAGTTTCAACCACTGGGCGTCTCCACCCTGGTTTGAAAAGAAGTTTTAAAAGTACTTTCACGTGATTTTTAGTAATTTAGCAAAACTGTATTACGATTTTACTTCAACATAAATTTACAGATTGCAGTTTCCATTAGTTTGCGTCTTTCTCGTCCAATCTGACCCAGCCACCATATTTACTCATACCGACAGGATAGGCAGAGGCTATAAATTTTCACTTGCTACGATCCTAACATTATCTCTCTCGCATCACATTCGCCTAGGTATAAAAAAAAATCAATTTACTAGTCAACATTTGTACAATTTATTCGCAAACAGAAAAATTACTTCCATGTTTATTGAAAAATAGTCAAGACAGATAATGGATTTTATGTACTCTTCAATTTAGCAAGAATTTCAAGAATACAATATTCATCCAACTCAGTCTAAATCTGTGATTTCGGCAACTTCGCTACAACTATTCCCGGCTGAGTGTGTCGTGGCGGAATGTAATTTGTATGCAAGCGTATGGTAAATGCACTTAATCATATCAACCCCAGAAATACTCAGAGAACCTCAAACGATGTATGAAAAAATGGTTCGAACAAGTGGAACTTGTGCCGAGTGATTTGTAGTTCTCGGTTTTTGAAAACTTTTCAAAATTTTTATATTGAGGATATTTTATAAAAGAGGCTTCTAAACGGGCAATATTTTACTGTAATAGGTATGTGGCTGCTATGTTTTCAACTACAGCCAGGTTTGTTCTAAAACGTTTTAATACTTCAGACATTCTAAACATAATTCTTTGAAAAGCTATTTGCGAAATATCGACATGTATTATATAATGCTGTTATTGCTGTGTTACAGCCACACATTGCAGGAAAATAATGCCCGTTTAGAAGACCCTTTACTACATAAATAACGCATCTAGCTTTTATATTTTAAAATAGCTAAGCATTGCTCTGCTTAGCTATTTTGAGATATAAAACCTATAGAGAGATTGACTTGAGATATAATATACATATTTATTACGGCCTCATTTCGTACACTGTCTTAATATTCTAAATAACAGCGCGTAATCTTATCCGTGGATCCTATAGCCATCTACAGAGCACAATATCTCCAGACATTTAGATGCTACTACGAATTTCACTGCAGAAAAATCCAATTAGGCTGTCTGTCCATTGAAGCGGAGCGAGGCTGCGGAGCGAAGAAACGAAGAAATATCAACCAATAGGATTGTATAAAATCTGATTGGGCATGTATAAATCACTATTCAAATTCCGCCTGGTCATTTTCGGGTTATTTATTTATGTATTAGGAAGACCAACAGCTTTGAAATACATAGTAGTGAAAATAAATATGCAACAGAGAGCCAATGAAAAATATCCCTGGTAGATCCCTGTATCTCCCGAGTCAGCTATTAGTGTCGTTCAAGTTTCGATTACAATGTGTAATATAAATAAGTTAATTAAAAGAAATGCTATATCTTAGTGAAAATAATGTAAGCGGATTTGTTTGTCGCGGTTATTCATTGTGCAGGGGCTATATTATGTGACACTTAAATATGACCACACCTTTCTGTTACATGCTGTATAAAGATGATGACAAACTTGTCATTTCTAGTAGGAAGCTATCGTGTTTCTGTTCATAAGCATAAGCGGAAACTTCTAACAACAGACAAAGCATTCTACAATCTAATAAATTTATTCAAATCAACCAAATTTCTATTGAGATAACCTACTAAAACTACCTACAGTATACATGGTACACAAAAGGTCCTTTGTTAGCACGAACTTGTGAAATTTAAAGGCGCGATTCCATTAGGCAACTCTTGCATGGAAGTATGACGTCACATTTGCGTACAAGTTGCTTGCATTGGAAACATGTTTTTGAGAATGTGCAAATTGCATGCAGGATTCACTTGCATACAAGTGGAGATATTCAACAATTGAGTAGGCCATCATGGGTGGAAGATGTGCTGCTGTGGTCGGTGCTGCTTGCCGAAACCTTTCTGAGATAATAATATATTACTAATTAAATAATAAAAAAAAACATCGTCGCCGGCCAGTTCAGTGGGTACGAAATTGGATTCACAGGAGAAATGCCCTTTGTGCATCCAATAATCTATTGAGAGGATGGTCCGCAGAAGATAGATCTAACCCGATAGCGAATTCATTCGAAATTCGAAACGTGCAACTAATGTTTGCGCGTTTAATTTGCAGGTCACTTGAATAAATATATGTACAAGTTCAAACTACCCTATACAAGTTGTAACTTGTATACAGGTTTGTACAATTTGTACGCAATTTGCAACTTGCATGCAAGTAACTTGCCTAATGGAATCGCGCCTTTAGTTGTGATAGTTTAGGTTATCTGAGTTCATCATTGGATTAGTTTATATGCATAGAGGTGTTCGTGGCTTTGATGATTGGGTAATAGGAGGATAATAAATAAAATAACTATGGCAGAACTCTGTTGTACTCTTAGCATAAATTCTGTTTGATAATGTTATGAAAATATAATGAAAGATAATAAAATACGCTGTAAATACTAGAACCTAAAAACCACAGACCAGAACAAACCTACATTTTTTAAATTTTCTTGGTATATGGAATAAAAAGATTTTCCTTAAAACTTGCTTCGTATTATATTATGATATATAGATTACTAGCTTCTACGCGCGGCTTTGCCCGCGTGGTACTTACATCAATAAAAAGATTTTCGTTAAAACTTACATCGTATTATAATTATGATATATAGATTACTAGCTTCTACGCGCGGCTTTGCCTGCGTGGTACTTACATCAATAAAAAGTAGCCTATGTCCTTCCCCAGGTTTTAAAATATATCTGTACCAAATTTCACCTAAATCGGTTGAGTGGTTTAGCCGTGAAAAGGTAACAGACAGACAGACAGACAGAGTTACTTTCGAATTTATAATATTAGTAAGGAAGTAAGGATTATTAGATATTTAATTTTGGCATTTAACCTATTGAGTTGCAGCGACATATTGCTGGTCAGACACAAAAGGATTTCTATTATGTCTTCCATTCCAACAATTCACAGGTTAATAGGTTATTACAAACACTAATAACTAATTTTAGGATCTATCATTATTCCTTTTTGGCAGATTAAAAATCACTTAACAACTGTGTAAAGAACGAATGGAATCGCTAGCATAAATCATTCCGTTTCTGTTCTCTCCAATATTCATATCACATTACGTAACTACGAAATCAATATATAACTAAACATACTACCATATAAATAAACTTTCATTCGCTAGCCACACCTTCACGTGAAAATAACTCCAACCGAACTTTATTTATATTAATACGAACAGTAGATATGTTTGTCTGTTCTAAATGTGTATTCGCCAGATTCGTTTGTTTGTATAACACAAGCACTTTACATTTTTCTGGTAGTGAGTGTTAATTCTGGGAACTAGGGAGATTTTAAAACAGTGAACTGTTTTATAGTGCTAAATGTTGTTCTGTAATGAATGCACTTGAAGGATTTTGTAGAGTCTGCGCTCACGGGTACGGCACGGCAAGCGATCTATAACTTAATCAAAGACATTAAAACTGCGTAAAAGTTAAAAAGTAAGAGAAAAAAAAGAGATTAAAACTGCTGTCTTAAATAAAAAGTACTAAACGTATTTGGCATATGCGTCTTTATTTACTGATTTCAAATACGTAAAAAACAAAATTTCAAAACGAAAATTGGATACCCGTAACTAAAGTCACACACTTAAATCTTTTTGTACCAAATAACTACTAATTAACACTATAGAATTGAAATTTCATCGTCGGTTCAAAAACAAAGTTGCGGTATCCTTGGGCTTGCCATGTCGCTAACCGCCGGAATGCCGAAGCTTGCGGTGGCATGACGAGGCTTTCCTCGGGATGCTACGGCCGCCTTCGGGATACCGAGGCAAAGTAGTATCTACCATTTTCATTTTCATATTATGTGCTGTAACGTATTCTTGTGCTTGTAACGTAATGTAACGTTTTTGCTTTTTATCCGTTGTGGCCAAGGATACTATAATGCTTAAGGACATCACGGCAATGTTTTTTTATTTATTTATTTATATCATGCAACTGTCCTTACAGGTACACCCAATTCGACAGTGCGCTACATAATTTATCACCTTATTCTTAATATAAACATAAAACTACTCATACACACACATATAACTACTATTCACATAAAAACTACTATTATATAAAAATACACACAAATAAACACAAGACTTAGATACAATACTACATATTTAAAAACAAGCTTAAAAATGATTATTTATTTAATTCATTATCGCAATACGTTACAACATATAACATAACTTTTGCCAATTCACCCAAATTATGCATATATCACTGCGGCGGACGTCATTGATTGTATGCTTGTATATAGTGATACTGAAGGATGCCGTGCCGTGTCCCGAGTGGGCGACGCTATATCGCTGGCTCACTATTACAAGGTTCTATGTTATATTTTTAACTTTGGGGAAATGAGGTTTAAAATTTGCATATCAGTAAAAATAACTTAAAAGTAACTTAGAACTATTTGCGATTTAAAATTGTGAGGTGGTAAGTGCTTTCATCTATTACTATATTAGTCTAAACAAAAAGGAATGACATAGAACCATGCAATATTAATAACTCATTTTTTTTCAAAAATGTAACATAGAACCTTGTAACGTTAGACCAGCGATATGTAGGTACATAAAAATAGAGCGCGTATATCATCTCTTGTACGCAGAGTGCGGGCCAGCTCCAATACCGTTCTGAGTATGATAGCAAATAGGTTGGACTGTCCTTATGTGCGGCACTGTTTGACAGACAAGTTATATATAGTGTCGCACGTAAGAGACTACTGTAATTAATTGATTATATGAGTGAATTTGAATTAGTATCAAATGAAGAACTAAGAATCTCGATGTCATTTATTAACAAACAATTCGAAGATTTGAAAAAAGAAGTTGAAGATCTTAGGAAGGAGCGCCAGGATCAACAAAGATACATAGAAAATCTAGAACGTAAGATAATAGATCTACAGCATAAGTCACGCTCGTCAGGTATTGAACTTAGAAATATCCCACAAGATAATGCGGAATGTAACACTACCCTGACGAAGACGGTTTGTAAAATAGGCGAAGTTGTTGGAGTACGTGTTACAGACTGCGAGATCCGTGACATATATCGGTTACCGGGTAAGTCCCCTAACCCTGTCACTCCACGTCCTATAATTGTTGAATTTACTTCAGTACAGAAAAAGCAAGCTCTTATATCTGCTGTGAGGTCTTATAATACAGGGAAGCCAAAACAAGAGAAAATAAACAGCTCAGATATCGGCGTACCAGGGAAAAGCCAGCCGGTCTATGTCGCCGAGCAACTGCCGGGCAGCACCAAGAAGCTATTTTATCAGGCTCGCGAATTCGCTAAGAAAAATGCTTACAATTATTGTTGGATTTCAAATGGAAATATCTTCTTGCGAAAATGCGAGGGTGATAAACAAATACTCATAAATTCTGATAAAAGTCTCCATGACATAGGTAACATAAATATCTGACTATGTAAACTCACTTTTCTGCACTGTTATACTGTTTGCATAAAATGTTATTTAAATTCTATATTATATTTTCTAGGTAAATTAAATTCACACACACTCACAACACATACGTTCACTCTAATACATCTCTCACAAATCAGTAAATATATATCTACACTGAATATGTATATTAATGATACAAACAGTACATATTTAAATCGTTCTACCATAATTCTTATAAGTTGCAGTGTCATTGTCATGCATTTACGAAATTTATTTAGCGCTTTTCGCTACACAAGGTTATTGTATTGTATTTCAATAGTAATATGTTATTGTAATATATTTATTTTATTATAAATGGCTAATTTAAGCTATATTAACAGTGAACTTGAGCAAATAATTGTAGGTAATTCATATAATTGTAACCCACAGGAATGTTTAAATTATGTCAATCAGACTGAAAACGATATAAAATTACTACACCTTAACATACGCAGTGTAAATAAAAACATCGAACAGCTACAAGTACTACTCCACTCAATTAATATGCACATTGACATAATCATCCTTACGGAATGTTGGCTCAGTAAAGTTAATAATATACCTATAATAACAGATTTTCAGGCACACGCTACTCTAACAAACTGCAACCAAAATGATGGCATCATAATTTATTCGAGATTAGGGTTGCAAATTACGTTATGGGAACCAAATTTTAAAGGTGGGAACTGCCTAGTATGTCAAGTTGACAACAAGCTGGCATTGGTAGCAGTATACCGTTCCCCGTCATACAACTCAAGGGAACATTTTGATAGTTTTCTGACTAGTTTAAATAGCGTTTACGACAGCATCCCTAACCCAAATATTGCCTTAGTTGGTGATCTAAATATAGATATAAGGCAAAACAACTTAAGCGATCGGAGCCTGGATTACCTTATTTTAAACGCCTCGCATGGACTCTTGCCAGCCCATTTATTTGCCACGCGATTAGAAAATAGTATCGATCATATACTTTTAAAGACCAATCTTAACGCTACAACTCTTGTCTTAAACTCATACATCACTGACCATAAACCAATGTTATTATCTATAGCTGACGTAAAGCCCACTCGTAAGAGAATTCATGTATATGCTCGAATAGATTATGAGGCAATCAAATTAGAATTAGAAACCACAGACTTTACAACCATTTATACAATGACAGATGCAAATTTAGCTATGTATCAATTCATAAGTATAATAAAAGCTGTTATATCTAAACATACCAAACAAATTAAAATATCAAGACGTAACAGAACATTAAAACCGTGGATGACACCTGGTCTACTTAAATGTACTCGACATCGGGATAAATTACATACACAGTCAAAAAAAGCACCAGACAACCTAATATTAAAAGTAACCTACACGCGCTATCGAAATTCTTGTAATTCACTTCTGCGAAAACTAAAAATATGTTACGAAAAGAATGAACTTGAAAAATCTAGCAATAACCCAAAAGCACTATGGAGAACGATTAAAACAATAACGAACACTCAAAAAAATTACGATAGTCCAGTTGAACTATTACAATTGCATGAGAATCCTGTTTCATCTATTAATGAGGTCTGTAAATTCTTTGGTGGGGTAGGCAAAAATATGGCCGAAGAAATCATGTTACGGGGTTATAACTCCCATTCATCCGTGAATAATACTTTGCACCGAAAGTCATACAGTGCGTCACACACTCCTGTAAATTCACTTGGTGTAATCGAGGTTGACGAGGTCGAAGTAGAGTCCTTGATCTTACAATTACGCAGTGATTGTGCTGTTGGATGGGATGGGATATCAGCTTTGTTATTAAAGAACAGTCGCCCGGTATTGGTTCCAATTATAACCCATCTCTGCAATCTTTGATTGCAAACAGGTATTTTCCCAGACTCACTTAAAAAGGCGATAATACATCCAATCCACAAAGGAGGGGACAGAAACTGTGTCAACGATTATAGACCCATATCTATTCTGCCCACGCTCTCTAAAGTTTTGGAGAAGATTCTTAACAACCGGTTAAGAACTTTTCTAGAGAAATACAAAATAATAGCTGACAACCAGTACGGCTTCCGAACAGGCATATCGACAGAAGATGCTGTACTGGAACTGACACAGCTGGTCGCTAGGAAACTTGATACTGGTATTAAGTGTATGGGGATATTCTTGGATCTTTCCAAAGCATTTGACACAGTTTCTGTTCCTAAACTTCTTTCGAAGATGGAACGCCTGGGTGTAAGAGGGATTGTTCTAGACATATTCAAAGACTACCTGAATAATCGCACTCAGCGTGTTAAAATTGATATGTACCTAAGTGATGAAGACTCTTTAACTTACGGTATCCCGCAGGGAAGTATACTTGGGCCCACCCTCTTCCAAATTTATGTCAATGACCTCTGCAGGATGGACTTTCCAAACTCTAAGCTATATGCTTATGCCGACGACACGGCAATAATCGTTTATGGACCTACTTGGGATATCATTAAAACAGAGGCAGAAACTACTCTCGCTAAAATAATGAACTGGTTAAACTCTAACTTGTTAACCCTAAACCTAAACAAAACTGTTTTTATCCCCTTTACCATCCGACGTAACACTTCACCGCCTTCTTCTTTTTTAATAACTGCTCATTCATGCACAGACCAATCCGCGTCTTGTTCTTGCCCCACACTCAGCAGGACTGATAGCGTTAAATACCTAGGCATACTTATAGACGATGCACTAAAATGGGACAAACAACTGGATACACTAACCACTCGCGTAATGCGTCTCATTCACATTTTTAAGAGACTCAGGGAGTCTGCGAACAGTGCTACATTAAATTTGGTATATAATTCCTTATGCAAATCAATTATAGGATACTGTATCGCTGTTTGGGGAGGAGCAAATAAAACCAAATTTCTCAGAGTAGAACGAGCACAAAGAGCTATACTTAAGGTTATGACCAAAAAGCCCAGAAGATATCCAACCACAAAATTATACTCAGAATGTAGAGTACTAACAGTGCGGCAGCTCTATGTGCTGAAATCTACCCTTTGGAAACATTCGAAGCTCCCCCCTGCGGACCCTACAAAGAGAATAAACCTTCCCTCAGGTACCCCACACAATACCACATTTGCTAGACATCAGTTCTTTACGCAAAGCACTCATTTATACAAGCAAATTCATAAAAAACTGGGCATTAGAGATCTTAACATATATAAAGTAAAATCTAAAGTGACTGAGTGGCTACAAAATCAAGACTATTTCCAAACAGAGTCCCTTTTAAAGTACCTCTCATGACCACGCATACACTCACACACAAACACACACACACACACACACACACACACACACACACACACTCACACACATACACACACACACACACATACGCACACACATATATATGTTTACCATAAAATACATTCACATTATTGGATATTTAACGTTATTATATTTAACATTATTTATAATAAGAAATTTTGCTCGTTTGTTTATTTTAACTTAATTGAAGGATCAACACTGCTTTCCAACCTGTTGTATACATTTATTAGTGTAAATTAATAGCCTAACACTATCTCTTAAAATACAGGAATACCTAGTTTAAGAGATAGGGTTTATAATTTTGTACAGATTTTAGCAACATAGTCCCAGCACAATGTACTATTGTTCCATAATTCATACTCAATTATGTTTTTATGTACCTATTATATCTGTCTGTATTTTGGAAATAAATATATTATTATTATTATTATATTAGTATTATTGAAGTGAAAACTTCTTTAGCGGCGTTGTGCACGTTTTTAGTGATGGGTAAAAATTTTTAACTAGACGTTAAAGTCTAAGTTAAAGACGGAGGGAGAATTGTCAAACTCGCGTCAGGACACGTGACCTGATCGAAAATTCGTAAGACGGAGGGAGAATTTGTCATGTTTGTGTACGATAGCGCAAATAAATGAATTTGATGAATGATATTTTACCACATAAATTATAGTACTTTTATACTGATAATTAAAGCAATTCGTGCAAAATTTGTCCCTAGCCATTCCAAAATATCAAAAATGCACAACGTTAATATTCAAGTTTTCACTTCTGCCGGCACTCCCGGAGTGCAACCCGTTGATTTTTTTTGGTTTATCTTATTTGTATGTGTGTTGATGTTGTATTTGTTTGTGTGTATGATGTAATATGGGTTATGAACCTGAAATAAATGAATTTAATTAATATCACAGTGGATTGTGCGCAGCTGTCGCTATTGTACACCAAATGTAACATAATTTTCCTCTTTATTTGGCCATAGTACTTTTGGTACAATACATTACTGCATAATAGATACAAATAGCAATAAATATATTTTTGGTTACAATTAGATATATTTAGTGTTTCCAATGGTTTCAACAGCGCTAAATTGCTTACGGTATCGGTTCATACTTGAATATGTGCGCTCTAAAGTTTACATATTATGTATAAAAGCGGTAAACACAATTTATATAAGTGACAGAATAAGAATTAAAAGGTTTTAAGTTAAAATCTATAACTTTCTCGGTAGCAGAGCGATAATTGTGTATCCAACTATTTACATTTTAAGGGCCTGTTTCACCACCTACAAATAGCATTTATCTATAAGATAAAAGTCTCGCTATCTCTCTTATTTAACCTAACAAGAGTGAGACAGCATGCGATTTATCTTTCGGATAACTTTTACTTGATAGTTGTGAAACTGGCTGTAAGTTACATAAATATTAGTATATCTATACTAATATTATAAAGCTGAAGAATTTGTTTGTTTGTTTTCTTGAACGCGCTAATCTCAGGAACTACTGGTCCGAGTTGAAAAATTCTTTCAGTGTTAGATAGCCCATTTATCGAGGAAGGTTATAGGCTATATATCATCACGATAAGATTAATAGGAGCGGAGCACCAATGAAGAATGTTTCAAAATCGGAGGGTTTTTTTCTTTTTGAGAGCTTCCGCTGCGTGCGCTGCGTAAACAGTTAAAGTTTCGCAAAAATCATGTATGACAGAATTGTTCCCCTTTAAAAGTTCTAAAAAAAGTCCGCAATAGCATATATCTATCTTTTAAGGTTGGCTCACTATAACTTTTTTTATGCTAACCAAATTTGTTCTAAAATAATGCATTATTTGCGAAGGTGTTTTTATAAACATGATATTAATCCTTATCCAAATAAATACGTTATTCATCACAAGTATTTAATTTAAAACAAAATTGCCCTTTACATCATTCGATTTCAATGGATATCTTAGGAGATATCGCAATTTTAAAATAACATCGCAAAAATATCATAAAAGCGTGATGTAGGTACCTAAAATAGCTCCTTAACGTACGTATTATTTAAAAATATTTTCACCTTACGTAAACGAAGTCGCGGGTTAAAGTTAGCGTTAGCCCAAAGTAACTATTCCATGCGGACGAAGTCGCGGGCAGAAGCTAGTATTATATATTTAGACCAGAGAGATACCTATTTTTCCCCAAAAGGCTTGAAAGAAGTATTATTACAACTTTATTTCAATTCCCACGTTACAAAGTATGAGTTAAGCATACGCAAAGCTTTAAGTACACAAGCATATCATACACATGTAAAATCACCCTTTAATGTCAATGCGTCTGTTTGTACGGCTCTTATCATTGTCAAGGCAATTGATACGGCTATCAGCGTTATCAACTATCTGTTTATCGATAAACTTTCACTATGAATCAAACGTAACGATGGTAGATTTAGATTATAATATTATAGTTATATTTCAAAGCTTTTCGGAAAATGTAGTAATGCTCACCTTCAATTCACTCAAAACTTGACGTCCATAAGTGTTGCTTTGTTATATAAATAAATAAATGATTATGAGTTTGGGATTTTGATAAAACTAATTCTGCTAGAAAACAACATTTAGTCCACGGAAGACCGCAGACACAGAAACCTTATGTTCTATTCCTGTGCTGAGTAGATTTTACACAGCCGGCAGTAGCGCGTTGCCGATCAGCTGAAGCTAATTTGGCATACTGCTTGGGCAAGAAATCAAAATTATTGACTACCATGACAGGACAGGACAACTTTGTTTGAAGAAGATGTGTAAATTCTACTTACTGTAGAAGCATAGTACAAAGCTAAATAGTGCTATTTTTTGTAGAGCGGAGGGCATTGCTCAGGCAGTCGTTCCTATTGCCTGAAGATTTCTTGGTATACAGTTACTGCAGCTACTAAAGTAATGATAAATAAAACAATCCAAGCCGAGCTAAAACCTGAAAACCGCTTACCGTAAAAAGAGGACAGAAATAGCTAATCTATCAATCAATCGGTACAAATGTTGCCGATCGGAATAGATGGAAACGATATAACGAGAGAGTGATTGAACTGCCGGCGCTCACACTCACCAAAACGCAACCACTAACAAAACGCAACGATACGTACAATGCTATTTTCTGTCCATTTTCTATAGGAAGCTAATACTTTCCCGGTTAAAATCAGCAAGACTCTACAACCTAAATACAACTACATTTTTTTTCATAATTCCTGACCTGATACATAATATATCTAATAATATCAGCATCGCGGTATATGTACGCCAGAAGTCCAAGTACATGCCAAGAGTGTAGCTGCTCGAATCGCGTCGCAACGTCAACTTCAAGGCGTTCGTGGTACGAGTCCCTACTTGCTTTCTGCACATATTCATGAAGGAGGACTTTTGGCCGAAGGGTGTGGTGTTCCGTCGCTTCCGTGGACAAGTGCCACATGAACGCACAACGACAGAGTGCAAGTGAAGCAGTACTAACATAGTTAATCTATACTAATATTATAAAGCTGAAGAGTTTGTTTGTTTGTTTGTTTACTTGAACGCGCTAATCTCAGGAACTACTGGCTCGATTTGAAAAATTCATTCAGTATTAGATAGCCCATTTATCGAGGAAGGCTATAGGCTATATATCATCACGCTAAGATCAATAGGAGCGGAGCACCAATGAAGAATGTTTCAAAATCGGAGAGTATTTTTCCTTTTGAGAGCTTCCGCTGCGTGCGCTGCGTAAACAGTTAAAGATTCGCAAAAATTATGTATGACAGAATTGTTCCCCTTTAAAAGTTCTAAAAAAAAGTCCGGGACAGCATATGTCTATCTTTTAAGGTTGGCTCACTATAACCATTTTTATGCTAACGAAATTTTTTCTAAAATAATGCATTATTTGCTAAAGTATTTTTATAAACATGATATTAATCCTTATCCAAATAAATACGTTATTCATCACGAGTATTTAATTTAAAACAAAATTGCCCTTTACATCATTCGATTTCAATGAATATCTTAGGAGATATAGCAGTTTTAAAATAACATCGCAGCAAAATAATTACCCATTACAGACATAGTACAAACGATGTTTCTCCTGGTTTATTCTGCGTGATTACTACTGGTTCGATTTGAAAAATTCTTTTAGTGTTGGATAGCCTATTTATCGAGGAAGGCTATAGGCTATATAACATCACGCTACGACCCACGGGGGCGGCGCAGTAACGATAAACGCGGGTGAAACCGCGGGAACATCTAGTAAGTTATATAAATACTAACACAAATTGTATATATGTTAGTCCTTAAGGTATTTATCTATGCATCTATGTTTCTATGTAGGTATAATATATATGTATTTACAAAACAAAAAAGTGTATATATGTATGTTTATCCATTGTCTAGTACCCATAGTACAAGCTCTGCTTAGTTTGGGCTAGATGGTGTTATGTGTATGTATTATAAAATTTTATAATATGTAAATTTAGGTTAAGGTATTTATCTACGGGCCTATGTAGCCCGAAATAAATGATTTGATTTGATTTGATTTGTATATAAACTGTCCCACTGCTGGGCACGAGCCTCTTGTCACTATGAGAAGGGTTAGGTCATAGTCCACCACGCTGGCCCAGTGCGGGTTGGCAGACTTCACATATCTTCGAGATCATTATGTAGAAGCTCAGGTTTACTCACGATGTTTTTCTTCTCCGTTAAAACGAGCGATAATTAATTATTTATTAAGCATATAACTTTGAAAGATAGACGTGCTTTGGGATGGAACTCTAGACCTCTGCGTGGCAATCCAATGGTCTCCCACTAGGCTATAGCTTTTTTCCTGATACCTGATATAAACAGAGATTTTAAAAAGCTATCCCAGAATTGAGTAGATGGCGCTATGTTTCGTATTTCTCTTAGATTACAATGGCTTGAAACTATTTCATTCTCGGTAGTGAAACTTAACCGATGCGTGAGCTCGGATAAACTTGATACAGCTAAGTAGGAAGTTGTCGGCACTAATGATGTCAAGTGGGTGCGAACTTTCTTACAATATTGGCATATACATTACGGGTTGAAAGTTTACTAAATTATGTACACACGGCATCACATCAAGTTAGACACCCTAAGTGCGCATAACTACGCTACATACAAAATAAAGAATTGTTAAAAAGGAACAGTGCACAGTGATGTAGACCCATCACGGTGCCCTAGCGCGTGATGGGTGCGGCGACGCCCGCGGCCCGTTCAGCGTGAATGAGACAAAATAACAAAAATATAACGTACTCTCGCGCACGATTCGCAGCGTTCAACTTCTAATAGTTCGAAGTACAAGCAGTCTAGGTAGATGAGTCGCTGTGTGTACACCTAACACATACATATCTCACGGTGATATCCTTAAAGTAGGAAGAGGTATATTGCTACTACATTTTGCCAGCTATGGTTTAGGGTATTAGGTGGGCCTATCGCTGTCTATGTAAAAATTCTGGACAGAGAAACCCATTGACCCGTTAACCAATCTGGGAATCGAATTTGTTGAACGATCTTGGCGTCACTACCGCTGCACAAACAAGTTAAGACGAGATATATAATTATACACACATACATACGGATGCAATTCTACAACCCAATTGCTAATTGTAAATCTAAACCTATCAAGGACCCAATAAAAAATATACAACAAGTTGCATCAAAATCGGTGCAGTCGTTTCGGAGGAATTCACACGTGTGTTGCAGAACTATTTATAAGAATAAGATTTAATATCAGGATTATATTTAACTTTACTCGATCGCACGTTGAGCGTTGAAGGATTTTGGGATAAATTCAGCATACTGATAGATTATATCCTAAGTTTACACATAGATTTAAAATAACTACTTTATATAGATTGCATCGGTTTATATTTAATCACTAGCTGACTCGGCAGACTTCGTACCGCCTCAGAATCAATAAATAAAAAAGCTGAATGACAAATGCAGAATGTTTCAACTGTAGTAAAAAATGTGGTCAAAACTTAACCGAAAGAAAAAGATTTCGTAATCAAAAAAAAAAAACGAACATCAAATGTTTTACAGGTAGGAATAGTTTCTAAGGAAAAGCGAAATTGTTGTTTTTACTATATTCCAAGCATTTTTTTCATATATAGTCACCTTTTAAACCTTCCCTGGACATTTACAAACATTTCAAAACCAGAATCAGCTAAATCGGCCCAGCCGTTCTTGAGTTTTAGCGAGACTAACGAACAGCAATTGATTTTTATATATATAGATGAAAAGTATTTAAATTTACACGTTTCGGTTGCTTTTCAGCAGTTATAGTCACAAGGAGACTAAGATGACAGTTGTCTCATTGTCTTGAAGTGTAGTTATTTTAAAGTACCCGCATTTAAGTCACGCAGAAAGAGCTCAAAGTATCATGATGTCTAGCTGAGTTCGACTTCTTCAATAATCATTTCAAAATTATCTAAAATCGATGTTTTCAAATAGACCGCCATAAAAACTATATAAAGTAATTAAATTTTAATAATATTCGCGGAAACGAGATAATAATTACGTATAATAATTTTGCCGGTATACGTTAATTTGAGATTCATGCGGGCAGAAACTATTACATAAATCTCTTGATATGATCGAGTCTGAAATTCGATTAGCACATAGCTTAGCTGCATCATAAATCCATTAAAAACTGATGAACGATGCGCTATCGACCGAAATTAATTGAAATGTCGATATTGAACGGGAACAGCTGCACAAATTGCGTGCTCATTACACCTATTTACACGGAACGAGTTTTAGTTCAAATCGTATGCAGTTTTTGAAGCTTATAAACAGTTAAATAGCCAGACTTTTAGAAATATTTTTTAGTTGTCTATATTAGATTTTGTATATTATTATACACACAAGAGCGTATTATTATTTATACATTATTAAATATTTTTTTTTAAAATCCTTGTAAATTAGAGTTTGAGTAATGTGACTATTTGACTTGTATAATAAAAAAATGTGAGTCAAATGTCCTATTGAATATTTAGTATACCTATTTACGCAGAATGAAAAAAATATCTTGAAGATTTACTGTGTTATATTTATCTGTGTTACGTTTATACACGATGATAGTAACTGGAGCTCACGAAGTACATACGGCTTACACACGCGAGCTCCCTTCTCTTTTCGGTACTCGAATTGAAATCGTAGCAAACAAAGTCAAGGGCTATACGTGAGAAAAGGCTTTAATTCGTTCTTGAAATCGAGTGCTTCGAATTTTGAATTGACAACAACGTTACTCGTTCATTTCGACTTAAGTTTTTTTATGGTGGAAAGACACCTAATGGTCTCTCTCTTTTCTGGGTGGCGCGAAGTGATATGTCAGACTTGTACTAACTAAAACCACGCCTGGGCTCTTTCCTCAGGATTAATTTTGGTTCGCTCCGTGGCTTAGTAGGCACCGCTCTACCATATCCATTGCCAAACACTAAATCAATTTAAAACTCAGATTTTGCCGTGCACAGTTCAGACTCCGTACTGATACTGTGTCTGACCTAAATCGTTGACGAGGCGGGTTCGATTTCCGAGGCAGATAAAGTTCAGATCAGTGGCTTTCACTACAGCTTTACCGCTGAGGCAATAATTGTAATTATTTATCGTTATTCAAATGCATAAATTGTCAATTGATTTGTAATTTGTCAAACATTTGTGTGCATGAACATGGATGTCTGGGTGTTTCTATGTATAACATGTATGTATTTACAAAAACAAAAAGTATATAAGTATGTTTATCCATTGTCTAGTACCCATAGTACAAGCTCTGCTTAGTTTGGGCTAGATGGTGTTGTGTGTATGTGGTAGAATATATTATATATATTATTATTATTCTTTATTAATGGTTTATATTTAATATAGACAACGTAAGTCATCCTAAATAATTCGTAATATTATGTTAAGTAGAATATTGTTATCTAGGGTAACAGAATTTCATCAATGCGATTGGTCACCACAAAACGAATCGGTGTGTAGTGAAATCGTGATTTTAGTAATAATTAGTATATATGGTATATGCTGCCGGATACTGGGCAACTGTAATTGGCTATCTGATACTTATTGAAATGTATTGTTAAACTAGATGAGCTGTTGGACCTCCATAAATAAATAGACTGGTGGCCGGTCCAGCCATTAAACGTATCTTATCTTGTGTGTGGGGGCCAGTCAGTACAGACCGGCGACACTTCGAGCCAGTGGGATCTTCTGTGCCATTAAACGTAACTACTAGTCGAAGCTACTAGTTGAACGTAAATGTGATCACTCAGTATTCGACAGAGAACGGACGAAGAAGGCGGCTATAGTTGAATGTACCCGAAAGAAACAAGAAATGACCGCCGATCACCCTCGCAGCTTGTGTCTCAGAATCAGTCACTCATATGTTCAGTTTGTGGCGACCACTCGTGACCGTAGTACCATTAGGCCGTCACTGGTGGCCCAGTGTTATTTTCGAATATTAATTTCGATAGCTTTTGTAGATCATTATAAAAAAGTAAAAGTTGAAAAAAGCCTGTCGCTTCAAAACGTGTATGTTCAGGTTTTATATTCTGGTGTAGAAATTAAATGACTAAGAAATTATATGAGCGATCTAATCATTCAAATTAGCGTGAGCACTTATAAAATATTTTTTTTAGTAAACTGTAAGATCATATTGTAGTTTTAACTTTTAATAAGACATGCTATTCAAAAGCTCATATTTTACTTAACAACAGTTTAGTGTTATAATTGATTATGTAATGTGTCCTGTAAGTGGTGTAGCAACAGGGTTAGGTGATAGAGGGGGTTATTATCTAACAAAAACGGTATAGTTTACTGTCCTCGGTCTTGTGGTATTAAAGATTTGATTGTTTTAAATATAAAGTTGAAATTGTCATATATAATTAAGGCACTTAAAATACATATAGGTACACAGCGTAATTATTAGTATAACGGAAACCAAAAATAAATTGTTTTTGTTTTTTATAAATTATTACCCAAAACAGGTTGGTTCAATACTTACTGTTTCTAAGAATTTCTTGAAATAGTCAAAGCCAAAGTCAAAAATCATTTGTTCATTTAGGTCACAAAGTAACACTTATGAACGTCAAAGAATATAGGTTAGTGAGTTTACAAAGTTACTATAAAAACAATAGCAATTTGCCGATCCGGGAATCGAACTCAAGTGCTTATACACAGTTGTATTTGGCACTGCTGTGCCACTGAGGCAGTCATTATTACATAATTAAGCAATTTGTAGCATGACTCAACATATTTGTCGCTTTAGGGAATTAAACCTCACCCTAATATTAGATTTAGTAATTAAGTGTACATAATACGTGTTAATGACGAGATCATTACTTAACTACTTAAGGTGCTACCTTATTAATCAATGCGTGATTGTTGATTAGAATTAGGTATGCTCTAGTTATTTGAATATATTCGATAATTTGAGAGCACGTTAAGCCGTCGGTACCGGCTGCCATGAACACCTATGGTAGTCGTTATTAGGAAGTCAGTGCCCTCTAATATCCTGACACTGGTCTAGCCTTAGGGTATCGTTAGCCTTCGGATTGCGGAGGTCAGATGGCAGTCGCTCCGTGTAAAAACTGATATCCAGTCAAATCCGGTTAGACTAGAAAGCCGACCCCAAGTGACTTGGGAATAATAAAGGCTAGGGAGAAGAACATTCGATAATTCGATAATTAAGATTTGGAATTTCACTGCACGAATGGCATAGAGGTTTAAGTGGTTGCCTCGCCACTGCCGCCGCGCGGTGTGTTCGAATCCCACTTGGGACAAAAATTTGTGTAATCCAGAAATAGTTGTTCCAAGTCTGGGTGTTCTTTGTGTCCGTTGTTTGAATGTTTGTAAAGTCCCCCGCGACACAGGAATTATTCCTAGTGCGGGAGATACCTTTTAAAAAAATAATAATAATATAGTAATATCTGCCCTGTCTATAAACTGTCCCGCTGGGTTCCCTATTTATTCGCATAAAATTATAAGTCATAATATAACATGGCATACTTTTACTTATCCTAATAATAGTTACGCACAATATTAATTTGGCATAACTGTTTAGGCACAATTTTTTGAAGCATAATTACTATAAGCGTAATAAAGTTGAAGATTTGTAAATTTTGTGTTTGCATTTAATAAAATACTTTTCGTATATAAAATAAACATGTTGGCGGCTTAGCCCCGCCGCACCCTAACCTATTGTTACATATGTCTTATAACTTTATGTCAGTCAAAAATAAGGCAAAAAGCATTAGCCTCAATGTTATTTATGCCTACTGAAATAGTATGCCAAAAAACAATTATGTCAAAGTATTATTATGACAAAAAAATATGCCTAACTCTATATGCCAAATTAAATTAAGACAAAAAAAATTAGTCGAAACAAAGGGTTCCCTGTCCCGCTGCTGCAAAGGGTTAAGCCAGAATTCACCACACTAGCTCAGCGTTGTACTTAGGCTTAGACTTCACAATGTATAAAGACCTTAAAGGCATTCAGATTTTCTTACGACTTTCCCTTCACTGTTAAAGCCTGCGATTAAAGCAAGCAATAATTATTTATTTCATCCGCACATAATTTTGAAACGTCAGCGGTACGTGCCGTGTGATGGATCTTAAAATCTCAGCGTGGCAGTCCAACGTACTCGTTATACGAAAGCGTTAGTTGATGGCAGTTACAAAGTACTAAGTCTCGTGTACATATACAGGATGTCTTGTGTACATATCATCGAAAAAAATCGAGAGCTTAAAGAAGCATTATTCGAGATTACACAACAAATAAAATATTCACAAAGTAAATATCTGTAGTAACAGGAGTGAAAAGATCGTCACAAAGTGTAGATCTATTAGATTTTTTTAAAGGGCCTATTATTTTAAAAATACGCAACTTAGATTTTTTTTTTATATTTTATATTTTTCTTATTTAGCGCTCTGACTAACCGAATTTTCGTGGCTTTTGTGATGTTCCGGTTTCCCGATATCTTTTTGAGCCTAAGTTATAATACCTATAAGAAAAATATAAAAAAAGATTTTACAAGATCTAGGTATCAAGCAGCGCCTCTCTTCTATCGTACAAGCTCATATTCTCACTTTCTTCGGGTACGTATCAAGAAGTGGAGGTGTCTCCATAGAGCGCCTTGTGGTACAAGGAAACGTCGAGGGCAAACGAGCACGTGGTAGATCACCTATGCGCCTGACCGACCAAATTAAGGCAGCATTACACAATGGTCCCTTGTATGAGTACACCAGAAAGGTGCGTGAAGAGTCGCGACGGATAGTCAAGCATGCTACACAACCTTAAAGATGACCCCGACCACTCTGTCAAGAGTGAAACGACGTAGAAGAGTTATAACTTAGCCTGTTACCTGATTCTGGCTTGACGTCAACTTCTGGGACGTCCTGTATGTATTATGATTACTTATTTAAAAAAGGACCACTCCCACACTAGGAATAATTCCTGTGTCGCGGGGGACTTTACAAACATTCAAACAACGGACACAAAGAACATTCCGAACAACGGACACAAAGAACATTTGAAACAACGGACACAAAGAACATTCGGAACAACGGACACAAAGAACATTCAAACAACGGACACAAAGAACATTCGGAACAACGATTTGCGGATCACACAAAATGTTGTCCCGCAATGGCAGTGGCGAGGCGACAACGTAAACCACTACGTCATCCGTGTCGCATAGTTAAGAGGAAACACTAAGGGCGAGAGAATTAAAAAATAGGTATTTGTAAAATCTATTGCTGTCGGGCAATGCCATATGTATAGTATCATGAGCGCGATAGAGACTACTGCAGCTTGGACCGAAAATACCTATTAAAAGTACACAAAATCAACGTTTCATAGTCCCCTAATTCTTTCTCCAAAACTTGACCGATTTAACTACTTTTTTCATAAAAGATTAAAGAAAGACTTTGGCCGTGTTCCTATGTTTTCCTTTTTTTATATAATTTAGTCAAATTTGTTTTCTGGATGTTTGATGACGGCGGCAAATCTGGTCAGTTTTTGAGGATTTTGAAGGCTCATGTCTCTTTTAATAATTAATTTATGAAAAAAAGGAAAACATATGGACATGCCAATAGAGCCCATACATCTTTTGGAACAAAATTATTGCTCTACTGGCATCATCCAGGGAAGAAACAGGGGACTACGTTTGTATGGAAAAACGGCCCTTGTATTTCCTCTTAAATATCGAACCAAAGTATGGTATAACAAGATCACTCGCTTCCTCACAGATGCATACACAATCATTACGCCATAATCCAAAGAAAGAACATTCAAATAAAAAATAAAGAAGATTACAGAACGTGATTGGACATAACGAACTGAAAAACTTATCAATGTTTTATAAAATCCTGATTCAAATATTGAACCGTTACTTGAATAAATTGATATTCGAATGATTATTTTCATTCACTTATTTTATGCATGTCAAGTGCCTGTCATATTCTGCATTTAATAATAAACTCTAGTATACCGTATTTTACTCCAATGGGTTAGGCGTGAGTACATTTTTATTTAACGGTACTTTTTTTCTGGATGAAAGGTAACCTATATTATTCTTTTCTGTACCTCTGGCAACGTGTTGGCGAAACTTTATGATAATCGGTTAAGGCGTGAAGCGTAACAAATAATCTCACATTCACTTTTAAAGTATTAGTTAGGATTGTAACTGACTTAATATCTGGATAGAAAAAAAGAAAAATTGGGGCAGTCTTTGGGGACTGCCGATAAAAGTTAAAACTTTAATCCTTGATCATAAACACTTCTTTAAAACCAAAAAAAAAAGAAAACAGAAAGAGGCAGGTCGGATGCTAATTCCTGATCCTCTTTTATGGGTTTTAAGGGGGTCAAAATTGCGTTATTTTTTGCGTAGGACGCACCACCATTCCTGAGATAATGATAATATTCTAAAAAAAAATAAAGCTTGGAAGCGTGACGATGACGCGAGTTCCATGATTTTTGTTCACCCAAGAAGTGCTCAACGCGCCTAAAGAAGTTTTCACTTCATAAATATTCAAATTTAATTCTGTATTGCTTTATCACAATATAGTAGGTATATAATAGATGGTAGACTTATAGCTATGTTTCGATTGTGGAACCTGTCGAGCACAGCATACTAATTATTCGATGTTTTTAATCCATCTTCTGCATTATATGATAGTATATAGTGTAAGTTCTGTATCGCGGAGTCTCTATAAACGTAGCACTAAATGTCACAAAGTACACCAAACCCATAACATGACATCAAAACAATCGTGTGATCCTCAAATAATTGTACCCTGGGGAAATCGCATTCACAACACGACGTAGGCGACTGTATGTCCGCTATAGCATAACGTAACTCTGCCAATATCGTCACAGACTGTATTCGGACATTTTCAATAAGCGCACCTTCTAAATCTGTGTGTGTAACATTACAACTGTACAACCATTCTGACAATTATTGTAGGTGACGAAAGTAGCTTTATACACAATTGCGCAAGTAAATTAACCTCTTGTGAGACAGCTGGATGTTTACATTATCGCCCGTTATCGCCGCGTGCCACTTGAGATTTTGTTATTGTTAATTACCGGCCCACTCATAGCTCGTAGAATCAAAAAAATGGTACTACAGAATTTGTTATGATGTCAGCTACGTAGTAAAATATAAACAAGAGCTTTTTGCTGGCTCGCATGCGAGCCCCTGGCACACTAGAGGTTAAATGGGTTACTTGCGCGGAGTTAACGCTGTTCGTTTATTTATATAATACTAGCTTTTGCCCGCGGCTTCGCTCGCGTTAATTTAGAATTTGGCAATCAATTCGGGTTGTACTCTGCTTGTAATAATATAATTCAATCATGATTGGAAAGACACGTGGCGCCATTTATTAACATAAGAACGTTATTGTTGTTTTCCTCGGGAACAGTAATTTATTTCGGGATGAAAGGTAGCCTATGTCTGTTTCTGTACACCTGACAAAGTATATGCAAAATTTCAGAATGATCGCTTCAGTGGTTTAGGCGTGAAAAGGTAACAAACAAACTCATTTTCGCTTTTATAATATTACTTAGGATAACTAGATGTTCCCGCGGTTTCACCCGCGTTTATCGTTACTGCGCCGCCCCGGTGGGTCTCGTAGCGTGATGTTATATAGCCTATAGCCTTCCTCGATAAATAGGCTATCCAACACTAAAATATTTCTTTTTGACATAAAAGCATTGTGTCTATACGCCGGTGTCCATACGCTGATGGACGAATTAACAGGCGGGTAAAGACGTCAAATGCTAAGATAGGATGTCTAAATTGCAAGGATGGCGTAGTGGTTTAAGACAAAAACATTATAATAATATGATCAACGAACCGAGTCATTTTAATATTTGTAGAGTCCCCCACTACACAGAAATTAAATCAAATGTCCTTAGGGTATCGTTAGCCTTCGGGTTGCGGAGATCAGATAGCAGTTACTCCGTGTGAAAACTGAAACTAAGGTGGCAATCAAGCATACGGCCCACCTGATGGTAAGTGGTCACCGTAGACTATGGACGCCTGCGACACCAGAGGCATCACTTGCGCGTTGCCGACCCTCTAAAAGGAAGTGGGAAGGAGAAGGAGCGGGATGGTGGAACGGGGGTGATTGGGCCTTCGGCACTGTTACTCACCGAACGAAACACAACAGTAGGAATACTGCTATTTCACGTCGATATTCTATGAGAGGGTAGTCCTTCCCCGGTCGAGACGGCCCATTCATGCTGAAATCAGCGAGGCTCTACTACTCTGAATAGTTTTGATTTTGGCACATCGTTGCTTTCTTTTCAGAAACCGGCAGTATATCAACTGGTACATACTACATATTATGTGTGGTACATAATGAAAATTAACATCTACTTCCTTTATATGCGAAACTGTACCAAGTTAGTAAAGTTCAATTTGATCTAGAAACAAAATAAATTAGTTCCCTCCATCCCGCTCGCAAGTCTAACTTGGTGTGGAATGACCTCTACAACTCAATTAGCAGATTTATCCGAAACGATATCCCCTCTTTGGCTCTTTGGGTGTCAGGGATTTTAAACGGATTTTGGGTGTAGCTAATAGCCATGGTTGACGTGTAAAAATTTAATTTCAGTGAAAATGTATTTTTGGATAAAGTTTGCCGAAATTAAACAGGTATTGAGGACAGATGGCGTTTGTGGTAGACTGAGAGTTGACCATAAGTAGTGGATTTTTTAAATTGCGCTTGCAAATATTAGACGGTTATGAAGGATAGATGGCGCTAACGCCAACGCCAAATTTCAGCCTACAACTAATTGTAGGCTGAAATTTTATCATGAGTTGTTGTTTATTTTATTTTTGGTATACGTTTCATATAATATTGTCATGATATTATGAAATATTTCATTACATATTGACGTATATTTTATTTTAGTATGAATACGTTCATATTTAAATCTCGGCCAAATAAATGTCCACTGCAGGACTTATAATAATAATAATAATGCTTTATTTCGGACTCTGGGATCCATATACAAAGTGTCACCCTAGATTTTCCACTCAGACCGATCTTGGACCGCCCGCTTCCAACCGCTTGCCGCGTACGTCTTCAATTTATATAATAATAATAAAAAAATTGGGGCAGTCTTTGGGGACTACCGATAGAAGTGAAAACTATAATCCTTGATCATAAACACTTCTTTATAAACCAAAAATAATTCAAATCATAAACACTTCTATATAAACCAAAAATAATTCAAAAATGGTAAGCGTTCGGCGACGATGACACGAGTTCCATGATTTTTGTTCACCCAAGAAGTGCTCAACGCGCCTAAAGAAGTTTTCACTTCAATAATTCTTTATTAAACAAAAACAGGAGTACAATATTTTTCTATCTTATTCTAAGAAAATGTTATACAAAATATTGACACATATGATCTTTATAAGATAGGGTTAACGGTGATGTCTGTGCTAGTATAAGAAATTATGGTATGAAAATATTTGGTTATTCTTGGCTACCTAAAACATAATACGAAATCAATATTATCTCTGTTATTTTCTTCTAAAGAGAAGCTAGCTAGCTAGCCTCTTAAGACGAAGTATTTCAAATGAATGAAATTTCAACATACTTAAAACGCATTGACATTGGTTTATTGCCTCATAAACTAATCTCAATGCGTTATATGTTCAAAGTTACTTGCTTTAGAATACTTCTGAGTTACGTTTTGAAGCCGAATTGATGTAAGATGATATGCAGCGGTAGTGAATGCGACTGCTGTGCATGAGGTCTCGGGTTCGAATCCCGGGTTGGGCCAAGAAAAAGTTATTGGGTTTTTCTGTTAAGAAATCTCAATAGCAGCCCGGAGTTAGGAAGTTGGCAGTGTTAGACACCCCCGTGCCTCGGAAAGCACGTAAACCCGTTGGCCCTGCGCCTGATTTCTCTCCGGTCGTGTCGGATTACCGTCCCATCGGATCATGAGAGTAAGGGAACAGAGAGTGCGCTTGTGTTTGCGCACACGCTTGTGCACTATAATATCTCCTGCGCAGATGGCTAGTTTCCGTTAAGATTGGCCGCCGTGACCGGAATCGGTCTGGAGGACATTATACATGATACATTCTTGTTTAAATTTTTTAAAGACAACAAACAAATCAGCTCACATTCGCATTTATAATATTAGAACGGATTTGTCACTAAACCTTCGCAAAAGGAAAATCGAAATGCTTCTAGAAGGGGCTTATGTTCTTACCAATCAATACTAATTCCTTTATTTCTCCTTGAATACAGTCTTTATCCTTATCCGTCTAGTACGAAATAATTAATCACAAAAAAGCATTGCACTAGTAATACTTATTACGACATGTAGCCTTTCTAAGAACTACGCTGTACATTCGCCTAGTAGGTAGTTGCCTAGATCGGGCCATTACCGTTCATACAATATTAACACAGATAAATTACTTCACAAAACCCGACGACGCGAAGGATTACAATTTGTTATAAGGAACCCTAAATAGTGGGTCGAATCGATACATAGGACATTATTAATAGAGTTACGTTTGTTTGTTGACTTTAACAGTATGTCGGCTTTGCAACTAGGTAGATAAGTCAGGTGAAGTACCGTTGGCGTAGTCGTGTTAAGATGGGTGATCATTTATATTAGAAATATAGGTAATACGATAGCTACGAAAAATTAATTCGAGTATTCGAAAATTGTATTAGCCCAGATTCGAATGTTGATATCCTTGTTTTATCTATTCGTTGTCGCTGATTATAATTTAAATTATAATCGAATAACTTGGTTTTATGATGGGTCGATCGATTTTGCTTTGACCGAAGTTTTGTACCATTTTGCCATTACTCGGACGGTAGTGATGGCATTTCTTATATATTTCTCTCATTCTTCTAATTGGCATGTTTGCCCTTTGCCTCAATATTCGAGTGGTGGTTTTATATTCGCATTAATGCAGTGCTCATTCGTATTAATAATAATTTAAATTAATGTTTCGCGAATTCGCATATTTGTCAAAATTTAGAATATATCGATTTGTTTGAAGCCGAATAATTGTTTTTTTTTAATAATCATCTATCGTTGTTAAATAGGTACGTATTAAATAATTAATCTCATAAATAGGTACGTATTAAATAATTAATCTCATAAAATTCGGCTACATACCGTAATACGTGCCAATCGTACATTAGCTACGATAACCAACGACCATAAAGTAAGTAAGGCCAAATAGTCATGTACCGTATGATTATAAGAAAATAAATCATAAATGTAGAAAATCAACACAAAATAATAATATATACTACTTATACCAGCAAGTACCAGGGGCGAATGTTCTGAATGTCAATTTCCTCAAGTAATTCCATTCCAGAGATATAGCAGCAAACTTTCTAAATTAATTACCTTTCCCTCGCCTCAGATTTGAACCCAAAACCGACGAAAGTGCTTCAGAGTTATGTATAAGGTTCTGTATAAACGATATACCTTCAACTTTTATAATATGGAGATTATTTATTAAACTAATTGTCTCGATATTCTTGTAACATACTTAAGTTACCGTAAACTCAAACTTTTACGTTTACGTTAAGGTCGGATAAAGTATTATTTGAATTTTTTGTTTGAAATATTCTTAATAAAACTTGGATAGGAATAATGTTAATTTTATGTGGGGTCGAAAGAGTTATAAATATGGGTGAAATAATAATAATCAACATTTATGTTCAGAATTCCTTCTGTACTTTGCTAGTAAAAATATAAACATATTTTTCTTGAGCCTTTTATTACGTCGCACTGCTGGGCAGAAGTTTTTCTCTTGGACTTCCAAATTATTCTGATCGAAGATAACACCTACCAGACCCTTCCAAAAACGTCCAAGTCATTATAAGCTTAAGTATTAAATGTTAGAAGTTTAGCTGAGACATTGTTGAAACCTAGCTGTGTAAGACTGTCAAGCCGTGAAAGCCACCTACTCGACTGTGTGCAGTCGTATCCAGCGCCTCAATATTGGGGAATCCCATCGGTCAGCCAGCGTCGTAATACCTCTAGGTATTCTACCCGAATCTATGTATGTATGTTGATTGAACCAGCATGGTTCGTTTATCGAATTTCGTTTGTCGGTTCGGGTACCACATCAGGCGAACAAAATATATCCCAATGATAGATTTTCTACCAAGTTCAGGCGACGAAGCGAAGCGGCGCTGGATGTCTGCGCCTTTTCCTAAAGCGCATCAAAAGTAAATTTGATCGTTTGACTCTGCGCTTGACTCTTGTCAGCATGCTTCAATGCGCATTGACGCAAGTTATATTATTGGTTTGGCGTGTTCAGTTGACTGGGCGCTTTCAATGTGAGGATATAAATATTTCATACTCTATACCGACTTTTCCTTTGCAATAACTGAAAATAACGTGTTTACATAACATTGTATGTAAAACATTCGTGTAAAATCTAACTATACATATAGACGGCTTTTGTCGCAGCTTATGTTAAAGAACTCTATTTTGCTTTTAGATACTACTAAAATTATTAAATGTTACATAAAATACAAATTAAAGTAAACGTCTGGGAAAATTGGGTATTGTTTCAATAACTTCAAAAAAATATCTAGCCGCAGTGTTTTCAAACTAGAGCAGCGATAGCTCAGTGGGGAGACCAACAGACTGCAACGCAGAGGGTCTTGGGTTCGAACCCACGTCGTGCACCTCTGACTTTCGGAAGTTATATGACTTATAATATATATTTATATATATTATATTATATATTAATTACAAACTCATCAATTATAATTTATATATATATATATCTTACGTATGTATTTTTTATTTCTTTAATTTTTTGAATATGGAACATTTTAAAGAGTAGCTGATGCACGTCCGGACGTCACTTGGGGTTACCACATAACATTAGAGTTGGTTTGAGGTATTAACCGCAAACCAACAATAAGCCTGAGTGGTAACCTCGTTTTTCATTATAATTGTACATTTTTTTTGTGCTGTGTTATAATATTTGTCAGTATTTTGTGGACCTATATTTTGAAAAAAAAAAAAAAACTTACTTACTTACTTTTCGAAATTATGTGCGTATTGATTAACAATTATCGCCTGCTCCGTGCCTTGGAAAGCACGTTGAGCCGTTGGTCCCGGCTGCCATGAACATCTATGGCAGTCGTTATTGGGAGAGTGTCGACACAAAAGATCCCACTGAGTCGAAGTGTCGCCGGTCTGTACTGACTGGCCCCCGCATAAGATAAGATAACTTTTCAAACTAAACTATAAAATCATTGAACAGTAGATTAATTTCATAGGTTAAGTCGTTCAGTCGATAGATTACCATTAATTATCAGTCACAACAAATTAATCAACATTCCAATCTGCAAATGTAGACTATAATTTTCAATTATTCGAATTAATTTTTTCGTTGCAATTACTTAATAGTAAGCCTATGTAATAAAATTGAAAGGACCTTATAAAACTCCTTATATATGCCTAGCTCTTCGGGAAGGTACAGCATGACTTTATGTTCTTCAGGTCAGTCGTATACATAGTCATACGCCTATATTCCAGAAGGAGCAGGCAGAGATGTTACATCCACATTTCTCCAGCTGTGGTTTTAGAAACTACGGAATATAAAAGACGAGTCTATTACAGCTGCCTACCGGTTCCAGTTCCGAATGCCGTGCTGATGCTGAAAACTCTCAAAACATTTTGACTGACTTCGTCATCGAACCCGAGACCCCATGCACAACTTTCACATTCACAGTTGCTGTGCCACAAAGACAGTTGTATAATGTCAACTATTGAACATTTGTCCTTTACCTACTTACGTATATTCAAGGCGATCGATGCTGTGTCACTTGCATCCAATATCTTCATGTCAAGTTATCGGATTGTCAGACCAAGCAGTGTGAGAGAGACGTATAATTGTACAGCCATACTAGGGTCATACTAAGACCTTCCTTACTAATATTATAAATGCGAAAATGAGTTTGATTGTTTGTTTGTTACGCTTTCACGTCTTAACTACTCAACCGATCAACATGAAATTTTGCATACATGTTGTCAGGGGTACAGAAACGGACATAGGCTACCTTTCATCCCGAAAAAAATAACTGTCCCCGAGGAAAACAATAATAACGTTCTTATGATAATAGATGGCGCCACGAGTCTTTCGAATCATGTTTGAATTACCCGAATTGATTGTAAAATTCTAAATTAACGCGAGCGAAGCCGCGGGCAAAACATAGTAAATATATAAATTATAAATGAAAATGTGAGTTTGATTGTTACGTTTTCACGCCTGAACTACTACTTTGATCATTATGAAATTTCACATACCCTTTGTCAGGGGAGAGGGGTTGGCAGAATAGTCCTATTCTGTCAACCAACAGTCAAAGTGGAGTGTTAGTCAAATAGTAGTTTAGTTAATAGTTTGACTGTAGGGATAATAGTTAAAGTGGCTCACTGCCACTACGCCGAGTGTTGTCGATTCGAACCGAAATGACGCAACAATTTTTTTGATCCACAAATAATTGTTCCGAGACTAAATATCTTACTCAATACTGGAATTAATCCTAGAGTGGCAGATGTCGATTAAAAAAATAACATTAACCGTTAGTTAAAGGTTAATCATTGATTAAGGGCTTTAGAGTTATTCAGTTTCAGATGACTAAAGTGATATGATGTCACATTCCACTAATGTCATCATCATCCTCTTGACCTGGTCCCAATTTATTTGGGGTCGGCGCAGTATGTTCTTCGTTTCCATACTTCTCTGTCACCCTTCATCTGATCATTTAACCCTTTCCCTTTCATATCCATCCTCACACAGTCCATCTATCTTTTCCTTGGCCGTCCTCTCCCTTTTCGTCCCTCTACCCTCATATTCATCACTTGCTTACCTGCATACGTATCATCTCTAATTAACATTCCACTAATGTATAAGCATAAATTGCTTCTAATAGTAAAGGGGCAACAGGTGTTCGGAATACTGACAGTTTCTAATAAAAAGATATCGCTACCATATCCATCAAGGGAATAGGACAGCATCTCACTGCTGACAGTCTAACATTTATATCAGAAGTTTACTGAACTCTCAGACATGGGGTATCTTATCTTATGTTATGTGGGGTCAGTCAATGCAGACCGGCGACACTTCGACCCAGTGGGATCTTTTGTGTCGACACTCTCCCAATAACGATTGCCATAGATGTTCATGGCAGCCGGCACCGACGGCTTAACGTGCTCTCCGAGGCATGGAGCAGGCGATAATTGACAATCAATACGTACATAATTTCGAAAAGTCCAAGAGAGGAAACTCGGATCCAATACGACGTGTTCCAATGGTCTCCCTACTTAAATGTTACTGTATAATTTTAGTACAGGTATATTTTTCATTGCTACATATAGTAAGTATGAAGGGGCATCGTCTTCATAAAAATATTGAGAGCAAAGATCTTCGTAAAGTAAAACGTTATTACCTAACTATCTATCTCCCGCGGTTTCACCCATGTTTATGATGACTGTTACGTTAGCGCAGCTCGGAGCATGATGTTATATAGCCTGTAATCTTTTTTAAGAATTAGACTACCAGACTCAAAGAGCTTTTTAAAAAAATCACTTGAGCTCCAGAGGTTAACGCATTCAAACAAAAACAAACTCTTCAACTTTATTATCTTTATATATATTTCTTCTGTACGTGTGTTGACAGTGAACTCCTCCTAAACGGCTGGACCGATTTGAATGAAACTTTTTGTGTGTGTTCAAGTGGATTCGAGGATGGTTTAGATAGGCTTTTTTTTCTCTTTTGTACAGGACAACGTCTGTCGGGACAGCTAGTATTAGTATAAAACTAGAGGGGGAGACGTTTGTAAGAAGTATAATTCGATCAAATCAATTAATTAAATACGCTTGAAAACAAGTATTACCGATGTTGACACCAAAGCGCCAAGGCTAAAGTGGGACCGGGCAACATATCTGCAGAATGCATCCTCTGTTACTTGTTATAGACACGCCGTCGTTGGGATAAGCCAAGGCAACGCTGACGCGATGATGTAGACTCATTATTATCCAACTGGCAGAGCGAAGCTCTCGATAGGCACCGTTAGAGAAACATCGGAGAGACATTTGCCCAACAATAACACAGTAGGTATAGGTCGCGATTCGCATGTGAAAACTTTTCGTACGACCTGCTGACTCTGGTACTGTTGCAAAACACCGTGGTAGGTTTAGTCGGTACCTATGACCGGAACGTCGCCAACTTTCTCCGGGTGAGTCCAACATAGCCTCTCCGTCCGCCCCCGCGGAGGTGTATGCGTCAATGCATTCCCCCACGTAAAAAAGCCTAGGTAAAACATACGCAACCATATAATTTTAATTTTCTATTGAATAATAGAGGAATAAAAACTGACGAATATACTAACTGTTCATAGTTAGTGCCGATTATCCAGAGGCACAGGGTAAACCATTGGAGAGGCTCAGTTATACCGATAGTCCCATTGGGGGGTCTCGAGCATCCCCAAGCCCTTGGGGGATAGAGACGTGAGACTATTTATTTTCATAATAAAATAACTACCATCAAAATATAGAAAGGTTTTGTATATACAAGTGATTAAGATTGATTTATTTATATTTTTTTGGTTTCTAGGATAGTGGTCTTTATCAACCAAAGAAAAATATACACCATATGAATACGATACTTTGGTATCTATAAGAGTACGCCTTCATAACATTGTTGAGTTTACAAAAAGTGACATGTTTACGTTTTTAATTACGACGTAGTACAGCTTGTAGCTTTACTACGTGCAATATTTTTCTTAATTTACACACAGGCCTTGTTGGCAGCCTTTGAGATATCTCCGACTCGAGATAGACAAACGCGTAGTTTACGTACATAATAAAAATACAACTTTACGCAAACTTACCGTGCCGCCTCCACACTTGACGTCCTCGGCCATAACCGCGCACCTGTCACTACCATGCCAGTACACCACACACCATTAACTAAACGCGAAAATAATCCGTTAAATTCCTTTAAAAATGGAACGTACACCAACCGTAATTCGAAGAATGAATGTTTATTTTTGAAAATGGAACCGACGCGTCCAGTCTGTGTCGAAGCGCCGAGGGGACTGGGTGCGCGCGCTGGTCTGTTACCATGGAAACGCAGGTTCGCGTACAGTACCTATATATTGAGATGATAAGTAAGCGAAGTCTGATGGAAAACTTTGTGCCAAAGGGATTTATATTATGTAGGTTTGTTTGGACGGAATGCATAAGCTGAGAAAATATTTCCTTTTTCTGGTTGATTAATCAAGACTTTACTTTCGATCTTGTTTGTTTATGTCCTTGAATATTGGATTTCAAAGGAATTTCATTGTCGTTTCTTTGAAGGATTTAAGTATTCATATAGACAAACTGTTGGTTTGGAATAGTTTTCAAAGAAATTACAACAATGTTATATTCTTTGTCTGTGTTACGTTAGGCGTACTTATGCGTATATATATAGCCTTTATGATCTCCAAAAACTTGACCTAGATTTATAATTTTCCTATCTTTATTTTAAGTTATTTTGGCTTGGCGTGGTATATCTTAGTTATGCATATGATAGACCTAATGGTAAACGTTTACTTGAGGCCATGGATGCTTGCAACACCAGTCCATTGGTGTAATGCACGCGGACTGGTATTGCGCGCAATTTGGACTATTAGAAATGTCAGTTTTAATCTTTTAAACCGCAGCCACAGGTGACCAGACACGTTCGATTTTTAATTTTGTCTGTTCTAAGACTTGACACATAAAGCGAGAACCTTACTCTGTGATTATATTCTGTTAATCATAATAATAGTTTTGTCATGATAGTAATTATGTTTAACTCTTATTATGTGTTTAACTGCCTCCGTGGCGCAACGCTAGTGAATGCGACTGCTGTGCATGAGGTCTTGGGTTCGAATCCCGGGTCGGCCAACAAAAAGTTATTGGGTTTCTAATCTCAATAGCAGCCTTGAGTTAGGAAGTTGGCGGTGTTAGACACCCTCGTGCCTCGGAAAGCACGTACAGCCGTTGGTCCTGCACCTGATCTATCTCCGGTCGTGTCGGATTACCGTCCCATCGGATCTTGAGGGTTACAGAGAGTGTACTTGTATTTGCGCACACGCTTGTGGACTATAATATCTTCTGCACAGATGGCCAGTCTCCGTTAAGATTGGCCACTGTGACCGGAATCGGTCTGGAGGACATTATACATGAAACATTCTTGTTTAAGAGAAGACATTATTATTATTATGTGTTTTAAAAAACAATGTCAGCATAAAGCACTCAGGAAATAAAAGGTTTCTTTCATCCGCCACAATCCTAGAAAATTACTCAGTTCTTGTGGGAATTTTTCTCGGCCTTGGTTACCTCGGTTGCACTGCGTTAGTGAATAATTATCATATTGTGCACGAAGTTTTGAGTTCCATTTACAGGTCAGATCTCGGTATTTTCTGTCAAAAAATTGTCAATTGCAATCCGGAGTAATGTAGAAATATAGAGTTCTAATAAACTGCTCGGATGGCGTAGTGGTTTAAGAGGTCGCCTTGCTGCCACTGCACTGAGTGTTGTGGGTTCGAATCCCATACGGGACAAAACTTTGTGTGATCCACAAATGGTTGTTCCGAGTCTGTGTGTTCTTTGTGTCCGTTGTTTGAATGTTTGTAAAGTCCCCGCGACACAGGATTTATTCCTAGTGCGGGATTTGTCTTATAGGACAAAAAAAAACAACGGGTTGCACTCCGGGAATGCCGGCAGAAGGGAAAACTTGAATATTAACGTTGTGCATTTTTGATATTTTGGAATGGTTAGCGAATAATTTTGCACGAATTGCTTTAATTATCAGTATAAAAGTACTATCATTTATGTGGTAAAATACAATATTCATTTATTGCGCTATCGTACACAAACATGACAATTCTCCCTCCGTCTTCCGAATTTTCGATCAGGTCACATGTCCTGACGCGAGTTTAACATTTTTTACCCATCACAAAAAAGTGCACAAGGTCGCTAAAGAAGCTTTCACTTCAAAAAAAATGTAATAGAAGAAATAAACGCTTGGTTAAGCACGTAAAGCCTTTGATACTGCACCTGATCTGTTGATAATAGATAATGTGTCCACTTACTATGCCATCGAACCGTGAGAGTAACGAAATGGAGAATGCACTTCGTTTTTCATACACACCTTTACACTACAATATAGCCTACGTAGATGGTTAGTTTCAGTTCAGATTGGCCGCCGTGACAGAAATTCGTCTATAAAACATTACTTTTTATTTATTTATTTTATATTTTTCTAAGATACACGGGAATAAAGCTGCGAGTAAAAGATAGTTCATAACATAAATATAAACGCTACACGTTAAAAGATTAGCCTTGGGTTCGTAGCCTGTTGCCATTCAAGCGTGCTTTATTGGTAAGAAAGAAAATACTTCTTTGAAAAATAAAAGCTTAATTTTCTAACAAACTTTTTTCTTTTAGCCGTAGACTAGTCTAAGCTATGAACACAGTTGTATAGAAATGTTTATATTTGAGTAAGTAGTACAGGTAACTAGAAAAGCATACTTTGGTGGGTCTTTAAGTGATTGGGGGATTTGATTTAAAGGGTGGTCGTTCTTGGCATAATGTGGTATTTGAAATTCATTCAATCGTCTTGAACATTGTTCACGAATGGAAGTAAGACAATGATCAGAGCTAAATGCCTGGGTCGTCAATATAACAAATATTTTAAGAACAAATTATAATTAACTTAATTCGATATGAAAATACTATTTTCTAAGGCAATAATAATGTAAGTTTACATTTTAATATCGCTGCTGTAGTTGTACGCAAAAATACAATAACTTTAACCAATTGAGTCGCAGCGGCACACCGGTGTTCACGAACAATAGATTAGAGAACTATAAGAGAACTTAAACGGACAAAAGCATTATTGGGTTTTTCTGTAAAACCCTATTTTTCGCTTCCTATTACGATACACCCAGCAAAACGTGTATCTAATACACAATTATATTACACATAAAAAATTCGTACATAATACATAACGGTATCCAATCTTACTTAATTGAGAAGAAAGAAAAATTACCTATTTTGGCACACAATAGCGCACGCTCAAAATATGAAGAAATAACAAAAAATAATAAAAACAAGAGAATACTAGCACTATAATAAGAATCATTTCATTTCTGCTCATTGGCAACTCCACACCTTCCGCTAAACCAACGGAAACCGACTGCCTTCATTCATAGTCAAGGCTAGTATTGTCAGTGAGCAGCGATAAAAACAATAATCTATTAAATTATTTATATTTAACTTAAATTTAAAAAGTAATGTCAAAGTGTGTGTCCCATCTGTGCCAAAATTTGGACATCGCTCAGCGTACGTTGCAATTGTTAAATCGCAACACTGGTATTCTGAGAAATCCAACTTCATCTTTTGTGGTACCAGTCAATCAGTTCACCTAAAAGGGGACGCTCCATTAAGGTGAATTGATGATGATGATGATTAATGATTAGCCAAGAACAAGAAGCTAATGCGTTTATTTTATAAATTTGATTTTATTTAAGTGATTTTAGATAGCTATCTCTTCTACTCTTGTAAAGGTTGTCCCGTTTTTCTTACTTGTTAAGTATACATCTGTGAAAAGTGTAAACATAATGTATTTTATAGGTTACATACAGCAGCGATAGCTCAGTGGGGAGACCAACAGACTGCAATGCAGATCGTCTCGGGTTCGAACTCACGTCGCGCACCTCTGACTTTCGGAAGTTATAATACTTTTCGAAATTATGTGCGTATTGATTGTCAAATATCGCCTGCTTCGTGCCTCGGAGAGTACGTTAAGCCGTCGGTCCCGGCTGCCATGAACATCTATGGCAGTCGTTATTGGGAAGTTAGTGCCCTCTAATATCCTGACACTGGTCTAGCCTTAGGGTACCGTTAACTTTCGGGTTGCGGAGGTCAGATGGCAGTCGCTCTGTGTAAAAACTGTTATCCAGTCAAATCCGGTTAGACTAGAAAGCCGACTCCAAGTGACTTGGGAATAATAAAAGCTAGGGAGAAGAGATACAGCGAGATTACATTTTGCGTGTCGTGTAATATGGATATAAATATCTATGGTATAGAAAGCGCGTAAAGCCGTTGGTCCCGCGCCTTATCTGTCACCGATCGTGTCAGATTGCCGTCCCATCGGATCATGAGGTTAGGGAACAAATAGTGCACTTGTGTTTGCGCATATACCTGTGCACTATAATATCTCTTGCGCAGATGGCCAGTCTACATTAAGATTGGCTGCTGCGACCGAAATTCGGTGAGGAGGACATTTTAGTTTACTATAATATCATCAATATATACTTCTGTCTATGGTTTTTTTTTTTTCACTGATTTTATATATTTATAGACACATGCATCCGAAGGAATAGCATGCCTCTATAAATATACAAAATAACAATTCGTGATTTCACCGACTTAACTTATAAACATAAAAAATGTCAAGAAAGTAATAAATTTTATAAGTTTTTACTTACCACAGTTTTCAAGACAATTTAACTTTGGTCCTCATAAAGAAATATTGTTTAACTTTGAGGGTGAATGTTTTGAAATAATGATATAGAATTACTTCTGTCGTCGCTCCATGGATTTTGAGGAGCTTCAGTATCTGGGTCAACGTGGTCATCGCTTCTAACTATATCGAATAAGAACTTTTTTATAGAACATTTTCTTCTGTAACGATTTTATTCCTGTTTCCTTGGTTCCATGGAATCAATTTGCGTTGACTAAGTTAATTGCTGCATCAGACAACGTGCTATAAGGTTTTTTACGTAGTAAATACATAGGTATACATTCAAATCGGCGCGCGGCCGCCATAGTATAATTGTATGGAGGATTTGAAGTGCTTTTTGATAAATATGCATCTTTATTGTCAACTAAGAACTTAAATATTTGGGACGGGCAAATTGTAATATAACTATTTATGTTTCATTTAAACTGTAAAATAGGATAGATTTCTACTGTTATAATCTAAAAATCACGTCACACGAGCTTACGTTTTTGCATAAAGTCTGGGAACCTTTGATTTAAACCATTGCACCATCCATGCAGCAAAGCAACACACCAAAACTCATACGACAAAGCAGAAATAGCTCATACTCCCCAAAACACACATTTCCATCTCAAATTACAGCTAAAAGACAGCAATTCAGCAACTGGTATCACAGTAACAATCCCGGAACTGCGGAGTATACGCGCCGCATCTGCCCCTCCACCCTTTTAGTACAATCAGCACATTCGACGCAAACACTCACAGACACAGATTTCTTTAACTTTTTTGCTGACCTTTCTATAAAGCCTTAATATAAATATAGGAACGAAAGTTTATGAATGAATATTTGGGTTTTTGGGGTTCGGAGTACAGAGAAACTAGGTCTTTTTAACAACACCTCTATCGGCGAAATGGCCATTCCATTTTTTTATTACGCCTTTATTTACCACTAGATTTTGCCCGCGGCTTCGCTCGCGTAAAAGTAGGTTAGGTTATGTTAGTAACAGTATTTTATAAGTAAAATATAGCATATGTTCACGGTGATAATAAAGCTTTCAAATGGCAAAAGATTTTTTAAATCGGTTGCACAGTTTTTGAGTTAAATACTTACAAACAAACAAAAGATAAAGCTTTCCCTCTTTATAATATCTATACATTAATACGTGAAGCAAAGACTTTGTACCCCTTTTTACGAAAATTGCTCGGACGGAGGAGTCTGAAATTTGGCACAATTAAAGTTTATATGGAGAAGGAGTGGCGAATCCTAATATTTTTATAAAACATGCATTAAAAATACATTAAGTTAATGATAAAACACGACACCCACACAACCATGCATTTGATACATGCAGTCAAATCGCGTTTGTAGTATTTCGGCATTGTTCATCTGACGTCGTACAATCCTCCGTAACTATGGTTACATAATATATATAAATATACTTTATTTGTATGTAATAAACAAAAAAAAAACAAAGTAGGAAGCTTACGAATATCGTCAATGAAAGAGTATAGATAAGTAAATGGTAATTTGTTTGAAAAAGATAGGTAAATTAACCTGTATAGCCTTGGCTTAACACATACGAAATGTTATTATAAGGGTAAAGTTATAGATAATAAAACGACAAAACTTAAAATTTAAATCAATCATGGTCGCATGTCATGGCGTCGATGGCGTAGTGGTTGGTGTAACCGACTGCCGCGCCTGAGGTCGCGGGTTGATTCCCGCACTAGTCAAACGTTTGTGTGCATGAACATAGATGTTTGTCTTGGTCTGGGTGTTTCTATGTATAATATGTGTATATTTACAAAAAAAAGTATATATTTAGGTTTATCCATTGTCTAGTACCCATAGTACAAGCTCTGCTTAGTTTGGGCTAGATGGTGTTGTGTGTATCTGGTAGAATATATATAGTAGAATATTATTTCGACCACTAGGCGACCGCTAGTATTATTTATTTTACAAATCTATTCTGTAAGAAGCTGCAACGCTAAAGCCTCTTACCAGACCTGAAACACTCAAGCAATAAATACTATTTTATTATTCAAGATGTACATATATTATATATACTGGCAACAATGTAAGCTAGGAAAATACGTTCTAGGCTGTATTAATAAAAATCATTGCCATTATTAATAAAAAAGTTACGGCTGTAATAACATTCTAACTTCGTCTAGTACACACATACAGACTAGCCCATAAAACGTAAGTATCTTTTTTATTACTATGTACAAGACTACGAAGTTGACCTTTAGATACATATAAATCTGAGGGCGGTATTGATTTTGATGGACAGACAATAAATTGATCTTATCTACACCTATCTAATATTATAAAAAGGAAATATTTCTTTATTTTTGTTTGTAATTAATAAAGGGATTAAATATAATGATCAGCAAAAATACTAATTGGTCAGCAAATATTGCACAGCATAACGAGCATTTATACGCCTCAAATCACTGCATTCCGTCTTGGAAGTGTTAGGTTATGTTAGGTTCCTTTTTTTAAACCTACCCAAAAATAGGAGCCCCGCGAAGCGGGGCTCCGTCGACTTAGTTTGATCTCTTTAAAGTTTGCTGGTCATGAGTTGTTGATCTATTAGCTTTTTTTGCTGCGCAATTAGTATTTTTTGCTGTGCAGTTAAATACTACCCATTAATAAACTTAGAAATTACTATTAGAAATCTACTTTATTTAGTATTAGTTTTCACCCGCGGCTCCGCTCGCATAAATGTAGGTTAGGTTAGGTTAGGTTTGCAACAGCTATTTTTTCTGGATGAAAGGTACCCTATGTCCTATTCTGTACCCCTGACAACGTGTATGCAAAATTTCAGGTTGATCGGTTGAGTTTTTAAGGCGTGAAAGCGTAACAAACAAACAAACTCATTTTGGCATTTATAATATTAGTTAGGATTAATATGTTAACTATGCTAACTATAATATTATAAATGCTAATGTAAGTTTGTTTATATATTTATTTTACATTGTTTGTTTGTATGTTTGTATGTTTTTTTAACTACTTGACTGATCATGACATTTGATATACACGTTGTCAGGTGAACAGCAAAGGACATACGATACCTTTCATCCAAAAAAATACTATACCCGAGGGATAGAAATTGACGTAACCTATATTTAAACAAGCGAACCCGTGGACAAAATCTAGTAGACAATAAATTTATCGTTTTATATCTATACTTACTAATTATAAAGAGATTTTTTTTGTATTTATGTATGTTTGTCATTAATAAACTCAGAAATGATTGGACCAATTCAGAAAGCACTATTAGAAAGCTACTTTATCCAGTAGCTACATAGACTACATAACACGCTTCGAGCTACGGAGGAGCAGAAATCATAAACGTGGGGATAACTCGTATACAAATAAAAAGAACTTTCGGGCCGGACTTTCCTCAGAGAAATGTACTCTTAACTAATATAATAAATAATGTTTGTAAAGTTGTTTGGGTGTTTGTTACTCATTTACGCGTAAACTATTAAACCAATATGCTTGAAACTTTGCATTCAGATATACCACGGCCCTGGCTTAACACATAAGGTAACTACATTTTGTCCCAGTATGCATTCCTTAGGGATTCACGTGGGTGAAGTAGCTGACAGAATCTTATATTGCAGTAGCTTATATTCCTGAAAAATAAGTTTTTAAGAAAAGTACTTTAATTTGATATTTTACAATCTTTCAAAGCACGAATACACTCCTAGACTTAGTACAAGTTATGTGGAGTACTAAAATAATAATATAAAATAAAAATAATATTTCAGTATTATATGTATTATGGCAGTAATGAGAGGTACACTTATTTACCACGCTGAAAAGTGGAGATAAAGCGTATTAACTTGTCTGATATAATAGGTACATATATCAACAATAAAGGAAATAACATGTAATTTAATATTATATACAGAAAAGAAACAGATATGCTTCTCTCTAGCGCACGAAGAGTGAAGACTCAGAAACGATCTAATGGGATCGTATTATTCTTAAAACAAAATCGGTTCGATAAATTCTTTGTAAAACAGTCAAAGCGTAACTGGTCGAATGATAGCTTTTTCCTTTGCGTAGGCTCTTTTATACGTATTGCGCTAATTATTTATAAAATACTAGCTTTTGCCCGCGGCTTCGCTCGCGTTAATTTAGTATTTGACAATCAATTCGGGTTGTACTCTGCTTGTAATATTATAATTCAATCATGATTTGAAAGACACGTGACGCCATTTATTATCATAAGAACGTTATTGTTGTTTTCCTCGGGAACAGTAATTTTTTTCGGGATGAAAGGTAGCCTGTGTCCGTTTCTGTACACCTGACATGTATATGCAAAATTTCAGAATGATCGGTTCAGTGGTTTAGGCGTGAAAAGGTAACAAATAAACAAACAAACAAACTCATTTTCGCTTTTATAATATTAGTTAGGATTAGGATTAGGATAGGATTAGGGTTCATAACAAGTAGATGCAGCCATTAATAACATAATTAAATTGATATTCACAGTTGCATGTATGATCAGGTAAGTGCTCAGTTGTCCGACGCGCAGCATGGTTTTCGTCCTGGAAGGGGGACAACGGGAAACTTGCTGCATCTGATGACGCATCTGGTGCCTGCAATGGATGCTGGCTTGCAGGTGGATGTAGCCTACATAGATTTCAAGAAAGCTTTCGACACGGTCGATAATGACATCCTTCTTTTGAAGCTAGCCAACGTAGGCTGCACACCGCGCACGCTAGCTTTCTTCGCAAGCTACCTGCGGGATAGATGACAGTATGTAGACTGCGGTGGATGCCTTTCTGAACCGTATTTCACGTGGTCTGGAGTGAGCCAAGGTAGTAACCTGGGCCCCTTCTTTTTCTTTTAATGATCAATGACTTACCGGACGTCGTTAGCGGATCAACGCCCTTGTTATTTGCTGATGACTTGAAACTGATCCGTGAATTGAAGCAGAATAACGATCATAACTTTTTCATCGACAAAATAGAACCCGTAAAGGACCTAGCGCAAAAAAAAACAAATAATTATATCGGTACAAAAAGTATCTTTATGTCACCGAGCGCACCAAATGATGTACTAAGGATAATACTTAATTTAAAAAACACAAATAGTGTAGGGCACTATGGTTTATGTACAAAAATAATCAAATACGTAGCTAATGAAATTTGTTGCCATTTGAGCCATATACGTAATATCACTATAAGTGCTGGCGTTTACCCAGATGAATTGAAAATTGCTATTATAAAGCCACTTTTAAAAAAAGATGACAAGCAAAACATGGAATGTTACAGGCCAATAGCACTTTTGTCGAATATATCTAAGATTTTCGAAAAGTATATCTATGAGCAATTACATCAATATCTAGAAAAAATTAATATACTGTCAGAGACTCAGAAAGGCTTTCGCAAAAACAGAACGATTAATATGGCGATTTTTGATTTCTTGAAAAATATAATATCTCACGTAGACAATAAGACACCGATTTGTGCATTATATTGCGATATGACGCAGGCTTTTGACCATGTAAACTTTGACACTTTACTTAGCAAATTAGAGACTTATGGTATACGAGGAAACATATTGAATTTGATGGCATCATATTTAAAAAACCGTATCCAATATACTGAGATTTCCAAAATTGATAATTTCTCAAGAAAGGAACTAGTGTTTGCATCAAACAAGCGTATGATTAAATATGGTGTGCCACAAGGGAGCGTGTTGGGTCCTTTGCTTTTCATTCTGTACATTAATGACCTCCCAACTGTCACCAATTTTCCGATGTGCCTCTTTGCTGATGATAGCACTGTCGCAATAAATTATAGAACCAATAACATTTTCGAGAAAGACATTAACGACACGATAGGCTCTGTTGTCGGCTGGATGGACAGTAATAACTTAAAGATTAACTTAATTAAAACTAAACTTATGTTCTTTAGTCAGCGCATTACGCCACCCAAACTTAACATCAATCATGAGGGAACGCATATTAGTAGTGTGGATACAACAAAATTCCTCGGTTTAACCATAGATAAAAACCTTAATTGGAAAGAACACACTGAACAACTGAGCAAAAGGCTAAGCTCATCGGCTTATGCCCTCTATAAGCTTGCGCCTATCATCAACAGGGAAGCGCTTATCACTGCATACTACGGAACAGTGGACTCAATTTTGAGATTCGGCATTATATTTTGGGGAAACTCTACCAACAAGGAATTTGTCTTTAAATCCCAAAAAAGATGTATTAGAGCCATGTTTGGACTTGGACCAAGAGAAAGCTGTAAACCGTATTTTAAACAATATAAAATATTAACCGTACCATCGCTATACATTTATGAGGCAGCAATTTTTGTTAAAACAAATCCAAATTCATTTCAGAAATTATCTGACGTAAATAACCGTAGTCGGCGAGATAAAGAGCGGCTCTGTATAGTACAGTCCAAGACCGCATTAATGCACAACAGCATATTTTGCAAGGCAGCAGTGCTCTTCAATAAAATACCAAACCAAATAAAAACACTTAGTATCTCACTCTTTAAAAAACGTTTTAAAACATATCTATGTAATAAGTGTTATTATAGTATAAGTGAATTCCTATCGGATACAATTTAACATTAATTATAATAATTATATTAATTCTAGTTCTTTGTCGACTTTGATCATGACATTCCTTTTCGTGCCTAAGTATGTACTAACCTAATTAATCCACTCGACCTAAAGGTTTATGAGTTCATTGAATGTAATATATTTTATACATATTTGAATTGAATATTAATTTCAACTACCAAAGACATATTTTAAACTATAACTATCTAATTTTAATTTGCAATTTGTTTTGACATTATACATTATATCATGTAACTATTTCTATTTTTTATATTTTATTACCTAAATCTTGTAATGTAAGTATTTATTGTTTCTAATATTTGTATCAGTGATCGGTTCTTATATTAAAATAAAATGAATAATATCTTGATTATCAAATTCAATACTGTATAATAATAATATAGATTATGATTATGTTAACAAGACTGTCTTAAAACTTTTATAATTTTGTACACCACTATGGTCAAACATGGAGCTACTTCTAATTATCTTTAACATCTGACATGCAACATATTGTATTTTCACTCATGTTTAAACAAAATAAATTATCTTTATCTTTATCTTATCTTATAACATACTACAGCGGGATATAAATAGGGTTGTAAAATGGAGCCTCGAAAATAAGCTGTATTTTAATGTAGCCAAGTGCTCCGTGCTTACATTCAGCCGTGCGCGTAACCCACATCAACACGAGTATCAGATGGAGGGAATCCCGTTGCAGCGCGTCACGGAAGCCAGAGATTTGGGGGTTCAGTTTGCTGCCAATCTTAGCTTTCGGAAACACATTACCAATGTTTGTAAAAAGGCATTCCATAATTTGGGATTTGTATTACGTCAAGCAAATCACTTTACAAATATTGGAGCACTAAAAGCACTGTTTGGGGCTCTCGTGAGGAGTCATTTGGAAGGTGATGCGGCAATCTGGTCCCCACATGAAGCAAAATATAAATTAATGTTAGAGCGTATCCAGAATAAATTTATAAGATTTCTATACTTGAAGCAATATGGGGTATACCCAGGCTATCCAATACTATACCCTACTCTATTTGTGCTGGGTATGGTGGGTTATAATATGCTGGAAGTGAGAAGAGAAGCGGCTTTAGCTACGTATGTGTTAAAGGTTCTTAGGGGAAAGATACATAACCAGGCTGTCCTACAGATGGTTCAACTCTGTGTTCCGGACGAGTACCTCGGCCGGCGGAGGCAGCCGCCACCACTGCTGGTGCCGCGCGCACGCACTAACCTCCTCCAGCTAACGCCGCTGACCCGTCCGCTGCGTGTACTATGTGCTGTGTCCAAAGTGTAGACATATTTTCGTGTTCACTGAGTGAGTTCACACAGGCTACTTATTCCTTTTTGTGTTTACAATAATAGGAAATAATTAGTATTAAGCAATATATAGTATTAGGGGTAGGTATATATTAAGTAAATATAATTTGGTACATATTAAGTAAATTCTGCATCCATTGCATTAGGTTAAGTATTACCTGTAATGATGGCTGTATGTGGTATTAAATAAAAAAATAAAAAAAATATTGTAATTTCAACAGAACTTAACTCTGAAGAAACATTTATCATTCTTTGTAGCTAGTATTTTATGCTACAATGTTGTACCATAATCTTGTATGTATAAGTATAAGTCTCATTTTTTTTATTTTAAAGTACAAACCTTGAAATAATTTCTGTATCACGGCGGACTCTACAAACATTTAAACAACGGACACAAATAACGTCCAGACTCGGAACGACCATTAGTGGAACACACGAATGTTTGTCCCGTGTGGGACTCGAAATCACAACACTCAACGCGGGGGTAGTGACGGGGCGACTACTTCACACACTACGCCATCCGTGCAGTCATATTTCAAAATATAAGAAATCCTTTACGGGTACTTTGAAATAACTACACTGGAACATTGATACAACTATCATCTTACGGCCATTATTAATAAAGTATCTTCAATCCTAGATTAAATTCGATCTTGGGTTGCTGCATATCTTTCGATTGGTCGCCTATGTACGTGCCAATATCTCAACTTGGCCATCCATTTTTTTATGGATTACAGATTGCAAGTGACGCCATGAGCGATCCATTCCCTCTTGACCATTCCGTTTTATGTAGAATATTCGGTTGAACGTAGAATAATTTGGTGTTTGAAAAAAAACATTCTTAAGCATAATTAACAAACTATTTAAAAAAATACATTGTTATAATGAAAAATAATATCATGCATAGAATCTTGCTGTAATTGTAATTTAATTAAAAGTCGTGGTATTAAAAAAGCCTCAATCAAATTATTTATAAAATGGAACGTATACAATTTTGCTGTTTGACAATTTTGACATCGGCGTCGTTGTAAATTGTATTTGTAATTTGTATTCGTTCGACTTTAAAACGGTATTAATAATATAACTTCTAAATAATAGTCGTAGTTTTTACTGTTAATAAGTGTTACTTTATGACCTAAATGAATAGGTAAACGATTTTGACTATGAAATATTGTTACTACATAACAATATATGTATTTCAAGCGGTAAAAGTAGTGTTCCCAATGATAAACTATAACCTCATGTATTGACATGATCTCATTATTATTAATATTTACTAATAATTGAATTTGAAACAAATTTTTATTGCTTGATTAATATCTTTAAAATAAATGTAGTCTGAAATTACATTATTGTAATATGTTATTTGCTTCGCTTTGATGTGTTGCATTGTCTCTTATTATATATTTTACTATAATGATTAAAGTAGAATTATTATGATTATTACTAAATTTGCATGTAAACTGATTTTCTGTTACTTTTTATAATGATGTATGCATGTAAATGCATTAAGTTGTGGTTTTTGTGTTCCTTGTCCAAATATAGAATTATGTGATGATTAATTAGTTGTAAAGCATAAATAAACTTTTTAATTATATATTATTGTTTAATTTTGTAAGTAGGTACCTACTTCATTTTCCCAAGAAATATATTCAATGAACAAATCATGAAATGAACTTCGCACATTAATCTGCAATGCCCCACTGTACAAAATAATAGATAGGTAGGTACCTTACTTTAAGAATAATACTTGTTAAAAATTCTTAGAGAACTTGTGAGATGAATTACTAATTGATTAAAATGATGACTGATGACAAGCACAAAGATGCTGTTCTTGCATTTGGCAATTATTTTGTTGTGTCCTGTATATAGGTACATACATAATAATAAAACAAATATAGATTGATTGTAATTACTTTACTTTACTGACTAAAGTAATTGTTTATTAGTGTTTCTCCTTCTCTAATATCTTGAGCATCCACATTGTTTACATCTTCACTAATGTCTGCTGTTGGCACCTCCACTTCTGCTGGTACTTCCTCCAAGTTGTAATTCCTACACATATTGTGCAACACTGCAGTTGCAATTATTATTGCCTGAACTTTGGGCAGTGATAAACGCAGTGTTAGTGCCACAACAGGGAACCGCCGCTTCCAGACACCAAATGTTCTGAGAATGAGATTATGCTTGATTGAAATAAGTTCCATACAATATTTTGTAACTGTTATTCAGATAATTTAGTTTGAGTGTTGATCTTGGTTTGCTCTCAACAATATCAAACAATACTGAGCTTTATAAAAAATACCTTTCTATTGTATTCCTGGTTTTAATGTGTGCTTCGTTATAGCGCCGTTCAGCTACAGTAACAGGATTCAATATTGGTGTTAATAAATATGGCCTATTTGGGTAAGCACTGTCACCAAGCATCCAACGGTTACCAAACTGACCAGCATCACATTGTGCTGTAAGCAGACATATATTAATAAGTATATTATTACAATTATACTTAATTAAATCAAAACGTTTAGAAGAAATCTATTAGATACCTCTGAGAATTGAATTATTAAATATAGTGGCATCATGTGTTGAGCCTGGCCAACGGGCCACCACATTCATTAATTTCAAATCAGCATCACAGATGGCTTGAACGTTTAATGAAAAGTAACCCTTACGATTTCTAAATTCTTCACCAATTACATGAGCTAAAATATAATAAAGTATACATAATTATGTACTATTTATTATAAAAATTAATTAATTTTACGTTTCATTGTTATAAGTAAAAACTAACATGGGGACTGGATGCGTATATGTGTGCAATCTATAGCAGCAAGAACTCTAGGAATTCCTCCAATTTGGTAGAATTTTTCTGCGCTTTGTTCGTGTACTGCAATGAATTCATCATATAGGTTGGCAATTGCTGATGATACATCATAAATTATTCTACCTGCTGTGGATGTGGAGACACCAACAAAGTCAGCAACAGAAATTAACTTTGTGCCTAATGCAAAGAATCTTAATGTTAACAAAAGTTGATGAAGTGGTGCAACTCCATTGTTTCTGAAATGAAATAATAATGAATATGGAGATAATACGTAGGTAAGATTATAAACATAACCACACAATTTTATTAAAATCAAGTCAAAAATGGATTTACCTTATGGATGTTACGCGGATAAACGGCGTCAATTTTATTAATAGCGATTGAAAAGCAGATTTCGATAAACGAAATCTAAAGATGAATTCAGCATCATCCAGGCTCTGCATGTAGTTCACCCTTCTAATTCTTCGAGATGAATTGCGGTGTCCGTTTTCGGTGTCGCTATCAGTATCCCAATCTGATAACTCAGTAAGCATATCCAAATCACTGTCGTCACTATCACTAGAAAACACCGATACTTCCATTTTTTTAATAAAATAAACTTTGTGATCTTTTTAATGCTTTACGATCCTAGAATTTGCTTGGATTGCAATCTGCAATCTTTATACCGATCGAACCAAATGTCAAAATGGACGGATATGTTATTGGCAAGCCTAAACTGTCATTTCCATACAGAGGTTAATCTTTTTTCCGTAATCTGTCCTCTCAAAGATAGATTGACTTTCTAGATAACGAACCCAAACTTTGGATTGGTTATTGGCAATCAATAAACCAAAAAAGGATTGACATTGCAATCTCAGATTGCAAAATTTCGATTGGGATTGATTATTAACACCGGCCGTTAGTCTCTCCGTGACCATGGCTGCTGAAAAGCAACCGAAACGTCGGGGAAAGTGTAAACATAAATATAAATAGTTTTAATAGTTTCAATAATTTAATTAGCTTAAATTAGTAAAGTTTAATAGTAGTAGTAGTGTAACAGTTTCTAAATCTATCTATACTAATATTATAAAGCTGAAGAGTTTGTTTGTTTGTTTGTTTGCTTGAACGCGCTAATCTCAGGAACTACTAGTCCGATTTGAAAAATTATTTCAGTGTTAGATAGCCCATTTATTGAGGAAGGCTATAGGCTATATATCATCACGCTAAGATCAATAGGAGCTGAGCACCAATGAAGAATGTTTCAAAATCGGAGGGTATTTTTTCCTTTTGAGAGCTTCCGCTGCGTGCGCTGCGTAAACAGTTAAAGTTTCGCAAAAATCATGTATGACAGAATTGTTCCCCTTTAAAAGTTCTAAAAAAAGTCCGTGACAGCATATGTCTATCTTTTAAGGTTGGCTCACTATAACCATTTTTATACTAACCAAATTTGTTCTAAAATAATGCATTATTTGCGAAGGTATTATTATAAACATGATATTAATCCTTATCCATATAAATACGTTATTCATCACAAGTATTTAATTTAAAACAAAATTGCCCTTTACATCATTCGATTTCAATGAATATCTTAAGAGATATCGCAGTTTTAAAATAACTGCAGCAAAATAATTACCCATTACAGACATTGTACAAACGATGTTTCTCCTGGTTTATTCTGCGTGATTACTACTGGTTCGATTTGAAAAATTCTTTTAGTGTTGGATAGCCTATTTATCGAGGAAGGCTATAGGTTATATAACATCACGCTACGACCCACGGGGGCGGCGCAGTAACGATAAACGCGGGTGAAACCGCGGGAACATCTAGTAATGTAATAAAGTGTCAAATAAATAACGCGATAAAATTCGTATATAGTAGTTTAATTACAATGAATAACATTCGCGTAAACAGAAGACAATATTAAGAAGAAATCTAATTATCCCGCTGGTGCTAATTGAATCAGCCAATCACAGCACTTGAAATGTATTTGGTCGTCTGCAGCTAACGAGTTATTTCATTGATATATATGCCTTTCAGAAACCAAAAATCAACAGTAAAAATAAAAAGCCTAATAAGTTGATTACAACTAAGGTAACACCTACCTATTATAGAAAGTAGCTTTATAAGACCTCTTAGATCTAAGTGTCGGCACTCAAATGGATTAAATGCACTCGCCATCCTTCTCCCAACGTCGCAGCACTCCCTTCGTGTTGACTTTGACAATTTTCACGAGATAACAAGCTCACCCCTTACAACGGTATTTCTTACTTTCAAAGATGTCTTCGTTTTCAACTTTGGATCTAAGTGCTTGTTATTTATGTCCCCTGAGTGTTAAATGTTGAATTTATGCGCATGTTTTATGTCTTCTGACAGTGTGTTATTAGATTTATCCAAGGTTTAAAAAGAAGTCATATTTTTACTATCTATTATTTAATAGATTTTGTCCGCGGCTTCGCTCGGGTAAATGTATATTAGATTAGATTAGTAAAAGTACTTTTTCTGGGTAAAAGGTATCCTATGTCCTTTTCTGTTCCCCTGACAATGGGTATGCAAAATTTCATGATGATCGGTCGAGTAGTTAAGGCGTGCAAGCGTAATAAACAAACTCATATTCGCATTTATAATATTCACTTTGTCATTTAATATGTGGATCAAATATTGTGACTGTATTTTGAACCAGTTTCTTTTAACCGATTGAGCTGGAATTTTGCAGACTCCTATAGGCAAACCGTCACTACATTGAAGTACATTGTAATGAAAGACAAGAAATGAAGTCCAAATCGCACGTGTGTACCCTCAAACCGCTAGCAATTGGACTGCACAAATGACGTAGTGGCTTAAGTGATGGCTGCTAACACTGCACCAAGTGTTGTGGATTTGGATCGAACCACACGGGACAAGAATTTATGTGATCCACAAATGGTTGTTCCGAGTCTAGACGGGGTCGGGGTGCTCCTTGTGTCCGTTCCTCGAATGAGTATAAGCCGCCTTCATCCATGCCAATTTGAACTTTATTTTTTATTCTAAGCAGCCGAATTCGCAATGATTGTCGGCGTGCTTTCAAACGAATCAAAACTGGTGCCGGCACGTGCGTTTGGTAGTGACGCGACATTCACCTGTTAGTGATAAAATTTGCAAGATCGCCTTGACACAGGATGTAATTATACCTAGAGCAAGAAACGACTTACAAAAATGCTGTGATGTGTAGTACACAGCAATATTCGTAAACTGGCCATAAGCGCAAAACTTGTACTACTGAAACTTACAAAAAATAAAGATGAATAAACGCATAATTTTATAACAATAAAGTATAGATAACGCATAGCATCGCTTTAGATGCAAAATGGAGGCAAATTTCAGTCGCCGGCTTAAAATCGTGCATATCTTAGTTAATAGAAGCGACGACAAAGAATCTCGATGTTGCAGATTCTCTATTATAATTTACATTCAACCTTAGCATGGAAAAAGCTCATAAAAGTAATCTCAATATACTAATGACCGATAAAATAAAAACAAGTACAACTAATCTATATTTGAACACCTAAAAACCCTAATTACCTTACAGTTTTATTTATACTACTGGTCAAAAGAACATTACATCGCACAATTACCTCAAACAACTAGCAAATATGTAGGTTATCAATAATCAAGCAACCATGGCGTGGATATCGCGGCCACATCAACACGAACGACTGTAGGGTAAGGCTTTTATTACAACTGAAAGTGTAGCTTAAATTTTTAATTTTTATAGTTGAGTCGACATTATATCGCTGAACATTAAAGAAATATGCTACAGTATTTATGAATGAAAATTGACTTATCAATTTTCTATAGTAATGAATTGCGATTTAAATGACTATCCTTTATCTTATAGTGCAGCAAAAGGTTAAAATTTACTATTACTATTTACTGGCTTTTGCCTACGGCTATTCATTTTTTTTTAAGTGAAAACTTCTTTAGGCGCTTTGAGCACTTCTTGGGTGAACAAAAGTCATAGAATTCGCGTCATTGTCACGCGCCCACTTTTCCATTTTTGAATTTTTTTAGAATACTAGCGGTCGCCTAATGCTCGAAATTCGACCAATAATATTGCTGATATATTGATATATGTAACCATAGTTACGCGCTTCGACTGCGTGTGTCAAATGCACGCTTTCCATTTTTGAATTATTTTTGGTCTATAATTTGGTTTATAAAGAGGTGTTTATGATCAAGGATTAAAGTTTTCACTTCTATCGGCAGTCCCCAAAGACTGCCCCAATTATTTTTCTTTTTTTATGGCATTGGTGGCAAACGAGCAGACGGATCGCCTGATGGTAAGTGGTCACCGTAGCCTATGAGCGCCTGCAACAACAGAGGCATCACTTGCGCGTTGCCGACCCTTTAGGAAAGGAAGTGGAAAGGAAAAGGAGTGGGTAGGGTTAAGGAGGTGATTGGGCCTCCGGCACTCTCACTCACCGAATGAAACACAACAGTAGGAATACTACTAAGATTTCATGCTAAAATCAGTGAGGCTGTACTACTCTCACACATCATAGCTTCAATAAGGCTACGATATCTAAGTAATGTGTTCTACAAATGATTGTTCTGAATCTAAAAGTTCTTTCTGTCCGTTATTTGTATGTTTGTGAAGCCCCTTCGACATGAGGCTGGATTCCTAATACGAGAGTTGTCATTGTGAATATATAAAAGAAAATGGTGTTTATGGACGACCAATGACTATGTCATATTGTAACTTTCCATCTTATACAATGTATTGAAATATTGGGAACATAATATTATAATTTATATTTAATTACTCAACATTAATTTTACTGATTTGTGTACCTATACTAATATTATAAAGCTGAAGAGTTTTTTTGTTTGGTTGAACGCGCTAATCTCAGGAACTACTCGTGCGAATTAGAAAATTATTTTAGTGTTGGATAGCTCATTTATCGAAGAAGGCTATAGGCTATATAACATCACGCTACGAGCCACGGGGGCGGCGCAGTAACGATAAACGCGGGTGAAACCGCGGGTACATCTAGTAATATTATATGTAATAATATTAGTCCCGTATATCATCTGTCCCACTGCTGGGCACGGGTCTCTTATTAGTATTATAAGGGTTAACCTTTATAAACCACACTGGGCAAGTGCAGGTTGACACACTTTAATATCTTTGAGAACGTTACGGCGAACTCTTAGATATGCAGCCCCTTATTGAAAGGCAGTATTAAAACATATTTCTTCTAAATAGTCTACTATTGTAAAACTATCATAACGTCATACTAAGAATATATAGAGCCAGTCTATACAATGGCGATTGAAAAATATCTGTAGAATACCACCAACGTTCCACCACTGTCTTCTTTATAATTAAGCCCGTAACATCGCGATATTGCGCTTCCATTCCACAGAGCCTTTATTACTAAAATATCAGTACAAAGGCACTCCATCACTATGGTCTAGAAAATTCTTAAAGCAATTTTCTGCAAGCGCCTTTCTAAAAGATGATAACAAAGCTTACGTACTGTGTATAGCTGCAGGCAGTGTGGTGTAGCAATTATTTTTTCAAAGGTGTTTCAGGAAAGTAAATTCTAATTGAAATTTAAGAGCTTTCGTAAAGTTGAGACTGTTTAATTATAATTTAATCACATAGGTCATTTTGTATAATTGATTCATGTCCTTATATGATACAATTAGAAGGACAACTTTAGGTTAAGTAATAATAATAATATTGCGTTAGATGGCTGGATCAAGTCCTTGATCCAAAAGGCAGTACTGCTCGACACGGCGCGTATTGTGAGGAGATTCCTCTCTCTGGGGCCCTAACCACCGGCAGCTTGGACCCTGTTCCTGATGTCGGTGGGTCATTTCAGTTTTTATATTTTTAAATATGTATAGTTTTTATATTTATATTTAAAAATGTAACTGTTAGAAAAACTTAATAAAGAGAATAATAATAATATTCTATCACATACACACAACACCATCTAGCCCAAACTAAGCAGAGTTTGTACTATGGGTACTAGACAATGGATAAACATACACATATGCTTTTTCTTTTTTTTTTGTAAATACATGTATATTATACATAGAAACACCTAGACAAGACAACAATCCATGTTCACGCACACAAAATGTTTGGCTTGTGCGGGAATCGAACCCGCGACCTCAGGCGTGGCAGTCGGTTACACTAACCACTACGTCATCGAGGCCAACATTTTTCGCGTTTTGTCTATAACACTAAAGTAAAAAAGCAAAACCGCCTGATGTTGAGTAGTAACTGTAGCCTATATACGCTAACATTACAAGGTTTATTGCGATCATGGAAAAAAGGTATCACAACATGATATTGATGTGAGTCAAAAAGTTACTTACAGTAAGTGTCTTAAAAGTTCTAGACACACATACATAGTGAACTCTTAGCAGGTGTATATCTGTTCAGGCTTAGCGCCTGCTCAAATATAGATAGTATTAAGTTTAATTAATTAAATGTTGCTAATGAGTTTGCGTAGGAGTACGAGTTTGATACGTAAAATGATTGTCACTGTCACTTGCCTCGAAACCATCGTCCTTGTAACACAGCTTTTTTCAATTAGGTATATATAATTTGTAATTTTGTGGGACTTTAATTTGACACCAGTATATCCTTTAAAGATATTATAACATGCATACATTGCAGATATAAGATTACATAAAGCAAATATATGGTGCTGACATAAAATTCAGTGTGTGATCTGTTTGTTTCGGGATGGATGGATGTGTGTCGTAGTTGTTTGAGATTTTGTGAAATGATGGATGTTTAGTTATTATTTTATGTATTGAATCTTTTAAAAATGAAATCCATTTTAATTGACAAAGCTTATTATAATGTTAATGACTTTCTTCAGGACAAATTTTGATAATATTGTGACTAACTTAAGACATTCATTATTTTTAATTTTATCTGATTTTTAATTAATATTTTGCCTATCCAATTTCGAATACTGTTTTTATGTGTGGTACATTAACCGTTAAGATATGAGAAATGATTTATTTTGTAAAACTTATTTTAATCTGTAAGAATATTTGCACGTCATTCCACATGACAAACATGATGAAATCAATACTTTTATGTAACAACTTGCATGCACCCATGTACACTCGTGTTTAAGCAAATAAATTATCTTATCTTATCTTTATTTTACTTGTGTAAGGAGATGCAATAATATTAACTGTTTTTCTAGAAATGATAATGTAACATATATTATAGATTTAGTTTATGCTGTAATGTTGTTAATTTGTGTTTTTAATAAATAATTCACCGTCAGCATAAAATAGTCAGAAATAAATCTAAAAATACAGAATATGTGCTCCTAATCTACTGACAAAAGCAAATATAAGAAAATTTATTAAATTGTGTTCGATTTCTGTTCATTATCCACTCGTTAAATATATTTCTCCTCGTTATAAAATTGTCTACGGCTTCATAAATACCGCAACACGCCTCACAATTTGTTCCCCAACCGCTATTACGTCTAAAAGTACTTCAGCCACAGGAAATGTAAAGGAGATAAAAAAAAGTTGGAATTATTCAGAGCAATGCTGACATTTACATGTATGAATAAGATTTTATTTTGAAGGGAACGTGTGATTTTTTTAAATAACGTAAATGGGTCGCATATACTTTCACGGTTGTATCTGTTTTACCAAAGAATAGACAAATTAAATTATATTTATAATTACTATGGCATAGAAACAGGGCAAGCCTGTATTATTCTAAACAATCCTTACAGAGCCTAAAAGCATATATATCTTGATAACTTGGAAGCTTTCGTGTTGAATGTTATAATTGGTTCGATCGAATCGAGTCATTACACTATAGTTAGTTCGACATTAATTGCTAATTTTTGAAGTTTGTAGCACCGAACACTTGGGTGGCCGCCGATGAACAATCAGTGTACCTAAATTAAAATTAGCTAGCAATATATACCGTGAATAAAGACTATTTGTTACGCATTGCAGTATGCTTTAATAAACTTTGGTCTTCTCGCTCGCCTGCCCACGGTAATAATGGCTAGTTCTACCAATATTGGTCACCAGTATCCAGCCCTTCTAACCCTGTGCCTTTTTCTGAATAATTCGTTACGGGCAAACGCGATCATGCATATTGTTTACCTTTTATTGCTTAACGTTTTGACCAGCTTACACCAGTCGTGGTCAAGCTGATTCTCAGTCAGGTCGAATTATTATATATAAAGCAAATTATGTCGTTTCCAACACGTAGAAATACTCGGTGAGTACTATATCGTGATCTGTGGAAATAATTTAAACTTATTTGTACGACACGTCACTCAGACCCTATGAGATGCTCATAGGGTCTGACTGACGTGTCATACAAATAGGTTTAGAGATGTGATTGTCCTTTTGTTTACTGGATCAATGGTATAAAAAATGGACAGGTTACATATCAAAAACAAAAAAGTATAGGGTGACTCAGAAATTTCGAACCTACTTGATGCTCATTTGTGATTTAAACTTCGACTATCCATTCTTTTAAGGTAAGAGCAGACAATAAGTAAGTACCTCGTTTTTTGCTTCTGTTTAACTAATTGGCCCTTCATTTATAAGTGGTGCAACTTTATCAACGAGGTTTGGCAACATCGCAATCACACTATACAGTGTATGGCTCTCTGCAATCGATAATGATACCAACATCGTAAGTTTTAGCGAGTTGATTGATGTTGTATCGCAATTTCGCGAATATCGTTTTATTTTTCAGCTTCAGTGATCGTTTCACAGTGCCGGCGTTTCTTTCTGATCGATCATCATGTCTGAATATTATGTTTTAGTAATAAGGCCAGCCATGGGTGCCGCCAGCAGGGTGCAAGGGGGTGCATTCGCACCCCCCTGTCAGGAAAAGAAATACATAGAATGTTTTTATTTTCAATGTGCGAAATGCATTCAATAATATACCCGCATTTGAATTTGACATTATATTATCTACATAACATACATGTAGAATTCTATATTTTATATCTGTTAATAGTGTAATGTTTAGATGCAGATGCACCTCCCTGAAAGTAATTCTGGCGGCGTCCATGAGGCCAGCCTGTAATGCGTTTAGGTAACTTCAACACGTTTACAACATACATCTACTTTTAAGACAATAGTGACGACAACATAATCATTAAAATCCATCAGACTACTTACCGTAAAGAGCGCGCCCAAGATTTACCCCGGTGTCTGAAGGCAGATCAACTTAACAGATTAGTTAACAGACAGTCAAACGTATCTCTACAACTGTGATTGACTGACTGAATAAGCAACAGTCATCAAATCACTAAACATTAATTTGAATAAGACACGTCGTTGATTTACGTTTTAGAAGCCGTAGTAAATGCATACTCTCGAAAAACATAACATGCAGTTGGATTACAGCTCCATCAAAATTCCAAGTAGGTATGTGTATTCCCAATACACGCCGCAGGTATTCTTTTATTTGTATGTGTGCGATCGGGTAGCTGCATTCAGCTACGGAAAAGCTAACAAAAAATGAACTAACATGCCTGCCTTAGCCCTACGCTAAAACTCAATTAAAAAGTGCCTCTTTCTATGCAAATAGAAGTTTGATTTACAAACAAACCTTGCCAAGACGTAAACCTCAGATTTTGTTATTCTGAGTTCATTTCTAAATATAAAACATTCAGAAGTTAGGTTTTGTTTATATGCAAGTACAGAATTTATTATTATTATATGAAAAGGACTGGCAGGATATAGCTTACAACAGAATGATACGGAAATCTAATGAAGAGGTACTTGCCCAGTACAGGCACATACCAATAGTCTAACATCAAAAATCCATGTCTCATAAGAATATATAAAGCAATGAATCGTCATAGAAATGCGGTATAGCATTGCGATTGCATTTATTTAAGGGTATGACAAATGAACAATGGTGAATATTTACAAACGATAACGGATGAATATCGGTTTTTGTATATTCACTCATGCTTATTCCAATAGCAAACAAAAATTCTAATGATTTGATAACGATTTCAAATTGTTTTCTTATACAGTATCTAAATAATAAGATATTCGACACTGGTATTTTTATCGTTTTTTAACCACGCATAACTAACAATTTATAATTATATCGGATTGTAACATTTACACATACAAAAGTTTTCTTATATGTATTTATGCATATCTTTCTCTTTATTTATTTATTCAATTATATATTCGTGTATCTCAGTACTGTGGTATCCTAATCCTAATCCTAACTAATATTATAAAAGCGAAAATCAGTTTGTTTGTTTGTTACCTTTCACGCCTAAACCACTAAACCGATCATCCTGAATTTATGCATATACGGTGTCAGGTGTACAGAAACGGATATAGGCTACCTTTCATCCCGAAAAAGATTACTTTTCCTGAGGAAAACCACAATAACGTTCTTATGATAGTAGATGGCTCCACGTGTCTTTCGAATCATGATTGAATTATTTTATTATACAAGCAGTGTACAACCCGAATTGATTGTCAAATTCTAAATTAACGCGAGCGAAGCCGCGGGCAAAAGCTAGTAAATAATAAATAAGCTTAATCATCTTAAAGGGCGACGAATAACCTTGAAAATCATCTATTTGTACGATTATAGGTCACCGGGACAGGGATGACACCAACAAAAATACTAAAACGATAAAACATAACCGAAACGACTTTGTTTATCCAAAGCAATGATTTTTTCGCTCTAGAGTATTAACCTAATTTTATATTCCTACGAGACTGTCACATTGAAGGCATAACTTTGTGCCTACGATTACAATCATCGAGCGTGAAGTGTTAATTCCCGCGTCAAACAAAAATAATTTGTTCAAGGCTAGGATTTCATAGCCTCGAGCAATTTATTTTGTTTATCCTGTTCGTGGAAATCTTTCCATGAACAGTAGGTACGGAGTCCAATAACGTGCCTGATCAAAGACAACAATAGCTTTGTTCCCTGTTACGTGGAACCTACCATGAATGCATGAGCACGGGAAAACTTAAAGTAGTATTTTTACGCATAAATAGTTACTCTTCTGATTGCTCAAAGGTTCCCTCCTTTCAGATGTTTATGTCTGTTATGAATAGAACATAGTAGCGATATGCAATTTTTATGTGAAATGGAAATATCTACGAATATTTGATAACTGTTTAATTCCTCATTCGAACGTAGATTTATTGGAATGAAAAATATTATAATTTGAATCATAATCGAATATTTGGAAATCGATTTGATGATGTGTCGAGGTTGATCGATATCACTTATCTATAGACTAGTCTATAGACTAGTCTATACTAATATTATAAAGAGAAAAGATTTGATTTTTGAATTGAAAACTTCTTTAGCGGCGTTGTGTATTTTTTTTGTGATGGGTAAAAAATGTTAAACTCGCGTCAGGACACATGACCTGATCGAAAATTCGTAAGACGGAGGGAGAATTGTCATGTTTGTGTACGATAGCGCAATAAATGAATATTGTATTTTACCACATAAATGATAGTATTTTTATACTGATAATTAAAGCAATTCGTGCAAAATTATTTCCTAACCATTCCAAAATATCAAAAATGCACAACGTTAATATTCAAGTTTTAACTTCTGCCGGCACTCCCGGAATACAACCCGTTGTTTTTTTTTTGATAGTTTGTTAGGATTTAACTTAAAAAATCTTAAATTCGGTTGAATTCAACCGATTTTAAAAATTATTTTCACAATTCGAAAGCTATATTATCACCGAGTAACATAGACTATATTATATATAAAAAAGTTACTAACAAAACATTTTTTTACGTGGGGGATTGCATCGGCGCCTACTCTCCGTGGACGATAAAGAGGTTATGTCGGACTCACCGGAGCAACGATACTCCGGTAATACCGACTAAACCTACCACGGTTTTCCTCAACTTAACCAGAGGCGGCGGGGCTGGGCGAATCACTTTCACATGCGTTTGAAACGACGGGCCCCTACACGAAACTACCTTACCCATGTTTACTCTAATTTTAGCCCTACTGTCCCCTTGGGGAACGAAGACAAAACGTCAAAGAGGCGCGCGTGGGAACACGCACGCATTGAAAACTTATTGTGTCTGGCAGCGGCACACCGACGACCAGACACAACAGGTTTTTAATTATGTCGGTATTCAAAATTTAAAGGTTTATTCGTATCTCGTCAATCACCTATAGGTATAACTTCGTCACCCTTTTTCACGTCACCCTACGGAGCCTACAGTACAAACCCTACTGCCCACAATAGCTTACACAAGGTTGAACCCACACAGCTTACCGTCTGTGACACTCAGTTTATTTTTACTCCATTATCATCAGTCTGCAGACTACTCTTCCAGTTATTGTTTTCCTATATCCTATACCTATTCCCCGTTCATTAGGCACTTGTTTCACTGCCAACGGGAAAGCGATTGGCGATCAACAATTTTTTCGATTAACAAACGTATTAATTAAGTATTTGCTCGCAATTTCGTCCTAATACATTTGATTGATTATGATTGATGAAAATGCAACTTCTATTTCGTGGCTTATGCTATACATTGTATCACCGGCTCTACTGAACGAACAGTTAAAACCTGGGTTGAATTGCTAGCTACAGAATTGTAAAAACCACATCAATATCTTTTCTATAGTTTTTGCGTAATGCAAGCACAGATAGACAGACAAAATCTTTAAAACCATCAGTATTGCTTTTTAAAAAAATTTTTTTTTTTTCAAATATTTTATTTCGTTTTAACCATACATATGCTTAAGTTAGTTTGTGGAGTCTCCTTTTAAGCATTTAATGCCCGTGTTAGGAGGCTCCGCTCTTCCATACCGTAAAATTACATAGCAAATAAAGTAAGTAGATACAAAACTGATTAAAAATTTTTTTTTTTGCAATTTTATTACTATTGATATAACTACATATAAATTAATGCATGCAATCTTTGTGTGTTAGTGCAGTATGTGTGTGTGTGAGGGTGTGTGTGTAAGTGTGAATGTGTGAGTGTATGTGAGGGTGTGTTTATGTGAGTGTGAGTTTACGAGAATGTATAAGTGTTTGTTTGCGTAAAGGGGACTGTAGATGGAAGTTTGTGATGTGTGCTAATGTGTTTTATTTTAAGCGTTGTAGCAGTGCTTTCGTTTCACCAAAGGTAAGTGTCATAACCCAGCTAATTAGCGCTTTTTTAGCTTCGTAATATGTTTGTGTATGTATGTAAATTTCCTTATTTATTTTATTATATAATTTAGCAGCTCGTTTTTTTAATTGATTACTGGCAAATATCGTGTTTGTCTGAGGAGTCGGTATGATTATGTCCTTTCTCCTTCTCCTTTCTTAGGGCTTACCAATCACTTTTAAAAAAATATCTGTTACTTACTAGATTTTACCCGCGGCTCCGATCTCGTAAATGTAGGTGAGGTAAGGTTCGACTAGCAACAGTACTTTTTCCGAATGAAAGGAACCCTATATCCATTTCTGTTCGCCTGACAACGTGTATGCAAAATTTCATAATGATCAGTCGAGTAGTTAAGGCGTGAAAACGTAACAAACAAACTAACATTCGCATTTATAATATTAGTTAGGATACAGCCACAGCTTGCTACAAAATGACACATGTTTTGTGCTAGAATATTTAATTGTTACTTATTAGCTTTATAATAATACAGACTATTGCAATACCCGATTGGGAAGACTTGATTGTTAATACGATATTTATTATTCATTTATTTTTTACTGCTAAAAGTTATTACCGACAGTTTTAACTAGAAAAAGCAGTTTACGCTAACGAAATACTTCTATAGTAACAAGATGCTAAATGTTAAGATATCTATAGAAAATAAAAGTACCTAAATAAAAATTACACAGCTCACACTATTTGTAAATACTCAGTTAAAGCAATAAATGCCTTTGTTCTGTACACAGATTTCATGTATATGATAGAGATACATATCCATACTAATATTATAAAACTGAAGAGTTTGTTTGTTTGTTTGAACGCGCTAACCTTAGGAACTACTGCTTTGATTAAAATAGGATATATATATATATATATAAACTAGAGCTTAGGAAATGTGAATATGTACTTCACTGCTTACCGCATTAGTAAAAGAGGCGTGAGAGATCTATATGTACAAGCCTACTTCCTTATAGAGGAGTGGCAAAACTTTCTTGACGACACACTTGCTCCTCATTACTTGATGACACTTTTTTATTATAATGGGTAGTATTTAACTGTTCCTCAATTTTTCCCTTTGTTCCACTAAAAATACTAATTGCACAGCAAAATATGCTTACTAAAATATTTTAAAGAGATTAAACTAAGACGACGACGGCTCCTATTTTTGGGTGGGTTTAATAAGGAACCTAACATAACCTTTTTTTTTTGTTTTACGTGGGCGGAATGCATTGGCGCATACCCCTCCGCGGGGAGAGGGGTTATGTCCGACTCACCCGGGAAAAGATGAAGATATCCCGGTAATACCGACTAAACCTACCACGGTGTTCCTTCTCACAATCTATGGCCGAGGCGCAGGGATCACTCGCGCATTCATGATTTGAGGCGTATAGGTGCTCGTTATGATATATTTTAGTAAGCATATTTTGCTGTGCAATTAGTATTTTTGATGGTCATTATATTGAATATCATAATTACTTATTGCTTGAATGTTTTATGAGTGGTTTAATGGTTGCAGCTCCTTACAAAAAAGACTAGTAAAATATACCATACTGTAAACTTGGCGATTGAAAAGAGTGGCCGTGAGTTTCTTGCCAATTCTCCTCATTGGTTCTACCCTTGCTTTGCTGATCATGGCAACAGTTAATAAGTGTAACTTTGACGTTCATAAGTGTTACTTTGCGACCTACATAAATAAACATATTTTTTATTTGATTTTATTAGTTTTGCAGTTAAACTCGCTTCTCGCGAATCGTCAACAAAGGGACATTGCCACAGAAATAAATAGTTATTTCTGTGGACATTGCCTTTCATAACACTCGGTCAGCTGACTATATAGGTTTAAAGCTTTAATGTTATTTACAACACACGTATGGTATAGTGGGTTAACCGGTCGCCCATTATTTATTATTATTAATGTTATTTGTCGGCCTCGATGGCGTAGTGGTTGGTGTAACCGACTGCCACGCCCGAGGTCGCGGGTTCGATTCCCGCACAAGTCAAACATTTGTGTGCATGAACATGGGTGTTTGTCTTGGTCTGGGTGTTTCTATGTATAATATGTATGTATTTACAAAAAAAAGTATATATGTATGTTTATCCATTGTCTAGTATCCATAGTACAAGCTCTGCTTAGTTTGGGCTAGATGGTGTTGTGTGTATGTGGTAGAATATATTATATTATATTATATTATATTACCCAGTGCTACTGCGTCAAAGTTCTTTGGGTTCGATGTGGACGGGGCAAAAAATTGTATGGTCCACAAATAGTGGTTCAGAGGCTGTATGTTACGTGTCCGTTGTTTGAATAATAATATAATGTTCTATCACATACACACGACACCATCTAGCCCAAACTAAGCAGAGCTTGTACTATGGGTACTAGACAATGGATAAACATACATATATACTTTTTTTTGTAAATACATACATATTATACATAGAAACACCCAGACCAAGACGAACATCCATGTTCATGCACACAAATATTTGACTTGTGCGGGAATCGAACCCTCGACCTCAGGCGTGGCAGTCAGTTACACTAACCACTACGCCATCGAGGTTTGTAAAGTCCGAGACGCAGGAATTATTGCTAGTGCAGGAGTTGCCATTTTATGATAAAATAAGAATGAAACTGGCTCTTTACTAGGCATTAGTAATGCCTAGTAAAGAGCCAGTTTCATTCTTATTTTATCATAAAATGGCAACTAGTAAAGCAAACTATGTTTTCTTTCTTTCTTTCTTTTCTATTATATCTAGTACAATAGAAAAGAAAGAAAGAAAGAAAACATACTTTATTTATAAAAACACGAAATCTTTCACAATATCATGTAAATATGTAAATTGTTTAAGAGAACACACATATTTAATAAACATTAATTAAAAGTGACAGCCCTGCGCCACAAATGCCACGTTTCAAATGTGCCACCAGTACATAAACTTTGGTCACCCGCTTACGCTACGAGATTGCCATGAAGGTATAGAAAAAATACTTGGTAAGCGTCATAAATTTTAACTGCCTCCGTGGCGCAGCGGTAGCGAATGTGACTGCTGTGCATGAGGTCTCGGGCTCGAATCCCGGGTTATTGAGCTTTTCATTAAGAAATCTCATTAGCAGCCCGGAGTTAATAAGTTGGCGGTGTTAAACGCACCCATGCCTCGGAAAGCACGTAAAGCCGTTGGTCCTGCACCTGATATCTGTCCGGCCTTGTCGGATTATCGTCCCATCGGATCATGAGAGTTAGGGAACAGAGAGTGCACTTGTGCATGCGCACACACTTGTGCACTATAATATCTCCTGCGCTGATGGCCAGTCTCCGTTAAGATTGGCCGCCGTGACCGAAATTCGGTCGGAGGATTATTATAATTTTACCACCTACAACGTAGATCTTAAAATGTTTAAGATAATATATAATACCTGTCTAGCCCTTCAGCTCTACTTAAAGTTGGGATGTATGATTCATAATATCTGCCTACTACAAATACCAGGATTTGCAGCTATGAGTAATAGCATGCGACCGGTATGCCAGTCCGTCACGATTTCCTAAAGTACAGGGTGCCCGTTTAATCAATTGCAATATTAAAAAGGTGAATCAGAACACGATGTAGTACCTACTATAAAATTGCCGTTTATGTCTGAGTTCAAAATGGTGATTTCTGTGCAATTTGCAATAGTTATTTTAAAACGTAATTTATATTTTGTATATATATTATTAATAATATGCATTATCCTAATCCCAATCCTAATCCTAACTAATATTATAAAAGCGAAAATGAGTTTGTTTGTTTGTTTGTTACCTTTTCACGCCTAAACCACTGAACCGATCATCCTTAAATTTTGCATATACGTTGTAAGGTGTACAGAAACGAACATAAGCTACCTTTTATCCCAAAAAAATTACTGTTTCCGAGGAAAACACCAAAAACGTTCTTATGATAATAGATGGCGCCACGTGTCTTTCGAATTATGATTGAATTATATTATTACAAGCAGAGTAAGACCCGAATTGATTGTCAAATTCTAAATTAACGCGAGCGAAGCCGCGGGCAAAAGCTAGATAATAATAAATATCAATGACCTTCATACAATTTGTGTTTATATTCATTGTTTCAATTCGTCATAAATACATGATGGTATACGTTTTTGTTAATTTAAGACAAACCATAGTTACCTAAATATAAGCAGATATATGTACATACATGTAGAAAACAATTATAATCCGGTTATGGCTATTGCTGAATAGAACACGCTCTATATACAGGATACAGAGTGTATTCAATTTCATGTCCTTTACATTACTATGTCATGATCCGATATTAATTTATAACGGCCCTGACTAATATATAACACATCAGTAAGCGCACGCGCAAGGAGTAAACACTCTTATGGTTTATCTATGATATTATAAAGCTGAAGAGTTTGTTTGTTTGTTTGTTTGAACGCGCTAATCTCAGGAATTACTGGTTCGAATTGAAAAATTATTTTAGTGTTGGATAGCCTATTTATCGAGGAAGGCTATAGGCTATATAACATCACGCTACGACCCACGGGAGCCGCGCAGCAACCATAAACGAGAGTGAAACCCCGGGCACATCTAGTATAATATACCTATGTGTACTTTTTATGTATTAGTAGCTTTTGCCAGCTACTTCATTCTCAATTTAATTCAAGTCCTAAACTGTGAAAACAAAATTAAAATCCATTTAATGAATGGACAAAAACATCCTGTGTTAATTTTAGTTCCACAACGTATGCGGAACTATTTTTTGCAAGAGTGATTTATATAAAATTATTGTTTTTGTTAGCATTACGCTTATATTTGACTAAAAGCTAAAACTGAGTGGCAGAGTATGGCTTTCCAATTTTCCAGCCAAATAGGCTTCGGCACAGTACCTATAGGTATGATACAAACGTATTGTTAATAGGTTTGTATAGACGTACCTATATACGAACGTATTAACAATACGTTTGTATAAACGTATAAATAATAATCTTTAATAACGGCTTTCTACATAGTTTTTTAGTGCATAGTATTTTTTTTGGAGGCACTCATGTCCTGTTGCACTCACTGATCGGTAAACGATTAGAGAGGTTAAGCAACGTTGGGTGCGGTCAGTCTATAGATGGGTGACCGCTTAGTGGTATTTCATCTGAGCGTCTCCGTGCTTCGGAGGGCACGTGAAAAGTCGGTCACGGTTGCTGTCAAATTGCCCGCAGTCGTTAAGCCATGTCAGAGGCCTACGGGCGGCTTGAACAACTCTTGAAAACAGGTTGGCCACTAACCACACGAAAAGAAGAAAGAAGAAGATTGCATAGTTTTTTAGAGTTCAATAATACTCATATACCTACGACAGCTTTGTCCGTCTGTCTGTCTGTTATACAACTTTCAACTCAAGAACCGTAAGAGCTAGAGACTCGCGGCCAACGCTATTCGACTCCGCATAGTCAATGTAGGTACCACCGAAATTACTATGACCTTTGAACTCTGAACTCAAGGTCACGTGGCATCACGTGACCTTTGCATATTACTTGAATAATTTTTTCGAACTCTAAGATTTACGGCAATTCATTGCTGTTTCTCATTTTATCACTATGGCAACTTACTCCAATATTCAGAAAGAAATCATCCACCAAAGAAAGAAAAGGAAATATTACTGTATTTTGTATATTCATTAACTCCGTCTAGCATGTCAATTTCAATAAAAAAACACATGTCAGTCTCAAGTGTTGACTCACCAATAACCATAACAACCAACTTTCATTACTGTAGTAATTGTAGAAAAACTGGAATTACAACAGTCGTCTCATACAAATCGATAAAAATATCGTCTTGTAGCTTTTCGACAGAAGGAACTAATGATTGCAAGGACATAGAATTTTGATTTTCAATTAAATTACCGACGCTTCAATCCGCAGCAACGAAAAATATAATATAGGTCATCATTACACATATGTATCAATCGATTTTATGTTTGTGATCGTAAGCTTCCTTTAAATAATTGTACCAATTTATAATCAGTCTTATCTTATCTTATCTTATGTGGGGGCCAGTCAGTGCAGACCGGCGACACTTCGACCCAGTGGGATCTTTTGTGTCGACACTCTCCCAATAACGACTGCCATAGATGTTCATGGCGCCGGGACCGACGGCTAAACGTGCTCTCCGAGGCACGGAGCAGGCGATAATTGTCAATCAATACACACATAATTCGAAAAGTCATATAACTTCCGAAATTCAGAGGTGCGCGACATGGGTTCGACCCCAAGACCCTCTGCACTGCAGTCTGTTGGTCTCCCCACTAAGCTATCGCTGCTCATAATCAGTCTTAATACCAATAAGTAAATTGTTAGACTGACAACATTAGGCGCCTGGTTATTAGTCTGAGTTCTAATAATCTAGAGATATGTATAATCTGTGGTATGGGTCAACGCGGGAAAGCCGCGACTTGTAAATTGAGATTATTTAGGACATAATTATTATGAATATTCTTGCGGATTCATAAATACCCATTTTTTATTGACATTATATTATTATTTTTCTAAATCGTAAACCGTGATCTTGCACGATGTATCTTCTACATCTCTAAAATGCTTTAAAATTGTCAATATCAGACATAATTCAAAATGTATTGAGTCTGGCTACCACGGGTGTGCCGCTGCAACTCCTTCCAATTACTTTTTATAATACAGTATCAGAGTGTACCCCTAGTAAGAATAATCCATAGGCTACTAGTATTGACAAAAGAAAATTATATTAGCTGGGAAAATTATGAGTAGCCAATGAGATCACGTATATGGAATGAATCGAAAATATTATGTTAAAAAACTTCCTGCGCTAGTGGTCTGTTTTTTGTAGTATATTTTAAGGTGTGGTCTCCATTAATTAAAACTATTATCTTATTTAGTTCATGTAGACCAACACATAATATATTCTTAAGCAAATATAAGTAATGACTAGAATCCAACTTTGGAGTTATTTTCTTTCAGTATTTTTATAACATTAAGTTTTAGTAAGGAAATATGCAGTCTGCTTTATTTTGTGCGTTGCGGTTACTACTTTTTCCATAGATGTTTGTAATATTAAGCGAAGGAACAACTCGGCTGTATTGGGTGACGATTCTTCCTTACTAAGATATAAGAATTTTTTTATTTTTTTATTTTGCTCGTCGAAATGGCCACACTCCACCTGATGGTAAGCAGTCGTGTGGTCTAAGAACAGTGGCCTCCACACCGCCCCCACAGTAGCCGAGGCGATGTTGAGGTCTCTACTTTGACGGCCTGAGAAGATGCTTTTTCACGCCCCGCTTAAAGGACCCAGGATTGAAGGAAAAGGAAATGTGCCTTGGCAGAGAATTCCATGCCTTGGTCGTTCGGCAGAGGTATGAGGACCCAAACTTTTATATAAACAAACAAGAATATATATTGTAGATAATACATAATTATATTAAGGCATTATAGATCTGATTTCACAGAAATTAACATTTTTATTTCGTCACCCAATACCTAACATTGCATGGCTACACTACTGGCTTTTGGTGACTTGTGTTTTTGGTATTAGTCCGAATTTAATTAAAATAAAATGTACAGCATTTGTGTAGACTTGAATAATACTCAGTTACTAAATAAACAAAATTATATTTAATTAGTAACCGAGTATTATTCAAGTCTATGCAAATGCTGTACGAAGTGAAATGAGTATTTATTGCGTTTCAGATAACCCAAACCACTAGCTTAGTCCCTATACATGATGCTGGTGGGTACACTAAGCATTTTTAAACATATAGTACTCTATATGTTATACTTATTTATAAACTAAATCCAATAACCTTTTTACAAGCCTTTTCAAGCCCAACTAATAATAAAGTAGCAAGACTTAAAAAACTCAATGCAATTAGAAAAAAAGGACCGTTTGTTTTTTTTCGCCCGCCACACTCAGGTAAGCCGACCTCTTTAATTTATTTCTTTTTGGACATTTTTTATTGCTATTATCTGTATCAAAACTTACTGTTTATTGTGACTTTGAATGGTGTACACGTAATTAGTGAATTAAGTTATAATTAAACACTAGCCTAACGTCAAAAGACACAATTCTTAGTAAACTTTGAACTGTATAATATTATTATTTATGCTGTGTTGAAATTGGATTAATTGACTAACAATTGAAAAGCGAAATATAAAATCAGGTATGTGAAATATTACAACTAGGTTTAGGTTTAGGTATTTAGACCTACATACATATATAGGTAATAAGTATTTTTGGCTTCCAATAATATGGAAGAAGAATTTTGTCCTTGTTACTACGACGATATTTAGAAATCATACAGCCTTTATTTTTATGATAATTGGTTACCAGCAGCAGAGATAGCTTAGTGCGGAGACCAACAGACTACAATGCAGAGGGTCTCGGGTTCGAATCCACGTCGCGCACCTTTGACTTTCGGAAGTTATATGACTTTTCGAAATTATGTGCGTGTTGATTGACAATTATCGCCTGCTCCGTGCCTCGGAGAGCACGTTAAGCCGTCGGTCCCGGCTGCCATGAACATCTAAGGCAGTCGTTATTGGGAAGTCAGTGCCCTCTAATATCCTGACACTGGTCTAGCTTTAGGGTATCGTTAGCCTTCGGATTGCGGAGGTCAGATGGCACTCGCTCTGTGTAAAAACTGATATCCAGTCAAATCCTGTTAGTCTAGGAAGCCAACCCCAAGTGACTTGGGAATAATAAAGGCTAAAGAGAAGAATTGGTTACCAGCGCTAGTCGCACCAGAGGTAGTTAGCCTAGCTCGCATACCTTAACAAAAGAAGTTGTGCTCGGTGCAATTTTATTGCAATCTTTGCTAAGCACGTGGTCTTCTTAAAGAGCATGGAACCGTTACTTATAAATTACGATAGCCACATGACACTAGGATGCTTAACGATCTTCTATGAGGTAGTGGTACTGTATCTTATCTTATCTTATGTGAGGGCCAGTCAGTGCAGACCGGCGACACTTCGACCCAGTGGGATCTTTTGTGTCGACACTCTCCCAATAACGACTGCCATAGATGTTCATGGCAGCCGGGACCCACGGCTTAACGTGCTCTCCGAGGTACGGAGCAGGCGATAATTGTCAATCAATACGCACATAATTTCGAAGTCATAACTTCCGAAAGTCAGAGGTGCACGACGTGGGTTCGAACTCGAGACCCTCCGCATTGCAGTCTGTTGATCTCCCCACTGAGCTATCGCTGCCCTAGTGGTACTGTAAGTACGGTAAGCCTGGCTGGATTGCCTTATGGGTAATATCACATCTGTGCAAGCTGTCCCAAACATTTCAGTTATGTTACAGCGCCATGAAAGTTTTTATAACACTCTGAACACCATTGTTATATTGGTTCCGTACAGTATCACTGGATCACCACTTATACCTGAACCATAAACAACTCTTATAAAATGATTGACTGCGATAGACCACTCGTGTGAAACGATACATTTGAAGTGCACATTGTAACTAAAATACTAAAATATGTCGATACATACTTCCTAAGATCTTGAATAGTTTACCTGAAGATATAGTAAATAAATATGTTAAAAAGCAGCCGTATAAAACCACGCTAAAAAGATATTTGTTATATAACATTGACAGATGCGTACTGTCATAAATTGTAATTTTAATTTATATAACATATGAACTCCCACTCGCATAAAAACCCTAGTGGTTTAAGCGAGTGGTCTAAGCCATGGTATTATTATTGTAAACTATAGTCAATAAAAAAAGAAAAAAAAACTTAATTTTGAGTAAATTAAGTGAACCGACGACACTCCCAGTGCTCTGCGTTTCCCATAAACATAAACATTACGCGACCTATATTTAACACACAGTACGCCAGCCTTAAGTCATGAAACACCAAACATTTAAAGATAATATATAGATCAACATGGGAACCGTACCTTTTAGTTCATTCACTACTAACATGACTCACAAACTAAGTTATAAAACGCGACAACCGAGTCGCAACAAAGTGAAATGAGTATTTATTGCGTTTCAGATAACACCGGCAGTTTTTGTGAAGTACTTAGTTTTTGTGCTGTGAGCGTGTTCTGTTAAGTCGTCAGTTGTGTAACAGAAGTGTAATCGTTATAGCGAACATATGGCTGTTATCAGACTTTTTGTTTGTTTGGTAAGTTACTTTTTGTTGTTATTAGTAGTGGTGATAATAATAATGGCAAGAGCCTCGATCACCACCTAAAGAGGCTCGCGTTGGATGGGTGGATCAAGTCTTTGATACAAAAAGCGGTATTGCCCGACACGGCATGCATTGTTCGGAGGTTTCTGCCTCTGGAACCTAAACCACTGGTAGCTTAGTCCTTATACCTGATGCCGGTGGGTACACAAAGCATTTTTATATCTATACCAATATTATAAAGCTGAAGAGTTTGTTTGTTTGTTTGGTTACGCGCTAATGTTAGGAATTACGGGTTCGAATTGAAAAAATATATTTTAGTGTATTTATTTATTAGCTACGTAACATCACGCTACGACTAATGGGAGCGGAGATCAATGAAAAATATTGCAAACACCAGGAAAATTCTCTTATGTGATGCAGACGAAGTCACAGGTCAACTAATTTTATATATAACTAGCTGTTACCTGCGACTTCATCCGCGTAGATTTTAACTAAAAAGTGTTGGTCTCCGCGGAACCGTATTTTTTTTTCTAAAATCAAAGTAGCCTATGTTACTCCTTATAAAATCAGCTATCTGCCAGTGAAAGTCCCGTCAAAATCGGTTCAGCCGTTTTGGAGATTAGCCGGAACAAACAGACAGACAGACAGACAAAAATTTTAAAAATAAATGTTTTCGTTTAGGTACCTTATGTACTTTACTTTACCTTATGCATTGGATAAAAAGCTGTTATTTTGACATTACAAACAGACACTTCAGTTTTATTTATTTGTATAGATTGGCGGTTTAAAACGGAATTTCTTGCAGGTCTCATAGGCTTAACCGTTTGCATAAACCTAGCAACTAACCTAAATGTAACTTTAATACGTTGTTAAACCCACTAAGCAATAGATTTTGAAATTCATAAGTGTTACTTTGTGACCTAAATGAATAAATGATTCTTAATTTATTTTGACTTATTCAATATACCTATGTAATACAAAGAAAAATTGGAATCAACAGGTAGTGTGTCGATTTTATGTACTATGTATATATTATATGACAAATTCTCTTTTGACGTCCGTAAGTGTTACTTCGTGACCTAATTGATTTTTGACTTTTACTTACATATTTTAAGTATCCATTCACTTAGTAATTCTACTTACACTTGAGCAAGAACCGAAAGGATACTCCGCAAACATAACTTATAACAACGTGAAGTATTATAAAAGCAAAAGATGTCGAACTAAGGTCATTAACCCTAAAGCTTTTAGTACGTTTGTACAAGTTATATCTGCAATCGACAGAGCTAACATTCTAACCTTCACTATATATCGAGAGGAAAATATGCGGTCTGCATTTGGTCCATACAAATTCGCCCTGAATAATCACGCTAGAGCAAAAAAAGTCTTGCGTTTACGCAAATGTTATACATTAAATGAAACTACTTTGAACGGATTTTGTCGCATTATTTATTTTAAAAACTAAATTTATTATTAGGGACTTAATTTTGAAACTATTTAACTACTTGTTAAACTTTATTTAAAAAACTTGCATAAAATAGTATTTTAAGCTATTTAAATAATTAAACTATTTATATTTAAATTTTTCTCGACGTTTCAGTTGCTTTTCAGCAACCTTAATCATTAGGAGACTAATTATTAGGAGATTTTATTTTTATTTTCAGGTAATTTTTACAACAATCTTGGCAAAAGAACACGTGCCGGTCAAGCAAAAGTACGACAAAACACCCGGTGCCATGTGCTGTTCCGGTAAGACAGATAAAATTAAAGCAGAAAATGAGAGGGCACTAAATGATGACGAATTAACAAGATCTTCACGTGAAGCAAAGACAGAGACGGGTAGTATTCAGAAAGTAAATAATATAGAAACAAAACCTACAGAAAGTAGTCAAAAAGTTGCCGAACAAGAAGACATTGATGGAGCCAGTTCTAAATTATATGTTTCATACAGTCCACCTACATATGCAGTCCATGAAAATGTAATAGATGTCGGAGATGACAGAGTTCCTAATAGTCCTATTCTAGCTAATTATACCAAGCAACCTCAACTGAATACTGTTAGACCTACAAATAACACTGAATCTACTGCTGGTCAAGTAACAGAAGCAAATATAAAGAATAAAAAGGATCTTCTAAGCATAGTACACATTAAAGTGGAGACTTCAGATAAACCTATAAATGAAAAAAATAACTCTGGTATTGTCAAAGGTATCAAAGATTATATTATTGGGTTACAAAAAGGACTGCTCAATGGCATTCACAGTTTATTCCACATAAAGCATAAGAGGTCCACTGACGGGCAATATACAAGAAATGAAGATATGAGTAAGCAGAGAAGTAATAATGTAGATAAAACTGATTTCTTTGTGCGGAGACAGCATATCAGTTTGACTTGAATTATCTACAATAAATTGTAACGAATAAATTAATTATTGGCTAAAAATGTCTGAGTATTATTTTTCATATTGATTACGTCTATAAATGTTTAATCCATTTAGGCGACACGAGGCGGAAGCGCCGGAGCTCGAGTAAGTGTAACCATGTTGATTGGTATTGACAAGTGAGACATGTAAAAAGAGACTTAATAAACATAAGTTTAACCATGTTATAATGTGGCGAGTATGAATGCTTGTGTGTGTGAGCGCGTGTGTATATGTGTGTGTCAGTGAATGAGTGTGTGTGTGTTTGTGTGTGAGGGTGTGTGTTTATGTGTGTGAGGTGTATGTTAACCCTACGACAATACAGTATTATCATCATGCGATCAGAGGCAGCTGGTAAGCTAGTAATTCCGCAGGCAGTGTATTTTTTAGAAAGGAACAGGTATTAAGCTTTCCGTTTTCTCATAGCTTAGGAATTTTAGCCAAAAAGATATGTTCTTTTTACAAAGGTACTTGGGTAGTAATTAGATGTGTAATTTCTCATTTGCCTTATTATACAGTAATCTGCCCAGTTGACTAGCCAATTTTAGGGCGCAGAATGCTGTCTTAATTTAAAATGTAGGATAAACAATTGACGCACCGTCAGGACATGAGATAGTTGGTACAGATCCTTAGTAGACGACACGATGTGACGCAATCTTTTAAAGATGGATATTAATTTCCGTGTTCTGGATGTAAGGAGATCTAGGTGGTAATTAAAGGTTGGAGCTCAGTCTAGCATAACACCGAGATGTTTGATGTGAGATGTACATTCCAAGTGATCACAGGAGCAAAAGTCATAGGCTAGACGGGTGTGTGCAGTGATTGAATAATTTTTAAGTATGTTAGATGGAACTGGTTTTATTGCGACAGGCATATATTTTGTTTTTGTCACATTAAATATCAGTCCATTTTTTCTTAGCCATAAGCATACTGTACCAAAACCCTTTTGTGCAAGAGCTTATGTCTCATTCCAAGTATCTTCATGAATGACCAGAGCGGTTAAGAGTCAAAGTCAGGGACATGAGACAAGTTATTTTTAAGGGCTTTTTCAGATAAGTTTTTACCCATAGAAGTGAAGTATTAATTGAGGTAACTGGATTTATAGTAGAAAACAAATCTGTAGCCGGATTTGTGCTTTTGTTATAATTATAGCACGATTTTAATGGTGTCCCATAACATCTAACTGCTCGTGTTAACTGCAGTTTTTAAAAAGTGCCTTTCATAATCTCTTTTAATCATTTTTTATAGGCAATTACAAAAATTTCGGTTGCTTAGATAAGTTAATTTTATGATCTCAATATTCGGATTTTCTGTAGTTTTATAGGTAGTTTGTCTCGGTTCGTCATGCATTTTAGCAGGACTATCATGCGCATAAGTTCACAAAGTTGGGCGTTACGTAGCATCAAACCTGTGTATAACCTTAAGGTCAATCAAAACTGTGGAATAACCAAGTATCATCTGCTATTCCCGAAAATTTGAGGTGTGCCCAATTATGTATACCAATTACAATTCTTTTCGTAATGCTGTTACTGAAAGTTTTCAGGCAAATTTATCCATAAGTACTCTAACATGGGAATCGTAATATCTCAACATCACTTGTAATTTTAAGAGACCACTTTAGCCATGATACTAATGAGGTAATCCATTGAAGAGTTTATAGTAGTAGTTAATTTCAAAATATCGTTTAGATTTTCGCAGAATCTTTTAGTATATATTCTGAATGCCCTAATTAATGAAATGCTGCGCAAAATTATCATGAAAACGGGTTTGGGCTTAACTTTGTAAGGTCACATTTAAATTTATTTAAACATTGATAACAGAATGTAATACATAGGTACTTAGTTCATTAAAATAAAGGCAACATTTTTTTAATTTGATTAGACATTAAGGCAATTGCATTTAGTATAATAAGTAAAGCCTTTGTCAGAAGATTATTATTGGCTAAGGCCCAGTCAAGAAACAAGTCGTTTTACCAAATGTCAGTTAATTTTTAAGACATACTCTATGAAAAATATGTCAAATAATAACTGACCGGAGTAAAAACGTTTTAATATAGGAATTAGGCCTTAGTCTACGCATGTTTGAATGGAGTTGTATTTAAATATCATTGTTCTCTATAATTCATCAATTCATTCTTAATTGTGGTATAAAAGAAGAATATCTATTTGTAATTGTTATCATCGCTTGCAGAAGGTGCTACTTAAACGAAATTCTAAATTAGGCAATTTGGAAATGGGCGGTAATTAGATTGAAGAATTAAATTAGATTCTGATATATCAATTCTGATATATATACAAGCACAGGTCAATTTTATTATTAACTAGCTGTTACCTGCGACTTCGCCCGCGTAGATTTTAACTAAAAAGTGTTTGTCTCCGCGGAACCCTATTTTTTTCTAAAATCAAAGTAGCCTAAGTTACTCCTTATAACATCAGCTATCTGCCAGTAAAAGTCCCGTCAAAATCGGTTCAGCCGTTCCGGAAATTTGCCGGAACAAACAGACAGACAGACAAAAATTTAAAATATAGATGTTTCCGTATAGTTGCTTATATACTTTCATATGCATTAGATAAAAAGCTGTTATTTTGACATTACAAACAGACATTTTAATTTTATTTATTTGTATAGATTTGTGTTAAGAAAACAATTTTATCTTTCACTTATTTAATAATACGTGTTAGGCTATTACAATCATTAATTAAGAGACAAAGAAAGTCTAGAATATATATCACCTTTGATCACACAAATTGACGACCTGCGTCGGAATCAAATCCACAAGCGATGTATTAAAGTAACTAGTTAATAACAATACCGGAAAAGCAACTACAGCCTAGTGGAAGAACGTTGGACTGGCACGCAGACGTCTCAAGTTCAATCCTTCTTTTACTTTTCGAAGATATGTGCGTATCAAATAATTAATTATCGCTTGCTTTAACGCTGAAGAAAAACATCGTAAGGAAACCTGCATGTATGAGAATTCTCTATAGTGTTCTCGAAGATATGTCAAGTCGGCCAACGCACACCGGGCATGCATGATAGAATATGGCCTAACTCTTCTTACACTGAGAAGAGGCCCGTGCCCAGCAATGGGACAGTTTAGTACAGGGCTGATAATATTATATTATTATTGCTTACAGTTATGATTTGTAAAGAAATTTTTATTGTAAACTTGGCGATTAAAAAGAGTGGCCATGAGTTTCTTGCCCGTTCTTCTCATGAGCTCTACACCCTTGCTTTGCTGAACGTGGCAGTAAATGTCAATTCACAGAATAAATTAGTGTAACTTTGACATTCATAAGTGTTACCTTGTAACCTAACTTGAATAAATTTATTTCTGATTTGATTTGATTTTTTATATAAGACGGCCTCGATGGCGTAGTGGTTAGTGTAACCGACTGCTACGCCTGAGGTCGCGGCTTCGATTCCCGCTCAAGTCAAACATTTGTGTGCATGGACATGGAGTTTTGTCTTGGTCTGGGTGTTTCTATGTACCTATAATAATTATGTATGTATTTACAAAAAAGACGTATAGGTATATGTATGTTTATCCATTGTCTAGTACCCATAGTACAAGTTCTGCTTAGTTTGGGGTAGATGGTGTTGTGTGTATGTGGTAGAATATTATTATTGATTGTTCCTGAATGTTCTATAAGATACAGGTTTCATAACCGCATTTTGTCAGTTACGCTTAAATCCCAGATATTAATAATGGGACAGTAAATGTTGATATTAATCACAAAATGCCGTGGCACTAATACGTGGAACTGAATTTTGGGATACGAAATCAAAGTAAAGCATTTGATGCTTCGAACCATTCTTGCTAATGTGTTAGAAACTTTATTGCAATCTATTCGTTTAATCGTTTTAACTGTGCTGACAATTAACACTTTTTTATGTAATTAATAGGAATTACAATCAATTTGTGTAATACTTATGTAGGTATTTAAATCAAGCACTTTCTAATTACATTAGCTTAGTTTGTGTACGATTAATGACAGTTTGCATGCGGGCGTGCGATTTGTGTAATCACGGTATTCGATTCAAGTGTGTCATTGCGTCGAAAAGTCGTAATAAATAGTCAAGTACTGTTGTTTTATTTATACAATAGATTAAGCAAAATCCTTACAGCCTATTTTTTTTTACGTGGGGACATGCGCCTGGTTCGTTCCCCTTCGCCACAAGGGGAGGCGAGAGCGTTATGTCCGGCTCTCCCGTACTTCGGGCCTACGGACCAAAACCTGTATGCCTACTCGCGGTCTTGTATAGTGGATGGGCCGCTGGAAAAGAGACTAGGTACCTCAGCGACCCACTCAGCAGACTACAACTCCTGGGCGACGCCTTATGGTAAGCGTTTACTATAGCTTATGATCGCTTGTAATAATAAGCGTAACATTTGCGAGTCTTCAACCCCATAGTGAAGAAATTGAAGATTTATTTTCATTCAAATTGCGACATCCCCAGAATATAATTCCTGTGCCGCGGGGAACTTTACAAACATTGAAACATAGCTGTTAGGGGTCTGGATCTTCTTTATACCGGTCATAAAGAGCATCCAGACTCGAAACAACTACCTATTTGAGGATTACACCATTTTTTATCCCGTCACATCAACACATTCCACAGCACTCAGTGCAATGGAATTGACAAGGCGACTACATACACCGCTACGTCCATTTTTCGTTCTTCTTTCTTTCTTTTCAAAATTATTTTTCTTTCTTCTTTCTTTCTTTCTTTCATCAGCCACGCAGTGAAATTATTACAAAGCAACAGCTTGATGGTAAGTATTTGCCGTTATACTCGCGTATTGCTAATCATAAATAAAATGAATTAAAGATTCAGATCTTTTCTTAAGAGACTCACTTACCATCCCTACCATTCCTTGCCTTGTATCCCTGAAAGGAGAAAATGGGCAGAAGAGCAAAAATTTTTGAAGCACCTGCGTTGCGCGTGTGATGCCGCTACTAAAATCGAAAAATATGAATAAATAGCGAAAATTGTATTCGAATACATTTGAGCACACTACGATAGGTATCGTATTGTGCTCAAATGTATTGCTATTTTGCATAGTTGTATATCGCTGTATTGATAGGCAGATATATATTATCCACAGTTCACTAACTATGTTTTAGGTAACTGCCTCCGTGGCACAGCAGTAATAAATGCGACTGCTGTGCATGAAGTCTTGGGTTCGAAACCCGAATCGAACCAACAAAAAGTTATTAGGTTTTCTGTTAAAATATCTCAATAGCTGCCCAGAATTATGAAGTTGGTAGGAAGTTGGTTAGAAGTTAGTAGGAAACATGTAAAGCCGTTAATTCTGCGCCTGATCTCTTTCCGGTCGTGTCGGATACTCGTCCTATCGGATCATGAGGGTTAGGAAACGGAGAGTGCACTTGTGTTTGCGCACACACTTGTGCACCATAAAATCGCTTGCGCAGATAGCCAATATCCGTTAAGATTGGCCGCCCGCGCCGTGACCGAAATTTTCGGTCTGGAGGCATTACGTGGCACCCGATGACATGGTACCTTTGACGGTAATCGCTTTCTATCATGGGAATGTCATGCTTGTTTGGAATGTTAGTAAATATAATTATAATTTATATATTTTATATAAATTAACATCAAAACAAGGAACTAATATGCTGACGACAGATTAATTAACAAAAAGTAATTAGATACGAATTTAAAGTAGGTCATATTTAATCTATAAAGTAATTAAGGATTCCGAACGGAGGCCCCATCTGGGTTAATGGAGAATTAAATGTTCCGAGTCTTGATAATTTTTAGATTCATTGGAAAGATTTTTATGGATAAAAATCCCTAAATTCTTAAGTCATACAAATCCTATTAGAACGAAAGAAAGAAGAAAGAAAATACATTTATTTGCAGCAGAATTATGCACTACATACATCAGACACAGTTAATTACAAAAATCTTACTGCAAATTGGTCGCAACTCAGCAAAATGCTAGATTTGAAAAAAAAATAGCGCTGTTCTTCCGTTGCGACCATGTTTGTAGATAATAATAGATACCTAATAAACTTAACACAAGTGATACAACAGACGATATAAAATAATAATAATAATAATAGCGTTTACGGTAGCAATATGATAACAATACAGTATTTATTTTTATTTTTGCTCCTCAGTTAACTCTAACATTTTCAAGTATTTTAAAAATAGACATTAATGTCGCGACAGTAATTTCTCTACATAGCTGTTTATTAGACTGTGGTTATATTAATGACACATCTAGTAAAATAAAATACAAAAAGATGTGTTTAGTAATGTAAGTGACCATCTTGGCATTTTCTTTCCACCGAGCGTTGTGGGTTCGATCTCCACACGGAACAATAAATTGTGTGATCGACTAATTGTTGTTACGAGTCTGAGTGTTTTTGTGTCCATTGTTTAAATATTTGTAGAGTTCCCCGCGACACGGAATTTATACCTAAAGCGAGAGTTTAGGGTTTCCTCTTCTAATTAATTAGAAATATGCCGAGATTCTTGTGGCATTTCTACACTGTTTGTAATGAATAAACACAAAATCTACTTTTTATATGACTAAGGTGGCAAACAAGACCTACCTGATGGTAAGTGGTCACCGTAGCCTATGGACGTCTGCAACACGAGACGCATTACTTACGCGTTGCCGACCCTTTAGAAAAGGAAGTGGGAAGGAAAAGGAGCGGGAAGGGGGAAAGAGGGTGATTGAGCCTCCGGTACTCTCACTCACCGAACGAAACACAACAGTAGAAATACTGCTATTTTACGTCGATATTCTGTGAGAGGGTAGTCTTTCCCCGGTCGAGCCGGCCCATTCATGCTGAAATCAGCGAGGCTCTACTACTTTGATTCTCTACTGGACCGATTTCAATACTTTACTATGAGAAAGTTACTTTATCTAGAAGTTATATAGGCTATATAACATCACACTTCGAGCCACGGGAGCGGAGCAGTAACGGTGATGAAACCGTGTGGGAGACAGCTGGTAATATACCGGTATTATGCGCAAGTAGAGGCACTTGCGCGAGTTGCATGCATATATCATGTAAACAAGCTATGCAGACCAGCCGTGTAAGTAACTCGTATAAGCTTTAAAGGTAAGACAGAAGTGAAGGATGAACCTTGGAGTTGAACTACCTAAGTACATAATTTTCATAATGATATGTCAAGTCTGCCATCACACATTGGGCCAGCACAATGGATTATGACCTAACCCTACTCACAATGAGAAAAGGTCCGTGCCCATCAGCAGCAGTTTATATACAGGGTCATTTATCACGGATTATATAAATAACTAGCTTTGACCGCGGTTTCATTCAGAAATATTATTTTATTTAGGTGAAAGGTCTCTAAGACCTTTTCTGTACCTACACGTGAGCGAAATTTTATAATGATCGGTCGAGTATTTAAGGCGTAAAAGCGTAATAAACAAACATACTCATATTCGCATTTATAATGTTAGTTAGGCTTTTTACGAACTAGGTGTTACATGCGACGAGTTGCTGACGACTCGGACACAATATATTCGGACATCAAAGCTGTACTAAACAGTTTCAATAATTTGATGGTGGCAGAATTGCCATCACGCATTGGGCCAGCACAATGGATTATGACCTAACCCTACTCACAATGAGAAAAGGTCCGTGCCCATCAGCAGCAGTTTATATACAGGGTCATTTATCACGGATTATATAAATAACTAGCTTTGACCGCGGTTTCATTCAGGAATATTATTTTATTTAGGTGAAAGGTCTCTAAGACCTTTCCTGTAACAACGCGTGAGCGAAATTTTATAATGATCGGTCGAGTATTTAAGGCGTAAATACGTAATAAACAAACATACTCATATTCGCATTTATAATGTTAGTTAGGCTTTTTACGAACTAGGTGTTACATGCGACGAGTTGCTGACGACTCGGACACAATATATTCGGACATCAAAGCTGTACTAAACAGTTTCAATAATTTGATGGTGGCAGAATTGTCACTGAAAAAAATGTGTGTGTGTTTTAAAATTAAAATGTGTCAATTCGGACACTGTGTCCGAATATATTGTGCCCGAGTCGTCAGCAACTTCCTGCGACTTCGTCCGGGTGGAATTAAATAAAAAGGTTAAATTTTTATTTCAAGTATTCCTAATTTCCTTACAACTTCAGCTATCTGCTAGTGAAAGTCCCGTCAAAATCGGTCCAGTCGTTTCAGAGAGCAAACAGACAGACAGACAAATAAATTTTTATTTTTTATATACCGTATATTCTTTAATATGCGTTAAGTTAAAAGCTGTTATTTTGACATTACAAACAGACACTTCAATATTTATACTTTTCCCGACGTTTCCACTACTTTTCGGCAGTCATGATCACAGGGAGATTGTCACACTATTCGTGTAGAAAGTTCAGAACATATTATAAGTTCAGTAGGGACCACAAAAGTGTTCTTAGTAAATGGAGACCGCAGACGGTAATTACTTTGTTGAAAAGCTACTTAGTTTGCTTTGTGGCTAACAACGGAAGTAATCTGTTTGTTGCCTTCGTTGATTATCGATTTGTAAGGGTTAGACCTCAAGCTACAAAAATGTGTTTGTCTAAAGTAGAATCATTAACACTAACTCTCAATAAAATATTTAAAGAAAATGCAGGCAGATTTGGTACTATTCACACGTATTACCTACTTTGTTTTATCTTACTTAAATAATGACACTATAGCTTAATAAATATTTGTATAAAACTACCTAAACATATTGTCTTCCGTTTACGCGAATGAAACATTGAAGTTAAACTACTTTTTACGAATTTTATCGCGTTATTTATTAATACTTTAAATACATAATTTTAAAAATATTACTACTGCTAAATATATAATATTAGCTATTTAAAATTATTAAAACTATTTAGATTTAACTTTACACTTTCCCCTGTGTTGTTGTTGACAAAATCTATGTAATATTGTTTTCTGTTTACGCGAATGTTATTCATTGAAATTAAAGTACTATATACGGATTTTATCGCGTTGTTTATTTGACACTTTATTACAAAATTTAGAAACTGTTACACTACTATTACTATTAAACTTTACTAATTTTTAAGCTAATTAAATTATTGAAATTATTAAAACTATTTATACTATTACTATACTATTTATATTTTTACACTTTCCCCGACGTTTCGATTGCTTTTCAGCAGTCATGTTCACGGGGTGTCTTTTCGTAAGCATAGCTTCGTTTTAATCGTTATAGATAAAATAGTTACTAAATAACGGGATAAAATCCGTAACAAGCAGTTTATTTCAATGGTCTTAATATCTTCAACTGCAGTTATTTCAAAGTACCCAAACATAATTAAATTATTGGTGATCCTATTTACGTAGAATGAGCCCAAAGTATCATTAAGTCTAGCTGTGTTTTGCTTCTTCTGAGTTTGACTCTGAATTACTGGATCGCAAGCAAGATAGTACATTCCAACCATCTACTTTATTAAAATGTGGATGTTTCTTAATCTCAATAGCCTCGCGAAGCACCCTTGGTAGGATTCGGTGTACTTTTGCGAGTATCAATGCTTTATCAAATCTCTGGTAGTAGTTGGTCTCCTGTTGCACAATCTATTTTATAGAGACCAGTATCATGAAACTATCTTTACAAGATGTAGGGGTTTATAAAACAGATTGACTCTAGACTCTCATACATTGGTCAAATCAAGAGAAGCATAGGCATCCGTATAAAAGGACACATAGCTGACATACAACAACGCTCGATGAAGTCTGCTTTGTGTGAACACGTGCAACATGGAACCACAGGGTGACGAAATGCAGGTAAATGCCTCTGCCCACTTTTTTAGGATACAGTTATTAAACTATGCATATAGCTTTCTATACCTTTTCTTGTAATGTAAGAAAACCTCGGTACGTGACTCCAACTTGCACTTGACTTTTCTATTTTAATACATGTCATTGTGTATTCCTATAAGCTATAAAATATCTACAAGAGAGAATATTGTAAGGAACTTAAATGCAACTATGTTGGCAGTATTGCAAAACTTGTATAACAACTTCTAAGAATCTTTCTTGTCTTGTATATAGTCTTAAGGTATCTTTATTTAAATATTTTAGTACCTCTATGACCATGTGGCATTAGATTGTACACCTCATGAATAATTAATAAATATAATTGTCTCACGAGGTTTCAGTGTCGATTTCCTGTTCGGAAAATGTTTTTGGATTTTTCTGGGATACATTTTTCAGTAGCAGTATCGAAGCCGTGCAACTACAAAATAACAGTTAAGAGGAAAACATAGTAGCACTTTCCGTCCTAGATATTGAACCCGAGATATGGTGCATAGCAGTCGCATTCATACCGCTGCACCACCACAGTAGTGTCGAGAGAGAAATTGTGCTTATTTAAAAAAACTTTCATCTTCACCACGTCCACGGGAGACTCGACAGGGGTCTACGTTCGCGTGACATAAAAATAGGGGTGCACAATTCGTACTTACGAATTGTTCTCCCCCATTTTTATGTCACGCGAAATTAAATTTTATTTTCGTGGTATTTAAATTTTCGTGGGGGTGGGGGTCCACGAAAATTTATTTGCTTTCGATAGTGAAGAACTAAAATGTTGACTTGACTTCACCGACTGTTCGACAAGCTCAGCGACTGTTACTCGTAAAAACTTGCATATTTCATATTATTTAAAATTTTTCGGTATATAGTAATTTTTTACTTGCATGAACTTGTTTAACTGCAGGGGGTCCACCGGAACCAGCTAAATTTTGAAAGTGGTCTATGAGAAAAAAGTCTGGGAACCTCCGATCTAGACTATGTACGCGTGCATATTAGAAGCAAGCAAGGACAGCATCATAATTGTATCTCGATTCATTGTTACTTATTTTTGCTTTTAAAGCACAACTCCTGGACTAGGAATAAATCCTGTGTCGCGGGAGACTTTAAACACATTCAAACAACGGACACAAAGAACACCCAGACTTGGAACAACCATTTGTGGATCACACAAAGTTTTGTCTCGTGTTGGATTTGAACCCACAACACTCGGCGCAGTGTCAGTGGTGAAGCGACCATATAAACCACTACGCCATCTGTGCAGTCTCATCATCCTAAAACTTTAAGGAGAACGATAAACGATACAATTCGAACTTGTTCCATCCTAAAACTTGGCTCTTGCAAGCATTGATAGTAATTTTGATACATGTCGGGTGAGCCGGCTCCTTTGCACTGTCATCAAATAATTAGCAAAGTCAGATCTTTTTTTTTATACTAAGCCTAAGCTTGCAAACAAGCATACGGCTTGGCATTTACCATCAGGGTAAATGGTCACCGTAGCCTATGGACGCCTGCAACGCCTGAGGCATCTCTTGCGCGTTGCCGACCTTTTAGGAAAGGAAGTGGGAAGGAGATGGAGCGGGAAGAAAGAAAAGAGGTGATTGAGCCTCCGGCACTCTCACTCACCGAACGAAACACAACAGTAGGAATACTGCTATTTCACGGCGATATTCTGTGAAAGGGTAGTGTTTCCCTTTACTCATAACTTCGTCTCCTATATAAAATGCTACATACTACTCATACTAGTATTTATGATCCTAGGGTAAATTAACATAACAATATCAGCCCTGTATATAATCTATACCACTACTGGGTACGGGCGTGTTCTAGATGTAAGAAGGGTTAAACCATAAACCATAACCAACCACGATTGGCCAGTGCGGGCTGACAGACTTCACATATTATTAGGGAATACTAGGGAGAACTCTCAGACATGCAGTTTTCCTTCGCCGTTAAACCTAGTGACAATTAATTATTTAATGAACCCTTCGGATTAAACTTGAGACTTGGCAGTCCACCTGTGTCTCACTAGGCTATCAAATAAATTATATTACTTTATATAACTTAAAATCTTAAGATCCTATACATCACTGGTCAGTACACATTGGCACTTAGTTTTGCGTCCTTTGCCCGTATTAAGTATGAGGTGTGCAAAATTTTACCTGCATGCTAATGTAAGGTCAATAAACTTGCGCAATGTTTGGGCTGAACATCACTAGAGTTGATGATACCACTTGTTTTTGTTTTATTGGTTATAGAAATTCTTTTTTACACTAAAATCTTTAAATATGTAAAACTATAAAGTCTTAATTTATAGGTGCAGTTTTTGACAGTTTTATGTGTAGCTATAAATTTAAAGCTTTTTTAATAAGATTTTAGTATGTTTGTATAATTTGTATATATTATTAAGGTTAAAAAATAATGCCAAATATTATTCTACTTGTCTTTGTTTTATACTTATGTCTTTATTTTTATTATTAGTGTTTCTTAACGAACTTGAGAGACACAAAAGTGTTTAAACTAAAGACAAATATATTTAATCTTTTTCGAGTAAAGTTTCATGCGGTTATTCCATCAATAAATCCACAGTAGCAATACGGTTGAACAGTGTTAGATAGACGGCAATACTCTTAAATCTCCTATTACATGCAACCTAAAGTCATGGAGAAAGCGAAATGATGATACCTTTATTTCGCTCTCTCTTCTGCTGACCTTTTCGGGGATATAGGTGAGAGACTATGTATGTATAGATTTGCAGAAATGAAGTACTCAAATGCAATAATAAAATAATCAACACGTTCTTCCTAACATGCGATATACGCCACGAATCGTCCGTAGAGCCCAAACAATAAAGGAAAATCTTGCATCTATTTGTCTCGATTAACGATTCATTAATCACTGACCCAAAAAGACACTCCACATTATAAAAACATCAAAACAAAATACTCAAACCGGTTACGGTATTAACCACTCTGTGTATACGCACTGTGTGTCGCCGGGTCAGTACCCGAGGGATGCTGTAGTGTTGCGCGGCGCCCGCGCAAGACGCACGTGTCACGCGAATATTACTTCGTTTATTTTTTTAAATTCAACTTTAGAACGAGTGTTTTGTGATCAAGGTTCGTATTTTTTTATATTTTTCATTTTAATTTAAATTTATTTCGATATTTGAAAACTGCTAGTTGTATTTTTAGGTTTGCTTTTTTCTATTTATTATTCTGAAAATGAATTACGGTTTTAAACAAATGCGTTGTGCCAGTTACTTCTAGTTAATTTTTTTGTAGAATCGATCAAAGTAGATCCAAAAAAATTATGGTTGGAACTTTTTAATTTCATTGAATGTTTTTATATAGAATTCAAATTGATTTATGTATCACATTGATCCTATTTCTCTTCTAAATTCCTATTCCTACGAAGTCAGTAAACTCTTTATGTGTATATGTCAGAAAAATAAATGTTACTGATTAAAATAGAAACAGTTATGTTTATATTTTAAGTCAAGCCATGAATAATTCAAATGTCGCCATTGATCCTACGTTATTTATACAGTACTAACTTTTACCGATGGTTTTGCTCACGTCATTATAAAATTTTATACCACAGCATATGCCACAGTATTTATGCAAAAAAACGTCTATCCGTTGTTAAGTTCAAACTAACAAACACACTTTCGCATATATAATATTGGTATGCATAACCAAACTGCTGCCTCGGTGACGCAGCGGTAGTGTATGACTGCTCTGTATGAGGTCTCGGGTTTGATTCCTGGGCATAATGTTATCGAATTTATCTGTCAAGAAATTCTTAGAAGAAGCACGGTGTTAGGATCAGTGCCCGGTAAATGGTAATAGGCTCGCTTTCTAGTACTTGAGACTTAATGACATCGCTGGCGAAATGTGAGCGCAATACACCTGGTTGAGGTCAACCTACCCCTACAAGGATATAGACGTGAGAGTATATACATATGTACATACACAACAAATCCTTGCACATCCGTATCCTCATCTTGATCCGAAAGCTGTTACTTTCCAAAAGTCTTTCAGAATGCGTGAATACTAATTTTTACATTTATATATTATATTATTAAATAGTGTAACTGGCGCAAATCGTTCTATTTTATGTAAATAAATAATAAATAATGTAACAAATATAAATACAACAATTTAATAATAAATTAAGTTTCAAGAGAGAAAGAAGAAAATTGCCATATTATGTCTCTTATACCTACATTGTAAAGCGGTAGCACATTGGATAAGACATAGGACTTGCGATCGAAAGTTTGTGGGTTCGAATACCACCTAATGCAGTACCGTGAACACACTCGTAACATAAGCATTCTAGCTTAACCGTTGCTTGTCTTTTCAAGATTGCTTAGTTGGTCCCGTCCAATAGATAATAATAATAAATCTGTTTATGATATAGGGTTTTTTGTGAGAAGAAACAAACAAAAGACCTAACACTACTACAGCCGGTGTTATTAATAAGTACCTATGTTCATACGTTTCCGGTTGATCATGAGGTCCCAGGCCCGATTTTGAAGTCAGGTAAAGTGTTATTGGTTTTTCTGTTAACCTTTTGAGCACCATGGTCTTGAATAGAAGACAAACGTTTCCGTGCCCTCCACGCCACGACTTTATTAGAAGACTATGTCTAATCGTAATACTTTTTTTTTAAATATTAAAAAATTATTTGTTTTATTTTGTGGGTAGTTTTACTATTGCCTAAAACTCTACTTTTACATTTTTATTTCAATATTTGTTTATTTACTTGTTTATTTAAAAAAATAGCAAAGTTGAAGTAGCAAATTTTTTTCAATTGTTTTTTTTATTTTTATACAACTAAGGTGGCAAACAAGCATACGGCCCACCTGATGGTAAGTGGTCACCGTAGCCTATGGACGCCTGTAACACCAGAGGCATCGCTAGCGCGTTGCCGATCCTTTAGGAAAGGAAGTGGGAAGGAAAAGGAGCGGGAAGGGAGTAAGGGGGTGATTGGACCTCCGGTACTCTCACTCACCGAACGATATACAACAGTAGGAATAGATACTGCTATTTCACGTCGATATTCTGTGAGAGGGTAGTCTTTCCCCGGTCGAGCCGCCCCATTCATGCTGAAATCAGCGAGGCTCTACTACACTAAAATTGTTATAGGTCTATAGCTTGGCGTTGGAAGACACGTTCGGCATAGGTTGGCGCTCAAAAGGTTAAGCAATCCTGAATAGACGATCGTAAATCGTAATCTGTAAATTTGGACGCAATAAGTTCACCACGAATTATTTAAATTAAATTAGCGTTTAGGTATATTATCTTCGCCTACCCCATTAGCCTGACTCTGTTTTAGGAATACTAGTTTTTGTCTCCAGCTTCAACCGCGTTAATGTAGATACTGCTATTAATTTTTATCCCTCGGGAATAATACTTTTTTCTGGATGATAAGATGGATATGTCCTTTTCGGTGACCCTGACAAAGTGTATGCAAAATTTCATAATGATCGGTCGAGTAGTTTAAGCTTGAATGCGTACCAAACACACATTTGCATTTATAATATTAGTTAGGATTACGTTTATTCTGGTAACAGTCTTTGAATGATTGCCAAAAATACCTAAACTACTACACTTTCTTTAATAAAAATAAATATTTAACTATTCTTTGCACATACGCTTAAAACTGCCGTACGAATTTTAATCGGACTTTCGCAAAGTAACAGCAGACGGATCAAGATGAGGATACGGATCTGCAAGCATCTGTTGTGTATTTTATATATATAAGAATGTAATTGCACGGACGGTCTTTTAATTTAAATAGTTGTTTTCGAAGTACTCAGCGTTGTAGGTTTGTTTCCCGAAATCGATATTTTTTAACACAAAGTGATGTCTGATATAATTTGCTCGTGACTTTTTTAATAGTACGGCTTTGGAACAAAGACCACCTAGGCACAAAATCGTTAATGTGTCACGGCATTTTTGTTTCGTGAGTGAACTCAAAATCTCTCAGCGCACTAGCAGTGTCGAGGTGACTACTTTAACCACTGCGCCATCCGTGAATTAATTATCATTAAAATCGCCCAGTAGTGAGTAATTTATTAATTTGAACTCCAAAGTTATTTTTTATATATTATTGGTTTCTGTATTCCTGTTTTATAGAATCTTTAAATGTCATCTGTGCCAAATCTCACCTAACTTCGTGCGCGCAATATGTTTAAAAAGAGTTACAAACTTATCTCCTCGCATATAAGTATATATTCAGGTACAATACCTGAAAAACATAATAACAGTTCCCAGCCCTCCATGTCAGTACTGCTGTCTTTAAACCTCGTTTAAAGTAATACAAGTCATAGTTCTCGGGAAAACTACGACAGGTACCTAGTTCATGCTAAAGTCTACCCGCACATTACATGAGACCTAAAAATAAAAGCAAAACGCAGGTAGAATACCCCACAGACGTGTCTATTTTATGAAATTGTTCTGACATTGAGCCCAGTAAGTAAGAGTCCCTCACATACTTCGCTCTTTTCCCAATCCTTTTCCTTCCTTATTTATTTGGATCGCCAACAAATGATACACATTTCTTACTTCTAAATAATAATATACAGACATGCCTTGTGCTCATTCACTTACAGGCAACCACATCTAACAAAAATAAAAAATTTCGCCACAAAAACTAAGTAAAAAACTCTAAATACATTAACATAATATTAAAATTTAAATTATATTGAAATTAAAAAGAAAGAAGAAATAGAAAAGTTATAGTAAAAATGGGAAATTATACTTAGTCTAGTATGGTATCATAATTACCGAAGCCTGGAACCCAGGTATACAGTGATTTTTTTCTTAAATCTAAAGAAGTTGTCACCAAATATATCTAAATCTGCCAGTCGCTGAAGACTATTGTATGATTTTGCTATTCTTGTTAAAGGTGAACGTTACCATTTATCATCAGGCGCAACATATCGTCGTTCTAGATGTGACCCCTAGTATATGCAAACTAAGCAACTTTCCAGGAGAGACAAAAAACTGCTTTGTTAACAAAGTATATTAGATATCTTTTATCTTTTTCAAATTTCAACTGAAAATAAAATTAACTTAAATTGCAGGAGGCATTTACAAGGTAACACCAGAAATACTTTTCGGATCTTTCTCAATAAAAATCTTATTTTACCAAAAAATTTTAGTTACGTGGGGTCATATCTAGAACCACGATATACTGATTTGCCACCATTGTTACTTAAAAACGTTTTTTGACCGACGTGGAGATAGAACTCACAACACCATTTCATTGCCTAACCACTTAAATCACTACGCAATCCTTACTATAAACTTTAAAGTTTCTAAGGCCCACGGTACATACGTATTAGCTTCGATATTGGGTCCTTATTACCGTGGGAGAGCCACGCTTCGGCACGAATGGGCCGGCTCCACTGGAGTGATACCACAGTCTCACAGAAAACCGGCGTAAAATGGTAATTGCGTTGTGTTTCGTCGAGTGAGTGAATGTACCGAAGGCCCAACCCTTTCACCTCCTGAGGGTGGGGAAGAGAAATTTAAAAGGCTGGCAAAGCACTTGTGACTCCTCTGGTGCTGCGGGTGTCCATGGGTAGCGATAATCGCTTACCATCAAGCGATCCGTCTGCTCGTTGGCCTCCTATATCATAAAAAAAAATATTGGCAGTCTTTGGGGACTGTCGATAGAAGTGAAAACTTTAATCCTTGATCATAAACACTTCTTTATAAACCAAAAATAATTCAAAAATGGAAAGCATTCGGTGACGATGACGCGAGTTGCATGATTTTTGTTCACCCAAGAAGTGCTCAACGCGCATAAAGAAATTTTCACTTCAAAAAATATATAACTTCAAAAAAATATTACCAACCAACTAAAAATACCACAATTATAATTACGAAGTCTCATTTGCAGAAAATTAACAAAATAATTATCTTTTAGCCGTAAACACTTAATTTAATCCGAAGATATGTTTCGGAGGTAATAATTTTAGCAACAAAATTATCAGTGTTTGGTATCTGATTAATACGCTGCCGGAATGCAAATCGACACTTTGGAGGATTGGAGATTAAAGATTGAAGATATAAAAAGCTTGTAATTGAAATGAGTCCACATTTTATTCCAGTGAGATTTTATTCAAAACAGTTGGTAATGCATATTGGTTGATTGTGATCGCGGGTTTAATAGCACGGATAAAGCAAAAGATTAAGTAGTTAGCTAATTACTATCAATATGTCTGATTGGTCTAGTGCCTAGCATATACATATAGAGTGCGGCATGCGATATCCAAGTCTTGATAACAAAATTAGATTATTTTCTATTAAGAATTCCACAGTAACAGCTCCGAGTTAGGCAATTGGCAGTGTTTTCACGCCTAGGAAATCACGTAAGGCCGTTGGTCTGCGCGCCTGATCTTTTGATAGCCTCGATGACGTAGTGGTTGGTGTAACCGACTGCCAGGCCCAAGGTCGCGGGTTCGATTCCCGCACAAGTCAAACATTTGTGTGCATGAACATGGATGTTTGTCTTGGTCTGGGTGTTTCTATGTATAATATGTATGTATTTACAAAAAAAAAGTATATATGTATGTTTATCCATTGTCTAGTACCCATAGTACAAGCTCTGCTTAGTTTGGGCTAGATGGTGTTGTGTGTATGTGGTAGAATATATTATTATTATTATTCTCTTTATTTACACATTTTTCAATAGTAATTACATTTTTAAATATATAAAAAAACACATTTAAAAATATAAAAACTATGAAGACCCACCGGCATCGGGAACTAGGTCCAAGCTACCGGTGGTTAGGGCTCCAGCGAGAGGAACCTCCTCACAATGCGTGCCGTGTCAAGCAATACGGCCTTCTGCATCAGAGACTTAATCCAGCCGTCTAACGCGAGCCTCTTCAGATTGTGATTATTATTATTATTATTAGCGTCCTATGGAGAGTGAGGACATTCAAATTTATTTCATGTTTGTAAACACACTAGTGCACTATAATATCCGTAGCCAAAATTAAATCTGGATTTAAGCAATTGCACCGTATTTATTATACTGATACCTAATGTAGATGTTTTAAAGAAGTAACATAATATTTACAACAGCGATAGCCTATTTACGTTTGACTGTCACGCTGAGGTTACGAGTTCGTATCCACAGCAAACACCGCTGACTTTTCCAAATAAATAATTAATTAGGAAAACAACTTAAGGCAACTTGCACGTCTAAGTCTTCTCTGTAATTTTCTTAAAGATATGTGAAATGTTTCAAACCTCAAATTTGAGTTAGAGTTTAGGTAGATTATACAAGCTTCACTGCCTATGAATTTATGACTGACGTAAGCGAACCTGTTGCAGCCTCCCCGGGCAAAGATTCAAACTCCGTACTTTTGCTGAGAACTTGACTTGAACTTGAATAATATTTTGCTCGACCTGAATCAAAACCGATAACGCATGCACAGTAGTCGCACTCACATCCGCTGTGCTATCGACACAGTTTTATTATTTATATACATATAACTATGCAGCGATAGCTCAGTGGGGAGATCAACATGCAATGCAGAGGGTCTCGGGTTCGAACCCACGTCGCGCATCTCTGACTTTCGGAAGTTATATGACTTTTAGAAATTATGTGCGTATTGATTGACAATTATCGCCTGCTCCGTGCCTCGGAGTGCACGTTATGCCGTCGGTCCCGGCTGCCATGAACATCTATGGCAGTCGTTATTGGGAGAGTGTCGACACAAAAGATCCCACTGGGTCGAAGTGTTGCCGGTCTCCACTGACTGGCCCCCACATAAGATAAGATACATATAACTAGATTACTATAATTTCAATAATAATAATAATAATTCGTGCGGTGACGTGAGCAATGCTTGGTTCAACAATCGTATTTTGAATCTACCTTCAATATGTAAAAATCTAATATTACGCAGTGTATAACATTTTTGTTCATTGAATTATGAGTTTGTAAGATATTTTACTATGCATGAATTGACGTAGTTATGTCGCAGTCGATGATATGATGCACGGTAAAACTCGAACGAGTTTGTGTTTGCATCACAAAAAGAAAATTTAATTGTAACTTTTATTACTTATGTTGCGAATAAAAAAAATAAAAGTATGTCCCTTGATGAAAACGACACAACACAAACAACACCTCCAACATAATCTTTACACACTACACACTACATTTTACTTGGTTTCGGCCCGTAAATGTCCTTAAAACTGGCCATGAGCAGAGAAAAAAAGAAAATAAGAATAATAATAAATATTTATTGCAGACCAGGGTATAATGCATTCCACAATTATTCTAATATTCTTAGTAGCCTCTCCACCGAACGAAAAAGATTTTACAAACGAAGCCTTTAAAAACGAAATATTCTAATTACAATGACTCTGAATTTAACATTGGAACAGGAAAAGGATTTTATTTATTTCGGTGTAATTAAGATCCCTCAACCGTCGTCAGACGATTACGGCCATCTCGTTCCGATAAAATATGGCAACACTGAGGGCTGTCGCCTCCGCAATTAGTTCAACAAATCTTAAAAAGAATTAACAGGATTTATAAATACTTTTGTTACTTTTTTAAGAACAAAGAGGCGTTTTGAATTTTTAAATGGCGAAGTAATTATTTCAGGAGGTTTCTTTTTCTTTTAATAGGACTCTTGTTCCCCGTTATAATCTCAGTGTTTAGACGTTCAGAAACATTTCAATTAGAGATGCAAAGAATAATTTTATTCAGTATTGAAGAGGGATTTCACCTTTCTTTAATTTAATTGAATATAATAGGTATGTAGAGCACGATCTGTCTGTGTTACTGCAAATATTGAAATAAGTCGATCAATAAATCTAAAATGAATTAAACGTAAAGAAATGAGTTGTTTCAAATAATTAAGTATATACGTACATCATGTGAATGGAACAGTCGCAAGAGGAAAACCAAGACGAACGTTTCTCGATCAGCTCGAAAGCGTTCTGGACAAAGGCCAGGTCAAGAGCTCCTTGAACCGACGGGCGTGTATGAGGAATGTGATGAAAGGGAATGAAGCCAGAGAAGTATGTCAGGATCGTAGCAAATGGAAATCCGTAGTCTCTGCCCACCCATCTGGGAAACAGGCATGAATCTATGTATGTATGTATGTAAAAAATCAAATCTTACCTCTTTATAAAATTATATTTAAATAGCCTTAGTGTCATGCATATCACAAATGGTATTCTCCTAAATTAAAATAAACCTCAAATGTAAACTTAAATTGCATTTCAATTCATATTTGACGTTTATCAGACTACCTCAGAACTCTGTTTTGCATAGTTTTTATCGTAATAAAAACTATGCAAAACAGAGTCTCGTAAGAAATGGTCTTTAGAAATTTATTTTATATGGAAGATAAGTAGCTCGTGCACGGAATATTTAATTCTGTCCTTCCACGTATTCCAGATGTTATTTTTGAAGTGAAGACTTCTTTAGGCACGTTGAGTACTTGTTGGGTGAACAAAAATCATAGAACGCGCGTCATCGTCACGCTTTGTCATCGTCACGCTTCCACGCTTTCCATTTTTGAATTATTTTAGAATATTAACAATATCTCAGAAATGGTGCGTCCTACGCAAAAAATAACGAAATTTTGACCCCCTTAAGAGAGTATCAGGAATCGGAACCGCCCATTTTTTTTTTTGTTTATATAGATGTGTTTCTGATTAAAGATTAAAGTTTTCACTTCTCGCGGCAGACCCAAAGATTGCCCCAATTTGTTTTTTATACATTAAAGTAGCAAACTAGCATAAAGCCCACCTGATGGTAAGTAGTCACCGTAGTCTATGTTGTAGTTTGGGCTAGATGGTGTTGTGTGATGTGGTAGAATATTATTATTATTATTATTATTACATGCTTAATTAAAAGACACAGGCAAACATATAAAACAACAACAGCAACAAACCAATAAAACGTACTCAAGTCGTAAAAGCGACTTAGACTTCCAGTATCACAACTAAGTCGCGCTCCGATGCAAGTAAGTATTTTTCAACTAAAGCTGCATTCAACTGCGTGGTACGGCCCTTAGTAAACATTCTACTGCTTGTTATTAGATAGCGAATAACACAAAACTGTCGCCATAAATACTGGCTATCTAGGACATCTGGTTAGACTGGATGTCTATTCCAGTGTGCCTAGATTAGTTAAAGGAACCTACAAGATAGTAATGTTTGGATTTAAATGAAACAATACTAGGTATAAAAGACCTCCAACAAATAGAGGGTCCGGCCGTTAGGGTCCCATTCCGGTACGCCCCCGGCCGGCAGGCACCCACATTGAAAAATTTGTTATTCCGCTACGCCCCCGCCGAGACGGTCCCATTGTAAAACAACCGGAGAAGACACTTGAGCAAATAAATAAATTACCGGAATGGGACCCTAACGGCCGGACCCCAAATAGATACCGAGTTTTCTTTTACCTTTGCAAAAAGATATTACGGTGAAGTGTTTTTATATGTACTTCAACAAGCAACAACAACCTATCAACATAAGAAAAATAGTGTAAGTGCTCAACGAGCTCTTACAGTTACAGAACCCTCAAAACAATCCTACGACAATTCCTTCTACAATTTACTTCCATCGATATCATTTCTACAATCTAACTACAAACTAACCAGCTTGGAATCGAACTTGTTCCAATGATATCCCGTTTCATCACAACAACATAGCTTGCTACCTTGTAGGTCATATATATAAATACAAATAAACGAGTTTCGTGTAACAAGGCTGTGTCTACGACTCCTGCGCAACCGTTAGATGGAGCCGGTTCTCAAGTGACGGTGGCACTCCTTGCTTGCTTTGTACTGTTTGGACATAACGCGAAATTTGTGTTAATGTACTATGTATACTTTTGTACTAATACTAACTTTTGCCCGCGGCTTCGCTCGCGATAAAGAAGGTGAGGTTAGGTTAGGTTTTTAACAGTCCTTTTTCTGGATGAATGGTACCCTATATATAGGGTGTCCGGTAATTAATGGATAACCTTGAAATGTCTTATAGTAGAACCAATGGCCGTTCAGAAAAAAAAATGAAACAAAATCTATCCTAACTACTATCTGAGATATGATTTTTTTTAATTACCATATTTATCTTTTTTGTGCCGAATCTGGTTCTTTGTGCTTAAATGATAGTCCCTTGCAATACAGGAGCTACATACATACATAGATTCACACCTGTTTCCCAGAGGGGTAGGCAGAGACTACGGATTTCCATTTGCTACGATCCTGACACACTTCTCTGGCTTCATTCACTTTCATCAAATTCCTCATACACGCCCGTCGGTTCAAGGAGCTCTTAACCTGGCCTTTGTCCGGAACGCCTCCGATCTGATCGAGAAACGTTCGCCTAGGTTTTTCTCTTGCAAACTTTCTTAGTCAGCCTTTCCTCGTCCATTCTTTCTACATTTCCAAACCAGCTTAACATACCCTTTTCTATTATATCCACTTTCATGGCGCATCTCTCTCTAATCACACTATTCCTTATTCTATATTTCAGAGTCACACCACATATGCTTCTCAACGCTCTCATTTCTACAGCATTTATTCTGCTCTCATGCTTTTTTTGCCATACCCAACTTTCACTTCTATACATAAGTGTGGGCAATACAGGAGCTATACCTAGTTTAATAGCTAATCAAAACACAGTACACCTAGTTTCGGCAAGCACATAAAGCCATTAGTCCTGCGCTCAATCTCTTTTCGGACGTGTCAGATTGCCGACCCATCGAATCATAAGGGTAAGGAAACAGAGATTGCACTCGCGCGTACAAATTTGTGCACTTTAATATCTCTTGCACATATGACCGGTCTCCTTTAAGATTGGTCGCCATGATTATTATTATAAAACACGGTTATAAAAATATAATGGACACTAATGTATGCTATAGAATCATTAGCACTATCATTATTGATCTTTATTACTTGAACGGTAGCTAAAATTTATTGATATTGGTCAATCTTCTATTGAACCTGTATTTTGTTGCTAGAATTCATCAATGCGAGAGCATTAGACTCATTTAATCTAATGTCAGGTCGCTATGTGCAATCCTTACTAATATTATAAATGCGAATGTAAGCTGTTCGTTTGTTTGTCTGTTATGCTCTCACGCCTTAACTTCTCGATCGATCATCGTGAAATTTCTCTTTGGCGTTATTAGGGGTCCAGAAAAGGAAATAGGGCTCTTTTCCCGAAAAAAAAAAACTGTTGCCGACGGATAGAAATTTAGTGATAAAATCTACATTCACGCGAGCCAAGCTGCGGTCAAAAACTAGTAATTTATATGTAGAAGCAAATAAATAAGCAGCTTCGCTTGCATTAATGTAGAATAATTGTTTTTCTATCCCTTGAGAACAGTACTTTTATGTCCTCTTCTGTATTTCTTACAAAGAGTATCCGAAATTTCATGATGACCGGTAGAGCAGTTAAGGCGTGAGAGCCTAACAAATAAATAAACTCGCATTCGCATTTATAATACTAGTAAGGATGTTCAGAAGTCACGACGAACTTTCATGTTAAAGACTACACAGTAACTTAAAGTAACATTCACTGTAATCGAGTATATAATTGCTTTGAATGTAACAGCAAGAAGGCGGTATACATATTTGTAACATTAAAAGTAAAGTACATTTACACAACTGTTCGCAAATAAAAGGCGGCGTATAATCTGTATTGTGTTTCATCACATTAAGATATTTCGCTGACTTAACTACTTGGGCGGTTGCTTGCACTTACATGGGCCATCTTATAGTAAGGGTTTATAAGTAGCCGCTTTGTGCGAAGAAAATCGGTAACGTTTTGGTTTTCATACTAACTATTTCATCAATATTTTTTGAATGGTCAATTCGAGTTCAATGTTTTTTTTTATAATATATAGTTTTATCTATTTAAGCCACTAAAATTTGTTTTAAATTGACAAAAACATCATCCATCATGTAATTATAGCGTATTGAAACAATGAATGGCCAAATACTAAGAAGTATAATTTAAATACAATAATAATCATTGTATGAAAAGTTATTTATATGTATTATTCATTATTATACATGTTATTACTCCCAAAGCGTATGAAAATGAAAGAAAGAAAGAAACTTACTTTATGTGATGAAAGTGAATGAAACCAGAGAAGTGTATCAGGATCGTAGCAAATGGAAATCTGTAGTCTCAGCCTACCCCTCTGGGAAACAGGCGTCAATCTATGTATGTATGTACTCCCAAAGTGCCGGGTATTTTCCTAACGTATTAGGAAAATACCTGTGAAAGAAAAACAAATAATAATTGTATGAAAGGCTATTTATAAATGTATTATTAATAATAATAATTATTATTATTATAAGCCTAATTGGCGTCCCACTGCTGAGCAAAGGCCTCCCCTTCCGACTTCCATCTATCTCGATCGCTTGTTCTGAGTTGCCAATCCCTATTATTAATAATACATGTTATTAATAGTAAATATAGTCTATTCTAAAAAGAAACAATATTTTTTAAATAATTCTTGCATTTCGTATTGAACCACAAATTTAAAGTAGGCCATAAATGGTAATTTCATAGCTAATCTGAAAATCAAATCAAAATCAGAATATTTCATTCATATGTATGTTTATCCATTTGTCTAGTACCCATAGTACCTACAAGCTCTGCTTAGTTTGGGCTAGATGGTGTTGTGTGTATGTGATAGAATATTATTATGTTTCTCTTATCACATATTATTATTATTATTATTTAGTGCACAAAATAACACATATTAACATCAAGGTTACATTAACTGAATTAAACTACAAAAAGTAATAAGTGTGTTAGAGAAACAAAGCATAATAATAATTTATTATTTTTATTTTTCTCACCACAATATTACAGTAATTACAATGAATAAAACAATATACCAATGGAATTTATTCTGTGGGAGGCTGGTGCCCAAGCTAGGCTTTTGGCCTCATTTCTGGTCACCAGGTCGTCACCTCTTTAAAAAAAAAGCGGGTTGCACTCCGGGAGTGCCGGCAGAAGTGAAAACTTGAATATTAACGTTGTGCATTTTTGATATTTTGGAATGGTTAGGGATATAGGGATTATGGGATAATAAATTTATATTTACCTGTTTCATTTACATTTAATTTGACATTCATCATAAATAAGTTGAGAAATACTGAAATTGTGGTTGTGAGATTTTTCTTATATGTAAGTTCAACCTCTTGCCCGATTTCAGCAACAATAACATAAATTTAATAAACTTACTAACCGATTATTATTTTACGTTTATAAATGTGACTTTGAGACCTAAATGAATAAATGTTGTTTGACTTTGACCGATAAGAGTGTACAAACTAGGTATAAAATCTGTGTGGTCGCACTTTAATATCTTAACAGGTTCCCTGTCCGATGAATCACATATGATACATAACAATTGATTTTCAATTGTGTCTATCACGGGACAGCGAAAGGCTTAATTCTTTTGACGTGACAACGTCTAATAAATCGATGAACGCCGACTGCACGCACGAAAAAGGATGACTCATTGTCCCGTTACGCTCATTGTCCCGTTTTGTTATGACGTTGTCACGTTAAACTATCGTCCGTAAACCGACTTTACAGACAGCCAATTTTTTTTTACTTTCATGCTTTATTAATCTATTTTTATATGGCTAACGTTCTTCTTACGAATCGATTGACACATCAAAGTTGTATTGTTTAGGTGCTACAGTATAAAATCCGTAAATACACACATACAAAGAATTCTATAACCATAACTCTTTCTTACTTGCTTTGCCGTACTCCGTCGTCGGATTAAAGGACAGTTATTTTTAATAATAATATATAATGGTCTGGGTGTTTCTATGTATAATATGTATGTATTTCCAAAAAAAAGGATATATGTATATTTATCCACTAGATGTTGCCGCAGTTTCACGTGCGTTTATCGTTAATTCGCCGCCCCTCTGGGTCGTAGCGTGATGTTATATAGCCTTCCTCGATAAATAGGTTATCCAACATTAAAATAATTTTTCAAATCGAACCAGTAGTTCCTGAGATGAGCGCGTTCAAACAAACAAACTCTTCAGCTTTATAATATTAGTAGGTACAGATTGTCATTTGTCTAGTACCATAGTACAAGCTCTGCTTAGTTTGGGCTAGATGGTGTTGTGTGTACATACCACATGGTAGAATATTATATTATAATAATAACATCAGCCCTGTATTATACGGTCCCACTGCACTGTTGGGCAAGAGCGTCTTTTCAGTGTAAGAAAACACTTACAAGAGAAATTTTCCTAAAAGTTATATTAACAATATTATAAGATCCGTCCGTGTGAGTCAGCGTGATCTCTCAAAGACATTGTCTGGTTTTTACGCTCGGAGCTTTACGAGTTATAAAATTTACGAGCGGAGGGAGTTACGAGTTGTTCGTACGTACATCTCACACGTGCAGATTAACAAACACGTGATGAGGCTTTCTGATTATCTCAAAGAGTGCAATTATTACATACATTGATGCATTTCTGTATATCTAGAATGGTGTACTTAAATTTCGCCAGGCTTTTATTACTAAGAAATATCAACCAAGACGATGGGTAGCGGTTACCGTTTTCCATTAGACTACTGGCTTGCCTGTTATTAGTGACAATAAAAAAGAGTACATTGTAACTCGATATCAAGTTTTCCTTAAACGATAGCACTTCAAAAGTAAACTCACTTGAATTTTTATTTCAACTGTGATGAATTTCGACAGTCGGGTTGGGTATTCAGAAAATAGAATACCCCTTTCGTTTCCAACCACGTTTGGGTGGATCGAGGAATCAAGGACCATTCTTGGTTATGGATTAATTACTAAAAGAAAATGAAACCCATTTTCTCACACAACGTCTCACTGCTTGCTCGTAATAATAGGGCTTCACTAGCACATTCGAAATTAACGAGATACGGATGTAATATCTCACCACGGTTTCAGCTGTCGAGATACGAATACGTTCTTACAGAATAACACTTATGATTAAGTACTAATATAAAAAATTTCGCTGCTATATCCTAACTAATATTATAAATGCGAATATAAGTTTGTTTGTTACGCTTTCACGCCGTAAATACTCGACCGATCATCATGAAATTTCGCAGACACGTTATCAGGTACCCCAGAAAAGGACATAAGGTAACTTTTATCCAGAAAAAAAGTATTGTTACTAACCTAACCTACATTTACGCAAGCGAAGCCGCGGGCAAAATCTAGTATCTATAAATAATTGTTGTTTAAGTTTTTGCGATTTATGTTCTTATTTAAATTAGAAATGACTTGTCAAAGACAAAATGTGGTATAATACCCTCCAATGAATCCTCTGTTCAACTGTATTTTTTTAAAATTGCAAAAGTCCGATCATTAATTCTTAGAACGAACTATTATTCTTTACATCGCTACAAAACTAATTTGTTTTAATGTTTTACATATTGCTTTACAAATTTGAAAAGTTTTGCTGGTGATTGTGATTTGTTTAGCTACAATATACCTTTGAATCTTTATTTATGGAGATAAGGACAGAATACTAAAACCTTTTTCATAATTAACGCGCCTTTTACAATAATAATTATCAAAATATTTTTGATTACTATGCAAATTTAGTTTAAGGTGCGACTGAGAGAGGCTAGAATACGTAACCGATAAAATCCAAATTAATATTATCTCTGTTATCTTTAAAAAAAAATATATTATTATAAATTCGAATGTGATTTTGTTCATTTGTTACGTTTTTACTACTAGACTGATCAACATAAAATGTATTTTTATTTATATTAAAATTGACCAGTAAATACCAAAAAGTTTATATATAAGTGTATATAATATATGTCAATTATGATAGTACATTATCAATCAAATACTACAGAAGCTATTTGAATAATACATGGGATGTAATAGTAATAAATATAATAAATAATCCTTTGAGGCAGTCCTTATTTTATCATGAGACTAACTCATTCCTGAAGGACTGCGGCGGCGATTAGTATCCACTTTAGATTAAAGCTCTCTAAGTCTCACGATGAGCCCATCTCTCCGAGTAAGCCTCCCAAAGGGACAAGTACTTTTCTTACGTAAAATGTTGGAATCAGAACTATAATAAATTTTTTATAATCAATGAAATTATTTATTTTATAACTTATACGATTGACTGGCACGTTCTTACAATGCAGAAGTTTTTCGGAATGTCTTATTTTTTTCGGAATATAATTTATTATAATCTACGGGCAGTGTTAAGACATAATTTCAATGTGACTTCCATGGGTAAAAGCACAAAATACTGTTATTTCTAAGCGGCGGTAGCCCAATGGATGAGGCATTGGACTTGCGATCGCGGGTTTGCATCCCACCCATTACTCTACCGACGTGAAACCACTCCTAATACAAGCATTCTAAACAATTTTAGTTTGAATCCCACACGGAGTAATTATTTGTGTTAATTCTTTGTCTCCCTTAAATTCCAAGATATAAACAAGTAATCTAGACACAAAAACAAGGAATAAAAGTAAATAGGTATATACATTCTACAATGAATAAACGAAATACATAAAATAAGACAGATTCTTTCGAAAATATATAGCCAACATTTTTCTTAAGCTTTTTGTTTTTATCCTAATGAGTATTTTATTATTGTTTCAGATCTTTCCACCATGATTCGGCACGGAGTTATCCTCGTCTTATGTATATTTTCGCTGAGTCAAGTACGTAAAACATTTTCAGTAAATACACCAAAATATAGGCATTCCGGCTTTAGAGCTATTTTACATTTAAATCTTTAAAGGTTCTGAACAAAGGTAATCGTGAAACTTTGTAAAGATGTTTGAATTATATTGGAATTAAATCACACTTCGCCGATTATTGATTACGTACAACTCACATTTTATGAAAAAAAAAATTGCTATTTAATTTCTGGCTCATCAATAATGATACTAAAGAGTATCATTATTGATTATATTGTTACAATTTAATTTTCCTTTTTTTTTAATAATACACGTCCGTTATCTTTTCTACTCCACTTGTAATTTCGTTGACAATAGTGTGGGTTATACATTTTTGATATTTAAATGCTAAATTATTTGTAAAGACTGAGATGTAAAACAGCTGTTTTTAGTCCCAAATAAAAAAATTAAATATAATTAAGCTTTTGAACGGATTTTGATGAAACATGGCACACATGTTCTAGATTATCACAAAATTTTATATCCTGGTATTAGGTTCGCTTGTACACCTGGGCGATGTCACGGGCATAAGCTAATTATCGATGTAAATATAGGCAAAGATAAAACAGGTTTTTTTTTGTTTTGTAGCTATCGACGAAGTTTAGGTTAATCAATTGTTTGTAATGCTTTCACGCATTAACTGCTCGACAGATCAATATGATATTTCGCATACATTTTGTCAGCAGTACAGAAAAGGAAATAGAGTACCTTTCATCCAATAACAGTAACGCTCCTAAGTAAGCAAAGCCACAGGCAAAAGCTAGACTCGACGGGGGTCTACGTTGGCGTGACAAAAAAATGGGGGTCCACAATTGGTAAGCGGGGGTCCACGAGAAAATTTATTTGCTTTCCATAGTGAAGAACTAAAGTTGGTTTGACTTCACCTATCAATGTAGGCAGATAATATTTTAAGAAGCTCAGCGACTGAGCGACTGTTACTTGTAAAAGGCATATTCCATATTCAGTACCAGTGGTCTCGAATCTGCCGATTTTTCGGTAGAAAACTACTAAAAAAAATAAAAAATATGTTCAAAGTAGCTGCAGGGGGTCCACCGGAACCAGCTACATTTTGAAAGTGGTCTATGAGAAAAAAGTCTGGGAACCTCAGATCTAAACTGATATTAATTATCTTTCTTTCCACTGCCAATCTCATAATATATTTTAAACGACATCGACTAATTGCACGCATGTTAAAACAAGTATGTCGACATGTAAAAGTGAAATCTATCAGGTGCCATGTACAACAATGGCACTAATAGTGAACGAAAGTGACATTTATGAATTATTTATAAGTTCTGGCTATTCATTAGGTACACTTTTTGAATAGCACTGTATTGGGTGTAGCGAAATTATTCGTTGGCAGTGTCAGATTTTATGGTAGATTTGTTTGTTCGATCTCTCGTTTAGAGTACTGTGTATAAGTGTCTGAATAACGGTAGTTGAAAAAAGTATTTCTTGTTTACATTACGGCTTACCTAGGTTTGTATCCCGGAGGTAGGGCAGAGACAACGAAGTCCTTTTATATTTATAAGCTAAAAGATAAACAAACATACATCTACTGGAAATCGGATACCAAGGCTTATATAATAATATCAGCCCTGTGCGCCTATGCACAGCAGTGGGACAATTTATATACTGTCCCACTGCTGGGATTGGGCGTCTTCTTAGTGTGAGAAGATTTAAGCTACAGTCAAATACCTTGTGCGGGTTGGTAGTTCGAGCCATATAAATGCTTGGAATATCACTAGCGCATTGCCGACTTGTCAAAATCACTTACAAGTTACAAGTTATAGGTTACAAGTTACCATCAAATGAACCGCTTAGCTGGTCTTCCACTTAAGGCAATAAAATGAGTCGCTATACTTTAGCGTAAGACAGACATACACTGGCGTTCAACAGTCTATAGGATATCACCTAAAAAGTTCCTTGGGTTATTTGGCCAGAACATCTCTGATTTCTCCGAAAAGTGTATTATACTTTTATTGAATACTATATTTTGCCTGCGGCTTTGCTCGCGTAAATGTAGGTTAGATTAGTAAAAGTGCTTTCTTCTGGATGAAAGGTACCCTATGTCCTTTTCTGTTCCCCTGACAACGTGTATACGAAATTATGATGATCGGTCGGATTTTCAAACAAACGAACTCATATTCGCATGTAGGTATAAGATTAGTTAGGATTTGATGCAAAATGTTTGCTATCATAGGTTACGGAACCGCTAAGAAGCAGCCTGTCTTTTAACCTAAAAACCTGATAGGAAATAAGGAAATTATCCAATCTTAAAGTCCATGTATAATAATTTATTTTCAATAGGATATCTAATTCTAAATGTCTGCACAAGTTTTTTACTTGCATTCTCTTGGCTATATTCCAAGTAACATTTCTGCTACTTTCAAACATCGTTTATTATTTATTTGTTTGTATGCAAGTAGCACAGTGTACTGACAATTTCGAATGCTGTAAAATGGAAAACCTATGTTTAGTAGTGTGTGTCATACGTAACGCCATAATGCCTTTATATTTCCAAAGGGGTAGGCACGTTTTGAGGTCTTACGTAATAGGTGATTAACCTATCGTCGTATATCGGGCATATACCAGTCTTCAGGCTAATGAGAATTTCCTAGCAGACCCGGAATTCATATCTGAGATCTCATGATCCGAAACCGTGTAGCCAATAAACCAACTACTATCAAGGGTCAAAGAATTCGGTGCTTAGGCTAGACATATTCGATTCCATCCGAATTCAATCCTTAATCATAGCGTTTTTATGATAATACTCCCGGCCTACGTGAAGTCCCTTACAACATACTGGGTTAAAGAATAACCAGGTATCCTCCTAACTCTTAACTCTCATTCAGAGCTTATATTTTGATTTCTTATTACAGGTAGAATCAGCAAAACAACAAGTCCAGCTATCAGACTCCTACCTGCCAGTAGTTATGCAAGTAATAGCACACATCACAGACCAGATGGCATTCGAAGTTAAGGATGAAGTGACTCCAAAGCCGACTTCGAAGCCGACGACGAGACCAACGACCAAGCCGACGATTTGGACGACGACTTCGAGGCCGTATGTCACAAACGGGTGGTGGACGAGTTTTACTACAACTAGGAGGTTAATTATAGCTTTGTATATAAGCTGATTTGGCGTCGACTACGAATAATATAAATAGTTTTCCAAAAATATGCGCATGGGGCGATATAGATATATTGTGGTTTTATGTCAAATTCTCAGTAGCACGAACCTTAAATTATAGTACAGAATTTTGTTAATATTCCCTTGTTTGCTAGATACTATATGTCTGTACTTTAGACAATTTTTATTAATGCGCTTAAAGTACACTCACACTTAGATTTGGAACGATAATTTGTGCATCCAACAAATACTTGTCCCGTGCGGGATTTCTAAGCCACTACAGACAACGCGGCGCAGTGAAGCGACTGCTTGCCCGCTGCATCCGTGCAGTTAAACTTTCGGACGACTTGATTTATTTTCGGCTCAAGCTGTCATGTCGGGTGCAAAGAGGCAAAAACGAACATTTCCGTAACTTCATTACAATAGTTTAAATTTAGCTAAATATTAAAAGCTTCTTTAGTGTCCGTTGATATTTTTGCTGATACACTTATTCGTTGCACCAATTGTATTTATATTTTTCGAAGTCAACCACCAATAAATTATACTTTTGTAAATATTCTTAATAACTAAACTAAACTAAACAGGTTTGGTATTCTTGACATAGTTAGCAATCCTACGTTACAGAATTATTATTATTAATATTAGCGATGGGCGGTGTTTAAACAAATCGAAATATTCAAGACTTTGGTATAAATTCGAATGCTTGTATTATTATGAGAACATTGTCGTGCATATTATTCATCATAATAAAGTAATTTTATGAACTTCAATCAAAAAAGGTCATCACTATTATCCGAAGCTGACACATATCATCGTGATGGAAACTCGTTCGATTGACCGCGACCTATCTGTCGACCTATCGAGTATCAAATTATTATAATTCTAATCCAAATCAAATAAAACAAATTGTACAACATTCGAATTTGCTATCATACAAGTCTCGAATACTCTAATTTTTTATTTTGCAGTTGATATTTAATTTGAACCACATTTAATTATAGAAAACAGTTACTTCTTTCATTATTTGGAGGCCAGTGCCTTATTTTGCGATAGCTAACTATGTCGACACTATAATTCTGGTTGTAAATACAAATTGTATATATTACTAAAATAATCTACTATAACTGCAATTCAGCGCCAACGATAGTCGTGTGGAAAGATCATTAGAGGTCTTGACGAAAGCAAGAAATAAGTTAAAATCCCTTGCTAGAAGAAAGCTTCATAAAGAAATTGTAATGCCGGGAAAATATTTCTTATTGAGTATTTATACAGGGTTATACTAAAAATACTAATCACCTTTCACCCATGATTTAATTATACCTTACTTGTGTAATAGAGGTAAAACAAAAGTTGTTAAATGTGGTAATAAGACATAGGTATAGGCTTATTCGTATTTCTTATTTAGCCCAGTATATCAATGTAAAGAAAATGTATAAAGTCAGCGAAGTTTGAACATCAAGGTCTACCTTCGTTCGATTTGAGAAAAGGCCGATACAAAATAATTATCTGGATTAGACTATAATATTTTAAAGAAAGAAACACTTATTTGCACTGAATACACCTGTGCAAATAAATGTTACCAGATTTCACAATGGTGCATACTTCAGCTACATTCTACCTGTATTATTGTATTGTTACTAACGACTGGTACTATAAACAGTTAGACAACAAGTTCATCTAGGTAGATAATCTTATAGAAAATTAATCTAATAGAAAAGGAAAGATTAATGTTGTTGATAAAGAGAAAGCTGTACAAACGGTTTTCTCTAAACTCACTACTCGGTATTTTTAGTTTAATAGCATAATACAATCATGAACACTTAGAATAAGGTATATAAAGCCTCTATATAAAATAAACGTGTCTACAAAACCTGTGACTGGTGAAGATTGTTGCAGCAAAAGGGATTCTTCGGGTTTGTCAATTAAAAGACTGTGGTGCGTGTATATAATTTAACTATATACCATGTAATAAAAATATTGTATTTTTATTACTTTATATAAGAGTAAGCGCAGACTTTTAGCTGAAAGGATAGGTATCTACTTTAAGCAGTCTTACTTCAGATTAACTCTCATTCCACCGTCCTAACGTTGAAACAGCTAGTTATTAAAGGCTTATGTTTAACTTATCACCAGATATAGTAAAATATAACAGTCAAAAATAGTAAATGATCACTAAATTGCACATCAAAATATATTTAAAGAGATCAAAATAAGTCGACGGAGTTCCGCGAAGCGGGCCTCTTATTTTTGGGTGGATTTAAGAAGGAACCTAACATAACCTAACCCTTCCGAGACGGAATGCAGTGATTTGAGGCGTATAGGTGCTCGTTATGATATATTTTAGTAAGCATATTTTGCTGCGCAATTACTATTTTTGGTGGTCATTATATTATTATTTAATCCCGTTATTAATAAGTCAGTGAACTAGTTTAAACTAGTTCACTGACTCTACTTCACTCATGCTATAACTAGAAATGACCTGTTTCTCTCATCCTTAAAACACTGCGCTAGGAATAAATCCTGTGTCGCGGGGACTTTACAAACATTCAAACAACGGACACAAAGAACACCCAGACTCGGAACAACCATTTGTGGATCACACAAAGTTTTGCCCCGAGTGGGGATCGAACCCACAACACTCGGTGCGGCGATGGTGGCGAGGCGACCACTTAAACCACTTTACCATCCTTGCAGTAATATTCAGTATTTACGGATTTACAGTAGTACAGTAATTTCCTTGATACAGATTTTTTAAATAATTGACTTACGTACTTTGATCCTGGATAAAAGTGTATGAAGGTAGAGGATTTATTTTGTATAGTCTTAATCAATAGACTAATATTGATATGAATTAATTCTATTGATCCTCTGTTATTGTGTTGTTTATGGTTATGTCAGTGCCAATTTGTATAAAGGCGTTAACGCTTCGGTACGAATGAGCCGGAGTGATACCACGGCCTCACAGAAAACCGGGCGGCGTGAAATAGCGCTTGCGTTGTGTTTCGTCGAGTGAGTGAGGGTACCGGAGGCCTAACCCTCCCCCCTCCTGGGAGGGGGACAAATTTAAAAAGCCGGCAACACGCTTGTGACTCCTCTGGTGTTGCGGGTGTCTATGGGCGGCGGTAATCGCTTACTACCAGGCGATCCGTCTGCTCGTATGCCTTCTATACCTACCATAACAAAAGCCTAAAATTTTTTCCATAAGAAACAAATGTAAAGAAATGGTAAGTTTCTATTTTTGAATGACAATTGTTTTCGGCAGGAAAATAACTTCATGATAGCAAATCATAAGTGTCATACAGGATATCTTAAATAACTACAAGATTTTCCTATTATTAATAAAATATACTGGGTATGTTAATTAATAAATGTCAGATACAGATGATAAATTAAGTCATTATCTATGATACGCAAATTAGCATAATCTAAAAATAATACTGCTTCGTTTGCCCGGATTTGATTCCTGGATCAGTCGTATACTGAGTTTGCTAATTCGAAAATTTTCAGCAGCAGCAGTGAAGTCGAAAAATTATCCAATAAATGTTATTAGGCTCGCTCCTTATTACATCAGACTAGTATAACTGCTCAAATGTGGCTGTTATATCTGCCTACCAATAAAGGAATTACAGGCATGAATCTATTTGTAAATGCATAACCATTTGACTTCACGTCACCAATACGCCAACGCATGGTCCCAGCGGCGGTCACGAATCCATAATTCAATTCACATCTTAACAGGGCTTTGTGTGCTTACAATATTGGCGTCACACGTTGGCAAAAATAACGGTACCAAATGGCCAATAGTCCAACATACGTCAGAGAGTTACTCATACATCTATAAGTTAGATACAATACAGTGAATGGCGATACGAATATACACGTATTAGCAGTGTTAAAAGATTCTTTATTTTTCTTAAAAGACAACTCTGGTAATAATTCCTGTATCGAACTTTACAATCATTCAAACAACGGCTTCTTACCTAATATTATTAACTTTTCCTTTATTTTTAGAATTTAGTTTTGTATGGACAGTGACATATGGAATAATGACTGCAACACCTGGTACATAAATGAGTTGTAAAATACTGAAGTTATAATTTGATGGTGATTTAAAAGAGTGACCTTGAGTTTCTTGCAGGTATCTTCTCATAGGCTCAACCTTTTGCCTGAACCTTGCAACTAATATAAAAGTAAATTCAGTAAATGTAACAAAGTAACTAACCCCTTTGACGTTCATAAGTGTTACTTTGTGACCTAAGTGAATAAACTATTTTTGACTTTGACTTTGACACAAAGAAAATCTAAACTTGGAACAAATATTTCGGGATCACATTTTTTGTCTCGTGTGGGAATTTTTAAATTTTGAACCCAAAACAACCGGCGCAATGGCAATAGCGACCATCCTAAGCCACTACACCGAACGTGAAGTTATTATGTATGTAGCTATTCTTAATATCTAATTATTATAGTTACTTCTTGTTCCGTGGTATAAGTTCTCGCCTAAGATTACCGCCGATATGACATCTCTGGTTGGATTCCCGGGTCGGGCAGTGTTACTGAGATTTACCATAAGAAAATTATATTAGTAGTAGTCTACAAATGAAAGCAGCGATAGTCTAGTATACGATCGTTAGACTGCCACAAAGAGTTCCTGGGTTCGATCATATGACACGCATCTCAGACTTTTTAAAGTTATGTGCGTATTAAATAGTTAAATATCAGTTTTTCTGTGAGAAAAGGTTTCCATAGCAGTCTTTAAGGCAGACGTGCAAAATAGCATACGCAAAAAGATTCGCCTTTTATCGCCTTTATTTAGGACCTAAAACATAGTTGTTAAAATGTAGGTGTAATTCACCACTATCTATCGCTTTTTAAGCGGATTAAAAGTACTACAAATAGTGTTAAAGCATATAACAATAGAAGACAGTTTCACTCTGTCAAAATTCAAACAATCAAAGGGGAATGCTCATTTTTGGCTAACGTGTAATTTTTAGCCGCCCAACATTACACATATAATAAAAAAAACTATATATATATATATATATATATATATATATATATATATATATGTATAAAGGAAGATGTCCTGACTGACTGACTTAGAGACAACGCACAGCCTAAACTGCTGGTCGTAGGAACTTGAAATTTGGAGAGCATGTGTGTTTTAATTTGTAGGGGTGTACTAAGAATGGATTTTTTGAAATTCCACCCCTAAAGGGGTTAAATAGGGGGGTGAAGTTTATATGGAATTTGCTCATTTCTGGACTTATAAGTATAAAAATAGGTATACAAGTTACTGATTATAATTGAAAATGATCTGTGTAGATAAAATGGACAAAACTCTCCCTAAAAAGGTAAAGGGGAGGGGAGGGGGGGTTGGTAAAGTTTGTATGGAAATTTTCTCATTTCTGGATTTAGAAGTATGAAAATTGGTATATTGGGTCCTGATTACAAACAAAAATGATCTATGTAAGTGGAATGGACAAAACTCTCCCCTAGAGGGGTAAAATGGGGGGTGAAGTTTGTAACGAAATTTTCTCATTTCTGGACTTAGCAGTATGAAAATTGGTACATAAGTTTTTGATTACAATTGAAAAATATCTGTGTTATAAAAATTCTTTCACCATTAGTAAGCTACATTATCACCGAGTAACATAGCTATATTTTATTTAATAAATAGTGCCGTTACCTACTTTTACGCGAGCTAACCCGCAAGCAGAAGCTAGTATATTATAATTTCTAGTCATTTTTCGTACTATTCATATTATTACCGAAAAAAGATCGCAAAATCTATATAATAAAAAAGTATCGTAACGGAAATACGTCTTGTTATAAATAACCAGTGTTGCCACGTTATAATCTCAACGTAAAAAAAGATATTATAATATTTTAATCCATATAAGTCGGTTTCTCGATCAGATCGAAGGCGTTCTGGACAAAGGCCAGGTTAAAAGCACCTTGAACCGACGGGCGTGTATGAGGAATGTGATGAAAGTGTCAGGATCGTAGCAAACGGAAATCCGTAATTTTTGCCTACCTGTCTGGGTGGCGTGAATCTATGTATGTATGTATGTATGTACTCGTATATAAGTCAAAAGATATTCTTGTGTATATATTAATTAGTTGCAACGATTCTGGTCCTTGTGCAATTAAAAAGTATTGCTGCAATTGCATTGTTGGTCGTCGCACTGTAGGATGCTGTGCCCATGTTGTGTCTGTTATATGGCATCTGGGGTGGGCACGGCATCAGAGCAATATTTCTCCTCCTACTCAGTTTTTAGACAATCTTTTATTGTGTATGATAATAATGATGATGTGTGATGAGAGTGTGTGTGAAAAACATTTATATAAAAATCTTGCCATAGGTAAAAATAAAATTTTGTCTCAATAACCTCAAATTTTATTTAATTAAATTCCTTGATTAATCATTTAATGACATTGCATACTATCATTTAAATATGATTGTAAATATGGGCACTCGTCGCCAAAGTTAGTATGGACAGTGGGCATTTCTTTGTAAATTTAACGAATTTTACTGCGATTTATGTTGTGTGCATTTTTTGTATATAATAGTAATATTCTATGACATACACACAACACCATCTAGCCCAAACTAAGCAGAGCTTGTACTATGGGTACTAGACCGACACAAAAGATCCCACTGGGTCGAAGTGTCGCCGGTCTGTACTGACTGGCCCCCCACACACAAGATAAGATGGGTACTAGACAATGGATAAACATACATATATTAAATACTTTTTTTTGTAAATACATACATATTATACATAGAAAAACTCAGACTAAGGTAAACATTCATGTTCATGCACACACATGTTTGACTTGTGCGGGAATCGAACTCGCAACCTCAGGCGTGGCAGTCGGTTACACTGACCACTACGCCATCGAGGCCGACAATATCATAATAAGCTAAGCTAATAATATCACTGTCTTATATTATTAGCTTAGCTGCAGTATATTGGTATCTAACAATCAATCTAACAATCAGGTCACATCATTATACTAATAACTAACCTACATGGTGTGTGCCGAAAGTGCCGATATAATAATATTTGATCAAGTAATAACTTTCGTTATATCATAAGTATACAGAGTCAATATTATTCTTGCAATAATATAAATGTACATACGTGTATAATATATTATATAAATATGTGTGTAGCAGTCATGTAGATCATATTTTAGTGTTGAAGTATTGATGATGTGTGAGCAGTAAGGTTGGTCATATTTTACCGTGAGCAAAAAAGGATGTTTGGAAAGTGATCGATTCAAACAAAAAAAAGTTTAGTTTGGAAATTTTTATATCGTTTCTCCGTTTGGGATTTAATTCCCTAACATGACAAACGCTGTCAAATTTTTTTACGATACAAACGATATTTTTAAGATCATTCGTTTATACCCGATTTCTGATAGTCTTATCAACGACGCGCGACGTGTTAAAATTAAACTTAAGTCTGGTTTGATCGGCTGTTGCAATTCAGTCAGCCAACCACAGCCGTTGAAATACGTTTGACCGCTTGTTAACATTTTTCTGTGTATCTGACTTTCAGAAACAGGGCGTTAGATTTTTAATTTTCATCAAACATTGCCGGACATATTCGGACGCTAGCTTTTTGCAGAATAGGATAAGTTGTCGGGTCGGACCCGATGCAATAGTAATATAAAGCGGGATCTATATTAAGGAGACTTCTTTTCGATAAGAAGTCTTTTAATGTTTATACCTTTATCATGAGCCCCGCTAAACTATCCTATTAATCTATATATTAATACGTGAAGCAAAAACTTTGTACCCCTTTTTACGAAAATTGCGCGGACGGAGGAGTATGAAATTTGGCACAGTTAAAGTATATATCGAGAAGGAGGGGCGAATGCTAATATTTATATAAAATATGCATTAGAAATACATTAAATTAATGAAAAAACACTACACGCACACAACCATGCGTTTGACACAAGCAGTGGAAGCGCGTAACTATGGTTACATATGTCAATATATAATGACAATTATCAGCACTATCTTACAGGCAAACTTTGGTCGAATTTCGAGCACTAGGCGACCACTAGTTTAATAGTTACGCCAGCGTAAAGCTGCACGTTGCATACGCTATTGTGTATAACAGTATAATGTTTGTAGTTATAGTTTAGTGTATATATTTAAATTACTGTATTATATACATATTATATATCCTTTATATAGTATTACCATATTATAAATATGGTAACACTATATAGAGGATACAACTATACCCATCGATCAAATATACCATATGCTATATTTGATCGATGACTACACCGATGAAATTTTTGCAAAGCATTGTCTTATATTATATTGTATAATATGTAGATAAACAAAGTAGTGTATTGGAGGTTAATTAAAACATAACAAACTATGATAAAAGCCGAATAAATTAGTTCAATATCAAAAGCGTATTATTTTAAGACATTTATTACTTGGTAATATTATAATTATTTTAACTAAAAGTTTGTTTATCATAGCCTATTTTAGTAACCTTCTTTACTAGAGGTTTTTCGTTAATTTACTCTTTGAAGTAATGACAATTAAATCGCTGGATACCTTGTATTTGTGTTTTGAAGCTTAACATACGCGTTTTTACCTTTTAGAGCGCAGAATAACTAGTAAATAAGACAATGCCGTAAAATATCTTGGTATTAACTTTTCCCTAATTACAGGACAGAGCTAACAACCCCATTCCACAAGCCTGGTCTCTACCAACCCTACACTCCTCCAAAACCTTCAGACCGCTTCAATTGGAACCAGCAGCGCTACGTACTCCTCCCAGTGCACCAGCATTCTCAGTACACCATCTTGGGGCCGAAAGAAACCAGAACTGAGGAGCCTTTGCTGTCTATCCATCAAGAAACCATAAGACCACTAGTGGAGAAGGGTCCAGGATCAGCGCCTTTACTGCCTCCGCTCCATTTCGTCCAAGCTACCAGTAGGTCTGATGGGTAAGTGTATTTGCTATGAAAACGACTGTATCTAGTTAGCAAATGCGTAAGAGCAGCGATAGCTCAGTGGAGAGACCAACAGACTGCAATGCGGGGATTCTCGGGTTCGAACCCACGTCGCGCACCTCTGACTTTCGGAAGTTAAATGACTTTTCGAAGTTATGTGCGTATTGATTGACAATAAAATTATCAACTGCTCCGTGCCTCGGAGAGCACGTTAAGCCGTCGGTCCCGGCTGCCATGAACATCTATGGCAGTCGTTATTGGGAGAGTGTCGACACAAAAGATCCCACTGGGTCAAAGTGTCGCCGGTCTGCACTGATTGTCCCCCACATAAGATAAGATAAGATTGCTATCTTATCTTATGTGGGTAGACCGAACCCAGGCCAAATATAGTATAGAAATAATATAGAGATAATATTATAGTATATAGTATAGAATTGAGGTGGACTGGATGCGAAAGGAAGGCAGTTTGATTTATTTTAGAAGATGCCTGTAATAAACTGCCTCAATCAGCCTATGATTGATTGAAAGAATAAGTATGTGTAGTAACTCCATTAGAGTTTTCTCGTTTTCCACGTGTATATATCATTTAATTTTTACCTTCAATGATTTCCGTAATCGACAGACCACCTATCTATTACAAAATTCATTATCTCTTCTTAGGAAGATTATTTTGCTGTTCATTCTTTAAGAATCCGCTTTTACTATAGTCATATTAAAGTCAAAACTAACCTAACCAGATAAACTTAAAATTCGGAATCCAGAAACAAACATGCAAGTCAATGATATTTTGTGAATTTTACCAAATATAATTTTACTTTATCCACAGCTACAGTGACAAGGAGCTTAATGAAGAAAACCTCCAGTACCTGTCTGATGACGTCAGAGATATGATCAAGGTGGCCCACGACCCTCATGATGACAAGTTAATCGACGTATGGGCAGACATTAGGCAAGGCAACCAGCCCATCTCAAGCAAGGCTAACAAATTATCGGCTTCGAACCTCAGACTATTACTGCTGTACGATCTTCTGAGCAGGGACGCCAAGAGACAGAGATTGTCGGATTACAGTGTAAGTACATACATGCACCTACATACTACATATATCTCAGAAGGAAACGGCAGAATTGCTTTACACACACACTCCGTCAGTCGAGACCCACGCTATAGAGAGTCCATTAGTAGAAGTACATTACATAAAACAGTGCTGTTTCCAAGAATCTCTTAAAAGCAAAACTTTTCATTTCTCCATGTCCATTGCTGATCATCTCGATAAAGACCTCGCACGACGACTTATCCCAATTAACATTAAAACTACGAATATGAGTTTGTTTACTTACCACGCTATCACGCATTATCTACTCGAATAACTATCATTAAATTTCGCTATCACCTTGTTAGGGGTACAGAAAAGGGTATATACTTTCATCCAAGAAAAAAGTACTGTGTTGTTGTTGACAAAATCTATGTACATTAACATAAGCGAAGTCACGGTCAAAAATTTTGTTTGGATATAAATTTGTTGTTGTGTTGTATTAAGGCAAGTCAAGCAGTTATCGGCTTAAATTATTCCTAAGTATATAGTAAACATAGATTCACTCCAGTATATCAATCAGCGAAGAGATGAGCAGATTTTTAAATGCTATGAAATAATATATAATAATAAAGGGACCATAGCGATAGCTCAGTGGGACGACCAACCGACTGCAATGCAGAGGGTCTCGGGTTCAAACCCACATGGCGCACCTCTGACTTTCGGAAGTTATATGACTTTTCGAAATTATGTGCGTATTGATTGACAATTATCGCCTGCTCCGTGCCTCGGAGAGCACGTTAAGCCATCGGTCCCGGCTGCCATGAACATCTATGGCAGTCGTTATTGGGAAGTCAGTGCCGTCTAATATCCTGACACTGGTCTAGCTTTAGGGTATCGTTAGCCTTCGGGTTGCGGAGGTCAGGTGGCAGCCGCTCCGTGTAAAAACTGATATCCAGTCAAATCCGGTTAGACTAGAAAGCCGACCCCAAATGACTTGAGAATAATAAAGGCTAGGGAGAAGATAAAAAGAAGAATAAAGAGACCATACAAATTTTGTCCGTCGTCCGACGGACAAAATTTCAACATTATTTCCTGAAGCAGACTTTAATGCTAATATTAAATAATTTAGTTCATTTTCATTTAAGCAGTTCTCAGTAACAGCTATTTACAGTATGCAATAGCCATCCCTCCTTTTACCGACTAGTACACATTGCGCAGCTGACGAAATATGAGTTTACATGACTACCATTTTATAACTCGACGATATTTTAATAATAACATGCGACGACATGTAATAACATGTCTTACGATTATAGCCATTAGTTTTTGGTATACCCCAAGCAATCTTAATTTAGGTAAGTATAAGGAAAATAATTTACATATAGTCACCATTCTTTGTACATTTTGCCTCCTATGTCGTGAGTCACTAAATTAACCATTTATGGTAAAAGTTGTGATGAATGAAAAATGTGTTAGTTCACAAAGATCTTACTTTTATGCGTACTCAATGCAGCATTGAGTTCTTTTTAACTGCCTATAGTAGGGTGATAAGCAGCGATAGCCTCGTGGGAAACCGTTGGACTGCCACGCAGAGGTCTCGAGTTCGAACCCAAGGCGCGCATCTCTCACTTTTCGAAGTTATATGCGTATTAAATAGTTAATTATCCCTTGCTTTAACGGTGAAGGAATACATCGTCAGGAAACCTTCATGTCTGAGAGTTCTCCATAATGTTCTCGAAGTTATGTGAAGTCTGCCAACCCGCACTAGGCAACGTGGTGGACTATGGCCTAACCCTTCTCATAGTGAGAAGAGGTCCGTGCCCAGCAGTGGGACAGTTTAATACAGGGTTGATATTATTATTTTTATTATTATATAGTAGGGTGAAACACCTGAAGCAGCTGCAGCATTAGGTACTCAATAATGTCACTTGGTACGTTTGCAAGAGTGTCTGCTACCTCAGGCAGCCTAACCTACTGAAATGATATCACGGAATGATCTTGCAATTAATCGTGTCTTTAGATTTATCTAGATTTTAGAACGTGTCTTCTTCTACGTCGTTTCACGCTTGACAGAGTGGTCGTGGTCATCTTTAAGGTTGTGTAGCATGCTTGACAATCCGTGGCCACTCTTCACACACCTTCGCCTTTCTGGTGCACTCATACAAAGGATCATTGTCTAATGCTGCCTTTCTATTAGAAAATTCTCAGTAGCATCAACGACTCTAAAAATCTACCCATCAGAACAAAAAATTCTCTCGCGTATCTTATTAATATTGTTCGGTGCTTCGCAACGAACAGATCAACATTTTTGTCGTCGTATAATTTTATAAAGGCGTCGGCATTAAGTTATTAAATTTAGTACACAAACGGCTGTCGAATGAGTGCGCGCATAACTCAAGCCATTAACCAAACCAATCAATATCAAATTATTCTAGTTTAGCTAACCATTTATTTTTAAACCATTAATTTACGTTAATAACCATTTATATGTACTTGTTTTTTTTTAGTTTATAGTCGTAATTTTCATATCATTTAAATCAACTAAACAAACACCAACTCCTTTTTTGGTTTTATGATTGTAAACCAGAGGGAGAGGAGTTTGTCAGAACTAGACGAATCCATACCTTTTCAGATATAAAAGTACATTAATTTAAAGATGGTATCAGAACTTTAGGTAAAATAAGTTAACTATAAATAGGTATGCATCCGATTATCAGATGTCTGAACATAACATAATAAAAAGCTTTACAATAAAACGTCTCAATTTATTAGATTTTGTATCACACTGATTGCGACGCGTTGTGAAGATTTAATTTAGCTGTTCACACTTTCAGCTGAAACGAGATTATTTCTACGAATGTAAGACAAATGTCTGGCAAACGTGTTTCAATTTTATAAGCCCAGGGACTTATCTCAACACGTTCTCTTAAAATATTGTCTAATTTGGGATTAAATCCTGGCTATTATTAACATAATATATTATTTTAAGAGTAAATAAGTGTGATTTCAATAGACTTAGAATATTTTAGCTACGGTCTTAGTGGTTTCACAACATGTTACCTTTTTTAGGAAGGCGTCTTCTATGCTGCGTTTAAACTTTGTGCCTCGGCGAATTTTAACAAATGTTTAAATCGTCACGGTCTTTGTGGTGAAAATCACAAACAACACTTAAACTCTTAGTAACTAATTGTAAGTTACACAATATTTTGTTGTGCGTATGGCTTCTGAATGTGGAGTGAATTCGAACCAATACCCAAATTTGTCAGATCGAATCACTTATATCTTACTCTGCACCATTGATACAATCATGTAAGCGATCTGTACATGACGCAACAAACTTCTTGATGAAATCATGCTTAGTAACAACTTCCTCAAAAACAAGCAATTTGAACCAGTACCCACAAATTTCTGCCTCAACTTCTAAACAAAAGAAAACCATAAACACTAACGTATACACCGAAAAATGTTCAACAAATCTCTAAGATTTAAATGGCGATACAACTTTAATTTCAAACAATATTATTGAAAGCCTGAGAAGGACGTTAAATTATCTGGAGGTCAATACCTTGGGACCTTTAACGATATATATTTATATTTCTTTTTTAACAATGTCGTAAATTTTTCTTCTTTTGAGCTTGTAGGATGACTGTAATAAATCTGGGTTTTATTCTTGAAATAAACTGCTTAGGATCTTTACGAATTGATAGCGAACATGTTTGATTAATTAACTAAGTGTATGTATTATGGCGTCGATACCACATACTCTGTTCCTTGTGTGGTATTGGTATCTTATTTCTTTCTTCTTTTCTGTCCTTTATGGCCAGTGTCAGGACACTGACAGTAACACCATATGTGATTGATAGAAGTACTAATTAGGTTTTTTACTTAAAGCTGCTCCTTAGTGGAGTAGTACAGTCGGCCAACAATGTAGTCAGTGTTACAGTTGAAGTTCATTTAAACCGTCATGAAACAATAAGATTCATTTCCCCTTGCAATAATATTATGACGTTGACCATTGTTATCTTTATAATGTACTAGATGTTCCCGCAGTTTCCCCGCATTTATCGTTACTGCGCCGCTCCCGTGGGTCATAGCGTGATGTTATATAGCCTATAGCCTTCCTCAATAAATAGGCTATCCAACACCAAAAGAATTTTTCAATTCGAACCAGTAGTTCCTTAGATTAGCACATTCAAACAAATAAACCCTTCAGCTTAATAATATTAGTATAGATTATATTTACGTCATGCTATATTGTGTCAAGTTAGAAAAATCAACCTTAGCGATAGTAAATGCACTTTTATTTTATTTTTATAATTAGATCTTACAGAAACTTTTGTCAAAACTGATTGACCACTTTCTTGACCGACTGTACCACCGGTACCACTTCGGTCGTAGATATTATGTGGTTCAATTTAAGACATGTTCTATTCCTCCTTCTTTCTTGATAGTCAGCGACATCCACAGCGCGGTAAAATATAGTATAAGTAAATAAAATGATGGGAGACCGCTAGTTTATTATTTCATCGTGAGGAAACTTAAAAGTTTAGTACTCGAATTTTCTAATCCTCTTACGTGAAACCGGCGTTAAAGATTACCGTCGGTTCACGTGGGGATTAAATAATATAATATAATAATATTCTATCACATACACACAACACCATCTAGCCCAAACTAAGCAGAGCTTGTACTATGGGTACTAGACAATGGATAAACATACATATAATATGCTTTTTTTTTGTAAATACATACCTACTTATTATACATAGAGACACCCAGACCAAGACAAACATCCATGTTCATGCACACAAATGTTTGACTTGTGCGGGAATCGAACCCGCGACCTCATGCGTGACAGTCGGTTACACTAACCACTACGCCATCGAGGCCGACAAATTGGGTTGTATTTGCGGTTTACTGACCCAGCCCGTATATACCGGGTGATAAAATGACAACTGATAGTGGTATTTGGAAGAAGAAGACATACTACCACAACCCTAACTTAACTGGGATCAGGGCAGAAGAATTATGAGTCATTTAATAAACATAACTGACTTTTATTACACTAGCTTTTAACGTTCTTCGTACGCGATGTTTGGAAGTACCTACTTATATTTTTCTTGCTTTGCTGATCTACTGACCGTGGAGATCGTACCGATCAAGAATTCGTAATATCTACTGATCGTTCTAGGTAACTGTTGTAGCTCTATTACATATTTACATGATATTGTAAAAGGTTTCGTGTTTTTAGAAATAAAATATGTTTTCTTTCTTTCTTTTATATATAATAGAATAAAAATGATAACGCTTAAATAGTAACGTCGGGCGATAATCGATAAAAATTAAATTATTAGAATCTTGAAGCAAAACCGAAAGTTACAAATATTCGATGGCGTAAAACTTTGATATGACAGGTCATTGAGCACGATTGTTCCATCACATCCGATATCAGTCTTGCCATCGTCATATCAAAAGTTTCGAATATTTGATTATCATTCGAATTATACCCAGTGAGAAAGAATCTACAAAATTCGGATGTGAAACAATTGACACAACTTTCGAATATTACTACAATATTCTAAAATACCTATATATTGTTGTAAGGTTACTATCAATTCGGCTTACGAATGACCAGTATTCTGGTTCACCCATCCAGCTAAGCTAGAATGCTCGTGTTAGGAGTGGATCAACGTCGCTAGTGCAATTCAATTAATGGGACTCGAACCTACGACCGCACGATCGCTAGTCCATTGCCTTATCCATTGGGCTACCGCCGCTTTGCAATTGCCCTTTTCATGGCATTTTATGAATATTAAGCAAAATCAGGATACTTCAAGTGTCGTACTTGGAACTCGCATATAAGAACATCATTTCTATACAAAAAATAAAAGCAAGCAACATTTATACATCCTCGTAATCTTACAAGAACACTTTATTATTGCCTTTGGGGCGTCCTATACCGCCCCATACATTGACCTCGTGAATATCTTTATAATATAATAAATAATACGCTTTAGGACAAATTTTAGGTTCGGCACTTGAATAAAAATATAACCGTAGTGGCCTTTTTCTTGTAATAAAGTTGTTTGGTACATTGCCTTGTTTTGTACATACTTGGTACTTTTATGGCATAATCGGTGTTAAGAGGTCTTTCGGATATTGTACTCGAATGTTTTGAAGACATAAACGGCGTTTTAGTGGCGATTAAATTTGGTAAAAATAACTTTGTTAGTGTTTAGTTAATTGCGTATGGCGGCGATTTCACGGTTAATGTTTTCGTTTTTGTTTCTTTCAGAAAGTCTGGATTCCTTTTTCTTTATATAGACAACTCCCGCACTAAGAATAAATCCTGTGTCGCGGCGGACTTTACAGACATTCGAATTTCGAATTTCGAATTCAAAGGTTCGAATCCTATACGGGACAAATTTTTGTCCCGTATAGGATTCGAACCCACAACACTCGGCATAGTGGCAGTGGCGAGGCGACCACTTAATTCACTGGGCCATTCGTGTAGTCAAATCTATATAAATCTATCCAAACATATATCAACTTGACTTTAACTTGTAAAATATCCTTTTCTTTTGTCTTCGTTAGCCTAGTATGCCCGCGCTGTAATTGATGGAGTATTATACTGCTTCTTCAGGACAAAATTAGAAGAAATATGTGCCTATATTTAAAATTGAACTCTAAAAGTCTGTAAAAAGCTACATCATAATCCGTTCAGTCGATTTACGTGATAAGATGGTAATACCATAAATTTTTATTATCAAAAATATATCAATCTAGATTTTGTCAATAAATTTTCATACCTCAAAAACAGTCGATTTCCTGGATGAAAGGTACCATATGTCCTTTTTTGTTCCCCTGACAACGTGTTCGCGAAATTTCCTACTGATCAGTCAAGTAGTTAAGGCGTGAATGCGTAACAAACAAATACACTCACATTCGCATTAATAATATTTGTCAGGGTTAACGGACACAATCTCGTTTTAGTTTTCCTTGAAGTAAAAATTTAAATAAATGTTTCTATCTTATTTTTTTTCAGGGTTTCTCCCCAGACGTGATGAAGAACCTCGTGGATTCTTCGAACGGCGGTGCTCGCGGTCAACTCAAAATGGTATTATCTAAGATGGTGGAACGCCACGACTGCGGCCACGAATACGCCAACAACAGAGCGAGAGAAATGGTTGCCGAGTTAGGAAAAGACGAATCTGGCATGTCAGCAGAATTGAGATATTTGCAGCCGCTTATTTATCAGTATTAAGTTATAGGACTGACTTTGTTTAGTTACTGACATACAGGTTTAAAAAACAAATACTAATAAACTTTTACAAGTGCTTTCTTTATATCATACTAAACAACTTTTGTTCTACCAAAGTTTGTAGCGACTCTACACAGACGAAAAAGTTTTGGCAAACGTCAAGAGATGGGGCTATACACAGTACAATCTTTAGCCATACATTCTTGGATCGCACAGGCGAAGTTTAGTTTTACTTTGCTGTGTAGCAAAGTAACTATATCTACAAGTTCTCGGCATCAACCGAGAGGCTGCGGTTCGCCAGGCACTATCAGTCTGAGGATTTTGTGTTGGAGAGACATTGTGATGTATCTCTTAACACAAAGGGACAAACGTTTCTCCATAACTTAATACGTTTTCCAAAAAACGTGTTGTCAAGTAAAAAATTGCAATTGCTGCTCGCATAACAAAGGGTGTGTTGTGGTGACCGCGTATAGTCTTATAGGTCTTAGTCGTGCGATTAGAGCAAGCAATTTCAATATTTTGTATTTTAGTATCACAAAATCAAATGATAAATTATGAAAACTAGCAGAACAAAAGTTGGTAACTAAGTTATAAATAAGTACCAGGCAAAGGGTTATTAGTGTTCCACAATTCTTTATTTTCTCTCTTATTAACAAAGAAATTTACATATATAAATTGCTCTCTCAATAAAGCAATGTCTTGTAAATGTCTGTTGAAAAGCCAAGACTTGTACCAATCTCTATATGTAAGAAGATAAGCCCTTCGCTGTTATTACACAGATATAAAATTGTTAATACAAAATTTAATATGTGTCTATCTAATACAAAGGGTCTAAAAATTATCTAAACTTTCCGTGCATTTATGACTGCACTACCGCCCCGCCGAGTATTGTGGGTTCGATCCCCATACGGGACAAAAATTTGTGTGATCCACAAATATTTGTTTCGAGTTTGGGTGTTCTTTGTGTCCGTTGTTTGAATGTTTGTAAAGTCCCCCGCGACGCAGACATTATTCCTAATGCAAAGAGTTGTCTTTGTAAAGTAAAAATAAATAAAAAATCTATATTAAAAGCTACATCACCATCTAGACCTTTTGATTAGACACGAAACGGATTAATATAATGCTAGTTAACGGGTCTTACTTGCGATAAAGTATTTAAAAGGTAATAAGTACCTATTGATTGCTCGACGTTTCGACCGACTTGCATCGATCGTGGTCACGGGGTTGGCTGGTGGATTTATTACCTTTTAAATACTTTATCGCGAATAAGACCAGATATATGGCATTATATTAAGTATGTGTACAAATCGCGATAGTCTAAAAACGTTTACGAAACGGATTACTGAAAAGCCTACGTTACATTTTCCGGGTAACGCCTACGACTATCAATACTTTCGGAAGATAGAACGTAAATCAGCAGGTCAATCATGAATCGTAAATGCCGAAGTTTCGGGCCGACCATTCGTACCGTGATACGCATTTATTTTGAAAGTCATCTTGAACAACGCAATCACTTGATTGTTCTAAACCCTTTCATAAAGTAGTCTGAACAACGTAGTAATGTCATTTTGCCAGAAACAAACAAAGAAAGTCCTATGTAAGTTTCTTTCGTTCGGCCCGAAATTTCGAATAGACATTTTCACGGTGGACTTACAGATTTTCTTAGACATTGTCTTTATCTCAGTAATTAAACAAAGCTAGTTAGGGCTGAATCCCATGAATCGCCATGATAGTACATGAAATCTTGTCACAACGAACTATAAGAAAGACAAGTAAAAGGTGCATTTAACTATAAAATATAGTATTTATCGTAGATTGTATTTTAATATAAGATACCGTCCAACTTATTACACATGTATTTATACGCAAATATATATATTATATAATAAGTCTTAACATAGAAAAAAATGTATATCATGTAATACAGGGTTTTTAATAAGCTTTTCTTATAAAATGCATTTATTACTTTTATTTCTCGTTAAATAGTAACTCGTAATAATTATATCTATTTAATCAAAAAAGGACAAATAAATAACAAAAATAATTTTAATTCTGAATGTACGGATAGTACTAATTTAATTTGCTTACCTATATGAAAAATACCTACCTATCTTCGTTGTTTCGATATTATATAATGTGTATGTAATAAGTTTGCATTTAATGGCTGTATGTGTATTTCTTAAATTTAAATGAGATTTTAATAATTTAAAATTAAATATTATTTTATTTATATTACAACTAGCTGTGCCCGCGGTCTTACCCGCGTCAGTGGTATTTGTGGTTACTACGCCGCTCCCGTAAGCCGTAGCGTGATGTTATATAACCTATGTCCCTCCCAAGGTCTCATGCTATCTTCATTCCAAATTTCATCTAAATCAGTTCAGCGGATTGAGCGTGAAAAGGTAACAGACAGACAGACAGACAGAGTTACTTTCGCATTTATAATATTAGTAAGGATTGTAATACGTTTAAGATTGTGATTTCAAAATAATGGACATACTTAAAAAAGTATGTCCATTATTAGCTTCAGGAATTAAAGTTGCTTACTGACTAAATATAATAAATCCTAATTAAATACTAATACAAAATACTCGAATGATATTATAAATAATTATACGTTATATTATTTAACCGACGCCATATACATTTTGAAAATATCCTATGAAATGGCTAAATACATTGCTATTTTGTAATTTAAGCTGTGTCATCTAGAAAGTATGGAATAATTTTACCAAATAAAATATACAAAAATAACTTGTCTTTAATTCTAATAATTTTGTATTGTTTTCGTATATCTAATAGTTAAAAAGGATGCTATGAATCTGCAATTGTTAATATGAACTCTATTTTTGACGTTTCTTGTTATACAACCATACATACATACATACATACATACATAGATTCACGCCTGTTTCCCAGAGGGGTAGGCAGAGACTACGGATTTCCATTTGCTACGATCCTGACACACTTCTCTGGCTTCATTCACTTTCATCACATTCCTCATACACGCCCGTCGGTTCAAGGAGCTCTTAACCTGGCCTTTGTCCAGAACGCCTCCGATCTGATCGAGAAACATTCGCCTAGGTTTCCCTCTTGCGACTGTTCCATTCACACTAGCCTTATAAACTTTCTTAGTCAGTCTTTCCTCGTCCATTCTTTCTACATGTCCAAACCAGCTTAACATACCCTTTTCTATTCTTGTATATTATACAACTAATAATAATATTATTCTATTACATACACAACACCATCTAGCCCAAACTAAGCAGAGCTTGTACTATGGGTACTAGACAATGGATAAACATACATATATACTTTTTGTTTGTAAATACATACATGTCTTAACCAAGGATTCAGTTCGCCTAAGGATAAACGGTCAGTATGACTTATAGACGCCAGCAACCAACGAAATTGCACGGGCCCATCCAAACCCTAAAAATCTAGATTATTGAAGACACCGGTGCCCTACTGAGAGAGAAACAGCTCCTCAAAGAGCTTGGAAACCTTATTCACCGCAGGAGCACGACACAGTTTTGTATGACAGCGGTCTTATCTAGGGTGGATGTGTAATTGTGTATTCCCGGGTTTTCATACCACCTGTGCTCTAGTTTCAAAAATTACAGGTCAAACCGTAGACACCACTTTGCTTTATCTTTTCTAAAAGCGTCGTTATAGACAAGCAATATTAAGAGTGTCACAGCAGCGATAGCTCAGTGGGGAGATCAACAGACTGCAATGCAGAGGGTCTTGGGTTCGAACCCACGTCGCGCACCTCTGACTTTCGGAAGTTATATGACTTTTCGAAATTATGTGCGTATTGATTGACAATTATCGCCTGCTTCGTGCCTCGGAAAGCACGTTAAGCTGTTGATCCCGGCTGCCATGAACATCTATGGCAGTCGTTATTGGGAGAGTGTCGACACAAAGATCCTCAGTGGGTCGAAGTGTCGCCAGTCTGCACTGACTGGCTCCCACATAAGATAAGATAAGAGTGTCACAAGTACATGGCTGATTGGCAGGAAATAAATCGAAGTAAGGCTTGTGAATGGTTACTAATCCTGCTACAATAAGCAATTGTGCATGTGCATGTCTCATTCGGGATGCGTAAAACCGCGCCCCATCCATCGCAAAACAATATATAAGACTATTTTGCTGCATTTTGAAGAAAAATTGAGACACTATGATGTCAACTGCCAAATTTAAAAGGAGATGCCACTTATACCTTATAAATATGTATCTCTGAAATCAAAGTTTAATGTCATATATCTACAGAATGATAAAACAGCAAAATTATCCATCTAAAAATAAATAATATTATATATTTTATACTCTTAAGAGTAACACACAGCAAATATTTTCGTAACAAGATTAAAAATATTAGCATAAAGGATTTCCGATTTTGCCGAAACCTTAGTCTAATTAAGTCACTAATACGCCAAACTTTATAAATCGAATGGAAGCAATTGAAAAGGTACCTTAAGCAAATTATTAAAATAATCCTGTTTGAATGAACCCTCCAAGGTTGATTCCTAAATCCATTTAGGAGTAACCAGTGGAACGTGAAACGTTTATAAGATTAAAATAAATTGACTTCTTTGTAACTGCGCGGTTTTGGCTTACAAGTCAATCATTGGGTTTTACTTACATCTTTGATTTGGGAAGGAATTGAGGTGCACATGTGGAAGAAAATCTTTAAAGGAAACCTTAACGATTTGATACAATCTTTATAAACAGCCTATCTCAGTTTATTCCTATTTTCTTTCTTTGGATTCCAATTTAAAACTGCTCACAGTTACTTTAAATAATTTTGATTGTATTTATATGACGCAATAAGCTGGTGCGGGCTACATGTGCAAGCTACTTACGTGGGCATCATGTGCGAGTTTCATACGGCTTACTGGCGCGTGTGGCTTGATCAGTCGTTTAAACGACACTAGGAAGTGCTTCCTTGCGTATGTAACCCATAATAAGCAAAGGGCGTCCTAAGCAAGGTTTGCTAAACAGCGGTCTACTTTAGAACTCGTTAAAATAATTTACAAGCACAACTAGAGCCAACTTGAGAAGACGAAGAGAGGGAAATAATAGAATTAGATACATTGGCTTCTAGATTAGATTTGTGCAGGTACTTGAATTATTTTTTACCAAAGTTACTTTTACGTAGGGGATTAAATATAATGACCACCAAAAATAGTAATTGCGCAGCAAAGTATGCTTACTAAAATATATCATAACGAACACATAATTATATGTCTCAAATCACTGCATTCCGTCTCGGAAGGGTTAGATTATGTTAGGTTCCTTCTTAAACCCACCCAATAAAATAGGGTAAATCCGTCGACTTATTTTGATCTTTTTAAATATATTTTGCTGTGCAATTTGGTGATCATTTACTATTTTTGACTGTTATATTTTACTATATCTGGTGATAAGTTAAACATAAGCCTATTATAAATGCGAATATGAGTTTGTTTGTTACGCTTTCTCGCCTTAACTATTCGACCAATCCTAATGAAATTTCGCAAACATGTTGTCAGAGGAAAAGAAAAGGACATAGGGTTTCTATCCTGGATTAGGAGATACCTTTCATTCAGAAAAATAACTTTTATGGGTCGTTCGTGGCTTAGAGACTAGACCGCGCGGAGAATTCCAAGACTTCTGTAAAATATTTTCTTCAGAATCTTTATTTTCATTGGCTTCCGTGCCAGTGTGAATACCATCGTCCCTAATAACATTATCATTGCATACGCATAAAGTACATATTTGTCTCATTATATCACATCGGTACCCCTGATCTCTAAAATTATTTGTGATTGAACGAAAGACTCTGATACTTACTACATTTAATACAAACTAGTTTTTGCACGCGGCTTCACTCGCCTAAGATTAGGTTAGGTTAAATTAGTAACAGTATATTTTTTATAAAATATAATCTATGCTACTCTTTGATAATATACTAAGCTTATTAATGGTGTAAGAATTTTTTGAGTAGTGTTTGAGATAAACCCTTACAAAAAAACTTAAAATCAAATCTGTCGACACGACAAAAAGAAAATAATCGTAATTAGCTACGTCTCTTAAACATTTTAATCCAAATTAACAATTTAACATTTAACGTAAGTCAAATCTTTATTAACATCTGATGTCGTGCTTGTACAGACAACTTAACATTGTCGGATTAGGAGCACGACAGCTGGGCTCAAGTTATCATAAGTTTAAGCAATAGATTCAAATTTTTTTAAACAATGAATCATGAGATAATAATCTATTTATATTACTAGATTTTGCCCGCGGTTTCGCTCGCGTAAATGTTATGGTAAGGTAAGGTAATGTAAATTTTTAATCCTTAGGAAATAGTGCTTTTTTTGTATAAAAGATACGCTATGTCCTGTTCTGTACCCCTGAACAAAGTACTGAAGGCGTGAAAGCGTAACAAATAAACTCACAGTCACATTTATAATATTAGTTAGAATCAACCCTTTGAGCTAAGTGGTTGACCGTTTATTATCAGCTCTGCGAGGAGCTTGCTTAGCTTTGTGATGTGACTGACGAATTGCTATGCAAAGGCCTTGAGTTCAACCGTACGGTAAACTCAAGAACCGATTAATTAAAGCATAGAAAATTTAATGTAATTGTCAGATTATATGCCTCAGATACAAAGCAAAATTACCGCTAATGATAATTTCCCGACGTAAAATCGTCTATCGAATTTTGTTCAAACACAAATAATAAGGTATTACAGTTAGGTACGTTTTAGATGCCTATGTTTTCAACTTTATTTTTTACTAGTTTTTGCCTGCGGCTTCACTCGGAATCAACACTTTTTCCTAGATAAAAATTACCCTATGTCCTTTGTGTACTTCTGAAAACGTGTAAGCGAAATTTCATGATGATCAGTTGAGTAGTTAAAGCGTAAAAGCGAAACAAACAATCTCACATTTGCTATGTATTAGTAAGAATGTAAATGAAATAATAGTCATAACATTTCTTGAAAGTTATAAGTACATACACATAATATATATTATGTACATTATAATATTATCACTATGCTAAAAAGGCTAGGCGGTTAACTTATAATAAATACAAAAACGTTTGTCCAATCACTAAGGAACTATAAAGATGCTGATAGACTAGACCATTCATTTGTAATGAGCATTCTAGCGAATGTTATATTACAAAAAATAATCGGGAACGTTCTAGCGAGCGTTCTAGCGAGCATTCTAGCGAGCATTTTATCCTAGAAAGGACAGTAAGTTTGCTTCGAAATTACATCGTTCGCTAGAATGATCGTGTAAACGTTCGTAGCTATGTTTAGCTCTATGTTTGGCTCTGTTCGTTGTTCAGTTCGACAATTTAAAAACGGCTCAGGCTCGATGTTCTGTTACAAGTGAATGCTCAAGTCTATCAGCACCATTAGGTGAACAACCAAGCTCAAAAACAATTATTGTCGGCAGCTCCATATTTTCCAATAAAAACATACAAGCAATTCTCCTGGTCGGATATTGCTACTACTAAAGCGATAGGCGTTTGTATTCACAATAAAATATAAAGGCGGGTACAGACTGCTGTAACGGAACATGCAATCTAACACGCAATGAAAGAATTTGCCGACCACAATGTCGCAATGCAGTCTGTTCCCGCCTTAATGTCGTATTTGTGCTTTTGTTGTTTATATTTTAAACAATTTTCGTGATATAAATTTGTAAATAGAATCCTTACTAATGTTACAAATACGAAAGTGACTTTGTTTATTACGCTTTCCCGCCTTTACTAGTCGGCCGATCATATTATGATATGATCGGCCGACTAGTAAAGGTAAGTAAATTTCGCATAAGTGCACAACTGCACATTGTTTATTATGTTTCTCTTATCCCAGGTATTTTCTAACATACTATATTAGATAGGGATTAAATAGTAATTACATAACAAAATATGCTTCATTCCGTCTGTCTGTCTATTTCTTCCGACTAATCTTCGAAACGGCTGAACCGATTTTGACGGGACTTTCACTGGCAGATAGCTGATGTTATAAGGAGTAACTTAGGCTACTTTGATTTTAGAAAAAGAATAGGGTTCCTCGGATACAAACTCTTTTTAGTTAAAATCTACGCGGACGACGTCGCAGGTAACAGCTAGTCATAAAATAAAGTTGTAGCGAGTCTAGGATCTTGTACTACAAGCTTTAACAAATTGAATTGATATTCTGTATCGCCATGTCGAGCACGACACGCTTCTGTAACAAGGTCTTATAGATAAACTATTCACAACAAGAACATAATATATCTTGTGACCGGTACACGTATATCTCTAGGGATATTTTTTATATACGACGACTACGAGACGACCACGTCGGTGTCGAAACGAATTTACCTAATGTGTGGGTTCGAATCCCACACGGGACTAAAAATTGTTTGATCCACAAATCGAGTTTGTGTGTCAAAATCAAATACAAAAATAATTTATTCATGTAGGCTACAAGGTAATACTTATGAACGTTAAAAGATAATATAATAATAATAATATATAATAATAATATTCTACCACATACACACAACACCATCTAGCCCAAACTAAGCAGAGCTGGATAAACATACATATATACCTATTTTTTTTTGTTGTAAATACATACATATTATACATAGAAACACCCAGACCAAGACAAACACCCATGTTCATGCACACAAATGTTTGACTTGTGCGGGAATCGAACCCGCGACCTCAGGCGTTGCAGTCGGTTACACCAACCACTCCGCCATCGAGGCCGACAAATTTATTAAAACCACTTTATTATTTATAGGGCGGGAGTTTATATGAAATGTGCCGAGTTACGTGCTATCAAGTGTCAAAGGGACTTCGTATTTGAAACGCACTATAAACGTAACAGTCGTGACGTTAAATTTTTGGCATCCATGACTATAAAGAGTACATATTAATAATTATTAGTCGCATTGAAATTGGCATTGGCCAAGCTGTAAATATTTATAAATCATCTGTTATTTTCTAACTGAGTCTCTAGAGAGGAATAAGATTAAATGATTTTACCTAACGAAACGTAAACGAGACAGTTGTCGACGATATATTGTTAGAGGACGCACATAAACCGCAGACGTCTGGGTCAACAGAAATTGCTGTGAATACCAGTTCAAACTAAACTACGACATCTTGAACCTCTAACATTCCTTTAAAGTTACATGTATGTCACTTGCATACGAAGGATCGAGGTAACAAAACTGTGTTTATTATCAAAGCGCAAGAATATCCACAATATGAATTACTAGAATTTTCCCACGGCTTCGCTCGCGTTAACCTACATATTGTCAATACATCTGAATAAACGTAAACCTTTCTCATTTATTCCTCTGTCCATTGATAACAACCGCATTAAAAAAAGCATTTTGAGTTTAACGCTAACAGACAGACAGACGCGGCGGAGGACTTTGTTTTATAACATACTAGCTTTTGCGCGCGGTTCCGCCCGCGTGGTACCTACATCAATAAAAAGTAGCCTTTGTCCTTCCCTAGGTTTTAAACTATATCTGTACCAAATTTCATCTAAATCGGTTGAGTGGTTTAGCCGTGAAAAGGTAACAGACAGACAGACAGACAGATAGACTGACAGAGTTAGTTTCGAATTTATAATATTAGTAAGGAAGTAAGGATTAGATGTTCCCGCGGTTTCACCCGCGGGAACATCTAGCGTAGCGTGATATTATATAGCTTATAACCTTCCTCGATAAATAGGCTATCCAACACTAAAATAATTTTTCAAGTCGAACCAGTAGTTCCTGAGATTAGCGCGTTCAAACAAACAAACACTCTTCAGCTTTATAATATTAGTATAGATAGTAATTCTCAATTTTTAAGACGCGGTTTAACCGTGATAACCAATACCACAGATTATTTATATACATCTATATTTTATTACTAGCTGTTACCTGCGACTTCGTCCGCGTAGATTTTAACTAAAAAGTGTTTGTCGCCGCGGAACCCAACTATATTTCTCTGCCCAAGTTACTTAAATGGCGTAGTTTTTATAGTGTAAAGCTAGATAATAGCATAGCTTACTCAAAAACAACATTTAAATATGCGTCGTTAGATTACACGCTGTTACAGAATGCGTAAGAAAAATAAAGATTCACAGCTCCTCCCCCGTAGGTGATAGCGTGATAATATGTAGCCTATATGTTGACTCGACCTGTTAGTAATATTCATGCAAAATTTGAAGTAAATCCATGCAGTACTTTTTGAGTTTAGCCCGGACATACATACAGACAAACAGACAAACAGACAAAAATTCTAAAAACTATATTTTTGGCTTCGATATCGATTGCAGATCACGGCCCAAGTATTCTTTTAAAAAAATATTCAATGTACAGTTTTGACTTTCCTACGATTTTATTATATGTATAGATAATTCAGACCTTGGCCGCTAATGTTGCCAGTATAACAATTTAGGTATTGGTACTATATAATATTATAGAAATAGACCGATTATAATATACAAATTAGTACAATAATTTAAAGGATTTTTACACATGGTAACTAATAATTAAAATCTAGTTGACAAGTTGCGTCACAGCAATGGCAAGACGACCACTTAAAACACTACGCCATACGCATATACGATAGAAAACATCGTATGGAAACACATAAGATGTTTTCCATCACCAGTATGTCTGCCCAGATATACCGGTTTTCTCAAAACTCCCGTTCTTCATAATTTTCTCGAAGATGTGTGATATCTGCCAACCTGCACTGGGCTACAGTGGTAGACTATGGCCCAGCAGTGGGACAGCTTATATACTGCTGCTGCTGCTATTATTATTATTACTAGAAACACGATGTAATTCTTGTTTTCTTTCTTCTTTTTCGTGTGGTTAGTGGCCAATCTGTTATCAAGAGTTGTTCAAGCCGCCCGTAGGCCTCTGACATGGCTTAACGACTGCTGTCAATTTGATAACAACCGGGACCGACATTTTACGTGCCCTTCAAAGCGCGGAGATGCTCAGATCAAATATTACTAAGCGGTCACCCATCTGTAGACTAACCGCACCCAACGTTGCTTAACCTCGCTAATCATTTACTAATCACGATATAACATAATAAATAGATGCACGGATGGCGTAGTGGTTTAAACGGTCGCCTCGCTAGCGCGCCTACTGTTGTAGGTTCGATCCCCACTCGAGACGAAAAGGAGACCGTCCATATTCGGCTTGCACGTGGACAGTCGTCTTATAAACAAAGTTAAACATTAAAAGTTTTGTTTTAATATATAATAAATATTGGTTACCATCCAGTAGTATGAAATTGACGTATTTTATTTATATATTATATCAAAATAATACACACAGCCTGGAAGCAATAAGGCAGTATTACTGCAACTGCATAGTCGGCCGAAGGACTGTTGGTTGCTGTGCTCACACAATGTCTGTAATATGGTACCTAAGCTGGGCAAGATATGAAAATGTCAGTCCACCAGCCCAGTTTTTGGAAAATACTTTAATAACTTATGATGGTGATGGTGACACATGAAAATAAATATATATTTTAAACAATGTGATTTATTTTATTATTTAACAAACTTGACACTAAACTTCATAGAATAATGTTTTCTACTTAGTTTAGGTTACTCAAAATTAATATTGTTATTACAATATAAAATTGTTCACGCCCTGGCCAGGGTCCCATACAAGGTGGTCGGTCTCCTTTGTGAGATCTCCAAATAGTTGCTCCGAGTTTGAGTGTTCTATGTGTCCGTTTGTTGAAGGTTTATAAAGTTCCCCGCGACACAGGAATAATTAATAGAGTGGAGTTGTCTTTAAAAATATATACCTAGTCATCCGAAACGGTCGCAGGTAAGCTGTCGATGTGGTATGTGTACGAGTCATACATCGTACATGGAACGCGCGCCTCCTTTACATCAGCACATTTTCGTCGCCTCATATAAATTGTGTAAATCAACACCAGTGCGCGATCATACTTTATAATCAGCGGTACTCATTTATAGTAATTATCGTATCACACATATTATCATAAGTTACGTGGTAGTTAAGTGACCAATAAATCGCATCTCATTTTAACTAGCAGTGATCTTTCATTTCAAACAACAAAGTTGTGTGCGACCCATTCAGCAGCGCACACAGTATGTTTGACGTGAGCTGTCAAGAAATTATCAGTAGCAAGACATAGGCTAGTGACATACATCTCTTCCTTCTTTAAATAACACTGTTGCAATACCTTTTTTTTATTTGTGCCGCTAGCTCCTATTGAATATTTAATTCCTTTTTTGTAATTTGTGGAAAATGAGGTTGACTGTACTTTTTATAATATATTTACTTAAGACCAATGTTCTTATATTTTATAATGTACAATTGTTTATTTTCCGAAAATTAATAATAAATTCTAATCCTAATCCTAAATAATATTATAAAAGCGAAAATGAGTTTGTTTGTTTGTTACCTTTTCACGCCTAAGCCACTGAACCGATCATCCTGAAGTTTTGCATATACGTTGACAGGTGTACAGAAACAGACATAGGCTACCTTTCATCCCGAAAAAAAATTCCTGTTCCCAGGGAAAACAACAATAACGTTCTTATGATAATAGATGGCGCCACGTGTCTTTCGAATCATGATTGAATTATATTATTACAAGCAGAGTACAACCCGAATTGATTGTCAAATTCTAAATTAACGCGAGCGAAGCCGCGGGCAAAAGCTAGTATTTTATAATGTACAATTGTTTATTTTCCCAAAAATAAATATAAAATAAAATAGACTGTGGCCTATAGATAGTAATAGGCCCATCGCCCTAAAATGGCATGGGACCTACAGTTATAACTGGTGAAATATAGGTGCAATACACGTCTGCCTACCCTCTCGACAATAATGCCGTGAATCTATTTATGTTCTGCAACTGTTACTTATAATTTATATGAGACATATTTTTCGACCTGTTTCAATATTTGCTGCTATAAACGAGCTAATAAAAATAACGATCAACTGAATAACATTAAACGGCCAAATATAAATGGTACTAAAACTGAACAAATAAACATATTTATTAGCTTCATGTTTTCTTAGCCGTATTATACGCGTCGCTGATTTTATTTTGCTTATAACGAACATTTTCTTAGCTAGAATGAGATGGGTGTAAAAATCCAGGATTCAACCTCTTCGTCTTATATGTAAAAGTAATGAAAAGAAATGACTCCTATATCTCGGAGGTCTTTTGACCCACAGGGCCCATATTCAAACTCGACTGAGGTATGACCCCAAGGTGTCTACACGCCAATTTACAAGTCAATATTTTCCAGTTAAAATACATGTGACCTTGTGACCCTATATATCGGGGGTCTTTTGACCCACAGGGCCCATATGCAAACTCGACCGAGGTATGACCCCAAAGTGTCTGCACACCAAGTTACAAGTAAATATTTTCCATTTAAAATACATGTGACCTTGTGACCCCTATATCTCGGGGGTCTTTTGACTCACAGGGCCCATATTCATACTTGACCGAGGTATGACCCCAAAGGGTCTGCACACCAAGTTACAAGGTCTTAAATGTAAAAGCATTTGAAATAAATGTGACCTTGTGACCCCTATATCTCGGGGGTCTTTTGACTCACAGGGCCCATATTAAAACTCTACCGAGATATGACCCCAAGGTGTCTGCACACCAAATTACGAGTCAATCGGTCCAGTGGTTCCGGAGTTATGCCTGTGACTAACACCAATCTGTCTTTAACACACAGACCCACATAATGTTTTCATTGACCTCTTCGAAGAAGACTCAGAGGTCAATAATTGGAGTAACATCCCTCTAATCATTTAAATTAACGTGTGAAATTATCATACTAGCTTTGCCAGTGGCTTCGCCCGAGAACAGTCCGTTTTCTTCTGGATGTAAGGTAATGTCATGTCCTTTTTTGTCCTTGATATCGTGTATGCGAAATTTTATGATAATTGGTCGAGTAGTTAAGGCGCGAAAGCGTAACACACAAACTCACATTGGCATTTCTAATATTAGCTAGAATGATAGTTATATACACGTACTGTGAGTTCGAACGTCAGATTTTTATCCCAATAGGAACCCTATTGGGATCAAAATAAGTTTAATTATTCAATAAGTTTGGAAAAAGGGTTTAAAAAAATGCACCAATTTTGACCTTAACTAAATTTAATGACATTCTTTCACTTTAATAAATACATGGGATGTGTATGATATGATGACCCAAATGGATCATACGCTTTTTATTTTATAAGTAGTTACAGTCAATACTTAAGTAGACTGTAATGTCTATTTTGATATATTCGTAAATCGACTATTGAGGCCGGGACTCCACCAAAGCGGAGATGTGTGCGGTGTGCTGTGTGCTGTGCGAAAAGAGATGTTTTCCAGCTCGGGTGCGAGGTATTGAGTGACATCGCTCACTGCACGCCGCTCACATCTCCGCTTCCATCGCGCCATACAAATATTACACATCTCCGCACAGCGAACTCCAATGAAGCTGAGCGGAGAGGAGATGTGTCAATAACACAATTCTATTGTTGGTTGTTTAAAAAACATCTCCTCTCCGCTCGTCAATCTGAACAATACATTTTTAGAAATATTTTTGTTATGTATCGTACTTACATCAACTTTTTGTTAATGACGACAATCCAGTATTCAGGAATACTAATATTACCTGTCCTGCATCACAGATCTGGGACACAAATTAAGTATTTACATAAAGTAGCAAATATCTATAACTGGAGTACACAACAATATTTTTGTGCTATGCTATACAATTAATACAATTAATACACACACTTTTAAAAGTAACTGATAAGGCCTAATGGCCTAGCGCGCACTGCCTTGCGTTTTTTTAATGCATGATCTGTGAAGTATATAGTGTCATAGAAGTGCGCGCATTGCGGTGAAATAAACGCAATGAGTAAATTCGTCGTTGGCCTCCCGCTGCAAATTTGCGGTGAATCTACCGCACATATTTTTGTATCGCATAGAGATCTCAAGAAGTGCCGCGTACTGCGGTGAAAAAAACGCATTGAGACACTCAGTCAGTTGCTGTTGGGACGCGACACAGATATGTCGTTACCTGGCGTTTCTCCGGTGACGGCGAAAAACTTTTTTGGATACGAACGTAGTTCGTTATATCTTACGAAAAAAAGCCCTTTATAGGCCTTAAGGTCGTCAAGGGATGAACCCAATACCGTTTGGGTACCCTTTTTTTACGCAATAATAAATATATACAGATAGCAACTCTTGTATCGTAGTCGATAACGATGACGTGTATGCACCACAGCTGGAGTTCGAATGACAAAACGTGCGTTTTTTCGTTGCAGTGCGTGGCCCCGTGAATGCGTTTATTAAACACGGTAGAATAAACGCACCGCCTTCCACCGCAAGGCAGTACGCGCTAGGCCTTAGATATCTTGTTGTAGGTTACCTACCTAGCAATGATTGTAACTTTAACTCTAGCAATCTCAGTTATTATTGAACTTTGCCACTTATGAATTACTTTGTGTTTAAATTGAATAGATAAGTACATGATTTTAAGTGAGTTGACCAGATAAAGAAGCATGCAAAAAAGAGACAAAAATTATAATTCTTTAATAATAAATCTGATTTGATAAACTTTCTTGTAATATATTTTATATATAACTACGAACAATGTATTTTACATTATTATATCATAAGTCATAACACCGTTTAGTCCTTTAATTAAGTCACAATTTACAACATACTGTAAGTATATCAAATTTTGTACATTTGATCATGTTTAACAATTATCAATTTGACTACATTGCACTCCATGGCACATTTGTATAATTTTAACACATCGCCGTGATATTTATATTAATTATTTAATATAGGTCTGTATAAAATGGTAACATAATTCAAAAGTTATAATTTCATACATCTGACACTTAATAATATACAGTTAACTAAATAGCCTCTAGATATTAAATATAATTATATAATATTATAATTATACAATGTCTGACAGAAAAGTAGTCACATTTTTGAGACGGGACAAAATCACAACCATAACATTTTGTTAGAAGTTTAGTGAATGATATCAGTGGCATATCTTAGAAAGCATCTTATTTTCTTCTTATTAAAAAGGCTTTCAAGCCTAGAAATAGGCATTTCAAGCCTTGTACAAAAAATTATATAACATTACACTTGAACAAAATAAATCATATACCTACATATATTATGTATATTTTCTATTTTGTTCAAGTAGGCTTCACAATTAAATAGAATCTAGCAATCATGGTATTGAATATGTATATAAATAAGAGTACTTAATCTATGTATAAAGCATAAATAACAAATTAAAGAAATTACCTTTACTATTTTTATTTCATAAGATTAGTCCAGACTGTCCACAATATTACAGTTAACTTCAATTTGTTATATATTTTCATAGCCCTCAAATATGGATTCTATTTTAAAGTTAATTTATAAATTGCTGGAATGGCAGACATAACTGGAAAACAATTGTTTGGATGCAGGTGGGCTCTTGCAGTTCTAAAAGTTAGTTAGGACTTATGTATAGATAATAATAATACAGCCACGTGCAAAAGTATTAGGCACCCCTATCGTTTGTCTCTATCTCAACAATGAGCGCTCGGATAAGGGTTTTATGGTCTTACTATTGCATCGGCGGCATTTTTAAACAAAAATAAAACAATAACAAATATTTATGACACCCAGGTGCAGTTTAAAACAATGTTTTTACAAATTTGCAATTTTAAAGTTTACTCTTTTAGTGTGTTATCAGTGCTTGCAGTAAACAGACACATATCGTACGCAATTGTTGCTACCATATTCCTGAAGACTAATATTCATCGAGTTAATAATGCCTAAAAAAGCAGAACTTAGTGCAGAGCAGCGCCTAAAAATTAAAATTTTACATGAACAAGGCATGTCTCAAGTGAAAATAGCCCGAGAAGTGAAGTGCTCGCGTTGTGCAGTGCAATATGCACTAAATCGCTTCAAAGAGATCGGTACTCATGAGAATAGGCCAAGAACAGGCAGAAGAAAAATAACTACAGATCGTGAAGACCGATTGTTAATTAGGCAGTCTCTACAGGACCGTAAAAAAACTGCTTTGGAGCTCGCTGCAGCTTTATCTGAAGGAAAAAGCAGATCAGTGAGCGCGTGTACTGTGAGAAGAAGGCTTATTGCAGCTGGGTTAAAAGGTTGCAAGGCAAGAAAGAAGCCGTGGCTATCGGAGCACAACAAGAAAAATCGGTTGCAGTGGGCCCTCAGACATAGAGATTGGACAGTGGAGGATTGGTCCAACGTACTGTGGTCAGACGAATCTAACTTTGAGGTATTGTTATTTAATTTATGTATTATACCAAAACACATAGCCGTCTTTGAAATCACGTCCTGCGAGGGAAATATGCAATCTTGAATTAAGTTATTTTTTTGCTTGTTCCATAGGTGTTTGGAACACCCGGTGTTACTTACGTCAGGCGAAGGATGGGCGAAGAGTACAACCCAGATTGTGTAGTGCCCACTGTTAAACACGGTGGAGGCTCAATAATGATCTGGGGTTGCATGGCTGCCGATGGAGTGGGCGAAATGATGTTGTGTGAGGGGCGAATGAATAGCACCAAATACACAGAAGTTCTGGAAACAGCTCTAGCACCGTCTGTTACACAGATTTTTGGTGATACAAACACCGACGGCGTAAAATTCCAGCAGGACAACGCCACTTCAGCACAAGTCAGCACACACTATGGCATGGATGGCTCAAAATGGAATAGATCTTTTGGACTGGCCGCCACAATCACCGGATCTCAATCCTATTGAACATATTTGGTCTATCTTGAAGAAAACTATCCGTAGACACTCGATAAGCAACAAGCAAACACTACTCGCCGCGTTAAAGCATGAGTGGCAAAAGATATCCCAAGAGAAATGTTTTAAGCTGGTAGAGTCAATGCCAAAAAGAGTGGCTGCTGTCATTAAATCCAAAGGTGGACCGACAAAATATTAATTATTTTATTAAAATAAATCTTAGTAATCATATGTTTTGTTTTCTTTACATTCCCTATGCTCAATCACCCTAAAACTGACATTACTATAGGGTGCCTAATACTTTTGCATGTGGCTGTAATAATAATAATAATTTTTATTTCCGTTTAAAAGAATTACAGATGGTACATAATGATATGACATGATTACTTAAGAGCTATTTACAATGCATTTTTTTTATGTGTATAGGACTCCTGTCTCCCAAACTAGGTAATAACCTGTATCTTGGGAGTCAGTGTTCCTCCGCTGGATTTACGACATTACACAGCAGTGAAGTAGTTGTAAGCTCTATTTCATTTATATGTATGTGGAAATGAATTTAAACTTTAGATAGATATTTTAGTAGTAAAATTGTTAATAATATATATATGTATTATATGTATTATAGCATATATAAGCTTGTTTAGTTGCATGGGTTGATTGTGAGTGTGTGTCTCTCTCTGTGTGTGTGTGTGTGTGTGTGTGTGTGTGTGTGTGTGTGTGTGTGTGTGTGTGTGTGTGTGTGTGTGTGTGTGTGTGTGTGTGTGTGTGTGTGTGTGTGTGTATGTGTGTGTGTTATGTAGATGTGCTACTTACTAGTAGTAGTGGGTACCGAGAATCTCTTTATTGTAACCAAAGCAGTTTTTCAGTCTCCTCATAGCTTAACCCCTTTAACCATGTTTTTAGTCGGTTTTTGCAGGAGTATGTATTTAGTGTATGTATATGTAAAATTTTGTTTATTTTATTATATAATTTATTACTAAGATAAGGAAATTGATGTTGGGCAAAGGAGGTTCGGACTTTTAAAGAAGGAAAGACGTTGCATACACGACGTTTTTGCTGACATGGAATGAAAATGCAGTGTTTTCTTAAGAGGCAATGCAGTACGTAGATTTGTCTAACTGTCAATACAGCAGATTCCTTGTAGAGTTGAGCCGTAGGGAATCTATAAGGCTTACGTGTCAATACTTTTAAGACCACTCTTTGAGCTCTTTCGAGATGTAAAAATTGTGTTTTATGTGACCCTCCCCAGGCCGGAATGCAATACCCAAGTAAAGATTGACATAGTGCAGTATAAATCAGATATAAAGTGTCGGTGTCGGCAGAGTGTCGTAGCTGTCTAAAAACACTAATAAGGGTTCTAACGCGGGCTGCAACATGGTTAATATGTGCATACCAGTTTAGATATTTGTCAATTTGTATACCCAGGTACCTTATGGTGGATTCCACTGTCAGAGGAGAACAAGAACATTGCGATGAGTTTGTTAGACAGCTATGTGCTTTGACAATTTGTGGATGATTATATATTTGTGGATGAATAACTAAGTTTACTTTATTTATTGCAGATATTTAGGGTCTCCATATAATACGATCACTTTCTATTGTACGTAATAAACGTACATATGTATGGCATAAACAGCGTACGTCTAAACCAAGCATATGACAAAATGGACGGATTACTCAATAAAACTAGTAAAAAGACAACCTAGCCTTAGATAGGCTGTCTTTTAGTTAATTAAAACATACAGCCTGGTATCGAAATTGACGCGGAACGAATAGTAACTATACAAGTGGTTAGTTGGTACTTTCCTTCCCCGTCTTGTGCCACAGCGTTGATTGTTCTAGTACAGTTACTATATTTGGCAGACTATACGAGTATGAATTAGCTTATTCTGTGAAATATTAATTAGGATATTGCTCTTAACTTGGACTCTTTTCCAAGTCTTTTATTAGGGTTGCGTACCCAAAGGGTAAAACGGGACCCTATTACTAAGACTCCGCTGTCCGTTTGTCTGTCCGTTTGTCACCAGGCTGTATTTCATGAACCGTGATAGTTAGACAGTTGAAATTTTTCCAGATGATGTATTTCTGTTGCCGCTATAACAAAAATACTTAGAAACAGTATAAAATAAATATTTAAGTGGGCTCCCATACAACAAACGTGATTGTTTTGATCGTGTTTGCTCGATATTGATAACGGCAACAGGTAGACGCTTGAAATATTCACGGAATATTTAGTTATATATTCCTTTAAAATAAATAATTAAATTAAAATACAACAAATATTTAAGGGGGGTTCCCATACAACAGACATGATTTTTTTGCTGTTTATATAGATAATGGTACGGAACCCTACGTGCGTGAGTCCGTCTCGCACTTGGCCGGTTTTATATTCAGTGTACGTAAAAACCTAACGAGACTTCGCCGCAGACAGAAATAATAAATAATAGTTAGTTTCTCGTAACTAATATTTGGTTGAAATTCAGTTAGGTATATTACTTATATAATAAATATGTTCAAAACGCTTGGTCGGTATCTTTTACTTAAAGGTACTTCAGTACTATGGAAATTAAAACATATTTATCATAAAAAAAAACAAAATCATGAACAAGCGTTGAAATGTATTATGACATTGCCTCACAGTAGCAGCTATCGCTGTAACCATGGCAACGTCAACGAAGAGCGATCGTTATCGCTATCGCTGAATAACTCGCACGCATATCATGGTACTAGTAAGCCTTTCGCACTAAACTGACCTATTAGTACTACTGGACTGGATATCCCAAACCGATGATGACATAGATAACGTGCTAATATAAAGCACCAAAATGGTGCATAAGGCATAAGATATTTTATTACCGTATTTCCAGTGGAACTAAAAGATAAAACAGTGGAACTAATAGAGTAAACAAAATTACGAAATTTAAATTTCGAATACTGCTTCGCTTTTCAAATATATTTAAAAAGATTAACTACTGTCCGGTGTACTGGTTGAAGGTTTAAACAACGCCATGAAACCTCCCCAAAGTAACTGTATGATACTGCCTACGAATTCCATAATATATATTAATGGTCCTTCCCTTGGTTTCGTTTCTTCAACTTCATCTAATTCTAGAGAATCGAAGTCGTCCATTTTTGTCGTGTCATTCTTCTCCAATTTCGCTGCTGGAACTAAGCTGGAGTAGAGAATAAATTTCTCTGGTTTCTTCTCTTCTTTTGTGGGACCTTTAATGGAAACATGTCTTTATTACAAGAATTAAGTGGTTGCCTGGTAGGCTGTTATAAGCGGAAAGTTTATATTGGTGTAGCATTTGCGGGGATTGTGATTGTGTTAAATTATTAAGGTAGATGCGTAAGAGCTCTCAGAAGTCTTATTTAAGTAGACCTTTGAGTCTGGAAAACCCAATAACACTTTGTCTGAACCGGAAATTTATTCCGAGACTTCAAATACAGTAGTGCATTAATTATTGTTTCGCTAAGGAGGCAGTTGGGAAGTGAAGACATTGTATCTATATTCGTAATAATACACTAACTGCTTCGGTGGCGCGGCTAGCGTACTGTATGACTGCTGTACATGAGGTCTCTGGTTTGGCCCAGGTCTGGCAGTGTGTTAGCTCTACGTCAAGATATTTTCTTTTACGAAGTCTGAAACTGTGTATATAATTGATTTATTTCTTTTCACAAAAAAAGGTACATACAAATTTCATAAAACAAGGATTTTTCACAATGTTTTGTGAGAGACTGGTGCCTGTGATAGGTATTAAAACACCTGTGTTACGGGTCACCAGGTCCCCACTTTACTGAACATTATTGTTTAAATTAATCAGTCGTAGAAAACGCTAAGGTAAAGTTTAAAATTCATACATAAATTAATAGAAAAATAAAAGCAATTATACATTTAAGGAAAAGTACATAACTATAATTTATAATTAGGTAATATAAATTAATGGCAAACTACATATATATAAGGCAAGAGGCTCGCTACTATAACATAGGACTAAAGCCATACCTGACAAATTGAGGGTGTTATACATCCGTGCCTACCACTTTGAGGTGTGCAAACTAAAGTTACAAATGTATGTAATAACGTACCTTCAACCGACACCTCTTCAACGTCTCGTCCGTGTTCAATGTTGTTATCCACCGGTTTCATATCGCGTTTAGTCTCCAAATTCTGGTCGTCAAGAAGTTCTATCTTGTCCCAGGGCTGTTTCGTTGTCTCTACAGCTACAGTATTCGATGAATTGAATCCAAGGAATCTGAAAATGAAATACAAAAGAGTTTAAATACTTTTATATTTTCTATACACTGTGTTGTGTTCTCACCAAATTTTGGTAATATGTAGATAGTGCGAACATATTTGACATGATTTGTATTTACTTAATTCTATCCTAATCCTATCCTAACTAATATTATAAAAGCGAAAATGAGTTTGTTTGTTTGTTTGTTACCTTTTCACGCCTAAACCACTGAACTGATCATCCTGAAATATACGTTTTCAAGTTTACAGAAACGGACATAGGCTACCTTTCATCCCGAAAAAAATTACTGTTCCTGAGGAAAACAATAATAACGTTCTTAAGATAATAGATGGCGCCACGTGTCTTTCGAATCATGATTGAATTATAATTATTACTAGCTATTGCGCGTGACTCCGCCCGCGTGGTACCTACATCAATAAAAAGTAACCTATGTCCTTTCCCAGGTTTTAAACTATATCTATGCCAAATTTCATCTAAATCGGTTGAGTGGTTTAGCCGTGAATGGTAACAGACAGACAGAGTTACTTTCGAATTTATAATATTAGTAAGGATCACAAGCAGAGTACAACCCGAATTGATTGTCAAATTCTAAATTAACGCGAGTGAAGCCGCGGGCAAAAGCTAGTAACCATATATTTAATTGATTCATGTTTTAAAGGAGTAAATAAGATTAGCGCTACGCATACGCGATATGATGAATTCCTTCCTATTGTAACTCGCCGACGCTTGACGAATAACCTTCGCATATGAATTAATTTCGTGTAAGATTATTTATCAAATAGCATTTGCACAGAGATTTATATAGATTAATTATTGCTCACATTAAAAGCAAGGGAAGATCAATGTCTTCTTTTGCTTTTAATGTGAGGAAATTGATGTCTGAATTGTTTGCCATGTTCTTAAAGGTTATATGCAGAAAGGTTATTAGCCGACCCGCATTGTGCTAACGTGGTAGAGCTTGATAATATTGTTGTATTAACGTGGTATAGCCTAACCTTTCTCATACAAAGAAGAAACTCTATCGCAACAGTTTATAAACTGATCTAATATTGTATAAAATCTCCTACTATCTATGCTAGTGTTGCCTGAGCGAAAATATTCTAAGTCTATAGTTGGCCCAGTGGTCGAAATTCGACCGTAATTCATACTTTTTAACCGACTTCAAAAAAAGGAGGAGGTACTCAATTCGTCTGTTTTTTTTATGTTTGTTAACTCGTTACTTGGATGAATGGAGACAAGGTCTACAATCCCCTGACGAGGGTTGTCTCATCTGGTACACCGATGGTTCCAAAATGGAAACAGGATCAGGCGCTGGTATCTATGCCAGTGACTGTAAGGTGAGCCAAAGCATGGGCAAATATGCAACGGTCTTCCAAGCGGAAACCTACGCTATAATTGCCTGTGCTCAGGAGAATATCAACAGTGGTGTCACTGACAAGACTGTGTATATTCTCAGTGACAGTCAAGCTGCTCTCAAGGCTCTGGACTCGTGTAGGGTGGACTCCAGACTGGTCCTCAACTGTGTTAAGATCCTCAACAAACTAGGCAGGAAGAACACGGTCAGACTGGTCTGGGTTCCGGGACATGCAGGGGTGCAGGGCAATGAGGAGGCTGATGAGTTGGCCAGAAAGGGCTCGGAGCAGCTGTTTGTGGGCCCCGAGCCATTCGTGGGACTCTCTGAGAGCACCGTCAAGGCAGCTTTGAATGCACATGGCAATGACAAACACAGGTTGGAGTGGATGGCCCTTAGGGGTCTGTAACACTCCAAGAAGTTCATTGCAAAGGGAGCCACAGGCTGCACCCGGAAGTTCTGTGGATATAGCAAGAGCCAAATGCGCCTGCTCACAGGAGCGTTCACTGGCCATTTTGGCACCAACGACTTCCTGTGCAGATTGAGATTGGCACACAATTTGATCTGCAGGGCCTATGGTGAACAGGACGAGTCCATATCGCACCTATTGTGTGAATGCGACGCGTTGGCTGGACTGAGGACGGGTCTGATGGGGGTGGCATATCCAAGCCCTGAAGACTTCAGGCTTCTCCCTCTGAATTGTACACTGCGGCTTATGCAGTACATTCATAAGGAGATAGCTAAGGGTTAAATCTTGGGGCCGACACAAAAGATCCCACTGGGTCGAAGTGTCGCCGGTCTGCACTGACTGGCCCCCACACATAAGATAAGATAAGATACCTCGTTACTTGCGACTGGGTGATCCGATTTTGATGATTCTTTTTTTATTTGAAAGCTGGTGCTTACCGTGTGGTTCCATTTAATTTTGATTAAGATTTGACCATTCGTTTTCGAGTTATCTTTAATAATGCGTATTTGGCTACATTGATGATGTTCTCATATTTGGCAAGGTTCACTAAAAACCGAGAAATAAACAAAATTTTAACAAAAAAGAAAACCGACTTCATAAAAGAATATTCTAAAACTTAAAATGCACTAAAAAGTTAATAAATAATTGCATATTCTTGTGAATAATTAAATTATTGTTATTATTGGAGTCGGTGTCAGCCAAGGTAGGTTTATAACTAATTAAACATGAGATGTCTTACTATAATCATAACATAACATTGGCATGCACAATTACACACATAGACGCAGCACGCGGCGCGGGCAGCTGACACCGACTCCAAAAATAACAATAATTTAATTATTCACAAGAATATGCAATTATTTATTAAATTTTTAGTGCATTTTTGTTGTAGAATATTCTTTTATGAAGTCGGTTTTCTTTTTTTGTTAAAATTTTGTTTTTTAACAAAACTTAACTATTGCAATCCTTCTCCATACAAACTTTAACTATACCAAATCTTACACTTTTTCATTTCCGCAACATGCTAAAAAGAGGTACAAAGTATCCTCTTCATGTAAATTTACGGTCGTTTTCATTAAACTTTCAAAAGGCTTACATCGATATAAGAATAAAATAAGAGTATCTATAAAATTCAATTGCCACATGTATGACGGATCGTCACTAAGAACGGCTCAACCAATTTGTCTGATTTTTTGTTGTGTTTGTGATAGTACAAATATAAATAGGACAAGCTTTGTATGAACAAAAATTTGTGAATAAGCCGCGGGAAAGACAAAAATTTAAACGACATAGATAATATGAAAAAAAAATGGGTTGACGTTTTGGTATTGAATTTAATTACGTGAAATGTATAAATGACAGGACAACGACTATCGGCTCAACTAGTTTTTCATAAAAATGCATGAGAATAAGAAAGCTACCTTGTTTACTAATTTTGTAAGTAATAAAGGAATACAGAAAATGAAAGAACAATGAATTCTTACAATACGTTTATTAGACTTATTGAGTATTTTAACTAACGTATAAAAGAAACGCGGACAGCATTTATGTAATCCATTCAAACGTATTCCTTTATTCTCTTTGAATAATAACACTACAGCCACAATGCTGATGATGCTATATAATCTACTACTGCCATGCTCCAATGCCTAATCTCTTTTAATTATTATTATCATAATTACATACATACATACATAGATTCATGCCTGTTTCCCAGAGGGGTAGGCAGAGACTACAAATTTCCATTTGCTACGATCCTGACACATCTCTTGCTTCATTCACTTTCATAACATTTATCTTCTTTTTTTAGCATTATTAACGTTTAAAAATTACAAAATTCGTTCCTTTATCAGATTCAATTCAAACTCAATAAAACTAATGAAAAATTTAGGAAAAAGTAGAAGGGGAGGCCTTTGTTCTGCAGTGACAGGACAGCAACTCGATAATAAAAGTAAAAAAAAACATACAGAACATACAGCCGAAACCCGGCACCCAAAAATACAATAAAAATCTATTTAGTTTTAGAGGAGAAAACAGGGAAATACGAAATGCAGATCTTAAAGATATAATCATGCCGAGCTGTAGGTATCTCTTTTGCACAATTATATTGTGTTCGGGCATAGCGCAAAACGAACAGATCTATGAAAAAACCTATACTATATTGCCACTTCATCCTTTAGTAATGTCACGTAATCGACTCGTGGCGCACGGCTGCGTGCGAGACGAGCGAGGAGGTTCCATCTCTAGTCCCACCCTGAGCGGCGGCAGCCTATATAAGTGGATCGCGCCTGGTGCAGTTCGCCTTCCGCTGCGCTGCACTAACTAAGTTAAGTGGTTCTTTCCTTATGAACCACGTAGTGAGCCTTAACGAACCACGCCCTGTTTATTGTTCGCGTAGAATTCTTATATAGTGTAATTCATAAATCTTTGTTTTTTAAAAAATTAAAAGTGTTAATTGTTGTACTATCTTTAAGTCATCTCTGCTTAACTTAACCTCAAGACACCACGCCCCTACAACATGGCTTGCCCTATAACTATTAATGTCCAGGTTACAGTAAGATTATTTTGATGAGACCGCTAGTCCCTTCCACAACAAAATATTATCTAAGCTCTATTCGTCACACGCCCACAATCTCCACGTACGGAGTATAACATCCATAGTGGACAATCACGTCATTCATAGGGAAGTCCATTTATGTCATTGTGTCTGCGACAATACTACCTGTGTCTGCTTAGAATATCATCCGACAATGCTATCTGTATTGTGTGCTAACAAAACCGTGGGTACTCTTTGTAACGCATACTGCAGGGACATTCGGTTTACTTTTAACTATCATCTCGACGTTATGTGCATATTAAATAGTTTCTGTAGCGGTGAAAAAACATCGTGAAGAAACCTGCATGTATGATATCCATAATTTTCTCGAAAATATGTGAAGTCTGCCAACCCGCATTGGGCCAGCGTGGTGGACTATGGCCTAACCATTCTCACACTGAAAAAAAGGCTCGAGCCTAGCAGTGGGACAGTTTAAAACAGGGCTAAATATTTATTATATCAAATTGTACTACCTCGGTGATGCAGAGGTAGTTAATGTTTGGTTGAACGCGCTAATCTCAGGAACTACTGGTTCGAATTGAAAAATTATTTTAGTAGTCTAGAATATAGCGCGGAGGGGCGGTCGGGCGGTGTACGTGTGTTAGGCTTCGATCAAATATACCATAGATGCACATTCTCATACAAAAACCGCGTCAATATGTGGCACTGACCAGTACTACTTACATATAAGTGTCTGCATTTATTATGCAATCCAGGAAATAAACCGGAATAACCATTGAACGCCCACTGAGAAATATTTTGTAATAGTTTAGTTAAAACGCGTCAATGTAAAGCGTCCTAAGTGTGTTACTTGCGATACGCAAGCGTACTAAGTATATGGTACAGTCTCCACCGTAGTAGTGGTGTCGATTCGCTCTCGTTTACGGGCAGCGCACGCAAGAGTGAGTGGGACAGGTGCATAATATAGCGCATACGACTGATCTATGCACTATTTTGTTGGGGCCGTTTTTCGAGCGACGATCGTGCATCTATGGTATATTTGATCGATGGTGTTAGGCATCAACGGATTTATTAGAGGCCAATGCGACATGAGATCCGCTTCACCACCTACCGCGGCGGTGCGCGATGCCATGTGTTAATCACCTGAAACACCTCTTATTGACCTGTTGTCGATTATTTATATATCATCAGCTACATAACACCACATTGTCCTATCTTCAACCACCTTAAAAAAAGATGTAGTCACCTGTATATAGGTGAAGTGATCCTCTCAGCAATGTTGTTCGCGATCTGATGGTATACGTCCAGCGAGGGGCTGGTGCCCGCCGTGGTAGACTGCGTGGTGTACACCGAAACCACTGACTCCTCGACAGGCACGCTGCCGCATCTTGAAGACAGCTGAAAGGAGAAAAAGAAATGTTGTAGCAACTGAAGAAGACTGGCTTGGTAGTTTATATTTGCATTTCTCACACATACATACACATAAACGCGCACATGCACACACATATGTATATACATGCACATGCACACACACACGTACAAACAAACATACACACACAAACAAATACACATAAAAACACACACACAGAGAGACTCACACACACGCATGCAGTTTATTATTAATTTCTATTATTTATTTCTGTCTAGTCTGTCTAATCTGTCGGGGAAAGTGTAAAATTAAATGTAAATAGTTGTATAATTTATATATTAAGCTATTTCAATTATACAACTATTTACATTTAATTTTACACTTTCTCCGGCGTTTAAAATAAACAACGCGATAAAATCCGTATAAAGTTTGTTTAATTAATTTTTTTTTTTATGTAATCATGAGTTTATGGATTCGTTGTCGAGTCGGGTGGTTACTAGGTTTTCTGTTAGATAGTTTTTAGTAGCAGCACGTTGTATGGAATTATGCGCAGTACATGCCAATAAATATAATATATTTAGACCTAAAACATTATTAACAAAATGTGTTATATACAGCTCTCAATTCAGACAGACTTAAATCTAAATCTTGAATGAAAAGCAGAAAAGAAATGGGCTATTGTATCCAGTTTTAGGGCAGCTTCAAATTTGCCGCAATGTACAGCGCAGCTGCAGTGCTGCAGCTACGCTGCTTTGTAAATCCATATAAATAAAAACGCGCGACTGGAGCGCTGCACTCGCGCTACTGCCGCGCATTAGTTCATCGATAGACTAGTGACGGCTGCTTGGCGGCAGCGTTGCAGCCGCGCTGCCTCCACGCGGCAAATTTGAAAAAGCCCCTAATCGAAATGTCTTCGATTCGATGTCCACTCGCACTGCCAAAGTAATATTAACACAGTCAAGAATTTATTTAGCTGAGCTGGAATGCTCAACAAAAATATCTATTAGCCATTCGAAACCCTAGTTATACTATCGATCGGCCAAAGTTTATTGGTTCAGCCAAAGTTTATGAAGAATGTAATCAGAATTTAGTTCGAGTAGCAGATATAGGTATGCTAAATTTCACTTTAATCTAATCTAATCTAACGAAACATTCCAGACAACTTTCTGCTGATTATTCTCAGGGTAACATCGATTGTCCTGAACTTCTTTAAAAAAAAGTTAAGAAAACCAATAAGTAATTTACGTGCTAATCTCTTGTTATACAGAGGTCTGTATAATAAGAGATTGACGATGATGAGTCGTTTCGATCATTTTATTACTGGTAAACATTTTGCCAGATTATGTTTAACTACTTTGTTGAAGTTGTTCAACATCGACGGTTGTTGAAGTAACCTTTATAAATTATAAACCTAAACCTTCCTCATGACTCATTCTACTGTCGACTCTATTAGTCAAAATCGCATGAAAATCCGTTCAGTAGTTTTTGAGTTTGTCGCGAACAGACTACAAACAGACAGGCGCGGCGGGGGACTTTGTTTTATAATATGTAGTGATACCAAAGCGCCTGACAATATTTTACTACTTTGGCCCACGTCATTCAAACTTGCTTTCACCAAATATGTAAACATAAATTGTTTAAATAAACAATATCATTATGTTCAATGACTTGACACAATAAGTTAATGATTCATTTGAATGCTTCTCGCATGTTCTTGCGTCAGCATTAACTCCGTCAGCTAATATGCTCGTAAGTGCTTAAACGCAATTGTTTGCTGCCTAATTTAGTAGAACAAACAGACCGATTTTATCCGAGTTGATATTCACGCCATCTAGCGTGCAGTAACCTAAGGGTTGGAATGTAAGTTCCAAGTGAATAAGCTTAACTTAAATGAAGTCAATTGTAAATATGAGTTGCTGTGACTATTACTTTATTTGTTACTAGATGTTCCCGCGGTTTGGCGTGGATCGTAGCGTGATGTTATATAGCCTATAGCCTACCTCGATAAATGGGCTATCTAACACTAAAAGATTTTTTCAAATCAAACCAGTAGTTCCTGAGATTAGCGCGTTCAAACAAACAAACAAACTCTTCAGCTTTATAATATTAGTATAGATATTGACAATTATGTATCTTAGATTCACCAAACATTTACTTTTAAAATCTCATTGCCATAAACTTTTGTTACAACCTCACACAACAACTCACATATTAAGAGAAAAAATCATATTTTAATAAACATTTGGCGGTCGAAAAGAGTGGCCATGATTTTATTGCCTGCTTCTTCTTATGAAAGCTTTGCTCCTCAAACAAGCTTTTTTCAATGCTACATTTTTATTTCCTTTTTATTATTCTATTTTTTATTAATTCTAGCTTAATAATATTATAAAAGCGAAAATGAGTTTGTTTGTTTGTTACCTTTTCACGCCTAAACCACTGAACCGATCATCCTGAAATTTTGCATATACGTTGTCAGGTGTACAGAAACGGACATCGGCTACCTTTCATCCCGAAAAAAATTACTGTTCCCGAGGAAACCAACAATAACTTTCTTATGATAATATGATGGCGCCACGTGTCTTTCGAGTCATGATTGAATTATATTATTACAAGCAGAGTACAACCCGAATTGATTGTCAAATTCTAAATTAACGCGAGCGAAGCAGCGGGCAATAACTAGTATATCTTATATAGTTAATTGACGTATCCAAGAATTGTTGGCACATTTTTATGGAAATAAAGATTTTTTACTTTGGCATTGACTTAAGGCGGGAAGGGTGAGCGTCGAGTGTTAATTTAGATTAATAAGTAAAGTGAAACCGCTGTAGCCATTTTAACCATATTGCGTACACGGAGGTGTATGATAGTTAGCATCAAAGCTTATATGGAGTCGTGTTAAAAGTAAATTAATAAAATAATTATATGAATTCTGAGAGGCCTTGGGATCATACTCGGGACATCTGTTTGCCAGTCCCACGGTCTTCCACTGCTGCTGCCGAGATATACAGTAAGTAAAATAACGAAAGGCGTTCCCTTAAAGCGGTTATTATACATCATTAATAGATGCAAATGAACATATTTGCATAGAAAAATAAGCATGCAAAAAATGCAAGTATGAAAAATAAATTAAATGTAAAACTAATTGAAAAGTAATTTTAATTAAAAAATCATAACTAAGTAAAAAGCGACGGTGCCGTTTTGCATTGCTACTTTTGTGCGTATGCAAAGAGTGTTTCTTTTTTGTGTATGTTTATAATTTTTTAAGCGACTTCAAACAAAGGAGGAGGTTCTCAATTCGACTGTATTTTTTTTATTGAATATTTTTGAAGTTATTAAAATAAAAGCTTTTTATGGGTACATTTGTTTTAGGATCTACGCACGTCATAATATTGCCAGTTTAAAGGAACACCTTTAGTTAACGTACTGTATGTAGGTTAAACATGTATGTTTGTATGCACTAGTAGTTCCTATGGCGATGGCGTTCAAATAAACAAACAAACTTTAGCTTTATTATATAGTATAGACTATAGGCAGACATTACAGAAACATTACGTGTATCACTTTAAAGCCTTTTTAGTATACAATAACGTATTTACTTGACAACATGTCAACGTACCTAGCACGTAGAATCAATATTCAAAAAAGGTAAAAGATACAAAAGAAAGATATTCTGCCAACGCCAGCGCCATCTCACGTACAAACTATAAGACAAATAAATTGACGGCGCTAGACATGAATAGCAAACACTGGTAGTTTTTTCTTAGACTAGAGTTTGATCTCGAAAGATAATGGTGGAATTATACGGGTCGATTATAAATTAGCTATAACTTCGTCCGCATGGCGAATAGGTCGATATCTATTAAGTGCAGATATCGCCGGTTATACACGAAATACGTTAGATGAAACGTTGAAATTAAACTTTATACAGATTTTGTCGTCTCCCCGTAAACATGACTGCTGAAAAAACCGAAACGTCGGGGAGAGAATAAAATTAAATCTAAATCACTACATATTATAAAACAAAGGCCCCCAACGCGTCTGTCTGTCTGTTTGTAATAAACTCAAAAAATGCTGAACGGATTTTATGCGGTTTTCACCTATAGACAAAATGATTCATGAGGAAGGTTTAGGGGTATAATTTGTTAAGGTTTTGGATTACCCTTGGAAAGCCGGGGTGGGTCGCTAGTAGTTTTGTAATTTTCTAGCTATTACCTGCGAGTTCGCCCGCGTAGATTTTGACAAAAAATTGTTGTTCTCCGCGGAACCCTATTTTTTTTTCTAAAATCAAAGTAGCCTATGTTACTCCTTATAACATCAACTTTCTGCCAGTGAAAGTCCCGTCAAAATCGGTTCAGCCGTTTCGGAGATTAGCCGGAACAAACAGACAGACAGACAAAAATTAAAAAAATAGATTTTTCCGTATAGGTACCTTATATACTATCATATGCATTAGATAAAAAGCTGTTATTTTGACATTACAAACAGACACTTCAATTTTATTTATTTGTATAGATATAGTTTACATGGAATTAAACAGTAACTAGTAACAGTGTTTAATAATAGTAGTTTAAAGTTCCGAAATTAAGTAAAAATAGTGATTTAAAAAGTAAACAACTTGACGAAAATCGTATAAAGTAGTTTATTTATTTCAATGTACCTATGTAGGTATATAATGTATAACATTCGCGTAAACGTAAGACAATATTAACATAAAACGTGGCTAAGGTTGCTGTTGTTGAAAGGACTTCGGGGTTGTGGTTCAATTCCCAGATCGGGTCAAAGTTGAACTATATTATAATGTTTTTTTTTTGCCAAGAAATTCTTATTATTACTTAAAATATGACCTACCATTACATTTAGCGAAGTTTGGGTATAAAACACCTCTACTTACCACTTTGGCAATAAAGGCAATAATGCATATATATGTAAGTAAGCATTTAAACGTAAGTTAACTCGTAGTATCGTTACCAAAATATACTATATAATATACTAAATAAAATGTACTCCAATCAAAAATGTACCGAAATTGTTCAGTAAGTAAAATGTAACAAACAGTACAATTCAAACTTGCCATGTAAAGAACCATTTTTTGTAAACACCTATATAAATAACTTAGGTAACTTTAGTTATTTTAGGGCCATTCAATTGCCAGCTATTTTTTTTCGTTTTTTTTACGTGGGTGAATGCATTGACGTGTACTCCGCGAGGGCGGGCGGAGGAGTTATGTCGGACTCACCGGGGTAAAGAAAGATGTTGAAATGATGATATTAGACCTCCCGGAATACCGACTAAACCTACCACGTTGTTCCTCGACAAAACCGCAATCGGCAGGGCCGCGCGAATCATTTGCACATACGGCCCCGCCGAGGTTTCGGCCCGGCGTATAAATTGGCAGGCCACTATACGATAAGACTTTTAGTGACTGCTCAACAAAAACTGTCGCCCCCCCTAAAGGGTAACTTTAATTGTTTTAGGGCCATTCAATCGCCAGCTATACCTTATGAAAGGGTAAGGAGAAAACACAAAACTATTCCTTAATATTACTGACATTGCAACACAATAATTGACTTCTAAATTTGTTTTCACTTGAGATTCCTGTATAATTACCTTATTTATTACAATAAAATATTCACGGCATAACTTTTGACATTAATTAACTAAATAACTAAACACAAATCAATATAATGGTGCCAATTCTGTTGTCACAAAATTCTCTAAACTTAACTAAAAATCACTAACATTTAGTTTAGTCCTGTCACTTTTAACGATTTCAGAATACGAAATGTCGTTTGACAGGACTAAACAAAATTTTAGTGATTTTAGTTAATTTTAGAGAATTTTGTGACTACAGAATTGGCACCAACATCAAACCAATATAATGATTAATATATTTTGTACAATATCTGTCTATAACTTTGACATATTTACTCGCCATTGGTATGGTAGAATGTAATAGGACCACAATTACGTTACCACCACTATGTAACCACATTTCTTGTGAATCAAGGATTATTATTATTATAGGTGTATGCAATAAAACGAAAATATTATATATGGAGCTTTGACATTATTTATCTATTTATTTATTTATCTATTTACTAGAGCAGCGATAGCTCAGTGGGGAGACCAACAGACAGCAATGCAGAGGGTCTCGGGTTCGAACCCACGTCGCGCACCTCTGACTTTCGGAAGTTATATGACTTTTCGAAATTATGTGCGTATTGATTGACAATTATCGCCTGCTCCGTGCCTCGGAGAGCACGTTAAGCCCTCGGTCCCGGCTGCCATGAACATCTATGGCAGTCGTTATTGGGAGAGTGTCGACACAAAAGATCCCACTGGGTCGAAGTGTCGCCGGTCTGCACTGACTGACGCATAAGATAAGTATAAGTATCTATTTACTACATTACACATTTTTATAATTGGCAGCGGCTTCCGCACTAAGCTCGAGGCTTGTATCGCGGTAATAAATTAATACTCGTCGATATATTAAAGTAATATTTGTTGATTCCAAATGGTTGCAGTTAGGTATAGTTAAAAGCCTTCGCGACTGCATGTGAAAATGATTCCCCGCCGATTGCGGTTTTGTCGAGGAACACCGTGATAGATTTAGTCGGTATTACCGTGAGATCCATTCTTATCATCATTACCATATCTTTTACCCCGGTGATCCCGACATAGCCCCTCCGCCCGACCCGCGGAGGGGTATGCAGCAATGTATTCCCCACGTAAAAAAAAAAATTGTTGAAAGCCTAAACACATTTTTACTGGTGTGTATAATTCGCTTAATACCAAGCTCAACACAATTATTTTTATATACTTCGCCCCTTGTTTTTTGCTAAACCTTGTACCTTTCTTATACTGGTCTTAAATATGCTGAGATGACATCTATGATTTAAATCAATTACTCAAGTAAATAAGTAACGATTAAAAAACCATAATTCGAAAGATGAAAATGAAAAGTGACTTAAGACCAAACACGACGACATAAGATGATCTAACAGGCACAAGGTCCAACTTTGACGTCAAGAACAAGTCTCAATGGTGAACTATACGCAGTCAGCTCACGTGCCAATGTCGTTCGTGACGAGGTCTCATGTTCCTGTACCTTTGTCCTGACTTCTGGGACTTGTTTACACTTGGGGATTAGCGGAACAACGAACAAACAATTCTTGTTCCGCAATGAGAAATAAATGATTTCGTCGATGAGGTTACTAGTATAGTACTATATTATCTGTAATAAGGTTTTGTTAGTTGAGGTAGAGATGGTTTAGTAGGGTTGTTGTTGAATTATCGAGATTTACACTTAAGGTCTTGCGGAACAAGGTTCGAACAATTCTTGTTCCGCAATGTAAAACAAAAGATTTGATATAGCGATGGTTTTGTAGGGAGGTTGTTGAATTGTCAAGTCAAAAGGTGCTGGTTCGAAATTAAGTTACGCACCTCATAAATTACGAAGTTTGATTGCACGGATGGCGTAGTGAATTAAGTGGTTGTCGCGCAACCGTGTTAAATGTGGGTTCGATTACGACACGAGACAAAAACAATGTGATCCACATGTAGTTGTTCCTGACTTGGATGTTCTTTAGGTAGGTTATTTGTCAAGTCCCCCGTGGTACAGTGAGTGAGATGGCTTTAAAAAATTGTAATGCCGTTGTTTTATCTGTTAAAATGGCTACCATTGGCTCTTTCTTACAAATGTACTTCCTGTACATATTGCAGTATGAGGGACATGAGAGAGTCGTAGGGTCGAATCTAGTCAGCGAACTTATCTATATATTAATACGTGAAGCAAAAACTTTGTACCCCTTTTCACGAAAATTGCGCGGACGGAGGAGTATGAAATTTAGCTCAGTTAAGGTTCTAATTATGGAGAAGGAAGGGCGAATCCTAATATTTATACAAAATATATAATAGAAATACATTAAATTAATGAAAAAGCACTACATGCACACAACCATGCATTTGATACATCACACACGCAGTGGAAGCGCGTAACTATGGTTACATATATCAATATATAATGACGGATATCAGCAATATCTTACAGGCAAACTTTGGTTGAATTTCGAGCACTAGGCGACCGCTAGTATTTTTATCTTATCTTATGTGGGGGCCAATCAGTGCAGACCGGCGACACTTCGACCCAGTGGGATTTTTTGTGTCGACACTCTCCCAATAACGACTGCCATAGATGTTCATGGCAGCCGCGACCGACGGCTTAACGTGCTCTCCGAGGCACGGAGCAGGCGGTAATTGTCAATCAATACGCACATCATTTCGAAAAGTTATATCACTTTCGAAAGTCAGAGGTGTGCGACGTGGGTTCGAACCCGAGACCCTCTGCATTGCAGTCTGTTGGTCTCCCCACTGAGCTATCGCTGCTCTCGACCGCTAGTAAATATTAATGCATACATTTGATATGAATTCGTTGACACTCGTGTATGTCAACGTCATTATCAGAGCCAGCCTGAGGTAAACGCTTCGGTGCCCGGGCCAACAACTTGTGCGATTATATTATTTTTACGGTAATATATTGGTACACAGATTGACTTCGACTGCACGGATGGTTTAACTGCTCGCTTCGCCACTGACACTACGCGGAGTGTTGTGTTGAACAATTTCATTAGTGCGATCCACAAATTATTATTCCGGTTCTAACTCACTTGGGCACGAGGTAGCTCACTTACGAGAACCGGATATCTGAGGTTAGGATGGAGAGGCGAGATTTGGGGACAAGACCTGTCTATAACTGGTCCCGGAAGGTGCTCTCGGGCACTGGACGGTACAGCAGCTCCCCTAATATAACCTTGACAGTTGGTGTAGGGGAACGCTATATCATAAACTGGACTAGTTGTAGAGAGAAGGGGAAGTTTCGGTTCTAAGTATACTTTGTTTTCGTTTTGTAAAGTCTCTCGCGAGAAGAAGCTTGAGTGCTGGAGCTGAAGTTTTTTTTTGTATACAGCTAAGGTGGCAAACAAGCATACGGCCCACCTGATGGTAAGTGGTCACCGTAGCCTATGAACGCCTGCAACACCAGAGGCATCACTAGCGCGTTGGCGACCCTTAAGGAAAGGAAGTGGGAAGGAGAAGGAGCGGGAAGGGGGTAAGGGGTTGATTGGGCCTCCGGTACTCTCACTCACCAAACGAAACACGACAGTAGGAATACTGCTATTTCACGTCGATATTCTGTGAGAGGGTAGTCCTTCCCCGGTTGAGCCAGCCCATTCATGCTGAAATCAACGAGGCTCGAATTTTAAAAGAAAAATTAAATGAACAATTAGTGTACATTCTCACACCTGTATATACTTACAAACATAGTCTCGAGACTCTATTTCCTAAAGGGTAGGCAAAGGTGTACATTGCTATGATTTCTGGACTTATAACAAAAAACTATTCGGCAGAAAAACCCAATATCTCTTTACCTAACCCGGGAATTGAACCTGTGTTAATATTTAACGCATCGTATCGTATCGTAGAGTAGTAGAGCCTCGCTGATTTCAGTATGGATGGGCCGGCTCGACCGGGGAAGGTCCACCCTCTCACAGAATATTGACGTGAAATAGCAGTATTCCTACTGTTATGTTTCGTTCGGTGAGTGAGAGTGCAGGAGGCCCAATCACCCTCTCTCCCCCTTCCCGTTTTTCTCCTTCCCACTTCCTTTTATTCCTAAAGGGTCAGCAACGCGTAAGTGATGCCTCTGGTGTTGCAGGCGTCCATAGGCTACGGTGACCACTTACCGTCAGATCGGCCGTGTGCTTGTTTGCCACCTTAGTCGTATAAAAAAAATCGTCATAGTCCTCAAAGTAAAAAATTAATTCATTTAGGTCACAAAAACGTCAAAATCTGTTGTGTCCTTGTAGTGAGTTTACGTTTTTAAGTTGCTATATCTACATTTATGTTAGTTACTAGGTTTAGGCAAATTATTGAGTCTGTGAGAAGATACCTGCAAGAAATTACCGGTTCCTCTTTTAAATCGCCAATATCGTATAATTCGTCGATTACCACGTGACAATGGGCAAGCTTACACCGTTTATTCAAATCTTTGCATAAAACTACAATAACAATTTGTCTAACGCTGATATTGAACCATATCATAACACAATAGGCAATATTACAAATGCAAACCTAAACCACAAATGAGAGAGGTTACTAATAACAGTTCATAGGTAGATTGAAACCCATCAAAAACATAAATGTGAAATGAGAGCAAAGTTCAATAGTATGATATATTATTATGCCTTGGTTGTTCACTTCAACTACAAAAGAAGTGAGATCTAAATGGATGCCAAGTTCAATGGTCAGTCCTGAAATTTATTTATTACAACTTAAAATATAATTTCTCCTTATAACTTAGGATAATATTATATTGAAGCCTAAGGTCTGACTTGGCTAGTACTCTTATACGAAATATTTTTAAGTACCTACTACAATGGTCATGGAAGAGCCCTATGTTCGATGACTAGTTTCTGCCAGCAAATTTTACCAGCAAGCCAAATTTTCGGAAGAATAAAATAAGAACTTACATCTTTAGAACTTGCAAAGGCTATAATATAATTCGTTCATAATAAAATTAATACTAAATGGTTTTTGTTAATCTACTGTATTTTCCTACGTTTACGGGGTATAATTGTCTTTATTCTGTTATTTTCTATATTTTCTTGTACCTTTGAAATGTTCGAGTGAATTGCTCATTCAGTACCCGGAATTTTTTTTACGCGTTTTCTGTTTATACTTAATTTGGCCAAGTTGGGGCAGTATAAAGTGCGCAGGCGGTTGTACTCTACAATAGAGCTCTCTTGTGCCCTGATTTGACTTGGATCTAAATTGATAAGATGTACTTCATCTAAGGTTTTAACTCTGTAGAGTCCAACGTAAGCCTGCCCTTTACTAAATATAGAGGAGCCTATGTCGAGAAGAGCGCTGTCAAGGCTAAGGTCTTGTGATTTGTGGATAGTAATAGCATATGCTAAGCAAATAGGGAATTGTTCCCTGTGAACATATTATGTAGGTATATACATTAGGTACTTAATATCTGAAACTTGGTCTTGACTCGTTCTAGTTCGTAAATTAAGTTATGCTTAAATTGTATTGTAATTTTACGTGAGCTATTGCTGTTGTCGACGTCCCGATGTACCTTTGCTATTTTTCAATGGATCCATTTACCAGTCCCTTACTGACATCTATATTATGTTTCTTCGCAACATTACACGTGCGCCTATTTTTATCGTGATGACATTTTCTAAGCCAACAGTTAGCAACGAATATTTTGGTCAAGGTTGTCTAATAAATTATTATATTCTCCGGTAAAATTATGTTTGTGTAATGAAAGTTATTCTATTTTAAATGTTATACTAGTGCCCTATACAATGCCCTAACAAAGACATGTTGTATTATTAATGCGAGACACGATGACGCTAGCGGCGGTCGGGGCGGATGTGAGCGCAGCGGAAGATCCACATAAAGACCGGATATCTAGTTATCAGTGTGATAAAAACTACGATTTTTGGACCTTAATATCTAAATTACCGTTTGAGGTGTGTTTATGAAATTTGGAGAACATATATTATGTATCTCGCAAGTCTCAATATATGAGCCAAATTTGATATGTTTATGTGAAATAGTTTTTGAGTTATGAATTGATCAATAGTGGCTCCAAATAGCTCGCCAGTTCTGTTAGCTTGAACTTGGTTTGACACGCTACCGTGTGTTTAGATAGAAAACATTTCTAGCTTGTTTTAAAGACAACTTCCGCACCTGTAATACTCCCTATTATGTCGCCGGGCTCTTTACAAACATTTAAACAACGGACACAAATAACACTCAGACTCGAAACAACCATTAGTGGAACACACAAATATTAATTTGGTCTATGTGCGGATCGAACCCACTACACTTAGCGCAACGGCAGTGGCGAGCATCCCACTTAAACCGCTACACTGTCCAGTTTATTTGTAAAAAATTGTTTTAAAACGGTAACATATTTTCATCAATATTATTATTATATGCTAGAAATATACATATATACATATACAAATATATGAACATGGATGTTTGTCTTGGTCTGGGTGTTTCTATGTATAATATGTATGTATTTACAAAAAAGAAAAGTATGTATGTATGTTTATCCATTGTCTAGTACCCATAGTACAAGCTTTGCTTAGTTTGGGCTAGATGGTGTTGTGTGTATGTGATACAATATTATTATTATTATTATATATTTTTATAAATAACTTAAGATCACGGGTCATGATATGCCCTGAATAATATCGGCAAAAGTACCGTTTAAAACAAGTTCGACACATCCCAAAACAAGCATTGAATACGCGAAACGGTATCAAGTTTTATAATTTTTTTATACCATGTTCATTCTTAATTAACAGCTACCCAATATCAATATCAGTCCTTTATATGAACTGCCCCACTACTGGCTATGGGCCTTGTCATGTGAGAAGGATTTAGGCTATATGGCCACCATGCTGGCTCAGTCCGGATTGGTAGATTTCACATATCTTCGGTTACTGTGGCTTAAACATTGATAATATCGAGTTATATAAGCGAAATACTATAATCGATAGGTTTTCGCTTAACTAATGAAACTATCGATTGTCTGAGAAAAGTATCGATATAATCGTTTTTGTGACAGACACTTGAACGGTAGTCGGCAGCTAAATATTAAATAAGATACAGCGGGTAAAAAAGACACCTAATTTTTCAAATAGTGATGTCATCAATGGGTAAAAAAGCATTTTCATTTTCATCAATCAAAATTCAAATGTTTTTAAATTACTTAAATATGTTTTGAGTTAGTAATGCAAAAGTATACTAAATTGTGTTCTATTTCAAACCTTTAAAAATCTGAAAGACCGTAGAATATCGGTTAATTAGCGATACTATAGGCATCTCAGACAATGGATGCGTAACTAACAATATCTTTGGGATCTTTATGAAGAACTCTAAGATATCATTGAAATTAAACTACTATATTCGGATTTTATCGCGTTGTTTATTTGACACTTTATTACAAAATTTTGAAAACCATGCCTGCTTAAAAGCAACCGAAACGTCGGGGAAAGTGTAAACATAAATATAAATAGTATAATAGTATAGTAATAGTATAGTTTCAATAATTTAATTAGCTTAAAATTAGTAAAGTTTATAGATAATAGTAGTGTAACAGTTTTCAAAATTTTGTAATAAAGTGTCAAATAAACAACGCGATGAAATCCGTATATAGTAGTTTAATTTCAATGAATAACATTCGCGTAAACAGAAGACAATGGTGCCAATTCTGTTCTCACAAAATTCTCTAAGCTTAAAAATCACTAAAATTTGGTTTAGTCCTCTCAAATGACATTTCGTATTCTGAAATCGTTAAAAGTGACAGAACTAAAAAAAATGTTAGTGATTTTTAATTAAGTTTAGAGAATTTTGTGACAACAGAATTGGCACCATTAACTCTTAGATATGCTGATTTTAGTACTTTGTTTCCCCTCACCATAAAAGCCAGCGTTAATTAACTAATAAATACGCATATTACCTCGATAAGTCAGAGGTGTTAGTATACAATGAAATTCCAATGATAGAGGCGACATGTGATATCATCCCAAAAACCTTTGTCTTTGACAAAAAATACCACATCCAACTTCATGAGGAATCTAAAGATAGCTCTGGCATACATGAAGTGAGTATATACACGGATGGATCCAAAACAAAATCAGGAACAGGAGTCGGAGTCTTCTCCCACACTCAACGACCCTGGGAAACCTCAACACTATCTTCCAGGCAGAATGTGTTGGAATCACCCGGGCTGCAACAGCGGTTACATCAAAGGGTATAAGCGATAACTCAATACGCATTATCTCAGATAGTGCCGCGGTACTACAAGCTCTTAAGAGTAACTGCTTCAACAGTGGACTCATTTTGGAGTGTCACCGTGAGCTGCAAAGTATTGCAACAAAAAATCGGGTAACGTTGCAGTGGATACGCGGCCACAGCAACTCTTCTGGCAATGATGCTGCAGATCAACTGGCAAAGAGAGGATCGAACACCAAAATGGTAGGACCCGAACCAATTGTCCCGATACCCTTCTGCCAACTCAAAACATGGTTATGCGATAGAACCACGGAACTACACGAAAAACAGTGGATAGAAACAAAGGAATGTAGACAGACGAAGGAAGCCCTTCCATGCTTAGACAGACATTTGTCACGCAAACTGCTACGTTCCACAAGGAAAAATTTACGTCACCTAGTGGGTATAATAACAGGCCACTGCTCGCTCAACAGACACCTATTCAACATCGGCATCACTGACAGTCCCTTATGTCGAGGCTGCATAGAGACCGAGGAGACACCAGCTCACGTGCTTATACATTGTAAAAGCGTGAGCAACCAACGGGCGAAATTCTTAAACAGTCCAGAAACGATGAAGGAGGTACTGCGCAACATTGGTCCCCTATTGTTTTTCTGGATGGAGCTGGGATGGTATGAGTAGCCGAACAGTATTTCGCGTTGGTTACTTACGCACAATGGCCCAATTGTGGGGCTAAGTGCGGATAACATACGTCCAACTAACTAACTAAGTCAGAGATGCGGGCTTTAGAATTTAACTTAAGAAGTCTGCGTGGCTGTGTAACGGTCTCCCAAAAAAGCTATCGCTGAATTTACATAGACCAACCACAAAAACATCATAACATATATCCAGAGATGTATCACATCTCTGCCAATAAAATTTTAAAGTTTCTGCCAATAGGCAATAAAGTTCCTAGCTAATAATAATTATTATAAATGCGAATGTGAATTTGTTTGTTTGTTACGCTTTCACGCCTTAACTACTCGACCGATCATCATGATATTTTGCATACACGTTGTCAGGAGAAACACACAACACTCGGCGCAGCGGCAGTGGCGAGGGGACCGCTTAAACCACTATCATTCGTGTTCAAATGTTATGCAAGTTTTTAGAGTTCGAATAAACTCATATACAACAGCTTTGTATGTTCGTCCGTCTGTTATACATCTTTAGACTCAAGAACCGTAAGAGCTAGAGACTCGCGGTCAGTGCCATTCGACTCAGCATAGTCGATATAGCCCCGAAATGTCTATAACCTTTGACCTCTGACCTCAAGGTCACGTGGTATCACGTTACCTTTCATATTACTTGAACCATTTTTTCGAACTCTAAGATTTACGGCAATTCATTTATTAGTATTTTGAATTTAACAGTATTTAAATAGCATAGTATTGGTATTTTTGTGAGCAGAAAAAGATAATCTGTGAGCAGAAATAGCTAATTGATCAGCAACTCATGGCCAGCAAACTTTAAAGAGATCAAATTAAGTCGACGGAGCCCCGCTACGCGGGGCTCCTATTTTTGGGTGGGTTTAAAAAAGGAACCTAACATAACCTAACACTTCCGAGACGGAATGCAATAATTTGAGGCGTATAGATGCTCGTTATGCTGTGCAATATTTGCTGACCAATTAGTATTTTTGATGATCATTATATTTAATCCCTTACATTAAATAATACCAAATATAATTCCAGGGGTGTCTTACACCCACATTTCGTTAATAGTTTTATTTCTCATGTGTAAGCAAGTCTGTTATTACCAGATACACTACCGACTATATGTTACTTCTTTCTAAGAAGTTAGTCTAGGTTAACACTTAAACTAACTACCTTCCCAAGCCGAGAATCAAACTCGAAAATTCACAGTAAGCTTAAAGATAATCTCCACGGAATGTATGTACGCAGATACTACGTTTCAATATGGGGAAAATTCTACACTATTGTTGGATGTTACATATTTGGTGGTGCCCTAAAGGAAAACCTTGCACCTATTTCAATATGCCCCTGATAAGTATCTTATGTAAAAAGACCTTGTTGTCAATTTGGATATTTTCCTTTTACGTGATAAGGGTGAATTCTTCTTTGCTAACAATAATGGTGTAGCGACACAGCTGACGCTTTCATTTTATATAGTCAGGCGCAAGTATGCAGTAACGCCGCGCGGCAGTCGTTCCCCGCAACTGCTCAGTTAGGGCGCAGATCAATATAATATAATATAATATATTCAATCACATACACACAACATCATCTAGCCCAAACTAAGCAGAGCTTGTACTATGGTACTAGACAAATGACAATGGATAAATATCCTAATCCTAACTAATATTATAAATGCGAAAATGAGTTTGTTTGTTTGTTACGCTTTCACGCCTTAACTACTCAACTGATCAACATGAAATTTTGCATACACGTTGTCAGGGGTACAGAATAGGACATAGGGTACCTTTCATCCAGAAAAAGTACTTTTACTAATCTAATCTACATTTACATACATTTTGTTTTTGGTACCCAGGAAAAATGCTTGATGCACTATCCGCCGGCTAGGGGACGGCACCGGCGGGGCGTGTGTGACTCCCCATTCTGGTATACCCCAAACATCCATGTTCATGCACACAAATGTTTGACTTGTGCGGGAATCGAACCCGCGACCTCAGGCGTGGCAGTCGGTTACACTAACCACTACACCATCGAGACCGACAATATGTATTTCAGTGGGGAGACCAACAGACTGCAATGCAGAGGGTCTCGGGTTCGAACCCACGTCGCGCACCTCTGACTTTCGGAAGTTATATGACTTTTCAAAATTATGTGCGTATTGATTGACAATTATCGCCTGCTCCGTGCCTCGGAAAGCACGTTAAGCCGTCCCGGCTGCCATGAACAAATTACTTCAATAAAAAAAATATTCAGTTCGTTGTACTACTTAAAACTCGTTTGGCAATTAATCGCGCTAAAATTGCAAGTGTTTCGGTGTTAGTAATTAAGTTATAGCGGCTAAATAAAAACTATTGCTTTCCAAAAAATTGCAGCGGTTATAGAAATAACTTTCGGTAAAAAATAATACTAAAAGCTTTGAAAGTCTGGCTATTTCAGAGAGTATAGAAAATATGAAAAGAATTAGTGCATAGACCTTAAAACAGACTTACAGAGGCAAGACTGGACACGTTTAATGCCATCCAAAGAAGCCGAATCGCTGGGTTCATGGCTCGGGTTGGTGCGTGTAGTAATACGATAATTAAGGATCTTTCTGACAGATTGTGTAGTAGTTCCATGTATGAAATATGGCATCAAATAGCTGCATAAGTTATTTAAGTTTTAATTTAAGTTTATATAATTGAAACTTTATTCTGTTTAAAAAAAAAACAAATATGGAAACCAAAATTTCTGAAATAAAGATTTATTATTATTATTAAAAAAATATCTTCGTTCGCAAATATTTTATATCTATACTAATATTATAAAGCTGAAGAGTTTGTTTGTTTGTTTGCTTGAACGCGCTAATCTCAGGAACTACTGCTCCGATTTGAAAAATTCTTTCAGAGTTAGATAGCCCATTTATCGAGGAAGGGTATAGGCTATATATCATCACGCTAAGATCAATAGGAGCGAAGCACCAATGAAGAATGTTTCAAAATCGGAGGGTATTTTTTCCTATTGAGAGCTTCCGCTGCGTGCGCTGCGTAAATAGTTAAAGTTTCGCAAAAATCATGTATGACAGAATTGTTTCCCTTTAAAAGTTCTAAAAAAAAGTCCGCGACAGCATATGTCTATCCTTTAAGGTTGGCTCACTATAACCATTTTTATGCTAACGAAATTTGTTCTAAAATAATGCATTATTTGCGAAGGTATTATTATAAACATGATATTAATCCTTATCCAAATAAATGCGTTATTCATCACAAGTATTTAATTTAAAACAAAATTGCCCTTTACATCATTCGATTTCAATGAATATCTTAGGATAATATTGTCTTCTGTTTACGCGAATGTTATTCATTGGAATTAAACTACTATATACGGATTTTATCGCGTTGTTTATTTGACACTGTTACAAAATTTTTTGAAAAACTGTTACACTACTATAATTACTATTAAACTTTACAAATTTTTAAGCTAATTAAATTATTGAAACTATTAAAACTATTTATACTATTACTATACTATTTAGATTTATTTTTACACTTTCCCCGACGTTTCGGTTGCTTTTCAGCAGCCATGGTCACGGGGAGACTAAGATGGTAGTTGTCTCAATGTTCCAGTGTAGTTATTTCAAAGTACCCGAACATAATTTAATCATGGGTGTTTCTATTTACGCAGAATGAGCTCAAAGTATCATGAAGTCTAGCTGTGGTTTGCTTCTTCTTGGGTTTGACTATTTGTAATAGTCAAATATTAGTAATAGTTATTCTATTTTAAATGTTATACTAATACCCTGTACAATGCCCTAACAAAGACATGTTGTATTATTAATGCGAGACACGATGACGCTAGCGGCGGTCAGGCCGGATGTGAGCGCAGCGGAAGATCCACATAAAGACCGGATATCTAGTTATCAGTGTGATAAAAACTACGATTTTTGGACCTTAATATCTAAATTACCGTTTGAAGTGTGTTTATGAAATTTGGAGAACATATATTATGTATCTCGCAAGTCTCAATATATGAGCCAAATTTGATATGTTTATGTGAAATAGTTTTTGAGTTATGAATTGATCAATAGTGGCTCCAAATAGCTCGCCAGTTCTGTTAGCTTGAACTTGGTTTGACACGCTACCGTGTGTTTAGATAGAAAACATTTCTAGCTTATTTTAAAGACAACTTCCGCACCTGTAATACTCCATATTATGTCGCCGGGCTCTTTACAAACATTTAAACAACGGACACAAATAACACTCAGACTCGAAACAACCATTAGTGGAACACACAAATATTAATTTGGTCTATGTGCGGATCGAACCCACTACACTTAGCGCAACGGCAGTGGCGAGCATCCCACTTAAGCCGCTACACTGTCCAGTTTATTTGTAAAAAATTGTTTTAAAACGGTAACATATTTTCATCAATATTATTATTATATGCTAGAAATATACATATATACATATACAAATATATGAACATGGATGTTTGTCTTGGTCTGGGTGTTTCTATGTATAATATGTATGTATTTACAAAAAAGAAAAGTATGTATGTATGTTTATCCATTGTCTAGTACCGATAGTACAAGCTTTGCTTAGTTTGGGCTAGATGGTGTTGTGTGTATGTGATACAATATTATTATTATTATTATATATTTTTATAAATAACTTAAGATCACGGGTCATGATATGCCCTGAATAATATCGGCAAAAGTACCGTTTAAAACAAGTTCGACACATCCCAAAACAAGCATTGAATACGCGAAACGGTATCAAGTTTTATAATTTTTTTATACCATGTTCATTCTTAATTAACAGCTACCCAATATCAATATCAGTCCTTTATATGAACTGCCCCACTACTGGCTATGGGCCTTGTCATGTGAGAAGGATTTAGGCTATATGGCCACCATGCTGGCTCAGTCCGGATTGGTAGATTTCACATATCTTCGGTTACTGTGGCTTAAACATTGATAATATCGAGTTATATAAGCGAAATACTATAATCGATAGGTTTTCGCTTAACTAATGAAACTATCGATTGTCTGAGAAAAGTATCGATATAATCGTTTTTGTGACAGACACTTGAACGGTAGTCGGCAGCTAAATATTAAATAAGATACAGCGGGTAAAAAAGACACCTAATTTTTCAAATAGTGATGTCATCAATGGGTAAAAAAGCAGTTTCATTTTCATCAATCAAAATTCAAATGTTTTTAAATTACTTAAATATGTTTTGAGTTAGTAATGCAAAAGTATACTAAATTGTGTTCTATTTCAAACCTTTAAAAATCTGAAAGACCGTAGAATATCGGTTAATTAGCGATACTATAGGCATCTCAGACAATGGATGCGTAACTAACAATATCTTTGGGATCTTTATGAAGAACTCTAAGATATCATTGAAATTAAACTACTATATTCGGATTTTATCGCGTTGTTTATTTGACACTTTATTACAAAATTTTGAAAACCATGCCTGCTTAAAAGCAACCGAAACGTCGGGGAAAGTGTAAACATAAATATAAATAGTATAATAGTATAGTAATAGTATAGTTTCAATAATTTAATTAGCTTAAAATTAGTAAAGTTTATAGATAATAGTAGTGTAACAGTTTTCAAAATTTTGTAATAAAGTGTCAAATAAACAACGCGATGAAATCCGTATATAGTAGTTTAATTTCAATGAATAACATTCGCGTAAACAGAAGACAATGGTGCCAATTCTGTTCTCACAAAATTCTCTAAGCTTAAAAATCACTAAAATTTGGTTTAGTCCTCTCAAATGACATTTCGTATTCTGAAATCGTTAAAAGTGACAGAACTAAAAAAAATGTTAGTGATTTTTAATTAAGTTTAGAGAATTTTGTGACAACAGAATTGGCACCATTAACTCTTAGATATGCTGATTTTAGTACTTTGTTTCCCCTCACCATAAAAGCCAGCGTTAATTAACTAATAAATACGCATATTACCTCGATAAGTCAGAGGTGTTAGTATACAATGAAATTCCAATGATAGAGGCGACATGTGAAATCATCCCAAAAACCTTTGTCTTTGACAAAAAATACCACATCCAACTTCATGAGGAATCTAAAGATAGCTCTGGCATACATGAAGTGAGTATATACACGGATGGATCCAAAACAAAATCAGGAACAGGAGTCGGAGTCTTCTCCCACGACCTAAACATCAATTACTCAACGACCCTGGGAAACCTCAACACTATCTTCCAGGCAGAATGTGTTGGAATCACCCGGGCTGCAACAGCGGTTACATCAAAGGGTATAAGCGATAACTCAATACGCATTATCTCAGATAGTGCCGCGGTACTACAAGCTCTTAAGAGTAACTGCTTCAACAGTGGACTCATTTTGGAGTGTCACCGTGAGCTGCAAAGTATTGCAACAAAAAATCGGGTAACGTTGCAGTGGATACGCGGCCACAGCAACTCTTCTGGCAATGATGCTGCAGATCAACTGGCAAAGAGAGGATCGAACACCAAAATGGTAGGACCCGAACCAATTGTCCCGATACCCTTCTGCCAACTCAAAACATGGTTATGCGATAGAACCACGGAACTACACGAAAAACAGTGGATAGAAACAAAGGAATGTAGACAGACGAAGGAAGCCCTTCCGTGCTTAGACAGACATTTGTCACGCAAACTGCTACGTTCCACAAGGAAAAATTTACGTCACCTAGTGGGTATAATAACAGGCCACTGCTCGCTCAACAGACACCTATTCAACATCGGCATCACTGACAGTCCCTTATGTCGAGGCTGCATAGAGACCGAGGAGACACCAGCTCACGTGCTTATACATTGTAAAAGCGTGAGCAACCAACGGGCGAAATTCTTAAACAGTCCAGAAACGATGAAGGAGGTACTGCGCAACATTGGTCCCCTATTGTTTTTCTGGATGGAGCTGGGATGGTATGAGTAGCCGAACAGTATTTCGCGTTGGTTACTTACGCACAATGGCCCAATTGTGGGGCTAAGTGCGGATAACATACGTCCAACTAACTAACTAAGTCAGAGATGCGGGCTTTAGAATTTAACTTAAGAAGTCTGCGTGGCTGTGTAACGGTCTCCCAAAAAAGCTATCGCTGAATTTACATAGACCAACCACAAAAACATCATAACATATATCCAGAGATGTATCACATCTCTGCCAATAAAATTTTAAAGTTTCTGCCAATAGGCAATAAAGTTCCTAGCTAATAATAATTATTATAAATGCGAATGTGAATTTGTTTGTTTGTTACGCTTTCACGCCTTAACTACTCGACCGATCATCATGATATTTTGCATACACGTTGTCAGGAGAAACACAGCGCAGCGGCAGTGGCGAGGGGACCGCTTAAACCACTATCATTCGTGTTCAAATGTTATGCAAGTTTTTAGAGTTCGAATAAACTCATATACAACAGCTTTGTATGTTCGTCCGTCTGTTATACATCTTTAGACTCAAGAACCGTAAGAGCTAGAGACTCGCGGTCAGTGCCATTCGACTCAGCATAGTCGATATAGCCCCGAAATGTCTATAACCTTTGACCTCTGACCTCAAGGTCACGTGGTATCACGTTACCTTTTCATATTACTTGAACCATTTTTTCGAACTCTAAGATTTACGGCAATTCATTTATTAGTATTTTGAATTTAACAGTATTTAAATAGCATAGTATTGGTATTTTTGTGAGCAGAAAAAGATAATCTTTGAGCAGAAATAGCTAATTGATCAGCAACTCATGGCCAGCAAACTTTAAAGAGATCAAATTAAGTCGACGGAGCCCCGCTACGCGGGGCTCCTATTTTTGGGTGGGTTTAAAAAAGGAACCTAACATAACCTAACACTTCCGAGACGGAATGCAATAATTTGAGGCGTATAGATGCTCGTTATGCTGTGCAATATTTGCTGACCAATTAGTATTTTTGATGATCATTATATTTAATCCCTTACATTAAATAATACCAAATATAATTCCAGGGGTGTCTTACACCCACATTTCGCTGGTTAATAGTTTTATTTCTCATGTGTAAGCAAGTCTGTTATTACCAGATACACTACCGACTATATGTTACTTCTTTCTAAGAAGTTAGTCTAGGTTAACACTTAAACTAACTACCTTCCCAAGCCGAGAATCAAACTCGAAAATTCACAGTAAGCTTAAAGATAATCTCCACGGAATGTATGTACGCAGATACTACGTTTCAATATGGGGAAAATTCTACACTATTGTTGGATGTTACATATTTGGTGGTGCCCTAAAGGAAAACCTTGCACCTATTTCAATATGCCCCTGATAAGTATCTTATGTAAAAAGACCTTGTTGTCAATTTGGATATTTTCCTTTTACGTGATAAGGGTGAATTCTTCTTTGCTAACAATAATGGTGTAGCGACACAGCTGACGCTTTCATTTTATATAGTCAGGCGCAAGTATGCAGTAACGCCGCGCGGCAGTCGTTCCCCGCAACTGCTCAGTTAGGGCGCAGATCAATATAATATAATATAATATATTCAATCACATACACACAACATCATCTAGCCCAAACTAAGCAGAGCTTGTACTATGGTACTAGACAAATGACAATGGATAAATATCCTAATCCTAACTAATATTATAAATGCGAAAATGAGTTTGTTTGTTTGTTACGCTTTCACGCCTTAACTACTCAACTGATCAACATGAAATCTTGCATACACGTTGTCAGGGGTACAGAATAGGACATAGGGTACCTTTCATCCAGAAAAAATAACTGTTGCAAAACTTTTTTTTTTTGTTTTTGGTACCCAGGAAAAATGCTTGATGCACTATCCGCCGGCTAGGGGACGGCACCGGCGGGGCGTGTGTGACTCCCCATTCTGGTATACCCCAAACATCCATGTTCATGCACACAAATGTTTGACTTGTGCGGGAATCGAACCCGCGACCTCAGGCGTGGCAGTCGGTTACACTAACCACTACACCATCGAGACCGACAATATGTATTTCAGTGGGGAGACCAACAGACTGCAATGCAGAGGGTCTCGGGTTCGAACCCACGTCGCGCACCTCTGACTTTCGGAAGTTATATGACTTTTCAAAATTATGTGCGTATTGATTGACAATTATCGCCTGCTCCGTGCCTCGGAAAGCACGTTAAGCCGTCCCGGCTGCCATGAACAAATTACTTCAATAAAAAAAACATTCAGTTCGTTGTACTACTTAAAACTCGTTTGGCAATTAATCGCGCTAAAATTGCAAGTGTTTCGGTGTTAGTAATTAAGTTATAGCGGCTAAATAAAAACTATTGCTTTCCAAAAAATTGCAGCGGTTATAGAAATAACTTTCGGTAAAAAATAATACTAAAAGCTTTGAAAGTCTGGCTATTTCAGAGAGTATAGAAAATATGAAAAGAATTAGTGCATAGACCTTAAAACAGACTTACAGAGGCAAGACTGGACACGTTTAATGCCATCTAAAGAAGCCGAATCGCTGGGTTCATGGCTCGGGTTGGTGCGTGTAGTAATACGATAATTAAGGATCTTTCTGACAGATTGTGTAGTAGTTCCATGTATGAAATATGGCTACAAATAGCTGCATAAGTTATTTAAGTTTTAATTTAAGTTTATATAATTGAAAGTTTATTCTGTTTAAAAAAAAAACAAATATGGAAACCAAAATTTCTGAAATAAAGATTTATTATTATTATTAAAAAAATATCTTCGTTCGCAAATATTTTATATCTATACTAATATTATAAAGCTGAAGAGTTTGTTTGTTTGTTTGCTTGAACGCGCTAATCTCAGGAATTACTGCTCCGATTTGAAAAATTCTTTCAGAGTTAGATAGCCCATTTATCGAGGAAGGCTATAGGCTATATATCATCACGCTAAGATCAATAGGAGAGGAGCACCAATGAAGAATGTTTCAAAATCAAAGGAGATTTTTTTCCTTTTGAGAGCTACCGCTGCGTGCGCTGCGTAAATATGTAGTTAACGTTTCGCAAAAATCATGTATGACAGAAGTGATCCCCTTTAAAAGTTCTAAAAAAAAGTCCGCGACAGCATATGTCTATCTTTTAAGGTTGGCTCACTATAACCATTTTTATGCTAACGAAATTTGTTCTAAAATAATGCATTATTTGCGAAGGTATTATTATAAACATGATATTAATCCTTATCCAAATAAATGCGTTATTCATCACAAGTATTTAATTTAAAACAAAATTGCCTTTTACATCATTCGATTTCAATGAATATCTTAGGAGATATCGCAGTTTTAAAATAACATTGCAGCAAAATAATTACCTATTACAGACATGGTACAAACGATGTTTCTCCTGGTTTATTCTGCGTGATTACTACTGGTTCGATTTTAAATTTTCTTTTAGTGTTGGATAGCCTATTTATCGAGGAAGGCTATATAACATCACGCTACGACCCACGGGGGCGGCGCAGTAACGATAAACGCGGGTGAAACCGCGGGAACATCTAGTTATTATATAATTATGTACATACATTTATATCATTGCTTTGAAGCAGCGATAGCCTAGTATAAGACCTTTGCACTGCCACGCAGAGATCTCGAGTTTGATCCCGATGCTTGCCTTGCTTTACTAACTTTTCCAAGTTATGTTTCAAATACAAAGTCCCTTTTGACATTTCATAGCACGTAACTCTGCACATCTATACTAATATTATAAAGCTGAAGAGTTTGTTTGTTTGTTTGCTTGAACGCACTAATCTCAGGACCTACTGGTCCGATTTGAAAAATTGTTTTAGTGTTGGATAGCCAATTTATCGACGAAGGCTATAGGCTATATAATATCACGCTACGATCCACGGGGGCGGCGCAGTAATGATAAACGGGATAAAATAGTTATATATAAATTGCTAAAATAAACAATGATTACTTATGGTACTAAAGACTATTTAAAAATAATTAAAATCTATACAAATCATTATGAAATTGTTTTACAAATATAATCAACTAATAATTTCTATTGATATTAGTCTTAAATAATTTAAACATCAAAATAAAATAACATTTTACTACAATACCATGTTACGCACTAAGTTTGTTACGCTCTATCCTTACCATTACATCGACTCCACTATAACACTGTCCCTTTCCGACAATTCTCTATTTTGTATGTAGCGTAGTTATGCGTATATAGGTTGTCTAACTTAATGTGTAGGCTTGTGTAAGGCTTGCATTCGAAACGTACTTACAGATTTTTTTCAATTCGGAAATCAAGCGAACATGTTCGGCAGTTAGTGTATTTTATATTGATTCCATGCATTCGGAGCTCCGAATATGGAAAACGAATTCGGGAATCGAATACGGAAAACGAATGTATGCGGTCAGCCTAAATAGGGTAAGGCCATAGGTCAAACAAACATAATAATATACAGGCCTAAATGTAACTGCTTAGCTAATAACGAGTCGTATAAAGAAATCTACTGGTGCCAATTCTGTTGTCACAAAATTCTCTAAGCTTAACTAAAATCACCAAAAATTAGTTTAGTCCTCTCAAATGACATTTCGTTTTCTGCAATCGTTAAAAGTGACAGGACTAAAAAAATGTTTAGTGATTTTTAGTTAAGATTAGAGAATTTTGTGACAACAGAATTGGCACCACTATCAGACATGCTACGACTTGTCAAATCCACAGCATACTTTAAAAAAAATAAAAAAACAATTTCGCTCCTTTCATTTGACACAATATTAATGCACCTATGAGCTACGAAAGTGGGGTATGTTTAATTTAAATACACAACTAATCAATTAGATTTCTCCTGATTAACATAGCCTGAGGACCAAATCAATTACTTTCTAAGTATTTATTTATATTCCGTGATACGAAGGCTCTTTTGGGAGCTACACGAGAAGTAAGCTACTAAATTAAAAGCGATGTCTATGTTGAAAGGTATACACCTGGTGATTGTGAACTTAGCGTGATTCATTCAGCAAGCAACATGCTTTCAAGCGTATAATACCGTCTTGATAAACTAATGGTCATGTATAGTAGCCACATTCTGTAAGAAAGGTAAAATATAAATGCCCTTTCTTAAGCAAAGAAGAGACTTGTGATCTGACTTGTGACTGACTTTAAGTGATCTGGATCGAGTGATGTAGGTAAAAAATGTGTGATTAAATAGCAGTCTGGGTGTTTTTATGTCCGTCATTTAAATTATTAAAAAGAAACAGAGTATTTCATTAGGATACCCAACTCTTGTGTTATATTTAAATAAAAAAAATACAATTTTACAGTATGTTCCCATGCTAGATAACAAATATTATACGTATGAGGGTACTGCTTGCGCTCGGCGCTGCTATCCGTCTCCTGACTGACACCAATTTATTACTTTCATTTATAGTAAAAGTTTGGCGCCCAATATTCTATGGTCTATGGTTTACTCGCTATCATAGACAACATCTAACATTGATTAATTTAATTCGATGTATATAATCTGTTAAGTGTAAAAAACTTTGTAAGTTCGTTTCTAACCGGTTCGGGCACGTTATTTTTATTAAAATATTTTTGTTCACACTTCTGCCTGACCTAATTATTCAATCTATACTAATATTATAAAGCTGAAGAGTTTGTTTGTTTGTTTGTTTGTTTAAACGCGCTAATCTCAGAAACGACTGGTTCGATTTGAAAAATTGTTTTAGTATTGGATAGCCTATTTATCGAGGAAGGCTATAGACTATATAACATCACGCTACGACCCACGGGGGTGGCGCAGTAACGATAAACGCGGGTGAAACCGCGGGAACAACTAGTTACAAATATATACGTTACCATGGTATGAATTGTTTATAATTAAGTTTTAATCTATTCAAATAAATAAAATTGAAGTGTCTGTTTGTAATGTCAAAATAACAGCTTTTTATCTAATGCTTAAGACAGTATATAAGGTACCTATACGAAAACATCTATTTTTTAAGTTTTTGTCTGTCTGTCTGTCTGTCTGTTTGTTCCGGCTAATCTCCGAAACGGCTAAACCGATTTTGACGGGACTTTTTCTGGCAGATAGCTGATGTTATAAGGAGTAACATAGGCTACTTTGATTTTAGAAAAAAAAATAGGATTCCGCGGAGACCAACACATTTTAGTTAAAATCTACGCGGAAGAAGTCGCAGGTAACAGCTAGTTATTTAATAAAATGCGCATAAATCTTGTAACAGTTACCTATTTATGTGTTACGTTTATGAGAGAGAGAGCTTTATCTTTTTATTCGGCATTTCTTTACTTCTTATTATATTATCTTACACCTGTCTTACAAGCATTGGACAAATACAAAATAACGGACATCAAAGGCACCTGGATTAAGAATATTTGAAAATAACTATTTGAGTATACACACAAATAAATACAAATAATTTTTTGCCCCATGTGGTGAGCAAACCCATAGCATTTAGTGCTGCGTCGGTGGCAAAGCGACCACTTAAACAGTGGTCGCCCCGCGTCAAACGATTTTTTGTCAAATTGGCATACCAACATAATATAATTATATTATATTATGTAGATTATATTATGTAAAGTTGGGTATGGCAAAAGAAGCATGGGAGCAGAATAAATGCTGTAGAAATGAGAGCGTTGAGAAGCATATGTGGTGTGACTCTGAAAGATAGAATAAGAAATAGTGTGATTAGAGAGAGATGCGGCATGAAAGTGGATATAGTTACAAGAATAGAAAAGGGTATGTTAAGCTGGTTTGGACATGTAGAAAGAATGGACGAGGAAAGACTGACTAAGAAAGTTTATAAGGCTAGTGTGAATGGAACAGTCGCAAGAGGAAAACCTAGGCGAACGTTTCTCGACCAGATCGGAGGCGTTCTGGACAAAGGTCAGGTTAAGAGCTCCTTGAACCGACGGGCGTGTATGAGGAATGTGATGAAAGGGAATGAAGCCAGAGAAATGTGTCAGGATCGTAGCAAATAGAAATCCGTAGTCTCTGCCTACCCCTCTGGGCAACAGGCGTGAATCTATGTATGTATATTATGTTAGACCCTAAATCGTAGTGGGACTCCATACCTACTCCATCATACCCTGCACGGATGGCGTTGTGGTTTCAGTGGTCGCCTCGCTATTGTCGCCGCACCGAGTGTTGTGAGTTCGATCCCCACACGGGACAAAAATTTGTGTGATCCATAAATAAATGTTCAGAGTCTGCGCGTTCCTTGTATTTGTTGTTTAAATATTTGTGAAGTCCCCCGCAATACATGAATGAATGAAAATCTTATTGCGGGAGTTGACTTCCTATAAAACAAAAAAAAAGAAACTTTTGTCAAAAGTATGAAAAATGGATAAGGTATACAAAAATTTCTTGTTTTGATTTTAACCTAACAATTTGTATTGCTTTAACATAACCACTTGCTATTATACAATTTGGGTATTATTAATTGTTTTTTCGGTCACGTTTCGCGGCTATGTCGGTCAATGGCAATGCTAAGAATCGTCGGATTTATACGATTAACTATAACTGATACGGTGCAGACATTTTTATATCATTTATGGCAAGACATTTCTTTAAAAAATATACTTAGACTTATAATTTCAGGGTGTAAAAGGTGACTTTGTACAGGCCTAAGTTCATCTACCCACCTCTCGCGCGCAGTGCGGGTTAGAGAGTGAGACAGACTTTACGCATATATGAGATCTCTCAGTTATGCAAGTTGCCCACGATATTTTCCTTTGCCGTTCTACCTAAGACAAAATAAGATACAGAGGTGTACCTACATTTCAGCAGTTGCGTTTTATTTAAGGATCATGTTTAATTTTATCATTTACAATAATCTTGATATTTTGAATACTTACCTTGGAAGCTAAATCCAAGGTTCATAAGAGACTTTAGAACTCATTTGTGAATTGATGATGATGGAACAAATTTTCAGTACTGGTTCGGTCTAGTCTGGCATAGTGTCACGTTATACATATTTTAGAAAATTTGCCTTTGTCTAAAAATTTATTCGGTAAACAGAAATAACTCCTATAACGTGGGACATAAAAAATAACTGTATAATATAACTCTATTTATCTCGTCTTCTTTATAGAACCTAATTTTTCAATCGGGTATCTAGAATATTCCAGGTTTTAGATGGTATACCACGTACTGTTAAAGCCTCGTATCCACTACGCAACATTTGATGCGCAACACTTTACGCTCAACATGTTCGGCAGCGTTGTACAACATCGTGCAACGTTGCCAGCTGGCGCGCAACATGACATGCGGCTTGTTGTTTGTTTCTGTGCAACATGTAGTTGAGCTTCAAATTTTGTCAAGTGGAGCCGTGAAAAAGCCACTGAAGTCAACACTATTTCTTCTGGCGACATGTTACCGACGACTGATGCGAACGAAATCATGAGTAGACAGACAAAGTTGCTAAACAAAAGTTCCGCGCTGACTTTCAACACGTTGTGCAACATGTCGTGCGCCAAATGTTGCCTAGTGGATACGAGGCTTCATGCTTACTATGACAACTTCCTAACTACCTACTTAAGGTATTATGAGGAGGACTTGATAGGCAATTTTAATACCCTAGAGCAATTTACATTTATTTTTCTCTTTTTTGAAATTTAGAGGCTTAAAATCTAAACAAAGATTATGCTAGCCCCATCATAATTTACATTTCGGCACAAGTATCAACATTATGAGTGGCAGCGGCCCGCCGGCGCGGCTAGTCACAATATGGTTTTAATTATCTATGGCATGCCAAAAATTGACAGGTTAAGAAACTAGTTCGTAAACATTACTTACTTACTTGCCGGTCGATATTTTTTTCTGGTCAACTGAATTTTTACTCCAAATGCGACCAAATTAGTTAGACGGTCGCAAAAAATGCTAACATTTTTTTCCTAACTCTAAATGAAAAAACGTTTGAAATTTACATATACATACATACTCTCACGGCTATATGCTAGAAGGGGTAGGCAGAGATTTATTAGAACCACAATTCGCGAATTATGTGTTTAGGTCCTACCTAAAAGAGAACTATTGCCGACTACCGGACAAGGTTACAGATATCGTATTGCTTTTGAAAATTATTGTTAGAAAATCTATTACCGACCCGTCTAACCGTCGTGGAGGTACACCCCATTGGATTGTTTCTTAATAAACTAAAAAGAAAAGGTATGTTTGCCTAACATTGTAAAAAAAACAATCTTTTAAGAAAATAATTAAGTTAGCGGGTTTGAAAAATAAACACGAAAATGCTTATATTTTTTTATACCATATCATAGGCGGCGCTTAAAACAACACGTGCTAAACGATTTGAACATTTTTTTATGCAATATTCGTTGTCTAAGGTCCTCTTAAAAAGTAATTATTTTATTGCAATATTTTCAACTACGGCCCAGCCAGCTCTACATTATAACCAACGCGACGTCTAAAAAAGGAGGAATCAATATTATAGTAAAATTACAGTTCTCTGACCTGTAATTTGTATTGTACCTACTTTTGATTTCATTTTGTTGATTGATTACGATAATAATTATAAAATAAATATTATTGCATAATTTTGAGTTAATTTATTTTTGAAGTTGATAATTTTATTTTGATTTTCCTTTTCTTTGTTGCGTCGTATATGACAAACATAATTGTTTAGCTATATAGCTGGCCCAAACATAAAATATTGCCATGCAGCACAGATGTTATTGTTGGCAACATTGCCAGAAACTACAGGTTTTGTTGCCGAACATTGCATGATTGCAGTACAAAAATCCCTGATAGAAACAAACACGTAACCCTGTGGTCTAACATAATAATATAATATTCTATTCTACCACGTACACACAACACCATCTAGCCGAAACTAAGCAGAGCTTGTACTATGGGTACTAGCCTCTCAAACCCTGGTGACGCTATATGGGGTCGAAGCGTTGGGACGTGTTTTGTTTGCCGTTTTTTTATTATAAGGCCTGTATTTAAAATATTGTGTTGCATATCAATGTTCTCAGAATGAACCCAGCTTTTCGAATTAATATTTATCAACTGAATAATATTTTTCTAAATATTTTTTTTGTCATGTCACGTGACGTCACGTGACGTAACGTGACGTCTATGTTATTTGTTCCGCTGTTATCTGTAGTTTTTATAGGGCAAGTATGTAAGTATAATACATTATTGGAAAGCTTATTCTTTCTATTTTTAGACACAATAAAAACAATAGTGACTATTGTTATTGTTGTATAACAAACTGAAGCCCAAAATAACCTATTACCATTTCTCAGATTTCCCGCCTTTTTTGATATTTTATTTTTTTATTATTTTATTATATCGTATTTCAGGTTTTAATCGCTATGATAGTGTTATTTATTAGTATTTCTATAAAATATGTAAAAAACACGCACAAGGCTACATCAGAATTTTTTTTAGAAATTTTTCAATATTTACTTTCTCCGCGCTCTAAAATGTACTCGTCACGCACTTTCAAATGCTAATATCTTATTTTTTTCTCACAGACATTATAAATACTTTTTTTTTACTATAAAGAGTATTTAACTAGGAAATAGAAAAAGTAAAACATCTTATTAGACAAATCAATTAATCTATATAATAAAGATATAATAATATCATCTCATATTTCCAATTCGGTTACTTTAACCAGACGTATAAACTAAAATATACACGTAAATGCGATGATTCATAACACTTATCGTAGCTTACAATGTATACTTCTAAAAAACACAAGCTTTGTTATCATAACTTTGCGTTCTAAATTATAAACATCTGCCGACACACTCGACTACCGCTCAAGTGTCCTTGAGTGCCCGGGCGGCGCGGGGCGCGGGGTTTGAGAGGCTAGACAATGGATAAACATACATATCTTATCTTATCTTATGCCAGTCAGTGCAGACCGGCGACACTTCGACCTAGTGGGATCTTTTGTGTCGACACTCTCCCAATAACGACTGCCATAGATGTTCATGGCAGCCGGGACCAACAGCTTAACGTGCTCTCCGAAGCACGGAGCAGGCGATAATTGTCAATCAATACGCACATAATTTCGAAAAGTCATATAACTTCTGAAAGTCAGAGGTGCGCGACGTGGGTTCGAACCCGAGATCCTCTGTATTGCAGTCTGTTGGTCTCCCCACTGAGCTATCGCTGCTCTAAACATACATAAAATGCGTGGCAGTCGGTTACACTAACCACTACGCCATCGAGGCATAGGTATATAATAATCATAAAGTCATAATTAAATATATTATTATGACTTCATGTGTATGAAAACGAGTAAATGCATGTCTAAGAGTCCTTTATAATGTATTTGAAGATATGTGAAGTCTGCTTATTCACACTGAGCCAGCAAGTTAGATTATAGCCTAACCCTTCTCATACAGAGAGACACCCATCACCAACAGCGGAACAGCTTATTTTATTTTATTTTACAATTTTAGGAAAACTTAAAAAATAGACACACATCTGGTTTTTAGACAAAGAATGAGTTACACAAAATTTTTTTGACGTGGCTAGTACTATAAGTAAACAAGTCTATATCAACACTCTGGCATGCCGTGTTGAACATGCGACTCGCTCGAATTAAAAATGAATTTTGCCTGTAGGTTGTACTAGCTGTTGGTGTATGTAGTAGCTGTGATTTGCGCAGGAATGCAGATGGCACACGCAGCCCTACTTACAAAACTAAAGAGTTTAATTATGTGTAAAGACAGCACGGTAATTTATACATCTATACAAATAAATAAACGCGGGTGAAACCGCGGGAACATCTAGTTACAAATATATACGTTACCATGGTATGAATTGTTTATAATTAAGTTTTAATCTATACAAATAAATAAAATTGAAGTGTCTGTTTGAATGTCAAAATAACAGCTTTTTATCAAATGCATATGACAGTATAGAAGATACGTATACGAAAACATCTATTTTTTAAATTTTTGTTTGTCTGTTTGTTCCGGCTAATCTTCGAAACGGCTGAACCGATTTTGACGGGACTTTCCCTGGCAGATAGCTGATGTTATAAGGAGTCACATAGGCTACTTTGATTTTAGAAAAAAAATAGGGTACCGCGGAGACAAACACTTTTTAGTTAAAATCTACGGGGACGAAGTCGCAGGTAACAGCTAGTTTATTAATATAACTCTTCATTCCATGTTATTCATTTTAACGTCTTTGATAACAAACTTCCGTCAAGAAAATTTATTTTACCAGAGACTGAAAGCTACATGCACAGTAGATATTATACTGCGCAAATGTGTGTACTCGTAAACACAAGTGCCCTCTTTATTCCTTATTTTTCAAAATGAGGCCTACAGCCCTACGCTTTGTGAAGACTTCTACTGACTAAAGCTCGTCCGCGTTCCTTCTGCGTCTGCCCTAGAATGTAAAAGGCAACCTTATATAAAATTAATAGTTTTGCCCGCGGCTTCGCTCGTTCAGGAACACTACTTTATTCTAAATAAAAGTTACTCTATGTCCTTTTTTGTAACCTATACAACGTGTATGATTAATTTTATGGTGATTAGTTGAGTAATTAAGGCGTGAAAGCGTAAAACACAAACTCAAATTTGCATTTATAATAATAATAATATAATATAATATTCTACCACATACACACAACACCATCTAGCCCAAACTAAGCAGAGCTTGTACTATGGATACTAGACCATGGATAAACATACATAATATATATATTTTTTTGTTTGTATATACATACACATTATACATAGAAACACCCAGACCAAGACAAACATCCATGTTCATGCACACAAATGTTTGACTTGTGCGGGATTCGAACCCGCGACCTCAGGCGTGGCAGTCGGTTATACTAACCGCTACGCCATCTAGGCCGGCAAAATTATTGGAACGAAGTTCCTTACGGCAGGCTTGGAGGGGATAGGGATTTTGCTGCGCGACCGAACTGAAAAAAATGTGATAGTAAAACCGTAAGAAAAAATCCGTGGGAAAAAGTGCGTGGAATAAAACCGTTAAATGAGACCGTTCTATCGATTTTTTTTGCAATTTGTGTCGATTCTACATTAGCCGAAGGAACTTCGTTCCTACCTGGTGTCCCACGACACCACATATTTTATTAAATTATTATAATATTAGTTAGTATTGGGCAGAGAGGAACCCGCCAGACAACCTCGGATTGCCCACCCCAACTAAATAGTTATATAATTGGGGTGGGCAATCCGAGGTTGTCGAAGCGAAATACTGCACGTTGGAGTACGCCCGGGTCTTGTGACGTGGATGTCCCCATCCCGAGGAGTTCGGTATTGTCAACCTTTTTCTATTGCAATAGTTGCTATGGACAATCCGAGGGTGCGTGGGCTGGCGTGTCCCAATAATGTTATTACTATGGATTTATAAGTAACGCCTAATTCGATTCAATATGGCAACTTTGTATTTCCAGGACAACGGGATTCCTTTTAGCATGCTCCGCGGTACTCTCTATTTCCTCACTCTTATAGCCCAATTGGACAGCAATTTTAAGAACAGTGACTTTAGATGCTTTACAAGCACGGTAATAAAACATCGCCAACTTCCTGACTCCATGCTGTTACTGATAATTGTTTGACAGATAAATAATCATAGTAACCTTTTATTTTCCCGATGCAGAACTTGAACTCTGAACCTTATGTTCCGCAGCCATATATACTAACCATAGACCAAAGAGGTAAAGTGTGTTGATATTACCAAGCCTATTGATAGCATTATTTTCCAAAATATTTATTACTCTTGTTATTCAAACAACTGTTATTCAATGTCGATGTTTGTGCATGGAAAGTTTCCTAAATGTTTTAGAAGGCGAGATTCCGACATATACAAAACTCAATCATTTTATTTATTCTTTATTTTTACGATTTTAATTTAAGCTGTAAAAGCCACAAAAAATAGTTTTAGTTAAGAAGCTCTTAATTGCTTCTGGTTTTGTTTCATGTAAAGGGTGCCATAAAAGTGATGCACCTTTAAAAAAAATACAACAAGATGATTTATTTAACTAAATGTACCTTATTAAAAGTGGCAAAACTAATAATGCATTCCTTTACTATTCATCAAAATAACCAATGACATAATGAATTATATCTACGTTTGCCGTAGGTATATGTCGGCTGCAAGCATGTAAATATACGGTAAATATAAGAATAGCAATGACAATACAGTAGGTGACAGTGTGCTCGACATTATAATAACGTAAATGAATTAATGCGTTAATTTATAATAATAATGGCTTGCCTTCACTGTTTAGCTGGAGTGCAAAACCAAGAGCGCTCTCGGTATAACTCCTGAGGGCGCTCTTGGGTCCGACTCAATGCAAGCCAGAGTTGGGACTGGCTTGCGTTGGTCGGCCGGCCAGGAGGGCCGAGACTAACCAAGGATTATCCTTGAGTGGATCGATGGTCCATTCAGGGATAATCGTCGGTGGACAAAATATCATACAAAGCACATCAAAGTGTTTAACGGGCCTGTTACAGTGTTGGATAGATATAACCTCTGAATACAAAAATGACAATTTATTTTTTTTGTGACTTCGTAATAAAAAAAATCTTTCTGATTATGATTATACTGTGTAACCCCTACCATTCTAACATTTTTTCATTTCAAGACGCCGCAAATCGATGTCAATTAATACGTTCTATAGAAACCTGCCATTGTTCTTTGGTAATCTATACAAATAAAAAAAATAAAAAAATAAAAAAAAAATCGTAGGAAAGTCAAAACAGTACATTGAATATTTTTTAAAAGAATACTTGGGGCGTGACCTACAATCGATATCGAAGCCAAAAATATAGTTTTTAGAATTTTTGTCTGTTTATCTGTTTGTCTGTATGTATGTCCGGGCTAAACTCAAAAAGTACTGCATTGATTTACTTCAAATTTTGCATGAATATTACTAACAGGTCGGGTCAACATATAGGCTACATATTATTACGCTATCACCTACGGGGGAGGAGCTGTGAATCTTTATTTTTCTTACGCATTCTGTGACAGCGTGTAATCTAACGACGCATATTTAAATGTTGTTTTTGAGTAAGCCATGCTATTATCTAGCTTTACACTATAAAAACTACGCCATTTAAGTAACTTGGGCAGAGAAATATAGTTGGGTTCCGCGGCGACAAACACTTTTTAGTTAAAATCTACGCGGATGAAGTCGCAGGTAACAGCTAGTTAAAAATAAGAATTGTTTTTGCTAATAAAAAATAGGTATTAATAAGCATTCCTATGTCGCGGAAAACATTTCAAGTTGGAAACGGATACAAATTTAAATAACTTTGAGCTAATAAAACAAACAACTTTAAGAACTAATTATGTACTAAATAATGATATTTTTGTACAAAACTAAACTTTAATTCCTCGCCACATAGAGCTTAACCCTAATGTGCGTACCCTTGCGGATAATCCCTATATGGCGGGGAATTCAACAAACATCTAAACAAAACATTCAGATTAATATATAAATAATATACAAATATTGAATAACGTTTATTTTTCAATAATTAAATATTTAATAACGTTTATTTTAAAAACACTCAACATTAATTTAAAAAAAGACACATTCAAATAAAAAAACAAAATCAAAATCACTTACCAACACAAAAGCGAGCACTAAAAACTTCATGATATTTAAATTAGGAATACTTTTTTCAAAAACGTCCACCTTTTACTTCTTTTAAATCGAAACAGCCGATATAGACGAGTGGCGCGGGCGCACATCGAACAGCGAGTGCTAAGCTGTGAGCGCAGGACCACTCACAGCTTAGTATAACAGAACAATAAGGTAACCATGAATAAAGTGTCAAAATAAAAATAAAATAAAGGTAACATTAAAACCTTAAGTTTACATCTTGATTTAAATACACATAATCAAATACGGTGCGAGTAAAATAAGCGTAATAAAGTGTTCCCATCCAAGCGACATTCTGCTAAGTCTATCGATCAATAAAGAAGAGACTTTTTATAGTTTAATTTTCTTTATAATATCTATATTCTTGTACCTACAGTTGAACAAGAATAACAAACAACAGTATAATAAAATATGTTCGATGGAAAAAAATACAATAGATGCTTTATAAATAAAAACAAGAATAGGGTAAGGATATTGTGAAGTATTAATAAAATCTGAAAAGAAGCTTCATATTTAAGACCTAATTTACACTTATTTTGCAAATAAATGATTATAATATACACATTAAAGATATAAAAAACTATGTATTTCAAATCGGGATTAAATATAATGATCAGCAAAAATACGAATTGGTCAGCAAATATTGCATAGCATAACGAGCATCTATACGCCTCAAATCACTGCACTCCGTCTCGGAACTGTTAGGTTATGTTAGGTTCCTTTTTTTAAACCCACCCAAAAATAGGAGCCCCGCGAGGCGGGGCTCCGTCGACTTTGTTTGATCTCTTTAAAGTTTGCTGGCCATGAGTTGCCGATCAATTAGCTTTTTTTGCTGCGCAATTAGTATTTTTTGCTGTGCAGTTAAATACTACCCTTTCAAATCAACTAAAGATGTTTGATACCGAAAACGTGTAAGTTCTTAAATAATATATTTTGTCTGTTTGTCTATTTAAGCTTTCTGCAAAATACCTCTAAACAGATTTTAAATGTAATTCAAGCTTGTAGCTCAATTTAACATTAAGTAATGTTTCATCTAATTCTACTCACCCAAACTTTGTCGGTGGAACTTTCGTCGACGAACTTAAGCTATTTACGGTATTCGTTGAAGGTCATACAGGTATACGCCCCAACATCGGCGCACTCCGATGACGGCTTAGGGCTAAAATTTAAAGCTAGATTAAATCTAATCCCAATATATTATCCATCTATTATGGACTAACTTAGGACTACCTGCTATTGACTAGACGTCTAGTTTTAAAGAAGTCTTTGTTCTAATCAGAGATTCAAGCTTAACTTTATTAGGCGCGCTCCACGCCTTCACATTATTTTTTTAATATTTTAGAAGACGCCATGTAATAAAATAATTCCTTTTAGGGAAAATAATAAATATAAACAATTTATATATAAAAAACTCTTCTGTTACTGAGTGACTGACAGACAACGCACAGCCAAAACTACTGAACGCAAAAGGCTGAAATTTGGCATGTATGTTCCTTGGGTACTGTAGGGGTGCACTAAGAAGGGATTTCCCAAAATTCCCACGGGATTGGGAATAAATGGATAAATAAAAAAACTCTAGTACTTAATATAATAACTAATATTCGGCGCTTAATTTATTGTAGTAATGGCAATTAACATCGTATTAATTTGCAACAAAAATGCGTCACAACCATAGATATCTCAGAGGAGTATATTATACCTACTACATTTTTACATTCTATGTTTACGAACGTCATTGGTCCTTTAAGTTTCAAACAAGACACAAAATGGATTACTCATTTAAATTGTCTCAACAAATGATCATAATCCGGACAATTAAAATATGTTACCAGTTAGTAACCATATAACAATCACGTATGCCAATTTTATTTAAAATTACGATCTTTAATTATTTTAGTTGACTGTCCGAAGTCCGGCGACGTCATGGTCACCGTACTAGGCCGCGACCCGCGACCCTGCGCAGGAGCATCGTGCTCAGCGAACCAATTAGATCGAGCCATTGTTCATTGACGCATGTTTAAGGTGCCGTTCTGAGACCACTACAGCTCGTCGCAGAGGCTGTGTCATCATAATTGAATCAATTAATATTCGAATACTTTCGAATCAATTAATGTATTATTACTATTAATTGAATATTTAGTCGATAAATCCTACATCACAAGCTAGAGAAGAGATTGTGTGCAGCTTTTTCTAAATAAGGCAATCGCCGCACTAGGAACATACATATTTCTGTGTCACGTGAGATCTTACGAACATTCAAACAACGGACAGAAAGAACGCCCAAATTCGTGACAACTATTTGTGGATCACATTTTTGTGCCGTATAGGGGTCGAAACCACAACACTTGATACATGAGATTATCCCCTACGAAAAAAAAAGAAAAAGAAGCTCTATTTAGTCACTTCAGTTTACGGAACCTTACCTTTATAATATTATCATAACTTTTGCATAACCCACTGGCTACAATAGATCTTGTTATTGACTTTCTAGGTTATGGGAATCAAACTATTATTGTTATAAGTTATTAATAGCTGAGAATATTATATAAAATACATTCCTTTATGTTAAAACGTCATTTTCTATGCTGATTTGTGCACAACGTCACTTTTGTCTTTCCTTACTTACGTCTGTATCATTTCTTATTCTAAATGTAACGTACAGCTTTTGCCCGCTTTCGCTCGGAACCAGTATTTATTCATGGATGAAAGGTCCTTTTCTGTACCCCTAACAACGTGTCATGCGAAATTTTATGACGATCGGTCGAATAGTTAAAGAGAGGAAGCATAACAAATAAAGAAACACACATGTTCGCATTTATAATATTAGTGAGGATACAGTAGTCTAGCACGGCTTGTTTTCAGCGATCCTTTTGCCCACGTACATGTAAGCTCTGTGGTGAACTATCTCCGGCGGTGTTTTCTAAGTGCTATGACATGTCCTTCTTTAAACTAGGTTTAAAGAGAATACTGCTAGCTCGGTAAGAAGCAGTTTGGCTGTGTGTGCCCTCATTATTGCCTTCTATGAGCGGTGGTTGAAACACTCTCCAGAACACAAATATAACTAACAATCCTGTATTGTTAGTTATATTTGGCATTGCCCCAAAATCTAGATCTTGAACTAATAATAGAAATTAATAAAGAAAACATTTTAATTGATGATTTAAAACAGAACTCGAAAAAAGAATGCATGCATGCATTCTTTTGTCGAGTAGCCTGACAGATGCTAAAACAATTTTTTTCTAATCTGATATCAGTGAGCCATAAAAACAACTGCACGGATGGCGTAGTGATTTAAGCCTCGCCACTGCCTGCGCACCGAGTGTTGTGGGTTCGATTCACACACGGGACAAAAAATTGTGTGATCCACACATTGGAGATTCGCATGCCCTTATAGGTGTTCTACCTCTGGACTTTCGCTTGACAAGCTTGACTTGTATAAATACTAGATTTTGCCCATGGCTTCGCTTGCATTAATGAAGATTTCGTTAATACATTTTAAATCCCTCGGGACCAATACTTTTTCTGAATGAAAGGTAGCATGTCCTTTTCTGTACCTCAGACAACGTGTACCTATGCAAAATTTCATGATGATTGATCGAGTAGTTAAAGCTTGAAACAAACAAACAAACTCCATTCGCATTTATAATATTATGTTATAAATGCGAATTGTTGTGATAATCCTATCCTAACTAATATTATAAAAGCGAAAATGAGTTTGTTTGTTTGTTACCATTTCACGCCTAAACCACTGAACCCGATCATCCTGAAATTTTGCATATACGTTGACAGGTGTACAGAAACGGACATAGGCTACCTTTCATCCCGAAAAAAGTTACTGTTGTAATGTTCTTATAATAATAGATGGCGCCACGTATCTTTCGAATCATTATTGAATTATATTATTACAAGCAGACTACAACCCGAATTGATTGTCAAATTCTAAATTAAAGCGTGCGAAGCCGGGGGCAAAAGCTAGTATTTTATAAATGCGAAATGTTAGAAATTATTCGCATTAAGTTAGGATCTTCCTGAAGTACTGTATTTTTGGTTTATCATAAAAACAGTAGCACAAACAAGCTTTAAACTTGATTTATATATAGAGTAAATTTATAGTAGTAGAGCCTCGCTGATTTCAGCATGAATGGGGCCGGCTCGACCGGGGAAGGACTACCCTCTCACAGAATATCGACGTGAAATACCAGTATTCCTACTGTTGTATTTCGTTCGGTGAGTAAGAGTACCGGAGGGCCAATTACCCCCTTACCCCCTTCCCGCTCCTTCTTCTTCCCACTTCCTTTCCTAAAGGGTCGTCAACGCGCTAGTGATGCCTCTAGTGTTGCAGGCGTCCATAGGTTACGGTGACCACTTACAATCAGGTGAGCCGTATGCTTGTTTGCCACCTTAGTTGTATAAAAAAGAAAGTAATATATTTATCTGACTTTTCGATATAATACGTCTGCTTTAACGGTGAATGAAAACATCGTGCATGACTGAGAGTGCTCCAAAACGTTTTCAAAAATATGTGAATCCGCACTAGGTCAGCTTGGTGAACTATCTATCTCAGCCTGAGAAAAGGCCCGTGCCCAGTAGTGGGACTGTTAATATACAGGGTTGGTGTTATTATTATTACTAGCAGTTGCCTAGTGCTCGAAATTCGACCAAAGTTTGCCTGTAAGATATTGCTGATATATTATGTCATTATTATATTGACATATGTAACCATAGTTGCGTGTGTCAAATGCATGGTTGTGTGTGCGTGTAGTGTTTTTCATTTAATGTATTTCTAATGCATATTTTATTTAAATATTAGGATTCGCTCCTCCTTCTCCATATAAACTTTAACTGTGCCAAATTTCATACTCCTCCGTCCGCGCAGTTTTCGTAAAAAGGGGTACAAGATTTTTGCTTCACGTATTAATATATAGATAAACCAGACTTTTTTAAAATTTTATATGCCTCCTTGTCTTCGTGGTAGTGAGTGCGACTGTTGTGCATGAGGTCTCGTGTTCGAATCCCGGGTCGAGCCAACAAAAAGATTAGATTTTGCTGTTTAGAAATCTCAATACGAGCACGGAGTTAGATACCCCGTGCCTCGGAATGCACGTAAAGCCGTTGGTCCTGCGCCTGATCTCTCTCCGGTCGTGTCGGATTATCCGTCCCATCGGATTATGAGGGTTAGGGAACAGAGAGTGCACTTGTGTTTGCGCACATACTTGTGCACTATAATATCTCCTGCGCAGATTCGGCGTGGAGGATATTAAACTAGATTTTGCCAGCGACTTCGCTCGTGTTAATGTAGGTTCAATTAGTAACAGTACTATTTTCTGGATGAAATGTACTACTTTTCTCTACCTCTGACAACGAGTATGCATTTCGTGATGATCGGTCAAGTTTATAAGGCGTGAAAACGTAACAAACAAACTCACATTCGCATTTATATTATTAATATAGAACAGTCGCTACCTTCGATACTCCAATACAGCTCGCAATTTTATTGTCCAGTTTTATTTAGATTATCTACTCGTTCTATAACTCTGGTGACTTAACAAAGACACCATCTTCAAGATAATAAAGGCGTCTTCATTAAGCTGCGTGTAATTATGGGAACTTTATGACGAAAACACCATACATTACAAATCCCAGAATGGATACCTACTAATGTTCTTCTAAATACCGGAGTCTATCCCATGCTCTGATTGCAAGGAATAATTACTTGTGTGCCGCAATATCTTCTTAAAGACATCATTAAGCAAATGAAGTGTTTTAATCAAGAGCCTCTTTAGTCACAGGTTGTCCATGAGGTTTCGAATTTTAATTTCGAATCTCGCAAAGTGTTATTGGCTTCTTTCTGTAAAGAAATACTCAGTTGCAGCACAGAGTTTTGACTGCACTGATGGCGTAGAGGTTTAATTGGTTGCCTCACCATTGAGACTGCGGCGATTATTGAGGGTTCGAATCGTACAAGAGAAAAATATTTGTGTGATCCATAAATAGCTGTGCCGAGTCTGGGTCTTCTTTAATATTTATTTATTTATACCTAATAGGTACACAAACAGATTACAGTCTTAACATAGTAAGTAGTAATAATGAACGTCCTAACTATCCTATCTTATCTTATGTGGGGGCCAATCAGTGCAGACCGGCGACACTTCGACCCAGTGGGATCTTTTGTGTCGACACTCTCCCAATAACGACTGCCATAGATGTTCATGGCAGCCGGGACCGAGGGCTTAACGTGCTCTCCGAGGCACGGAGCAGGCGATAATTGTCAATCAATACGCACATAATTTCGAAAAGTCATATAACTTCCGAAAGTCAGGGGTGCGCGACGTGGGTTCAAACTCGAGACCCTCTGCATTGCAGTCCATTGGTCTCCCCACTAAGCTATCGCTGCTAACTATCCTAATTAATATTATAAATGAGAAAATGAGTTTGTTTGTTTGTTTGTTACGCTTTCACGCCTTAACTACTCAACGAATCAACATTTTGCATACACGTTGTCAGGGGTACAGAATAGCACATAGGGTACCTTTCATCCAGAAAAAATAACTGTTGCAAACCTAACTTTACCTAACCTACATTTACGCGAGCGAAGCCGCGGGTGAAAACTAGTATTATATAAACCGGACAGTAACCCTACAGTAGTGTACACAACATGTACATATTAGAGCAGATTACTCATGCAATACAAAAAACATTTTTAAAATCTTAAATTCGTTAGCGTAGGATACAAGTGGATAATTGTAAGTACCTAGGTTTTTACTTAATAACTGTAATTTTACATACATAATATAAAAATATATAATATAATAATATTCTACCACATACAACACCATCTAGCCCAAACTAAGCAGAGGTTGTACAATGGATAAACAAACATATATACTTTTTTTTGTAAATACATACATATTATACATAGAAACACCCAGACCAAGACAAACATCCATGTAATGTATCTTTGTGTTTATTGTTTCAATGTATGTTCTATATTCGAATCAGAAAGTATTCGTAGTGCAGGAGTTGCCTTTTTAATCAACAAAAAGAGATAATTAAGGCCTGTGTCGACGAAAGCGTTACTCTGTGTTTTGTCTGAAAATTTGCCTGATATAATTCACTCGCCTTCCAATACTTGAGACCTGGAACATTGCTGGCGAAATAAGGCTGTAATGCACCTCTGTTTACGTCATTTTGACTTACTCCTGTATACGCTTGTATATCTACAATTTGCTTGTATATACTAAACTGTGGGATGAACTGTCGCCTGCGGTATTTCCGGACCAATACGACCTACAAACCTTCAAGAAAAGAGCGTACTCCTTTTTAAAAGGCCGGCAACGCATTTGTAACTCCTCTGCTGTTGCGGGTGTCCATGGGCGGCGATCCGTCTGCTCGTTTGCCCCCTATCTCATAAAAAGTAAAAATTATCATCAGTATTTTCTTAATATCAGCCCTGTATATAAACTGTCTCGCTGCTGGGTTCGGGTCTCTTCTCAGTATGAGAAGGGCAAGACCATAGTCCACCACGCTGGCCCGGGTTGGTAGACTTCACACATCCTCGAAGAACATTACATAGAACTCTCGGACATGTAAGTTTCCTCACGATGTTTTCCGTCACCGTTAAAGCAAGGTATAATTAACTATTTAATATGCACATAACTTCGAGATGAAATAGTTTTGTGTTGACAAAATAATATATTATGTTCAATATAATTCGACATGGCTGATTATAATTTTCACGCGTAGCTGAGGTACAGTACAATAACATGACCTTAAAGGAATTCGTCTCAATATTACCGACAATAGTATTACGATGTGTACGCAAATACTACATATCCTACTCCTAATAAAACAGAGACTTAACTCGAAATTTGGAAGTTAGGCAATTTGAACTCTAACTTTACATAATTAGAGTTCAAATTGCCTAACTTCCAAATTTCGAGTTAAGTCTGTTTTATCAAGAGTAACATATTGTAAATGGACCTTTTTCCAGATTTAGTCACGGCTTATTTTGTTTTATAATTTAGTTTTTTCTTGCTAAGGTAAACAATTCTTCGACTTGTATGATGGTAAGCGATTGGTACATCGTGTTAGTCTATGGATGCTTGCAATATTTTAGGTGGTGTTTTAAGCGTTGCACATTTCTAACTGTGCACTGAAAACGTTTTTTCCTCTTAAAGATTTTTATATTGCACCTAGTATATTGGACAAACTATTATAGATTGTAATTAAACTACAAAATGTAATAACACTAAGGCTGCCTGTCCATTCTATGCAAAAAATCTCCGCTCCGCTCCAGTATGCAATCCTATTGGTTCATATTTCTCCGTTTCTTCGCTCCGCAGCCTCGCTCCGCTTCAATAGACAGGCAGCCTAACAGTGTTCCTAAAATAAAAATCCCGTTAAAATCAGTATAAAGTAGTTTAATTTCTTTGTAATCATATAACAAAAGATATTTTATATTTGACTATCTTAGTACAAAATTATAAGGGCAATCTGCAAAGCAGTTTATTCAATTAAACATATTTTCCATTCTTTTTTAATTGATTTAGGAACGACGTTAATGTCTAAAATATAGGTTTTTATAATGTTTGCCAGTATCTTTTTTATCTGTGATTATATCCAAACCAATCCAAATCCTCGACCGGGGAAGGTAGTCCTTCCCCGGTAGCCCTTCCTCTCACAGAATATCGACGTGAAATAGCAGTATTCCTACTGTTGTGTTTCGTTCGGTGAGTGAGAGTGCCGGAGGCCTAATCACCCTCTTTTCCCCTTCCCGTTTCTTCTCCTTCCCACATCCTTTTATTCCTAAAGGATCGGCAACGCGCAAGTAATACCTCTAGTGTTGCAGGTGTCCATAGGCTACGGTGACCACTTACCATCAGATGGGCCGTATGCCTGTTTGCCACATTAGTAGAATAAAAAAAAACAAAAGCTATAGGACAGATTTATATGGAATATTGCAGACAGTCTCTTATAATAATAATAATAGATAATAATTCATCGTGATGTGGTGGCAGTGGATATTGGCCTCACCCCGCTCGCTCTGGCTAAAGAGAACTGGCGCAAACCGGTGGTGCTTACAACTGAGGATCGCAATGTTGTATGGAAGAGCAAGGAGCTACACGGACGGTTTTATCGGGCTCTATATGGGCCCGACGTAGAGTTAATATCGTCCGTGTCCTGGTTACGATTCGGTGACCTGTTTGGAGAAACCGAAGGTTTTGTTTGTGCAATTATGGACGAAGTAGTAATGACGAATAACTACCGAAGATATATCCTGAAGGATGGTACGGTTGACATATGTCGGGCGTGTCACCAGCCCGGAGAATCTCTCAGACATATTATCTCTGGATATTCTCGTCTTGCTAATAGCGAGTACTTGCATAGACACAACCAATTGGCCAGGATTATACATCAGCAACTTGCTTTAAAATACGATCTCGTGGACTTAGAAGTACCGTACTACAGGTATGTGCCCGACCCCGTTCTCGAAAATGGTCATGCAATGTTGTACTGGGATCGGTCCATCATTACTGACAGGACTGTTGTAGCCAATAGACCTGACATTGTTGTGGTGGACCAATTAGAGCGCCGTGCAATGATCGTCGATATCACCATTCCTCATGACGGGAATCTCGTAAAAGCTGAAAAGGATAAACAAGTTAAATATCTGGATCTGGCGCACGAGATTGTCGACATGTGGGATGTAGATTCGGCGATCATTGTACCGATAGTCGTATCAGTCCATGGACTGATTGCCAAGAGTCTCGATCACAATCTGAAGAGGCTCGCGTTAGACGGCTGGATTAAGTCTCTGCAGAAGGCCGTATTGCTTGACACGGCACGCATTGTGAGGAGGTTCCTCTCGCTGGAGCCCTAACCACCGGTAGCTTGGACCTAGTTCCCGATGCCGGTGGGTCTTCATAGTTTTTATATTTTTAAATGTGTTCTTTTTTTATATATTTAAAAATGTAATTACTATTGAAAAATGTGTAAATAAAGAGAATAATAATAATAATTATTTATTTATTTGCATAAACACAATTAACACTTATATAAACATAAATACATATTCACATGTTTACACAATATATAATTAGTTGACAAATATGTTTATGTTTGTCGTAACTGGCATCTTGTTAATACATAGGCTATAAATAACTATGTTAGTAGGCAAAATTCGATTATATTATGTACATAGATATGTATTACACCAGTTTCCTGAACTGGTAGACAGAGGCTACAAATTGCCAGCTAATATAATTGCGATATGTTTATACTTCTTTTTCATTCTCGTCAAATTTTTCTTCGCACATCAGTTATATTAACCTGTCCTTCATTTTATTTTTATACGGTTTTAGTCCATCATGTTTTACCGATATAACGGCATGCAAATCTTATTATAATTTACAAGATTTTCCCGCGGCTACGCTTGAGTTAGTGCAATTTTTTTAAAATAAATTTCTAGTTTTGGTGAACAGTGCTTTTCTGGATGAAAGGTATATCCTTTTTTGTATCTTTGATAACGTGCATACGATTTCATGATGATCGAGCGAGTAGTTGAGCTTGACAGCGCAACAAACACTCACATTCAATACTATACATCGAAATAAAATAAACTTATAACAGATATTTTGCGTAGTATTATATCTGCAAAAATCCATGAATATTTAAAAAATGCTTATGACTAGAACAAAAGAATGCTTGACCCTTACTGGAAATCGAACCCGATACCTCTCGCAGTGGTTGCGTGCTACTGCTGCGCTACTGAGGCCCTTTCAGTTCAATATGTAACAATACTAAACAAATACTTTTATTAACAAAATCTTTTTTAATTTAGTAGCAAAGTAACAAAAGCGCCAATCTTAAATGTTTATAAGGAATATTAACTTAATTCGGCAGATTATGTAAATTGAAAATACTTAGAAACAATTTACAATAATAACATGACTGTTATTGGACGCCATAATAAGTGGGCGCTTCGATATTGCGAGGGTTAAAGGTTAAGGCAACTTAACCCCTAACTTTAATACAAAGAAAATATAATTACAATATCTTATAGGGTGGTTAAAAGCCTCAAGTTTTTGTTTATAGATTCGAATTTGTATGAAACTCCATTCTGTATTAAGGAGACTGACATACCCATGGGCAAAAAGTCTCTAAAAACTAGAACCAAAAAGTATTTGTATGAAATTGAGATAGAAAGAATTATGGCTTTGTGGCGCCACGGTGGTGTAGGCAACTGCTGTATATGAGGTATCAGGTTTGATTCCAGAAACTGGCAATGTTATTGGGTTTTCTTAAAATACATCTCAGTAGAACTGTGCTTGGCAAGCGGCAAGCAAAGCTCGTCCACTATTATTTGGGACATAAAACATAGTTGAGAACGAGGAACAGGAGAAAAAGGAGGCTGAGCAGAAAGCGAGGGAAGAGGCCCGAAGGCAGAGGTTGGTTACTCACCGAATTAAACTTGCTATAATCATAAACCTTAATTATCTTTGTGTCCGAATAAAAACTGTTAGTCCAGTTGGCGAAATATGGGTGAAATATACTTCATCCTAATCCTTCCTTGATATAGATATGAGACTATTTATAAATATCTATATATTAATACGTGAAGCAAAAACTTTGTATCTCTTTTTACGAAAATTGCGCGGACGGAGGAGTATGAAATTTGGCACAGTTAAAGTTTATATGGAGAAGGAAGGGCGAATCCTAATATTTATACAAAATATGCATTAGAAATACATTAAATTAATGAAAAAACACTACACGCACACAACCATGCATTTGACACACGCAGTGGAAGCGCGTAACTATGGTTACATATATCAATATACTAGCTGACCCGCGCAACTTCGTCTGCTTCATATAAGAGAATACTCCCGTATTTGCAACTTTTTTCATTGCTGCTCCGCTCCTATTGGTCGTAGCGTAGAAGTTATATAGCCTATATCCTTCCTCGATAAATGGGCTATCCAACACTAAAAGAATTTTTCAATTCGAACTAGTAGTTCCCGAGATTAGCGCGTTCAAACAAACAAACTCTTCTGCTTTATAATACACTAGATTTTCCCGCGGTTTCACCCGCGTTTATCGTTACTGCGCCGCCCCCGTGGGTCGTAGTGTGATGTTCCGTGTACCGTTCCGTAAGGAGCCGACCATGACCACGCGCCTGAGCCGCGTGGCATGGTATCTCGTAGTTTTTGGCCGGCCTTACACATCATAAATGCGCGCGCAGTACAAACTTGATCATTATTTTGCTGCGTATGTTATTTTAAAACTGCGATATCTCCAAGATATTCATTGAAATCGAATGATGTAAAGGGCAATTTTGTTTTAAATTAAATACTTGTGATGAATAACGTATTTATTTGGATAAGGATTAATATCATGTTTATAAAAACACCTTCGCAAAGAATGCATTATTTTAGAACAAATTTGATTAGCATAAAAAAGGTTATAGTGAGCCAAGCTTAAAAGATAGACATATGCTGTCGTGGATTTTTTTTTAGAACTTTTAAAGGGAAACAATTATGTCATACATGATTTTTGCGAAACTTTAACTGTTTACGCAGCGCACGCAGCGAAAGCTCTCTAAAGGGAAAAAACAATCCGATTTTGAAACATTCTTCAGTGGTGCTCCGCTCCTATTGATCTTAGCGTGATGATATATAGCCTATAGCCTTCCTCGATAAATGGACTATCTAACACTGAAATAATTTTTCAAATCGGACCAGTAGTTCCTGAGATTAGTGCGTTCAAGCAAACAAACAAACAAACTCTTCAGCTTTATAATATTAGTATAGATAATGACATATATCAGCAATATCCTACAGGCAAACTTTAGTCGAATTTCGAGCACTAGGCGACCGCTAGTATTGTTAAATACACTACAATAACACGCAACATCGAGATTTCAAATAGAGAAGGATGGCGTAGTGGTTTAAGTAGTCACCTCGCCACTGACACGGCATTAAATGTTCGATTCCTACACGAGACAAAAAATTATGTGACGCATTAATAGTTGTGCCGAATCTGAGTGTTATTTATGACCGTTGTTTTAATATTTATAGAGTTCCATGTGACACAGGAAATTATTTAAAAAAAAAAGAGAGGCTGGGTAAATTAGAAAAAGGCTAGTCTATCTTTTTTAAATATATGTATTGAATCGGAGAAGTTCGGTATTGTCAACCTTTTTCTATTGGAATAGTTGGGTGGGCAAACCGAAGGTGCTTGCCGCGTTCCACTTTCCCATTTATTACTTTGCTTTTCGGAAAACCAGCTCGTGCTCTAAAGCGCTTGTCTGAGAAATTATCCACTGTAGGCAAGGCTTTATTAAAAAGGACAGCCGTATGTGGACTACTGACTCGTCTACACTCAAACTCAATAAAATCAAAACAACACGGTTCAGTGTTCACCCAACTTATCAAGGTAAAAACTTCGTACGACTTTCAAAATATCTCGCCAATACTCAATTTCCGTGGCCTTTAAGGGGTTCGAATAACACTAAGTAGTTTTACAATAGACATTCGTAGTTGTCCAAACACTCTAACTTCAATCAGAACGACACAAGTTTCCACTCACAAACATTTTACTATTAACCTCCAGCATAAAGTTTTCGGGTTTGTTATTTGATAAAGTTTTGAAGTAAAATACGTGTATATAGGTACTAGATGTTCCCGCGGTTTCACCCGCGTTTATCGTTACTGCGCCGCCCCCGTGGGTCATAGCGTGATGTTATATAGCCTATAGCCTTCCTCGATAAATAGGCTACCCAACACTAAAAGAATTTTCAAATCGAACCAGTAGTAATCACGCAGAATAAACCAGGAAAAACATCGTTTGTACTAT